>OV702282.1:103616005-104866005 GCA_916181665.1 Avena sativa
CCTCACCTCTTGCACTGACATTGTGTGCAAATCGGAAAGCTTGACTGACTCACCAGCCTCTTCAAGAGTCTAGCGAAGTCGTACAAGATATCTCCGACGTGCTTGATGCGCTCGAGGCGAGGTTCAGAGGTAGGAGAGTCGGAAAGATTCAGGGGGGCTAAGAAAGAACCAAAAAATCAAAATTTGACTGAATAGAAAGTCAAAAAATTAACGAAAAATAAAAGTCGGAAATCTTACCTACCATAGAGCGATTCCATTGAGCATGCTCCTCGCAGAGGCTGTTCAGTTCACTCGCTGCGGCCTGGGGTAGATCCTTTAGACTATCGAGGTTCTTCCGAAGATCATCCACTTGTTTATCTCGGAGGGCCAGGAGCTTCTCGAGCCTCACGGTCTCATGGTTGCTCGACTCTAGGACAGCAGCAACGGATTTCTCCGACTCAATTGTGAGCTTCTGAAGTTTGTCCCAGAGCTCAACATTCTCCTTTTCTAAGACCTTGAAGTTCTTGGTTTTCTCCATCATCTTTCCAGACTTGGACATCAGTTCTGCAAAGGGAAAAAATAATCAGCCGGATAGAACAAGTTTGACTATGACAATAGCCAAAGTGAAAACAATGAAGCCGGAAAAAATTACCTTCTTCTTCATTCTTCTCAACTTGCAACTTTGAATTCTCAAGGCGCAAGGCTTTGATCTCCTTGCGCTTATTACAAATGTTCTTGAGCAATTCCTGGTTGGAAGATGCAATTTTCTGTATGTTTAGAGACAGAATACCATCAGATGGCTACTAAGACTTGAGCTGCAAATTTAACTAAGTAAAATTACAGCACGAGCCTTGGGGGCTACACTACATTGTTATTTTGCAACCTGAAAGCGTCAACTCTGATCCAACGATGTTTATCCGGTTTTATGCTTGTGGGCTAGAGGATATGATAATAAATGCAAATAAAAATCAGAAACTTACAATGTGTTCCAGGTAAAACATTTCAAATACGAGCTTGGTGCTCTGAAACACCTTCTCGGCAAGGGAGAGGGAAGGAACATCAATCGCTGGCAGTTTTCCAAACTCGATCTTAGCATCCCAGACCAAAATTTAGTCGAGGAGGCTAACCATCTTGACGCCCTCCTGCTCCTGGCTCGCTGCCTCTATGGTTAAGGTTTGCTTCTCAAGGCTGGACTGAGCCAGCCTGAGGATCTCTTCCTTCTTCTTCCTCTTCAGGCCAAAGACAGCAGAGCCAACTACTTTATCCAATGTTCCTGTAGATATTACCATGGGATCATTACCCTTAGCGGGTTCACCCTTGTTAGATGCTTGGCCACCAAAGGTGACCAAGGCTTTCGAGACGTTGCCAGCATCAGGAGAGGCAGAAGCTTCCTGTGCTGATGGAGTACTGGATGGAGTTGGTGGCGGCATGGCAGGGGAAACAACAAGCTTCTGCTGGCGCATCTTCTTGCCCGGCTTGCTGTATGGCTTGGTCTTACTCTTCAAACTAATTTAGCTCTAGAACAGGAAAATCTGAATATCAGGTGTGCTCTGGTAAGAAAGAAAGGTATAAAAATACTGAAAAGACAGGGTGCTTACTTTTTAACTACTGGCAGCACTTGGCTACCAGCAGTAACAACTTATTTCGCCTTGCGCTTCTTGGAAGCGGGGGCGGCAACTTCTTGCACCTCATTTGTAACACCCAGTTTTAGTTAAACTCTAATTAGGGTTTTGTTTGTGCATTCATGAGCATCATATAGTAAAATGCATGCAAAGAAAATAAAATGCAAACCCTAAACCCTAATCTTCCTCCTCTATTTGCAAATCAATTAAAAATAATTTTGAATTTTGAAATGACAAAAATGAATGGAGCCCCAATGGACTAAAAGGGCCCCACAATAGTTTGTATATTTTATGAAAGCTTCTGGTATTATGAAAGTATTGAAAACAGAATTCAAAATGAATTACAAAAAAGAAACAGGAAAATAGAAAAATAAAAAGAGTTTGCAAATAAAAAAGAAAATAGCAGCCAATAGCCGTCCCAGGCTGGCCCATCTTTCCCTCCTCTCCGTCGCCCGGGCATCCAGCAAGCGTTGCTGCGGCCTGTTACCTGCCGAGAGGCCCAATGCCAGCCTAGTACCCCTTCAACCCTCCTCCATGTCGTCTTCCCCATAGGCGGCAAGTAGCTGTCTGGCAGTGCCGATCCCGTCCACCAGGCAGCGCGGAGATGCCCACCCCGCTGCTATTCCATGAGAGGATAAGAACGGCCATGCTCCCCTCTCTCCCCATACCATTTTCCCTCTCCCTCATGCTCTACATCGCGAACACCTATGAGGTCCAACACCCTAGGCCCCATCGATGTTTCTCCCCGCTGTATCTGACCCCCTCAAGCTCCGATGAGAAGACTTGGAGCTTTGTCATGATGCCGTCCTTCCTCCACGTGAAGTAAATGAGCTAAGACAGACTCAATAGACGCCATCGTGGTCATCTTCCCGAAGTCCGATTCCGGCCACACCCGACCTCGCCCTGCCTCGATGACCTTTCCACAAGAATCCTGGTGAGCTGGTGGTTCCCTAGAGCGTCTCCACCCTCTCCCTCCCTCTCTGTATCGCTTCTGCATCATGCAATTGCCGCCCACCGCCGCGAACAGGTTCGCCGGAGCTCCTCCGGTGGTCAAAATCTAGCGGCACCGCCGTAGATAGGTTTGTCTCGCTACCTCGAATCGAACACACCTGTGCATGCAGCCTTGCTCGCTGTCTCTCGCCACCCCTGCCGCCAGGCTGGGAGCCACCACCGGCATGACGTCATGCCGATGTCATGCTGACATCAGCAACGCACAGTCAACCCGGTCAAACCGGCCTCTGGAACCACCTGCCTGCGTGGCAGCTGTGCTGGCCTAGGGCCCCTACGTCAGTTGCTCTAGGTATCTTCTTCATCGATGTAAAAAGGTTTAATACTGTGCTGGAGTCATAGTGACGCAGTAACTCATTTAAAAATGGTTTAATAATTGTAGTAAATAAAACTTGTAAAATCAATAAGTAATTCATATTAACTCAAAAAAATACAAATAATATATCAAAATGTTCACAAAAATTAGCTCTAACTATCTAAAATATAATAATGCATTGTTCAACAACTTTCATAGCAAGTTTATTTAGAACAACCTAGTAGCCCCTCATTGGTGATTCCGGAGTTTTCCCGAGTTAGGGTTTATATACCTCGGAACCCCAATTAAACTGGCGAGCATGCATTAGGGTTTCTTTTCAATACAATTTAACTTGTCATATCATCATCCTTGCTTGATCATTGCATTGATTCCATGTGTTGATTGTTTCCCTCTCTTTCCGGTGTTTGGTTCTTCCCGGTAGCATACGATATCGAGATCGAGATTAAAGTCAGAGATCATCACCATCGAAGATCGACGAACAATACTTGGCCAACTATAATCAAGCATGGTACAAAGATTCCGAAGATCTGCGTATCGGTTATCAATCGACAAAGGCAAGCATAGCCCCAGCATGATATAATCCTATGATTTCGAAAGCATTTCTATTCCTTCCATGATGCATACGATTCTACTGTGGTCTTTTATTGATAGATAAAGTATTCTATCTATTGCATTATTCCCTTTGAGCCATATTACCTGATCCACTGCTCCTAGCATAACTAGTTTTCGCTTGTGTGCACTACTAGAGCTTATATATGTGTCTTGCTTAGCCATGCATAGCTGTTGAGTCTGGTCCATCTAGATGATGTATCAAATGCAGAGAATCTAGTATGACAAGAGAACGTGATGAGTTGAGATTAGTGATATGAGATTAAACATGCTAAGGCTTGTATGGGAGCCCACGGTGGGATGTGGTTTTTCTAGTCCCATGCTCGCCACCACTAGGAACCAAGTTATTGCCTTTGGAACCGAGATGAGCGTACAACCACACGAGGCCTGGAAAATCTCACGAGTGACTAACTTGCCTAGTAGATTACATGAGTCACATAGTTCGGCATTCCATTTGACATATGCCTAGAAAACCTTTTGAAAGATTTGGTGGGTGAAGGTGCATTCATAACAGGTAGGGAAGCGTGGACCGGGTTGTTGGGGGTTGATAGCGCCCCTGGTAAACCAACCTCGCCTCACATCTTTAAGGACCGGATTCGGGATTTGACCCATTACGATGGAACCATCTTTATTGCGTGACTCATGGTCTCAGCGAAAGTAAGGTAAATGTCGTGTCTAACCACCCTCTATCGGCCTTCCAAGGAAGTGGGCTAATCATTATGGCATTAAGAGAAGGTTAGTACGTGTGGGTAAAGTTGTACACCCGTACAGGGTAATAATCTTTTCGAAAAGCCGTGTTCACGGTTATGAACGCTTGGTGACCAGATTCTAAGATCATAGAGAACTTGAACCTAATCGTAAAACTTGGCAGATCAACGTGTGCTTAAGGATGCTTCCTCATGGGTACGAGGGGGTGATCCTAGTTAAGGTTCAGATGATGATGACTTCGTGGATATCAAAAGATGATGATCAACACTTTGGAGATGTCACTCTTTTACCCCCTTTTAAAATATTCCAATTTGACGAGCTTCTTCTCTCTCTTGTTTTATAAACAAAGATGGCTTTATGAAAAACAACTCCACCAGCCATAAGTCTTGCGGAGTACACCCTATACTCACCCTTGCTATGTTGATACTTTTGTAGCAGAGTAAGTGCTTCCTTGAAGATGATTTTCGTACGATATCGACACCGACGAGTATCTTGGGGTTCCCGGCCGGCAGCCTGGAAACTATGGGATGGGACGTCATCATTATGCTTCAGGCCTCTTAGGCCATTTGTTAAGTTTGCTATACTTAATAACATAATTTGCCTTACGTTGTTTGATATTTGTGGTCAGTGACCTCTGATTGTAATAATTTGGTTCTTTCCTCAGGTATGAGCTTGATGTAATAAATTTTGTGTCGTAGGGTCACTATTGTGTTACCGATTCTCCACTGGATATCCTCGAGCTCAAGGTTAACGTTATGTCAGACGGAGGTCTAGGATTTTTTAGCCCTGATCCCGGGGGTGTCACAGGTTTTGGTATCAGAGCAGTACCGGCCGTAGGAAAACCTTGCTATTGGTCGATGTTGAGTCTAGTGTTTGTGAAAACTACTTTAAAGCTAAAAATTATTTGCGAAAACTCTAGTATGCTTCCATTTCTCATTATCTAGTTTCTCTCTTACTCTAGGTCATCTTATATTATGTTGACATTGAAATTTTTTTATATCTCTTCCAGTCTTTCAAAGCTTAGGTGTCTTTTGGGCGTGTCGTTTCTCAACCGGTTGACCTAGTGTTGAGTTCTCTAGAGTTGTCTGTTGTGAATTCCTTGTTCCCCTTTGCTCTTGTTCATCTGAGAGATTCCTTCCTATCATGATCTCTCTATCTTATCGGACACAACATCATGTTGATGGTTCCGCAATATTCTATTTTAAGCTTTGACGTTTCCTTTCGCCTCGTATGCCTCCTTTTTGCTTGTTTGGGTACTTCAGAAGTCGTTTCTTATCTTGGAAGCTACCTTGTGATTATTACCTTGAAGTGTAAGCTATGTCACTCAAGTAGTAGTTACTTGTTTCTTGGGTTTTAACCCATGGACTTGAACCGAACATCCTTGATTGTGCCGGATTCTGGTGTTGTGAATCTTGTACATGAAGCTGACCTTTAAACCAAGATCCATTCCTTTGACCTCTATCGTTAATGTTCACACATTACCTCAATATGGCTGGTACTATAATTCTAGGCTTCAAGCTTGTGGTTATTGTCACGATCAAATCGTGACAACTAAGGACTTCCCCTACCACAGGCTACGACAAATGTTCTTTAATGGAACCAAATAGATCACGACAAGAGTATTCCTTGAGAGTCTCGCATCTATACTCATGATCTGCCACCCTTTCCCTTCTCTGCATTGGTTTATGCATCCACATATCGGGATTCTATCCTGAGCATATTCCTTTCCCCTTTTTGTTTTCTGACCTTTGTCTACTAGTTGGTAGCCAAGTAGTAAATGTTCATTGGTATCTTTCGATGCAAGATACTCTTGTGGTCCGTCAAGACAAACCATTTTGGGATGTCTAGGAGAAACAAACTCCAGTACCTCGTCATATGAAGTACTAGGTCAAAGTGTTGTAATCCACAGATCAAGAGGCGTTGATTAGCTTCTATCTATTCTACCTTAGAGTGTCACACTCTTTTATACTAAGAGGTCGTGCTGAGATTCATGACCTTCTTAATGAAGTGATGCTTTTACACATATTTACCCACCCTTCCTCAAGCTTTCACGCTCGTGATTGATGCGTGTGCGTAACAATGTGGCCATCTGAGATTCTTAGCAATTCTGGTTGTTTTGAGCTCAAGGGACATTTGTGTCAATCTTAGCATGATTGGTTAACCCTATCACTAAGCGAAGTTTGACTGTTCTACCAAGTCCGCTATTTTGGTACACTCTCTTCGGTTAAAGAGTTAGGCTTGTGCCAAAACTCTGAGATTATGTCTTCTCCCCTTACTAAGCAAGTTTCCTCTTGAACTAAGTGACATATCGGGGGTTCGTGATATTCTGGATGTCTTTCTAGAAGTATCGCCTTGTTGCCCATGACTGTGTTGTCAAGTTCTTGAGCAAGAAAGTTCTCTGAACTGCACCTTTCTCCAAGGATCTGTATTGGATACCCTGAACTAGTTGGTTGAGCTTAAACAACAACTTGGATATTTGTAAGACAGAAGTTCTATCCGACTTTGTTCCTTCTTAAAGGGATGTCTAGCTCTGTTTATGCTCACGAAAGATAGTATCTCCTTTGAGGATATGTTATCTTTCCCTACCTTTGACTTGATTTGGGTTATCGTCAAATCAAACTCGGTTCCAAGGACTACCTTTATGGTGTTGCCACTTGTGATGTTTCACTTTAGTAAGTCTTCATGTCCTTTGGTCTGACCAATACTTTTGTCTTGTTCATGCAAATATATGAGTCCATCTTAATGGAGTGTCTCGATAACTTTGTTGTTGAGCCCATCGATGACATCCTTATCTCCTCCATGCTAGATTAGATTCATATCGAACATTTGGCATTAATGTTGGAAAATTTCAAGATCTGTCTTCGAGTCATTTCGTAGTATGAGTTTTGGATGTTAGAAGTATCCTCCTCTGATTCATGAGCAATTGTTGAAAGATGTCACCGTGAACTCGAGCAGAGTTATCATTCTTTCCTTAAGGATACATGTGTGTTTTATTGTTGGTACTTTATATGTGTGAAGTTGTCTTTTGACAAGTTGCTAAATACATGGATCTAGCAATCTAGCTCATCTTTTGGATCTTAACACTGTAGTCCATATCTTGAGAATCTAGTAACTTTACCTTCGTGGTAAATTTTGCAAACTCGGACTACTCGGACATGCTGAGTCTAAAATATCATTTCACCTAATCAAAGCTGAATCTCAAGCAACAATGATGGTTGGTGTTCTTCAAGGTTTTGACATAGATATCTTTGTAAATCCTGTAAGATTGATGTAATGGTTGACGCACTTAGTCGGAAAGACCTTTTGTCATATTCTCCTGATTCAGCAATAATAACCACTCTTCATAAGGATTCTTCTATAATTTATTATAGGAGTTGTGCTTATGGTTTCATTTCTATTAGAAGTCCAACCTTTAATTCATGCTTCGTGTCTCGAACATCAACGTGAACATTTAATGTAGTGTTCCTAAATGTCTCCCGGTCGATCCTCCAGACCCTTTATGTTGGCAAGCGTATGGTTGTGCCAAGTAATGGAAGTCTGAGAATGAAGTTTCTTTCTTATCGTGTCATCAGAAATCTTCTAAACTATTCATCTTAGTGGTGTAAAGTGATATCATGATCTTTGGCAAAGATTTTGATAAACCTGGATGAATAAAGTGTTTCCTTCTGTTTCTCAGCCATGTTAGAAAAGTGACTATGATTTTGGTAGTCAGTAGTTTCTCTTGTTACATGCTTCTGGTGACTCTTACGAGTCTTCGCCACAAAAACTCCTTTCTGTCTTACCTTTCTATTGGACGAAAGAGTGACCCTTCTGTTTCAAAAGTAGTTCAACAGCTTGGTTTTGTTCATCCATATCTCTGCAAACCTAAATATCTACTTAAGCTGTTTAGTAGAGGTTCATTCCTTGAAGTATGTGGTCATGTTATTTCTTTTGTAAGATTTCCCTTCTTGAAGCTTCAAACTCTTTTGTGAGTTCCATGGTCTCAATCCTTATGAAGACCATCTATCTAACAACTTGAAACCTTCTCCTCTTGTTCCCTCTGCTACCTTGGCGTGTTTCATGTCGTCATATTAGAGTTGTTAATAAACACTCCATACATGAGTTGGCCGTGAGATACTCTGTGTACTGTTTAGTGTGTTTCCCTCTTATCCTTAGAGTGACCCTGTTTCTTTCTCTCTCTTTCTCTTTTACTACCTTTGGAATCTCGGGTAGAGATTCTCGTAAGGGGGATAGAGCTGTAACACCCCAGTTTTAGTTAAACTCTAATTAGGGTTTTGTTTGTGCATTCATGAGCATCATCTAGTAAAATGCATGCAAAGAAAAAAATGCAAACCCTAAACCCTAATCTTCCTACTCTATTTGCAAATCAATTCAAAATAGTTTTGAATTTTGAAATGACAAAAATGCATGGAGCCCCAATGGACTAAAAGGGTCCCACAATAGTTTGTATATTTTATGAAAGCTTCTGGTATTTTGAAAGTCCTCATAACAGAATTAAAAATGAATTACAAAAAAGAAAACAGGAAAATAGAAAAATAAAAAGAAAAAGAGTTTGCAAATAAAATAGAAAACAGCAGCCAGCAGCCGTCCCAGGCCGGCCCATCTTTCCCTCCTCTCCATCGCCCGGGCAGCCAGCAAGCTTTGCTGCGGCCTGTTACCATCCCAACATGGCCCAATGCCGGCCCAGTACCCCTTCAGCAGCCCTCCTTGTCGTCTTCCCCATTGGCGGCAAGCAGCTGTCTGGCAGTGCCGATGACGTCCGCCGGGCAGCACGGAGATGCCTGCCCCGCCGCCCTTCTGTGAGAGGATAAGAACGGTCGTGCTCCCCTCTCTCTCCCCATACCATTTTCCCTCTCCATCATGCTCTACATCGCGAACACCTATGAGCTCTGAAACCCTTGTCCCCGCCACCGTTTCTCCCCGCTGTATTCGACCCCCTCAAGCTCCAATGAGAAGCCCTGGAGCTTTGTCGTGATGCCATCAGTCCTCCACGTGAAGGAATCGAGCTAAGACAGACTCAATTGATGCCAACGTGGTCATCTTCCCGAAGTCCGGTCGCCGATTTTGTCGCCGATTCCGGCCACACCCGACCTCGCCCTGCCTTGACGACCTTCCCACGAAAATCCTAGTGAGCTGGTGGTTCCCCAGAGCCTCTCCACCCTCTCCCTCCCTCTCCATATCGCTTCTGCATCATCCAACTTCCGCCCACCGCCGCGGACAGGTTCGCTGGAGCTCCTCTGGTGGTCAAAATCTAGCGGCGCCGCCGTAGATAGGTTCGTCTCGTTGCCCCGAATCGAACACAACCGTGCATGCAGCCTCGCTCGTTGTCTCTCGCCGCCCCTGCCACCAGCCTGGGAGCCACCTCCGGCATGACGTCATGCTGACATCAGTAGCGTGCAGTCAGCCCGGTCAAATCGGCCTCTAGACCCACATACCTGTGTGGCAGCTGAGGTGTGCTAGGGCCCCTCCGTCAGTTGCCCTGGGTATCTTCTACATCGGTGTAAAAAGGTTTAATACCGTGCTTAAGTCATAGTGATGTAGTAAATCATTTCAAAATAGTTTAATAATTGCAGTAGTACTATAAAACTTGTAAAATAAATAAGTAATTCATATTAACTAAAAAAATACAAATAATATATCATTTTTGTAGAAAAATGAGCTCTAATTATCTAAACTATAATCATTCATTGTTCAACAACTTTCATAGAAAGTTTATTTAGAACAACCTAGTAGCCCCTCATAGGTGATTCCGGAGTTTTCCCTAGTTAGGGTTTATTGAAGGGTTTCGTGGCATAGTAAATCAAAATTTTCTACGGATGCGAACAGAGGGAAAGCCAAGATCTAATCTAGGAGATGCAAACAACGAGAGAGATTGGATTAGATCTTCATACCCTTGAAGATTCGCACAGCGGAACGTTCGTCGGAACGTGGGTGATGTAGTCGTACTCGCTTCTCCTCCTCGCGATCCGATCTGATCTAGCACCACAAGTGGCGGTGCCTCTGTGAGATGCACACGTGCAGCACCTCGACGTCTCCTCCTTCCTCGAACCAGCAAGTATGGTGGAGAGATGGATTGGATCTACAACACGATGGCGTGGTGTATATGGTGGAGAATTTGTGCAGCAGGGCTTCGCCTACAAACAGTCAGGAGGGAGAGAGGAAGGGCAGCAGGGCGGCTAGGGTTGGAGGGGAAGGTGTAAGGGGTTGGTGCGCCCCCACCCCTCTTTATATAGAGGGGGGCGCAGCCCTAGCCCCTCCTCCAAGCCCAAACCGGCGGCCCCAAAGGATAAGGAGTGGGGGGCAAGGAAACCCCCCCTTCTAGAAGGTCTATCTCGAGTTTAAACCTCTCTTGGCCGGCTGGGCCCTATGGGGCCTTGTGCCCCTGGCGCAATGCGGCCAGGGCACTCCCTCATAGGCCCATGCCCCCTACCGGAAGGTGGGGCCACGTTGGTCCCCTTCCGGAAGGTTCTAGAACCTTCCGGTACAATACCGATTAATCCGGAACAATTCCGAACTCCAAAAACTGCACTGCCTTATATGAATCTTATTCTCCAGACCACTCCGGAACCTCTCGTGATGTCTCGGATCCCATCCGAGACTCCGAACAAAAACTCATAAACCAATTATCCTATCTATCCTAGCGTCGAGACACGTTAAGTGTGTGACCCTGCGGGTTCGAGAATATGCAGACATGATCTTCTATCAATAATCAACAGCGGGGTCTGGTAACCCATATTGACTCCCACACATTCATCGATGATCATATCGGATGAACCACGATGCCAGGATTCAATCAATCCCATATATATATTCCCTTCGTCTCGCGATATTTTACTTGCCCGAGATTCGATCGTCGGTACCGTCATACCTAGTTCAATCTCGTTCACAGCAAGTACTTTACTCGTTCCGTAATCCGATATCACTTTGTGATTAACTCCTTAACCACATGCTTGCAAGCGGTGTTGATATCGATTACCGAGTGGGCCCGAAGTATATCTCTCCAACTTGGGAGGGACAAATCCCATCTCGATACATACAACCCATAAGATACTTTTCGATCACCTGAGAGACACCTTTATGATCACCCTCTCATAGGATGACGTTTGATGACCTCAAAGCTTTCTTCCGATAACAGGGAGTTGTATTATCTCATGGTCTAAGGAATACAATATTTGACATAAGAAAAAGCTTCGCAAAGACGAACACGATGACACGATCTAATTGCTTCGCTTAGTTTGGGTCTGTCCACCATATCATTCTCCAAATGATATGATCTCATTATCAATTGACAACTCATGTCTATGGTTAGGAAACCTTAACCATCATTGATCAATGAGCTAGTCCATAGAGGCGTACTAGGGACACGGTGTTGTTCACAAACCACACAAGTATTAAAGTTTCCGCTTAATACAATTCTAGCATGGAATATAAACATTATCATGAACAAGCATTATAATAATAACATCTTTATTATTGCCTCTAGGGCATAATTCCAACAGTCTCCCACTTGCACTAGAGTCAATAATCTAGTTTACATTTGGCAACAATCTCACACCCATGGCACTGAGGTGCTGATCATGTTTTGCACGTGGAAGAGGTTTAGTCAATGGATCTGCGACATTCAGATCTGTATGTACTTTGCTGATCTTTAGATCTCCATCTGCTATATAATCTCGGATTATATGAAACTTGCGGTTGATATGCTTGGTCTTTGGATGATATCTTGGTTCCTTAGCGAGTGCTATGGCGCCAGTGTTGTCACACAATATCTCCAGTGGGTCCAATGCACTTGGAACCACGCCAAGCTCAGTGATGAAGTTCCTGATCCAAACTCCTTCACTTGACGCTTCTGTAGCAGCCATGTATTCCGCTTCTACTGTAGATCCCGCGATCACGCTTTGCTTGCAGCTTCTCCAGCTCACAGCTCCTCCATTCAAAATATAAACGTATCCTGTCTGAGATTTAGAATCATCCTTGTCGGTGTCGAAACTAGCGTCGACGTAACCTTTTACGACGAGCTGTTCATCACCCCCATAGACTAAGAACATTTCTTTAGTCCTATTTAGGTACTTTAGGATGTTCTTCACGGCTGTCCAGTGTTCCACTCCTGGATCACTTTGATACCTGCTCGTCAAACTAAGAGCATTGGACACATCCGGTCTAGTACACAGCATGGCATACACTATGGCCGAGGCATAAGGCACTTTGCTCATAGCTTCCCTATCATTTACCGTAGCTGGACACTGAGCCTTTCTCAATATCTTACCTGACAACATAGGCACTGAACCTTTCTTTGCCTTATCCATTCTGAACCTTTTCAGAACTTTGTCTAGGTATGTACTCTGGGTTAAAGCTATCAGGCGTCTTTGTCTATCTCTATAGATTTTGATGCCCAATATATAAGCAACTTCACCTAGGTCTTTCATTGAAAAACACTTGTTCAAATAACTCTTCACATCGTTAAGCATGTTAATGTCATTTCCAATAATCAATATGTCATCCACATATAGTACCAGAAATGTCACCGAGCTCCCACTCACTTTCTTGTAGATACAACCTTCGTAGCAATTTGGAACAAATCCAAAGCTCTTGATCACTTGATCAAAATGAAGGTTCCAACTCCGAGATGCTTGCTTTAGTCCATAAATGGAACGCTGAAGTTTGCATACTTTATCAGCATCCATAAGATCGACAAAACCTCCGGGTTGCACCATATACAACTCTTCATCAATGTTGCCATTGAGGAAAGCAGTCTTGACATCCATCTGCCATATTTCATAATCATGAAACGCAGCAATTGCTAATAAAATCCGAATGGACTTAAACATCGCTACGGGAGAGAAAGTCTCATCGTAGTCAACACCTTGAACTTGTCGAAAACCTTTCGCGACAAGCCGTGCTTTATAGATGGTAACATTACCATCCGCGTCCGTTTTCTTCTTGAAGATCCATTTGCACTCAACGGCCTTTCGGTCGCTAGGAGGGTCCACCAAAGTCCATACTTGGTTTTCCCTCATGGATCCCAATTCGGATTTCATGGCTTCTAGCCATTTCTCAGAGTCTGGGCTCATCATCGCTTCCTCATAGTTCGTAGGTTCACTGTCTTCTACTAACAAGACAGTTAAAACAGGGTTGCCGTACCACTCAGGAGGGGCACGCGACCTTGTCGACCTGCGACGTTCAGTAGCAGCATCGTCCGAAGCTTCATGATCCTTGTCATTAGCTTCCTCTATTGTTGGTGCAGGCGGCACTGGAACAATTTCAGGTGCTGTGCTACTCTCCAATTCAAGAGAAGGTTCAATAACCTCGTCTAGCTCTACTTTCCTCCCACTCACTTCTTTCGAGAGAAACTCCTTCTCAAGAAAGGAACCATTCTTTGCGACAAACACTTTTCCTTCGGTTCTGTGATAGAAGGTATACCCAATAGTTTCCTTAGGGTATCCTATGAAGACGCATTTCTCCGCTTTGGGTTCGAGCTTGTCCGGCATCAACTTCTTGACGTAAGCTTCGCATCCCCAAACTTTAAGAAACGACAACTTAGGTTTAGCACCAAACCACAGTTCATAAGGTGTCGTCTCAATGGATTTAGATGGATCCCTATTTAAAGTGAATGCAGCGGTTTCTAATGCATAACCCCAAAATGATAACGGCAAATCAGTAAGAGACATCATCGATCGGACCATATCTAATAAGGTTCGATTCCGGCGTTTAGACACACCATTGCGTTGTGGTGTTCCGGGTGGCGTGAGTTGCGAAACGATTCCTCTTGCTTTAAGATGCGTGAGAAAATCATAACTCAAATATTCACCCCCACGATCGGATCGTAGAAACTTAATCTTTCTGTTACGATGGTTCTCCACTTCATTCTGAAATTCCTTGAACTTTTGAAATGTTTCAGATTTATGTTTCGTTAAATAGATATACCCATATCTACTTAAGTCATCGGTAAAAGTGAGAAAATAGCGATATCCACCGCGCGTCGAAACACTCATCGGTCCGCATACATCGGTATGTACGATTTCCAACAAGTCCGTTGCTCGCTCCATCATACCGGAGAACGGGGTTTTGATCATCTTGCCCATGAGGCATGGTTCGCATGTGTCAAATGATTCAAAATCAAGAGACTCCAAAAGTCCATCAGAATGGAGTTTCTTCATGCGCTTTACACCAATATGACCTAGACGACAGTGCCACAAATAAGTAGTATTATCACTATCTACTTTGCATCTCTTAGCCTCAATGTTATGGATGTGTGTTTCATCCCTTTCAAGATTTAGAAGAAATAAACCATTCACAAGAGGTGCATGACCATAAAAGATGTTACTCATATAAATAGAACAACCATTATTCTCCGATTTAAATGAATAACCGTCTTGCAATAAACACGAACCAGAAATAATGTTCATGCTCAACGCAGGCACATAATAACATTTATTAAGGTTTAAAACTAATCTCGAAGGTAAAACTAAGGAGAGCGTGCCGACAGCCATCACATCAACTCTTGATCCGTTGCCAACACGCATCGTCACCTCATCCCTCGCAAGCCGCCGTCTATTCCGTAGCTCCTGTTTCGAGTTACAAATATTAGCAACTGAACCCGTATCAAATACCCAGGCACTACAACGAGGGCTAGTAAGGAAAACATCAATAACATGTATATCAAATATACCTTTGATGGTGCCAGCCTTCTTGTCCGCTAAGTACTTCGGACAATTGCGCTTCCAGTGACCCTTGTCCTTGCAATAGAAGCACTCAGTGTCCGGCTTAGGACCAGACTTGAGCTTCTTCTCAGCAGGGGCAGTGCGCTTGCCGCCGCCCTTCTTGAAGGGCTTCTTTGCACCCTTACCTTTCTTGAAGGTGGGCTTGTTAACCATCAACACATGATTATCCTTTTTGATGTCCACTTCCGCGGCCTTCAGCTTTGCGAAGATCTCGGTGATCGTATCAGTGGAACCAATCTGATTGTGAGTCACTACAAAACTTTTGTAGCTGGGAGGGAGTGATTTGCAGAACCCTGTCAATCTTGAGCTCCTCTGGAATCGTGCATTCCAGTTGCTCAAGGAGTTGAGTGTAGCCCGTCATCTTAATGGCGTGCTCACTAATGGAACTCCCTTCCTCCATCTTGCAGTTAAAGAACTTCTCAGATATCTCATATCTCTCAGAACGGGCCTGAGTCTGAAACATGGTTTTCAGCTCTTCGAGAATCTCAAAGGGCCCGGGATAGTCTTCAAAACGATTTTGAAGTTCCGGTTCCATAGCAAACAACATGGTGCTCTTAATCACACAATAATCATCTTTGCGCGACTGATAGACAGTTTTCTCATCAGCCGGCGCAGTTGCAGCAGGGGGGTCACCTAACGCTTTCCCAAGGACATAGTCCTTTTGACCGCCAGAGAGAATGATTCTTAGATTGCGGAACCAATTGGTGAAGTTAGACCCATTGTTTCTAAGCTTTTCCTTCTCAGCGAAAACGTTGAAGTTGAAGTTGGACTTAGCCATGTGATCTACAGTATTAGCAAGTACAAATTAGACTATGTTCATGATAACTAGTTCAACTTTTAATCAAATTACTAGATGAACTCCCACTAAATTCAACATCCCTCAAGTTGTTTAGTGAACACGATCCAAATTCACCACACCTAATCCGATCATCACGAGAAGAGATGTGGCTTCAATGGTGGACAACGAAGTGTCGATCATATCATTCATATGACTCATGCTTAACCTTTCGGTTCATGTGTTCCGAGGCCATGTCTGTACATGCTAGGCTCGTCAAGTCAAACCCAAGTATTTCCGCGTGTGCAAAACTGGCTTGCACCCGTTGTATGTGAGCGTAGAGTCTATAGCACCCGATCATCACGTGATGCTTGGACACGACGAACTTTCGCAACGGTGCATACTCGGGGAGAACACAGTTTTTATCTTGATCTTTAAGTGAGGAATCATCTTATAATGCTACCGTCGCGATCTAAGCATGATAAGATACATAAAAGGATAAACATCACATGCATATAACTTTAATGTGACATGGTATAGCCAATCTTCGTGCAATGATCTCCATCTTGTGCGTTCCGGCATGATCTCCATCACTCCACCATGATTGCCTCCACCACGAATAGCAACTACAACTATTGCTAACTACTTAGCGATAAAGTGAAACTATTACATGGCGTATAAGAAGTTGACACACAGGTCATACACAATTATAAAGACAACCATATGGCTCCTGCCGTTGTGTACTCATCGACATGCAAGTCGTGAAACATTACAAAACATGATCATCGCATACATTATACACATCACATCTTGGGCCATACCATATCACAGAAAACACTCCCTGCAAAAACATGTTAGACGCCTCTACTTTGTTGTTGCATGTTTTACGTGGCCTATGGGAGTAGATGCTAAGAACGATTCTTACCTACGGAAAGCCACAACGGTGATATTATGGTTGCCAAACTCCGGTGTTAATCCCATGACAACTATAGTGAGAGAAACTGACATCCACCAGCCGCATGTGTGGAACAAGCCACACGTCAAGTGCAGAGCCGGTCTCGCGAACGACGTCGCGTAAGGTTGGCCTGGACCGCTTCAATCTCACTATCCCGCGTCATAAGAAGAACACAAACAAGAGGCTTGCAACAGAAAACATCAACGCCCGCAACAACCATGTTGCGTTCTACTCGTGACACACATCTACGCATAGATCTAGCTCTGATACCACTGAAGGGTTTCGCGGCATAGTAAATCAAAATTTTCTACGGATGCGAACAGAGGGAAAGCCAAGATCTAATCTAGGAGATGCAAACAACGAGAGATATTGGATTAGATCTTCATACCCTTGAAGATTCGCACAGCGGAACGTTCGTCGGAACGTGGGTGATATAGTCGTACTCGCTTCTCCTCCTCGCGATCCGATCCGATCTAGCACCACAAGTGGCGGTGCCTCCGTGAGATGCACACATGCAGCACCTAGACGTCTCCCCCTTCCTCGAACCAGAAAGTATGGTGGAGAGATGGATTGGATCTACAACACGACGGCGTGGTGTATATGGTGGAGAATTTCTGCAGCAGGGCTTCGCCTACAAACAGTCGGGAGGGAGAGAGGAAGGGCAGCAGGGCGGCTAGGGTTGGAGGGGAAGGTGTAAGGGGTTGGTGCGCCCCCACCCCTCTTTATATAGAGGGGGGGCGCAGCCCTAGCCCCTCCCCCAAGCCCAAACTGGCGGCCCCAAAGGATAAGGAGTGGGGGGCAAGGAAACCCCCCCTTCTAGAAGGTATATCTCGAGTTTAAACCTCTCTTGGCCGGCTGGGCCCTATGGGGCCTTGTGCCCCTAGCCCAATGCGGCCAGGGCACTCCCTCATAGGCCCATGCCCTCTCCCGGAAGGTGGGGCCACGTTGGTCCCCTTCTGGAAGGTTCTAGAAGCTTCCGGTACAATACCGATTAATCCGGAACAATTCCGAACTCCAAAAACTGCACTGCCTTATATGAATCTTATTCTCCGGACCACTCCAGAACCTCTCGTGATGTCTCGGATCCCATCCGAGACTCCGAACAAAAACTCATAAACCAATTATCCAATCTATCCTAGCGTCGAGACACGTTAAGTGTGTGACCCTGCGGGTTCGAGAATATGCAGACATGATCTTCTATCAATAATCAACAGCGGGGTCTGGTAACCCATATTTACTACCACACATTCATCGATGATCATATCGGATGAACCACGATGCCAGGATTCAATCAATCCCATATATATATTCCCTTCGTCTCGCGATATTTTACTTGCCCGAGATTCGATCGTCGGTACCATCATACCTAGTTTAATCTCGTTCACAGCAAGTACTTTACTCGTTCCATAATCCGATATCACTTTGTTATTAACTCCTTAACCACATGCTTGCAAGCGGTGTTGATATTGATTACCGAGTGGGCCCGAAGTATATCTCTCCAACTTGGGAGGGACAAATCCCATCTCGATACATACAACCCAACAGATACTTTCCGATCACCTGAGAGACACCTTTATGATCACCCTCTCATAGGATGACGTTTGATGACCTCAAAGCTTTCTTCCGATACCAGGGAGTTGTATTATCTCATGGTCTAAGGAATACAATATTTGACATAAGAAAAATCTTCGCAAAGACGAACACGATGACACGATCTAATTGCTTCGCTTAGTTTGGGTCTGTCCACCATATCATTCTCCCAATGATATGATCTCATTATCAATTGACAACTCATGTCTATGGTTAGGAAACCTTAACCATCAATGAGCTAGTCCATAGAGGCGTACTAGGGACACGGTGTTGTTCACAAACCACACAAGTATTAAAGTTTCCGCTTAATACAATTCTAGCATGGAATATAAACATTATCATGAACAAGAATTATAATAATAACATCTTTATTATTGCCTCTAGGGCATAATTCCAACATTTATATCCCTCGGAACCCCGATTAAACTTCCGAGCATGCCTTAGGGTTACTTTTCAATACAATGTAACTTGCCAAATCATCATTGTTGCTTGAGCATTGGATTGATTCCATGTGTTGATTGTTTCCCTCTCTTTCCGGTGTTTGATTCTTTACGGTAGCATATGATATCGAGATCGAGATTGAGATTGAAGTCAGAGATCAGCACCATCAAAGATCGATGAACAATACTTGGCCAACTATAATCAAGCTAAGGACAAAGCTTCCAAAGATCTGCTTATCGGTTATCAACCGGCAAAGGCAAGCATAGCCCCCCCATGATATAATCCTATGATTTCGAAAGCATTTCTATTCCTGCCATGATGAATACGGTACTACTGTGGTCTTTTATCGATAGATAAAGTATCCTATCTGTTGCATTATTCCCTTTGAGCCATATTACATGATCCACTGCTCCTATCATAACTAGTTTTTGCTTGTTTGCACTGCTAGAACATATATATGTGTCTTGCTTAGCCTTGCATAGTTATTGAGTCTGGTCCATCCAGATGATGTATCAGATGCAGAGAATGTAGTATGACAGGAGAACATGATGAGATGAGATCAGTGATATGAGATTAAACATGCTAAGGCTTGTATGGCAAGCCACAGTGGGATGTAGTTTTTCTAGTCCCATGCTCGCCACCACTAGGAACCGATTTCTTGCCTTTGGAACCGAGACGAGCGTACAACCACACGGGTCCTAAAAAACCTCACGAGTGACTAACTTTCCTAGTAGATTCCATGAGTCACATAGTTCGGTGTTCCATTCGACATATGCATAGAAAACCTTTTGAAAGATTTGGTGGGAGAAGCTGCATTCATAAAAGGTAGGGAAGCATGGACCGGGTTGCTTGGGGTTGATAGCGCTACTGATAAACCAACCTCACCTCACATATTTAAGCACCGGCTTCGGGATTTGACCCGTTATGGCGGAACCATCCTTATTGCGTGACTCATGGTCTCGGCGAAAGCAAGGTAAAGGTCATGTCTAACCACCCTCTGTCGGCCTTCCAAGGAAGAGGGCTAATCATTGTGGCATTAAGAGAAGGTTAGTACGTGTGGGTAAAGTCGTACACCCCTGCGGGGTAATAACATTTTCGAAAATCCGTGTTCACGGTTATGAACGCTTGGTGACCAGATTCTAAGATCATAGAGAACTTGAACCTAATCGTAAAACTTGGCAGATCAACATGTGCTTAAGGATCCTTCATCATGACTATGAGGGGTGATCCTAGCAAGGTTCAGATGATGATGACTTGGTGGATATCAAAAAATAATCATCAATACATTGGAGATGTCGCTCTCTTATCCCCTTTTAAAACATTCTGATTAGACGAGCTTCTTCTCTCTCTTGTTTTATAAACAATGATGGCTTTATGCAAAACAACCCCACCAGCCATAAGTCTTGCGAAGTACACCCTGTACTCATCCTAGCTTTGTTGACACTTTTGTAGCAGAGTAAGTGCTTCCTTGAAGATGAGTTCCGTACGACATCGACACCGACGAGTACCTTGGGGTTCCTGGCCGGCAGCCTGGAATCTATGGGCTGGGACGTCATCATTATGCTTTAATCCTCTTTGGCCGTTTGTTAAGTTTGCTATTCTTATTAGCATAATTTGCCTTCCGTTGTTTGATATTTGTGGTCAGTGACCTCTTCTTGTACTAATTTGGTTCTTTGCTCAGCTATGAGCTTGATGTAATAAATTTTTTGTCATAGGGTCACTGCTGTGTTACTGATTCTCCACTGGATATCCTCGATCTCAAGGTTAATCTTATTTCAGACGAAGGTCTGGGATTTGTTTGGCCCTGGTCCCGGGGGTGTCACATCATCATCCTCCATCGCCTCCGGATCGTCTAAGAGATAGCCCTCTAGTGGAGCCAGCTCAGACTCGGAGACTTTCTCGAGCTAATAAATTCAAAATGTGTCGATGAAAATAAGAGTCGGAGAAATAACAGAAAAGAACTATGAAACACAAAAGCAGAGTCTAAATATTTACCAAAGTCAGAGGACGGTTGGATGTATAAACCTTCATGGAGACTCTTGGAACCTTTCATTCCACTCTTTCCTTGATGAAATATTTCATAAGGGTCCTGTAGTCTTTTGCCAGAATCCGGCTCAAACGGACCCGCATATTGTCCTTCTTATCGCTGGTGATCTGGTACATGAGGTGATCCCCATGGTGCTGGAGAGGTTGAATCCGGTGCTCCAGCCAGCAGTGGATCAAGTCGGATCCATGGAGGCCCTCATGCTTCATTAAAAACTCAATCCGCCTTTTGGCGAGGATCAAGATATCCGATAGCTCTAGCGCTTCCGTGTCCCATGACCTCTGTTGGGCAGCGGCACCGTTGTTGAACGCCGAAAGACCTTCCGCCTATCCAGGATCCGGAATATCTTTGTGATAAAAGAAGGTTCTGGCCTAGCGTTTGAAGGATTCACTAGGATTAATCCTAGGATAGAATTGATTTCTCCTAAGGACTAAGCTAAGGGTGCTGGTGGTGTAAGGCACACTGGCGCTAATGGTGTTCTTCCTGGTACCATAGTAGTACCGGAAAAGGGTGAGACTTGGCCTAATGCCAAGAAACCCCTCGCACGGAGCTGCTTGAGTACTAAGCTCGATCAGAGAGTTGGGAGGAAGATTATGAAGTTGCACACCGTAGTAGTTGAGGACCTCGACGAGGAAGTCCGACGGTGGCAGGCTGAGGCCACAGTCGACATGCGTGCCGAACAACACCGTCTCGCCTTCGCGCGGGGCGGGAACGGCGTGTCCATAAGCTCTCTGCCACGCGCCAGCGAAGATGAATCCTTCGTCCTCCATGACCTAGAGCTCGGCGTCGTCCATGACGCTGGGAACCCAGAGGCCCCGCATCTTATTCTTGTCCGCCGCCGATGAACCCACCGCCGCTCCTGAGGTCGAGGCAGACGCCATTGATCTTGGAGGAAAAGGACTGGTGGGGGAGAGATATTTTTTCTTGAGATGTGCAGATGGGAACGGCTGCGGAGAGCTCGAGGAGTACGAGGAGGCAATGAATGAATCAGTGGAGAGATAAATCTAAGAGAAAGGGTTTTCTCCTCTCTTTTATTTGTCTCTATGCCAAGATTCGTGCGTTAGTACACGCGATTAGCACCACACATCTAGGAGAGAGGGAGGTAGCTTCCTCACGACTCTTCTGCCCCTCGATTTTCGCGTATGCATTGAAACAGCGATCTGTTCCGTATAGAGCGGACCCACCAACGGTCGTGTTGATAGGACTCCTATCAGTGACAGGACCTGGTCTAAAAAGTTGTCAGTCCGCATGCCGCTGAAAAATCCGGCTTATGTTTCAAACTGAGCAAGGAAAAGAATAAAGTCTGAACAAAATATATCCGACTCAACGGAGTCGGAATCCTACATTGTTGAAAGAAGTTTTCGGGAACCCTTCAAGATTCTCAAGACGAAGAAACCATCAAGATAGACAATTTATCCGACTTTGGATCTTGGAGGCTTCTGGGGGCTACTGTTGGGGATATACTTTCCGGATATACACACAGGACTCGCTGAACAGGGTGGCCCACCAACGGGTTAGAGCTTTTCTTCACGGGCGGCCTAGTCATAGAAAGAGGAGGAGCCAGTTCCGGCTACGACAAGGCCCAGAAGAGTTGCCGACTTAGGCTTGTAGTATTACTTGTAGTCCAAGCTATATCTAGTCACCGACTCTGTAACGTAGCCGGATAGGTCTCTCCTATAACCCTTGGCCCTGGTGACTATATAAACCAGCCATATGGGAGCCTTTAGGGCATAACGCAAGAACCAATCATAACACCACAATCAACTCGCACAGGCGAACCTCTCTTGTAATCCGCTATAACATCCGGATTACCCTGATATATTACTGGGTTGCTAGCAGGAGTAGGATCCGATCACCGCATCGGATCTGAACCTGGGTAAACTTGTTCTCACCACTCCTGGAACATCCGACGTCTCACACCGCATCTTTCCAACGCCACTAGGACCCCCTATGGCGTACTTGTCGACAATCCAATGACAGGATCGCCTCCGTTGTTGACGTTGCCACCATGGATGACGGTGCACAGGTAGCGCTCTCGGAGAGGGTCGCTGCTCCCTTAGCTCTCAGATCCAGAACCATATGTTCCTTCATCTATAGGGGGGTCGCATGGATCGGAGTTGCAGCTATTGCTGTTGCTGTCATCTGAATCGCCCGTCAGCTTCGACGTGTGGGTTGATGGGTGGGATCCATGAAGCAGGCCTGATTGATGGAAGTGGCACCAGCTCTGGGAGGCAGAGGGTGCTGGTCTGCCCCACCTGGAAGCAGAAGCTCCTGAACAGCATCTCGATTCCGTCGCCTACGGACTCAAAATCTTTGCGGGTGACCAGCGAGTGGGCGGTGAAGTCGAATGCACCGAAGAGGAGGTGGTTCTCCATCGCTGATGAATCGTAGATCACTCCGGATGGGACCATCGCGACCGCACGATCAGCGTCCCCGCTTCCCACAGATGGCGCCAATTGACGAGCTTTGATGTCATCAATGTCCATTATTATGGACTTGGGTTTTTGAGAAGATGGGGATATTGGAAGTCGCGAGACATTAACATTCAAGCAACACGGGGACACTACGTTTGCCCAGGTTCAGGCCCCCGAAGGGAAAACCATACTCATGCTTGTCTGTTCTTGATTACGACGGAACCGAAAGGTTATAGGGGTGTGCAGATGCAATCTAGCGTGAGGTGTGTGTATGAGGTGAAGAGATCGTTCTCGCGGTGCCCTCCTGGGCCTTATATAGATAGGCCAGTTCCTGGGATAGGTCGAGTCGGTTACAAATTAGGGTTGAAACCTTTGAAATTCTATCTATAGCTAGACTTGTCCTCCAAGGATTTGAACTTGGAGTGGGCTTGTCCCACCCGGATTCTTCTTGAGAAGAGAGTCTTTACGTGGGACTTCCCTGGGCTGGATCGGGTATACCAATGTATGGCACCCATAGGGTATATCCATGTCAGGAAGCGCAGGAATTATTTCAATGGAAACAAGAATTATTTCGGGTGAAATTGCGGAAACTGGTCCTGCATGTGAAATTGAAATGTTGTAAGGGGTTTTATGTGAATGTTCGTTAATTAATGTAATTAAAAAAATTCTTAATAAATAAAAGATTTTTATTTAAATGAGAGCTTGCATTAAATTTGGTGGAAATTTAATGCATGTGAGTGGATTTTTGAGTGGAGGCATGTTTAGGTGAGTGGAGGCTTTTCATTTTGAGTGGGAGATCCACCCACATGAATGTGGAAGAGGTGGGGGCATCCACCATGGCTGTGGCGCCATGCCCCATGGTTGCCCCCCTCTCCCTATAAAAGGACTTCATCTCCTCCTATCATATCACACCTCCTCGTGAAGGATCTCTCCCCTTTTTAGAATTTCCCCATGATCTCGGATCAGCGAGATACATGTTCCAAGTGACTTTTTCTGGAAGGATTTTTTGTTTTTCCTGCTTTGCTGGAACAAGGGCTCGGAGGTTGTTGGGATACCCGAACATATGTGCGATCACAGATGCATCACTGCTTTGCGGTACTAGACTTGATGGTGCTAGACCTGCTAGACCGGATGGACTTCTTCTTGATCTTGAGATTGGCAAGCTTTCAACTACATCATCCACTATTACAACTTCGTTAAATCTTTTCGGTCTTCGAAGGTATGTATTCTATGGATGTATATCCACCTGTTACTTGTATCTAGATAGATGGATCTTGGTTCTTGTAGTTTCCATCGTAGGAAAAAAATTGTTTTCTATGCTGCGAACCCAACAGCTTAGTCAACCATGCATTGGATTTACCCTCAAGAGCCTCAAGTTCAGTCTGAGCCAAGTTAACAATTATCTTGGCGTTGTTTAGCAACTCTTCATTTTTTGATTTGGCCCTGTAGCCGTCTTTTCAACTCGGCAAAGTCTTGACAAACGCCATTAACTTCAGCTTTACGCTCTTTCTTCATATTTTCAATGTGCTCTTTGATCCGAGATACTTCTTCTCGCTCCTTCTTGAGCTCAGTTTGGTGTTCCCCAACTTGTTCCAGAAAATGATTCATTAGTTCTGTCATAGATATGCAGTCTTGGAATTTTTCCGCAAGGATGGTTTTATCGGCTGCACAGAGATAGAGAAGTAGGTAGAATTAAAGTGTGAAATGTACAAGTCAAACTACAAGAAGATGGTGTACCTTGAGTGTAGGCAATTTTATTGTGTAGCTCCTCAACATGTGCTTCAACATCAGTTGCAAGCAAGGGAAAAATTAAGTCGGCAAACAAGATACAAAAATTTAGTCATAAAGCATCAAGGATATACTTTTGCCTTTGACCTCAGCCAAAAGTTCCTTATGCTTGGCCAAAAGACCCCTATGTTCCAGAAGGAGATTCTAGTAAAATTTAGTTCGAGCATTGCAGGAAAGTTGAAAAAGATGTAAAGTTAAAAATTCAGTTCTAAAGATACAGGATGAGTTACGAGTAAAACTCGACCAGTATCACGTAAAATGGAGGATCAATTTTAAGATCTAGGCCGAGTAAAGCTCAACCCATATCTCGAAAAATGGAGGATCTATTTTAAGATCCAAGACGAGTAAATCTCAACCTGTATCTCGGAAAATGGAGAATCAATTT
The DNA here is from genome assembly GCA_916181665.1 of Avena sativa. Lineage (NCBI taxonomy): Eukaryota > Viridiplantae > Streptophyta > Magnoliopsida > Poales > Poaceae > Avena > Avena sativa. The sequence goes on from OV702282.1 coordinate 103,641,361, forward strand.
TAAGATTCAAGCCGAGTAAACTCGACTTAATTCTCATGAAATGGGAAATTGATCCTAAAGCTAACAAGGTAAGTACTAGACAAGAAATGTGATCTAAGAGTTTCTAGCCAAGTATATTTTTCACTCGATTGGAACCTTGGGGATCAGGGATTATGTATGTCTGCTATTAGCATGAAAAAGATTAAGAGACATGTTTAACTCTAAGATCCTTTCATCCTTGGCCAAAGCGAATCTAGCTTGGTACATCTTCTAGGCGACGGTCTTTGGGCCAAGTTCTGGCTGCTGGGGGTTTGAATGAGGATAGACAGATGTCGCTTCGCCAATATCGACGTTGTTCCAATCCATGGAATAATGGTTAAGAGAGCCAAGAATTTTTTCCCTTGAAGTCCGGGTTTGGACCAATCCCTCTACCGACGATGTTCTAGCACCATTCATTGCTGTAGCTGGACTCATATGTAGACAGTTTCATATCTAAGGATGTCCTAGAAGAAGTGGTGGCCTTCTTGAGCATATCTACAGCTAACCTTTGCTTGGACGCAACTGTGGGCTTCTTTCTATTGTTGTTGAGGTGTTTGCTGCTGTAGAGGAGGTTACTACTATTGTGGTGGCTATTGTCGAGTTTGTTTCTGCTGAGTTTTCTATAGTGGCTGCAGCTATTTCTTCTAGTCTTGTTGTGGTTGTTACTGCTACAGCTGCTATTCCTCCTACTGAGGTTGTCACTAAGGTGGCTCAGTTGATGGAAATATTCCCTAGAGGAAATAATTAATGTGTTATTATTCATATTTCTGTTTCATAATTAAGTTTATCATTTTGTGCTATAATTGTATTAGTTTCGAATAATGTGTATTTGTAGGAAAACCGTAATACTTGTGTGGGATGATAAACACCATATAAATATATCCCTGGTCATGCCTCTATGATTAGTATATGTCAACGATAGTTTCGGTTTCCTAACTATGGAAAAAGTGACAATGTGATTGTGGTGTTGCTGGTAACATATGTGATCAGAGTTATTGGAGAACACTGATGATGGATAGACCCAAACATGAGATACCGTGAAACGCATCATCAATATAGTTATCAGTTTAATCTCATAAGGCACTATATTGCCTTTACTAGAAATAGTTTGACCAAGAGACACATGTGAACTAGGGAACAATATGGACGTCGCAAGATTCTCCAAACATTGCTCTTAACAGAGTGATTATAAAGTTCATGCTTGTTCGTACTGGCTGGTTCGCCAATCATTCATATGTTGTTCTTGTGGGAATTGATACTCCTGACGATGGCGAGATACACTCTAGGAACTCTCATGTATTGTGATGTTTGCCATGGTCTGGTTGGACACGTGATCAAGTTGTTGAACCCAGGAACATCGATAGTACGGGATGAGTAAAGAATACGTAAATTAAGTTTCATCTCTCGCAATGTAAAGTATCAACAAATCAATATGATAGGTATTGGACTCAATACTACGATTCACATGATAAATAATTTCTTGTTATTTGTGGGGGTTGCTACTTGCATCAAGACACTGATAGTAGTCATTGTCATCGTAATGAGTTCCAGACATGTCCGCAAATATTTGAACCTACTAGGTCACACACTTAATATGTTTACAACATTTTAAAATGTGAGTGCAGATGAGATAGTTGTATGGAGTAACTCTGAAAGGATGTTCCGGAGTGTCTCAGAATATACCGGAGGAGTACAGGATATCGCCAAGAATGGACGGAATGGTTCCAAACATTAAAGAGGAAGCTAGGAATATTTTAGGAAGGTTTCAAATTAATTTAGGGTGTCCGAAAGTTAATACGAGAATCTTTAGAATAAATATTTATATTAATAATATATATTAAATTATTATTTATGAGTATCCTAGTGGGTCCCATTGGCCAGAGGTCGCATGGGCCCACTGAGCCACACGCACACGGGGGAGGGAACCATGGCCGAATTGGCCAGGGCCTCCCCTAGGGCGGCAGGTGGAGGTGGAGGGGTGGAGCGAGACCGTATGGGGGGAGGAGTCATCCCCGGTCTCAAACTTCACTCCAAGTTGGTTTTGGGGAGAAATCAGTATTTGATGTGGACTCCTTATTGGATATGGACTTCCTCTCTCTCTCATATTGGTGGAAGAAAGGAAATGGAGGACTCCTTATAGGATACAGATCCTAGTCCTACTCTCCTCTATGGAGGAGGAAATCCGCCTATATAATGAGGGGAGAGGGCCAAGGGCAAGGCACAACAATACAAGCCCTAGACCAAGCCACCACCAACACCATCGCTCCGCCACCTCGGCCCGGTCCTCTTCCTATTCCTTGTGTCATCATCTTCGTCGTGTCGAGGATATCTTTCACCAACGTTCGCAGTAGTTCCTTCTTCTACCCCGTCTAGATCTAATCTTGACGGATGAAGGACTGCTGCTGGATCTTCATCGACATGTTACCTCTTTGTGTACGAGTTCTTAATCTCGCCTCGACATGGTGATGTCCTCATTGCATGTGTGGATACCGGTGGAGGTGCAACACTTGGAGCACTAGTTCTTCGGAGCCATCTGTGGGATAATACATCTCCTCCCGACTAGCTAAGGTATGTTGTAGGGATCGACGCAGGATCAACCTCGTCATGGACAAACTTACGCTAGCTCGATCAACAAGGGTATGTTCCATTATCTCACCCTTGCACTGGATCTTGGTTATGCGCTAGAAATTTTTGTTTTCCATAGTGCATTCCTCAATGGTGGTATCAGAGCGGTCTATGCATATGCGCAGGTACAGATAGAGGAATCATAAAATTACGGCATTGTTAATCTTTTTCTTCCTCCCCATTACTGCAATTTGGAATTTTGGAAGCATTGTGTGATTAGCGTCCCGAGCCGACTTTACAATATTCGGATTGAGACTGGTTTGTGAATGCTTTTCTGCAATAGTCAAAATAAATTTTGCACATTGGGATTTTGTGAATTTGGTGAAGTTCACATAGGGTCATCCGTATTGACGAAGTCTAGTGAAACTATTATACTATTTATAGTGCAATGGGAACACACCCTGAACAAGTCAAAAGCAATTCAATCAATGATGATGCTTACTTACCATGTAGGTAATGAATGGATCTCTACGCAACCATAGAACCTCATAAATTAGCAAAGCGTGTTATAAGAGTCTAACTTATTTTTATAGGGAAGTGATGTGGTATAGCAATGTGATGTATGAGATGTATTATGTTGTAACCTCATAGGGAATGACTGGAAGGACTTTCGGTGATTTTCATATTATTATTGCAATAGCCTTATTTGTTTTTAGTTATTAGCTAAGAGTAACAATAGTTGTAAAAGCAAGGATTGACGATGACACTCAATCAGCGATGGACCTCGGTTTTATGCTCAAGCCGCGTGGAGGAGTACATGACACCGGAGGACGTTGATGATGGATATCATTGACACAAAGTGCTATACCATATCACTATGAATTGCATGTGATGTTAATCCATTTGTGCACTTGATTTGTTGCATGGTATCCGTAATAAATAGGGCGATCTCTCACTTAAAATTATCAAGTAATGATGTGTTCCCCTTAAGTTAGGCACCACATAACATGGGCTTCGAACTGGTGTAGGTCATGTAACATAGGTGCACCTAGCGACATTCATAATGTGGGTGTGAAACTATCACACTACTGGTAAAATAAGGTCCACGTGACATACTACCTAGAACATCTAGAGTATGGAACAAAAGAATCGAAATATTAACAAGAGTCATATGGATATATGATTGGTATGAGTACCTACCGGTCTTATTCCCTGGTGCGCGATGTAACATAGGTACCGGTAAAATAAGCTCGTGGATCTTGAATCACTAAGTATCAATCATGAGAGATATTGATTTTAGTGTGAGCTATGCTCTGGATTAAAGTTGTTAATCTTATGTAGTTCATTAATTATGAAACAATGCCTAAATGAATTTTAATTGTTTATAGATCAATGGCACGCAACAAAAACTTCCCTTTAGCTGGTATATTAGAGAAGGAGAAATTGCATGAATCTGGTACACTTTTTTTGGATTGGTTCCGCAACATAAGGATAGTACCGAAAAGTGCTAAGAAATACTATGTCTTGGAAGCAACTCTTGGTGATGCTCCTGGTGATTGCGCAACTCAGGTTGCGGAAGATATATTTTAGCAACGTAGTGCTACATCGTTGTCCAATGTGCTATACTTGCATTGATGGAACCAGATCTTCAAAGGAGGTTTTAAGACTGGGGTCCATATGAAATGATCATGGAATTAAGGGGAATGTTTGAGAAGCAATCCTGAGCAGAAAGATAGGAGATCTTCTGGATTGCTAGTTGGCAGAAGGAGGCTCAGTTAGTGCCCATGTAATCAAGTCGCATGGGTACGTTCAAAGGTTGGAAGCACTGGGTGTTCCCTTTCCTTCAGAACTGGGAACTTATATAATCCTGAAATCAGTACTCCCTAGTTTTGCTTGGTTTTTCATGAACTTCAACATGCATGGAATGAACAAAACATTCGCCAAAACATTTGCGATATTGGAGGTTGCTGAAAAGGACATGCAGAAGAACACAAATCATGTGATGATGGTGAATAAAACCACTCGCTTCAAGAAAAAGAAGTCTTGGGTGACAAGAAGAAGGAGGATGTGCGAAGTGCCTATAATAAGGGCAAAGCGTCTAAGCCAGGTCCTGCCCTAGATGTTGAGTATTTCTTCTGCAAGGATAAGGTTCATTGGAAGAGGAACCGTCCAAAGTACTTAGCAAAGAAATAGAAGACTAGATCGTCTAGTTCAGGTATATCTAATATACATGTTATTGATGTTTACTTGCAAGGTCATAAGAGTAACTCTTGGATATTTGATACCTTATCGGTTGCTAATATTTGCAATTCTATACAAGAGCTACGCAATCCTAGGAATCTTGGCAATAACAAGATGACGATGCGCGTCGGGAATGGAGCAAGCATTGCGGTGATTGCCGTCAGCACAAGACCTCTACATCTACCATCAAGATTAATATTAGAACTTAGTAATTGTTACTTTGTGCCTGCATTATGTAAGATTATAATATCAGGATATTGTATCATACAACATGGTTATTCATTTAAATTAGAGAATAATGGTTGTTTGATTTATATTCATAATGTATGCTATGCACACGCTCACGTGAATTGTGGGTTGTTTATAATTGATCTTGACTGTGATACACACATCCATAACACTGAGGCTAAACGTCGAAAGACAAAAGAATTGAATACCACATATCTGTAGCACTGCAGAGTGGGTCACATTGGACATAAACCCATGAAGAATCACCATAGTGATGGACTTTTGATTTCACTAGATTTTGAATATTTTGATACATGTGAAGCATGTTTTATGGGAAAGATTGCCAAATCATCGTTTATCGGATAGGTTGAATGGGCAAGTGAATTACTAGAAATAATACATACTAATGTATGTGGTGCAATGAGTATACCTGCATGCAGTGGCTTCCTCTAATTTATAACCTTTATCAATGACTTGAGTCGCTACAGTTATATTTATCTTATAAAGCATAAGTCTAAAACATTTGAAAAGGTCAAAGAATTTCAGAAAGAAGTAGAGAATCAATGTGGCAAGAAAAACAATTGTTATGGTCGGATCATGGAGGCAAACATTTGAGTCATGAGTTTAGCGAACATCTTAGAGATCGTGAAATCATTTCACATGTTACGCCTATTGGAACACCCCAGGGCAATGTAGTGTCAGAATGGTGTAATCGAACTTTATTGGACATGGTGAGATCTATGATGTCTTTAACTAATCTCCCTTTTCCATTTTGGGGATATGCTTTAGAGGTTGCGGCCTTTACACTTAATAGAGCGCCATCAAAGTTCGTTGAGACGACACCATATGAGTTGTGGTTTGGCAAGAAACCAAACTTATCTTTTCTTAAAATTTGGGGTTGCGAAGCTTATGTAAAACGTTTTCGGCAAAATAATCTTGATCCCAAGTCGTACATATGCATATTTGTAGGTTACCCTAAGGAAATCGTTCGGTATTCCTTCTACTACAAAGCTGAAGGCAAGATATTTGTCACGTGAGGAGGAACATTTCTTGAGAAGGAATTTCTCGCTAAAAGTTTGAGTGGGGGACAATAGAGCTTAATGAGGTTATTGAACTAGAGCAAGATGGGAAGAGTAGCGCAGAACCAGAAGCTGTTATGGAAAACCCTATGGCGCCATCAGATGTTGTAGTGCCTACAAGTGTTGTAGTCCCATAAATAAATGCTCATATTGAACCATGTAGATCTAGTAGAGTTTGTCTTCCGGTCATAAGATTTGATGATGAAGTATTGTTGTTAGACAGCGATGAACCAACTACATACAAAGAATTTGTGATGGGCCCTGACTCTGTAGAATTGCACAAAGCCATGAAATCCGAGATAGAAACCATGTACGAGAATCAAGTTTGGAACTTGATGGACCCTCCTGAAGGCGTAAATACTATAGAATGTAAATGGACCTATAAGAAGAAAACAGATGTGGATGGTAATGTTGCTGTTAATAAAGCTTGACTTCTCGCAAAGGGGTTTCGACAAATTCAAGGAGTTATCTACAATGAGACTTTCTCCCTTGTAGCGATGCTTAAGTCAATTCGGATTCTTCTAGCAATAGCTTCATATTACGATTACGAAATGTGGAAGATGGATGCCAAAACAGCTTTCCTGAACGGGAAGCTAACTTAGGATGTGTACATGGTACAACCTGAGGGTTTTGTCAGTACTAAAGATGTTGGAAAGGTGTGCAAACATCAGTGATCCATCTATGGACTGAAGAAAGCATCATGGAGTTGTAATCTTAATTTTGAGTGAAGCAGCTTACATATTGGGCATAAGGATCTGTAGATATAGATCATGGCGCCTGGTAGGGCTTACTTAAGATACATATCTAGACAAAGTTTTGAAGAGGTTCAAAATGGAAGAATCCAAGAAGGGAACACTTCCAATGGTACATGTCAAACCACTAAGCAAGAAGCAATGTCCTATGACAGATGCTGAGCGAAATGACATGAGTGAAGTCCCCTATGCGTCGACAATTGGTTCAATCATGTAGCTATGATATGTACAAGACCAGATATATGATATGCCCTAAGTGTTACGAGAAGATACCAATGTGATCTTGGTGTGAATCACTGGATAACAGTAAATAATATACTTAGATACTTGAGAAGGACTAAGGATATGTTTCTCTTATATGGAGGTGATGAAGAGCTCGTTGCAAGGGGTTACACCAATGCAATATTTGTCACTGATCCTAATGATTTTAGATCTCAGTCCGGTTATGTGTTCACCTTGAATGGTAGAGCGGTGAGCTATAAAAGTTCTAAGAAATATACGGTTGCGGACTCTACAACAGATGCAGAGTACATAGAAGCATCAGATGCTGCAAAGGAGGGTGGTTCCATGTGTGCTAGAGCTAATGGAGATTCATTGTGACAACAATGGTGCCATCGCTCAAGAAAAGGAACAAAGTTCCCACCAGAAGAACAAACATGTATAATGTTAATTTCATATCATAATCCAGTTCTTGCATGATGGTGACATCAAGATGTGCACAATTCGTACAGATCTGAATGTGGCATATATGTTGACAAAGTTACCCATGCCGCTTGCAAAACATGAACAGCTCTAGGATGCCATAGGTGTTAGAATGCTAAATGTAAACTAGATTATTGACTCTAGTGCAAGTGGGAGACTGATGGAAATATGCCCCAGAAGCAATAATAAATGTGTTATTATTCATATTTATATTTCATAATTAAATTTATCATTCTGTGCTATAATTGTATTAGTTCCGAATAATGTGTATTTGGATAAAAACCCTAATACATGTGTGGGATGATAAACACCATATAAATATATCCCTAGTCATGTCTCTATGACTAGTATGTATGTCAACGATAGTTTCGGTTTCCTAACTATGGGCAAAGTGATAATGTGATTGTGGTGTTGCCGATGACATATGTGATCAGAGTTATTGGAGAACAACGACGACGAAAATACCCAAACATGTGATACTGTGAAATGTATCATTAATATAGTTATCGGTTTAATCTCATAAGACATTGTATTGCCTTTACTAGAAATTGTTTGGCCACGAGACACATGTGAACTTGGGAACAATATGGACGTGGAAAGATTCTCCAAATGTTGCTCTTAACGAAGTGATTATAAAGTTGATGCTTGTTCATACCGGATGGTTCGCCAATCATTCATATGGTGTGCTTGTGGGAATTGACACTCCTGACGATGGAGAGATACACTCTAGGCCCTCTCATGTACTGTGATGTTCATCATCTACTGGCCAGACATGTGATCAAGTTGTTGAACATAGGAACATCGATAGTACGAGATGATTAAAGAGTACATGCCAGGAAACAAGAATAACCTAGTGTTTTATCTCGAGCAATGAAAAGTATCGATGAATCAATACGATATTTATCAGACTAAATACTATGGTTCACGATAAAGAACATCATGTTATTTGTGGGGGTTGCTACTTGTATCAAGACACTGATATTAATCATTATCATCGTAATGAGTCCCAGACATGTCCGCAAACATCCGAACCAACCAGGTCAAATACTTAAGACGTTTACGGAAGTTTTGGATGTGAATGAAAATGACATAGTTGGATGAAGTAATTCCGAAAGGACATTTGGAGCATCTTGGAATATACCGGAGGAGTCCGGGATATTGCCGAGAATTGAAGAAATAGTTCTGGACTTTAAAGAGGATGCTGGAATATTTTAGGAAGGTTTCGAATTAATTTGGAGGTATCCGAAAGTTAATTTGGAAAGATTCGAAATAAATATTTGTATTAATGATAAATAATAAATTATTATTTATTAATATCCCAGTGGATCCCATGGGCCCACTAGGACACACACGCAGGGGGAGGGGCCAAATTGGCCAGGGCCTCTCCTAGACTGGCGGGTGCAGGAGGAGGGTGGGTGGGACCGTGTTGGGGGAGGAGTCCTCCCCGGTCGCAAAATTTCCCCCCAAGTTGGTTTTGGGGAGTGATGGGGATATGCCTACCGGGGTATACCCAGCGAGTGGGCCTACAGGACGATGACTGGATCGTGACTTGGCGAGGACTCAGGCGACTGGAAGTTGGAGGCCCAGAAGCGTAGCTAGGCCCAGTCGGACTAGGTCATAGAACCTCTGAATCCTTAACTAATTCGGTTGTATTCTATAAACCCTAGCGAGGTGAGCCTATATAAACCTCCCAAGGGTACGCATAGAGGATACGTTCCATCATACCCCCAAGCGACTCGCCGCCTAGTCATCGAGCTTGCCCCCTTGTACTCTCACCATAATACAATCTAGTAGAAGTAGGTCTTTACCCTCCGGGGGGCCGAACCTGGGTAAACCCTTGTGTCTCCGCCCTCATATCGCACCGCAGATGGCTGGCCGCCCTTGCCCATGTTCTACTACTCGCTGCCGATTTCAGCATCTGCCGTGGTCATTCCCACGACAGTGGCGCCCACCGTGGGGCCTGGCCGGTCAGGCCGGTGTTCTACGGTGAGATCCAATCTGCCCATCAACGAGTTGATCGCCACCGACCGCATGATCACGATCGGCGAGATGCTACAGATCTTGCCGAGCAGCTACGTCCCGGCGGCGTGACCCGTCACACATAGCGTGATCCTGGCGGTCCGCACGATCAGCCTCTTCGTCGGTCTCATCGACGTCATCATCTCGGAGGACTCGGCTCGCATCTGTGAGTCACCGCCACGCGACCGGCTCTCTGAGAGCCAGGTCCGCACGATTCACCGCCTTGCCTCCGAGTACGACTCGGCCCACAGCAACATGGCCGAAACCACCGCGGCCGCGGACGACGCGACCCTCAACGACGACGCCGATTCGGCGACCCCGGCGTCGGCTGCCGGATCCATTGTTGCCGCATCGCCCGCGGGCTCCATCACCCAGATCTCCAACATCGGAGATTTCGAGGACCCCTCCATCCTTGGGATATTCGACTTCGACTACGGGTCGGAGAACTCCGCCGACCCCCACGACGGAACCAGTCGCCACGCCCGACCTACATGGCTACTAGCGCCGACCCCCCGGAAGACCCCTTCTCCACGCCGATCCCGCCAAACGCGATGGCAACGGAGGTCGAGGAATTCCGCTTGCGGCTGGCGAAGGCAGTCCGCAAGGAACAAGCCGAGCGCGAGAAATTTCGCCTCGAGCAGGTGACAGCGCAGGAGCTGTCGCGCTACCACCAACTCTGCCGAGCGCGCGATCTGTGAGAACGTGCCGCCAGCAGGAAGCGCTCGACCCCCACCAGGGGCGACGGCCAACGGCGCCCCACCACCACCCAACTTTGCCCCCTAGGGACCAACCAAGGATCATGGTCTCCTCACGAGAGCGAGACGCGAACGGCCTCCCGCTGTTCTCCACCCCAATGGACAACGTCGTCGCGAGCCGAGCTGCAGTCGACAACATCCAAGTAACCCGCGAAGGCGCCCTGCAGATCCAGTACGCCAAGGCTCTACTCGCCAAAGCAGGTGAGCAACAAAACGTGGGCGCCGACTCACAGGGTCGGATGTACTCGCGTTCATCAGGAAGTAGGGCGGCCTCGAGTGGCTGCCCCATGGCGGCGAATACCCTCAACTGCCCACCACCCGAGCCCCTGCAGCTCCAACACCGACACGCGAACGCGGCACTCTCCACCAACGACCCATGGCCATCAAACAACTTCGTTGCTACCAATGGGCAGCTCGTCGACGCACGCACCCACATCATCAACAACCAGAGCTGGCGTGCACGCCAGCCTGAAGACATGCGGCACACCCTCACGAACCGTCGCAACGGCGAACCAAGGGGATCGCCGAGCCGAGTCGGACCCCAGTACTTCGGACCGATGATCCGAGGCGAAAGATACCCGGAGAACTTCAAGGCGCCGAAGGAAATCGAGAAGTACGACCGCTCGTATGATCCGTCTGTGTGGCTGGACACTTACCTCATGGAGATAGGGATCGCCGGTGACACCGACCTACTCGCCGCCCGCTACCTTCCCCTGATGATGGAGGGAGCGTGCAGGACGTGGATTAACACCCTCCCCGCGGATAGCATCGACTCTTGGGAGGAAAAGCACGATGCCTTCGTCAGGCACTTCGAGGGTTCATACAACCGCTCCTCCACCATCGAGGACCTGGAGCGATGCGTCTAGGGACCCCGTGAGTCGACCCACAGTTGGGTCCAATGGTGGCAAGATGTGTGGTATAACGTGGCCGGAATCCACCCAGACACCGCGATCCACTGCTTCAAGACCTCGTGCTGCTACGAGCCCCTGGTCGCCAAGCTCAAGCGAGTGTACAGAACACTCGACAACATACCGAACCTCCTAGAGATCGCAAAGAAGTACGCGGAGGAGGACCCAAACCAAGAAACCGACGACAAGTTGGGAGGACATCGCCGCACGAGCGGCCACGACAACGGGAGGCGACCCGAGTTACGCTATAGCAACACTCGCCTCACCGGCAAACGCCGCGGTGACGGGCGACTTTGTCGCCAACGCCGGATACGCGTCGCACGAACCCAAGAGCTTCCGCCGCGACGGAGGACAGCCCTGCGACGGTGGCAACTACAAGGCAAAGCCGAGGTTCGATCCCACGGCCCTCCTCAACCAACATTGTGTGTTTCACAGCAGGGAAGGAAAGCCCGCCACGCACATGACCGCTGACTGCCACTCTCTCAAGGAGATCGAGAAGGCACGGCGCGCGCGGGAAGACCCCGACAACAACTCGCCAAACGGCAGAAAGTTCGGCAGCATCACCGGTTCGCTCCACACCTTCACAGGCTTCAACACGAAGCGCGAGAAGAAGGTCATCGCCCGCGCCGTCGCCGTAAATGCGGTGTCCCAAATAGACATCCCCCAGTTCCTCAACTGGTCTGAGCAACCAATCACCTGGAGCCGCGAGGACCACTCGCCACGAATCGAATATCCGGGCCGAGTCGCCCTAGTGGTCAAGCCCAAGGTGGGAGACTATTGGCTCCCCAAAACGCTGATGGACGGCGGAATCTCCATCAACATGCTGTACCTGGACACGTTCAGGCGACTGAGGCTCCCGCAGTCGATGATCGAGACGACCTACACCACCTTCCACGACATAGTCCCTGGTCGGAAGGCGTACCCGATCGGCAAGGTGACGCTGCCAGTCACCTTCGGCACACCAGCAAACTTCCGCACCGAGCGGATCGTCTTCGAGCTGGTGCCCTTCAACAACCCCTACCACTGCGTCCTGGGGGGCCATGCATTCGCCAAATTCATGGCAGCGCCCCACTACGCGTACAACGCGATGAAGCTACCTGGGCCATGCGGCATCATCACCGTCCATGGCGACCCCGACATGGCTGCAGAATGCGAGGCAAAAGGCGCCGAACTCGCTAACGCCGTCATCAAGGCGGAGGCCAACCACGCCGAGGAACTCGCCAAGTACGCGAGCGGGGTCAACAGCGACGACCCCACCATACTCAAGAAGCCCAATTCGGAGGGTGGCAACTCTGTTGCCTTCGAGTCAACGACACACACCCGCACCATCGAGCTGGTCCCAGGCGACTCCAGCCAGATCTTACCCAGCAGTCACCAGTCACATGATCGCCATAGGAGAGATCCTCCAGATCTTGCCCAGCAGCTACGTCCCGGCTTCATGCCCACCTCATGGCGATGGGAATCGCCGGCCACACTGACCTCCTCGCTGCTCGCTACCTCTACTAGATGATGGAGGGAGCGACTCGATAATAGATCAACACCCTCCCCACGGACAGCATCGAATCTTGGGAGGACATGCGTGACGCCTTTGTCAGGCACTTTGAGGGCTTCTACACCCGCGCCAACACCATCGAGGACCTAGAGCGATGCGTCTAGGGACCCCGCGAGTCGATCCTCAACTGGGTCTAACAGTGGAAAGACATGTGGTTCAACGCGGCCGGTATTTACCAAGAAACGGTGATCCACTACTTCAAGACCTCATGCCGCTATGAACCCCTGGTCGCCAAGCTCAAGAGGGTGTACAAGACACTCGACAGCATCCTAGACCTCCTCTAGATTGCCAAGCGGTACACGGAGGAGGACCCGAACCAGGAAACCGACGAGGAGTCGGGTGGACATCGCCGCCAGAGTGCCCACGACAACGACAACTAGTGCGAGCTGTGCTACAGCAACACTTGCCTCACCGGAAAATTCCGCAGTGACGGGCAAGTCGACTTCGTCGCCAACGCCGTCTACGCGCCACGCGATCCAAGAGCTTCCGTCGAGACGGAGGCCAACACCGCGACGGTGGAAACTTCCGAGCGAGGCCGATATTCGACCCTGTAGCCCTCCTCAACCAACCCTGTGTGTTCCACAGCAGGGAGGGGAAGCCCGCCACGCACATGACCGCCGACTGCCACTCCCTAAAGGAGATCAAAAAGGCATGGTGTGCAAGGGAAGACCCCAAAAACATCCCACCAAACGGCAGGGCATTCGGCAATGACGTCGGATCGCTCCACACCTTCACCGGGCTCGGCACCAAGCGCAAGAAGAAGGTCCTCGCCCACGCCGTCATCGTCAATGCGGTGTCCCAGATTGATGTCCCCCACTTCCTCAACTAGTCCGAGCAGCGCATCACGTGGGGCCGCGAGGACCACTCGCCACGGATCGAATATCCGGGGCGATTCGCCCAGGTAGTCAAGCCTAAAGTGGGCAACTACTGGCTCCCCAAGACGTTGATGGATGACGGGATCTCTATCAGCATACTCTACCTGGACACATTCAGGCGGCTGTGGCTCCTGCAGTCGATGATTGAGATGACCCTCACCACCTTCCACGGCATCGTCCCCGGTCAGAAGCTGTACCCGATCGGCAAGGTGACGTTGCTAGTCACCTTCGGCACACCCGCAAACTTCCGCACCAAGCGGATCGTCTTCGAGCTTGTCAACTTCAAAAGCCCCTACCACTACGTCTTGGGCGACAAGCATTCCCCAAGTTCATGGCGGCACCGCACTACGCGTACAACACGATGAAGCTCCAAGGCCCGTGCGGCATCATCACCATCCACGGAGACCCAAAAATGGCCATCGAGTGCGAGGAGAAAGGTGTCGAGCTCGCAGACGCCGTCATTGCCATGAAGGACAACCACATGGAGGAGCTCACCAGACAAGCGAGCGGGGTCGACAAAGACGACCCCGCCATACTCAAGAAGACCAACACGGAGAGCGGCAGCTCGACCATGTTCGAGGCCACCAAGCACACACGCACCGTCGAGCTGGTTCTAGGCGACTCCAACCAGACGGTGACGATTGGGACAGGCATGAGCCCCGCATAGGAAGGTGTCCTCATCGAGTTCCTCCATGAGAATCGCGACATCTTTGCATGGAAGCCATCCGACATGCCAGGTGTCCCGAGGGAACTCGCTGAGCACAAACTCAATGCTGACCCCAAAGCACGACCAGTCAAGCAGTCGCTGTGGACCTTCAATGAAGAGCGTCGTCGAGTAATCAGGAAGGAGGTGCAGCGTCTACTCGCTGTAGGCTTCATCTGGCCCATCAAATACTCCATGTGTGTTGTGGGAATGGTCACGGCAGATGCTGCAATCGGCAAATGCTGCAATCGGCAACGAGGGGCAAGGGCGGCCAGCCATCTGTGGTGCGAGATGAGGGCAAAGACACAGGGTTTACCCAGGTTCGGCCCCCCGGAGGGTAAATACCTACTCCTTCTAGATTATATTATGGAGGTGCTACAATGGGCGAACTCGGCGACTAGGCGGCGAGTCGCTTGGGTGTATGATGGAACGTATCTCTACTCGCCCTATAGGGAGGTTTATATAGGCTCACCTCCCCTAGGGTTTACATATCTCAACCGATTCAGTTAGAGCTTCGGTACTCGTTTAACCTAATCTGACTGGGCCTATCTACTCGCCTGGGCCTTCAGCTTCCAGTCGCTTGGCTCCTTGCTGGGCTTTAATCTAGTCGCCGTCTTGCAGGCCCACTCGCCAGTCCTTTGGGCCAGTCGGAAACGTCCTACTGGGTATACCCCAGTAGGCATATCCCCATCAGTAGTCCCCGAGGCCGCCGTCGATTAGGCGTAGGTGGCTGCTGGCAGTCGGAGTATACGGCTTCAGAGTAGACATCCAGTCGAATCGTCGGCGGGCTCCTGTATAAAGGAGAAAACTAGTCATCCTGATCACAACTTTGGCGAATCGAGTCAGCGAAACACTGTCATAGTGATCGGGTCGGCAAGTCGAGTAGCCGAAGTTGGACCGTTAACCGTGGTCACACTAGCCGTTGGGGTAATCCAACGGTAACTTTTGGTGTAATCACCGCGTAGTAACGGATCCCTGATTTGGCGGGTAACAACCGCTATATAAAAGGAATGGCAGGCGATCAGAGAACCACTTTCTCACCATTCCCTCCGACTGCGCGCACCTTTCGCCTCCCTTCGCATCACGATCCAGCCGACCCGAAATCCCCCGACCCCCAGCAAACCTCTCTGCCATGGCCCTTTCGACCGAGCCGTGGGGTAGATCTAAGTGCACGAGGGCGCAACTGGCTTCCTTCGAGGAGGCCGGGATCTTGCGAGCCGGCTGTTGGCGTATTCCTGCAGCCGGAGAGACGACCCCGAATCCGCGAGAGTGGGAGTTCATCTGCTTCACCAGCCATCTCGAATGGGGGCTAGGGTTCCCCACGTCCCTGTTCTTCCGGCGCTTCTGCGCCTACTACGGGATCCAGCCTTCGGATCTGGGTCCCCACAGCATCGTGCAGCTCGCCATCTTCGTGGCGTTCTGCGAATGCTACTTGGGCTGCCGGCACTACTTCCCCTTGTGGCAAGATCTGTTCCACGGACGGATCAGCCGCGAGGAAGCAGGCGGCCCAATGCTAGCCGCGGGCGGCCTAACCTTCCAGCTCAAGTCAAAGGCCTCATTCTTCGATCTAATGCTGCCCGCCAAGGCGGCGAGCGACTGGAAGAAGTCATGGTTTTACGTAGCCGAGGCGACCCCGGAGGGCGAGGCGGCGATCCCACGGTATTCCGCCAATCGGTCCGAGCCGCGCCATCTCCAAGTCGGCAAGCTCCCCAACGATCAGCGGATGGTCGTCGACGAGATGCTCCAGACCATCCGCGGTCTGAAAAAGAAGGGCCTCCAGACGATAAACCTGTACAACTGCTGGCTCGGGCGGCGGCTCGTCCCGCTCGCTCAGCGCGAGCACTAAATGTACCAGTACACGGGCCGGGGAGACTCGACGAAGGCCTTCCTCGACGAGTGGAAGCTGGAGGACTACCTCCCAGCACTAAAGAAAATTACCCAGGCGGTGTACCTGGATGCGCAGGCTGGGGTCGCCCCCTATACCGCAAAGCGTCCAGCTCCAACGGTAATCGTTTCACTTCGCTCGCAGTCGCAGTTTATGCAGTCGCGGTAATTCTAATTTCATTTTGTATTCATTGCAGCTATTCCAAGTGGTGGAAGGATGGCTCCCACCCTTGGACGATGAGAACTCGAGCTCGTCCGTCCAGGACGTAGGCGAGTCGCCACCCTCCAAAGGTGGTTCTAAGGGCGACGAGGACGACGACGACGAGTCCGAGGAGAAGGTCACCCCACTGGTTCGCAAGACCCGCGGACAACGACAGCGCGAGCTCGAGGCAAGCAGAAGCCTCGAGCGTCATGATGACGACGACGAACTCCCAGAGACCACCTCGCGCCGTCAGGCCACTCCGTCGAAGAAGAAGAAGAAAGAGAAGGAGGCAAGGGCCCCTCCGAAGAAGAAGACAAAGCCATCGAGGCCGGCCTCGCCGCCGCACTCGGCGAGTAGCTCTGATGCTCCCAGCCCGGCCAAGGACGATGCGCCACCAGTGACAGCCGTGCTGGACACGGCGACCGTGGAAGTGCCGTTGGCTTCAATGCCTCCGCCATTCGCCCCAGTCTCTGGGCTGGGGGATGCTCCAGCTGCAGCGGCTTCGCCTCGCAAGGAGGCTCCTGCCAAAGATATCCCAGAGGCTCTAGCTGCGGCCTCAACGACGAAGAAGCCGTCCGTGTCTTGGGCACGCGACGTCCTAGAGATGGGGCTCAGTCGCTGACTGGGCCCTGAACTGGAGAAACCAGCCGGCCTCCGCACGGGGCTACGCTTTATTCCGGTCGCCAAGTGGGTACCCTCTCCTTCCTTTGTCTGCCATAATCGCTTGAATTGTCTTGCTTACATGATTGATGCACAGGACTGGAGTGAAGAGGATGGGCCACCCGACCGTGGCTAAAGTGCCACCCGTCATCAGCGAGGAGGATCCTTCCCGCAAGAGGAAGGCGGACAACGTTGTCGTCCCGGATGGCGGCAAGAAGGCCAAGGGTGACGATGTCGTCACGATTTCCGATGACACGGCGGTCGCGCCTGCTAGAATCGTAACGGAGGCGGCCGCGTCCACGAAGGAGGTCGCTCCCTTGCCTGGAACGGCCGAGCCAACCTCCTTTGGGGCGGGTGCCTCGATCGCCACCTTCCCGCGTTTCGTGACCAAGGCGGCCGCGGCGAGTGGGACTTCGCCCTCAAGCCATGCTCCTGGGACCGTCGATGCTGAAGTCGACCAACGTCGTGGGCATACGCCGGCTTTCCTCGTGTCCGTGGACGCGATACAACTCCACGGCATGCTTGGCGCAGCCATCCAGGTACATCCAGTCCCCGAGGATTAGGTCGGTGCTTTGCAGCGGCCTTATTCTTATAATGTCTTATCTTTATTTTTTCGCATCCAGTCCCCGAGTGCGCACGCGCTGAATTTCAGCGGGTGGGTACTTAGGAATTTCTTTGAGTACCAGTCCCCGAGTGCGCACGCGCTGAATTTCAGCAGGTGGGCACTTAGGAATTTTTTGATTGCCAGTCCCCGAGTGCGCACTCGCTGAATTTCAGCGGGTGGGCACTTAGGAATTTCTTGGAGTACCAGTCCCCGAGTGCGCACGCGCTGAATTTCAGCGGGTGGGCACTTAGGAATTTTTTGATTGCTAGTCCCCGAGTGCGCACTCGCTGAATTTCATCGGGTGGGCACTTAGGAATTTTGCTTTGATTAACCTTTTTGATAATATGCAGGGTATACATCTTGAATCGGCTGACCGATTGGCCGCGAGGCAGCACGCGGAGAAGGAGCTGGCCATCGTCCAGGAGGCGAACAAGGGGCTTCAGGCTGTTGCCGTGAAGGCAGAGGAAGCTCGCCAGGGGCTTGTCCCCGCTGGTGAATTGGTGGCGGCACAATTGGCTATGAGTGCGGCTGAACAGCGGGTCGCTAACCTTGAGCGCGAGCTGCGGGAGGCAAAAGAAGAAGCGAGCTCGGCTGACTGGCGAGCCAAGGCCGCTATTGCGGCCGCCGAAGAGGATCGCAAAGTGTCCGATGCCCTTGTTGCTGGGCTTCAGGACGACCATACGTCGCTTCAAAGCTTCATCACAGAACTCGCCCGCCCGTTGATTGGTAAGTGCGTCTGCCCCTTCCGGTAGTTGTGCCTTTTGTGGTGTCCGTCGTATTCATGATTGTCTTCTACTCGCAGGTCGCATCATCGATAGAGCGGAAGAG
The DNA here is from genome assembly GCA_916181665.1 of Avena sativa. Lineage (NCBI taxonomy): Eukaryota > Viridiplantae > Streptophyta > Magnoliopsida > Poales > Poaceae > Avena > Avena sativa. Next base: position 103,659,936 of record OV702282.1, read on the forward strand.
GCGAGCTCGTTCGATGCGCGGAAGTGTGTAAGCATGCTTGTCGACTCGGCAACGTTGTCGGCGACGTGCATCCGTGCCTATCTCCAAGAAATATCGCCCACGAAAGTGATTCCCAGCGACCTCGTTGAGGTATGGAGGTATTTGGAAAAGGCTCCAGCGGTCGTTGAGTTCATGACGCGGTCGGCGTTTTGGCGCGGAGCGGCGACGGCGCTTAGTCTTGGACTTGCCCACTTCCCCGAGGACTTCGACATCGACGATGTGACGAGTGGCTACCCATCATCGACTGGCGCGGTGGAGCTTTCTGAGGTCCTCAAGTTGCAAGATCGTGCCGCCGCGTACTCGGAGCGTGTTTGGGCAATGGGCGACCTCCTTCCGTACCAGGAAACGGTCGTCGTGCCGAACGACCCCGAGCCACCGCATCGTGATTTCAAGGTCGAGCAGCCCTTTCACGCAGCGATGGCGGGTGAACTGACGACGTATCCGTCGAACCCGTACACACCGTTCATCCGCAATCGCCGGGGTGTTGGTGAATCGTCATCAAAGTCTGCAGAGTAGGATAGTTTGCCTTGTGGCGTTAGCAGCAGGTCTGCCATGCGGGCATATTTTGTAACATGAGACAATGCGACAGGCAATCGAATGAGACATCGTATCTATTTTGGTATTTGTCATGTGTTTGTGATTGATGTTTGAACGAGTCCCCGAGCGCGTCCGCCCTTTTTGTGGGGTTTACCTCGTATGTGATATATGTGTTGTTGTTATGTGTTTTGTCATTGTGGTCGACTCGCCCGGGCTCGGAGAGCCAGTCGCTAGGCGACTCCCTTGAGTGCTCTGTACTTTACCGTTTTCCCTTGCGCGAATGAGGTCGGGTGGCCGAGTCCCCGAGCGTGGTACTTGGTTGTTCTAGGCGCGACTCGAGGGTGGTTGAGGACTTAGCGCGTTGGTTTGAGCGCGTCACTCCTGCCTGGCCCGTGTGGTCAGTCGCGTGTCGAGTCCTGGGCATGGTCTCCTACTTGGCATTTTCCCGGACCGCTCGCGGTGAACTGGTCTTCAGTCCACGAGCGTGTTACTTAGCCGTTCGAGTCGCTATGCCAAGGATGCGGAGGACCAAGGTCGCTGTAAGAAGCGAAGGCAGTTGTCTTGGCTCGTAGAACCAGTCGAGCTAGGCGACTCCAATGGGGCTCCGGGTAGGCGTTTTTCATGGACGATGCAAGACCTGAGGTGACTCAATGCTCTGGCATCGCACTACTTAGCCGTGCCGATCGCTGTACCAAAGGTTGACTTCTGCGATTAGTGTGACGCTGTTATTACGAGTGCGAGTGGCACAAGACATGGAGAGTAGGCGCAATTTGCGGTAACCGATTCTTTATTTCACAGCGACTGGAGAGTACATGTGTGGGGTTCTAGGGGTAGAACTTCCGTAGGAGGTTTACGTTCCATGGTCGCTTGACGTCGAGTTCGCCGTCCCCGCAGACGTCGATGAGGTATTAGGCGTCGTTGCCGAGTACGCGCCCGATGGTGAATGGCCCCTCCTAAGGAGGGGAGAGCTTGTGCATGCCCTTCTTGTCCTGGACGAGGCGTAACACTAGGTCGCCTTCTTGGAAGGTGCGAGTTTTCACCCGCCGGCTGTGGTAGCGGCGGAGTCCCTGCTGGTAGATGGCGGTGCGTGACCGAGCAAGGTCGCGTGCTTCGTCGAGTTGGTCGACCCATCTTGGCGGGCGAGCTCGTTCGCAGCCTCCATGTAATGGACGACCCACGGCGAGTCGTGCGCGAGGTCGGTGGGCATGACTGCCTCTGCGCCATAGACCATGAAGAAGGGGGTGAACCCTGTCGACCTGTTGACTGAGGTGCGGATCCCCCAGATGACAGAGGGCAACTCCTCGACCCAGCACCCGGCGGTGCGCTCGAGTGGTACTTGGAGTCGTGGCTTCAGTCCATGGAGGATGCTTTGGTTGGCCCTTTCTGCCTGGCCGTTGGATTCCGGGTGGGCGACCGACGCGAGGGCGAGCCGGATGTGGTTCTCTTCGCAGAATTCAGCCATGGCTCCTTTGGCGAAGTTGGTGCCATTTTCCGTGATGATGCTGTTTGGGAACCCGTAGCGATATATGAGCTCGCGTAGGAATTTGGTGGCGGTCTTCCCGTCGCATTTCCGAACTGGCTTGGCCTCCACCCACTTTGTGAATTTGTCGACTGCGACTAGTAGGTGGGTGTAGCCGGAGGGGGCCTTCTTGAAGGGGCCTACCATATCCATGCCCCACACAGCGAATGGCCAGGTGATAGGGATTGTTTTGAGTGCTGAGCTCGGCACGTGCGTCTGGTTGGCATACTTCTGGCACCCGGCGCACCGCTGGACAATGTCGACAGCGTCGGCGTGTGCGGTGGGCCAGTAAAAGCCATGTCGCATAGCCTTGGCGACCAGAGAGCGGGCGCCGGCGTGGTGGCCGCAGTCGCCGGAGTGAATATCGTGGAGGATCTTGCGTCCTTCGGCGGGTTGGACGCAGCGTTGGAACACGCCGGTGACGCTGCGCTTGTGTAGCTCGCTGTCGATGATGGTGTAGGACTTGCAGCGGCAAGCGATCATCCGGGCGTCCGTCTCGTTTGCTGGCAAGGTGCCGGCTTCTAGGTAGGCGATGTAGGGCTTGGTCCAGTCGTCTGGCTCGTTGACGAGTGCGACCAGGGCTGCCTCTGGTTGGAGCGGGACTCCGATGTCGATCTCCCTTGGGGGAGAGACTGATGGCTTGGTGATCGTGTCGAGGAAGACGCCGGCGGGTGGTGCGAGTCGAGCCGACCCGATGCGAGAGAGTGCGTTGGCCTCCTCGTTCTTCCGCCTGTCGATCCACTCGACGGAGTAGCCTGTGAAGTGTCCGCCCAACTTGTCCACTGCTTGGCGATACGCCGCCATGGTGGGGGAGACGACGTCGCATGTGCCAGCGACTTGCCTTGCGACGAGATCGGAATCGCCGTAGCATCGTAGGCGGTTGACATTCATCTCCTTGGCCGCTCGCATGCCGTGGAGTAAGGCCTCGTACTCAGCCATGTTGTTGGTGCAGGGTGTGAAGTCGAGGCAGAGGACGTAGCGGAGCTTGTCGCCCTTTGGCGAAGTTAGCACGATCCCTGCGCCTGCGCCGTCCGTGTTCTTGGAACCGTCGAAGTGCAGGCTCCAGTAATGGAGGTATGGCAGCTTCTCTGGCTGCTGGGCCTCTTCCCAGTCGGCGATGAAGTCCGCTAGGGCCTGCGACTTGATCGCTTTGCACGGTTCGTATTTGATGTTGTGGATGCCGATCTCGACGGCCCACTTGGCGACCCGCCCGGTCGCCTCACGGTTGCGGATGATGTCCTGCAGTGGTGCCAAGGAAACGATCGTGATCGGGTGCTCCTGGAAGTAATGCGGCAGGCGCCGCTGAGCTCTGAAGACCGCGTATACCAGCTTTTGGTACTGGGGGTACCGCTGGCGTGACTCGGTGAGGACCTCGCTGATGTAGTACACCGGGGGCTGCACTGGGCGCTCCTCTCCTTCCTCCGGTCGCTCGACGACCATCACGGCGCTGACGACGCGCTCGGAAGCCGCGACGTAAACCAGCATGGGTTCTTTGTCGGCGGGGGAGGCGAGTAGTGGTGCGGCGAGTAGCACCTTTTTGAGATCGCGGAGCGCGTCGTCCGCCTCCTTGTCCCACTGGAAGGTGGGGTTCTTGCGCATCAGGCGGTATAGGGGCATCGCCTTTTCGCCCAGGCGGGGCATGAAGCGACTGAGAGCCGCTACTCGCCCGGCCAGTTTCTGGACGTCGCGCAGGCACTCGGGTTTGCCGAGCCGGGCGATCGTGTCGATCTTCATGGGGTTCACTTCGATCCCTCGTTTGGAGAACACGTATCCCAGTAGTTGACCTGCAGGTACACCGAAGGTGCATTTGCCCGGGTTGAGCTTTATCTTTTATTTTTGCAGGTTGGCGAATGTTTCCGCCAGGTCGGCGAGTAGGTCACCCTGGCGAGCGGATTTTACGACCACGTCGTCGATGTAGACGTGGATGTTGCGGCCAATTTGGCTCGCGAAGCATTCTTGGATGCACCACTGGTAGGTCACCCCGGCGTTTTTGAGGCCGAAGGTCATGGCGGTGTAGTAGAGGCTCCGAATGGCGTGATGAACGCCGTCTTCTCCTCGTCTTCGACAGCCATTTTGATCTGGTTGTACCCAGAGTAGGCGTCGAGGAAACATAGCGACTCCGAGCCCGCGGTTGAATCGATTATATGGTCGATCCGCGGGAGGACGAACTGCTCCTTTGGGCAGGCGCTATTCAGGTTTGTGTAGTCGATACACATCCTCCAGGTCCCGTTCTTCTTCTCGACCAGGACTGGGTTTGCCAGCCACTTGGAGTACTTGATTGGCCGGATGAAGCCGGCAGCGAGTAGACGCTGCACCTCCTCGGTGATTGCTCGACGGCGTTCTTCACTGAAGGGCCGCAACGACTGCTTGACAGGTCGCACTTTGGGGTCGGCGTTTAGCTTGTGCTCAGCAAGCTCCCTAGGGACACCAGGCATGTCAGAGGGTTTCCATGCGAAGATGTCCCTGTTCTCACGGAGGAACTCTATGAGCGCCCCTTCAAGGTCTGGCTGGAGTCGCCTGGGACCAGCTCGACGGTGCGGGTGTGCGTCGTGGCCTCAAAGGTTGAGGTGTATGCGCCCTCTGAGTTGGGCTTCTTGAGTATGGTGGGGTCGTCGTTGTTGACCCCGCTCGCGTACTTGGCGAGCTCGTCGGCGTGGTTGGTCTCCGCCGCGATGACGGTGTCAGCGAGTTCGGCTCCTTTGGCCTCGCACTCGGCGGCCATGTCGGGGTCGCCGTTGATGGTGATGACGCCGCACGGCCCGGGGAGCTTCATCGCGTTGTACGCGTAGTGGGGCGCTGCCATGAACTTAGCGAATGCCTGGCGCCCCAGGACGCAGTGGTAGGGGCTGTCGAAGGGCACCAGCTCGAAGACAATCCGCTCGGTGCGGAAGTTTGCCGGTGTGCCGAAGGTGACTGGCAGCGTGACCTTGCCGATCGGGTACGCCTTCCGTCCGGAGACGATGCCGTGGAACGTGGTGTGGGTCGTCTCGATCATCGACTGCGGGAGCCGCAGCCGCCTGAAGGTGTCGAGGTACAGGATGTTGATGGAGCTGCCGCCGTCCATCAATGTTTTGGGGAGCCAGTAGTCGTCGACCTTGCGCTTGACCACCAGGGCGACTCGTCCTGGGTACTTGATGCGTGGCGAGTGGGCTTGGCGGCTCCAAGTGATGGGCTGCTCTGACCAGTTGAGGAACTGGGGAACATCCACCTGGGCCACTGCGTTCACGGCGACGGCGCGGGCGATGACCTTCTTCTCGCGCTTCGTGTTGAAGCATGTGAAGGTATGGAGCAAGCCGGCCACTTTGCCAAATTTTCCGCCGTTTGGCGGGTCATTGTCGGGGTCCTCCCGCGCTCGCCGTGCCTTCTCGATTTCCCTGAGGGTGTGGCAGTCGGCGGTGGTGTGCGTTGCGGGCTTCCCTTCCCTACTATGAAACACACATGGTTGGTTAAGGAGATCCACGGGGTCGAACCTTGGCTTGGCCTTGTAGTTGCCGCCGTCGCGGCGTTGTCCTCCGTCGCGGCGGAAGCTCTTGGGCTCGCGTTCTACATGCCCAGCGTTGGCGACGAAGTCGACTCACCCGTCACTGCGGCGCTTGCCGGTGAGGCGAGTGTTGCTGTAGCGTAGGTCGGACCGTCGTCCGCTGTCGTTGCCGCTCGTGCGGCGTTGACCTCCTCACTCGTCGTCAGTTTCCTGGTTTGGATCTTCCTCCGCGTACCGTTTGGCGATCTCGAGGAGGTCGGGGATGTTGTCGAGTGTGCGAGAGTGTCTCTTGAGCTTGGCGACTAGGGGCTCGTAGCGGCACGAGGTCTTGAAGCAATGGATCGTGGTGTCCGGGTGGATGCCGACCGCGTTGTACCAGAGTTCTTGCCACCTTTGGACCCAGTTGCGGGTCGACTCGCGGGGTCCCTGGACGCAGCGTTCCAGGTCCTCGATGGTGGTGGCGCGGGTGTAGGAGCACTCGAAGTGCCTGACGAAGGCGTCGCGCATCTCCTCCCAGGAGTCGATACTGTCCTGGGGGAGGGTGTTGATCCACTGCCTGCACGTCCCCTCCATCATCAGGGGGAGGTAACGGGAGGCTAGCAGGTCGGTGTGTCCTGCGATCCCCATCGCCATGAGGTATGTGTCGAGCCAGACGGCGGGGTCATACGAGGAGTCGTACTTTTCTATCTCCTTTGGCGCCTTGAAATTTGGCGGGTACTTCTCGCCTCGGATCATTGGTCCGAAGCACTTGGGTCCGAGTCGACTGAGCGACCCCATGGGCTCGCCGTCGCGGCGATTGGTTAGGGTATGTCGCAGGTCGTCGGGCTGGCGTGCGCGCTAGCTTTGGTTGTTGATGATGTGGGTGCAGGCGTCAATGGGTTGCCCATTGGCGGCGACGAAATTGGTCGCCGGCCTAGGGTCGTTGGTGGAGAGTGCCGCGTTTGCGGGTCGGTGTTGGAGCTGCAGTGGCTCTGGTGGCGGGCAGTTGAGGGTGTTTGCCGCCGCTGGGCGGCCGCTGGAGGCCGCTCTACTTCCCGAGGAACGCGAGTATACTCGGCCTTGCGAGTTGGCGCCCGCTCTTTGCTGCTCGGCGGCCTTTGCGAGCAGGGCCCTAACGTATTGGATCTGTAGGGCGCCGTCGCCGGTGGCCGTGATGCTGTCGGCTGGTCCCTGGGATCTGTAGGAAATTTGCGTCTCGCTCCCGTGAGGAGACCACTATCCGCGGCTGGTCCCTGGGAGGTGTGCGGTTGGGTGGAGGCGGGGCGCCCATCGCCGTCGACCCTGGCGGGGGTCGGGCGCTTCCTCCTGGTGGCGCGTTCTCGCAGATCGCGCGCTCGGCTACACGGGCCGGGTCGTTTTCGTCGTCGAAGTTCAGGGCGCGCCCCTGAACGGTGGGGTTCAGGCACGACCTGATCCGCTGTTGGTGGTAGCGCGATAGCTCCTGCACCGTCACCTGCTCGAGGCGGAATTTCTCGCGCTCGGCCTGTTCCTTGCGTACCGCCTCCGCCAGTTTCAGGCGGAGTTCCTCGACCTCCGTTGCCGTGGCGTTAGGAGGGATTGGGGCGGATCAGTGCCGGTGGCCATGTAGGTCGCTGCGTGGCGACCGGTTCCGTCGCGGAGGTCGGCGGAGTTCTCCGACCCGGAGTCAAATTCGAAGATCCCTAGGATGGAGGGGTCCTCGAAGTCTCCCACGTTGGAGACCTGAGTGATGGAGCCCACGGGTGAAGCCGCGGTGATGGACCCGGCAAGTGACGCCGGGGTCGCCGAGTCGGCGTCGTCGTCGAGGGCCGCGTCTCCTGCGGCCGCTGAGTTTTCGGCCACGTCGCTGCGGGCCGAGTTGTACTCGGAGGCGAGGCGATGGATCGTGCGGATCTGGCTCTCGGAGAGCCGATCGCGTGGCGGCGACTCGCGGATGCGAGCCGAATACTCCGAGACGATGACGTCGGTGAGGCCGACGAAGAGGCTGATCGTGCCGATCGGCAGGATCACGCTGTGCGTGACGGGGCGCGCCGCCGGGACGTAGCTGCTCGGCAAGATTTGGAGCATCTCGCCGATCGCTATCATGCGGCCGGTGGCGACCGTCTCGTTGATGGGCAGATTGGATCTCGCCGCAGAACACCGGCCAAACCGGCCAGGCCCCAAGGTGGGCGCCACTGTCGTGGGAATGGTCACGGCAGATGCTGCAATTGGCAGCGAGTAGTAGAACGAGGGGCAAGGGTGGCCAGCCATCTGCGGTGCGAGATGAGGGCAAAGACACAGGGTTTACCCAGGTTCGGCCCCCCGGAGGGTAAAGACCTACTCCTGCTAGATTATATTATGGAGGTGCTACAATGGGCGAACTCGGCGACTAGGCGGCGAGTCGCTTGGGTGTATGATGGAACGTATCTCTACTCGCCCTATAGGGAGGTTTATATAGGCTCACCTCCCCTAGGGTTTACATATCTCAACCGATTCAGTTAGAGCTTCGGTACTTGTTTAACCTAATCCACCTGGGCCTATCTACTCGCCTGGGCCTTCAGCTTCCAGTCGCTTGGCTCCTTGCTGGGCTTTAATCCAGTCGCCGTCTTGCAGGCCCACTCGCCAGTCCTTTGGGCCAGTCGGAAACGTCCTAATGGGTATACCCCGGTAGGCATATCCCCATCAATGTGGCTAGAAAAACCAGTCTTGGTCAAAAAGAAGAACGAGACCTGGAGAATGTGTATTCACTACACAAACCTCAAGTGCGCCTTCCCAAAGGAGCAGTTCGTCCTCCCGCGCATCGATCAGATCATCGACTCGACCGCATGCTCGGATTGTATATGTTTTCTCGATGCCACCTCTAGTTACAACCAGATCAAAATAGCGGTCGAGGACGAGGAGAAGACGGTGTTCATCACGCCATTCGGTGCCTTCTGCTACACCACCATGATGTTCGGCCTCAAGAACGTCGGAGTGACCTATTAGCGGTGCATGCAGAAGTGCCTTGCGAGCCAAATTGGCCACAACATCCACGTCTATATGGATGACGTGGTGGTCAAGTCCAATCGCCAAAGCGACCTACTTGCCGACATGGCCGAAACCTTTGCAAATATGCGAAGGTACAAGATCAAACTCAACCCACGGAAGTTCACCTTTGGTGTACCCACTAGACAACTACGGGGGTACATAGTCTCCAAGCGAGGCATCGAGGTGAACCCCACCAAGATCGACATGATCGCCCGGCTCGGCAAACCCGAGTGCCTCCACGACGTCCAGAAGTTGGCCGGGAGAGTCGCGGCTCTCACCGCTTCATCCCCCGGCTAGGAAAGAAGGCAATGCCTCTCTACCTTCTAATGCACATGAACCCCACATTCTAGTGGGACAAGGAGGCAGACAACATGTTCCATGCACTAAAAGAAGTGCTACTCGCGGCCCCGCTACTCGCCACCCCCGTCGACAAGGAGTCAATGATCGTCTATGTCGCGGTATCCGACCGAGTCGTCCGTGCCGTCATGGTTGTTGAACGGCCAGAAGAGGGCAAGGAGCGCCCCATCTACTACATCAGCGAGGTACTCACCGAGTTGCAACAGCGCTACCCGCAATACCAGAAATTGGTGTACGCGGTCTTCCGACCCTAGCGACGGCTACCGCACTACTTCCAGGAGCACCCAATCATGGTCGTCTCCTCCGCGCCGTTGCAGGACATCATCCACAACCGTGAGGCGACTGGGCGAGTCACCAAGTGGGCGGTCGAGTTCGGCATCCACAACATCAAGTATGAGCCGCGCAAGGCAATCAAGTCGCAGGCCCTGGCAAACTTCCTCGCCGACTGGGAGGAGGCGCAACTGCCATAGAAGTTGTCGTACCTCCACTACTGCTCGGTCCACATCGATGGGTCCAAGAACGCAGACGGCATAGGGGCAGGAACCGTACTCACCTCCTCCAAGGGCGACAAGCTCCGTTACGTGTTGTACCTCGACTTCACCCCCTGCGCCAACAACATGGCGGAGTATGAGGCCCTCCTTCACGACATGCGAGCCGCCAAGGAGATGAACTTCAATCACCTACGGTGCTACGGAAACTCCAACGTTATCGTCGTGCAAGTCGCTGGTACCTGCGATGCCGTCTCCCCCCACCATGCGGCATACCGCCAAGCAGTGGACTAGCTGGGGGGCCACTTCGCTGGCTACTCCGTCGAGTGGATCGACCAGCGCAAGAACGAAGAGGCCTACGCCCTCTCTCGCATCGGGTCAGCTCGTCAAGCGCCACCTGCCGGTGTCTTCCTCGACACCATCCATAAGCCATTCGTCTCTCCACCGAAGGAGATCGACCTCGGGATCCCGCTATAACCAGAACCCGCCCTGGTCGCCATGACCGCGAAGCCAAGTGACTGGACCGCGCCATACACCGCCTACCTCGAAGGAGGGACCCTGCCGGCGAACGAGACGTAGGCACACATGATCATGCACCGCTGCAAATCCTTCGTCATCATCAACGACAAGCTCCACAAGCGCAGCGTGACAGGCGTGTTCCAACACTGCGTGCAGCCTGCGAAAAGCCGCAAGATCCTCCAAGACATCCACGCCGGCGACCGCGGCCACCATGCCGGCGCTCGGTCACTGGTCGCCAAAGCCATGCGACATGGCTTCAACTGACTCATCGCGCACGCCGAGGCAGTTGACATCATCCAACGCTGCGTCGGGTGCCAAAAGTATGCCAACCAGACCCACGTACCCATCTCGGCGCTCAAGACCATCCCCATCACCTGGCCATTTGCCGTATGGGCATGGACATGGTGGGCCCCTTCAAGAAGGACACCTCTGGCTAAACCCACCTCCTGGTCACAGTTGACAAATTCACCAAGTGGGTGGAGGCCAAACCAATCCGCAAGTGCGACGAGAAGACCGCTGCCAAATTCCGACGCAAGATCATCTATGGCTACGGATTCCCGCACATCATCATCACGGACAACGACACCAATTTCTCCAAGGGCGCCATGGCCGAGTACTCCGAGGAGCATAACATATGACTCGACCTCGCCTCAGACGCCCACCCGGAGTCCAACGGCCAGGCGGAACGCGCCAACCAGAGCATCCTCCATAGCCTCAAGACGTGACTGCAAGTTCCCCTCGAGCAAACTCCGGGATGATGGGTCGAGGAGCTCCCCTCTGTCATCTGGGGAATCCGCACCTCTGTCAACCGATTGACTGGGTTCACACCATTCTTCATGGTGTACGAAGATAAAGTTGTCATGCGGACTGACCTTGAGCACGACTCGCCTCGCGTCGTCAACTAAGCTGAGGCCGACAACAAGATCGCATGGCAAGACGGGGTCGGCCAGCTCGACGAATCACGCGACCTGGCTTGCTCCCACTCTGCCATCTACCAGCAGGGACACCGCCGCTACCATAGCCTCCGAGTCCGGACTCGCACCTTCTAGGAAGGCGACCTGGTCCTGCGACTGATCCAGGACAAGAAGGACACGCACAAAATCTCTCCCCCATGGGAGGGACCATTCACCATAGGGCAAGTCCTGGGCAACGACGCCTACTACCTCATCGACGTCCGAGGTGACAGACAACTCGACGTCAAGCGGCCGTGGAATGTAAACCTCCTAAGGAAATTCTACACCTATAACTACGACCTGTATTCCCTCCACCATGCAATAAAGATATTTGACTCACACAAATTGTGTCTACTCTCCAACCCTTGTGCCATTCCCACTCGTAAAAACATCATTACGCTAATCACGGAAGTCAACCCTTGGTTGCGCGACCGGCACGGCTAAGTAGTGCGACGCAATGGCACCGACGAAAATTCGGGCCTCGCGTCGTCCATGAAAACGCCAACCCGGAGCCCCCATCGGAGTCACCCCGCTCGACTGGCCCGTCGGGCCAAGACAACCTAACTCGCTTGTCACAATAACCTAGTCCTCCGCATCCTCGGCGTGTCCACTCGAACGGTCAAGTACCACACTCCGGGACTGACGCCAGTCCAAACCTACACGACTAGGGAAACGCCAAGTATGAGAGCACGCCCTAGACTCGCCACGCGACTGGCTCCTCGTGTCAGGCGGAGTGACGCGCCAAGCACAATGCGCTCCGTCCTCACCTACCTTGGGAATGCGACTAGAATGGCTAAGTACCATGCTCAGAGACTCATCTAGCCTAGCCCGTTCGTGTCCGGGAAAACAGCTAAGTACATAGCACCCCTTGGGGTCACCAAGCGACTGGCTTCCCAAGCCACGGTGAGTCAACCTCAACTAACTAGTAGTACACAAACAAACATACACAGAAAAACACGAGGTAAACCCCCATTAAAGGGCGGACGCGCTCGAGGACTCGCACAACAAAACAACCCAAACTCAAATCAAAACTTACTCAAGCATACATGCATTCCTTACGGCAACAAAAAAAATTGTTCGCTTACAAGGGCAGACATACAATCATTTAAACTAACGCCAATCAGCAGGCTACCTACTCCGCAGGCTTCGAAGACGATGCGCAACCACCACCACGAACATGGATGAAGGTAACCAATGGGTTCGATGGGTGCGTGGTCAAGGTGCCCGCCATCACCGAGCAAAACGGCTGCTCTGACTTGAAGTCGCGATGCGCTGGCTCCGGGTCGTTTGGAGCAACGATCGTCTCCTGGTATGGCAGGAGGTCGCCCATCGCCAGCACCCGTTCGGAGTACACAGCTACCCGATCGGTCAACTTCAACACTTCAGCGATTTCAACCGAGGCAGTCGCTGATGGGTACCCGCTAGTAACGTCATCGAGATCGAATTCATTGGGAAAGTGCGCGAGCCCAAGGCTCAGCGCAGTCGCGGCCCCGCGGTGGAAAGCTGACCGCGACATGTACTCCACCACCACTGGCGCCCTCTCCAGATAGCGCCACACCTACGTGATCTCGCTGGGAATCACTTTCGTGGGCGAGATCTCCTGGAGGTATGCGCGAATGTAGGTCGCTGAAAGTGTGGCAGAATCCACCAGCATGGTGATGCACTGCGTAGCATCATACAATTGCGCCTCGGGCTCGTCATCAAGAATCTTCTTTACAATCGACAAACATCTTAGCATCAGAAGAATGCACAACTCGAGTCCACCGCCTCGGGGACTCAATGGCATAAGCGACCTGCACGCTCGAGGACTCGATGATACAACAACTACAAGTCTAAGAAACTCATGGATAAGTTGACGGCAGCGCCCCATGATGAAATCTTGAAGACCTGTCAGGTCGTCCTACAGCCCTGCGACAAGATCATCGGACATATTTCGCTCGTCAGCTGTGGCAGCAACAGCAACCTTGGCGCTCTCCTCCGCCGTGCCAGCTTCCGCCTTAGTCGCCTTGAGCTTCCTCTCCAGGTCGGCAACCCGCTTCTCCACGGTGATAAATGACTACTACGCAGCCATCAACTTGCCGACCGGGACAAAGCCCTCACGGGCCTTGGCAACCGCAGTAGAATGTCCCTCTGCAGCAAAACAAGGGTGAGACCACAATCAAGCATAGGAAAGTAATGAAGTCCACAATTCAAACACCTACCCGCGGTCGCCTGCAGCTGCTGGTTCACCTCATGCACGGATCGAAGGTCGCGCTCCAGATGCTCTTTGGCGGCAAGTCGCTCCGACGATTCATGCTGGAGCCCCTGTATAGAAGAAGCTAATATAATCAAATATCAAAAAAATTCCTAAGTGCCTAACCGATGAAGTTCAACGACCAGCCACTCGGGGACTGGACATCGAAGAATTTCCTAAGTGCCTAGCCGCTGAAATTCAATGACTAGCCACTCCGGGAATGGATATCGAAGAATTTCCTAAGTGCCTAGTTGCAGCCACTCGGGGACTGGACAACGAAAAGAAATAATAATCTACCCGCTGAAATTTAGTGAGCAGATCCTCGGGGACTGGACATACCTGAATAGCCGCACCCAGCATGTTGAGCAGCTCGATCGCGTCCACTGAGGGCAGCACGAAGGGCATGCATCCGAGACGATGCTCGATGTCTGAGCCCAATATCTCCGGTACCTGGGTCAACTGAGCAATGGCACTCGCAGTAGAGGCCCTCGCCATGAAGGGAGGGAAGGTCGCCATCGCTTCCCCCGAAGCACTCGTCATGGGTCCTGACGCACTGACCAGCGCCGCCGGATCCACCTATTGCGACCCTGCGTCCATGTCGGCCTCCGTGGCTGCGTCCACTCCAGTCGTAGCTTCATTTGGCGTGTCGGCCGGCTCATCCATGACAATGACGACATCATCGCCTTTTGTCTTCTTCGCGCCCTCAGCGGGTGCCTCGGCATCGTCGCCCTTCCTCTTCCTCGAGGGACCAACCTCCTTCCCTGAGGAATCTACTAGAACCTTGGCCACCGAAGGGTGACCAATCTTCTTCACGCCAGTCATGCAAAGGAAACAATCAACAGTTCATACAACATCCACAAACTAGCAATCCAAGTCAACACGGCAAACACTCACATGGCGACTGGGATGTAGTGCAGGCCGGTGTGGATGTGCGCTGGATTCTCCAACTCTGGGCCCAACTTGCAGCTGATGCCCATTTCGAACAGGGCCGGAGCCCATTTTACGGAGTCCTTCTTCGTCGACGAGGCCGCAGCATCAGGAAATTCCCCTCTGGTCGACGCAGGCGCCTCCTTCACTGGCGAGGACTCTGCGACTGAAGTAGCCCCGAGTCCCATAACGGCTGAGAACGAGGGTGGATGCCATGCCAGCGGCACCTCGTCCTCCACCACAGCCGTACTCGCCGCCTCTGCCGCCTTCATCAACACCTCGGCCCCTGCATTGTGGGCCGCGCTAGTCGCTTCGGACCTTGTCCCCAACCGAGCCGGCGACACTACCTTGGAGCCTCCTTCTTGTTCTTCTTCAGTGAATTCTTCTTGGACGGCGTGGCCATGTGCCGTGAACTATGTTCGTGGGCGTCGCCCTCTCCCTATCATGATCCTCGAGGCTCTTGCTGGCGTCGAGTTCGCGTTGCTGCTGCGCGTGAGTTTTCCAAACCGCGGGTGCAGCGACCTCCATGACATCTTCATCATCATCATCATCGTCGTCATCTTCATCATCGTCCTCACCGAAGGACGACTCACTCTTGTCCCCCTCGGCCTCGTCTGATCTTTCGTCGTCGGCAGGAGAGAGCCATCCCTCCATAACCTGGAACAGTTGAAGCAACAACACGTGATTAGTAAACCGCGACTGCATTTCTGCGACAGCGAAATAGACAAGGAAAAACAGACTTACTGATGGCACTTTGCGCTTCGCCGTGTATGGGGCGATCCCGGCCTTCGGATCGCGGTATTCCGCGTCAGTGATCTTCCTCAACACGGAGGCCTAATCGTCGGCCTTCCACTCAGTGGTGCAGGCCTTGGTCCCGTCCTCCTTACCGGTGTACTCATACATCCAGTGGGCATGGCTGGCCAGGGGCACCACTCGTCGCTCGAGCCAGCAATTGTATAAATTGATGGTCTCGAGCCCATCTTTCTTCAGCTGGCGAATCTTCGTCAGCATCTCCTCTACAGCCATCTGTTGTTCATGCGGGAGGTTGGCGATTTGGAGCCGGCGCGGCTCAGTTCACTCGGAGGAGTATGCCGCGAGTGGCACCTCTGAAAGAACATTTCATAATCCCTAGTGTTATGTGTGTTAGATAACGATAACAAGGATTATTTAATGTGTGTTGAAGTGCTGCAGATCTTCACATTGAAAAAGGAAAAGGAAATCTGCTTTTGGGGGGCGGATAATCCGCCCCTCCCCATACCCAAAGGGCGCAACCCCCAGAGAGGGGGCGAAGAATCAGCCGGATTTTCCGGCACGGGCGGATAGTCCGCCCCCTGAGGGGGCGGATAATCCGCCCCTCGAGGATTTTCGCCAAGTCTGGACCTGCGTCACTCTCTGTATTGGGGGCGGATTTTCCCCCATACTTTCCGGATCGGGGATGGAGTTTTCCCCTAGGCCGGATAGTCCGCGCCTTGAGGGGGGTGGACAATCCGCCCCACGAGGAATTTTGCCAAGTCTGGACCTACGTCGATCTCTGTATGGGGTAGAGTTTTCCCCGGAGTTTCCGTCCCGGGGGCGGAGTTTTTCCCCAGGGCGGATAATCCGCCCCCAAACTTCTTCAACGGCCAGATCTGGGCAGGGGGTATTTAAGCCTACCTTCCCCATCCTGCCAGATCTCTTGGTTCACTCGAAAAAGTCAAGATCTAATCTGCAACCTTCATCCAAGAGAGCTCCACCTAGATCCACCCAAAGGCCCCGTCGCTTAGGGAATCGAAGGAGTAGGACTCGATCTTCAACAACTCCAATCAAGTGCTTCATCTCCTCTCCATTCGTTTGGAGAATCTCCGATCTAGTATTTCTTACAAATATCTAGATCCTTGCTTTTGATTATATTGATAATCCTTGTTCTTGTGACAGCTTGTTGTCATTACCGGAGCCCCCAATTCAGTTGTAGGTGTGTGACCCAGTAAAGTTGTAAAGGCATCGGTTCCCGCCTCGAAGGGTACCAATAGTGGAGAAGGTGGATCAGGCCTTTCATGTCGAAATCCATCGGAGAATAGGGTAAGCCCTATTGTGGCGTGGTGGTCTTAGAACCGCCCACCCCTCCAACGCAGATGTACTTCCCTTAACAAGGAAGGAATTGTGGTAAAACAAATCCCTGTGTCTCCCCGTGCTCCACTACGGTTCCCTCGATCCTCTCTTTACGTGCTTAGTAGCTAGGGTTGCATATAGGTAAATTCTTGTAGTTGCATATCTAGAGAATTTACTTTATGCGAAGCCTAAAATTGAAAAAGAACTAAAATTGAGTAGCACCTATTCAGCCCCCCCCCTATAGTTTCCCATATGATCCATTTCAATTGGTATGAGAGCCCTGGCTCTTAATTCGGGCTTAAACGCCTAAGAGAAGTATGGGTTCCAAGGGAGATGGGAGTGATGCCCCGAAGGTAGTCACCATGAACGATCTCAAGACGTTGGAAACAACCTTGGTTTGTTAAATGGAGGCTAAGATGGAAGAGATGCATCAATTGATAATGCGTCTCTCCACATCCGCAGCATCACCTCCATCTAACTCTGAGGCTACCACTCTGCAATCCAAGGAAATGGGTAAAGCCGGTTCCAAAGATAACGAAGTGGTTGTTGATGGCACTAGAAAGAGATCCTCCTCGAAAAAGGATAGTGGTAAGGAAGGATACAATGAGGTTTCCCATGTGTATTCGCCTGATCCACCTATCCCACACCCACATATACATAATAGGGGTGATCCACCCAAACTTTAGCATCTACTTTCACTCAATGGAAATTTTTTATGAAGTCTCATGTGTGCAGTTCCTCCATTGAGTTGTGGAAAATCATCGAGAATGGTCTTCATGTTGGAGATCCCAACAACCTAACAAGAAGAGAGGTTGTTGATAGTCAACTCAACCTACAGCTCTACAGATTATCCAGCTTGGTGTGGGTGACAAAGACATGCCACACATTCAACATCTTAGTACAGCTAAGGAAGCATGGGATGCTCTCACCGAGCTCTTCATCGGAAATTAAAGTATGAGAAGGAATAGATATGATACTTTGAGCAATGAAGATGAATGATTTTATATGTTGGATGGAGAAAACCACGAGGACATGTATAGGAGGTTCAACTCAATAGCCACCACTTTCAGGAATCATGGTGCCTCTCATGTTGATGATGCATGGATGAAGCGCAAGTATGTCAATGCTCTTATGCCATTTGAGCCCACTGATTTGAAAAGTCTCTAAGGTAGGCATAACTACCACCTTATGACATCCAATGAGGTAATGCAAGAAATGGCCGCTTTAAAAGTGACTGCCAAGAATGCCAAAGATGCTCGTGCACGAGCTATGGGGATGCAAAAGGGGGTCAACATGGCCTTGAAGACTAGTGTGATTGATCATGATGAAGATGGCATACAAGGTATGGACTGTCCCGGGGATGTAAAAATAATTCATGGACAATACCTGGCCTTTTATGCTAGAAACTTTTGGAAAGACCCGGCCAAGGCTAAATCTGAACTAGAACACAAGAGTGGAGCTTATGGAATAAAGGAAAATGGTCCCAAGCTGAGAACATGTTTCAACTGTGGAGACCGGCTGCACTTTGTAGCGGAGTGTCCATATAAAAGTATGGAAGATAATGGAGGAAGACTTATTTTTAAGGAAAAGTCAAAGGCTCCACGCAAGAAACAGTTTGTAAAGAAGAATGCTCCCTTCAAGAAGCAACCAAAGATTGTTCTAGTGGCTCAAGAAGAATATTCTTCGGGAAGTGAAGATGAGGATGAGGATGATAGCTCTTGAGAGGTGGCTGCTATAGTCACCACATCTACACGAACATCACTCTTCGACTCCCCGAATGAAAACATCATCAACAAGAATGCTACTTGTCTCATGGCAAGAGGTTCCGAGGTAACTACTTCTAACTCCTTTTTTCCTAAGGCTATGATTGACATGGATGATCCTACTAGTCTTAAGGTTAAAGAAGAGATTATTGCTTTGGACTATTTCTTCACTAACTTGCAAGGTGAGCACAAAATACATTTTGAGGCTCTTATGGACCAGCTGGCCCAAAATGAAGTTCTCCTCGAAGAAAAGGGCAGAATTGAAAGGGAGGATGCAATGGAAATTGCATCCTTAAAAAATGCTCTAGAAGAAGAAGAAGAGGCTCGGGTTTCTTTTGAAGAGAGGCTTGAGTCCATTGAGGAGTCACATGAAGAAATAGTGGCTAAGCTTGTTAAGGAACGCGAAAATGAAGTCGCCAAAGCAAAGAAGTTAAAGAGGGAAAAGATTGACTTTGGGGCTGCTCATTATAGACTCTTCGAGGAATTGGAGAAACTTGACATCGCTCACAAGGCGTTGAAAAGTGATTTCTCCATTCTCAATGAGTCACATGATCAGCTCCAAATTCGATTGACCAAGTATGATGTTCCTTGCACATCTAAGTCAACATATATTCTCAAGGAAAATTCTAGTGCGGAAGAAGGATTTGTCAAGGACATCACTCGCAGAGATAAGGGTGTTCTTGATGAGGTTCTTGGCAAGAAAAAGTCAAATCTTGGTAAAGAGGGACTTGGGTATGTCACCAAGTCCAGGAAGAAGAAAAACAAGAAGAAGAAGACCAATAATGTACAATCAAAGACAAGCACCGCTGAGAAGAATGTCACAAAAGAAAAAACTAACAATATTGGTTTTGCAGGGTCTCACAATCCAAATTATGAACTCTTTTGTGATTATTATGGCGATGTTTATGCTTATTATGTTGGTCCTTTTGATGAATATGTTGCTTGGTCTATTTGAGTTCCAAAGACCCTTGTTACTAACATGAGAGGACCCATTGAAAAATGGGTACCTAAAACCAAGAATTAATTCTCTTGCAGGGTTATGCTTCCGGTGGGTAAAAATGGATGCTGGATAGTGGATGCACTAGTCATATGACCGGAAGCAAGGAGATCATCACGGAGATGCGTCCCAATCATGATAATATTACAGTCTCCTATGGTGATAATTCTAAATCTCAGGTATTGGGTCTTGGCAAGGTTGTTGTTGCTCACGATATCTCTCTCGTGGACGTCATGCTTGTTGAGACCCTCGGTTACAACCTTCTTTCTATTCGTGCCCTTGGCAAGATGGGATTTGCTGTTTTTATTGATGATGATTTGGTGGTACTTTTGTGGAGAAAGTCTCTAAAGGTCGCTTTCGTTGGGTACGTCGAAAATGACCTATATGTAGTGGACTTTTCAGGGAAAACCACTTCGGGTCCGATGTGCCTATTCGGAAATGCCGATGTGGGATGGCTATGGCATCGCCATTTAGCCCATGTCAACATGAGAACTTTGCAAAGTCTCCACAAGGGTGTCCACATCCTTGGACTAAAAGACAATGTCTCCTTTGCAAAAGATCGTGTTTGCAGGGCTTGTGTTGAAGGCAAAATGCATGACTCTCCCCACAAGAGGAAGACTATTGTGTCTTCAAAGAGAATCTTGGAATTACTTCATGTGGATTTATTTGGTCCTCCATCTCATGCCAGTATCGGTGGGAAGAAATATCGTTTGGTCATTGTGGATGATTACTCAAGATATACATGGGTCTATTTCTTCAAGCTAAAGAGTGAGACTCAACAAATGGTCATTGACTTTTCCAATGAAGTTCAACATCAAAACAATGTTCCTATCTTGGCAATAAGAAGTGAAACGGCTCCGAATTCAAGAACTACACTTTGAATGAGTTTGTAAGTGTAGAGGGGATAAGACATCAATATTCCGCTACGTACACCCCTCAACAAAATGGTGTAGCCGAGAGGAAGAATCGCACTTTGATGGATATGGCAAGATCAATGCTGGATGAATTCAAGTCTCCTTACAATTTTTGGGCTGAAGCCATATCCACCGCCACTCATCTAGCCGGCTCTACCTCCAAAAAATCTTGGACAAGACTCTGTATGAAATACTTACCGGTAACAAGCCCAACATCTCATACTTTAGGGTATTCGGGTGTAAGTGTGTCTTTCTTGTCAAAGGTGTCCGCTTGTCTAAATTTGAGTCCAAGGCTTTAGAAGGTATTTTTGTTGGTTCACCGGGACTGTTGTAGAATCTTGTAGTGTGGAGTTCGATGAAAATGATGGCTCCCATGTGGGGCAAGTTGATGTTCGTGATGCCGATGTTGAAATACCCCAAGATGCCATAAGAAGAATGGGCGTGGGATTTTTCCGCCCCATTGAGGAACCCCTTGTGGCGGATCGGGAAGGACAATGCTCCACTCAAGTGGAGAACTCATCTATACAAGATCAACAAGCCCCTACTACTGGAGAAAACTCTGCACCAACACCGCAACGTGCTGAAGATCATCAATCTTCTAGGCAAAATGATAGTACCAGGCCAGACTATCCGCCCCTCCAAGGGGCGGACAGTCCGCCCCTGGCACTACAACTCGTCCCAGAGCATCAGAAGGAGAAGAAAACAGCCAAGAAGTCTCTAGGCCGGATTCTCCGGCCCTCGGGGGCGGATTATCCGACCTTGGATCTCCCAGCTCAGTCAGGCAGTCATAGGAAGAGTAAGTGACAGCCACATCTCCTAGGCCGGATAGTCCGGCCCCACCAAGGGGCGGATTATCCGGCCCTGAAGAACATGTTCAGTAGAAAGCTCATGTTGTCAACTCGGATCAAGATCAAGGGAAAGGTAGTGGACAAGACAAGGATACAAATGTTGAATCAACTCCTTCTAGAAACAATAAGGACAGTGAGGCTCGTCGCAAGGCTCGCGCTGATCGGAACCTTGAGCTAAGGCGTCACACTCTTGACAAGGTTGTCGGTGATCTACTAAGAACGGTGTCTACTAGAAGAGAACTTGCAAGATTCTGTGATCATCAAGCTCACATTTCTATGGTTAACCAAAGAAGGTCTTTGATGCTCTTGAAGATCCTGATTGGGTAGTTGCAATGCAAGAAGAATTAAATAACTTCGAGCGCAACAAAGTTTGGAAGATCATAGAGAAACCCAAAGAATCCCGCAATGTTATCAGCACCAAGTGGATTTTCAAGAACAAACAAGATGAAAATGGCATTGTTGTGAGGAACAAAGCAACACTCGTGGCTCAAGGATTCTCTCAAGTGGAAGGAATTGATTTTGGCGAGACTTATGCTCCTGTTGCACTTCTTGAGTCCATTTGTATCCTTCTTGCATATGCAACTCATCATAATTTTAAATTACAGCAAATGGATGTTAAGAGTGCGTTTCTTAATGGTCCACTACATGAGTTGGTATACGTCAAGCAACCCCCGGGTTTTGAGGATCCCAAATTTCCGAACCATGTGTACAAACTCGATAAGGCGCTCTATGGCCTTAAACAAGCCCCACGTGCGTGGTATGAGCACCTTAAAGAGCTTTTGTTAGACCGTGGATTCGAAGTTGGGAAAATTGATCCCACTCTTTTTACTAAGAAGGTTAATGGGGAGCTTTTTGTCTGCCAACTATATGTAGACGAAATTATTTTTGGCTCCACTAACCAAGCTTTTAAAGATGAATTTTCAAAGCTTATGACTGACAGGTTTGAGATGTCTATGATGGGAGAATTGAGGTTCTTTCTTGGTTTCGAGATCAAACAACTTAGAGAGGGAACTTTTATTAATCAAGCTAAGTACATCCAAGACATGCTCAAGAGGTTCAAGATGACGAATCTCAATGGTGTTGCTACTCCAATGCAAACAAAGTGTCATCTTGAGCTTAATCCCAAGGGTAAAGACATGCACCAAAAGGTACACCGATCCATGATCGGCTCTCTCCTTTACGTTTGCGCATCTAGGCCCGATATCGTGTTAAGTGTAGGAGCGTGTGCAAGGTACCAAGCCGCTCCTAAAGAAAGCCACTTAGTGGTTACACTGATTCAGATTTTGGTTATGGTATCCCAAAGGTACCAAGCCGCGGTCAAACGAATCTTCAGATATTTGGTTCATTCCCCAAATTTTGGTTATGGTATCCCAAAGGTTCAAGTTTCTCTCTATGTGGTTACACTGATTCAGATTGGGCTGGTGACAAAGATGATCGAAAATCAACTTCTGGTGCATGTCAATTCTTGGGCAGGTCTCTAGTGTGTTGGTCTTCAAAGAAACAAAATTGCATATCACTCTCAACCGCCGAAGCTGAATATGTTGCTGCTGCCAGTGCTTGTACACAATTATTATGGATGAGGCAAACTTTAAAGGAATATGGTGTCAGTTGTGGCAAAGTGCCTCTTGTATGTGACAATGAAAGTGCTATCAAAATTGCTTACAATCCGGTGCAGCGTACAAGAACAAAACATATTAAGATTCGCAATCATTTCATTCGAGATCATGTTGCTCATGGAGATATTGCGCTATCCTTTGTGAGCATGAAGAACCAACTTGCTTATATTTTCACAGAGCATCTTGATGAAGCAAGATTTTGTTATTTGAGGAATGAGCTAAATATCATAGATTCAAGGAGCTTGGCTTGACTACCCTTGCACACTCACTTGCTCTTATTCATGTATTTGGTTTAGATGCGGGCATAGACATAGGGGGTGGTGGTCCTAATTGATTGGGCTAACCCTCCCCCCATAATGCCAAAAGAAATACAAAATCATTTCCCTTAATATCATTTTGTGATATGTGGGTTATTGATGAGCATTGGTTTTGAACTCAAGATACATCCTCGCGGTGTCATGCCATGCGCTCCAACATGGTGGCTTCGGCCACCGCTCTCTTCCTTGAGAAGAGTTGGTTTCTAATGGCTCTCTTTTGGATTTTCTTGCATATCTTTTGTTCTTATGGAAAACACACCCAACTTTGGTATTTGTTTGATTTGTTCTTGCAACTTTGGGTGTGTAGTACCATCACAGTTCGTTCCTCTAAACCCCAAGCCTTTTTCCCTCCTTGAACCATCTATTCTTGCACACAATTCCTCTATACACCATTGAGGGGTTTTGCAAGGATGCTCCGGCATGAATCTGTCTTTACAGAAAATTCAGAGGGGGGCGGACTATCCGCCCCGGGCGTTTTCTGCCTCTAAAGGACTGGGCCGGGGAGGCCAGGCTCAAACAGAGCAGCCAGCACTCCCCCCACCCTAGCTCTGCCCCCAGCCGCCGCTGGAGCTTCTTCCCCTCCTCGGAGTCAATTTGACCACCGGATTCTCCAAGCCCTCCCTAGATCTTCTTCCCCTCGCCTCCGCGTATCTTATCCTTCGCGATTTTCCTCCAATGAGTGAGGTTAACTCCCTCATCTCTCTCCTTGTGTATGGGATTCATTATTATTGGTGGAAATCTCGTTGTAGAAGATCTTATGTGTTTTCCTTACTTGTTAGGATCAGTAGTATTGCAACCCTAGTGCTAGATCTGTTTTGCCTTGGTAAATATTGGCCATTCTAGAATTTTTCTGCGGGGGGCGGATTATACGCCCCTGCCAGGGTCGAATAATCTGACCTGGAGATTAAAACCTGGTCTGGTTTGGTTCTGATTTCCGCAGTGCACACCCTTGGATCATGGATTTCTTTGATACTATATCTAACATTTCTCCTGGACTTGTGTGTGTGCTTATCTCCATGCAATCCCTCTCATGCTTTTCACAGGTTGTTCCAAGGCTACTTTGACCTTCACTCGTTGTCTCCGTGCCCTTTATCTCAGGCCCACTGCAGAAGGGATGTTCATTGACAAAACAGAAGTTTGCAGAGCAGCAAGAGAGGTTGAACGGATGGCAGAGGCAGCAAAGAAAACCAAGAGGACTGCATCTCGCAAGGGCAAACAGTCACGTCCCAACTACAAGGATATGGACAATATTCAGCATGCCTCCATTCGCCAAACTGATTACTATGATGAGGCTGACAGTGATGGTCCTCCAGAGGACTCTATGTTTTGGAATGCACACTTTCGGGCTATTCATGATGATGGGTATGCCACTCTCAAGCTTCTCCCCATGCACCCCATCAATATGACTGAGGCCCAATCCAAGGCAAGACTCCTTGAATCTTTGGATGTTACTAACAAGATGGGGCTTCACCACCTTATGACTCTCCAATGCAACTATGGTTCCTCCGTGGTGAGGCAGTTTTTCTCGACACTTGTGATTTGTGGTGATGAGCGCCGTACCATGAAGTGGATGACTGGGACAACAAAGATTCAGTCGAACTTACGCATTTTTGGCAGGTTCTTGGGTATGCTTTCTATGGTCATGACACTCCTTCTGACCACCGGATCATTTCTCCACTCAATCCATCCAAGGACACTGTTCTTGCTCCATGTCTGACATCTGATGGTATTGCTGGCACTTTCACTGGACTCTCTCCTTTGTATGCCTCCCTTGTTGGCCTTTTTAGGGAAAGCATATCTCCTAGTGGGGGAAACAATGACAAGATCCGCGGTCACCTAGTACCTCTCATGCATTTTCTCACGAGTGTGCCACCAATTCTAGTTCAGCTATAGGTTACAAACAGGATGTTATGGACTATATATATCATGAGATGACGAATGCTATGATCAACATGCTCTCCATCCCATATGCCCCTTTCATTATGATTCTCATCAAGCATATGTTTCCCCTTGAGGACTTTGTCACTGATTTGGATGGTGTTCACAGGCCCAAGAAAATCTACAACAAGGCTCAGAAGACCCATCACCCATCCTCTGCTCTTGATTCTTTCATGCGTGATGCAAGGGCTAGTGGTCGTCGTTCCACGGTGTCCCCAATGGCACGCGAGGTCAAGCAGCTCAATTGGTTGCAGCGGAACATCCTGTGCATGGGCATACATACTCACAAGGGCTAGTATGAGGAATACCGGAGGAGCCATGAGATGGCACACACTCAGCAGCTCATTCTACATCATGTGTTCGGTGCCACTGGCAATCCACCTCCTCCTACTGCTCCAGAACCATATGCTTAGTGGAACACTTTAGGGATCAACTATGGTGAGCTCGAGATTTGCATGTTTCCTCCACCTCCGATGGCACCTACTTCTCCACCTAGTGACGATGATGATGAGTATGATGAAGAGGAAGACGACGGGGATGACTACGACGAGGATGAGAAGGCGTGATTTTATGGGGCGTTAGCATCTCTCTTCTTCCTTTTTGGCGTTTCGATGCCAAAGGGGGGAAGTAGTTCTATTAAGTCTCGCGGATTTGCATGGGTCGGGCGCAAGCACTTGTCTGTTTTTCAGTCGTTTATTTGCTTGCTTGTGCCCTTTTGGCTTGAACTTATTTGTTATTTGTGCTTGGTTTATGTAAGACTATGTCGTGCTTTACTCTGTATGGACCTCTGGAATTCTGGATTTATATTGTGGATCTACTCTTATGGAATTCTGGATTTATCTATGGAGTCTGGTAGTCTATTTGATGGCATATGGAATCATGGGATTATCTAGTGTATGCATCAATATTGTGGGATGTGCTTGGAGCCTGACAATCTCATTATTTTATTTGGCTATATTCACATCCCTGTGGTATGACCTTGTTTCCTAACTCACCTTGTTTTAATTGCTTTGCTTTGAAAATTGCGTACTCTCTAGTGTGTGCATTTGTATTCAAATGCAAATTATAAATATGCACACATCTAGGGGGAGCCTCTTTCATTTGGTTTAAGGTGTCGTTAGTAGGTTTCTTTGCAAATCTTGGTATTGTCATCTAACACCAAAAAGGGGGAGATTGAAGGAACATTTCATAATCCCTAGTGTTTTGTGTGTTGAATAACAATATCAAGGATTATTTAATGTGTGTTGAAGTGCTGCAGATCTTCACATTGAAAAAGGAATAGGAAATCTGCTTTTGGGGGCGGATAATCCGCCCCTCCCCATACCTAGAAGGGCGCAACCCCCAGAGAGGGGGCGGAGAATCAGCCGGATTTTCCGACACGGGAGGATAGTCCGCCCCCTGAGAGGGGCGGATAATCCGCCCCTCGAGGATTTTCGCCAAGTCTGGACCTGCGTTGCTCTCTGTATGGGGGGCGGATTTTCCCTCGGACTTTCTAGCTCGGGGGTGGATTTTTCCCCTAGTCCGGATAGTCCGCGCCTTGAGGGGGCGGATAATCCGCCTCTCGAGGAATTTTGCCAAGTCTGGACCTGCGTCGCTCTCTCTATGGGGGCGGATTTTTCCCCGGAGTTTCTATCCCGAGGGCGGAGTTTTTCCCCAGGGCGAATCATCCGCCCCTAATGGGGGCGGATAATCCGCCCCCAAACTTCTTCAACGGCCAGATATGGGTAGGGGGTATTTAAGCCTACCTTCCCCCTCCTGCCAGATCTCTTGGTTCTTTCGAAAAAGTCAAGATCTATTCTGCAACCTTCATCCAAGAGTGCTCCACCTAGATCCACCCAAAGGCCCCGTCCCTTGGGGAATCGAAGGAGGAGAACTAGATCTTCAACAACTAAAATCAAGCACTTCATCT
This sequence comes from Avena sativa, assembly GCA_916181665.1. NCBI lineage: Eukaryota > Viridiplantae > Streptophyta > Magnoliopsida > Poales > Poaceae > Avena > Avena sativa. The sequence continues at coordinate 103,686,364 of OV702282.1, forward strand.
CCTCTCCATTCGTTTGAAGAATCTCCGATCTAGTATTTCTTACGAATATCTAGATCCTTGCTTTTGATTATATTGATAATCCTTGTTCTTGTGACAGCTTGTTGTCATTACGTGAGCCCCCAATTCAGTTGTGGGTGTGTTCCTCGGTAGACTTGTAAAGGCACCGATTCCAGCCTCGAAGGGTACCAATAGTGGAGAAGGTGGATCAGGCCTTTCGTGGCGAGATCCAACAGAGAATAGGGTGAGCACTATTGTGGCGTGGTGGTCTTAGAACCACCCATCCCTCCAACGCAGATGTACTTCCCTTAGCAAGGAAGGAACTGCGGTAAAACAAATCCATGTGTCTCCGTGTGCTCCACTATGGTTCCCTCGATCCTATCTTTACGTGCTTAGTAGCTAGGGTTGCATATAAGGAAATTCTCGTAGTTGCATATCTAGAGAATTTACTTTATGCCAAGCCTAAAATTGAAAAAGAACTAAAAATTGAGTAGCACCTATTCACCCCCCCCTCTAGGTGCCCATACAATCCATTTCAACCTCGTCGTCCAGCGTCGACTCGCAGATGTAGAACCAGTGTTTCTTCCACTCGCTTACCGCCTTCTTCGGCAGCATGACGTCGAGGAAGGAGGCCTTCGACTTCAGCTGGAAAGTGAGGCCACCCGCTGCAAGCATCGGCCCGCCTGCCCCATCACGACTAATCCTCCCGTGGAACAATTCCTACCACATGGGAAAGTATGGGCAGCAGCCTAAGTAGCATTCACAGAACTCCACGAAGATGGCGAGCTGCTCGATGTTGTGCGACCCTAGATCTGACGGCCGGATGCCGTAGTAGGCGAAGAATCGCCGGAAGAAGAGCGAGATGGCGAATCCGAGGCCCCTCTCGAGATGCCTGGTGAAGCAAATAAATTCATCGGCGCGTGGATCTGGATCCACCTCCCCAGCCACATGAATTCGCCATCTCCCGGCGTTGACAATCCCTGCGTCCTCGATGTACTTCAGCGTCACCCTCGTACACTTGGATTTCCCCCGCAACTCTTTCGGAGGCGCCATCGGATCGAGGGTCTAGGCTCGCTGGATCGCTCTGGAGTCTCTAGAAGGAATGGGAGATTGAAGGGAGTGTGGAGTCGAAGGAAATGTGAGGAATGCTCGCAACTCACCAATCACTCTCCTTATATAGCTGTTGGTTCCCGCCAATGGCTATTTTGACCAGGCTGATGGTTCAACTTCGTATAATCGACTCGCCGACGCAATCGCCAAAGCTGCAACTCGACTACTTGCCAAATTGGCGATTCGACTCGTCGCCGTTATTGCAACTGAGGATGCATGCTAAATTTTTTTTCTATGTTTTCTGTTGCAAGCCTCTTGTTTGTGTACTTATTATGACACGGGTTAGTGAGATCGAAGCGGTCCAGGCCAACTTTACGCGACCTCGTTCGCGAGACCGGCTCCGCACTTGACGTGTGGCTTGTTCCACACATGCGGCTGGTGGATGCCAGTTTCTCTCACTATAGTTGTCATGGGATTTACACCGGATGTTGGCAACCATAATATCACCGTTGTGGCTTTCCGTAGGTAATAATCGTTCTTAGCTTGTTACTCCCATAAGCCACGTAAAACATGTAACAACAAAGTAGAGGCGTCTAACTTGTTTTTGCAGGGAGTGTTTTGTGATATGGTATGGCCCAAGATGTGATGTGTATGTTGTATGCAATGATCATGTTTTGTAATTCTTCACGACTTGCATGTCGATGAGTACACAGCCGGCAGGAGCCATATGGTTGTCTTTATAATTATGTATGACATGTGTGTCAACTTCTTATACGCCATGTAATAGCTTTAGTTTATCGCTAAGTAGTTAGCAATAGTTATAGTTGCTATTCTTGGTGGAGGCAATCATGGTGGAGTGATGGAGATCATGCTGGCACGCACAAGATGGAGATCATTGCGCAGAGATTGGCTATACCATGTCACATAAAATTATATGCATGTGATGTTTATCCTTTTATGTATCTTATTACGCTTAGATCGCGACGGTAGCATTATAAGATGATTCCTCACTTAAAGATCAAGATAAAACTGTGTTCTCCCCATGTATGCACCGTTGCGAAAGTTCGTCGTGTTCAAGCATCACGTGATGATCGGGTGCTATAAACTCTACGTTCACATACAACGGGTGCAAGCCAGTTTTGCACACGCGGAAATACTTGGGTTTGACTTGATGAGCCTAGCATGTACAGACATGGCCTCGGAACACACGAACCGAAAGGTTAAGCATGAATCATATGAATGATATTAGCGACACTTTTGTCCACCATTGAAACCACATCTCTTCTCGTGAAGATCGGATTAGGTGTGGTGAATTTGGATCATGTTCACTAAACAACTTGAGGGATGTTGAATTTAGTGGGAGTTCATCTAGTAATTTGATTAAGTTGAACTAGTTATCATGAACATAGTCTAAATTGTACTTGCAAATTTTGTAGATCAAATGGCTAAGTCCAACTCCAGCTTCAACGTTTTTGCTGAGAAAGAAAAGCTTAAGAACAATGGGTCTAACTTCACCAACTGGTTCCACAATCTGAGAATAATTCTCTCTGGCGGACAAAAGGACTATCTCCTTGAGAAAGCGCTAGGTGACGCCCCTGCTGTAGATGCGCCGGCTGATGAGAAAGCTGTTTATCAGTCGCGCAAGGATTATTATGGTGTGATTAGAGCACCATGTTTTTTGCTATGGAATCGGACCTTCAAAATCGTTTTGAGGAGTTCCCCGGGCCCTTTGAGATTCTTGAGGAACTGAAAACTATGTTTCAGACTTAGGCCCGTTCTGAGAGATATGAGATCTCTGAGAAATTCTTTAACTGCAAGATGGAGGAAGGGAGTTTCGTTAGTGAGCATGCCATTAAGATGTCGGGCTACACTCAACGCCTTGAGCAACTGGACTACAAGATTCCAGATGAGCTCAAGATTGACAGAGTTCTGCAATCACTCCCTCCTAGCTACAAAGGTTTTGTAGTTACTCATAATCAGATTGGTTCCACTGATACGATCACTGAGCTCTTCGCTAAGCTGAAAGCTGCGGAGGTGGACATCAAGAAAGATAATCATGTGTTGATGGTCAACAAGCCCCCCAGCTTTAAGAAAGGTAAGGGTGCAAAGAAGTCCTTCAAGAAGGGCAGCGGCAAGCGCGTTGCCCCTGCTGAGAAGAAGGTCAAGTCTGGACCTAAGCCAGACACTAAGTGCTTATATTGCAAGGACAAGGGTCACTAGAAGCGCAACTATCCGAAGTACTTAGCGGACAAGAAGGCTGGCACCATCAAAGGTATATTTGATATACATGTTATTGATGTTTTCCTTACTAGCCCTCGTTGTAGTGCCTGGGTATTTGATACTGGTTCAGGTACTAATATTTTTAACTCGAAACAGGAGCTACGGAATAGACGGCGGCTAGCGAGGGATGAGGTGACGATGCGCGTTGGCACCGGATCAAGAGTTGATGTGATGGTCGTCAGCACGCTCTCCTTAGTTTTACCTTCGGGATTAGTTTTAAACCTCAATAAATGTTATTATGTTCCTGCGTTGAGCATGAACATCATATCTGGATCGTGTTTATTGCAAGACGGTTATTCATTTAAATCGGAGAATAATGGTTGTTCTATTTATATGAGTAACATATTTTATGGTCATGCACCTGCTATGAATGGTTTATTTCTTCTGAATCTCGAAAGCAATGAAACACACATCCATAACATTGAGGCTAAGAGATGCAAGGTAGATAGTGATAATAAGACTTATTGGTGGCACTGCCGTCTAGGTCATATTGGTGTAAAACGCATGAAGAAACTCCATTCTGATGGACTTTTGGAGTCTCTTGATTTTGAATCATTTGACACGTGCGATCCATGCCTCATGGGCAAGATGATCAAAACCCCGTTCTCCGGAATAATGGAGCGAGCAACGGACTTGTTGGAAATCATACATACCGATGTATGCGGACCAATGAGTGTTTCGACGCGCGGTGGTTATCGCTATTTTCTCACTTTTACTGATGACTTAAGTAGATATGGGTATATCTATTTAATGAAACATAAATCTGAAACATTTGAAAAGTTCAAAGAATTCCAGAACGAAGTGGAAAACCATCGTAACAGGAAAATTAAATTTCTACGATCCGATCGTGGAGGTGAATATTTGAGTTATGATTTTCTCACGCATCTTAAAGCAAGCGGAATCGTTTCGCAACTCACGCCACCCGAAACACCACAGTGCAATGGTGTGTCTGAACGCCGGAATCGAACTTTATTGGATATGGTGCGATCGATGATGTCTCTTACAGATTTGCCGTTATCATTTTGGGGTTATGCATTAGAAACCGCTGCATTCACTTTAAATAGGGCACCATCTAAATCCGTTGAGACGACATAGTTTGAACTGTGGTTTGGTGCTAAACCTAAGTTGTCGTTTCTTAAAGTTTGGGGATGCGAAGCTTACGTCAAGAAGTTGATGCCGGACAAGCTCAAACCCAAAGCAGAGAAATGCGTCTCCATAGGATACCCTAAGGAAACGATTGGGTATACCTTCTATCACAGATCCGAAGGCAAAGTGTTTGTCGCAAAGAACGGATCCTTTCTTGAGAAGGAGTTTCTCTCGAAAGAAGTGAGTGGGAGGAAAGTAGAGCTAGACGAGGTTATTGAACCTTCTCTTGAGTTGGAGAGTAGCACAACACCTGAAATTGTTCCAGTGCCGTTTGCACCAACAATCGAGGAAGCTAATGACAAGGATCATGAAGCTTCGGACGATGCCACTACTGAACATCGCAGGTCGACAAGGTCGCGTGCTCCTCCTGAGTGGTATGACAACCCTGTCTTAACTGTCTTGTTAGTAGACAATAGTGAACCTTCGAACTATGAGGAAGCAATGATGAGCCCAGACTCTGAGAAATGGCTAGAGGCCATGAAATCTGAATTCGGATCCATGAGCGAAAACCAAGTATGGACTTTGGTTGACCCTCCTAGCGACCGAAAGGCCGTTGAGTGCAAATGGATTTTCAAGAAGAAAACGGACGCGGATGGTAATGTTACTGTTTATAAAGAGCGGCTTGTCGCGAAAGGTTTTCGACAAGTTCAAGGTGTTGACTACGATGAGACTTTCTCTCCCGTAGCGATGTTTAAGTCCATTCGGATTTTATTAGAAATTGCTGCGTTTCATGATTATGAAATATGGCAGATGGTGTTTACTACGATGAGACTTTCTCTCCCAAAGCGATGTTTAAGTCCATTCGGATTTTATTAGCAATTGCTGCGTTTCATGATTTTATTAGACAAAGACGCTTAATAGCTTTAAGCCAAAGTACATATCTAGACAAAGTTCTGAAAAGGTTCAGAATGGATAAGGCAAAGAAAGGTTCAGTGCCCATGTTGTCAGGTAAGATATTGAGCAAGGCTCAGTGTCCAGCTACGGTAAATGATATAAAAACCATGAGTAAAGTGCCATATGCCTCGTCCATAGGTTCTATCATGTATGCCATGTTGTGTACTAGACCGGATGTGTCCAATGCTCTTAGTTTGGCGAGCAGATACCAAAGTGATCCAGGAGTGGAACACTGGACAGCCATCAAGAACATCCTAAAGTTTTTAAATAGGACTAAAGAAATGTTCTTGGTCTATGGAGGTGATGAGCAGCTCACCGTAAAAGGTTACGTCGATGCTAGTTTCGACACCGACCCGGATGATTCTAAGTCTTAGACATGATAGGTTTATATTTTGAATGGAGGAGCTGTGAGCTAGAGAAGCTGCATGCAAAGCATTATCGCGGGATCTACAGTAGAATCGGAATACATGGCTGCTGCAGAAGCGTCAAGTGAAGGAGTTTGGATCAGGAACTTCATCACTAAGCTTGGTGTGGTTCCAAGTGCCTTGGACCCACTGGAGATATTGTGCGACAACACTGGTGCCATAGCATTGGCTAAGGAACCAAGATATCATCCAAAGACCAAGCACATCAACCGCCGATTTCATATAATTCGAGATTATATAACAGATGGAGATCTGAAGATTAGCAAAGTACATACGGATATGAATGTCGCAGATCCGTTGACTAAACCTCTTCCATGAGCAAAACATGATCAGCACCTTAATACCATGGGTGTTAGATTGTTGCCAGATGTAAACTAGATTATTGACTCTAGTGCAAGTGGGAGACTGTTGGAATTATGCCCTAGAGGCAATAATAAAGATGTTATTGTTATAATTCTTGTTCATGATAAAGTTTATATTCCATGCTAGAATTGTATTAAGCGGAAACTTTGATACTTGTGTGGTTTATGAACAACACCGTGTCCCTAGTATGCCTCTATGGACTAGCTCATTGATTAATGATGGTTAATGTTTCCTAACCATAGACATGAGTTGTCGATTAATAATGAGATCATGTCATTAGGAGAATGATATGGTGGAAAGACCCAAATCAAGCAGAGAAATTAGATCGTGTCATCGTGTTCATCTTTGCGAAGCTTTTTCCTATGTCAAATATTGTATTCCTTAGCGCATGAGATAATGCAACTCCCTAGTATCAGAAGAAAGCTTTGAGGTCATCAAACGTCATCCTATGAGACGTTATCATAAAGGTGTCTCTCAGGTGATCGGAAAGTATTTGTTGGGTTGTATGTATCGAGATGGGATTTGTCCCTCCCAAGTCGGAGAGATATACTTCGGGCCCACTCGGTAATCGATATCAACACCGCTTGCAAGCACGTGGTTAAGGAGTTAATCACAAAGTGATATCGGATTACGGAATGAGTAAAGTACTTGCTGTGAACGAGATTGAACTAGGTATGCCGATACCGACGATCGAATCTCGGGCAAGTAAAATATCGCGTGACGAAGGGAATATATATATGGGATTAATTGAATCCTGGCATCGTGGTTCATCCGATATGATCATCGATGAGTATGTGGGAGTCAATATGGGTTTCCAGACCCCGCTGTTGGTTATTGATAGAAGATCATGTCTGCATATTCTCGAACTCGTAGGGTCACACACTTAACGTGTCTCGACGCTAGGATAGAATGGATAATTGGTTTATGACTTTTTGTTCGGAGTCTCGGATGACATCCACGACATCACGAGAGGTTCCAGAATGGTCCGGAGAATAAGATTCATATAAGGGAAAGCAGTTTTTGGATTTCGGAATTGTTTCGGAATGTTCGGTATTGTACCGGAAGCTTCTAGAACCTTCCGGAGTGGGACCAACGTGGCCCCACTTGTCGGGAGGGGGCATGGACCTACGAGGGAGTGCCCTGGCCACATTGGGCCAGGGGCACAAGTCCCTATAGGCCCAGCCGGCCAAGCCCTAGGGGAAACCCTAGGGAGAGCTTCTAGAAGGGGGGGGAACTTGCCCCCCACTCCTCCCATGTGGCCGCCGGACCTAGGCTTGGTGGAGGGGCAAGGGGGCAGCCGGCCAGCCCTCTATATAAAGAGGGAAGGGGCGCACCCTTCCCCCACACCTCCACCAACCCTAGCCGGCTACCTGCTGCCCTCCTCTCTCTCTCTCTCCCGACTGCGCGTAGGCGAAGCCCTGCCGCCTAAACTCTCCACCTTTGCACCACGCCATCGTGTTGTAGATCCAATATATCTCTCCACCCCACTTGCTGGACTGAGGAAGTAGGAGACATCGAGGTGCCGTACGTGTGCATCTCTCGGAGACATCGAGGTGCCACTTGCGGTGTTGGATCGGATCGGATCGCGAGGAGGAGAAGGCTAGTACGACTACATCAACCACATTTCGTTGAACGTTCCGCTGTGCGAATCTTCAAGGGTATGAAGATCTCATCTACCCCCTCTCGTTGTTTTCATCTCCTAGATTAGATCTTGGCTTTCCCGTTTGCATCCGTAGAAAATTTTGATTTACTATGCTGCGAAACCCTTCACCATGATCTTAGGCGATGATGCCTAATGGAACCATCCAGAACCCAATGGCAAGTCGATAGCTTTGAGTGCCAAAAAGTCACTACTCCAGAATCCACATAAAAACAATAGAAAACGTGTAGACTAGAAAGCTTAAGCTAACTCCTGTAGGCAGAATTTTTGCAAGTGCAAATACAAAGCTTGTGCATAAATGGTTTTACATGATCCAAAAATGAACACTAAAAGACGTAAAAGACTTAGAAATATGAGTTAACCAAAAGCTTTATTTCATTGATCATATAAAGGAACAAAGTATATAAGAAAATATGCTAAGTTTAAAAGGGACGTAGCTATGCTATGTTCCATGGCCAATCAGTCTCCGGATAATCATCATCATGGTCATGTCGCTTGGAATTGTGATCTTCTCATGGCTTATGTTTCAACCCGCGAATATCGATGAGGTAGTTGGAACCATTGTGCGGTGTTATGCTTATGATGAACGGTCCTTCCCAAGACAGGGATAGTTTGTGTGACTTTTCCTTCTTAAGTCGGAGCACCAGATCTCCTTCTACTGGTAGATGGCAGACTTCTAGGCTGCCAGAACATGTTCTTCCTTGAGCAGGCCCATAGATACGCGTATGGATTCTTCAGCATCATCTTCATCCTAGGCGGCAACTCTAGGTTCATCATAGAGGATGACGGATGGTAGGACTGCTTCTGCTCCATAAACCATGAATAAAGGGGTGTAGCCGGTAGATCTGTTGGGGGTAGATCGTAAAATCCACAAAACATATGGTAATTCTTCCACCTGGGCTCCAGCTAACTAATTGTAGCGGTGCCTCTAAGTGTGGCTTCATTGCCCTGTACAATTAATCCATTGGCCCATTCAACTTGACCATTAGTTTGTGGGTGTGCCATAGATGCCAGGTCAAGATGGATGCCTTTTTCGTGATAGTAAGCCTCAACTTCTCCGAGTGACAAGTTGTTGTCATTATCGGTGATGATGCTATGTGGGAGGCCATATCCCACCACTAGATCCCGAACAAATTTAAGGGCTATTGCCCCATCAAGATTTCTAATTGGTTTAGATTCTATCCATTTAGTGAATTTATCAACTACAACAAGCAGATGCATTAACCCACAATGTGTTGTCTGCAACAGTCCAACCATGTCAAGCCCCTAGGCTGCGTATGTCCAAGTAATTGGTATGGTTCGCAATTCTTTAGTTGGAACATGTGGTTGCCTTGTGTATAACTGACACCCGATGCACGTCTCAACCAGGTTGTCAGCGTCCGCCTTCGCGGTTAGCCAACAAAATCCTTGCTGGAAGGACTTGGAGACCAAAGATCAGGGAGTGGCGTGGTGCCTGCAATCTTTGAGATGAATCTCTCTAAGGATCCTAATACCTTTCTATTGGGAAACACATTGTAGGAATATTCCTAAGGTTCTTATTTATAGAGCTTCCCATTTATTATGGTATATCCTTTTGCTCTGCGTACTATCTGCCAGCTTTCTACTTTGTCTACTAGCAGTGTTTCGTATTTTAGTTAGTTCATGGACAGGTTTCGTCCAAGCCAGAGGGATCATTATTACTCCATTAACAAATGAATCAACTCTGTCCAGATTCTTGGGGTCTGCTCCTTTCACAGACGAGGTCCATAAATTCTCCACGAAAACTCCAGGAAGAATTAGTTTGCGCGCTGATCCAAGATTTGACACCAGATCTGCCGCCTCATTATCCTCCCTTTTGACGTACTTGACTTTGTAGCTATCAAAGCACTTGGCTATCTCGTCTACTTAGTCTTGATATGCCACCATCATAGGGTTCTGATCGTTCCAGGTGCCATCCACCTGCTGGGCAACCAAGTCGAAATCTCCAGAGCAAAGTATGCGCTTCATGCCAAAATAAATGGCTACGCGAAGTCCATGAATGAGAGATTCATATTCCGCCATGTTGTTGGTATCGTTTAAGTGGATCTGTAGGACATACTGGAGCATCTCTCATGTTGGCGATTGTAACAATACACCAGCCCTCGAGCCACAAAGTAACTTGGATCCATCAAAATGCATGACCCAAGACTCTGGTTCTGCCACATGACTATCTGCTAGGAGTTTAGTCCAATCTGTGATAAAATCCGCCAATGCTTGTGAATTGATAGTGTCGCGTCTCTTATAGGTGATTTCAAAGGTGTCAAACTCCATGCCCCACTTCGCCACTCTTCCTATAGTGTCGTTGTTGTTGTTGATGATGTCGGAAAGTGGAGCTTTTCTCACTACTGTGATTGGGTGCTCTTGGAAATAGTGCCTTAGCTTCCGAGAAGCAAGGAACACTATGTAAGCTACCTTCTGGTAGTGTGGGTAACACTTCTTTGACTCCGTCAAGACCTTGCTTACATAGTAAACTGGTCACTGAACTCCGTAATCGTGTGATGGTTCCTTCCGCTCCACCATGACAACGATGTTGATTAACTGGTTGGTTGCCGCCATGTATATTAATATGGGCTCCATTGACTCTGGTGATGCAAGTATAGGTGCGGAGGAGAGTATTATCTTCAACTCCTAAACTATTGCATTTTCTTCGTCCGTCCATACGAATTTGTCCTCCTTCTTGAGCAACTTGTAGAGCAACATTGCCTTCTCTCCAAGTCGGCTCACGAACCATCTTACTACTGCAATGCAGCCTATGAGCGGTTGGATGTCCTTTAAGCATGTCGTATGTTTGATGTTGAGGATGGCCTTGATCTTCTCCAGATTAACCTCGATTACACAATGTGAAACGATGAAGCCCAAAAATTTCCTGGCAGGAACCCCGAAGTCACAATTCTTAGGGTTGATCATCATGTTGAAATTTCGAAGGTTATAAAAGGTTTCGCTCAAGTCGGTGACGAGGTCGTTTGATTTTTCGGACATCACTGCAATGTCGTCCACCTAAGCATGTACGTTTCGACCAATTTGGTCATGGAGGCAACGTTGCATCGTCCGCTGGTATGTAGCACCTGCGTTTTTCAGCCCAAAGGGCATCGCGACGTAGAAGTACGTGCCATAAGGTGTGATGAAAGAAGTGTCCAATTGGTACGACTTTCACATCTTCATCTGGTGGTATCCTTAGTATGCATCTAGAAAACATAGAAGTTCCGAGCCAGCCGTTGGGTCAATGACTTGGTCAATGCGAGGCAAAGCAAACAGATCCTTCGGACACGCTTTGTTCAAGCCGGTGTACTAAACGCACATTCTTAATTCTTTGGTTCCCTTTTTGGGCACAAGTACATGATTGGACAACCACTGGGTGTGAAGGACTTCTCGGATAAAACTAGCCTTAAGTATCCTAGGTATCTCTTTTCTATGGCGCGTCTGTTCTTGTCCCGAAACATTGTAGATGTTGTTTCACTTGTTTTTATTTAGGATCAATGTTAAGCGGTTCTCGCACCTTTCATGTTAGATGGTTGCTAGGAAAAGATGTCCTTGTTCTCATAGAGGAACTCGATGAGCGCACTTTCCTATTTGGTGTCCAGTCATGTCCCAATGGCGGTGGTCTTGGAGGCATCGCCTACCACAAGTTCCACCGACATGGTGTCAATGGTGTCCTTGAATGCGGGGTCAAAGGTAGAAATTTTCTTTTTCGAAGCCGCCGTCGACCTGGCTCTGGATTTCCTTGAATTCTTCACCGTAGAGGATGGCTTCAGCAAAGGCGGCTTCACTCATCTTGCACTACCTTGCCTTTGTGATGTTTTAGACAAAGAATGCCCTGGCATGGAAGGAGTGGAAGATGTCGTGTCTGAATATGATGCGATACACGCTCTTGAAGGTTACCACTTAGAAGGTCATGTGCTCTTGGCGGTAATTGTTAACATCACCAAAGGAGACCGGAAGGGTGATGCTCCAAAGGGACCGAGCTTCCCAGCCAGGAACGACACCGTGAAGCACAGTGGTGGTATGCCTTAGGTTTGTCTCCATAAATTTCATCTTGTGGAGTGTATAAAGGTACATAATGTTGATGTTGTTTCCACTATTGAACTCGCTTCCGTCAATCAGAGGGTTAATGACCATGGCATAACGATTCTCTGTTGGGATGACATCTGGGTGATCCGTTCTATCCCAAGTAACTAGAATTTACTACCAATGCACGTACTGAGGGACTAGGGGGAGTGTTTGGGTTCTTGTGAAAAGGGTTCTTTCCCTTTCCATCGCCCTTATCAGCGTGTTTGGGTTCCATGTCCTCATCCATATCATCTAAATCATTGGACTCTTCATCCTTCTTCTTCCCCTTGCCCTTGCCGCGTGTTCGCCTCTTCCGACTTTTCTTGTGGCCAAACTCGGGGTCTTCCTTGAGGTTGTTGACAAATTTGCATTGGCGGTTGGTGTGAGTAGCTTTGCCATTGGCGTCAAGGTGTATGAAACACGACATATTGTGGTACTCCTGGTATGTTTGGGGAATGCGGGGTGCAGTGGGTGTTGTTTCACTACCACATTGTTGCCCTCGACCATACCCCCAGCCTCAACCACGATGTCCGCCTTCGGCTCTGCAAGCGAACGTCATGGCGACAATGTCGGCTGCTGGCTTTTCTTTAGGCGACCATTGTTGTTCCTTAGCTTGGGTTGGGATAACCACTACAAGTAGGGAACTGCGAGCATCATCGTCGGTAGTTGCAAACTCACTAGCTTTGGCGATCATGGAGTTGAGGTCCAGTTTGCCTTTGTATTGAGTGTGCTTCGATGTATGTTGAAGCAAGGTTCCTTTCTCTAAGCCGTTGATGAAGAAGGCCATAGCAGTTTGATTGTGTACTCCCACACAGGAATTTTTCACGTCCACCAACAAGAGAGGTAGGCCTGAGAATACTCATCCTTTTCTTGTACACACCAATGTAGGTCACCGATAGTGAAGGGATGTTTGTACATACCCTCGAAGTTCTTGGTGAACTCTTCGTGCATGTCCAACCAATTGTAGATTAACTTCTATGACAAGTCGTCGATCCATTGGCAGGCAGTGTCCGGTAGCCCCAGTGGGAGGTATTTGACGGCAAGGTTGGGTTTACCCCCTACGATTTATATCACTTTGTTGTAGTCCTGCAACCATGTAGCTGGCATGACGGTTCAGTCGTAAGGCTTGATAGTCTTGTCAATCCAGAAACCTTTGGTGTAAGTTATGGCTCATATGACTAGGCCGAAAAAATGTGGTCCCAAGTATATCTCTTCCTAGGCTTCATAGATCTTGTCAAGGAACTCACGCGCATCGTACGGCTCCGGTTCGTTCTTGTGCTTATCGTTTCCATGGGAAAAGGAGTGGTGCGAGTGGTGAGACTTACGTGGTCAGCCTCCGCCATGATGGCTACTTGGCAGCGACAGTGGTGGTGGTGGAGGTGGGTTAGCCTTCTTGTTGTTCCCGTCCGACTGATCATCACGCTTGTCGCGGTTTCTTGCCGGATGTGGAGGATCTTGGTGTGACCTGCTCCTATGTCTGTTATTGTCGCTGCACTCAATAGAATCTAGAATTACAACAAGATCTAATGGATGAAGGATGAGAGTAGTGGAGGTGATGTGGATGCAGCGGTGGATGATGAAGGGGGTTATGTGTTGTCCTCCAATGATCCATGGATCAGCAGGGATTTCTCCCTAGCCAAGTTCCTCCTTCAGATCCCTTTCAGTTGTGGTTTTTCATGGTTTCTAATGGCTATGTATGTCGGATCTCTCTACCATCTTCGCTAGGAGAAAGTATTTGACGAGGCGGACCTAGCGACACATGGCACCGTCGGGAGGTACGGGAGGGCCCCGCACGTACCACTGGTCGTTACGGGCACTGGTTGCCTCTCCTCGCTTGGTATTTTCCCAGGTACGAAGGTAATTCCTCAAAATGACTTTTATCACTTAAAAATATCATATTATAGTATAATATGACACTTTAATTGATATATTCATAATAGCCTGAGTGATTTGGGGTCCTATTAAAATAAAGACAAAAGGTGCGCTCAAACGCAGTGAAATACAAAGATCCCTACTCTATTTATGCAAAAAAAAGGTAAAAATGCTTAAATTTTGGACGCATCAACTCCCCTAAGCTAGTCTCTTGCTCGTCCCCGAGCAAGATTGTGTCTTATGGACGAGATCATCATGTTCATGAGACACGAGTCATTACAATAAATGAGGCAAAATTTTGAAACAGGAATACAACATCGGATGTAAAGAAACATCGGGGTATTACCATACCCATACACATTGCATGACTTAGAGGCTGTCACGACCCAGGATCAGGGCTATCCAAACACCAGATACTTATCTGACATAGGCCTAACCTAGATTCCGAAGGGCGCAGGGAATGATCGGTAACATTACAGAACAAACAAACCATACATTAACAAGGTAAACTCTTAAGAGAGTTACAAACCAATCATACAAGCCAAGGGTCATAGACCCATCATTACAACAAACAACGGAAGCAAACAAGTTGTTCTGAACAACAAACTTAGCAAAGGTCCTTAGAGGCCATAAACAGAAGTAGCGACCCTTCGATAGATCCTAGGCTGCTGCCTGGGAACCCCGACTACTCATCGACTTCAACGTAGAAACCAGCTTCAGTTGGAGTAGCTTCATCTGTAGAAAACATCAATAAAGCAAGGCTGAGTACAGGGTGTACTCCACAATACTTATGGCTAGTGGAGTTATTTTGAATAAAGCCATCTTTTGTTTTCAAAACAAGAAGGAAAAGAAGCTCGTCTAGTCAGATCATTTTCAAAGGGGATAAGAAGACTACAGCTCTAGCTCTTCGAAGTCATCTTTGATAACCACAAAGTACCATCATCAACTAAACCTCTCTTCTCGGACTACCCCCTCAAACAACCCTGAGGAAGTATTCCGGATCTCGCATTAGTTGGCCATGTTTTATCATTCGGTTATAGTTCTCTATGATCTTCATGTCCGTTCCCAAGTTATCCATAACCGTGGACACGGATTTTTGAAAAGATTATAACCCTGCAGGGGTGCACAACTTTACCCACACGTACCAACCGATTCTTAATGCCAAATTATTAGCCCTCTTCCTTGGAAGTCCGACAGAGAGTGGTTGACCACAACCTTTACCTTGCTTTCGCCGAGACCATGAGTCACGCACTAAGGAGATGCCGCCGTAATGGGTCGAGTCCCGAAGTCGGTCCCTAGATATGTGAATAGGGTTTGAGATTACGGATGCCGGGCATCTCCCATTCCCTGGCACGCTTACCTACCTGTATTAATGCACCTCCTCCACCTCCATCCAAGAACAACCAAGATGCGTATGTCGAATGGAAAGCCCAAACTATTGACTCATGGAATATACTAGGAAAGTTAGTGAGACGAGGGGGTTTCCAGGCCCCCGTGTGGTTGTACGCTCGTTTTGGTTCAAGAGGCAAGAACATCGGGTCCTAAGGGTGGCAAGTATGGGACTGCAAAAACCATAACCCACTTGGCCTCCCATACAGGCCTTAGAATGTTTATTATTCATCTCTGATCATATCACAAGATCCTACCATACTAGATTCATTCGCATCTCTAGTGCATCACCTGGATGATCAGCATCAGACCACTAAGCATGGCTAAGCTTGAATGAACTGTGGCACTAGTGATGCTCATAAGACAAACCTAGTTATGCTAGGAGCAGTGGATCAGGTATTTAGTTCACAAAGTGAATAATGCATCAGATAGGATTACTCTATCTATTGATAAAAGACTGTTGAACCGAATGCATATGGTGAGAATGAAATACTTTGTAAACATAGGATTCATATGTATGAGTGGAGATTCGCTTGCCTTGTCCGTTGTTGGACTGGTATTGTTCTTCGGTGGTGTTGACTTCAGCCTTGGGTTCGGTTCCTATTCGCGAAGAACCAATCACCAGAAAAGGAAAAGCAACATTCAACACATGGCATGTGCAATGCTCATACAATATGGATGATATAATAAATTAAATAGTGTTGAAATGAGCCCTAGAACAGGCTTGGTCATTTTAAACGGGGTCCGAGAAGTCCAAACCCTAGAACAGGGGGATCCTCGGAATCACCTATCGGGTTCAATTGGTTGTTCTAATTAAACTTGGCATGAAAGTTGGTTAACAATGTATAATTATAGCTTAGTTAGATAGATATCATTTTTCTGATCATTTTGGTATATTATTTGTATTTTTTTGATTTAAAATGAATTAGTTATGAATTTCTCCAATCTTAATTCATTTTAAATCATTTTTGGAATATTTAAAATAATTTCCAACTTGGGCCCACATGTCATAGATTTAATCATTCCAGAAATTATTTACAGAAAATAATAAAACCCTGACAGACAGGGCCCACTTGTTAGCATTTTCGTATTTATAGAAAACATTTAAATAAAAGAAAAAGAAATTGGTTTACTGCACATGCTGACGCGAGCATGACGTCGGCAATGGTCAAGCTCTCAGATCGAGAGCGAGGCCAGTGCTAGGGAGCTCGCGGGGCTGCACGGAGGGGTGCTTTGGACGCGGGTTGACGCGCTGAACACGATAGTGGCGGCGTCGCTCCTTAGTGGTCTTCCGACAAGCTCTAGCGGCGGCGACGGCGGGATCTAGCGGGGAGGGCGGTATAGTGGGAGAGAGAGAGAACGGAGGACACTGTGATGATGAGGACCTCACAGCATAGACGATGGGCTTCACGGCGAGGCAGGGCGAGCTCGGGAGCGGCGGGGATCGCCGGAGACCGACGGTGGCCGGAGCTTTCGATTCACCCGACTGGGGTTGCGCGCGAGGGGGAAAGGGGGTTAGGGAGAGAGAGTCGAGCATGTCGGACTCAACGGTGGTGTTGGCTTGAGCTAGGGCGGCCGGAGACGGCGAGGATGAGCGGCGGCAGTAGCTAGGGTTCTTCGGCCATGGCGCTACAGTGAGGGAGGGAGAGTAAGAGGAGAAGCGAGGCACGTCCAGGGTTCGTCGGCGGCGGCCAGCGGTACTTGTAGACGCTCGGGGGAGGCGGCACGGATCTTGGCGCACGGCGGCCGGTGGCAAGGCGACATGCAGCTACTTCGGGCGAGGCGCGAGGTTGACGACGCCGATAGAAGAGACGTAATGGTACGGGCCCGGGTGGGCCGCAGCTGGGCCAAGGTGGGCTGGCTGCGGAGCGCACGAGCAACGGGGAGAGAGAGGGAAGAAGCTGGGCTGCGGCCTAGTAAGAGCTAGGTTACTTATTTTTTGCCAGAAAACAGTTTTCCTTTTTCTATTTTCTGATTTCCTTTTGTATTTGAGTTTCAAACCTGTTTTGTATAGTTTCAAAATACCAGAAACTATTATAAGACTATAAAGATATTGGGGGACCCTTTTATTCATTTTGGGTTCCATTCTTTTGGGTCGTTTTCAAAGTATAAAAATCATTTGAATGTTTTGAGAGGGAAAATAACTAGGGTTTTGTTTTTTCTTATTTGATTAAACCAAAGTGCGAAAGGAGATCAAAAATATCAAATGAAATAGCAAAAAGTCATGCAGAACAAAGACAACTTTAGATTTCACATGATGATCCATTTAGAAAGGATGAGTTCATAGAAGTACCTTGTCCATTCTGGATTACCTTTTTATTCTTCTCTTTGAACAAGGTGGGTTGCATAAGAGTAGTAAATCCATTTCAAAGATAATTTGGTAATTTTAGTTTTGGTAATATTGTTCCAAAGGGTATGTAGATGGATGACACTTCTTTAGGTGGACTGATTTCTTGAATGTCCATGGGTGTTTCCTCTATCTCCTCCTTCCTTTCTAGAATCTGCAAATCAAATTCTTACAAAAGTAGAGTAAAATGGATCATCCTTGGCTTAACATCGTTCCTTTATAGGATTTCCTTTAGGCCAATATGATCGGTATTTACCCTCACTTTTGAGTCGTTAATATAAGAACTAAATTTATTACAGGAGAAAACTACAGCAAAAAATTATTTATCTACCATGGGGTAATTCTTTTGGGCCCCTTCTAGGGTGCGTCTAACATGATGAATGATATTAATATCATCACCATCATACTGGCAAAGAGTTGCTCCCACAGCTTCATGACTAGCTTCACAGTATAATTCAAAGGGTTTCTTCCACTTAGGTGGTTTAATAATGGGAGCTTTAATGAGAGATTTTTTAATATGCTGAAAGTGTTTAAACATCATTCATCAAAATTAAAGGCAATCCCTTTCTGAAGAAGATTAGTTAAGGGTCTAGCAATTTTTCAAAAGTTCTTAATGAACCTTCTATAAAATCTAGCATGGCCTAGAAAACTCCTTATACCTTTCACATATCGAGGAGGGGGAAGTCTTTCTATAGCTTATATCTTTGCTTTATTAACTTCTATACCCTTACCTGAGAATTTGTGACAATTACTATACCTTCTTGAACCAAAAAGTGACATTTCTCCCAGTTTAGTACTAGGTTAGTATCTTCACATCTCTGCAAAACTTTATGAAGATTATGGAGACAATGATTAAAGGAAGTTCCATAAACATAAAAATCATCCATGAAGACTTCCATAATACTTTCAACATAATTAGCAAATATAGCAATCATGCATCTTTGGAAAGTATCTAGGGCATTGAAAATACTGAAGGCATACAGCGATAAGCATAAAGACCGTATCGATATATGAAGGTAGTTTTAAGTTGGTCGTCATGATGAACATCAATTTGATCAAAACCAGAATAGCCATCTAAGTAGCAAAAATAAGAATGTATAGATAACCTTTCTAGAGTTTGATCTATAAACAGAAGTGGATAATGATATTTCCTGGTTTCTTTATTAAGTTTTCTATAATCAATGAACATCTTGTGTCCAACAACAGTCCTTGTGGGCACCATCTCATTATGTTCATTTTCAACAATAGTGAATCCACCTTTCTTAGGAACAAAATGAACATGACATACCCATTCACTCTCATCTACATGAAAGATGATACCTGCATCTAATAAGCGTATTATCTCTTTTCTTAACTCTTTCATGTGAGGTTTGAGACGTCGATGAATGTCTATGTCGACCGGTTGTGCACCTTCCTCCATGAATATCCTATGGGTGGCTATCAAAGGACTAATCCCCTTCAAGTCACTCATCGAATATCCAAGAGCATTACTATGCATCTGAAGAACTTTCAACAAATTCTCCTCTTCTTTTATGCAAGGTTAAAACTTATAATAACAGGGAATCTATAGGTATCATCAAGAAACCTGTATTTTAATTCCTTTGGTAAAGTTTTAAGGATATGAGGGGGAAGAGCTTCATCTCCCTTTATTATAGGTTCTTCATATTCTTGATTAATCTCAGCATCCACCTCTGGTGTAGAGTCAAGATAATCATCTATTTCAGTTTTCTCTATGTCATAGAGGACATTATTATTGTTGACTAAACTCCTTGCTAAATCATCATATGGAGTCTCAATAACTACCGAGGCTAAATTGATAAAATTATCTTCTTCATCATGTTCATACTCATCATCATCTAGTTCTTCAATAGCTGGCTTATTGTCAAATTTGGATAAATGAAAATCCATTTTCTCTTCCCAAAATTTGAGAGACACGGTTTGTCTCTTGCAATCTATGTTTTCTCCTACAGTATCTAGTAAGGTTCTTCCAAAAATGATGGGAAAATAAACATTGATAGGCACATCAACTAGCACAAAATCAATAGGATATTTGTATGGTCCAACATAAATTGGAAGATCTCTGATTATTCCCATAGGGACTCTAAGTGTTTTATCAGGAAGCATTATAATCATATATGTATCCTCTAGTTCGGCTGGTGCTAGTTATTTTTGGATTTTTAAATAGAAGTTAAATGGTATAACGTTAACAACCATTCCTATGTCACAAAGGCGATAGTAGGAAGTTCCTTCGATAGTACAAGGAAGAATAGGATTACCAAATTATTTAGCTTTCACCTTACCTTCGATGAATTGTGAGGCTTTGGTATCGATCTCAATCATGCTACAGTGAGCAAACATGGTCAGGATGTCTTCCTTCGTTGGATCCCCCATTTCTTGTACAATTATTACTTCTTTGGTTTCCCTTACATGTGCTTCTTCTAGATGTTTTAGGAATAACTCTTCTTCTCGTTGATCCTCCAGCTAATGATCCATTATATGCTTCTTTGCCGTCCTTGGGAAAGGAAGGGGTTAAACCTATGGGGGTACCTCCCTCAATGGTTAAATAGGATCTGTAATTATTTGATCGTCTTCTATAGCTGGCTCGGGTGGTGGAGTGTAATGGAGCCAGTCCTTTTTAGGATCCTCAATATGTTCTGCAAAAGACTTAAGAATTTGCAAAACAATATCATCATCAAGTTGGAGCTCATCAGCAGTCTACTTTACCTTGCCGATTTTTAGAAGCATTGAGATAATCATATTCAATTTCTATACCTCATGTTGCCTCCTAAATTAAATCCCCAAGTTTCTCTTTGACCGGCGAATGCGTTCTAAAAGTTCCCAAGCTTTAGTTATAGTTAACTCCATAAAGGAGCCTCCGGAATTGGTGTATACCTCATGTTTAATTTTTGATTAAGACATCCATAAATAATTTGTAAAACATACCATTCAGGCAAATCATGATGAAGACATTTATAAAGTAGAGCCTTATACCTTTTGAAGGACCTTACCAAGCCTTCACCTAGGCAGTTTTTGAAGTTTGTAATTGTTGGAGATATGACGAAGAGGCAATAATAAAATTGGTTATTATTATATCTTTGTGTTTATGATGAATGTTTGCATAACATGCTATAATTGTATTAACCAAAAACATTAATACTTGTGTGATTTGTAAACATAAAAGAGTCCCTAGTAAGCCTCTTCTTATACTAGCTTGTTGATTAATAGATGATCATGGTTTCCTGATCATGGACATTAGATGTTATTAATAACAAGATCATGTCATTTGAGAGAATGATGTGATGGAAACGGTCCTATAGTTAGCATAGCATAAGATCAAGTCATTTAGAGTTTAGTTGCTACCGGCTTTCAAATACATAGTAACCTAATCCTTCGTCCATGAGATCATGTTAATCACCATCACCGGATGAATGCTTTGATGACATCAAACACCACTTCCGTATCTAGGTGTTTATAAAGGTGGCGTTAGGTATTTTAAAAGTATGTGTTTAAGCACATGGATCAAGAGTGAGATTTTTCCATCCATATGACGGATAGATATACTCTGGGCCCTCTCAGTGGAATGTCATCCAATTGGCTTGCAAGAATGTGACTAGATCACAAGGGATGTCATATCACATAACGAGTAAAGAGTACTTATCAGTAATGAGGTTGAACTAGGTATAGAGATACTGATGATCAAATCTCGGATAAGTAAAGTATCACGCGACAAAGGGAATCAGTATCGTATGTAAATGGTTCATTCGATCATGAAGTCATTATAGAAATATGTGGGAGCCATATGGATTTCCAGATCCCTCTATTGGTTATTGATTGGAGAGGTGTCTCGATCATGTCTGCATAGTTCACGAACCGTAGGGAGACACACTTAAGGATTCAATGTTGTTTATGTAGATATGGAATGTGAGTTGGATACCGAATGTTGTTCAGAGTATCGGATTGGATCCAGGAAGTCACGAGGAGATCAGGAATGGTTTGGATAATAAGATTCATATAAGGAAAGTCAATTTTCGGGGTTCAGAAATGTTTTCGGTGTTTTGACCGGAAGCTTCTACAATGTTCTAGAAGGTGCACCACCCTAGGAGGTGGCACTTGGGATGCGCCATGCCCTAAGGGGATGGTCTCATAATGCCCAAGTGCAACTAGGCAAAGGACTAGAAGGAAAGGATCAAACCGTAGATTTAAAAGTCAAATCCTAATTTGAAAAGTCAAATCCTAGTTTGGGAAGGAAAGGGAAAACTTGAAAGGCAAGTTTCCACCTCCCCTATTCCTAGCTGAGTTGGGGAGGGACTCTCCCCTTCCTAACCGAGTTGGGGGGAAACTCGGCTAGCGAAGAGAGGCCCTTGGCCACCGGCCCCTCTCCCATATATGGAGGGGCAGGGTGCCACCCCTTGGCACCTCAAGCCCTGGCGCCTACAAACCTAGCCGCCGCACCACTCTCTCCTCCACCACACTAATCCGTCTTAGGCGAAGCCCTGTAGAAATCTCTCCTCCTCCTCCACCACCACCACACCGTCGTTCTGTTGGGATTCCAAGGAGATCTACAACCTCCACTGCCCTGATGGAACAAGGGATAGGAAGGTCTTCATCGACTACCGTACGTGTGACCGACTGCTGAAGTGCTGCCAGAACGTTACACCGGAAGGATCCTCTATGCGATCTTGAGATTGGAAGGTGATTGAATACATCAACCATGAGATCCGAATCTCGTTAAACGCTTTGGATCTATGAGGGTTAGTTATCTACAATCTCGTTGCACCGATCTCGTAGATTAGATCTTTGTTTTGTATGTTCCTGTGATAGATTTTTGTTTTGTTTTCCATGATGCGAACCCTACGTTAATCGCCTTTCTTACTTCAACAGTCTTTACCTTGGGAAAGAATTGAATCACGAATTCTCCTTTAAGTTTCTCCCAAGTATCTATTTTCTCTATAGGTAAAATTCTATACCAAGTTAAAGCAGTATTAGTTAGAGATTGGCTAAACAGTTTCAGTTTTCATTCATCATCAGAATAGCCTTTAAATTTAAGAGTCCAACATAGCTCGGTAAAATGCATTAAATTTTTGTAAGGATCCTCATATGGATCATCTCCTGCAAAAGACTTTTCTTTAATGAAGGCGATAAATCAAGGGTTGACCTTGTATTCTGGTTCACGCCCACTCGGGAATTCTTTAACAAGTCCTCTATTGAACTTCCCAAGGTATTTAGTTGCATCGATCTGGTTCATCAGTCCAAGTGCAGTCATGGTTTTTACCTGAAACTAGTAAGAAACTTTAGTAACACAATTAGTAAAATAAGCAACTAAGAACAAAGACCAAAATCGCTTAGCTCCCCGGCAATGGCGCTAGAAAATAGCTTGATGACTGCAAGTGCACAGATCAATTGTAGCTAGTTTCGAAGTAAAGATATGAAACCCACAGAGAGATATTGGTAACGGTCTTAATGCCCCTCATCACTATCTACCAAAGGATACTTGTAAGTTGCATTTGATCTCAAGTAAAGAGTGTTTGAAAGGTTTTTGGTTGTGTACAGAAATATAATTAAAACAATTAAAAGGAAGCAAGTAACAAGTACGTATGAGAGCGTGGTGGAATGCAATAGTGCTAAAACATTCTCGGGGATGTGGGATACTCCTCCATCATTATGTTGTCATTATTAACAATTTAAAATAACATACTTCTTGTGCCTTGAGATGTGTGGACAGAGATCCATAATAAGATGTTCACTACAAGGCTCATAGGAAGCCACTTTATTGAGCCAAGAGTGAGGTCACCTCTAAATAACCACTGCGATGCCTAAGAGCAGTCACCCATATAGACCACCGCAATTAAGGGTTTCCCCGTTGATATTGTAATTATCTTAGGGAGTCCCTCTTTATTCCTCCTTTGACCACGTAGTTCACGAGCCGGTGCCAATATGTCACAGGGCTATTTCGGGTACGATCCCAAAGCACGTCCAAAAGATTTCTCCCTCCCTTTAGTCCCAAAGGCAAATGGTATTTGGTCGAATTTCACATACCATCTAAAGAGAGAGATCAAACACAAATCATCTATCATAGACTGGCAAGTCATATGGACACAAGAATATATCATCTTTATTGCAAATTCATAACAGTGCTAGGGTTTCTCCATCTCCCCAAGAATAAAGGAACTACTCATACATGGAGGCAATCAACAATATCATCATAATCAAATGGATGGATGAATGAAATGAAATAGATCTAGTGCAAACCACAATTGAATCTGGAATTATAACAAGATCTAATGGATGAAGGATGAGAGTAGTGGTGGTGATGTAGATGCAGCGGTTCATGATGAAGGAGATGATGCGTTCTGCTCCAATGATCCGTGGACTAGCAAGGATTTCTCCCCAGCCAAGTTCCTCCTTCAGATCCCTTTCAGATGTGTTTTTTCGTGGTTTCTGGTGGATGTGTATTTCAGATCTCTCTGCCGTCTTTGCTAGGAGAAAGTATTTGACGAGGCGGACCTGGTGACACATGGTATGGTCAGGCGGTAAGGGCGAGCCCTACCATATCGCTGGTCGTTACAGGAACTGGTTGCCTCTCCTCACTTGGTATTTTCCTAGGTGCGAAGTTAATTCCTCAAAATTACTTTTATCACTTAAACATATCATATTATAGTATAATATGGAAGCTTTAGTTGATATGTTCATAATAGCCTTACTGATTTCGGATCCTGTTAAAATGAAGACAAAAGGTGCGTGCAAACGCAGTGAAATACAAAGATCCCTACTCTATTTATGCAAAGACAAAAGGTAAAAATGCTTAAATTTTGGACTCATCATACCGCCTTAGCACCATGCACCATGAATAAAGGTGTGTAGTTGGTGTTGTTGTTTGGAGTAGTGTGAAAGCTCTAGAGCATGGAGGGAAGTTCTTTCGCCTAGGATTCAGCCGCTCATTCAAGAGGCGGAAGGAGTTGCTTCTTAATATCGTTGCAGACGAGCTCGTTGGCCTTTTCGACATGACCGTTGGTCTGGGAGTGCACCACAGAGGCATAGTTGATGTTGATGCCTAGCTTATCATAGAATCCTTGGAACTACTTCGAGGTGATGTTTGTACCTTGTCGGTGATGATGTGGATTAGGGTTAACAAGATTTCCAAGTTCTAATCACCCAAGTTTAGGGTTAATAAAAAAATCATTATTAAAATTCATATGAATGCATGTGTGTGAGTGATTAATGCATGAATGAGTGCAATTGCCATGTTTGATTTCTATGAATGTTAAGGATTGGCTTAAAGATGAAAACAATATCATCTAGATCATTTCCAAGAAGAATCAAATGAAGAGAAAATCAAATATAAGAAATATGAGCAAATGGTCATTTTGGCCAAACTTGTTCACTAGACCACTTTGGGTGTTCCTGTAAATGATTTCTAATAGAAACAAATCCAATTATTTTCACCCCTTGCTAGACCAAGTAAAAGTGAACCCAATCCCACTTTACAAACCAATATAAACAAATTCCAAATCTATTTAATGGACAATTCAAAATAATTGGTACTAAGATGGCCATTTATAAAAAACCAACCAAACCACTTTACCTTGGCACACCCAAGAAACCTTAGACTACCAATCTTATGACCAAAGCACTCACCAAAATTCATCCAAAAATTAAAATTAAAATTTCATGCGGCTATTTCATCAAACACCTGGTGAGCACAGTAATAGCTGCCAAACTATTACTGTTCTTGATCAATGCATTATCTACGAATTGCCCCCATTTTACTCACCTTGTCTCCCTAGTGCCCAGCATCGCATTGAACCAGCTCACTCTTCACTGCTTGCATCAGTGCCGCGCCACCCGAGCTGCACTTGCCGGTAGACCATGGACAACTCGCAGGAGGAAGCGCCACTCCCATCCATGATCTCCAGGAGACAGACCATTGTCCATCGTCACTTCCTGTCCACCCCTCGAGCGCAGCCAAGCCATGGACCACCCGAGAAATGATGCGTCCAGTTATCTGCAACCATGCCGAGAGCAAGCCAGAATGCCACAGCCGACACACACGCACATGCTGCGCCGCGCTCTCACTGCGTGTAACTGCACTCGCCATGACCCTAGCTACCTCCCAGACACGACCGTTTCGCCGCCACGCGACATGAAGCCCCTATACGCCGTCTCGAACACCGTCGTTCCCGCGAAGAGCATGGACCGCGCCTGACCATCCTTGATCGCCTCGTGTTGCGCCTTGAAGCCAGTGATGATCGCTAGGAGACACCGCACCATCCTACGGCCTCATCCATGTCGTTAGCTCTCTGTATCATCGTCACCGACGAGCCCAGCCCATGATGCTCTGCCCCTCGCCGGTGTATAAATTGAGGCCACCCCGCCTCAATTCTTCAAACCATCTCACTCCCCTCTCTCTTAGAACCACCCGTGACCCTTTCCGGAGCAAGGCGAGCACCAACCCGCCGGAATTTGGCCGGAGTCTGCCGCTACAGAGAAGGAGAGGAGTCGTTGATTGGAGCCACCCCAGGAGCTGCCATGACCACCGTTTGAACCGCCGTCATCGACAACATCATTCGCCCCCATCACTGAACCTAGATGGAGCCCAGGTGAGCCACCGCGTACCCCCACCATCGCCGTTAGGGTTTAGTCTCGCCGGAGCTATCTGACAGAGACGATGAACGTCAGCCATAGATCTTAGTCTAATCGCACGGCCTAGATTGAAACTTATCGCTTCGGGTTAAATGAGCCACTCACTAGCAGGACCCCCCTTTTATAGCCTGCTGCGCGCGCAGTGCAGCTGGGCTGGCCCAGTATCATTCCCATGCGTAGCCTAGTAATTCAAATAGATATTTTCCATTTTATTTAAACCCTAGTTTAGTCATTAGATTCAAAAATCAATTCAAGGAGATGTATTGAACCAAATTGCATGATTCCATTTTTTTAGAAAGGTATTCAAATTACCAATCCAAGCCCGTGGGACTCAAACCATTTGAAATGATAGGTCACCTATAGTAAAAATAACAAGACAGAGACTTTTCCACATTCAAACATTTTTCGAAAATCAACCATAAATTCTTTTGAGTTGATTCCAACTCTCACAAATAACATTTGACAACATCTTACAGTTTATTCCATTTTATTGTGTACCTCGTATTCATTTATAGACGCTAATACCGACCAGGTCTATGAGGAGGAGGAGTACTACGAAGAAGAAGAAGAAAACTTCAACCACTACACCAATCAAGGCAAGCTAACACTTGCAAGATAGAACTTTGCGTGCTACTTATGCAATATAACCTATGCAAGATGCATTAGGCATTCTTTGGTTATGCAACCTTGATTATACCAAATACCATATTTACTTGCAAGCTTTATTCTTTTTTTACCAAAGTTCTTTATTACTTTTAGTTAGTGCTTTGTGAGTTTTGGAAAGATAGTATAGATAGCTTAAAGAGCATAAAACTAGGCCTAAGTAGTTAGAAATAGATGTCATACTAAGGCATGAGACTAGATTTGGATAGTCACACTTGATTAGCACTCCTCATTAGTGAATACCCTCAATTTTAGTGGCTAGTGCTAAGCATAAAAGTGGATCACTTTAGATGGGAATACTTGGTGAAAATGATTATGAAAACCTTGGAATGAAGATGCAATCTATTGAAATGTTTTGACATGTATTATGAACACAAGATGATTTGATGGTGAAAATGTTGAGGCATGAGCCTTAGCCATTTTATAAAAAAACTGATGGTTGGGTTCGGATGCGATACCATTCCAATTTTACCATACAACCATAATACCTGAATTGGGTAAGGCTTAACTAGAAGTTTATATGTCTTAGTATGGGTTCCCTTGTGGAAGGAGGTTGAGCCGAGGCTACCTCGTTATGAATGTCCACCTGTGTAGTTCCCAAGATGACAGATGGTCATGGTTGGGAGGAAAAACTCCCTCTCTAAAGCTCTCTATGGATTATGTCCACCATGGACCCTTGCCCTTTGGTTTATAAGGCTAGACGCCCTTGCAGCCCTCCTCTCTTCCCTCATTCCCCTCCCCTCGACTCCAGAGCACTCCCCACGAGCTCCCCTATCCTCCCCTGCTGTCCTCCCCTACCTCTGCATGCCCCTCTCCTGAGATCCCCTTGCTCCCATGCACCTGCTCATGCCCTTATCTTTGACATGTAGCAACACGAGGCGTATCCCTGAGGAGCTCTAACGAGGATCCCCTCGGCCACCATCGTGCGAGGTGGCTTCCGACGTCAAACCTCCTCCTTTCGCCCATCCCTGAGCTCGGTGTCGCGCGCTGCATGAGATTCACGTCCTCCCCGATGCCCTCACTCTCCCGGTGAGCCTCCCCCGAACCCATGCCTCCTGTTAAGGTTTCCAAGCGGCGGAGCTAGCCCCACGAGGAAGATGGTGGTG
This sequence comes from Avena sativa, assembly GCA_916181665.1. Lineage (NCBI taxonomy): Eukaryota > Viridiplantae > Streptophyta > Magnoliopsida > Poales > Poaceae > Avena > Avena sativa. The sequence goes on from OV702282.1 coordinate 103,714,261, forward strand.
CGCTGTCGATCTTGTTGATATTGAACGGCCACCCCTCCACATACCCCTTTGCTCCCTGGGCCGCCGACCCATGGTTGTCTACCACGCGTGCGGGCGCTGCAATGGGCCGGCCCAAGGCCTTTTTCCTGTAACACTACGGTTCTGAAAAGACCATAGCTTCTTTGTGACATGCCAATCCCTGGATTGGTTCATTGGCTCATAATATAATAAAGATGAATAACATAGCAAAATATCTGTGTATCATAAATAACGAAGATCCAGAGTATCATTATTACAATAAAAGCTTAGCTCAAGGCTAGCTCATCTTATTCAAGTAGCAACATAAATATAGTAAACCCTCTATTCTTCAAATTTCCCACAAGTGAACAAGTGCCGAGTGGAGTATCGTGGCCTAAAATCGATCACTCAGAATCGGAATATCCTGCAACATGAAACGTAGTAGCCCTGAAGGGTCAATACATGGAATGTATGGCAAGTAGAGCTATTAAAGGAGACAATAGTGCTAACATCTACATGCATATCTGGCAAGTGGAGCTGTGGATAGCTTGCATTTGCAAATACCTTTGTCCTACTTTCATAAACAGTTTTTGATTTTCTTTGAAAAGATCCAATTAAGTTAACCCTTCATCATTAAAGCAATTATGAAATTGGAATGAGCGAGAAACATGTCATGAAATCAATATCAAGCAACTCAGACGTCCATAACCGGGGACACGGCTAATCGATTAGTTTATACACCCTGCAGGGGTTATTACACTTTACCCATGTGACTTGGCCAGCCCAGCTCGTACCATCACTCTCATATTGGGTGATGGTAATGAGAAGTCCAAGAAGAAACCGCTCGGGAAGTAGCTCCCCAAACCCGACACGCACCGGTCCAACCTACCAAAATTCTACATCTCTGGATACGTGGGTTCGAGTTACCACAACCTACTGAGTCCAACCAACCTCCTATTCCATTATTGGCACATGGTTCTACACGTAAGCTAAAAAATAAAGAATCCAATCATTTTCTCTTGATACCTGGGTGCCTTTCCGTAATGATACCACCAAAAATTATCAATCCCATCACACCCAGGAGATTCTTTGATTAAGTTGTTTTTAGTTTTTGCAAACCAACATATTTAGAAACAACTTTCAGTGATGTAACCCAGCCCTCGTTCATCATAGCATGGCTAAGCACATCTACCAACGGTGGCTCATCTACAGGAAAGCCCTACCACATAATAGGACATAGCATAGCGATAGTAATTTCCTACACATGCATCTACAAAATACACGACAATGCATTAAAAATAGTAGGACAATATCATGAACAAAGTAGCATCTACTTGCCTTGGCTGTATCGGTCGAACGAACAATCCACACACGAGCAAGTGTTGCACTCGTCACAATCTACACGATAAAATTGCAATCACATAAACAAACCATACACCATAATATACAAACAATGACAATGCAATATGCATGCATGACAAGTTAAACATTGCTACAGTAGCTTTGTATATTCTTAATCAGTATACTTACTGTATGTATGCATAGAAAATATTTTAAGTGCATAGAAAACAAACCATGCAATTTTAAATGCCCAAACAATTGAGCTAGAATCCAATTATTTAGCCACTTCTAATAAACTGTTTGTAAAATCTTGGAAAAATATCCACTATGTAGGCATCCTAAAATAGAACCAGTACCAATTGGAATTACTCAAAAAGGATTTATATAATTCCCCGAGTAATTAAAATACTCCAGTAGGACTTTTTATAGATTCTGCAAATTGCATTACTGTAGGTCTACCTTTTTAATTCACTGTAAGATTCCCCTTGTTCTACTGATTCCAGGGACATCTTATTTGCAATTTTTGGAGTTGCGGAACTTTTTCTATGAATTTAATACTCTAAAAAGAACATTAATTCATTTGATTAACCAAAACAAAACCTTGCCGCAAAAGCATAAAACAACTGTACATCAATATTCTACATGAGACACTGATTCCATACATATTTTATTTGCAATTTTTGGCCCAGTAGATTATTTTCTATGGATTTTACAAGTTCTATCTAAAATTTGCCAAATAAATCGAATTAAAATTAAACAGTCAACATTGACCGTTTGACTATGCCTACGTGGCGCTGACCAGTCAGCGCCCTGGACTGTTGGATGCCGATCGAGCGGCAGAGGGAGACCGCGGAGGGGGCTCACCGGCGCTGACGGGGAGAGGCGGCGGTGCGGCTCGGGCGGCGAGGTCGGCGGCAGCGCAGGCGTCTCCGGCAATGGCGGTTGGCGCGACGACGCTTGGGGTGAGGCGGCGGTGCTTGTCGAGGTGGCGGCAACAGGCGACGATGGCGTGCTCCAGCGAGCAATTCCCGGCGGCGGCGGGCTCTGTGGAGGGAGAAAAAGAGGCGGGCGAGTCAGTCGGGCGAGGCGGTGCTCACAGGGGCAAAAAGGAGGGCGCGGGCGGCGGCCATTTACCTCTTACGCGAGGTTGGCGGCGGCGATGTCGGCGGTGGCGGAGCTCGGAACATGAGGGTACGAGGCGGGGGTGAGAAAGAGGGGTGGCGGTGCGCGATATTTGTAGTGGGGCTCTCGACGCGGAGTCGGTTTGGACTCCGAGAGAAACGTGGCGATGGCGGCGTGTTCCTGGCGGACTCGGCGGCGGTGGCGCCGACAGGTGGGTCGCAGCTGGCAGTGGCTGGCGGCGTCTGACGGGCGGGTCCCGCTCGTCAGTGGGGCTGGCGAGGCGGCGGTGGGTACTATCTACCGCGCGCGCGCTGCTGCTGGCTGCTGCGGCGGGCCTGGCAAGGCCCCGGCTGGGCCGGCTGGTTGCGGCAGGCTGGCTGGTCGCGGCCTATTTGTTTTTTTATCTTTATTTTCCTTTTTTCCCTGGTGTATTTTCTTAACTGAATTTCTGACAGAAACTGTCTTTGATAAGATGAAAAAATCAGTTTGCCATAACTTTTGCTACGAAGCTCTTATAGAGGCGATTCAAAGTGCTACGGGTTCGTGACAATACCGTTTACGCACCTGTGCCATCCAAACATCCAAAATATACTGTTTTTAACAGAAGCATGGTAAAACCGAGCATTCAAGTGTTGGTGTCAATTTGCAATAGCAAGTGATTTCTTTTGCCAAAAACTTTTTCAAACTGAATTTTTGCAATGATGATAATAATGCAATGACATGTATGCTATGCAGTACAAAATCTAAAATTTGGGATTTGACATTTCCCCACTCCCCTTTAAATCCTGGCCTAGAGCCTCCCCAGCCCCTCTTTTCTTTTTCAATAGGTGTTATTCATCCCAGATCTACATGTTTAGTTTAAATCAAAAAAAATGTAACACCCCATGTTTTTTCCAGATCTAAATTCCAACATGTTCCCAAGTATTTTACCAAACAAACAGAACAGGTTCTGCACCCAAATAATCAGTAGTTTTTCTCCAATAAAAATTATACCATAACCTATCTTATCCACTACTTAATTATTTCTGGGAGTTTGGTAGACCCAATTGGGGTGAAACCACTGTCCCATGGTTGGTATTTTAAATACAAAACCTCTGGACCTAGGCCCATGCCAAGGTGGTCTATGGTTTGTCAGTAACAAAAATAACAAATTATGGCCTTTTCTTCCTTTAGAGAATTTCTTATGTCAAACCAAATGCGGTTTTGACCTAATTACAACTCCCAGGGGACACACATAACTATATCCTTCATATACCAGTAGATCATAATTTTATGAACCACTTTTGAGTTTTGGTGAATTAAACTGATCTATGCATGGTTTGTTCACGAATAAATTCACCATTTGAGTCCTGCAAACCCAAAATGGGTTATTGCAATTTCTGCAGAAAGGTATTCAAAGTACCTAACTTGTGTCCTTGGAATAACATCAAAATCCCTTACAGTTTTAATCTGGTGAAAAAGACAAGTATACCCCAGAATTGTCTTTGGAAATTTCTCAAAGGCATTCTGGTAATTGTTTTGGGGCGATTCCAACTTTCAGTGAACCAGACCGCCAAATAATATCTAATCACCCAAGGAAATATTTTTTGGAACAACATAACAGTTCTGGTGAACTATTTCCTAAAACTAGAGTTTTAATCGCTATAAAATACATTATAAATCAATGGTAATTAATAAAATAGTGAAACCACTTTTGTTGGTTTCATTTTATCAATATCTATCTGATGATATCATCTTTACTCAATGTTAGCATATAGAACTTGACCTTGCTCCAAAACCCCCTATCTAGTTAGTTTTGGATTATAAATCCTAAATAGAAAACCCACAAATCCAACCCAAGCATTTCCCTTGTATCCCCAACCAAATCCTCAATCCTTTATAATCTATAAACTCACCTTGTCAATTTCTTGCTGTATGACTTGGTGTTGGTATGCATGGTATTGATTGTGGTGTTGTTTGCTTGCATGTTGCTCGATAACGGCGATAGTTGCGATTATGTGACACTGAGAAGAAGGAAGCAACGGTATTTTCTCATTATTGTTGGTATTCTTGGTTATCCTAAGAAGGAGTCTAGGGACATCTTGCTGGTCACAAGAAAGCCACCTTCTTGCTCATACGCCTTGTCCTATTATTTTATCTATGCATGTTTTATCTACCCGTTTATGCAAACTGGTTTGTTTTACTATATTATGATATGTGAGGAATGTTTGGCTCCTCCAAACCATTACCCCTTAGTACCATTAGGTACAACCCCCTTTTATGATACCTACCTGCCCCTAGTATGATAGATGGTGTAGCACAACATGCCCCTTTGTAAACCCCGTTTTTAGCCGAAGCAAAAACTATGGGATGGGAAGACCCCGGAAAAAGGCTTACAAAAATGTTTTATGAGAAAACCTTGGTGAGGCTTGGCCTACCAAGTGATGTTGAAAATGAGAAAGGTTTTGGTTTACAAAATGGACGGACGAAAGCTGGAGGAAAAATGTTTACGAAAACATGTCAGGTTGTACAGTTCCTAATGCTTGAGCAATTAACCCGTGCAACCACATTACTCTTGAATGGGATGGGGCTGGGATGGAAGTTTTTCTAATCTGGTATAGGTACCTCACACTACTACTGGGGCAAACAATCCCCGGAGGGTGGGCCTTCTCTGTCCAATGGTCCATGCGTGGCATCGACCGGGAGAAGGAACGAAGGGTATGCGGGCCTCCACGCGATACTATGAGCTCCTCATTGAAAGCGCACACCAGTGAGGTGCAAAACGCGCTCCGGTTGGCTGGTTACTATATAGGGCGTCCAGGTTTTGAGGGGATTAAACTCATAGGGTAGGCACTTGTATCGGAGCAGGCATCCGGAAAGTCTTGACCGGTTATTCGACCCACGATCGGTGTATATCAGGGACGGGTAATCGGATGGTGTGGGCAAAGTGTACAACCTCTGCAGAGTGTAAATCTATTCGAATAGCCAAGTCCTCGGTCATGGACGGTTGTGATGGCTACTGTACGGCGGTGATGGTTTTTTTATAAGGGACTTCGGAAAAGCAACGGATTGGAAATGCTTTGACCATGAGATGGTCGGGAAAAGGAGGAAGGAGTTTGGTCATGAGATGACCGAAAAGAAAAACAAATGGGTTACCCAATCCTAGCGCTTTCTTAAAACATTTCAAAAAGCTTTCCAAACTATTTTACAAAAGTTTTTCAACAAAGATATAGAGACATGCTATATATACAAGAGAAACTGATTTATAAAAGAACCTCTCATGGAGCCATCCTACCACAGCCTTATTGCATATCCTTTATTATTGTTCTTTTAATGGTGGTTTGTGAGTACATTCAAAGTACTCACCGGCATTGTCCCTGGCTATTTACTTGGCCAGACTTTTCAGAACCAAGGGGAAAGATGGAGGTCGTTGACGTCTATGCAAGCTAGGCCGTCTTCCCTCTCAGTTGCCTATAGGTTAATGCATGACGTGGGCTCTGCGCTTGAAGACTTCCGCTATTGATATTGTATCGCCATAATGTCACCTTTATAAGTACTTGCACTTGTTATTCATGGATGTTATAATGATACTCGTCGGTTATGCTCATGGCTCACTGATCATGGGAACGTGAATTGCAGGCATAATGGGTATTCACGTGTAAATGCGGGGTGCCACAGTACTTTTCTCATAGTCGGATAGGATCCGCCCATGATGGAACCTTCAGATGGGATTGCTCCACTTCTATTGTTAGTAGGATGACATAGGCTACAGCGTACGGTACCTCAAACTCACATATGGTAGTAGTTAATCATAGAGATTTTTCTGCGCGTAAAATCCAAGATGACAACGGGGAATGTGGCGAAATTTCCATGCATGCACAAACATTGTCGACGCATCAACCATTAGATACTTTGTGCATGAATCTTGGCGCCAGAGGTTATAAATATTTACTATGGAGGATAATCATCCTTTACCTGCATTTACCCATGTGTATTCTTATTCCTATCACCAAGAGACTCCTCGAGCTCCACTCACGAAAAAACCCTAGTGGTCGTTCCACCTTCAATCCTCCTCCTAGACCCAATGGCCAGTAGCAGCAGTATCTCGTCCATGGCTGCACCCTCTGAGGCCTCAAAGAAGCCACCATCGGATCTGCATATCCCTTCAAATGGAGCAATGGTGTCGGTCTCTGCTGTGGTGGAGTCTACCGCTAGTGACCACAAAATGGCAGCGTTCGAGCCGTTGGATAAGGAATCCGACTCCCACAAGGGGATCTAGAGAGGACAATATCTCACAGCCACGGACCTAAAAGAGTTGGTCTCTAAAGGGTACCTTCCCTCAGCAGAGGGCCTGGTCTGGCGGCCAGCGAGGTGGTCCCTTCTCCCCAAGCCGGACAGAAGGTCTACCCGAAAGCACAGTTGGTGCACGGCATCTCCCTCCCATTCCCCAAATTCTATCTCGAAGTCCTCAAGCACTTCTGGGTTCTTCCTCACAATCTCCCTCCCAATAGCATTCCTGCACTTAGTAATTTCATATCTTTGTGTGAAGGCTACCTAGGGATTAGACCTAGGTTAGATTTGTTTATTTACTTCTTCACCGTCAACAGGGAATCCGAAGATTCTACGAACAAGCTTAGGAACTGCGGAACCATTAGCATCAAGATCCGGCCTGGGCGGCGGTTCCCCGATATTGTAGGGCACGAGTCCTACAAGAACTGATAGAGGAGCTACTTCTGTGGCCCAGATATCCCTCTGGTCTTCCGACAAGGCTCTTACCCCGACTTCATCAGGGGGCTACCGCCAAGCCTCAACATGGAGGTCCCAGGCCCTCCTTCCTTTCAACGACAAAGCATCTCGTGCTATAAGGAGGATAGAGTGGCTCGTTGATGGAGGTTTGACCGGCTTGGTCCTCGCAATTTGTTGGTTCATCAGGCAGATCCAGCCTCTGCAACACTGCGCTAAGCTGATGCATGAGTACACCAAGGAGAGGAAGGATCCCATTAGGATCTCTGAGGAAAACTTCTCAAGTGACTGCATCAAGCTCCAGCTTAATGATATTGTCAAGGTGAAGGACAGGAAGCGCGGATTTGCCATCACCTTCAACATTTTGGAGAATAGCGAATGCCTAGAGATACTTTGATTCCTGCATTATTTTGTGTATACTCTAGTTTATTCGTCTTCAACGTACCAAATCATCTAACACTTCTTCCATTTATCTGCTAGGGAGCTTGCGGATACCGACATGGCCGCCCATGTTTATGACCCCAAGACTAAGGATGTACAAGTTGTGTCCGATGATGATACCTCAAAGGATCATCAAGCCCCGGTAGCATGAAAGAGGAAGAGCTCCACCTCTGATTCTACTGCTGCAGGCAAGAAGAAGAAGATTGAGAGTGGAGTCTCCAAGAAATCCACTGCATCCCTAGAGGCGGAGAAAAGAAAATCTACCGAAATCCCCTTAACCAAGGCACTTGCAATTATGTAAGCATCATTTTCTCCAACTTCTTCGTTTTGTTACTCCTTTCTATACTTATACTTGCATATATGTTTCAGAAAGATAACCAATTTGAGTTTGAAACGGACCTCCAAAGTTTCTAGAGGTTCCAAGAATATCCGTGAAATGCTGACCCAGTCCTCCCTCGCCATTTCTCCCCCTACTCCCACCATCCAGCCTACCACATGCTCTGCCGTAACACCGCCCACGGCTTCCCCCGAGGCCTCCATCATGGAGGTAGACAATACTCCTTCTCAGGATGTCTCAGGTGCTGTCAGATTGGACGTCGTTCCCGGTCTCCAGGCGATCCAGGAGAGCACATCTTCTCAAGTGGCCAAATCTCTGGCTTAGGATGCCACCAAAAAAGGGAAAGAGCTGATGGCGGGAGATGCAATAGAAGTGACCAGAGCCAGGCGGAAGCCTCTAAGACAAGGGATGCAACAACCATCTTAAGGTAGGCTAGAGCCACTTCCGCACCAGCTAGTGGTGCTCCTGGCGCATCCCTGACTCCTCCGACATTGGGTCTTGAGGAATTTCTCAAGAAGGCAGAAATCATCCGAAATAATACAAAAGTCTTCAAAAAAATTGTATTCGGAGGCCGCCAATAATCTCAAGATCATTGCCTTTGTAAGTCTTCGATACTTTTCATCTCACTTTATGTATCCCACTATAGCCCCTAGTATCCATACGGAAAACCATAGGTCATTTGGTCTGAGTGCTCTAAGAATGACCAAGTGAAGAAACTTGATAGTGTAGCCCCCGAGTATGTAGGTTGAATAAGTTATTCTGACTAGATACTCTTAGAGTAGCATAAATTTTGTTGTAAATTTTTATACTATAGTCTGCAAGCCTCTAGATGAAACTAAATAAGTTCTGACTAGATGCTTTAAAAATGAATAAGCATGCCTTAGAGTAAACACTCATACTGTAGCCCCCAAAACTCTAGGTGAAAATGAAAAAGGTCCGGCTAGGTGCTCAAAGGAAACTAAGCATTTCGTTTGTGTAGAACGAGAATGCTTAGAATATTGCCACTGATGGGGGTATGCCGAGTGGGGTATACCCAGCAGGACATTCTCTACTGGATCATACTCCTAGCCAGTGGGCCTGCAGGACGGCGACTGGACTGCAACCCAAGATGAGGCCAGGCGACTCGATGTTGAAGGCCCAGAAGCGTATCTAGGCCCAGTTGGATTAGGTCAAAACCCTGCGAGCCCTTATCTAATTTGGGTGTAAATCTGTAAACCCTAGGGAGGTGACTCTATATAAACCTCCCTAGGGCATGAATAGCACTTACGTTCCATCATACACCCCCTCGACTCACCTCCTAGTCGTCGAGCTCGCCCTTTGTACTCTCTCATCAATACAATCTAGTAGGAGTAGGTCTTTACCCTCTAGGGGCGAACCTGGGTAAATCCCTGTGTCCTTGCCCTCATCTCGCACAGCATATGGCTGGCCGCCCTTTCCCCTCGTTCTACTACTCGCTGCAAATCGCATCATCTGCTGTGACCATTCCCACGACAGTGGCGCCCACCGTGGGGCCTGGCCGGTCAGGACTGTGTTCTGCGGAGAGACCCTACGTGCCCATCAACTGGGCGATCGCCACCGGTCGCACGATCGACATAGGAGAGATCCTCCAGATCTTGCCCAGCAGCTACGTCCTGGCGTCACCCCTAGTCACCCACAGCATCATCATGCCGGTCAGCACGATCAGCCTCTTTGTCGGCTTCACCGATGTCATCGTCTCACAGGACTCAGCACGCATCGTCGATTCACCGCCGCGCGATCGACTCTCTAAGAGCCAGCTCCGCACCATCCACCGCCTCGCTTCCGAGTATGATTTGGCCACCAGCAATGTGGCCGAAACCTACATGGCAGCGAACTATGTAGCCATGAACGATGATGCCGACTTGGCGACTCCGGCCTTAGTCGCCGGATCCATCGTCACCATGTCGCCAGCGGGATCCATCACCCAAGCCTAACATGGGGGATTTCGAGGATCCATCTATCCTCGGGATCTTCGACTCCGACACTGGATCAGAGAACTCCGGCGATATCCACGCCGGATCTGGTGTCTTCACGATTAGTGCCCCGCCGGACCCCTTCTCCACGTTGATCCCGCCAACCGCGACAGTGGGAGAGGTCAAGGAGGCGCCCCTGCTCCTAGAGGAGGCAGTACGCAGGGAACAAGCTAAGCGCGAAAAATTCCTCCTCGAGCAGTCCACGACGCAGGAGCTATCGCTCTACCACCAGCGCCACATCAGGACGTGCCTGAACCCCATAGTTTAGGGCCGCGCCCTAAACTTCGACGACGAAAACAACCCGGCTCGTGTGGCCGATCGCGTGATCTACGAGAACGCACCACCAGGAGGCAGTTCCCGGCCACCACCAGGCGCACCAGCGAGTGGAGCTCCCCCACCGCCACCAGCCCCCCCCCTCAACCAGCCGAGAGTCCTTATGTCTCCCCAAGAGCGGGACGCGAACGGCCTCCCACTATACTCCACCCCGATGGACAACGTCATCGCGGGACGAGCAGCAGTCGCCAACCTCAACGTCACAGGGGAGGGCGCGCTGCAAATTGAGTATGCCAAGGCCCTACTCGCCAAGGCCATCGAGCAGCAAGTCGGAGGAGATAACTCGCGGGGGCGCATGTACTCCCACTCATCCGGAAGTAGGTCGGCCTCGAGCGGCCGCCCATCGATGGCGAATACACTGAATTGCCCGCCACCCGAGCCCCTACAGCTCTAGCCAAGGGCTGCGCATGCTGCGCTCTCCACCAACAACCCGCGACCGCTGAACAACATGGTCGCCGCCAACAAGCAGCCAGTCGACGCGCGGACCCACATCATCAACAACCAGAGCTGGCGCGCACGCCAGCCCAACGATCTAAGGCATGCCCTCACCAACTGCCACGACGGTGAGCCAAGGGGCTCACTCAGCCGACTCGGTCCCCAGTGCTTCGGACCGATGATCCGAGGTGAGAAATATCCGGCGAATTTCAAAGAGCCAAAGGAGATCGAAAAGTACGATCCCTCGTACCATCCGGCCGTGTGGCTGGACACATACCTCATGGCGATGGTAATCGTCGGCCACACCAACCTCCTCGCCGCTCGCTACCTTCTCCTGATGATGGAGGGAGCGACTTGGTAATAGATCAACACCCTCCCCACGGACAGCATCAAATCTCTGGAGGACATGCGTGATGCCTTCGTCAGGAACTTTGAGGGCTCCTACACCCGCACCACCACCATCGAGGACCTGGAGCGATGCGTTCAGGGACCCCGCGAGTCGACCCGCAACTGGGTCCAACAGTGGAAAGACATGTGGTTCAACGCGGCCGGCATTCACCAAGAAACGGCGATCCACTGCTTCAAGACCTCATGCCGCTATGAACCCCTGGTCGCCAAGCTCAAGCGGGTGTACAAGACACTCGACAACATACCAGACCTCCTCTAGATCAAGCGGTACACGGAGGAGGACCCTAACCAAGAAACTGAGGATGAGTCGGGTGGGCATTACCGCTAGAGCGGCCACGACAACGGCAGCCAGCACGAGCTATGCTACAGCAACACTCGCCTCACCAGAAAATGCCGCGGTGATGGGCGAGTCGACTTCGTCGCCAACACATGCTATGCACCATGCAACCCCAAGAGCTTCCGTCGAGACGGAGGCCAACACCTCGATGCTGGAAACTACCGAGCGAGGCCGAAATTCGACCCCGCAACAAAGAGAAAATAGTAAAGATTAAAATAAAAAAGGGGTTTGTTAAAAAAATGGGCAGCAACAGCCAACAGGCCATGGCCCATCTCCCCTCTCCTCTTCCTGCCACCAGTGCCCTTTCCGCGGCCTAGCAACTAGCCCACGCCAGCCCACAAGCGGCCTCGTACCGTTTCGGCCCCGGCAGCTCCTCGTTGTCTTCGTCCCTGACGAAGAAGCTGCTCGCTGACGCTGCGCTCTCCGTCCGCCGCCGTTCCGTGCACCAAGATTCACGCCACCGACGATGTAGCGCCTACAAGAACCCTGGACACCATAGTGGAGAACCCTAACCCTCTTTATCCCCCTCGTGCGCCTTCTTTTCCTCTCTGGCCAAACCCTAGCCGTTCGAGCTCCGGAGAGCCTCGCCGTCTCCGGCCGCCCCGTGCACCGTGGAGTGGTCTAGGAGAAGCGTCGTGTCGCCGTCGTCGTCTCTGTCAAGCCATGCAAGCTGGGAGGACGTCGTCTGGCCGGAATCAAGCATGACCTCAACTCTGGCCACCGTACTCAAATCGTTCATTCCCCTCCGTCCGGCCTCCCCTCGCTTCATCAACCTCACCGTCGTGCTCGTGGTGCGCTAGCGGACCTCCTGGACACCTCCGTTCCTTCCCTGTCGTGCTATGCTGCTGTCCCAACGAACACCTGCCGTCGCCGCTATTCGTTGCCGTCGTCGTTGCTCCAGTGAACATACCGAGGCAGCGTCGCCCCTATATTTCTCGCCGCGGCCTCCTCTTTTGAACAAGCCAACCCGCGCTTCCCCAGACGCCGCCAATCGCTCGCCCCACTCTCGATCTGAGAAGATCAGCCATTGATGACGTCACAGTGACGTCACCATGATGCAATAAATCCTTTTCTGTTTATTTAAATGTTTTCAGTAAATATTTTCTGTAATAAGTACATGCTGATAGGTGGGCCCTGTCAGTCAGGGTTTCAATCTCTTTGTAAATCATTTCTGAAATTAATAAAAGTCTGACATGTGGGCCCATGTTGGAAAAATAATTTGAATATTCCAAAAATGATTTAAAATGAATTAAAATTGGAGAAATTCATAACTAAAATTGGAGAAATTCATAACTAATTCATTTTAAATCAGAAAAGTACAAATAATATACCAAAATGTTCAGAAAAATAAGAGCTATGTAATAGCAATATAATCATACATTGCTAACCAACTTTCATGACAAGTTTAATTAGAAGAACTATTTTAACCCCACAGGTGATTCCGAGGATCCCTTGTTCTAGGGTTTGGACCTCTCGGACCCCGTTTAAAATGACCAAGCCTGTCCTAGGGTTCATTTCAACACCATTTAACTTGTCATATCATCCATATTGTATGAGCATTACACATACCATGCATTGAATGTTGGTTTCCCTTCTCCGGTATTTGGTTCTTCGCGAATAGGAACCGAACCCGAAGCTAAAGTCAACAACACCGAAGATCCATACTTGTCTACTGGAGGACAAGGCAAGCGTAGCCTCTCATTCTGAACCTACTTTTACAAAGTATTTACTTCCCTTTTGTAGCCTTATACTCCTGATCCACTGCTCCTAGCATACCTAGGTCTGGCAGTTGAGTGTTGCTAGCGCTTTTGTTACCGACAGCTTAGCCATGCATAGTAACAACATCTGATCTATCCAAATGATGAATCAGAGGTGCCAAGAAAGGTAGTGAGGTAGGAGATGGTGACATCATCGAAGGAGTTAATTAAATATGCTAAGGCTTGTGTGGAGGCCACATTGTGTGTGGTTTTTGTAGTCCCATGCTCGCCACCACTAGGAACTGAGTTCTTTCCTTTGGAACCGAGATGAGAGTACAACCACACGGGGCTTGGGAACCCCTCGACTGACTAACTTGCCTAGTAGATTCCATGAGTCACATAGTTCGGGCTTTCCATTTCCCATACGCATTGAAAATGTTTTCGAAAGAGGGGGTGAAGGAGGTGCATCATAACAGGTAGGGAAGCGTGGACCGGGTTGCTTGGGGTGGATGGAGCCCCTGGTAAACCAACCTCGCCTCACATCTTTAGGGACCGGCTTCAAGACTTGACCCGTTACGACGGAACCATCCCTAGGGTGTGACTCATGGTCTCGGTGAAAGCAAGGTAAAGGCCGTGGTCAACCACCCTCTGCCGGCCTTCCAAGGAAGAGGGCTAATAATATTTGACATTAAGAGTCGGTTGGTACGTGTGGGTAAAGTTATACACCCCTGCAGGGTTAAATCTTTTCGAAAAGCCATGTTCACGGTTATGAACGATTGGTGACCAGATTCTAAGATCATAGATAACATTAACCACTATAAAACTGGTTGATCCACGTGTGCTTAAGGATGCTTCCTTCGGTTCGAGGGGGTGATCGTAGATAGGAAGTTCTGATGAAGCTGGTGGTTATCAAGATGTGATGAACAAGATGAAGAAGTCGTTATCTTATCCCTTTTAAAAGATGATGAGTAGACGCGCCTCTTATCTCTCTTGTTTACAAATAAAGATTTCTTTTCGCAAAAGTAAATCCATAGAAAGCCTTTCTAGCTAGAGCATGTAGACACTAGGTTATCTAAGTCTTGCGGAGTACATTCTCGTACTCAGCCTTGCGCCATTGTTGTTTTTCTACAGATGATCTAGTTGCAACTGAAGGTGGCTTCTACATTGACATCGACGAGTAGTTGGGGGTCCCAGGTAGAAGCCTGAGGACTATGGGATGGACGTCGCTTCTGTTTATGGCCTCTTAGGCCTTTTGGTAAGTTGTTGTTCAGAACAACATAATTTGCTTTCGCTGTGTGATGTAATTTTGGGTCTATGACCTCTGGTTTGTAATAATTCTAATAACGTACTTTGTTAAGAGTTTAAACTTATGTTGTTGAATCCCTGAGTTATGAATGTTACCGAATCTTACTGTGATCTTCCGTGATTGGAGTTGAGCTTATCTTAGATGATGATCTGAGGTGAGCTTAACCCTAATCCCGGGCGGTGCTACAGGTTTTGGTATCAGAGCAGGACTGCCTGTAGGAAACCCTTTTATTGGTCGATGTTGAGTCTAGAAGTTGACAAAACTATTTGAAAGTTAAAAATTATTTGCAGAAAATCTGACTAGGATTCTTTTTATTCCTTCTCTGGTGTGTTTCTCATGCTGGAGTTTTTCTTACCCTATTTGGTTTTAAAAAGGTTTTCATTCCTTACCTCATATCTCAAAACTTTTAGGATTGTGGTTTTTGGGTTGTTTTTCTAAAGTACTCTGTACTTGGTTGCTATTCTCAGAGTTCCAAGATATCTCAGTTTCGATTGGGGTGTAAAATCTTAGAATTCCATCGTCATGGTTTGTAAGTCAGCTGGTTAGTGTATACATTAGTATGCTTTGATACTACCATGCTTGATAAGATGATACATTTATATCAAGTACTCTTTGTTCATCTTTCCGTCTTGTTCCTTTGAATCCCTTGTCTAACCCTTTTTCTTTGTTCTTCTTGGATGGGTGACACCTCTCTTGCCTGTACCCGTGCTCATGCATGTGGTGCTGCAAATGACGGTGAATCTTCCAACCTTCCTCCACCACCGTCCATGGTTCAACTCATGGCCATGTATGAAACCAACAGTGCTGACAACATGAGGCTCCTTGAAAGGATTGAGCGCAACACCTCTCAATGCCAGAACAATCAAGTTCGTATCAAGGACTTCACACGTCTCACTCCGCCAGTATTCAGCTATTCCACCGAGCCACTTGATGCAGACTACTTGCTTTGCACTATGGAGCGCAAACTTCAGGTTGGTCATGTTGCTCAAGGTGATTGGGTGACTTTTGCTGCCTATCATCTGGAGGGAGCAGCTAACTCCTGGTGGGAAAATTTCTTAGCTATGCAAGAAGCTCAACATGTTATTACATGGCAAGAGTTCACCAAAGCCTTCCGAGCATACCATATTTCGGAGGGTCTGATGGATCAGAAGAGAGAGGAGTTCCTCAAGCTAAAGCAGGGCACTGGTTTCGTGTGTGATTACCAGCGCAACTTCAATCGTCTTGCTTGCTATGCTACTGAAGAGGTCTCCACTGATGCTAAGAAGCAAGCTCTATTCCGCAAGGGAATGGATCCCGAGGTTCGCCGTGATATCCACCTCATGGAATTTGTTAACTTCCAAGGTCTTGTCAACAAGACTATGAAGGCCAAAAGTGGAAAAGTGGAGTATGAAGAAACCCGTAAGCGTCCTCAGGAGGGGTACAATAAGCCTGGTTCTAGCAATAAGAAGCGTCTTGTCTTCGTGCCTTATAGTGATGTGCCACGTGCTCCTTACACCTCATGGTCTTCTGGATATGCTCCCCGTCTGAATGCTGCTCCAAACAATGCGGGTGGATCAAATTATCCTACTGTTGGTACTAGATCAGGTATTATCTGCTTCAACTATCGCCAGCCCGGCCACTATGTAAGAGAGTGTCCTCAAAAGAGTGCTTATGAGAAGGCACAACCATCAAAGAAGAATGATAAGCACCAAGGTGCTGGAAGAGGTCGCCTGAACCATATCTCTGCCGATGAGGCTCAGGAAGATCCAAGCATCATCATGGGTACGCTTTGTATCAATCAAATTCCAGCTAAAGTTTTGTTTGATTCTGGAGCATCGCATTCATTCCTGTCACAAGCTTTTGCTCAAATGCATGGGATAAGTTTTGAGGGGTTGTCTGTTCCTATGCTAGTTCAGTCTCCTGGTTCTAGGTGGTGTTCCACCATGGTTAGTCATGGGAATCTAATCGAAGTTGCATTTCAACTTTTCCCCACTTCTTTGATTGCCCTCAAGTCAACTAACATTGACATCATTCTGGGCATGGACTGGTTGACCCGCTATCAAGCTATCCTCGACTGTACAGCCAAGTCTGTGACTCTGACTAGTCCTGCTGGCATAACAGTCAAGTATTGAACCGTAGGGTCACTATTTCCTTCAGCTATTTCTATTCCCTGAAGCAGAGTTGTATGCTCTTGAAGTTTTACCTCCACTGGAGATTCAAGATGTTTTCGTGGTCTGTGAATTCCCGGATGTCTTTCCTGAGGAGTTGCCTGGCATGCCACCTAATTGAAGTGTGGAGTTTTTCATAGAGTTAGCTCCTGGAACTACTCCTATTTCTAAAAGACCCTACCGTATGCCTCCTCATGAGCTTGTGGAGTTGAAGAAGCAATTAGAGGAGTTATAAGGAAAAGGATACATTTAGCCCAGCACATCTTCTTGGGGATGTCCTACCATCTTTGTTAAGAAGCGGGATACCAATATACCGCGTCTGGTTGTGGATTATCGCCCACTCAATGCTGTGACTATCAAGAACAAATATCCACTCCCTAGGATCAACGATCTCTTTATCATTTAAGTGGCCACTGTCTTTTCTAAAATGGATTTAAGGTCAGGGTATCACCAGATAAAGATCCGTAAGGAAGATATTCCAACGACTGCTTTCACCACTCGTTATGGTCTTTATGAGTATACAGTCATGTCCTTGGTCTTACCAATGCTCTAGCCACTTTTATGTGTCTTATGAACTCTGTCTTCATGGAGTATCTTGACAAGTTCGTCGTGGTCTACATCGATGATATTCTGGTCTACTCCAAGACTGAAGAAGAGCACGCAGAACATCTTCGTTTGGTGTTGACAAAACTTCGAGAACATCGTCTCTACGCCAAGTTTTACGAATGTGAGTTTTGGTTACAAGAGCTCGTATTCCTTGGCCATGTTGTTTCCGCCAAAGGGGTTGCTGTTATCCCCGACAAGGTCCAAACTGTCCTCGACTGGGAGTCTCCTAAATCCTTTAAGGATGTCCGAAGTTTTCTGGGGATGGCTGGTTATTACCGTCGATTCATCGAGAACTTCTCCAGAATTGCAAAGCCAATGACCGATCTTCTTAAGAAGGATAAGAAGTTTGAATGGTCTGATAAGGCTAAAAAAAGCTTCCAGATGTTGAAAACCAAGTTAACAACTACTCCGGTGCTGGTTTTTCCAGACACTAGCAAAGACTTTGTAGTTTTCTGTGATGCTTCTCACCAAGATCTCGGATGTGTGTTGATGCAAGATGGGCATGTGGTGGCTTATGCCTCCCGTCAGCTAAAACCACATGAGAACAACTACCCAACTCATGATGTTGAGCTTGCAGCTATTGTTCCTGCTCTTAAGAAATGACGACATTTCCTTCTCGGAACGCATTGTGAGTTATACTCGGATCATCAGAGTCTGAAGTAAGTATCTTTTCACACAACCTGGTCTGAATCTTAGGCAAAGAAGATTGTTGGAACTCATCAAGGACTATGATTTGGGTCTCAACTATCAACCTGGCAAGGCCAATGTTGTTGCCGATGCGCTGAGCCGTAAACCTTATTGCAACACCCTGATGATCAAACAAGCTCAACCTTCTCTTCATGAGGAATTTGCTTGATTGAACCTTGAAGTAGTTCCTCGTGGATTTATTTCTACTCTTGAAGTGAAGCCTCCTCTAGAGGATCAGATCAAAGCTACTCAAAGGAAAGATCCTGAGATGGACTCAACTAAAGAGAACATTGCTAGCAGAGTTGCTAAATGTTTCTCTGTTAACGAGGAAGGTGTACTATATTTAGGTACACGTTTGGTAGTACCAAATGGAAAGGACTTGAAGCAGATAATTCTTACCAAAGCTCATGAATCACTTCTTTCTATCCACCCTTGAGGTACCAAGATGTATCGGGATCTTCGTCAAAGATTCTGGTGGTCTGGTATGAAGAAGGATATTGCTTGTTTCGTTGCAGAATGTGATGTTTGTCGTCGCGTCAAGGCTGAGCACCAAAGACTCGTTGGTCTCCTGCAACCACATAAAACCCCTAAGTGGAAATGGGATGAAGTTGGTATGGATTTCATTACTGTTCTTCCTAAGACTCAAAAGGGAAATGATGCCATCTAGGTAATCGTTGACTATTTGTCAAAGGTTGCTCACTTTCTACCTATTCGCGAGAGTATAAATGCTAGTCAGTTAGCAGATCTATATATTTCTTGAATAGTTGTTCTTCATGGGGTACCAACGAAAATCGTCTCCGACCGAGGGAGTTTGTTCCCCTCAAGGTTATGGACAAGTTTCCAACAAGCTATGAGAACCCGTATGCCCTTCAGTACAGCTTACCACCCTAGTACCGGTGGCCAGACCGAGAGAGTGAATCAAATCATTGAAGACATGCTAAGAGTGTGTGTCATATCTTTTGGTAAGGACTGGGAGAAATGCCTTCATTTTGCTGAATTCTCCTCCAACAACAATTATCAGGCCAGTATAGAAATGACACCTTTCCAATTATTATATGGAAGAACCTGTCGTACTCCTTTGAACTGGTCAGAAACAGGCGAAAGAAAGTTCTTTGGACCGGATATGATCCAGGAAGCAGAATATCAAGTTCGTATCATTCGAGATCGTTTGAAAACTGCTCAGTCTCGCCAGAAAAGCTACCATGATCGTCACCATCAACATGTTGAATATGAAGTTGGTGATCAAGCTTATCTCCCAGTCACTCCTTTGAAGGGTGATTATCGTTTCGGTATCAAAGGAAAACTAGCTCCTCACTACGTTGGTCCTTTTCGTGTTCTGTCCAGGCAAGGTAATCTCGCATACAAATTGGAGTTGCCTGCAAATTTCCCTGAGGTACACGACGTCTTTCATGTGTCTCAACTCAAGCGTTGCTTCAAAGACCCTGTCTGTGGTGTTGATCACCAAACTCTTGACCTCTAGACGGATCTGACTTATCGTGAGTATCATGTTCGTATCCTTGATGAAACCGAGTGTAAGACTCGCTGTTAAAACATCAAGTTTCTGAAAGTTCAGTGGTCTCATCACTCTGAGGATGAAGCAACCTAGGAACAAGAAGATCGTCTCCCATCTGAGTACCGTGCCTTCTTTTCTAAAACTTAGGAATCTCGGGTCGAGATTCTTGTAAGGGGGATAGAGCTATAATAGCCCAAGTTTGTAATAAATGTAATTAGTAGTAAAGCATTGCATGCATGTGTTTTAGTCATATAAGTAATGCGTGTGAGGAAGTGTTGAATAAAAGAAAAACCTAAACCTGCCTTTTCTTCCTCTATTTGAAATACATTCAAATAGTTTTGATATTTCGAAAACCCAAAGTTTGTGGAGCCCAAACAGTATGGAGGGCCCCTATGTGTTTCAAACCATATTTTAAAACTTCTTTTCTTTTTTGAATTATACAAAAAGAGAAAAGGAATTGAATACAAAGAGAAAATAGTAAACAGAAAAAGAAAAAGGGTTTTGTTAAAAAAAATGGGCAGCAACAGCCAACGGGCCGTGGCCCATCTCCCCTCTCCTCTTCCTGCTGCCAACGCCATTTCCGCGGCCCAGCAACTGGCCCACGCCAGCCCGCAAGCAGCCTCATACTGTTTCGGCCCCGGTAGCTCCTCGTCGTCTTCGTCCCCAACAAAGAAGCTGCTCGCTGGCGCCACGCTCGCCGTCCGCCTCCGTGCCGCGCGCCAAGATTCATGCCACCGACAACGCCGGCGCCTACAAGAACCCTGGCCCCGCAGTGGAGAACCCTAACCCTCTTTATCCCCCTCGCGCGCCTTCTTTTCCTCTCTGGCCAAACCCTAGCCCTTCGGGCTCCAGCGAGCCTCGCCATCTCCGGCCGCCCCGTGCACCGTGGAGTGGTCTGGGAGAAGCGCCATGTCGTCGTCGTCGTCTCTGTCAAGCCACGCAAGCTGGGAGGACGTCGTCTGTCCAGAATCAAGCATGACCTCAACTCTGGACGCCGCAGTCAAATCGTCGATTCCCCTCCGTCTGGCCTCCCCTCGCTTCATCAACATCACCGCCGTGCTCGTGGTGAGCTAGTGGACCTCCTGGACCCCTTCATTCCTTCCCTCTCGCATTGTGTTGCTGTCCTGACGAACACCTGCCACCGCCGCTGTTCTTTGTCGCTGCCGCCGCTCCAGTGACCATACCAACGCGATGCCGCCACTATATTGCTTGTCGTGGCCTTCTCTTTCGAACAAGCCAACCCGCGCTTCCCTAGACGCCGCCAATCGCTCGCCCGAGTCTCGATCTGAGAAGATCATCCATTGATGACGTCATAGTGACATCACCATGATGCAATAAATCCTTTTCTATTTATTTAAATGTTTTCAGTAAATATTTTCTGTAATAAGTAAATGCTGACAGGTGGGCCCTCTCTGTCAGGGTTTTATTCTTTTTGTAAATCATTTCTAAAATTAATAAAAGTCTGACATGTGGGCCCAAGTTGGAAAAATAATTTAAATATTCCAAAAATGATTTAAAATGAATTAAAATTGGAGAAATTCATAACTAAAATTGGAGAAATTCATAACTAATTCATTTTAAATCGGAAAAATACAAATAATATACCAAAATGTTTAAAAAAATAAGAGCTATGCAATAGCAATATAATCATACATTGTTAACCAACTTTCATGACAAGTTTAATTAGAAGAACCAATTGAACCCCACAGGTGATTCCGAGGATCCCCCTATTCTAGGGTTTGGACCTCTCGGACCCCGTTTAAAATGACCAAGCCTGTTCTAGGGTTCATTTCAACACCATTTAACTTGTCACATCATCCATATTGTATGAGCATTGCACATACCATGTATTGGCTGTTGGTTTCCCTTTTCCGGTATTTGGTTCTTCATGAATACGAACCGAACCCGAAGCTGAAGTCAACAACACCGAAGATCCATACTTTTCTACTAAAGGACAAGGAAAGCGTAGCCTCTCATTCTGAACCTACTTTTACAAAGTATATTACTTTCTCGCTATGATGCACACGATTCCAATGTGGTCTTTTGTCAGTAGCTAGTGTTACCTATCTGCTGCATAGTTTCCCTTTTGTAGCCTTACACTCCTGACCCACTGCTCCTAGCATACCTAGGTCTGGCAGTTCAGCATTGCTAGAGCTTTTGTTACAGATAGCTTAGCCATGCAT
Source organism: Avena sativa (assembly GCA_916181665.1). Lineage (NCBI taxonomy): Eukaryota > Viridiplantae > Streptophyta > Magnoliopsida > Poales > Poaceae > Avena > Avena sativa. The sequence continues at coordinate 103,735,864 of OV702282.1, forward strand.
AGTAACAACGTCTAATCTATCCAAATGATGAATCAGAGGTGCCAATGAAGGTAGTGAGGTAGGAGATGGTGACATCATCGAAGGAGTTAATTAAATATGCTAAGGCTTGTATGAGAGGCCATGTTGGGTGTGGTTTTTGTAGTCCCATGCTCACCACCACTAGGAACTGATTTCTTGCCTTTGGAACCGAGACGAGCGTACAACCACATGGGGCTTGGGAACCCCTCGACTAACTAACTTGCCTAGTAGATTCCATGAGACACCTATTTCGGGCTTTCCATTTGGCATATGCATTGAAAATGTTTTCTAAAGAGGGGGTGAAGGAGGTGCATCATAACAGGTAGGGAAGCATGGACCGGGTTGCTTGGGGTGGATGGAGCCCCTGGTAAACCAACCTCACCTCACATCTTTAGGGACCGGCTTCGGGACTTGACCCGTTACGGCGGAACCATCCCTAGGGCGTGACTCATGGTCTCGACGAAAGCAAGGTAAAGGTCGTGGTCAACCACCCTCTGCCGGCCTTCCAAGGAAGAGGGCTAATAATATTTGGCATTAAGAGTCGGTTGGTACGTGTGGGTAAAGTTGTACACCCCTATAGGGTTAAATCTTTTCAAAAAGTTGTGTTCACAGTTATGAATTCTTGGTGACCAGATTCTAAGATCATAGATAACATTAACCACTATAAAACTTGTTGATCCACGTGTGCTTAAGGATGCTTCCTCCGAGTCGAGGGGGTGATCCTAGATAGGAGGTTCTGATGAATTTGGTGGTTATCAAGATGTGATGAACAAGATGAAGAAGTCGTTATCTTATCCCTTTTAAAAGATTCTGAGTAGACGCCCCTCTTATCTCTCTTGTTTACAAATAAATATTCCTTTTCGCAAAAGTAAATCCAGAGAAAGCCTTTCTAGCCAGAGCATGTAGACACTAGGTTATCTAAGTCTTGCGGAGTACATTCTCGTACTCATCCTTGCGACATTGTTGTTTTTCTATAGATGATCTAGTTGCAACTGAAGGTGGCTTCTATGTTGACATCGACGAGTAGTTGGGGGTCCCAGGTAGCATCCTGAGGACTATGGGATGGACGTCGCTTCTATTTATGGCCAATTAGGCCTTTTGCTAAGTTGTTGTGTAGAAAAACATAATTTTCTTTCGCTGTGTGATTTAATGTTGGGTCTATGAGCTCTGTTTGTAATAACTCTAATATCGTACTCTGTTAAGAGTTTAAACTTATGATGTTGAATCCCTGAGTTCTGAATGTTACCGAATCTTACTGTGATTTTCCGTGCTTGGAATTGAGCTTATCTTAGGTGATGATCTGAGGTGAGCTTAACCCTAAACCCGGGTGAAGGTACAAGATCAAAATCAACCTAGGGAAGTGCACCTTCGGTATACCCACTAGAAAAATACTGGGGTACGTAGTCTCCAAGCGAGGCATCAAGGCGAACCCCACCAAGATCGACACGATCGCCCGGCTCAGCAAACCCGAGTGCCTCCACAACGTCCAGAAGTTGGCCGGGAGAGTTGCGGATCTCAGCCGCTTCATCCCTCGGCTAGGCGAGAAGGCAATGCCAACCTCGTCGCCGTGCAAATCTCTGGTACTTGCGATGATGTCTACTCCACCATGGTGGTGTACCGCCAAGCAGTGGACCAGCTGGGGGGCCACTTCGCTGGCTAATTCGTCGAGTGGATCGACCGCGCAAGAACGAAGAGGCCGACGTCCTCTCTCGCATCGGGTCGGCTTGTCAAGCACCACCCGCCGGTGTCTTCCTCGACACGATCCACAAGCCATTCTTCTCTCCACCGAAGGAGGTCAACCTCGGGATCCCGCTGCAACCAGAACCCGCCATGTTCGCCATGATCGTGGAGCCAAGCGAATAGACCGTGCCATGATCATGTGCCGCGGCAAATCCTTCGTCATCATCAACGGCGAGCTCCACAAGCGCAGCATGACAGGCATGTTCCAACGCTGCGTGCAGCCTGCGGAAAGCCGCAAGATCCTCCAAGATATCCACGCCGACGATTGCGGCCACCATGTCGGCGCTGGGTCACTGGTCGCCAAAGTCATGCGACATGGCTTCTACTGACTCACCGTGCACGCCGAGGAAGTTGACATCGTCCAAAGCTGTGTCGGGTGCCAAAAGTATGCCACCGAGACCCACGTACCTAGCTCGACACTAAAGACCATCCCCATCACCTGGCCATTTGCCGTATGGGGCATGGACATGGTGGGTCCTTCAAGAAGGCCCCCTCTGGCTACACCCACCTCCTGGTCGCAGTCGACTAATTCACCAAGTGGGTGGAGGCCAATCTAGTACGCAAGTGCGACGGGAAGACCGCCGCCAAATTCCTACACGAGCTCGTCTACCGCTATGGATTCCCGCACAGCAACATCACGGACAACGGCACCAATTTCGCCAAGGGTGCCATGGCCGAGTACTGCAAGGAGCATGACATATGACTTGACCTCACCTCAGTTGCCCACCCGGAGTCCAATGGCCAGGCGGAACGTGCCAACCAGAGCATCCTCCATGGCCTTAACACGTGACTACAAGTTCCCCTCGAGCGAACTCTGGGATGCTGGGTCGAGGAGCTCCCCTCCGTCATCTGGGGCATCCGCTCCTCCGTTAACTGATCAACTGGGTTCACGCCCTTCTTCATGGTGTACGAAGATGAAGCCGTCATGCCGACTGACCTTGAGCACGACTCTCCTCGCGTCGTCAACTATGCGGAGGCCGACAACGAGCTCGCACACCAAGACGGGGTCGACCAGCTCGATGAATCACGCGCCCTATCTTGCTCCCGCATCGCCATCTACCAGCAGGGACTCCGCCGCTACCACAGCTGCCGAGTTCGGACTCGCACCTTCCAGGAAGGTGACTTGGTCCTGTGACTGATCTAGGATAAGAAGGACATGCACAAGCTCTCTCCCCCATGGGAGGGACCATTCACCATAGGGAGAGTCCTGGGCAACGACGCCTACTACCTCATCGATGTTCGAGGCGAGGGATAACTCGACGTCAAGCGGCCATGGAATGTAAACCTCCTAAGGAAGTTCTACACCTAGAACTCTTACCTATATTCCCCCTGCCATGCAATAAAGGTATTCGAGTCGCACAAATTGTGTCTTCTCTCCAACCCTTGTGCCATTCGCACTCGTAAAAACAGCATTACGCTAATCACGGAACTCAACCCTTGGTTGCGCGATCGGCATGGCTAAGTAGTGCGACGCAAGGGCACCAACGAAAATTCAGGCCTCGCATCATCCACGAAAATGCCAACCCGAAGCCCCCATCGAAGTCACCCCACTCGACTGGCTCGCTGGGCCAAGACAACCGCACTCGCTTCTCACAGCGACCTAGTCCTCCGCATCCTCGGCGTAGCCACTAGAACGGTCAAGTACCATGCTCGGGAATGACGCCAGTCCAAACCTACGCGGCTAGGGAAAACACCAAATATGAGAGTGTGTCCTGGACTCGCCATGCGACTGGCTCCTCAAGTCAGGCGGAGTGACGCGCCAAGCACAACACGCTCCGTCCTCACCTACCTTGGGCATGCGACTAGAACGGCTAAGTACCACACTCGGAGACTCATCCAACCGAGCCCATTCGTGTCCGGGAAAACAGCTAAGTACATAGCAACCCTTGGGATCGCCTAGTGACTGGCTTCCCAAGCCAAGGTGAGTCGACCTCAACTAACTAACAGTATACAAAAAAACATACACAGAAAAACACGAGGTAAACCCCCATTAAAGGGCGTACACGATCGGGGACTCGCACAACAAAACAACCCAAACTCAAATCAAAATTGACTCAAGAATACTTGGATTCCTTATGCCAACAAAAAAAATTGGTTGCTTACAAGGGCAGACATAAAATCATTTAAACTAACGCCAATCAGCAGGATACCTACTCCGCAGGCATCGAACACGACGCGCCACCGCCACCATGAACGCTGATGAAGGGAACCCACGGGTTCTATGAGTGCGTGGTCAAGGTGCCCGCCATCTCCGAGCAAAACAGCTGCTCTACCTTGAAGTCACGGTGCATTCGCTCAGGGTCGTTCGGAGCAACGATCGTTTCCTGGTATGGCAGGAGGTCGCCCATCGCCAGCACCCGTTCAGAGTACACAGCTGCCCGATCGGTCAACTTCAAAACGTCTGTGATTTTAACCGAGCCAGTCACCGACGGGTACCCGCTAGTAAAGTCATCGAGATCGAAGTCGTCGGGGAAGTGCGTGAGCCCAAGGCTCAGCGCAGTCGGGGCCTCGCGGTGGAAATCTGACCACGACATGTACTCCACCACCGCCGCTCCCTCTCCAGATAGCGCAACATCTCTGTGAGCTTGCTGGGAATCAATTCTATGGGCGAGATCTCCTGGAGGTAAGCGCGAATGTACGTCGCCGAAAGGGTGGCAGAATCCACCAGCATGGTGACGCACTGCATAGCATCATACGATTGCGCCTCGGGCTCGTCATCAAGAATATTCACTGCAATCGACAAACAACTTAGCGTCAGAAGGATGCACAACTCGAGTCCACCACCTCGAAGACTCAACGGCATAAGCGACCCACACGCTTGGGGACTCGCTGATACAACAACTACAAGTCTAAGAAACTCACCTATGAGTGGACGACAACGCCCCGTGATGAAATTTTGAAGACTTGTCAGGTCGTCCTGTAGCCCTGCGACAAGACCATCGGACACCTTCCGCTCGTCAGCTGCGGTAGCAACGGCAGCATTGGCCCTCTCCTCCGCCGAGCCAGCTTCCTCCTTAGTGTCCTTGAGCTCCCTCTCCAGGTCGGCAACCCGCTTCTCTGTGGCGGACAACGATGACTAGGCAGCCGACAACTCGCCGACTGGGACGAAGCCTTCGCGGGCCTTGGTAACCGCGGCCGAATGTCCCTCTGCAGCAAAACAGGGGTGAGACCATAATCAAGCACAAGAAAGTAATGAAGTCCACAATTCAAACACCTACCCGTGGTCGCCTGCAGCTGCTGGTTCACCTCATGGACGGATCGGAGGTTACGCTCTAGATGCTCTTTGGGGGCTAGTCGCTCCGCCGATTCAACCTGGAGCCCCTGCATAGATGAAGCTAAAATAATCAAATATCAAAAAAATTCCTAAGTGCCTAACCGATGAAGTTCAGTGACCAGCCACTCGGGGACTGGACATCGAAGAATTTCCTAAGTGCCTAGCCGCTGAAATTCAACGACTAGCCACTCGGGGACTAGATATCGAAGAATTTCCTAAGTGCCTAGTTGCTTAAATTCAGCAACTGTCCACTCGGGGACTGGACAACGAAAAGCAATAAGAATCTACCCGCTGAAATTCAGCGAGCAGATCCTCGGGGACTGGACATACCTAAATAGCCGCGCCTAGCATGTCGTGCAACTTGATCGCGTCCACCGAGGGTAGCACGAAGGGCGTGCGTGCGCGACGATGCTCGGCATCCGAGCCCAATATCTTCGGTACCGGGCCTACTGAGCAGTGGCACACGCAGTAGAGGCCCTCGCCATGAAGCGAGGAAGGTCGCCACCGCCGCCCCCGAAGCACTCGTCGTGGGTCCTGACGCCCCGACCTGCACCGCTGGCTCCTCCTGTTGTGACCCCGCGTCCATATCGGCCTCCGCTGCCGCGTCCGCTCCAGTCGCAGGTTCACTTGGCACGTCGGCCGGCTCATCCAAGACAATGACGACATCGTCGCCCTTCATCTTCTTCGCGCCCTCAGCGGGTGCCTCGGCATCGTCGCCCTTCCTCTTCCTCGAGGGATCAGCCTCCTTCCCCGAGGCGTCTACTGGAACCTTGGCCACCGAAGGGTGACCAATCTTCTGCACGCCAGTCCTGCAAAGGAAACAATCAATGATTCAGACAACATCCACAAACTAGTGACCCAAGTCAACACGGCAAACACTCACCTGGCGATTGGGATGTAGCGCAGGCCGGTGCAGATGTGTGCTGGCTTCTCCAACTCTGGGCCCAGCTTGCGGTTGATGCCCGTTTCGATAAGGGCCGGAGCCCATTTCACGGAGGCCTTCTTCGTCGACGAGGCCACGGCAGCAGGAAGTTCCCCTCTGGTCGACGCGGGCGCCTCCTTCGCTGGCGCGGCCTCTGCGACTGAAGCAGCCCTGAGTCCCGTAATGGCTGAGAATGGGGGTGGAAGCGATGCCAGCGGTACCTTGTCCTCCACCGCAGCCGTACTCGCCGCCTCTGCCGCCTTTTTCGACGCCTCGGCCCCTGCATCGTATGCCGCGCTAGTCGCTTCGGACCTAGTTGCTGACCGAGGCGGCGACACTGCCTTGGGCGCCTCCTTCTTCTTCTTCAGCGACTTCTTCTTGGACGGCGTGGCCATGTGCCGTGAACTATGTTTGTGGGCGTCGCCCTCTCCCCCATCGTGACCCTCGAGGCTCTTGTTGGCCTCGAGTTCGCGTTGCTGCTGCCCGTGAGTTTTCCAAACCGCGGGTGCGGCGACCTCCATGGCATCTTCATCATCATCGTCGTCGTATTCATCATCGTCCTCACCGGAGGAGGACTCGCTCTTGTCCCCTTCGGCCTCGTCTGAGCTTTCATCGTCGGCAGGAGGGATCCATCCCTCCACAACTTGGAACAGTTGAAGCAACAAAACATGATTAGTAAACCGCGACTGCATTTCTACGACAGCGAAATAGATAAGGAAAAATAGACTTGTCGATGGCGCTTTACGCTTCGCAATGTATGGGGCGATCCCGGCCTTCGGATCGCGGTATTCAGTGTCAGCGATCTTCCTCAACGCGGAGGCATAATCATCGGCCTTCCACTCGGTGGTTCCGGCCTTGGTCCCATCCTCCTTACCGGTGTACTCATACATCCAGTGGGCACGGCTGGCCAGGGGCACCAACCGTTCCCCGAGCCAGCAATTGTATAAATTGATGGTCTTGAGCCCATCTTTCTTCAGCTCGCAAATATTCGTCAGCATCTCGTCTAAAACCATCCGTTGGTCATGCGGGAGCTTGGCGACTTGGAGCCAGCACGACTCGGTTCGCTCGACGGAGTACGCAGGGAGTGGCACCTCGCCATCCGGCGTCGACTCGCTTGCCACCTTCTTCGGCAACATGAGGTCGAGGAAGGAGGCCTTCGACTTCAACTGTAAAGTGAGGCCACCCACTATAAGCATCGGGTCGTCTTCCCTATCACGACTAATCCTCCTGTGGAACAATTCCTGCCATAGTGGAAAGTACGGGCGGCAGCCCAAGTAGCATTCACAGAACGCCACGAAGATGGCGAGCTGCTCGATGTTGTGCGACCCTAGATCTGATGGCTGGATGCCGTACTAGGCGCATAATCGCTAGAAGAAGAGCGGGGTGGGGAATCTAAGCCCCCTCTCGAGATGGCTGGTGAAGCAAATAAATTCGCCGGCGCGCAGATCTGGCTCCACCTCCCTGGCCACGAGAATTCGCCATCTCCCGGCGTAGGGAATCCCTGTGTCCTCAAAGTACTTTAGTGTCGCCCTCGTACACTTGGATTTCCCCCACAACGCTTTCGGAGGCGCCATCGGATCGAGGGTCTGGGATCACTGGATTGCTCTAGAGGCTCTAGAAGTAATGGGAGATTGAAGGGCGTGTCGAGTCAGAGGAAATGTGAGGAATGCTTGCAACTCACCAATCACTCTCCTTATATAGCCGTTGGTTCCCGCCAATTTCGGGGAGCCGGTACCGTGCGGTGATTATGCCAATATTACCGTTGGATTACCCAACGGATAGTTTGACCAGGCTGACGGTTCAACTTCGTCTAATCGACTGGCCGACCCATTCGCCAAAGCTGCGACTCGACTACTTGACAAATTGGCGATTCGACTGGTCGCCGTTATTGCGACTGAGGATGCATGCTAAAGATTATTTCTCTCATTGAAGGATTCCATCGGAGATTCGACTGGGCGTCCAAATTGGACATGAATACTCCGACTGCCAAAGAACCCCTACGACGGATCAACGACGGCCTCGGGGACTAATGATGGGGATATGCTGAGTGGGTTATACCCAGCAGTACGTTCCCTACTAGATCATAATCCCAGCGAGTGGGCCTGCAGGACGGCGACTAGACCGCGACCCAAGAGGAAGCTAGGCAACTGGATGTTGAAGGCCCAGGAGCGTAGCTAGGCCCAGTCGGATTAGGTCAAAACCCTCTGAGTCCTTATCTACCTCGGTTGTAGATCTGTAAACCCTAGTGAGGTGAATCTATATAAACCACCCTAGGGCACGCATAGCACTTACGTTCCATCATACACCCCCTCGACTCGCCGCCTAGCCGTCGATCTTGCCCTTTGTACTCTCTCATCAATACAATCTAGCAGGAGTACGTCTTTACCCTCTGTGGGGCTGAACCTGGGTAAATCCCTGTGTCTTTGCCCTCATCTCACACCCAGATGGCTGGCCGCCCTTTCCCCTCGTTCTACAACTCGATGCAATTCACAGCATCTGTCGTGGTCATTCCCACGACAGCCGCCAACGAGAAATTCTCCAAGATCCATAAGGAGTTGGAGGATGAAAAGGGCAAAAACCGCCTATCTGAACAAACGGATAACCAAAAACAAGAGTTTGTTTTCTTTTTAGTTCCTTACTAATCAATCTTTTTGGGTTATTTCCTTCGATTACTCATAGTACTTCTATTTCTCCAACTTGCAGAATTTGTTTCCAAGGCCAAGAGCATTCATGAGCAATCCAAGCACATCCAGGGATTTGATGATGAGAACAAGATCTTGAAGCAGGAACTCGTCAAGGAACAGAACAAAGCTACCACAGAGCAGAACTCGTGAAGCCTTAATGCGTACAAGAAACTTCCGAAGGAGCATGACATCTTGGCGGCGACATGCCAGCAAGCTGAAACCAGCATCTTCGGTAACCTTCTTCCGTCTTTTCTCAATTTTTGTTAGTCGGATACTGAGTATTATTTGTTGAACTCATGACCTTTGTCTCTTACGGAATCAAAGCCCCAATTATTTTAACCAACTTGGGTGAAAATGCTCTGGATTCAAAGGAGTGCATGATTCTTGCGGGGAACTTCATCAACACTGCCATCACCGAGGCCAAATAGATCGTCAAGACTCTGGATATCAACATCAAGGCAGTAGATTCTTCCATGAAGTACTTAGAAATCCTCCGCTGAGACCTTGAGAGAATTGTGAGATGGAAATCTTCTTCTATCCGAGCCATGCTAGGATTTCTTTGACCCGGCTTAAGGCACACTATGACAACGTCTACATCGACATGGTAACCTCTGGTATGCCCTCCATCGACAAGGATGGAAACTAGGTTGATAGCACTGCTATCTGGAACTCCATCGCCGGCTATGACACCACGGGTCACCAAGTAGGTCAAGGAGGAGGCGTTCATGCCTATGGAAGTTATCGACAATGAGCCAGCAGATTCCGAGTTGCTAAATATAGTCGACTTTGAATATGTCTCTCAGATTGGCTCGCCCTTCGCCAATGATGCAGCGTCAAAGTCTCCTCTTGGAGAGGCATAAAGAACACTTGTTGTATTAAATGTGCCTCTATAAATGTAATATTTTATGAAGAAAATAATGTTTAGAAGTAAGGCAGAAACTTGGCTACAAGCCTCCTAGAACTTATCTAAATCTAGCATTTATTTTTGTATATTTTTTTAAGCAAGTGATGGCTTATCCATTATTCTGGATTTCATGTTTGACCTTTCACTAGACGGAAGACTCGCAGCATAGAACCTTGATCTTAGGCGATGATGCCTAATGGCACCATCCAGAACCCAATGGCAAATCGCTAGCTTTGAGTGCCAAAAAGACACTACTCCAGAATCCACATAAAAAAATAGAAAACATGTAGACTAGAGAGCTTAAGCTAACTCCTGCTGGCAGAATTTTTGCAAGTGCAAATACAAAGCTTGTGCATAAAGGGTTTTACATGATCCAAAAATGAACACTAAAAGACGTAAAAGACTTATAAATATAAGTTAACTAAAAGCTTTATTTCATTAATCATATAAAGGTACAAAGTATATAAGAAAATATGCTAAGTTTAAAAGGGACGTAGCTATGCTATGTTCCATGGCCAATCAGTCTCCAGATAATCATCATCATGGTTATGCCGCTTGCAATTGCGATCTTCTCATGGCTTATGTTTCAACACATGAATATCGATGAGTTAGTAGGAACCATCACGCAACACTTTTCTTATGATGAACAGTCCTTCCCAAGGCAGGGATAGTTTGTGTGACTTTTCCTGCTTAAGTCGGAGCACTAGATCCCCTTTCTGCTGGTAGATGGCGAACTACTAAGCTTCCAGAACATGTTCTTCCTCGAGCAGGTCCATAGATACGCGTCTGTAATCTTCAGCATCATCTTCATCCTAGGCGGCAACTCTAGGTGCATCATAGAGGATGTCGGATGGTAGGACTGCTTTTGCTCCATAAACCATGAATAAAGGGGTGTAGCCGGTAGATCTGTTGGGGGTAGTTCGTAAAAACCACAAAATAGATGGTAATTCTTCCACCTAGGCTCCAGATAATATATGTAGCGGTGCCTCTAAGTGTGGCTTTATTCCCTGTAGAATAGATGGCCCATTCATCTTGACCATTAGTTTGTGGGTGTTCCATAGATGCCAGGTCAAGATGGATGCCTTTTTTGTGATAGTAAGCCTCAACTTCTCTGAGTGACAAGTTGTTGTCATTGTTGGTGATGATGCTATGTGGGAGGCCATATCCCACCACTATATCCCGAACAAATTTAAGAGCTATTGCCCCATCAAGATTTCTAATGGGTTAAGATTCTATCCATTTAGTGAATTTATCAACTACAACAAGCAGATGCGTAAACCCACAAGGTGTTGTCTGCAACGATCCAACCATGTCAAGCCCCTAGACTGCGAATGTCCAAGTAATTGGTATGGTTCGCAATTATTTAGTTGGAACATGTGGTTGCCTTGCATAGAACTGACACCCAATGCACGTCTCAACCAGGTTGTCAGCGTCCGCCTGGCGGTTAGCCAAAAGAATCCTTGCTGGAAGGACTTGGAGACCAAAGATAAGGGAGTGGCGTGGTGCCTGCAATCTCCAAGATGAATCTCTCTAAGGATCCCAATACCTTGCTATTGGGAAACACATTGTAGGAATATTCCTGAGGTTCTTATTTTATAGAGCTTCCCATTTATTATGGTATAGCCTTTTGCTCTGCGTACTATCTGCCAGCTTTCTACTTTTTCTGCTAGCAGCGTTCCGTCTTTGAGTTAGTTCATGAACGGTTTCGTCCAAGCCAGAGGGATCATTATTACTACATTAACAACTGAATCAACACTATCCGGATTCTTGGGGTCGGCTCCTTTCACAGATGAGGTCCATAAATGCTCCACGAAAACTCCAGGAAGAATTGGTTTGCACGCTGATCCAAGCTTTGACAGCAGATCTGCCGCCTCATTATCCTCCCTTTTGACGTACTTGACTTTGTATCCATCGAAGCACTTGGCTATCTCGTCTACTTCGTATCAATATTCCACCATCATAGGTTTCCGATCGTTCCAGGTGCCATCCACCTGCTGGCCAACCAAGTCGAAATATCCATAGCAAAGTATGCGCTTAATGCCAAAATACATGGCTACACGAAGTCCATGAATGAGAGCTTCGTATTTCGCCATGTTGTTGGTATCGTTGAAGTGGATCCGCGGCACATACTGGAGCGTCTCTCATGTTGGTGATTGTAACAATACACTAGCCCTCGAGCCACAAAGTAACTTGTATCCGTCAAAATGCATGACCCTAGACTCTGGTTCTTGCACAGGACTATCTGCTAGGAGTTCAGTCCAATCTATGATAAAATCTGCCAATGCTTGTGAATTGAGAGCGTTGCGTCTCTTGTAGGTGATTGCAAAGGCGTCAAACTCAATGCCCCACTTCGCCACTCTTCCTATAGTGTCGTTGTTGTTGTTGATGATGTCAGAAAGTGGAGCTTTTCTCACTACTGTGACTGGGTGCTCATGGAAATAGTGCATTAGCTTCCGAGGAGCAAGGAAAACTTTGTAAGCTACCTTCTGGTAGTGTGGATAACGCTGATTTGACTCCGTTAAGACCTCTCTTACATAGTAAACTGGTCACTGAACTCCGTAATCATGTGTTGGTTCCATCCGCTCCACCATGATGATGATGTTGATTAACTGGTTGGTTGCCGCCATGTATATTAATATGGGCTCCATTGACTCTGGTGCTGCAAGTATAGGTGCGGAGGAGAGTATTCTCTTCAACTCCTAAATTGTTGCATTTGCTTCATACGTCCATACGAATTTGTCCCCTTCTTGAGAAATTTGTAGAGCAACATTGCCTCCTCTCCAAGTCGGCTGACGAACCAGCTTAATGCTGCAATGCAGCCTATGAGTGGTTGCATGTCCTTTAAGCTTGTCGTATGTTTGATGTTGAGGACGGCCTTGATCTTCTCTAGATTAACCTCAATTACACAATGTGAAACGATGAAGCACAAAAATTGCCTGGCAAGAACCCCGAAGTCGGTGACGAGGTCGTTTGATTTTTCGAACATCACTGCGATGTTGTCGACCTAAGCATGTACGTTTTGACCAATTTGGTCATGGAGGCAATGCTGCATTGTCCACTGGTATGTAGCACCTGCATTTTTCATCTCAAAGAGCATCGTGACATAGAAGTATGTGCCATAAGGTGTGATGAAAGAAGTGGCCAATTGGTACGACTTTCGCATCTTCATATGGTGGTATCCTTAGTATGCATCTAGAAAACATAGAAGATCTGAGCTAGCAAACAGATCCTTCAGACACACTTTGTTCAAGCTGGTGTACTCAACGCACATTCTTAATTCTTTGGTTCCCTGTTTGGGCACAAGTACATGATTGGACACCCACTGGGTGTGAAGGACTTCTCGGATAAAACTAGCCTTATGTATCCTAGGTATCTCTTTTCTATGGCGAGTCTCTTCTAGTCCCGAAGCATTGTAGATTTTGTTTCACTTGTTTTTATTTAGGATCAATGTTTAAGCTGTTCTCGCACCTTTCATGTCAGATGGTTGCTAGTCAAAGATGTCCTTGTTCTCACAGAGGAACTCGATGAGCGCACTTTCCTATTTGCTGTCCAGTCCTATCCCAATGGCGGTGCTCTTGGAAGCATCGCCTACCACAAGTTCCACCGACATGGTGTCAATGGTGGCCTTGAATGCGGGGTAAAAGTTAGAAATTGTCTTGTTCGAAGCCAGCATCCACCTGGCTCTGGATCTCCTTGAATTATTCACCGTAGAGGATGTATTTGGCAAAGGTGGCTTCACTCATCTCGCACTACCTTGCCTTTGTGAAGCTTTCAGCAATGGTGATGATACCGCTTAGCCCAGGTATCTTGATATTGTTGTAGACAAAGCATGCCCTGGCATGGAAGGAGTGTAAGATGTCACGTCCGAATATGATGCGATATACGCTCTTGAAGGTTACCACTTTGAAGGTCATGTGCTCTTGGCGGTAATTGTGAACATCACCAAAGGCGACAGGAAGGGTGATGCTCCCAAGGGACCGAGCTTCCCAGCCAGGAACGACACCATGAAACATAGTGCTGGTACGCCTTAGGTTGGTCTCCATAAATTTCATCTTGTGGAGTGTATCAAGGTACATAATGTTAATGTTGTTTCCACTATTGAACTCACTGCCATCAGTCAGAGGGTTGATGACCATGGCATAATGGTTCTCTGTTGGGATGACATCTGGGTGATCCTTTCTATCCCAAGTAACTAGAATTTATGACCAACACATGTACTGAGGGATTAGGGGGAGTGTGGACATCAGTCTCCTTAGAGATTTTTTATTTGCCTGGATGGTTGGAGTACTAAGGAGAGTGTGGCAGACAGGGGCCTTCTTGTCAAAAGGGTTCTTTCCCTTTCATCTCCCTTATTGGCGTGTTTGGGTTCCATGTCCTCATCCATATCATCTGAATCCTTCGACTCTTTGTCCTTCTTCTTCCCCTTGCCCTTGCCGCGCGTTTGACTCTTCCAACTTTTCTTGTGGCCAGACTCGGGGTCTTTGTTGAGGTCGTTGACAAATTTGCATTGGCGGTTGGTGTGAGTAGCTTTTCCATTGGTGTCAAGGTGTATGAAACACGGCATATTGTGGTACTCCTTGTATGTTTGGGGAATGCGGGGTGCAGTGGGTGTTGTTTCACTACCACATTGTTGCCCTCGACCATCCCCCCAGCCTCGACCACGATGTCCACCTTCGGCTCTACTAGTGAACATCATGGGGACCATGTCGGCTGCTAGCTTTTTTTAGGCAGATTCTCCCGCTTATTGTTGTTCCTTAGCTTGGTTCGGGATAACCACTGCAAGTAGGGAACCGCAAGCATCATCGTCGATAGTTGCAAACTCACTAGCTTTGGCAATCATGGAGTTGAGGTCTAGTTTGCCTTTGTATTGAGTGTTCTTCAATGTATGTTGAAGCAAGGTTCCTTTCTCTAAGCCGTTGATGAAGAAGGCCATAGAGTTTTAATCGTGTACTCCCACACAGGAATTTTTCACGTCCACCAACAAGAGAGGTAGGCCTGAGAAGACTCGTCCTTTTCTTGTCCACACCAATGTAGGTCACTGACAGTGAAAGGATGCTTGTACATACCCTCAAAGTTCATGGTGAACGCTTCATGCATGTCCAACCTATTGTAGATTGACTTCTATGAGAAGTCGTTGATCCATTGGCAGGCGGTGTCCGAAAGCCCTAGTGGGAGGTATTTGACGGCAATGTTGGGTTTACCCCCTACGATTTTTGTCACTTCGTTGTAGTCCTGCAACCATGTAGCTGGCATGACGGTTCCGTCGTAAGGCTTGATAGTCTAAAGAGAGAGATCAAACACAAATCATAAGTCTATCATAGACTCGCAAGTCATACAGACACAAGAATATATCATATTTATTGCAAATTCAGAATTGTGCTAGGGTTTCTCCATATCATCAAGAATAAAGGAACTACTCACACATGGAGGCAATCAACAACATCATCATAATCAAATGGATGGATGGATGAATGAAATGAAATAGATCTAGTGCAAACCACAATTGAATCTGGAATTATCACAAGATCTAATGGATGAAGGATGATAGTAGTGGAGGTGATGTAGATGCAGTGGGTGATGATGAAGGAGATGATGCGTTGTCCTCCAATGATCCGTGGACCAGCAAGGATTTCTCCCCAGCCAAATTCCTCCTTCAGATCCCTTTCAGATGTGGTTTTTCGTGGTTTTTGGCGGCTGTGTATGTCGGATCTCTCTACCACTTTTCTAGGAGAAAGTATTTGATGAGGCGGACCTGGCGACACATGGTATGGTCAGGAGGTAAGGGTGGGCCCTACCATATCGCTGGTCGTTACAGGAACCGGTTGCCTCTCCTCACTTGGTATTTTCCTAGGTGCGAAGTTAATTCCTCAAAATGACTTTTATCACTTAAAAATATCATATTATAGTATAATATGGCAGCTTTAATTGATATGTTCATAATAGCCTTAGTGATTTGGAATCCTATTAAAATAAAGACAAAAGCTGCGTGCAAACACAGTGAAATAAAAAGATCCCTACTCTATTTATGCAAAGACAAAAGGTAAAAATGCTTAAATTTTAGACTCATCATACTGCCTTAGCCATGCAACATGAAGAAAGGTGTGTAGCTGGTGTTGTTGTTTGGAGTAGTGTGAAAGCTCTAGAGCATGGAGGGCAGTTCTTTCGCCTAGGCTTCAACCGCTCGTTCAAGAGGCTGAAGGATCCTTGGAACTACTTCGAGGTGATGTTTGTTCCTTGTCGGTGATGATTTTGTTCAGGGTTAATAAGATTACCATGTTCTAATCACCCAAGTTTAGGGTTAACAAAAAAATTATTATTAAAATTAATATGAATGCATGTGTGTGAGTGATTAATGCATGAATGAGTGCCATTGCCATGTTTGATTGCTATGAATGTTAAGGATTGGTTTAAAGATGAAAACAATATCATTTAGATCATTTCCAAGCAGAATCAACTGAAGAGAAAATCAAATATAAGAAATATGAGCAAATGGTCATTTTGGCCAAACTTGTTCACTAGACCACTTTGGGTGTTCCTAGTAAATGATTTCTAACAGAAACAAATCCAATTCTTTTCACCCCTTGCTATACCAAGTAAAAGTTAACCCAAGCCCACTTTACAAACCAACAGAAACAAATTCCAAATCTATTTAGAGGACAATTCAAAATTGAATCAAGTGTAGGTACTAAGATGGCCATTTCTAAAGAACCAACCAAACCACTTCACCTTGGCAAACCCAAGCAACCTCAGACTACCAAGCTTATGACCAAAGCACTCACCAAAACTCATCCAAAAATTCAAATTTAAATTTCATGCGGCCATTTCATCAAACACCTGGTGAGCACAGTAATAGCTGCCAAACTATTACTATTCTTGATCAATGCATTGTCCACCAATTGCCCCCATTTTACTCCCCTTGTCTCCCCTAGTGCCCAGAATCGCATTGAACCAGCTCACACTTCACTGCTTGCACCAGTGTCGCGCTACCCGAGCCGCACTTGCCGGTCGACCATGGAAAGCTCGCAGGAGGAAGCGCCGCGCTCGTCCATGATGTCCAGGAGACAGGCCACCGTCCACCGCCACTCCTTGTCCACCCCTCGAGCGCAGCGAATCCATGGACCACCCGAGAAACGCAGCGCCCAGTTCTGTGCAACCATGCCTAGAGCACGCCAGAGTGCCATAGCCGACACGCGCGCACACGCCGCGCCGCACTCTCACCGCGTGTAACTGCACTCGCCATGACCCTAGCTACCTCCCAGACACGACCGTTCGCGGCCACGTGGTATGAAGCCCGTATACGCCGTCTCGAACACCGTTGTTCCCGCGAAGAGCATGGACCGTGCCCGACCATCCTCGACCGCCATGTGCTGCGCCTTGAAGCCAGTGATGATTGCCAGGAGACACCGCACCATCCTACACCCTCAGCCATGACGTTAGCCCTCTATATCATCGTCACCGACGAGCTCAACCCATGCCGCTCTGCCCCTCTCGCCGGTGTATAAATATAGGCCACCCCCGCCTCAATTCTTCACACCATCTCACTCCCCTCTCTCTTAGAACCACCCGTGACCATTCCCCGGAGCAAGGCGAGCACCAGCCCGCCGGAATTTGGCCAGAGTCCGCCGCTACAGAGGAGGAGAGGAGACGTTGATTGGAGCCACCCCAGGAGCTGCCGCGACCACCGTTCGAACTGCCATCATCGACAACATCGTTCGCCCCCATCACCGAACCTAGCTGGAGCCCAGGTGATCCACCACGTACCCCCACCGTCGCCGTTAGGGTTCAGTCTCCCGGTGCTATCTGACAGAGATGATGAACGTCAGCCATAGATCTTAGTCTAATCGCACGGCCTAGATTGAAACTTACCGCTTTGGGTTAAATGAGGCACTGACTAGCAGGACCCCCTTTTAGTAGCCTCCTGCGCGTGCGCAGTGCAGCTGGGCCGGCCCAGTATCATTCCCATGCATAGCCTAGTAATTCAAATAAATATTTTCCATTTTATTTAAACCCTAGTTCTGTCAGTAGATTCAAAAATCAATTCAAGGAGATGTATTGAACCAAATTGCATGATTCCAATTTTTTTAGAAAGGTATTCAAATTACCAATCCAAGCCCGTGCGACTCAAACCATTTGAAATGATAGATCACCTATAGTAAAAATAACAAGACAGAGACTTTTCCATAATCAAACATTTTTAAAAAATCAACCATAAATGCTTTGGAGTTGATTCCAACTCTCAAAAATCACATTTGACAAGATCAAACTGAATATGTAAAAATATTTAGGTTTACATGCAGTGATATGGACTAGTACTAAAAGGATGCTCTATAGGCATTTCTAGTCACTTTAATTGTATAAAATAGTAATTTTTAAACTTTATAAAATATGAACACCACTTTAAATCACATTCCCAAGTATTAGAATATGTGGTGATGACATGTGTCAGCATGATCCCATATTTTAATTGGAGAATATTAAATCGTAAGTAGTTTTCAATGAGTATAAATTACTTTTCCAAAATAAAATAAAAAGGACTAGGTATTTATTTCAACTAGTGATTGTGATGATGCTAGATCATCTAGTGTGAAACTTTGTGTGTCAAATAGAGGTAGTTAAGTATTGTTTGGTTTTTGTGTACCTCGTATTCATTTATAGACGCTAGTACCAACCATGGCTACGAGGAGGACGAGTAGTACGAAGAAGAAGAAGAAGAAGAAGAAGAAGAAGAAGAAGAAGAATGAGAAGAAGAAGAAGAAGAAGAAAACTTCAACCACTGCACCAATCAAGGCAAGCTAACACTTGCAAGCTAGAACTTTGCATGATACTTATGCAATATACCTATGCAAGATGCATTAGGCATGCTTTGGTTATGCAACCTTGATTATACCAAATTCCATTTTTACTTGCAAGGTTTATTCTTTTATTTTTTACCAAAGTTCTTTATTACTTTTAGTTAGTGCTTTGTGAGTTTTGGAAAGATAGTATATATAGCTTAAAGATCATAAAACTAGGCCTAAGTAGTTAGAAATAGATGTCATACTAAGGCATGAGACTAGATTTGGATAGTCACACTTGATTAGCACCCCTCATTAGTGAATACCCTCAATATTAGAGGCTAGTGCTAAGCATAAAAGTGGATCACTTTAGATGGGAATACTTTGTGAAAATGATTATGAAAATCTTGGAATGAAGATTCATTCTATTGAAATGTTTTAACATGTGTTACGAACACAAGATGATTTGATGATGAAAATGTTGAGGCCTGAGCCTTAGCCCTTTTATAAAGAAACTGATGGTTGGGTTCGAATGCGATACAATTCAAATTTTACCGTACAACCACAATACCTGAATTGGGTAAGGCTTAACTAGAAGTTTATATGTCTTAGTATGGGTTCCCTTGCGGAAAGAGGTTGAGCTGAGGCTACCTCGTGATGAATGTCCACCTATGCAGTTCCCAAGATGACATATGGTCATGGTTGGGAGGACAAACTCATATGGGAGGTGCCTATACTAGTGAGTGTAATTGAAAGTTTAGTATCCGCATACTAAGTATGATGATTCAGGGTTATCCCTGACGGATGTATCGAATGTTTTGGTGAAAGTGTACCACCTCTATTGAGTTTCAAACTATTCAAATAGCCGCGTCCGCGGTCATGGACAGTTGGAGTGGCCATACGGTTCTTTCATCAGATGTTTTGAAAATGACTTGTGAAATGAACTATGACTTTGACTTGACCACAACAGGGTTGTGAACATGAAAACTAAGTTCCCACTTAGGTGTTGTAGAACTTTAAACTAGTTTTCTTTACTTCTGAACTCAGTATGAAATAAACCTGGCTTTTTGCAAATAAACCTAGAGCTTAGGATTCCTACTCGAACTACTTTATTTGTTAGTGATAGTTTGCGAGTACTTAAAGACTCATGGCTTTGTCCCTGGCTATTCCCGTGGCCAGACTATGAAGAGGACTACCAGGATGATGGACAGCAGGAAGTCTATGACAACTAGGATCATCTCCCATTGTCAGCATTGCCTGTGACCCTTAAGATGGAGCCCAGACCATGCTACCTTTATTATTATTCTGATGCGTTGATTGTATTAAGACTGGATCATGAGATCCTATATTTATAAGACTTTTATTATGGTTTGTAATGGATGATGTATTGAGGTACCAGTTCTGGTATGTCTTGCAAAAATGGTAATCCTGGGATTGTGATGTATGGCATAACAGGCATCTGGAATTAAAAATCCAGGTGTTAACAAGTTGGTATCAGAGCCATCCTGACCATAGGAGACCCTAGTTAGAATGTACGCTTGAATCAAAAACTTAGTTTCAAAACAAAAGGAGTATTTATGAAAACCTTTTCTCATTCTTATCACTGAGATTCTTTCAATAAAATTTATGTTCCTTAAAAATTCTTGCAAATCCTACATAAAATTTTACACACTTGATCACTCCACTAACCTACTCCTCCTACATTCTTATAGATGTAAGTCAAGTATAGCAAGTTCTACCACTTGGGCAATGAAGGAGATATCATCTTCGAGCGCGATTTAAGCCAACTCTCGGAACTTCTTGAGCGCCCGCACCCCAAGTTCTTCGGGGCACAGCTCAATGATCAGCAAGGAGGAGAACTACAATGGCTGATAGTTGCCAATCTCAGAGGCAATATGGAGGCACCCACCTCAGAGGGGATCCAATTCAGCTTGAGGGAGAACAACTAGCTAGACGGACTCGCTAGGGCTATGCAAGAGGCTCTTTCCCGTCTATGTGGGCAAATCATCAACCAGATCAATGGCACTCGCTTTGCTTACTATGCTAGGCATGATGCTATGGGACAGCCATTAGAGGTACCAGGCCATCCGGAGCTGAAGCATCAGGTGGATCATCTCGACTTCATGTTTTATGATAGGTATAAGGAGTTGGACAACGCCCGCGCCTACGCCAACCACAACCATGCCATTACAGTCCAGAAGGACTAGACCCTTGCCATCCTGGTGAAGGAGCACAAGTCACTTTGCCGTCTGCGTGACAAGAAGGATCACATCATTGCCCGCCTTCGTCACAAGGTGTCATCTTTGGAGGAGACCATCCATGAGCGGGACATGCAGCTTGAGGAAAGGGAGAACTAAGGGGAAGATATCTGTGGAGATCGCTACTCCTACCTAAGTGATGATGATGACTACCTTGAGGACCTCGACATGGACTTCCACACTGATGATGATGATTCCGCCTTCATTGATGATGAAGAAGCCACCGGTTTTAATGAGTAGTAGGACTTGAGCACTATCGTAGGTGTGACTTGTATCCGGTCCCACTGTATCGTAGCTTCATAGAATGGTTCCTAAAACCATCTGTTACCCTAGTGTGGTGTGTGTTTGTATTAGGTGCTATGAATGAATGAATGAAAAGTAAGTTGCTAGAGGCAAAACCAGAGTCAAACTCAAAGTTTACAAGCTTTTCAAAAACAAATCCATGAACCTTAGAAATTTCCCTCTTATCTCATGATCTATCTCAATCTTCAGATGCCTCGCAGAGGAAGCAGTTCATCTCAGGATCGAATGTTGCAAATCCTACAAATGTTGATTGCTGATCGTGAAGCTGGAAGATATGAACGTAAAGATAATTTAGCCACCCTTCAACAGATAGCTCAGATGGCCCATAATAATCAAGGCCATGGAAATTAGGACAACCATGGATCCAAGCTCAAGAACTTTCAAAACACCAATCCCCCCATATTTAGTAAGTCTGAAGAGCCATTAGATGCTAATGACTGGCTGCAGACCATGGAGAATAAATTAGAAGTCGCAGTAGTGGAGGCCAATGAGAAAGTACTATTTTCCACCCATTATCTGGCAGGTGATGCAAGAGCTTGGTGGAATAGCATTCGTACCATGAATGGAGGACAGATGATGGCTTGGGATGAATTCAAACTCATGTTCAGCCGAACCCATGTGCCACCCGGTTTGATTCTGTGGATCAGGGATGAATTCAAGGAGCTGAAGCAGGGAAGGATGACTATGGTAGAGTACCATGACAAATTTCTGTCTGTATCTAGGTATGCCCCTGGTGAGATTGGTATTGAAGCCAAGAAAAGGAGAGATTCTTGAATGGTCTGCATGATGAGATGCAGACAGTTCTGGTCAACATTCCCTTTGCTGACCTTGAAGCCTTAGTGGATTCTGCAATCTAGATGGAAGGCAAGATTAACCAAGCCAACGAGAATCGCAACCGTTGAATGATGCATCAACTAGTATCCCACCATACCCTGAAGTATCGCCCCAACCCGTCTGCAGGATATGCCCTGAGAAACAATAGACCCCCTATGTCCCGTCTGAACTATCCCAACCATGGAGGAGGAAATCCAAGGCCCGGGGGAAACCACAACAACAACCCCGCCAACTCCAACAATTTCAACTGTGCACCGCCCAAGTCCAACAACAGCAACAACTCCAACAACAACAATACTTCCCCAAGGACTGGAAGCAATGCCGTTCCTGTTGCAGGAAAAGACAAGTCTCTGATTACTTGTTTTGAATGTGGAGTCAAGGATCACTACTCCAATGAGTGCCCCAAGAAGCTTGTAGTAGCCACCAATGTGAATGCACCAGCGCAGCAGCAACGCCGTGTTCAACCTGGAAGGAGATTTTCCCCAGGGAATTCGCTCAACCGCAACGGTCTTCTGTTTCACATGAATGCTGAAGAAGCTCAGGAAGCGCCAGATGGCATGCTGGGTATGTTTTCTGTTAACTCAGTACTTGCAAGAGTGTTGTTTGATTCTGGAGCATCGCACTCATTTGTTATAGAAGAATTTGCTTGCACTAGTAAGATTCAACCAACAAAACTGAAGCATGTTATGATAGTTCAAATACCTGGTTCAACCACCAAAGCTAGACAAATTTGCAAGGCCATACCTATCAGAATCCATGGAATCGATTTTTATGCTAATCTAATAATACTTGGAACCAAAGGTTTGGAAGTATTACTAGGAATGGATTGGATGTCGAAACATAAAGGATTAATCGACTGTGCCAAGAAAGCCATAACCATGACTAGTACCACCGGAGTATCAGTAGAGCATGTATCTGAGACTTTTCCCCATTAATTCAAGTGCAACAAGAGTCTAGCCCAACCAACCATTGACCAAGTCAGAGTAGTCTGTGAATACCCCGACGTATTCCCGGATGAATTCCCCGGTATGCCCCCAGATAGGGATATCGAATTTATCATTGAACTAATCCCTAGAACTGGACCCATAGCTCAGAGACCTTATATTATGAACCCGTCTGAATTAGCGGAGCTAAAGAAACAACTGGATGCTATGCTGGAAACAGGCTTGATTCAACCAAGTGCATCGCCATGGAGATCACCTATTTTATTTGTGGATAAGAAAGATGGAGGTAACCATTTGTGCACGGATTATCGGAAGCTGAATGATGTCACCATTAAGAACAAGTACCCACTGCCGAAGATAGAAGACATGTTTGACCAGTTGACCGGTGCCAAAGTGTTTTCTAAGATTGATCTTAGAACTGGTTATCATCAACTCAAGATTCGCGCAACGGATATTCCAAAGACTACCTTCACCACCAGATATGGATTGTATGAGTACACTATCATGTCTTTTGGATTAACCAAAGCCCCCTCTTATTTCATGAATCTCATGAATAACATTTTTATGAACTTCCTGGATAAGTTTGTTGTTGTTTTATTGACGATATTCTGATCTATTTCAAATCATAAGAAGACCATGAGCTACACCTGAGGACCATCCTTTAAACCCTTAGAGAGCATCAGTTGTATGCCAAGTTTAGCATATGTGTGTTCTGGTTAAAGGAAGTAGGATTCCTAGGACATATCATGTCGGCAGGAGGAATTGTTGTCGATCCCTCCAAGATTAAGGATGTTGAAGAATGGAAAGCCCCAACCACTCAAACCCAAATTTGCGCATTTCTCGGATTAGCGGGATATTACCGCAAGTTCGTAGAAGGATTCTCGAGCATCGCAAGACACATGACCTAGTTGTTGAAGAAAGATAAGAAGTTTGAATGGACGGACAAATGTGAAGCAAGTTTTCAAGAGTTCATGAAGAGATTGATTTCAGCCCCAATCTTGATTATGCCGGATATCAAGAAGCCTTTTGATGTGTATTGTGACGCATCCAAGGTTGGTCTCAGATGTGTGTTGATGCAAGAAGGAAAGCCATATCCTATCTATCCCGGCAACTGAAGCAACATGAGCAGAATTACCCTACCCATGACCTCGAATTAGCAGCTGTAGTTTTAGCCTTGAAGACATGGCGGCATTACCTCATGGGTAACTGCTGTGAGATTTATTCGGATCACAAGAGTCTGAAGTATATTTTCACCTAGAAGGAGCTAAATATGAGGCAAAGTTGATGGATAGAGTTAATCAAGGATTATGACCTTGACATTCACTATCACCCCGGCAAAGCCAATGTGGTAGAAGCCGCTCTTAGCAGATTGTCGTGTAGATTGAACACCATGATAACAGAAGCCAGCCAAGTTTGCATGAGGAGATGGAAAATTTCAGAGTGGATCTAGTTAGTGAAGGATTTTTGGCTTGCATAGAACTTCAACCCACTTTGTTCAGTCAGATCAAGGAGGCGCAAAAAGGAAATGCTAGTATCGACAGAATCAAACATCGTATCGGTACAGGGAAGGTACCCGGATTTACGGAAGATGAAGAAGGAGTTTTGTGGTACAAAGGACAAATCTTTGTGCCCGCAGTTTTAGAGTTGCCACAAGCTATTTTGCAAGAATCCCATGATACTCTTTATGCTATCCACCCTGGAGGAACCAAGATGTATCAGGATTTGAAGGAGAAATTTTGGTGGCACAAGATAAAGAGAGAAATCGGAACCTACATAGCCAAATGTGATATCTGTCAGAGAGTCAAAGCGGGACATCAGAGATCTGCAAGACTTTTGCAACCTTTGCAGATCCCAGAATGGAAATGGGATTCAGTAGGAATGGATTTTATAACCGGTTTGCCTACATCTAGTAGGGGAATTGACTCTATTTGGGTCATAGTGGATAGACTATCTAAAGTAGCTCATTTCTTACTGGTCAAGACCACTTACCAGAGTTCGAAGCTAGCAGAGTTGTACATTGCTAGGATAGTCAGTTTGCATGGGATCCCCAAGAACATTGTGTCGGATCAAGGAACCCAGTTTACCTCGAGATTTTTGGAAGAAAGTCCAAGAAGGATTAGGAACCAGACTGGATTTCAGCACAGCTTATCACCAGCAGACTGATGGACAAATGGAGCGAGTAAACTAGATACTCGAAGATATGTTGAGAGCTTGTGTGTTGGAATATGGATCAAAATGGGAGGACTGTCTGCCTTTCGCAGAATTCTCATACAACAACAGTTACCAAGCCAGTTTGCAAATGGCTCCATTTGAGTTTATGTATGGAAGGAAGTGGCGTACCCCACTGAATTGGTCGGAAGTAGGGGAGAGTCAGATTTTCAGACCCGACATCGTAAGAGAAGCCAAAGAAAAAGTTCACAAGATCCCTGAGCACCTCAAGTCTGCCCAATCCAGACAGAAGAGTTATGCCGACAAGAGACGTGGAGATCTAGCCTTCACTATCGGAGATTTTGTGTATCTAAAATTATCACACTTGAAAGTAATGCAGCGTTTCCAACTCAAAGGAAAGCTTTCCCCTAGATATATTGGACCCTTCAAGATTTTGAATCACCGATGAGAAGAATCATATCAACCGGAACTGCCTGAGGAGATGTCAACCATACATGATGTGTTCCATATCTCGTTACTTCGCAAATGCCTAGAAGTTCCGGAGAAGACCGATGTTATCAAGAATATTGATCATAGAACCATAGAGCTCAACGAGGACCTAACTTATCGTGAAGTACCCATTCGTATTTTGGAAGAAGCCTTCAGAACCACCAGAACACGTAGTATCAAGTTTGTCAAGATCTAGTGGAGCAACCATACTGAAGAAGAAACTACTTGGGAGCGAGAAGATTACATTAGGACTGAGTTTCCAGATCACTTTAGTTCCTAGTTTTATTTTTCTTCAATCTCGGGACAAGATTTTGTTTAAGTAGGGAAGGTTTGTAACATCCCAAAAATATTAAATAAGATTACCAAGTTCTAATCACCCAAGTTTAGGGTTAACAAAAAAAATTATTATTAAAATTAATATGAATGCATGTGTGTGAGTGATTAATGCATGAATGAGTGCAATTGCCATGTTTGATTGCTATGAATGTTAAGGATTGGTTTAAATATGAAAACAATATCATCTAGATCATTTCCAAGCAGAACCAAATGAAGAGAAAATCAAATATAAGAAATATGAGGAAATGGTCATTTTGGCCAAACTTGTTCACTAGACCACTTTGGGTGTTTCTAGTAAATGATTTCTAACAAAAACAAATCCAATTCTTTTCACCCCTTGCTAGACCAAGTAAAAGTGAACCCAAGCCCACTTTACAAACCAACAAAAAGAAAATCCAAATCTATTTAAAGGACAATTCAAAATTGAATCAAGTGTAGGTACTATGATGGCCATTTCTCAAAAACCAACCAAACCACTTCACCTTGGCAAACCCAAGCAACCTCAGAAAACCAAGCTTATGACCAAAGCACTCACAAAAATTCACCCAAAATTCAAATTTAAATTTCACGCGGCCATTTCATCAAACACCTCCTGAGCACAGTAATAGCTGCCAAACTATTATTGTTCTTGATCAATGCTTTGTCTACCAATTGCTCCCATTTTACTCCCCTTGTCTCCCCCGTGCCCAGCATCGCATTGAACCAGCTCACCCTTTACTGCCTGCACCAGTGCTGCGCCACCTGAGCCGCACTTGTTGCTCGACCATGGACAGCTTGAAGGAGGAAGCGCCGCACCCGTCCACGATGTCGACACATAGGCCACCGTCCACCACCACTGCCTGTCCACCCCTCGATCGCAGCCAAGCCAACCACCCGAGAAACACCACGCCCAGTTCTCTGTAACCATGCCGAGAGCACGCCAGAGCGCCGCATCCAACACGCGTGCACACGACGTGCCTCGCTCTCACCGCGCGTAACTGCACTCGCCATGACCCGAGCTACCTCCCAAACACAAGATGAAGAGAGAAATCGGAAGCTACATGTGATATCTATCACAGAGTCAAAGCGGGACATCAGAGACTTGTAGGACTTTTGCAACCTTTGCAGATCCCTGAATGGAAATGTTATTCAGTAGGAATGGATTTTATCACCGGTTTGCCTACATCTAGTAGGGAAAATGACTCTATTTGGGCCATAGTGGATAGACTAAATAAAGTAGCTCATTTCTTACTGGTCAAGACCACTTACCAGAGTACGAAGCTAGCAGAGTTGTACATTGCTAGGATAGACAGTTTTCATGGGATCCCCGAGAACATTGTGTCGGATCGAGGAACCCAGTTTACCTCGATATTTTTGGAAGAAAGTCCAAGAAGGATTAGGAACCATACTGGATTTCAGCACAGCTTATCACCCACAGACTGATGGACAAACGGAGCAAGTAAACCATATACTCGAAGATATGTTGAGAGCTTGTGTGTTGGAATATGGATCAAAATGGGAGGACTATATGCCTTTCGCAGAATTCTCATACAACAACAGTTACCAAGCCAATTTACAAATGGCCCCATTTGAGTTTATATATGGAAGGAAGTGTCGTACCCGACTGAATTGGTCGGAAGTAGGAGAGAGTCAGATTTTCGGACCCGACATCCTAAGAGAAGATGAAGAGAAATTTCACAAGATCCATGAGCACATCAAGTCCGCGCAATCCAGACAGAAGAGTTATGCCGACAAGAGACATGGAGATCTAGCCTTCACTATCGGAGATTTTGTGTATCTAAAAGTATCACCCTTGAAAGGAATGCAGCGTTTCCAACTCAAAGGAAAGCTTGCCCCCTGATATATTGGAACCTTCAAGATTTTGAATCACCGATGAAAAGAATCATATCAACCGGAACTGCCTGAGGAGATGCCAGCCATACATGATGTGTTCCATATCTCGTTACTTCGTAAATGCCTAGAAGTTCCGGAGAAGACCGAAGTTTTCAAGAATATTGATCATAGAACCATAGAGCTCAACGAGGACCTAACTTATCGTGAAGTACCCATTCATATTTTGGAAGAAGCCTTCAAAACCACCAGAACCTGGAGTATCAATTTTCTCAAGATCCAGTGGAGCAACCATACTGAAGAAGAAGCTACTTGGGAGCGAGAAGAATACATTAGGACTGAGTTTCCAGATCTCTTTAGTTCCTAGTTTTATTTTTATTAAATATCGGGACGAGATTTTGTTTAAGGAGGGAAGGTTTGTAACATCCCAAAAATATTAAACAAGAGTACCAAGTTCTAATCACCCAAGTTTAGGGTTAACAAAAAAAATTATTATTAAAATTAATATGAATGCATGTGTGTGAGTGATTAATGCATGAATGAGTGCAATTGCCATGTTTGATTGCTATGAATGTTAAGGATTGGTTTAAAGATGAAAACAATATCATCTAGATCATTTCCAAGCAGAATCAACTGAAGAGAAAATCAAATATAAGAAATATGAGCAAATGGTCATTTTGGACAAACTTCTTCACTAGACCACTTTGGCTGTTCCTAGTAAATGATTTCTAACAAAAAAATCCAATTCTTTTCACCCCTTGCTAGACCAAGTAAAAGTGAATCCAATCCCACTTTACAAACCAACAAAAACAAAATCCAAATCTATTTAAAGGACAATTCAAAATTGAATCAAGTGTAGGTACTAAGATGGCCATTTCTCAAAAACCAACCAAACCACTTCTCCTTGGCAAACCCAAGCAACCTCAGACTACCAAGATTATGACTAAAGAACTCACCAAAATTCACCCAAAATTCAAATTTAAATTTCATGGGACATTTCATCAAACACCTCCTAAGCACAGTAATAGCTGCCAAACTATTATTGTTCTTGATCAATGCTTTGTCTACCAATTGCCCCCATTTTACTCCCCTTGTCTCCCCCAGTGCCTAGCATCGCATTGAACCAGCTCACCCTTCACTGCCTGCACCAGTGCCGCGCCACCCGAGCCGCACTTGCTGCTCTACCATGGACAGCTTGCAGGAGGAAGCGCCGCGCCCGTCCATGATGTTTAGGAGATAGGCCACCGTCCACCGGCACTCCCTGTCCACCCCTCGAGCGCAGCCAAGCCAACCACCCAAGAAACACCACGCCCAGTTCTCCGCAACCATGTCGAGAGCACGCCAGTGCGCCGCAGCCGACACGCGTGCACACGACGCGCATCGCTCTCACCACGCGGAACTACACTCGCCATGACCCTAGCTACCTCTTAGACACGACCATTCGTTGTCGCGTGACATGAAGCCCCTATACGCCGTCTTGAATACAGCCATTCCCGCGCAGATAACGGACCCGCGCTCGAGCATCCTCGACCTCCCTGTGATGCACCTTGAAGCCAGTGATGATCGTCAGGAGACACTGCACCGTCCTACGCCCTTAGCCATGCTGTTAGCCCTCTGTATCATTGTCACCGACGATCCCAGCCCATGCGCTCTGCCCCTCTCGCCGGTGTATAAATAGAGGCCACCCCCGCCTCACTTCTTCACACCATATCACTCCCCTCTCTCTTAGAACCACCCCTGACCCTTCCCCGGAGCAAGGCGAGCACCAGCCCGGAGCGCGTGCAGTGCAGCTGGGTAGGCCTAGTATCATTCCCGCGCATAGCCCAGTAATTCAAATAGATTTCCATTTTATTCAAACCCTAGTTCTGTCATTTTATTCAAAAATCAATTCAAGGAGATGTACTGAACCAAATTGCATGATTCCAATTTTGTTAGGAAGGTATTAAAATTACCAATCGAAGCCCGTGGGATTCAAACCATTTGAAATTATAGGTCACCTATAGTAAAAATAACAAGACAGAGACTTTTCCACATTCACAATTTATTCAAAAATCAACCATAAATGCTTTTGAGTTGATTCCAATTCTCAAAAATCACATTTGACAAGATATAACTGAATATGTAAAAATATTAGGATTACATGTAGTGATCTGTACTAGTACTAAAAGGATGCTCTATAGGCATTTCTAGTGACTTTAATTTATAAAATAGTAATTTTTAAACTTTATAAATATGAACACCACTTTAAATCACATTCCCAAGTATTAGAATATGTGGTGATGACATGTGTCAACATGATCCCATTTTTTAATTGGAGAATATTAAATCTTAAGTAGTTTTCAATGAGTAAAAATTACTTTTCCAAAATAAAATAAAAAGGACTAAGTATTTATTTCATGTGGTGATTATGATGATGCTAGATCATCTAGTGTGAAATGGTGTGTGTCAAATAGAGGTAGTTAAGTATTGTTTGGTGATTGTGTACATCATATTCATTTACAGACGCTAGTACCGACCAGGGCTACGAGGAGGAGGTGTACTACGAAGAAGAAGAAGAAGAAGAAGAAGAAGAAAAGTTCAACCACTTCACCAATCAAGAAAAGCTAACACTTGCAAGATAGAACTTTGCATTCTACTTATGCAAGATAACTTATGCAAGATGCATTAGACATGCTTTGGTTATGCAACCTTGATTATACCAAATCCCAGTTTTACTTGCAAGCTTTATTCTTTTATTTTTTACCAAAGTTCTTTATTACTTTTAGTTAGTGCTTTGTGAGTTTTGGAAAAATAGTATAGATAGCTTAAAGATCATAAAACTAGGCCTAAGTAGTTAGAAATAGATATCATACTAAGGCATGAGACTAGATTTGGATAGTCACACTTGATTAGCACCCCTCATTAGTGAACATCCTTAATTTTAGTGGCTAGTCCTAAGCATAAAAGCGGATCACTTTAGATGGCATACTTGGTGAAAATGATTATAAAAACCTTGCAATGAAGATCCATTCTATTGAAATGTTTTGACATGTGTTATAAACACAAGATGATTTGATGATGAAAATGTTGAGGCATGAGCCTTAGCTCTTTCTTAAAAAACTGATGGTTGGGTTCGGATGTGATACCATTCCAATTTTACCGTACAACCACAATACTTAAATTGGGTAAGACTTAACTGGAAGTTTATATGTCTTAGTATGGGCTCCCTTGCGGAAAGAGGTTGAGCTGAGGCTACCTCGTGATGAATGTCCTCCTATGCAGTTCCCAAGATGATAGATGGTCATGGTTGGGAGGCCAAACTCATAGGGGAGGTGCCTATACTAGGGTGTGTAATTGAAAGTTTAGGATTGATTGTCCGCATACTAAGTATGATGATTTAGGGTTATCCCTGACGAATGTATCGAATGTTCTGGTGACAGTGTACCACCTCTGCAGAGTGTCAAACTATCCGAATAGCCGCGTCCGCGGCCATGGACAGTTGAAGTGGCCATACTGTTCCGTTGTCAGATGTTTTCAAAATGACATGTGAAATGAACTATGACTTTGACTTGACCACAACAGGGTTGTGAACATGAAAACTAACTTCCCATTTGGTGTTGTAGAACTTTAAACTAGTTTTCTTTACTTCTGAACTCAGTATGAAATAAACCTGCCTTTTTGCAAATAAAACTAGAGCTTAGGATTCCTAATCGAACTACTTTATTTGTTAGTGATAGTTTGCGAGTACTAAAAGAGTACTCATGGCTTTGTCCCTGGCTATTCCCTTGGCCAGACTATGAAGAGGACTACCAGCATGATGGACAGTAGGAAGTCTATGAAAACTAGGATCATCTCCCATCGTCAGCATTGCCTGTGACCCTGAAGATGGAGCCCCAACCATGATACCTTTATTATTATTCCGCCGCGTGGATTGTATTAAGACTAGATCATGAGATCCTATATTTGTAAGACCTTTACTATGGTTTGTAATGGATGATGTACTGTGGTACGAATTCTGTTATGTCTCGCAAAAATGGTAATCCTAGGATTGCGATGTATGGCATAACAGGCATCTGGGATTAAAAATCCGGGTGTTGACAACCTCTGGGTAATGACTTATGGAGCTTTCCGACCATGTTGAGTCCCCACTACGCGAATGGCCAGGCCAAAGGTATTGGTCATAGCTCAGCCCCTAGTGCGTGCGGTTTGTCAGTGAATCTCTTGCAGGCATTGCACTTCTCGACAATGATCTTGGCCTCGCGCTTAGATGTTGACTAGTAGAAACCATCCTGGAGTGCCTTGGCTACGAGGGTGTGACTACCGACATGGTGCCTTTGTGGATATCGAGGAGAATGCTTCTGCCGTTGCCGATGGTGACACACCGTTGGAGAACTCTGGTGATGCTTCGCTTGTACTGCTCGCCGTTGATGATGGTGAAGTCTTTGGAGCGATGAGCGATGTTTTGCGCATTAGTTGGGTCGAATGGCAGCTTCTTGCTTAGCAGGTATGTGATATACGGCTGAGTTCATGAGGGATCGATGAGCATGAACTCCATGGGTCCTTCGGGTGAAGGGGCTGGCTCTGCTTCAACGGGTGCTCCAGAATCTTTGGGTGGCATAGCCCCCGAGTGCGTAGCTGCTTCGAGTGGATCCTTGGATGTCTTGACCTTGATGTAGCATTGTTGGAGATATGCCCTAGAGGAAATAATAAAAGTTGTTATTATTATATCTTTGTGTTTATGATAAATGTTTACATTCATGCTATAATAGTATTAACCGGAAACATTAATACTTGTGTGATTTGAAAACTAAAATAGAGTCCCGGGTAAAGCCTCTTTGTAATACTAGCTTGTTGGTTGATATATGATCATGGTTTCCTGATCATGAACATTGAGATGTTATTAACAACAATATCATATCATTAGGAGAATTGTGTGATGGACATACTCCTATAGATAAGTGTAGCATAAAGATCAAGTCATTTCAATAGTTCGTTTGCTATAAGCTTTCTGATACATAGTAACCTAATTCCTTCGACCATGAGATCATGATAATCACCATCACTGGAAGGATGCTTTAATGACATCAAACACCACACCGTAACTGGGTGGCTATAAAGGTGGCATTGAGTATTCAGAAAGTATGTGTTGAGGCACATGGATCAAGAGCGAGATTTGTCCATACATATGACGGATAGATATACTCTGGGCCCTCTTGGTGGAATGTCATCCAATTAGCTTGCAAGCATGTGATTGGCTCACAAGGGATCACATATCATGGAAACAAGAAAAGAGTACTTATCAGTAACGAGGTTGAACTAGGTATGCAGAGATACCGACGATCAGACCTCGAATAAGTAAATTATCGTGAGACAAAGGGAAATTGGTATCGTATGTAAGTGTTTCATTTGATCACAAAGTAATCGTAGAAATATGTGGAAGCCATACGAATTTCCAGATTCATCTATTGGTTATTGATCGGAGAAGAGTCTTGATCATGTCTGCATAAATCACGAACCGTACGGAGACACACTTAAGGATTCGATGTTGTTTAGTAGATATAGAATGTAAGTAGGGAGACTGAATGTTGTTCGGAGTCTCGGATGGGATCCGAGATATCACGAGGAGATCCGGAATGGTCCGGAGAATAAGATTCATATAAGTAAAGTCTAATTCCGGAGTTCGGGAATGATTCCGATTGTCACATCCCAGATTTTAGATTTGGTCTTGCATATCATTCATAGCATTGCATCATATCTTTCCATGCAAAACCGTCGAGTAGAAAGGTTCGGCGAAGCGCCATCGTCAAAACCCTATTTTGTTTCGCCCCAAGTTTACTACGGGGAGCTCTAGTAATACTTGCAACAACCACCCCTGTAGGTTCGAGTTTTCGCTCAAACTTCGACTGAAGGTTGTTCCCCTCGACGATACGAACCCGTAGGCGCGAGAATCGCTCCAATCGGAGTTCGTATGCAAAAGACTCGGACGTTTTAGTAAACCGCCGGAAAACGGTCCGAAAATCCGGACCGATTTCCGAATCGGAGTCCAACCGCGGACCGATTCTGTTTCAGTTTTTTTTTTCGTTTTCTTTTCCCACGTGAAGGACCAAATAAAAGGAGGGCCCCACCCCTGGCCTCGGTTCCCGTGCACGCAACCCAAACTGTCGCCGCCATCTCCTCCCTGGCGCGCACGCACGCAGACCGCCGCCGCCGCCGCTTCTCCTCGCCGCCGGCGGCCACTCCTCCGCCGCTGGCCATCGCCGCGTCTGTTGCCGGGTTCGCCTCGATCTCCTCTTTCCGTTCCCGTGATCCGCGTCTCCATCCGCCGCCGCCATCTGCGCCCTGCAGATCGCCGCGTACGCGCACACGTTTATTGTTCCGGGAGCCGTAGTTGACCGTGTGTGTACGTGCAGGTAGAACCACGACGCCGGAACCGATCGTCGCCACCGTCCGGAGTTCGCCGGAGTTCGATTCGCCATCCGATTCCGGTAAGACAGCAGCCACCGTCAGATCTCAGATCAGCGGCTTAGATCGTTCGTTGACTGATCAGCACTCCAGACGTTGACTAGTCAGACGCCCCAGACGTTGACTGGTCAGACGCCCAGTCAGCGCCCAGTCATCAGACACAGTTGACTGGGTCAATTTCGTTAATCCTATTAGTTGGCAGATTTCGGTAGAATCTTGTAAATTGCGTAGAAATTAAACCGCTTGGCCAAAAATTGCAAATAAAATATGCACGAGTTCAGTGAGTCGTGTAGAATCTCGCTGTACCTTTGGTTCAGACTTTTACCGTCAGGTTTAGTACAGTTTAATCAAACTAGTTAGTGGCCTTTTCGGAGTAATAAATTCGTAGTAAAAGTTTCGTAGCTCCAAAAATCGCGTGTGATATGTCCCTGAACTGGTATGAACGAGGGGAATCTCATAGTGAAATAAAAAGATATTCTTACAGTAAAAACTTCTGCAGTATTTGTCTAATGGCTTTCTGCAGTGTTTTAATTACTCGGGATGTTTTATAACTCCTTTTTGAGTAATTCTAATTGGTACTGTTTCTTATCAGCGATGCCTATGCGGTAGAATTTTTCCAGGATTTTACGAACTGTTTACTACCGGTAGTGAATTATTTAAGTTCCAGCTCTAGTAGTGATCACTACTTTTGGTTAATAGTTTCCCTTGCGCCAAATCTATTTTCCATGCAAGTATTCGGTAGTAATATGTATTAGTATTATATGGTGCAGCTGTAGCACCAATTCACTTGCCGTTCTTGCATTCATGCATCATCTTTGTTGCATATGTTTGTGAATTGTTTGTTTATGAATGCAATTGTGTCGTGTAGATTGTGTGGAGTGCAACCCTTGCTCGTGTGTGGATTGTTCCTCCGATCACTACAACCAAGGCAAGTAGATGCTACTTTGTTCATGATATCCTCCTACTATTTTCAATGCATTGTCGTGTATTTTATAGATGCATGTGTAGGATGATACTATCGCTATGCTATGTCCTATTATGTGGTAGGGCTTTCCTTGTAGATGAACCACCGTTGTAGATGTGCTTAGCCATGCTATGTTGAACGAGGGCTGGGCTACATCATTGATACTTGTTTTCTCAAAGTATTGGTTTTTGAAAACTAAAACAACCTAATCAATGAATCCCCTGGGTGTGATGGTATTGATAAATTTTGGTGGTTTCATTGCGGAAAGGCACCCAGGTATCAAGAGAAATTGATTGGCTTCTTTATTGTGTAGCTTACGTGTACAACCATGTGCCAATAATGAAATGGGCGGTTGGTTGGACTTAGTAGGTTGTGGTAAATCGAACCCGCGTATCCAGAGATGTAGAATTTTGGTAGGTTGGACCGGTGCGCGTCGGGATTGAGGAGCTACTTCCCGAACAGTCTCTTCTTGGTCTTCTCCCTATCATCACCCAAAATGAGAGTGATGGTACGAGCTGGGCTGGCCAATTCACATGGGTAAAGTGTACTAACCTCTGTAGAGTGTATAATCTAATCGATTAGCCGTGTCCCCGGTTACGGACATCTGAGTTGCTAGATATTGATTCCATGACATGTTTCTCGCTCATTCTAATTTCATAATTGTTTTAATATTGTTGGGTTAACTTAATTGGGATCTTTTCAAAGAAAATTCAAAACTGTTTATGATAGTAGGACAAAGTTATTTGCAAATGCAAGCCAGACACAGCTCCACTTGCCAAATATGCATGTAGATGTTAGTACTATTGTCTCATTCATAAACAGTTTTAATTTTGAATGGGTGCCTAGACACAGCTGTACTATTGTCTCATGTAGATGTTAGTACTATTGTCTCCATTACTATTGTCTCATGTAGATGTTAGTACTATTGTCTCATGTAGATGTTAGTACTATTGTCTCCATTACTATTGTCTCATGTAGATGTTAGTACTATTGTCTCATGTAGATGTTAGTACTATTGTCTCCATTACTAGCTCTACTTGCCATACATTCCATGTATTGACCCTTCGGGGCTGTTGCGTTTTATGCTGCAGGTTATTCCGATTCTGATTGATCGTTATAGGCCACGGTACTCCACTCGGCACTTGTTCACTTGTGGGCAATTTGAAGATTGGAGGATTTACTCGCTTTTGTTGCTACCTGAACAATTTGAGCCAGCTTTATGCTAAGCTTTTATATTGTAATAATGGTACTCTGGATCTTTATAGATCATGATACACGGTTATTTTGCTATGATTATCTATCTTACTCTATTGTGGGCCAATGAACCGATCCAGGGATTGGCATGTCACATAGAGGCCACGGTCTTTTCAGAACCGGGGTGTCACAGGATGGTATCAGAGCCTGTGTGTCGACTGTAGGATCGTGACCTAGGATTGGATTAGGAAGCCATAGAATTACTAAGCCTATATTAACTCTGTCTTTCCACTTATGCCTTTCACCCTCGTAAATTCTTACCATATGCTATTCTCACACTTTCCTCTTTTACTTGATAGATGGGAGACGTCGGGACTGAGTATGTCACCATGGAGTCACCAAGGCCCTTTGCAAGGCAGTTAGCTCAGCTCTCTCAGTCATTGGGATTGCCAATGCCTATGTTCAAGGGAAGAAGGCTGTACACCTATGGATATGGAGAGGATGCATGGGAGATCACTACCTTCATATTCAGAGATGCCGCCTTGCCAAACCCCGCGCACTTGGTCTACACCAAGATATACTGCAACTGGGGACTTGGAATCAACTTGGCTGTACATGAAGCCCTGTCTCGCCAGTGCCACTATGTCCGAGACCTACTGCCTGCAGATTCACCCTACCGTGACTATGGAAGGCGTGATGAAGAAGGGAACATTGTGATTACCCCGGGCGACAGGAACAACATGTCGCCCCGTCGGAGGCACATAGAGGACATGGAAAGGGAAAATGGAGCTCTAGCAGAGAAGGTGAGGATGTTGAAGGAGATAGCAGACTTTACTAGCAATGGAATGGTGGTCCAAGGACAGGAGATAGACACTTTGCATGAAGCTGTGGGAGTTCTGGAGACTGTCCTGATAGCCAGAGATGAGACCATAGCCCATCTTCATGGTACTGCGCAGGATAACGCCCAAAACATACAGCAAATGCAAGGGACCGTCCAGGAAAGGGACCAGACCATTGAAGTTATGACAGCCCAGATTGCCGCTCTCCAAGCACAGCTGAATCCACCCTCTGATGATGACAATGGAGATGATGGCAACAATGGGGATGATGATGACAGTGGAGACGATGATGATGATGAGGACGAGGATGACGATGATGGAGACGATGATCGTGGAGGAGATGAAGTTGTTGCTGTAGCAGCTGAGGATGAAGAAGAAGAGGAGGATCCAAAAGAGGTGGAGTTTGAAGTCTCAAGTGATGGTTCAGGAGAGGTGTACACTCCGCCGCCATGGTTGTACCGCGAGCCGAAGCGCCAACGCATGACCACAAGGACCTACCTCAATCTCTTCAAGAAGTAGATAGAAGTCCACCAGTTAGTCCACGTTAGGAGAACTCGTTAAGATTAGTCTCGATCGTTGTGAAGCTTAGTTCGTGTTAGTTTAAAAGTGTTTAGTCGCTTATTTGTGTACTCCAATATCCCAGGATTTATTTGTGCGAATTTTATGAAAGAGTTATGGCAATTTGGTTATCATCTGTGTGTTTTTCGCTGCAGTTTTTCTGCTGATACAGCAGTACTGCGCGATTTTTCATATTTTTCTGATAACTCGGAAAAATCTGAAAACAATTGGGCTGATGCGAAACTCTCTGTTCCATATGCATAAACATTGGCTAATTTTTCTGACGAGTTTAAGTCAGGCGGAAAAATTCGTGAACGCTGCTGGACTGTTTTGGCAGAATTGCTGTTTTGTTGATTAGATGATCTATTGTTTAGTTAACCATTGCCATCTCTTGCAAAACTATTTCAGTAGTTATATACTGCTAGGATAACACCTGGGATGTTGCTGGATCGCTTGTTTGTTGATGTGTTGATTGCTTGTGATTGTCTGCTATTGTTTGTTGTTGTTTGATCATATGCATGGGTAGAATCCTATTGCCGTAGTTGATTCTTTCTAAACTTACCTATGCTGAACCGCAGATGCCTCCCCGCCGTCAACCCACTGAGATGGAGCAGCTCATGGCAGCTCAGGCACAGCTGACCCAAGTGATGACTCAGTTCATGGCAAATCAGAACAACAACAATGGAAACAATCAGCCTCAGGGAGATGCTCTCACCAGATTTCTGAGGTTAAGGCCAGCTAAGTTCTCTACTGCAACGGAACCAATGGTTGCTCTAGACTGGTTGCGTTCAGTCAACAAGGATCTAGTGACTGTCGGATGCACCGATGCTGAGAAGGTGAGGTTTGCCGCTCACCTACTGGAGGGACCAGCCGCTTCTTGGTGGGACACATTTCAGATCACGCATCCGTTGGATACCGTGACTTGGGCAATGTTTGAGGAAGGTTTCAGGACCAACCACGTGTCTTCAGGAGTTCTGAGCCTGAAGAGGAAGGAGTTCCGCAACTTGCGCCAAACCAATCGCACCGTGGCCGAGTACATTGAGGAGTTCAACAACTTGTCCCGTTATGCACCTGAGGATGTTGACACTGATGCCAAAAGGAGGGAGAGATTCCTGGATGGCCTCAGTGATGAGCTTTCAGTACAGCTACTTGTGGTTTATTGCCCCACTTTCCAGGAGCTTATGGACAAGGCCAGAATCTTAGAAGGGAAGCACAAGCAAGTGGAGAACCGCAAGAGAAAGAACAACAATCACCACTCTGGTTCACACCACAAGACTCGCACTTCATATGATGGATACTCCAAGCATGGAGGAAGTGACCATGGGAGCCATGACCGCCGCGATGGACATCGTCATGACAACCATAGGAGCAGCCACCACAACCACAAGGGAGGACACTCTCACCACTCTGGAGGACACGGTGGGCATGACCGCAACCGTGATCGCAACTTCGTGAAGAAGGATCTGAGTGAGGTGACGTGCTTCAAGTGCAAGCAGAAGGGACACTATGCTGACAACTGTCCGGAGAGGAAAGGACTGAAGCCAACCAACGGTGAGAAGGCCACAGTGAACCACATGAATGTGGAGGAGATTCCAGATGAGCCTGACCTTGTGATTGGTAAGTTCCCAATCAACACTTACCCTGCACTTATACTTTTTGATACTGGTGCATCGCATTCATTCATATCAAGGGCATTTGTGGATAAGTATAAGTTACCTACTGAGTCTATGAAGAGGTCTATTAGAGTGAGTTCACCTGGAGGAGATATGATAGCTAGTGCGGGATGCCGCGACTTGACTGTGAGGATTGGAACACACAACTTTATTGCACATCTAGTAGTATTGGACTCACAGGGTTAGATGTCATTCTGGGTATGGATTGGATGTCTATGCATGGGGGACACATAGATTGTGCACAGCGAGCTGTTTCACTCAAAACCCCGGATGGTAAGAGGATTAGATTCAAGTCAGCCGCACGACCAGGAAGGTGTAAGCTGAATTCTCTTAAGGGGGTTAGCATGGATACTGTGCCAGTGATTAGGGATTACCCCGACGTGTTTCCGGAAGAGCTGCCAGGGATGCCACCTGACAGGGATGTGGAGTTTCTTATCGACCTGATGCCGGGAACAGGACCTATAGCAAAGAAACCATATAAGATGGATGTGGATGAGCTGAAAGAATTGAAGAAACAGTTGAAGGAGCAGCTGGAAAAGGGATTCATTCAGCCTAGTGCGTCGTCATGGGGAGCACCTGTTCTATTTGTGGAGAAGAAAGACAACACCAAGAGATTGGTGGTAGACTATCGCTCGCTGAATGAAGTAACCATTAAGAACAAGTACCCTCTGCCGAACATAAATGACTTGTTTGATCAACTGGAAGGAGCAAAGGTGTTCAGCAAGATTGATCTGCGATCAGGCTATTTCCAATTGAAGATCCGAGAGGAGGATGTACCAAAAACCGCCTTCACCACTAGGTATGGTTTATATGAGTATACAGTTATGTCTTTTGGACTAACAAATGCCCCGGCATACTTCATGACCATGATGAACAA
Source organism: Avena sativa (assembly GCA_916181665.1). Lineage (NCBI taxonomy): Eukaryota > Viridiplantae > Streptophyta > Magnoliopsida > Poales > Poaceae > Avena > Avena sativa. The sequence continues at coordinate 103,775,889 of OV702282.1, forward strand.
GGTATTTATGGAGTATTTGGACAAGTTCGTGGTGGTGTTTATTGATGACATACTGATATATTCCAAGGATGATGCCGAGCATGAGAAACATCTGAGGATGATTATGGAGAAGCTGAGGGAACACAAGTTGTATGCCAAATTCAGTAAATGTGAATTTTGGCTTAACACTGTTGGATTTCTTGGACACGTAGTGTCAGGAGAAGGAATTGCTGTTGATCCAAACAAAGTGACTGCAGTAACTGAGTGGGAAGCACCCAAGAATGCGGGAGAGATTCGAAGCTTTTTGGGACTTGCTGGATATTACCGGAGGTTCATAGAAAACTTTTCCAAGATTGCTAAGCCGATGACTGAACTTTTAAAGAAGGAGAGGAAGTTTGAATGGTCAGATGTATGTGAAGCCAGCTTTCAGGAACTGAAGCGTCAACTAGTAACTGCGCCTGTTCTGTGTTTACCAGATCTTCAGAAGGATTTCCAAGTTGTTGGGAATATGCCCTAGAGGCAATCATGTATGATGATATTTCCCATTGTATTCATAAAGTTATTAAGTAGTCCTTGTATAAATATCTGATGTGTATCACTGAATATGTGATTCGGTTGTGGAACTATGCATTCATGTTGTTTGTACTAAATATCCTTGGTCATTGAGATTGTGCTGGACACACAACTTAGACCAATGTGAAAGTTGGCTTGATGACTCGGTTCCACTTGTCATGGGCATGGAGATGCTATTCCAACTTACACAGATTCGGCTAAAGAGTTTAGCGAGTCGGATTGACCCATATTGAGGTACAACGAACTAGTTGTCATTTGTATATCTCAATCAATGTAATCCTTAGACCTGAGGTTGTTGCATAGTCCGAGTTGAGGATCACCGACTTAGGTTCTGTCAAACGCTGATCCGTGACTGGGCAGTTATAAAGGCAGGGTTCGGGTCGACTGAGAATCAAGCTGCGTGATGTGAATAACCAAGATGGGATTTTGCCCCTCCACTCGGAGAGATATTCTCTGGGCCCTCTCGTGAGATATGATTCGGAAAGCATGGCCATGCACGACTCGGTTAAGTGTTAACCGAGGCGATCGACTAAGAGTTAGTCGGGTGAATCACTTATCTCGGATCGAGAAGAGAGTCGGACTATTTAAGGGATGACATATATTCGCCTATAGTCTGACAAGGTATATCGTGAGGCAAAAGGGACTCGGACATAAGTCGCATTGTAAAGGCAAGTCGTCATGACTCTTTGGTACTTGGGAGTCGGCACGTTCTGCTAGGAGCCGCTACCGACTGATCGATTGAGAGTCGGACTCCAATCGTGTCCAAGTAGCGATGAGCCTGCGGGGTCACACACTTAAGAGCGGGAGCAAGTTCGGATTGAATCCGAATCTGTAATCTGGTTGGGTTGGACCTAAACCAGATTAGGACTGAGTTAGTGAGTTCGACTCACGATGACTAGTGTTATATGGGATTTAGTGAATGGGTCGCGTGAGCAGAGCCCACGTTCACTCCCTATATATAGTGGAGCACTGTAACCCAGAAAGGTTAATCGTTCTTCGGTTAGGTCATTCCATGTGTTGGAAACCCTAGCTCCACAGCAGTCCAGCCGCCGTAACGAACCTAGCAGTTCGCCGCCGGCGCTCCTCCTTGTACGTGTGGATACCAGCAGAGGTGCTGTGCGATCAGCACCAGGACGATCGGATCGTGAGGACTGCACTGCATCAACTGACGCGCTTCATCAGTAATCCGCAACTGCGCGTCTAGTGGTAAACCTCGTGGCCTTCTACCTCAGCTAGATCTTGGGATCACCACGTTAGAGGAAAAAGTTTTGTTTTATCTCTGCGTGGCCCGACACAAGTGTACTGTGATGCTTCACGACAGGGACTTGGGAGTGTGCTGATGCAAGATGGGAGAGTAGTGTCATATGCCTCGCGACAACTCAAGCACCATGAGCGGAATTACCCCACACACGACTTGGAGTTAGCGTCAGTGTTTCATGCGCTCAAGGTATGGAGGCATTACTTAATGGGAAAACACTGTGATGTGTACACCGACCACAAGAGCCTGAAGTACATATTTACACAGAAGGAACTGAACATGAGACAAAGGAGATGGTTGGAACTTATCAAGGATTATGATATGAATCTACAATACCAACCAAGAAAGGCCAATGTAGTAGCAGATGCTCTGAGCCGGAATGTTTATGCCAACGGATTGACAATTGGTGAATTGCCTGAGGATTTGTGCAAGCAATTCAAGGACCTTAGACTGGAGGTAGTACCTGAAGGATACTTGGCTACAATGGAAGTCCAACCAACGCTTCAAGACAGAATTAAGAAGGCTCAAGTGGGAGACAAAGAGATAGATGAAGTTAAGGAAAAGATGAAGGAAGGTCGAGCAAGGGAATTCCGCGAGGATGAGCAAGGTACCTTGTGGTATGGAGATCGTTTGTGTGTGCCCAACGATCCGGAGTTAAGGAAGTTGATTCTGCAGGAAGCTCATGACTCGCCGTATTCCATACATCCGGGCAATACGAAGATGTATATGGACCTAAAGGACAGATTCTGGTGGAACAACATGAAAGGATACATCGCAGAGCATATCGCCCTATGTGATGTATGTAGCCGAGTGAAGGCAGAACACCAGAAGCCAGCAGGACTGCTACAGCCATTGCCTGTGCCGGATTGGAAATGGGATAGAGTGGGAATGGACTTTATCACAGGACTGCCCAGGACCAGGTCAGGATATGACTCTATTTCGGTAGTGGTCGACCATTTGACCAAGGTAGCCCACTTTATACCGGTGAAGACGACCTATACGAGTGCAAAGTTGGCCAAGATTTACATGGACAAGATTGTGTGCCTACATGGAGTTCCCAAGAGTATCGTATCTGATAGAGGCACCCAATTTACCTCGCACTTCTGGCGCCAGCTGCACGAGTCACTTGGTACTAGATTGGAGTTTAGCACAGCGTTTCACCCACAGACTGATGGACAGACCGAGAGGGTGAATCAGATTTTGGAGGACATGTTGAGAGCTTGCGCCTTGGCTCATGGTTCTAGTTGGGATGAGAATTTGCCGTATGCCGAGTTTTCCTACAACAACAGCTATCAAACCAGCATCAAGACATCACCGTTCGACGTACTGTATGGGAAACGGTGCCGAACACCATTGCTATGGGATGGAGTAGGAGAACGTCAGTTGTTTGGACCTGATTTGATCAAGGACGCTGAGGAGAAGGTCGCCTTGATTAGAGACAAACTGAAGGTAGCACAATCTAGGTAGAAGAGCTACGCTGACGCCAAGCGCAAGGAAGTGGTGTACGAGATAGGTGATAGAGCATACCTCAGAGTATCGCCGCTTCATGGAATCAAGAGATTTGGAATTAAGGGTAAGCTGGCACCTCGATTTATTGGACCGTATCGAGTCTTAGCACGCAAAGGAGAGGTTGCTTATCAGTTGGAGTTGCCAGAGGCTCTGTCTGCTGTTCACAATGTGTTCCACGTGTCCCAGCTGAAGAAGTGCCATCCGGAGATGGTGGATACACCATTGAGAGACACTGTACCGCTAGAGGAGGTTCAGCTTGAGAATGATTTGACCTATGAGGAGAAACCGGTCAAGATTCTGGAGACAGCAGAAAGGACTACCCGTACCAAGACATTCAAGTTTTGCAAGGTGCAGTGGAGCCACCACACCGAAGAGGAAGCCACTTGGGAGCGTGAAGATGACATCCGAGAGGACTACCCACACCTATATGCTAGCCGAGCCGAATCTCGAGGACGAGATTCATCTTAAGGGGGTTACTCCTGTCACATCCCAAATTTTAGATTTGGTCTTGCATATCATTCATAGCATTGCATCATATCTTTCCATGCAAAACCGTCGAGTAGAAAGGTTCGGCGAAGCGCCATCGTCAAAACCCTATTTTGTTTCGCACCAAGTTTACTACGGGGAGCTCTAGTAAGACTTGCAACAACCACCCCTGTAGGTTCGAGTTTTCGCTCCAACTTCGACTGAACGTTGTTCCCCTCGACGATACGAATCCGTAGGCGCGAGAATCGCTCCAATCGGAGTTCGTATGCAAAAGACTCGGACGTTTTAGTAAACCGCCGGAAAACTGTCCGAAAATCCGGACCGATTTCCGAAACGGAGTCCAACCGCGGACCGATTCTATTTCAGGTTTTTTTTCTTTTTCTTTTCCCACGTGAAGGACCAAATAAAAGGAGGGCCCCACCCCTGTCCTCGGTTCCCGTGCACGCAACCCAAACCGCCGCCGCCATCTCCTCCCTGGCGCGCACGCACGCAGACCGCCGCCGCCGCTTCTCCTCGCCGCCGCCGGCCACTCCTCCGCCGCCGGCCATCGCCGCGTCTGTTGCCGGGTTCGCCTCGATCTCCTCTTTCCGTTCCCGTGCTCCGCGTCTCCATCCGCCGCCGCCATCTGCGCCCTGCAGATCGCCGCGTACGCGCGCGCGTTTATTGTTCCGGGAGTCGTAGTTGACCGTGTGTGTACGTGCAGGTAGAACCATGACGCCGGAACCGATCGTCGCCACCGTCCGGAGTTCGCCGGAGTTCGATTCGCCATCCGATTCCGGTAAGACAGCAGCCACCGTCAGATCTCAAATCAGCGGCTTAGATCGTTCGTTGACTGGTCAGCACTCCAGACGTTGACTAGTCAGACGCCCCAGACGTTGACTGGTCAGACGCCCAGTCAGCGCCCAGTCATCAGACACAGTTGACTGGGTCAATTTCGTTAATCCTATTAGTTGGCAGATTTCGGTAGAATCTTGTAAATTGCATAGAAATTAAACCGCTTGGCCAAAAATTGCAAATAAAATATGCACGAGTTCAGTGAGTCGTGTAGAATCTCGATGTACCTTTGGTTCAGACTTTTACCGTCAGGTTTAGTACAGTTTAATCAAACTAGTTAGTGGTCTTTTCGGAGTAATAAATTCGTAGTAAAAGTTTCGTAGATCCAAAAATCACGTGTGATATGTCCCTGAACTCGTATGAATGAGGGGAATCTCATAGTGAAATAAAAAGATAGGCATACAGTAAAAACTTCTGCAGTATTTGTCTAATGGCTTTCTGCAGTGTTTTAATTACTCGGGATGTTTTATAACTCCTTTTTGAGTAATTCCAATTGGTACTGTTTCTTATCAGCGATGCCTATACGGTAGAATTTTTCCAGGATTTTACGAACTGTTTACTACCGGTAGTGAATTATTTAAGTTCCAGCTCTAGTAGTGATCACTACTTTTGGTTAATAGTTTCCCTTGCGCCAAATCTATTTTCCATGCAAATATTCGGTAGTAATATGTATTAGTATTATGTGGTGCAGCTGTAGCACCAATTCACTTGCCGTTCTTGCATTCATGCATCATCTTTGTTGCATATGTTTGTGAATTGTTTGTTTATGAATGCAATTGTGTCGTGTAGATTGTGTGGAGTGCAACCCTTGCTCGTGTGTGGATTGTTCCTCCGATCGCTACAACCAAGGCAAGTAGATGCTACTTTGTTCATGATATCCTCCTACTATTTTCAATGCATTGTCGTGTATTTTATAGATGCATGTGTAGGATGATACTATCGCTATGCTATGTTCTATTATGTGGTAGGGCTTTCCTTGTAGATGAACCACCGTTGTAGATGTGCTTAGCCATGCTATGTTGAACGAGGGCTGGGATACATCATTGATACTTGTTTTCTCAAAGTATTGGTTTGTGAAAACTAAAACAACCTAATCAATGAATCCCCTGGGTGTGATGGTATTGATAAATTTTGGTGGTTTCATTGCGGAAAGGCACCCAGGTATCAAGAGAAATTGATTGGCTTCTTTATTGTGTAGCTTACGTGTACAACCATGTGCCAATAATGAAATGGGCGGTTGGTTGGACTTAGTAGGTTGTGGTAAATCGAACCCGCGTATCCAGAGATGTAGAATTTTGGTAGGTTGGACCGGTGCGCGTCGGGATTGAGGAGCTACTTCCCGAACAGTCTCTTCTTGGTCTTCTCCCTATCATCACCCAAAATGAGAGTGATGGTACGAGCTGGGCTGGCCAAGTCACATGGGTAAAGTGTACTAACCTCTGCAGAGTGTATAATCTAATCGATTATCCGTGTCCCCGGTTACGGACATCTGAGTTGCTAGATATTGATTCCATGACATGTTTCTCGCTCATTCTAATTTCATAATTGTTTTAATATTGTTGGGTTAACTTAATTGGGATCTTTTCAAAGAAAATTCAAAACTGTTTATGATAGTAGGACAAAGTTATTTGCAAATGCAAGCCAGACACAGCTCCACTTGCCAAATATGCATGTAGATGTTAGTACTATTGTCTCCATTACTAGCTCTACTTGCCATACATTCCATGTATTGACCCTTCGGGGCTGTTGCATTTTATGCTGCAGGTTATTCCGATTCTGATTGATCGTTATAGGCCACGGTACTCCACTCGGCACTTGTTCACTTGTGGGCAATTTGAAGATTGGAGGATTTACTCGCTTTTGTTGCTACCTGAACAATTTGAGCCAGCTTTATGCTAAGCTTTTATATTGTAATAATGGTACTCTAGATCTTTATAGATCATGATACACGGTTATTTTGCTATGATTATCTATCTTACTCTATTGTGGGCCAATGAACCGATCCAGGGATTGGCATGTCACATAGAGGCCACGGTCTTTTCAGAACCGGGGTGTCACACCGATGTTTTCACCAGAATGATCTAGAAGGGTCTAGAAGGTTCACCGGACTGGAAAGGGGGGGTACGTGAATGTGTCATGACTAAGTGGAATGATTGCGTCATGTCCTAAGTCACATGGTTGGGAGTTTGTAAGAAATAAATAAAGCTCCAAATTGAAAGTCAAAAGGCAAGTTTGAAAAGTCAAACTGGGACAATGTATCCTGGTGGAGGAAGGAAAGAATCCTTCTTTCCCTCCACCACAAGCCAACTAGGAGAGGGAATTGGGAAAGGATTCAAACTCCCCTCTCCCAAGCTGCCCTCCCTCTCATAAATAGATGGGAGGGGGTGCCCCAAGAACGTCCCACAACCAGCCCCTCCCACACCGTCGTCGCGTCGCCGCCGGTTCGTCGCCGCCGCCCTAGGCGCCGCCAACTCTACCTCCTACTCTCCAACCCTCTAAACGCTAGATAGCCGGAAACCCTATTTCTCCACCATAACCCGCTCCGGCTTAGGACAAGCCCTGTGGGATCTTCCCTCTAATTCCGACACCACGTCGTCATGCTGCCAAAATCACGAGGGGAGTACTACAACCTCCGCTTACTGCTAGAACAAGGGAGAGGAAGGTCTTCATCGAGTACCAAACGTGTGACCGGCTGTGGAAGCGCTGCCGGAACGCAGCGTCGGAAGGATCATCTACGCGATCTTGAGATTGGAAAGTGTACGACTACATCACCCATGAGAATCTGCTCTCGTTAACCGCTTTGGAATCTTCGAGGGTGAGTACTCTAATCAACTCGTTTCTACAATCTAGTAGATAGATATTGGCTTGTTTGTGTTCATGCGGTAGAAATTTTTTGTTTTCCATGCTACGAACCCCTATAGTGGTATCAGAGCCGTGTATATATGTAGATCTGTTGCACGAGTAGAACACAATGGTCATTGTGGGCGTTGATATTTTTGTTGTCAATTTCTTCTTGTGTACTTTGCATCTTGCGGGATCATGGGATGAAGCGGCCCGGGCTAACCTTACATGACATCATTCATGAGACTTGCTCCACGCTTGACATGCAACTTGTATTGCATAAGTGGCTTTGCGGGTGCCTGTTTATCCCAACATAGTGAAGATTCAATTTACAATGGGTGATTGACAATACTAGTATCAACCTTGTGGTTCTTGTTCATAAGTTAGAACGACACTTATTGAAAGACCCAAACCACGTAAAACATGCAAAGAAAACTAGAGGCGTCTAACTTTGTTTTGCAGGGGTGTGCTGTGATGTGATATGGCCATGATTGTGATTATATATGATTTATGCAATGTTCCCTATTGTAAGTCAGCAACCAGCATGAGACATATGGTTGTCTTTTAATTTCGTTAAGACATGTGTGTCTATTATTCAAAGTAGTTGTAATAGTTGATGCTGGTGGATGACAACCATGGAGCGGTGCCATTGACCTTGACGCCATGCCGGTGATGATGGAGATCATGTCCGTGCTTGAATATGGATATCCGAAGCACAAGAAGAAAGGGCATATCATATCACATATTATGAATTGCATGTGATGTTAATCCTTTTATGCATCTTGTATTTCTTAGTTCGTGACGGTAGAATTATAAGATGATCCATCTCACAAAATATCTAGTTATGAAGTGTTCATCATTAGTAGGCACTGTTGCTAAAGCTCGTTGTTTTGAAGCACCACGTGATGATCAGGTGTGTTAGATTCTGCGAGTGTATACAACAGGAGCAAGCCATATTTTCTCATGCGGAAGCTAAGGTTTGATCTTGACGATCCTAGCATGTATAGGCATGGTCTCGGAACACGGATCACCGAAAGGTAAAGCATGAGTCATATAGTAGATATGATGAACATGTTGATTGTTCACTTTTGAAGCTACATCATCTCTCGTGATGATCGGTTTTGATGTGGTGGATTTGGTTCGTGTGATCACTAAAACTATGTGAGGGATATTGTTTTGAGTGGGAGTTCACCTAGATTAGTTCAACTATTAATTAGAACTCAATTTGTCATAAACTTAGTCTAAAGTATTGCAAATATGTTGTAGATCAATGGCGGCCCCTACCATCAATTTTAATGTGTTCCTAGAGAAAGAAAAGTTGAAAAAAAATGGAAGCAACTTCGCGGATTGGTTCCGCAACTTGAGGATTGTCCTTAATGCTGGTAATTTGACCTATGTGTTGGATGCACCGCTAGGTGACCCACCTGCAGCTGATGCTACCTATGCGGTGAAGAATGTTTTCCTCGCTCGAAAGAATCAGTACTCCACAGTTCAGTGTGCTATCTTGTATGGTTTGGAATTGGAGCTTCAGAAAAGGTTTGAGAACTTTAACCCACATGATATTGTCCGTGAACTCAAAATGATATTTGAGGCTCACGCGGCAGTTGAGAGTTATGAGGCTTCAGAAAAGTTCTTTAACTGCAAGATGGAAGAGGGCAGCTCCGTCAGTGAGCATGTGCTTAAGATGTCTAGGCACGCAAGTAAGCTCCAAAGCTTGGGTATAGTGATTCCTAAAGCTTTGGGGATTCACCATGTCCTCCAATCACTACCACCAAGTTACAAGTACTTTGTGATGAACTATAATATGCAAAACATGGACAAGTTGTTGCATGAACTCTTCTCCATGTTAAAGTCTGCAGAAGTGGATATCAAGAAAGAGAACCAAGTATTGATGGTCAATAAAACCACCAAATTCAAGAAGCAAGGCAAGTCTAAAAAGGGAAAATTCAAGAAGGGCGGTAAGAAAGTTACCGTACCGGCGAAGAAGACCAAGGCTCGGCCTAAGCCTGATACTGAGTACTTTTACTGCAAGGGAGAAGGTCACTGGAAGCGAAATTGCCCTAAGTAATTGGCGGATTTTAAGAACAGCAACATCAAGAAGAAAGGTATATCCGATATACATGTGATGATGTGTATCTCACTAGTAGTCGTAGTAGTGTCTGGGTATTTGATACTGATTCGGTTGCTCATATTTGTAACTCGAAACATGTGTTGCAGATTAGACGGAAACTAGCGAAGAAAAAGGTGACGATGCGCATTGGAAATGGATCAAGGGTTGATGTGATCGCGGTCGGCACGCTACCTCTTCATCTACCATCGGGATTAGTTTTATACTTAAATAATTGTTATTTGGTGCCTACGTTGAGCATGAACATTATATCCGAATCAGGTTTATTGCGAGACGGTAACTTGTTTAAGTCCAAGAATAATGGTTGTTCGATTTATATGAGTAATATGTTTTATGCACATGCACCATTGATAGATGGTCTATTCTTGTTGAATCTCGATTCTAGTAATACACATATTAATTACATTGAAGCTAAATGTTTCAAACTGAGTGATAACTCGACCTATACGTGTCACTATCGTCTTGGTCACATTGGAGTGAAGCGTATGAAGAAACTCCATTCCGATGGATTTCTTGAATCACTTGATTTCGAATCGCTTGAAAGATGCGAGGCATGTCTGATGGGAAAAATGACTAAGACTCCATTTTCTGGTATAATGGAGCGAGCTATGGACTTATTGGAAATCATACATACCGATGTGTGTGGACCAATGAGGGTAGCATCACGTAGTGGTGATCGTTATGTTCTTACTTTCATGGATGACTTGAGTATATATGCGTATATCTATTTCATGAAACATAAGTCCGAAACTTTCGAGAAGTTTAAGGAATTTCAAAGTGAAGTAGAGAATCAACGTAACAAGAAGATTAAGTTTCTACGATGTGATCATGGAGGTGAATATCTAAGTTACGAGTTTGGCGAGCATTTAAAGAAATGTGGAATACTTTCACAATTGACACCGCCGGAAACACCACAACGTAATGGTGTGTCCGAATGTCGTAATCGAACTCTCTTAGATATGGTTCGTTCTATGATGTCACTTATATATTTACCGCTATCATTTTGGGGTTATGCATTAGAAACAGCCGCATTCACTTTAAATAGGGCACCATCTAAATCCGTTGAAACGACACCATATGAATTATGGTTTGGGAAGAAACCTAAATTATCGTTCCTTAAAGATTGGGGTTGCAAAGCTTATGTAAAGAAGTTACAGCCCGACAAGCTTGAACCCAAAGCGGAAAAATGCATCTTCATAGGATAGCCGAAGGAAACTATTGGGTATACCTTCTATCATAGATCCGTGGGCAAAATCTTCGTTGCCAAGAATGGATCCTTTCTAGAGAAGGAATTTCTCTCGAAAGAAGTGAATGGAAGGAAAGTAGAACTCGACGAGTTTGTCGAACCTTCTCTCGTATTTGATATTAGCGCAGCAATGGAAGTGATTCCTTTGGCACCTACACCAATAAGAGAGGAATCTAATCATGTTGATCATAAAACTTCGGTTGAAGTTACTACGGAACCTCGCAGGTCAACAAGAACTCATACCACTCCCAATTGGTATGATACCATTATGAGTGTCATGAGGGTGGACAACATCGACGACCCTACGAGATATGAGGAAGCGATGAGAGCCCAGACTCCAATAAATGGCAAGAATCCATGAAATCCGAGATCGAATCAATGTACGAAAACCAAGTATGGACTTTGGTGGACTTACCGGATGGCCGGAAGGCTGTCGAGAACAAATGGATTTTCAAGAAGAAAATGCTGATGGTAGTGTTACTGTCTATAAAGCTCAACTTGTCGCGAAAGGGTTTCGACAAATTCAAGCAGTTGACTACGATGAGACTTTCTCACCGGTAGTGAAGCTAAAGTCTGTGAGTATTTTGTTAGCAATCACTGCATATGATGATTATGAGATATGGCAGATGGATGTCAAAATGGCGTTCCTCAATGGAGACAATGATGACGAGTTGTATATGGTACAATCCAAAGGTTTTGTCGATCCTAAAGATGCTAACAAGGTATGCAAACTTCAACGATCCATTTATGGATTGAAGCAAGCATCCCGAAGTTGGAATCAACGTTTTGATAAGGTAATCAAAACTTTTGGTTTTATACAAACTTATGGAGAAGCTTGTATTTACAAGAAAGTAAGTGAGAGCTCTGTAGCATTCCTAGTACTATATGTGGACAACATATTGTTTATTGGGAATGATGTAGACCTTCTTAATAGTGTCAAGGGTTATTTGAATAATAGTTTTTCAATGAAAGATCTTGGCGAAGCAGCTTACATATTAGGCATAAAGATTTATAGAGATAGATCGAGACACCTAATATCATTGTCACAGAGTATATATTTGGACAAAGTTCTAAAGAGGTTTGGAATGGAAGATAGCAAGAAAGGGTTCTTGCCCATGTTGCTCAATACGACCTTGAGTAAAACTCAAAGTCCTACTACGGCAGAAGATAGAGAAAGGATGAGTAAGACTCCCTATGACTCAGCCATAAGATTTATCATGTATGTCATGCTATGATGTTTGTTTAACTAGCAGATATCAAAGTGATCCAGGAGTGGATCATTGGACAGCGGTCAAAAACATCCTTATGTACTTGAGAAGAACTAAGGATATGGTTCTTTCTTATGGAGGTGATGAACAACTCGTTGTTAATGGTTACCCCGATGCTAGTTGGAACACCGATCCGGATGATTCTAAATCTCAATCTGGATACGTATTTACTTTGAATGGTGCAGCAATAAGCTGAAGGAGTGCAAAGCAAAGCGTTGTGGCGAGATCTTCAACTAAATCGGAATACATAGTTGCTTCAGAGGCTTCACAAGAGGCGATATGGATGAAGGAGTTCATTATAGAGCTCGGTGTGGTTCCCAGTGCACTGGACCCAATGTCTATCTACTGTGATAACATGGGCGCCATAGCCAATGCGCAAGAACCAAGGTCACACAAGAAGCTGAAGCATATCAAGCTGCGTTTTCACGCTATTCGAGAGCATGTCCAAGATGGTGACATAAATATTTGCAAATTACACACAGATCTGAATGTGGCCGATCCGTTGACTAAACCTCTCCCGATGGCAAAACATGACCAGCACCAAACCTCCATGGGTGTTGGGTATATTACCATGTAATCTTGATTAGTTGACTCTAGTGCAAGTGGGAGATTGTTGGAGATATGCCCTAGAGGCAATAATAAAAGTGGTTATTATTATATCTTTGTGTTTATGATAAATGTTTAAATTCATGCTATAATAGTATTAAACGGAAACATTAATACTTGTGTGATTTGTAAACTAAATTAGAGTCCCTAGTAAAGCCTCTTTGTAATACTAGCTTGTTGGTTGATAGATGATCATGGTTTCCCGATCATGAACATTGAGATTTATTCATAACAAGATCATATCATTAGGAGAATGGTGTGATGTACATACTCCTATAGATAAGTGTAGCATAAAGATCAAGTCATTTCAATAGTCTGTTTGCTATAAGCTTTCTGATACATAGTAACCTAATTCCTTCGACCATGAGATCATGCTAATCACCATCACTGGAAGGATGCTTTGATGACATCAAACACCACGCCGTAACTGGGTGTTTATAAAGGTGGCATTGAGTATTCATAAAGTATGTGTTGAGGCACATGGATCAAGAGTGGTATTTGTCCATCCATATGACAGATAGATATACTCTAGGCCCTCTCGGTGGAATGTCATCCAATTAGCTTGCAAGCATGTGACTGGCTCACAAGGGATCACATATCACGGTAATGAGAAACGAGTACCTATCGGTAACGAGGTTGAACTAGGTATGCAGAGATACCGACGATTAGACCTCGGATAAGTAAACTATCGCGAGACAAAGGGAAATTGGTATCGTATGTAAGTGGTTCATTCGATCGCAAAGTAATCGTAGAAATATGTGGGAGCCATATGAATTTCCAGATTCCTCTTTTGGTTATTGATCGGAGAAGAGTCTCGATCATGTCTGCATAATTCACAAACCGTACGGAGACACTCTTAAGGATTCGATGTTGTTTAGTAGATATGGAATGTAAGTAGGGAGACTGAATGTTATTCGGAGTCTCAGATGGGATCTGAGATATCACGAGGAGATCCGGAATGATCCGGGGAATAAGATTCATATAAGGAAAGTCCAATTCCGGAGTTCGGGAATGATTCTAATGTTTTCACCGGAATGATCTAGAAGGGTCTAGAAGGTTCACCGGACCAGAAAGGGAAGGGTACATTAATGTGTCATGACTAAGTGGAATGATTGCGCCATGTCCTAAGTCACATGGTTGGGCATTTGTAAGAAAGAAATAAAGCTCCAAATTGAAAGTCAAAAGGCAAGTTTGAAAAGTCAAACTGGGACAATGTATCCTAGTGGAGGAAGGAAAGAATCCTTCTTTCCCTCCACCACAAGCCAACTAGGAGTGGGAATTGGGAAAGGATTCAAACTCCCCTCTCCCAAGGTGCCCTCCCTCTCATATATAGAGGGTAGGGGTGCCCCAAGAACCTCCCACAACCAGCCCCTCCCACACCACCGCCGTGCCGTCGCCGCCGGTTTATCGCCGCTACCCTATCCTCCAATGACTCTACCTCCTCCTCTCCGACCCTCTAAACCCTAAATCACCGAAAACCATAATTCTCCACCATAACCCTCTCCGGCTTAGGCGAAACCCTGTGGGATCTTCCCTCTACTTCCGACACCATGCTGTCATGCTGTCGGAATCATGAGGGGAGTACTACAACCTCCGTTGCCTACTGGAACAAGGGAGAGGAAGGTCTTCATCAAGTATCGAACGTATGACCGACTGTTGAAGCGCTGCCGGAATGCAACGCCGGAAGGATCGTCTACGAGATCTTGAGATCGATAAGTGTACGACTACATCACCCACGAGAATCTGCTCTCGTTAACTGCTTTGGAATCTTCGAGGGTGAGTACTCTAATCGACTCGTTGATCTAGTAGATAGATCTTGGCTTGTTTGTGTTCATGCGGTAGATGTCGTGGGAATGGTCACGGCAGATGCTGCAATCGGCAGCGAGTAGTAGAACGAGGGGCAAGGGCGGCCAGCCATCTGCGGTGCGAGATGAGGGCAAAGACACAGGGTTTTACCCAGGTTCGGCCCCCCGGAGGGTAAAGACCTACTCCTGCTAGATTGTATTATGGAGGTGTTACAATGGGCGAGCTCGGCGGCTAGGCGGCGAGTCGCTTGGGTGTATGAGGGAACGTGCCTCTACTCACCCCATAGGGAGGTTTATATAGGCTCACCTCCCCTAGGGTTTACATATCTCAACCGATTCGGTTACAGCTTCGGTAATCGTTTAACCTAGTCCGACTGGGCCTATCTACTCGCCTGGGACTTCAGCTTCCAGTCGCTTGGTACCTTGCTGGGCTTCGATCCACTCGCCGTTCTGCAGGCCCACTCGCCAGCCCTTGGGCCAGTCGGAAACGTCCTGCTGAGTATACCCCAGTAGGCGTATCCCCATCAGTAGTCCCCGAGGCCGTCGTTGATTAGGCGTAAGTGGCTGCTGGCAGTCGGAGTATACGGCTTCAAAGTAGGCATCCAGTCGAATCGTCGGCGGGCTCCTGTATGAAGTAGAAAATCCGGTGAACCGAGTCGCGTCTTGGGCGAATCGAGCCAACGGGACGCGGTCGCGGCGAGTGACCTAGCGAGCCGAGTGGCTGGAGTTGGACCGTCAGGCGTGGTCAAACTAGCCGTTAAGGTAACTCAACGGTAACTTTTGGCGTAATTATCGCGCGGTAACGGCCCCCTGATTTGGCGGGTAACTCCCGCTATATAAGAGGAATGGCAGGCAATCGTAGAGCCAACTGCCCACCACTTCTTCCGAGTGCACGCATTCTCTTTCCTTTGCTCCTTGATCCAATCGACCAGAAATCCTCCGACCTCCAACCAACCCCTCGGCTATGGCCCTTCTCACCGAACCATGGGGCAGGTCCAAGTGCACGAGGGCGCAGCTGGCCTCTTTCGAGGAGGCCGGAATCCTGCGAGCCGGCTGTTGGCGTATCCCCGCAGCCGGAGAAACGACCCCAAACCCGCGAGAGAAGGAGTTCGTCTGTTTCACCAGTCATCTCGAGCGGGGGTTAGGGTTTCCCACGTCTTTGTTCTTCCGGCGTTTTTGCGCCTACTACGGGATCCAGCCCTCAGATCTGGGTCCCCACAGCATCGAGCAGCTCGCCATCTTCGTGGCGTTCTGCGAGTGCTACTTGGGCTGCCGGCCCTACTTTCCCTTGTGGCAAGATCTGTTCCACGGACGGATCAGCCGCGAGGAGGCAGGCGGCCCAATGCTAGCCGTGGGCGGCCTGACGTTCCAGCTCAAGTCCAAAGCTTCCTTCTTCGATCTGATGCTGCCCGCCAAAGCAGCGAGCGACTGGAAGAAGTCATGGTTCTACGTGACCGAGGCGACTCCGGAGGACGAGGCGGTGATCCCGCGGTACTCGGCCAACCGTTCCGAGCCGCGCCATCTCCAGTTCGGCAAGCTCCCCGACGACCAGCGGATGGTCGTCGACGAGATGCTCCAGGCCATCCGTGGTCTGAAGAAGAAAGGGCTCCAGACGATAAACTTGTACAATTGTTGGATTGGGCGGCGGCTCGTTCCGCTCGCCCAACGCGACCATTACATGTATCAGTACACGGGCCGGGGAGACTCGACAAAAGCCTGCCTCGACGAGTGGAAGCTGGAGGACTATCTCCCAGCGTTGAAGAAGATCACCCAGGCGGTGTACGTGGATGCACAGGCCGGGGTCCCCCCCTACACCGCGAAGCGTCCGGCTCCGACGGTAATTTCTTTATCTTGTTCGCAGTCGCAGCGTATGCAGTCGCGGTAATTCTAACTCTGTTTTGTATTCATCGCAGCTGTTCCAAGTGGTGGAAGGGTGGCTCCCACCTGCCGATGACGAGAGCCCGGGGCCATCCGCCCAGGACACAAGCGAATCGCCACCCGCGAAGGGCAACGAGGACGACGAGGACGAGTCCGAAGAGGAAATCGCCCCGCTGGTCCGAAAGACCCGCGGGCAACGTCAGCGCGAAATCGAAGCGAGCAGGAGCCTCGAGCGTCATGATGATGACGACGAGCTCCCAGAAACCACCTCGCGCCGCCAGGCCACTCCTTCGAAGAAGAAGAAGGAAAAGGAAGCGAGGGCCCCTCCGAGGAGGAAAACGAAGCCGCCAAATATGGCCTCGCCGCCGCACTCGACGAGCAGCTCTGATGCTCACAGCTCGGCCGATGACGGTGCGGCCCCGGCGACAACCGCGCTAGATGCACCGTCTATGGAAGTACCGCTGGCCTCGATGCCCCCGCCATTCGCGCCAGTCTCTGGGCTAGGGAAGGCTCCAGCCGCGGCGACTTCGCCTCACAAGGAGGTTCCGATTGGGGCGGCTTCGCCCTGCAAGGAGGCTCCGGCCGTAGCGGCTTCAGTTCGTGAGGAAGCCCCTGCCGAAGGTATCCCAGAGGCGCCAGCCGCAGCCTCGACAACGAAGAAGCCGTCCGTGTCCTGGGCACGCGACGTCCTGGAACTAGGGCTCAGTCGCCAACTGGGCCCC
Organism: Avena sativa; assembly: GCA_916181665.1. Classification (NCBI taxonomy): domain Eukaryota; kingdom Viridiplantae; phylum Streptophyta; class Magnoliopsida; order Poales; family Poaceae; genus Avena; species Avena sativa. The sequence goes on from OV702282.1 coordinate 103,793,022, forward strand.
GAGCTAGAAAAACCGGCCGGCCTTCGCACAGGGCTACGCTTCATCCCGGTCGCCAAGTGAGTGCATTCGGCCTTCTCTATTTTCCATAGCTGTTTGGATTGTCTTTACTTATTCGACTGATGTGCAGGACCGGAGTGAAAAGGATGGGCCACCCGACCGTGGCCCAGGTACCCTCCACCGCTAGCGGGGAGGATCCTTCCCGTAAGAGGAAGGCGGACGAGGTCGTTACCCCGGCGGATGGCAGTAAGAAGGCCAAGGGCGACGACATCGTCACTGTCTCTGACGACACGGCGGTCGCGCCGGCCGGCCCCGCGGTGGAGGCAGCCGCGTCTACGAAGGAGGGCGTTTCCTTGCCTGGAACGGCGGAGGCGACTTCCTTTGGAGCGGGTGCCTCTATCGCCACCTTCCCCCGCTTCGTGACCAAGGCGGCCGCGGCGAGCGGGGCTGCATCCCCGAGCCTCGCTCCAGGGACCGTCGATGCTGAAGTCGACCAGCGTCGTGGGCACACGCCAGCGTTACTCGCATCCGTGGATGCGATGCAACTTCATGGCATGCTTGGAGCAGCCATCCAGGTATATCCAGTCCCCGAGGATCAGGTCCCTGCTCGGCTTCATGGCATGTTTTGCAGCGGCTTGATTCTTATTATTTTCTCGTCTTTTACTTTCTTATCCAGTCCCCGAGTGCGCACGCGCTAAATTTTAGCGGGGTGGGCACTTGGGAATTTCTTGATCGCCAGTCCCCGAGTGCGCGCTCGCTGAATTTCAGCGGGTGGGCACTTAGGAGGTTCGTTTTTACTGACTTTTTTGATAATATGCAGGGTCTGCAGCTCGAGTCGGCGGACCGACTGGCCGCGCAACAGCGTGCTGAGAAGGAGCTGGCCACCATCCAGGAGGCGAACAAAGAGCTTCAGGCTGTTGCCGCGAAGGCAGAGGAAGCTCGCCAGGAGCTTGTCCCTGCTGGTGAGTTGGAAGCGGCGCGATCTGCTCTGGGCGTTGCTGAACAGCGGGTCGCTGACCTCGAGCGCGAGCTGCGAGAGGCGAGGGAAGAAGCTAGCTCGGCGGACGGGCGGGCTAAGGCCGCCATTGCAGCCGCGGAGGAGGATCGCAAGGTGTCGGAAGTCCTTATTGCTGGGCTTCAGGACGACCACACGTCGCTTCAGTGCTTCATCACGGGGCTCGCCCGCCCGTTGCTTGGTGAGTGTATCTTCCCTTTCCGTTAGTTGGGGTTTTTGTGGTGTCCGTCGCACTCATCCCTGTCTCCTTCTCGCAGGTCGCGTTATTGGTAGCCACGAAGAAGCGAGCTCGCTCGACGCGAGGCAGTGCGTAAGCATGCTCGTCGACTCGGCTACGCTATCGGCGACGTGCATCCGCGCCTACCTTCAAGAAATGTCGCCCACAGAGGTTATTCCCAGCGACCTCGTTGAGGTGTGGGAGTACTTGGAGAAGGCGCCCGCGGTCGTTGAGTTCATGACGCGGTCGGCGTTTCGGCGTGGAGCGTCGACAGCGCTGAGCCTTGGACTCGCCCACTTCCCCGAGGATTTCGACCTCGACGATGTGACGAGTGGGTATCCTTCGTCGACTGGCGCGGTGGACCTGTCCGAGGTTCTCAAGTTGCAGGAGCGTGCCGCCGCGTACTCGGAGCGTGTCTGGGCGATGGGCGACCTCCTTCCCTACCAGGAGACGGTCGTCGCGCCGAACGACCCCGAGCCGCCGCATCATGACTTCAAGGTTGAGCAACCTTTTCGCTCGGCGATGGCGGGTGAGCTGACGACGTATCCGTCAAACCCGTACACCGCGTTCATCTGTAGGCGCCGGGATTCTGGCGAGTCGTCGTCGAAGCCTGCAGAATAGGGTAGTTTGCCTGGATGTGTTAGCAGCAGTTCTGCCATGCGGGCATAATTTGTAATATAAGACAATGCAATATGCGATTGAATGGGTCGTCGTGTCCATTTTGCTATTTGTTTGTGTGCTTTGGTTTCATTTAGGACGAGTCCCCGAGCGCGTCCGCCCTTTTGTGGGGTTTACCTCGTATATGATGTTTGTTGTTATCATGTGTTTTGTTGGTTTAGTCGACTCGCCCGAGCTCGGAGAGCCAGTCGCAAGGCGACTCCCTTGAGTGCTCTATACTTTGCCGTTTTCCCGTACGCGAACGGGGTCGGGTGGCCGAGTCCCCGAGCGTGGTACTTGGTAGTTCTAGGCGCGACTCGAGGGTGGTTGAGGACTTAGCGCGTTAGTGTGAGCGCGTCACTCCTGCCTGGCCTGGAGGGTCAGTCGCGTGGCGAGTCCCGGGCGTGCTCTCTTACTTGGCGTTTTCCCTGACCGATCGCGACGAACTGGTATTCAGTCCCCGAGCGTGGTACTTAGCCGTTCGAGTCGCTATGCCGAGGATGCGGAGGACCAAGGTCGCTGTGAGAAGCGAGGGCAGTTGTCTTGGTTCGTAAAACCAGTCGAGCTGGGCGACTCCAATGGGGCTCCGGATTGGCGTTTTTCGTGGACGACGCAAGACCTGAAATGATTCAGTGCTCTTGCATCGCACTACTTAGCCGTGCCGATCGCTGTACCAAAGGTTGACTTCTGCATTTTAGCATGACGCTGTTTTTACGAGTGCGAGTGGCACAAGGCATGGAGAGTAGACGCCATTGGCGGTAACCGTTTCTTTTATTTCATAGCGACTGGAGAGTACATGTGTGGGGTTCTAGGAGTAGAACTTCCGGAGGAGATTTACATTCCATGGTCGCTGGACGTCGAGTTTGCCGTCCCCGCGGACGTCGATGAGGTAGTAGGCGTCGTTGCCGAGTACGCGCCCGATGGCGAATGGGCCTTCCCACGGAGGGGAGAGCTTGTGCATGCCCTTCTTGTCCTGGATGAGGCGTAACACCAGGTCGCCTTCCTGGAAGGTGCGGGTTTTCACCCGTCGGCTGTGGTAGCGGCGGAGTCCTTGCTGGTAGACGGCGGTGCGTGACCGAGCGAGGTCGCGTGCTTCGTCGAGCTGGTCGAGCCCGTCTTGGCGGGCCAGTTCGTTTGCGGCCTCCGTATAATGGACGACCCGCGGAGAGTCGTGTTCGAGGTCAGTGGGCATGACTGCTTCGGCGCCGTAGACCATGAAGAAGGGAGTGAATCCCGTCGATCTGTTAACCGAGGTGCGGATTCCCCAGATGACGAAGGGCAACTCTTCGACCCAGCATCCAGCGGTGCGCTCGAGTGGTACTTGGAGTCGCGGCTTCAGGCCGTGGAGGATGCTTTGGTTGGCGCGTTCCGCCTGGCCGTTGGATTCCGGGTGGGCGACTGACGCGAGGTCAAGCCGGATGTGGTGCTCTTCGCAAAATTCGGCCATTGCTCCCTTGGCGAAGTTTGTGCCGTTGTCCGTGATGATACTGTTTGGGAACCCGTAGCGATATATGAGCTCGCGTAGGAATTTAGTGGCGGTCTTCCCGTCGCATTTCCGGACTGGTTTGGCCTCCACCCACTTGGTGAATTTGTCGACGGCGACTAGCAGGTGGGTGTAGCCGGAGGGGGCTTTCTTGAAGGGGCCTACCATGTCCATGCCCCATACGGCGAATGGCCAAGTGATGGGAATCGTTTTGAGCGCTGAGCTCGGTATGCGCGTCTGATTGGCGTACTTCTGGCACCCGGCGCATTGCTGGACGATGTCGACGGCGTCGGCGTGTGCGGTGGGCCAGTAGAAGCCGTGTCGCATAGCCTTGGCGACCAGGGAGCGAGCGGCGGCGTGATGGCCGCAGTCGCCTGAGTGGATGTCGTGGAGGATTTTCCGTCCTTCAGCTGGCTGGACGCAACGTTAGAACACGCCGGTGACGCTGCGCTTGTGTAGTTCGCCGTCGATGATGGTGTAAGACTTGCATCGGCGGGCGATCATTCGAGCGTTTATCTCGTCTGCTGGCAGGGTTCCGGTTTCCAGGTAGGCGATGTAGGGCTTGGTCCAGTCGTCTGGCTCGGTGATGAGTGCGACCAAGGCTGCCTCTGGTTGGAGCGGGACTCCAATGTCGATCTCCCTCGGGGGAGAGACTGATGGCTTGGAGATTGTGTCGAGGAACACGCCGGCGGGTGGTGCGAGTCGAGCCGACCCGATGCGAGAGAGGGCGTCGGCCTCCTCGTTTTTCCGCCTGTCGATCCACTCGACAGAGTAGCCGGTGAAGTGGCCGCCCAACTTATCCACCTCTTGGCGGTACGCCGCCATGGTAGGGGAGATGGCGTCGCAGGTGCCGGCGACTTGTCCCGCAACGAGGTCGGAATCTCCGTAGCATCGGAGGCGATTGACGCTCATCTCCTTTGCGGCTCGCATGCCGTGGAGTAGGGCCTCGTATTCAGCCATGTTGTTGGTGCAGGGCGTGAATTCGAGGCGGAGGATGTAGCGGAGCTTGTCGCCCTTTGGTGAAGTTAGCACTATCCCCGCTCCTGCACCGTCCGCGTTCTTGGACCCGTCGAAGTGCAGGCTCCAGTAATGGAGGTACGGCAGCTTTTCTGGCTGCTGGGCCTCCTCCCAGTCGGCGATGAAGTCTGCCAGTGCCTGTGACTTAATCGCCCTTCGTGGCTCGTATTTAATGTTGTGGACGCCGATCTCGACGGCCCACTTGGCGACCCGCCCGGTCGCCTCGCGATTGCGGATGATGTCTTGTAGTGGCGCTGAGGAGACGACCGTGATCGGGTGCTCCTAGAAGTAGTGCGGCAGGCGCCGCTGAGCCCTGAAGACCGCGTATACTAACTTTTGGTACTGTGGGTACCGCTGGCGCGATTCGGTGAGAACCTCGCTGATATAGTACACCGGCCGCTGAACAAGGCGCTCCTTTCCTTCCTCTGGTCGTTCGACGACCATTACAGCACTGACAACGCGCTCGGACGCCGCGACGTAAACCAGCATAGGTTCCTTGTCAGCGGGTGCGGCGAGTAGTGGTGCGGCGAGTAGCACCTTTTTGAGGTCGCGGAGCGCGTCGTCCGCCTCCTTGTCCCACTGGAAGGTGGGGTTCTTGCGCATCAGGCGGTATAGGGGCATCGCCTTTTCGCCCAGGCGGGGGATGAAGCGACTGAGAGCCGCTACCCGCCCGGCCAGCTTCTGGACGTCACGCAGGCACTCGGGTTTGCCGAGCCGGGCGATCTTGTCGATCTTCGTTGGGTTCGCCTCGATCCCTCGTTTGGAGATGACGTACCCCAGTAGTTGTCCGGCGGGTACACCGAAGGTGCACTTGCCTGGGTTGAGCTTTATCTTGTACCTCCGCAGATTGGCGAAGGTCTCCGCCAGGTCGGCGAGTAGGTCGCCTTGGCGAGCAGATTTCACGACCACGTCGTCGATGTAGACGTGGATGTTGCGGCCAATTTGGCTCGCGAGGCATTCTTGCATGCACCGCTGGTAGGTTGCCCCGGCGTTTTTGAGGCCGAAGGTCATGGCGGTGTAGCAGAAGGCTCCGAATGGCGTGATGAACGCCGTCTTCTCCTCATCCTCGACAGCCATTTTGATCTGGTTGTACCCGGAGTAGGCGTCGAGGAAACATAGCGACTCCAAACCCGCGGTTGAATCGATTATCTGATCGATCCGCGGGAGGACGAACTGCTCCTTTGGGCAGGCGCTGTTCAGGTTTGTGTAGTCGATACAAATTCTCCAGGTCCCGTTTTTCTTCTCGACCAGGACTGGGTTTGCCAGCCACTTGGAGTATTTGATTGGCCGGATGAAGCCGGCAGCGAGTAGACGCTGCACTTCCTCGGCGATTGCTCGACGGCGTTCTTCATTGAAGGGCCGTAGCGACTGCTTGACAGGTCGCACTTTGGGGTCGGCGTTTAGTTTGTGCTCAGCGAGCTCCCTAGGGACACCGGGCATGTCGGAGGGTTTCCATGCGAAGATGTCCCTATTCTCACGAAGGAACTCGATGAGCGCGCCTTCCTATGCTGGGCTCATGCCTGTCCCAATCGTCACCGTCTGGCTGGGGTCGCCTGGGACCAGCTCGACGGTGCGGGTGTGCGTCGTGGCCTCAAAGGTTGAGGTGTTTGTGCCCTCTGAGTTGGGCTTCTTGAGTATTGTGGGATCGTCATTGTTGACCCCGCTCGCGTATTTGGCGAGCTCGTCGGCGTGATTAGTTTCTGCCGCGATGACAGCGTCGGCGAGTTCGGCTCCTTTGGCCTCGCATTCGGCGGCCATGTCGGGGTCGCCGTTGATGGTGATGACGCCGCACGGCCCGGGGAGCTTCATTGCGTTGTACGCGTAGTGGGGCGCTGCCATGAATTTAGCAAACGCCTGGCGCCCCAGGACGCAGTGGTAAGGGCTGTCGAAGGGCACCAGCTCGAAGACGATCCGCTCGGTGCGGAAGTTTGCTGGACTGCCGAAAGTGACTGGCAGCGTGACTTTGCCGATCGGATACGCCTTCCGACCGGGGACGATGCCGTGGAACGTGGTGTGGGTTGTCTCGATCATCGACTGCGGGAGCCGCAGCCGCCTGAAGGTGTCGAGGTAGAGGATGTTGATGGAGCTGCCACCATCCATCAGTGTCTTGGGGAGCCAGTAGTCGCCAACCTTGGGCTTGACCACCAGGGCGACTCGTCCTGGGTACTCGATGCGTGGCGAGTGGTCTTGCCGGCTCCAGGTGATGGGCTGTTCCGACCAGTTCAGGAACTGGGGGACGTCTGTTTGGGCCACCGCGTTGACGGCGACGGCTCGGGCGATGACCTTCTTCTCGCGCTTCGTGTTGAAGCCTGTGAAGGTGTGGAACGAGCCGGCTACTTTGCCGAATTTTCCGCCATTTGGCGGGTCATTGTCGGTGTCCTCCCGCGCGTGCCGTGCCTTCTCGATTTCCCTGAGGGTGTGGCAGTCGGCGGTGGTGTGCGTTGCGGGCTTCCCTTCCCTGCTGTGGAACGCACATGGTTGGTTGAGGAGGGCCGCAGGATCGAATCTTGGCTTGTTCTTGTAATTGCCGCCGTCGCGCCGTTGCCCTCCGTCGCGGCGGTAGCTCTTGGGCTCGCGCTGTGCATGCCCAGCGTTGGCGACGAAGTCGACTCGCCCGTCGCTGCGGCGCTTGCCGGTGAGGCGGGTGCCGCTGTAGCGTAGGTCGGTTCGGCGTCCGCCCTCGTTGCCGCCCGTGCGGCGTTGCCCCCCTGACTCGTCGTCGGTTTCCTGGTTTGGATCCTCCTCGGCGTACCGTTTGGCGATCTCGAGGAGGTCGGGGATGTTGTCGAGTGTGCGGGAGTGTCGCTTGAGCTTGGCGACTAGAGGCTCATAGCGGCACGAGGTCTTGAAGCAATGGATCGCGGTGTCCGGGTGGATGCCGACCGCGTTGTACCAGAGCTCTTGCCACCGTTGGACCCAGTTGCGGGTCGACTCGCGGGGTCCCTGGACGCATCGTTCCAGGTCCTCGATGGTGGTGGCGCGGGTGTAGGAGCACTCGAAGTGCCTGACGAAGGCGTCGCGCATTTCCTCCTAGGAGTCGATGCTGTCCTGGGGGAGCGTGTTGATCCACTGCCTGCACGTCCCCTCCATCATCAGTGGGAGGTAACGGGCGGCGAGTAGGTCAGTGTGACCCGCGATCCCCATTGCCATGAGGTATGTGTCGAGCCAGACTGCGGGGTCGTACGAGGAGTCGTATTTTTCTATCTCCTTTGGCGCCTTGAAGTTTGGCGGGTACTTCTCGCCTCGGATCATTGGTCCGAAGCACTTAGGCCCGAGTCGACTGAGCGACCCCATGGGCTCGCCATCGCGGCGATTAGTTAGGGTGTGCCGTAAGTCGTCGGGCTGGCGTGCGCGCCAGTTTTGGTTGTTGATGATGTGAGTGCGGGCGTCGATGGGTTGTCCGTTAGCGGCGACGAAGTTGGTCGCCGGCCTGGGATCGTTGGTGGAGAGCGCCGCGTTCGCAGGTCAGTGTTGGAGCTGCGGTGGCTCTGGTGGCGGGCAATTGAGGGTGTTTGCCGCTGCTGGGCGGCCGCTGGAGGCCGCTCTGCTTCCCGAGGAACGCGAGTATACTCGACCTTGCGAGTCGGCGCCCGCTCTCTGCTGCTCCACGGCCTTCGCGAGCAAGGCCTTGACGTATTCGATCTGTAGGGCGCCGTTGCCGGTCGCCGTGATGCTGTCAACTGCTGCTCGGCCTGCCACGAGGTTGTCCATCGGGGTGGAGAACAGTGGAAGGCCGTTTGCGTCTCGCTCTCGTGAAGAGACAACTATCCGCGGCTGGTCCCTGGGAGGGGTGCGGTTGGGTGGTGGTGGCGCACCCATCGCCGTCGATCCTGGCGGGGGCCGGGCGCTTCCTCCTGGGGGCGCGTTCTCGCAAATTGCGCGCTCGGCTATGCGGGCCGGGTCGTTTTCGTCGTCGAAGTTCAGGGCACGCCCTTGAACGGTGGGGTTCAGACGTGACCTGATCCGCTGCTGGTGGTAGCGCGACAGCTCCTGCGCCGTCACCTGCTCGAGGCGAAATTTTTCGCGCTCGGCCTGCTCTTTGCGTACCGCCTCCGCCAGTTTCAAGCGGAGCTCCTCGACCTCCGTTGCCGTGGCGTTAGGAGGGATTGGGGTGGAAAAAGGATCCTCCGGTGGATCGGTGCCGGTGGCCATGTAAGTCGCGGCGTGGCGATTGGCGCCATCGCGGAGGTCGGCGGAGTTCTCCGACCCGGAGTCGAATTCGAAGATCCCGAGGATGGAGGGGTCCTCGAAGTCTCCCGCGTTGGAGACCTGGGCGATGGAGCCCGCGGATGAGGCCGCGGTGATGGATCCGGCGAGTGACGCCGGGGTCGCCGAGTCAGCGTCATCGGTGAGGGCCGCATCTTCTGCGGCCGCTGAGTTCTCGGCCACGTTGCTGTGGGCCGAGTTATACTCGGAGGCGAGGCGGTGGATCGTGCGGACCTGGCTCTCGGAGAGCCGATCGCGTGGCGGCGACTCGCGGATGCGAGCCGAGTCCTCCGAGACGATGACGTCGGTGAGGCCGACGAAGAGGCTGATCGTGCCGATTGGCAGGATCACGCTGTGTGTGACGGGTCGCGCCGCCGGGACGTAGCTGCTCGGCAAGATCTGGAGCATCTCGCCGATCGCTATCATGCGGCCGGTGGCGACCGTCTCGTTGATGGGCAGATTGGATCTCGCCGCAGAACACCGGCCAGACCGGCCAGGCCCCACGGTGGGCGCCACTGTCGTGGGAATGGTCACGGCAGATGCTGCAATCGGCAGCGAGTAGTAGAACGAGGGGCAAGGGCGGCCAGCCATCTACGGTGCGAGATGAGGGCAAAGACACAGGGTTTTACCCAGGTTCGGCCCCCCGGAGGGTAAAGACCTACTCCTGCTAGATTGTATTATGGAGGTGTTACAATGGGCGAGCTCGGTGGCTAGGCGGCGAGTCGCTTGGGTGTATGAGGGAACGTGCCTCTACTCACCCCATGGGGAGGTTTATATAGGCTCACCTCCCCTAGGGTTTACATATCTCAACCGATTCGGTTACAGCTTCGGTAATCGTTTAACCTAGTCCGACTGGGCCTATCTACTCGCCTGGGCCATCAGCTTCCAGTCGCTTGGTACCTTGCTGGGCTTCGATCCACTCGCCGTTCTGCAGGCCCACTCGCCAGCCCTTGGGCCAGTCGGAAACGTCCTGCTGAGTATACCCCAGTAGGCGTATCCCCATCAGTAGAAATTTTTTGTTTTCCGTGCTAAGAATCCCTACAAGCCCTTGCATATTTGCTCCAGGAACACGCCTGGTGGTACCGGGGCATAGGTGGAGCCGATGTTTGCTATCTTTTCGGCCTCCTCTTTACTTTCATGGCCGATGTTCCAGAGTTCACAACCATCAAATTCGCCTTTGAGTGTGTTGTAGAGGTCGTTATAGGCGATCATGTTATCATTGATGGTTTTGCACTTGTTCATCATGTGCTGCACGACAAGGTTGGAGTCTCCATAGATTATGAGTCGAGTGGCACCGCAAGCTTTATCCATCCCCATCCCATGGAGAAGGGCCTGGTATTCTTCTTCATTGTTGGACGCGCAGAACTTCATTCGCAGAATGTACCGCATCTTGTCACCCTATGGAGATGTCATAATGACCTTGGACATCACTTGTTCCGAAATTATTTTTGTCATATTTACAAACCGCTAAATCTCAAGATCTTGTAAGATGCCAAATGGGACATGTATATGTGGGCATATCTCCTCCCTTATGCAATTTTTCCTCTTGTCTTATTGTTTCTCCAAATCATCTATTCAAAATAACCTACAAAATTTCAAAGTGTTTTGAATTAGTTTGCTGTTTGGAATTGTTAAAACAAAGAAACGAAACAAATATGAAGAAAACAAAACAAAGATAAATGAGAAAGAGCGGCAGCACACTAGCATGCTTTTCTGACCGAAGCCAGCAGCAGCCCGTCAAGCAAGCGGCCGACCCGGGGCCAGCCCCCTCTCTTCTCTCTTTCCTCCCGGGCCGACCCAAAATCTCCTCCCCAGCCCGCGATACCGCTTCACAGCGATGAATAGCAAAGCCATTACTATTCGTCTTCCTCCTCATCTCGCTTCCTCTCCCTACGACAAACGGAGCCGAGCAGGTGGCCATTCCTCCCGTCGCCAGCTCGTGTCTTCGCTCATTCCGCCCACGTGCCACATCTCCTTCTTATCTACCGCACCGCAGCCCCTGGAAAACCTAGCGGAGATTCCTTTTCCCCATCCTTTCTTCTTCTACAAGCTTACCTCGCGTCGCCGCCGCTGCCTCGATATCGCTCCGCCGTGGCACGCCGTCCCTGGCAGCTTTGGTACCTCCATAAGAACCTCCGTGACATCTTCATCCTCAACCACCCAGAAGATAATCCTGGCGCGCACCCTAGCGACGTCCATGATGTTTTCCTATTTCCGGCCGCCTCGCTCCAGCGACGATTTCCTCGCTGTCCATTCTCCTCCGCCTCATCCAGCCTCACCGATGTGTCCCTGGAGCCCCTCTCTCAATCAGGCCCAACCATGACCTTGGACATCCCCTATTCCTCTTTGTCGTTTTCTGAACCTTACGCCGCCCTCCGCAGTTCTCCGCCGCCAAGTTGGGGACCCTGCCAAGCCGCTCTCTCGGACCCCAAGGCCCCCCCCCTCGTCCCCGTCCGCCTCGAAGCGTGCTCTGCCCTCCTTGCTAGTACCGGAGCTACGGGTCGCCATATCCCCGCTTCCAGTGGGAGTCGCTCGAGGTTAGCTCCATTGTTCCGTTCCCTTTCTCTCTGTGAGCTCCCATCCACCAAATCATGGTCACCGCCGACAGAAATGCCGCCGTGGGCTCAGGCGATCTCTGAAGAAGTGCAGAGTCAGCACAATAGTTTCAGAGATTCATATAGGCTTTTAGCATAAGACCCCTAGTACCTTTTGCAGAGAAACCTCCCTCAATTCTAATAATCTTGGCTCTCAAACTATAAGTCAAATTCTGAAATTTTGTATATAAAATCACTTTGGTTTTGTTTTCTGAATCTAACATGTGAAAATGCTTAATGTTTACATAAATGCAAATAGTAAAACTTGAGCATGATTACCCTATTGCCCTTTATTAAATAGTTAAATAATAACTTAAAAATTGATAATTCCAAAAACAATGTTTGATATATGTTTGTGAACCAGAAAAATTTGAGGAATATGAACAGGCCATCTAAAAATATTTTTTGGACAAATAAAATTTTGAAATTATTTAATGTTGCTAAATGGCTTTTCTTATTAAATCCATAACTTTGAAACCGTGATTCCGAATTCGAAAAATGATATGTCTAAATCGAGATACCTTTCCAATTGTGCATTCCATACTTGCAATTGCATCATGAATCATGGAGAACTTGTAAAATCTGAACTCTTTATGCAAGGAAAACAAGATGAATAAAATTGGGAAATAATTATGTTTTGTTAAAATGCCCCACTAATGTTGTATCATCTTTGTACTTGCTAATGGCATACTTTCAACGTGTTTTGCATCATTAATGCGACATGTCATGCATCATATCATAATCATGACGGTTCTTTTGCATTATTTGTAATTGTGGCATCACTTGTTCCTTTTTAGTGTTTTGCTTCTTCCCGGATAGGACGATGAGATGTTGTGAGATTTGATAAGTTCTTCGGTTATGTAGCTTCGACAATGTTGCCCATACGAGCATTCTCCCCCTTTCTACCTATTTTATATTTATAGTCTTTACATCCTCCTGTTGATCTATTGATATCCGTGTTGCGATGCTTTAGATTCCATACCCCTTTATATCTCCATGCAGCCTTCATATTGCCTTGGATGCCTCCTATTGCATGTTGTTTGGATAGACAGTTGGCCTTGTGAGTCGTAGTCGCTTGCTCAGGTGCTGCTTCGTGTCATCGATGTTCCACTGATGTTGGGGGTTGGCATATTCATAAAGGTGGAGATGATCGTGGTTTTAATTATAGCTTGTTAATTAAATATTAAAATGGATATAATTAATGAAGAGGCACCGGTGAATAATAGTTGAGATTTGGTTGTTAACTGCGCACTTGTGTCCACCTAGGACACGAGTTCTTGACACCTTTTCTGAGACTGAGCGCGCTAACCACATGTGGGGTGTGTGGGACCCCTAGCGCCTTAGTACCTGATTTCAAAGTACTGTACCGGGGGCCACAAAATAGTTTGAAGTTTTCATGCCACGTTATGCCATGTATTCCATGTTATGCCATGTTTATTACTTGTTGCTCGATGAGCATTTGTTACTATTGCGTAGGCGCGACACTCTGTCACGGGAATATATTATCCATGACCTTTGCTCGCGTGACAAGTGTACGCAACCCTAGGGTACGTACGAGGAGGATTAGTTATACCTCGTACGGGTAGCTCTTTCGGGTGCCCCCATATACTTGCTTTGGATTAGGGAAAGCCTCGTGTCCGAGGCCCCACCAACATACTGATGGAAGTATGTTAATTGATCTGGCAACAAGGGTCGAAGTGCATGTGGAAACTTTGGTGCACCCCTGGAGGGTTAAATCTTTTCAAAAAGCCGTGTCCGCAGTTATGGACGACTTGGAGCACAGTATCTTAATCATAGACAACTATAACTAATGTTTGCTATTATAATTTGACTTGTATCTAATATGACTAGTAAGTTGGATAACCACCATGGAAAGAATGAATAAAATTGCAAACCATGTGAGTTTCCTCGGTACGAATTCCTCGTTTGGTCTCGAGGGGGAAATACCAGGAAGGGTATGTTTAGTGGTAGAATCAAGTTGGTTTCGAATAGATCTTTCTTATCTCTCTCTCTCTCAAGCCGATAGTTGTATCGAGTCTCTATAGGTTGTTTAGTGCATGCTACGCTGCCGCTTCAGTCCACCATACCTATTTAGGCGAGGACCGCCGAATTCTAAGTCTCGCCGTGTACTGGCCTCAGTACTGACCGCTCTCTTTTTCCTTTGCCCTTTGCCGGCACCCCTTTTGTTTGAGAAGGTTTAAGATCAACGTCATTAGCAGGGTTACCCTTCCGGCTTGACCTGGGCAGGGTTTTGAGATGCCATTAGTTATTCTTTAGGGATCTTAGCACCATTTGCATCTTATCCGTACTGAGACATTGTATCGTTTTCTAGGTGATTTGGATCTTTGTATTGCATATCTGTGTTCTTCACTCATGAAGTTGTTGTTGTATATATTTGTTCTACGGGTTCCATCATGGACTAATGTATAATGATATTACTTCGTTTTCCACCTGCACGAGAGTGCCTAGTGGGCACCTTTGAATCGTTTCTATGTGGGTTTGGCGGGAATTTCTAAAACTTGCATAGGGCCGATCTGAGGGTGTTACAGTCACGTTATAGCTGGGCGTACGCCTCTTGGAGCTTCTGGAACTCACGATAGTCCTTGAGGAGGTGGCTTGATTTTTTCTTGTCGTCCTTATTGTCGATGTAGAAGTGGACATTACAAGGACCCGACAACCGCTCCATGGCGGTAGGTGCGTTGTCACGGGTGCGGTATTGCCACACTTGCATTGTTTTTCCACTGTTGCGGTCTCTGCTGTAGCGGTTGTCGTCGTCCTGCTTGTTGGCGTAGCCGGCTGCTACCATGTTGACTTCATTGCGGTCCTCATAGCCGCACATTCTGTGTTTTCCTCGGCGGTCACACCTATGGCCGAGGTCTTCTTTCTTGTCCGAGCATGCTTTATTGTTATGGATGGAATCCTCGCCATCCACCCATCAGTTCGTGATGTCCATCAGGTGGTCGATGGTCTAGGGCGTGGTGCAGCGTAACTCCTCCTTGAGCTCTCAATGGCGTACACTGCCATTAAACGCGATGATTGATACGTCGGAAACGTATCCATAATTTTTGATGTTCCATGCTTGTTTAGTATCTACTTTCCTTTGCTTTGTCCACACTTTGAGGTGCTTTTCATATGTTTTCTGGTACTAACCTATTAACAAGTTGCCATAGTGCCAGTTGCCTGTTTTTTGCTCTTTTTTGTTTTCAGAAAATCTAGTAAGGAAATATTCTCGGAACTGGATGGGACTAAAGCCAAAGTCAATATTTCACCGAGGAGAACACGGAGTCCAGAGGAGAGACGGAGGGGCGCCACATGGTGGCCACGGCCCCCCAGGCGTGGCCTAGTGTGAGCCCGCGCCTGGGAAGGGTGTGGGCCCCCTGGCCTCCTCTCAGCCTCGCCTCTTCGCCTATAAGAAGCCCCCGATGCCTAAACCCTAAGTGCCCGATCAATATTCTACGAAACCGTCTGTAGCCGCCACCTCCACCATCGTCCCTAGATTGGGGGGATCTAAAGCTCTTCCCGGCACCCTACCGGAGGGGAGATCATCCTAGAGGCCTTCTTCTTCGTCATGCCAGCCTCCGGTATGAAGCGTGAGTAGTTCCCCCTTGGAATACGGGTCCATGTAGTAGCTCGATGGTTGTATCTCCTCCTTGTGCTTTCATGTCTAGATCTTGTGAGATCCATTCATGATCAAGATCTCATCTATTTGTAATCATGCATGTTGTGTTTGTGGGGATCCGATGGATATTGAGATTACTATGTCAGATTGATTAATGGTTTTGTCTTATTGATTCTATGATATCTGTGTTGTTTGTGATCTTGCATGCTCTCCGTTGTTACTAGCTATCTTGGCCAAGTAGTTGCTAGTGACTCCAAGACGGGGTATTTATGCTCTATAGTGGGTTCACGCCTCTACTTAATCAAGGGAAGTGACAGAAATCTCTACGGTTGTAGATGTGTTGCTGCCACTAGGGAGAAAACAACAGTCTCTTGTTCATGGAACGAGTGGATTGTTTACCTTACACACTTTGCTTAAATCAGTTGTTTGTTGCTTGCAACTTAATACTGGAGGGGGTTCAGATGATAACCCAAAGGTGGACTTCTAGTCATAGATGCAGTTGGATGGCGGTTTATGTATATTGTTGTATTTCCCAATCGAATCTCATAGGATCTTTTTGTCTAGTATTGCATTGTTATGCCTTGCTCAGTCCTATCAATTGCCCTGCTGTAATTTGTTAACCCAGTATCCCATGTTTGTTTATCTAAGGAGAACACCTCTAGTGAACTATGGACCCCGGTCCAATCTTTACCATTGATACATCTTCCATTATTACTGTTTACCTGCTGCAAACCATCATCACCTTCCACACTATACACTTAATCCTTTGTTACAACAACCGGTGAGATTGACAACCTCACTGTTAGTTGGGGCAAAGTCTTGAGTTTGTGTTGTGCAGGTTTCCACGTTGCTTGCAACACCTTTGAGACGTTTCCTTCCTCCTACTTGTTCAATAACCTTGTTTTCTTACTGAGGGAATACTTGTGGCTGTGCTGCATCACACCTTTCTCTTGGGGTTTCCCGATGAAGCGCTCTCAGGAGCCATCAACAAGTTTTCTGGCGCCATTGCCGGGGAGGCTAAGGACGTCTTCACAAGGGGAGTCCTCCTCAACCTTTGTCTTTACTTTGTTTTTAGTTTGCTTAGTTTATTTTACTTGGTTTTTTTTGCCTCTCTTTATCAAAAACCCCAAAAAAATTAGTTTAGTTTGGTTTGCTTTCTCTTATAAAAAACACAAGAAAATTAGCTCCTACTCTAGTTGCCACCTTTCTCTAGCTCTTGTTCCCCAAGTTAGTCCTGAAGGACCTTTCAATAGGTAGTGGCTATTGGGAAAGAAAATATTGAAGAATTCTTTAATCATGTTACCAAGCATGAGGATATTGAGGATAAATCTATAGCAGAACTTGCTCCTAATTATGAAATTGCTGCAGCTTCTTTAGTCCATATGTTGGAGGCTAGGTTTGTTAGCCTTAACCCCATGATGCAAATTTTGTTCCTAAAACTAAAAAAAGAAAAGAATGCTGAAAAGAGAGAATTTATTCTTGAAACTTTATTCAAAGAATTCCATGATGTTGCTAAGGAAGCCAAAAAAAGTCTTTGAGCGTTTTAATATGATAGGCTCATGTGTAGATGGTGTGGGTACTTCAGATAAAACCAATCCTAGAGAGGAATTTAAGATACCCATACCCTTTAAGCTTGTTGGGATGTATGAGGCCTTTGAAAAGAATTTTGATTGGATTGTTCCTAAAAATACTTTTGATGAAAGTAGTAAACAAAAGAGAGATGAGAAGGGATCCTCCAAAACTCATTTGGATGAGATACCTTTCATAGTTGAAGACTTTGCAAGTATTGATCTTAATTCTTCATTTGAAAATACTAGATTTCTTGCTTCTTGTGCCTAACTTAAAGGCGTTAAAGAAAAGTACTTGTTGGGAGATAATACAAGAGTTTCCTTGAGTCTCAGAAGTTATTACTTCAGTAATGACCTCTCCTTATCCTTTTTGTTTTTTTTTTGTGGAAAGAATGACCTCTAATGAGAGGGAAGTAAGATCTGGAGAGTTGCTGTCCCGAAACAGATTTCTGTCCTCCACCATAAAAATTCGTGAGGAGTCTCTGTAAGTCGGATTGAGCTGAAAATTCACGCATAAATCATGCAGTATGTTAGATAACTTTCGTTAGTTCAACACTGTTTGATTTGAGCAACAGAAGGTCTTCGAAAAAATTGGTTTCTACCTTCTGGTCTGTTTTGACAGATTTCTTCCATTATTTGCATTTGTTTCTTATTGATTCCTTTTTGGGTTCTTTTTGGGAAATTAAGCTTGTTGAAGGAGTTGCTACAATAGCTTGTGTTTTTTAGTGAAAAGTTTTGTTGTTCTAAAGCTAAACCCAAGGGTCTATTATCTTTTGAATACACTAATGCTGCTAATGAAGATTGTGTGAAGTTTTGTATGAAGGAAAAGTTCCAGGTGTAGAGAGAGAATGATGTAATGAGATGAAGAATGGACAAAAGCTCAAGATTGGGGATGCCACCCCGGTGTCACCCTAAGAAATATCCAAGAGGTACAAGCGTCAAAGCTTGGGGATGCCCAAAGCATCCCCTTCTTCATCAATAAAAAGCTCAGGTCTTTCTAGACACTTCGTTTTTATTGTTTCATGCACTATTGTGTTGTTCTTGGAGCGTCTTAGTTTTATTTTTCTTTTCTTAGTTTGATTAGTTTTCTTTAATAAAGTAGTTTGGACCCCATTCTCGCTGTGTTGTTTGAAATAAGTTGATTGGTATTGGAGAGGAGTAGAAAGTTCTTGCTTGAAAGTGCAAGAGGAGCTTGCACTGACTGTGACTTAGACTTTTGCATGTCATGCTAGGTGTTGTTTTGACCTTATGCTTAGTGATTATTGCTTTAGCATGACTTGTTCCAAACAATTGGGATTTCTTAGTGTGCCTTGAAAGAATCATGCATTGTTTTAGCTTAAAAAGCATAGTATTGTGGTATTCTCCTTTGATGCTTTGTTTGGGTTGACTTGGCACATGCTCACACCATGTTATGACTATGAAAAAGTCATCATAGCCTCTATGATCATTTAGTCCTTGACTTGTAGTACCAGTCTATCCTTTGATTAGTAATGTTTTGTTGCTCTGGATGATTATGGCCATTATTGCTCTCTTAGTTGGTTGCTCCCAATCTTTTGCTAGCCTCCACTTGTATGATTAAGCTCTACTCATGCTTCCAATTTCCAAGAAACCAAGTTATTACAAAGTGTCCACTATAAACTCCTATGCATGGTGTGTTACGCCATTCCAAGTATATTCTTGTTTTTAGCTATCTTCCAATTTAAAAGTATTTTGTTATGTGAACACTTAATGATTAAAGCCCTCACGAACTTGATGGCACACTCTATATTCCTTGCCCCTAATAAAATTGAACCATTGTGTCATCTATGTTGTATATTCTTGCACTTATACGTTGGAATTAGCAGAACCATGCTGTCATGGGGAACGTTTTCAACATTGCACTTGTACTTTGTAGACAGTTGATATCATGCTCTTTTGTCTAGATGTCGCCGGTGTGAAATAAAGAGGGAGCTTGTAAGTCCATGGAGTTATGTATTTTGTGTTAGAGAAGCATCTGGGCTGCTAGCCTAAGCCATGCCTAATCATGGTGGAAACATGCAGCATCACCATAATGAGCAATTTGTGAAGCATCCTCAATAAAAATCTATGCAAATAGTAAATAAAAAGATCGCTGAGATGACCAGTGTCTGCTTGCCTTGTCATTTTGCTCCTATACCATGTGCAAGGGGTACCCCGTTGGAGGTTATTTATGATACACATGTACTTACTATGACAAGAACTTACAGGTGACCAAAGTTGAGTAGCATGAGGTGCAGCCCTCATATTCAAGGGTCATGAGATTGCCAACTTATACTTTGTCAAGCATATACCCCATAATTTGTTCACTTTAACCTTAATCACTTCAAGATGCTTATGATAGAGGCAATGAGGGCTGAAAGCTAACAAGTACCATAATTTTTGGAAGCTCTTTCTGAAACTTGAAATCCCTGCTTCCCTTTATGAAGTGCCTTTCTTCCACTATTTTATTGAGTCTCCACCTTCTACTTTTAGGCACCAGTTAAGAGAGCATAGTTGCCATTCTTAGTTCTATGTGCAGTGTCCCAAAACCTATTGATTGATGCATATTGTTGATATTGCTTATTCTTGTGCTATTAGTATCTAGACACTCTTATGAACTTTTAAGGTTTCCTATGCATCTATTTGCTACTCTATGAGGGACAAGCTGATTGCCACTATGCCATGTTTTCTGTATGTGAAACAAACAAACGTTTTTCAATGCATGTTATTCATGATCTTTGTTTGTAGCCTTTCATGTTGCATGCATAGTTACTTTGTCTTATTGTTAGAACACCATTTTTCATGCACATGTTTAGAGTTCTTTGATCCTAGCTTTCAATGCTTGCAAATGGTTTGATCTTGGTTTTGATGGTGCATGTTAACTCAAAAATTATTCTTTTATCACTTACCTACTCGAGGACGAGCAGGAGTTAAGCTTGGGGATGCTTGATATGTCCTAAACGTATCCATAATTTTTTATGTTCCATGCTTGTTTAGTATCTACTTTGCTTTGCATTGTCCACACTTTGAGGTGCTTTTCATTTGTTTTCTGGTACTAACCTATTAACAAGTTGCCACAGTGCCAGTTGCCTGTTTTCTGCTGTTTTTTGGTTCCAGAAAAGATAGTAAGGAAATATTCTCGGAATTGGACGGGACAAAAGCCAAAGTCAATATTTCACCCAGGAGAACACGGAGTCCGGAGGAGAGACGGAGGGGCGCCACAGGGTGGCCACACCCCCAGGCGCGGCCTAGGGTAGGCCCGCGTCTGGGCAGGGTGTGGGCCCCCTGGCCGCCTCACAGCCTCGCCTCTTCGCCTATAAGAAGCCCCCGATGCCTAAACCCTAAGTACCCGATCAATATTCCACGAAGCCGTCTGTAGCCGCCGCCACCATCGTCCCTAGACAAGGGGGGATATGAAGCTCTTCCCGGCACCCTGTCAGAGGGGAGATCATCCCGGAGGCCTTCTTCTTTATCATGCCAGCCTCCGGTATGAAGCGTGAGTAGTTCCCCCTTGGACTACAGGTCCATGTAGTAGCTAGATGGTTGTATCTCCTCCTTGTGCTTTCATGTATAGATCTTGTGAGCTCCATTCATGATCAAGATCTCATCTATTTGTAATCATGCATGTTGTGTTTGTGGGGACCTGATGGATATTGATATTACTATGTCAGATTGATTAATGATTTTGTCTTATTGATTCTATCATGTCTGTGTTGTTTGTGATCTTGCATGCTCTCCGTTGTTATTAGCTATCTTGGCCAAGTTTTGCTAGTGACTCCAAGAGGGGGTATTTATGCTCGATAGTGGGTTCATGCCTCTACTTAATCAAGGGAAGTGACAGAAATCTCTACGGTTGTAGATGTGTTGTTGACACTAGGGAGAAAACAACGGTCTTGGTAGAGGCTACGGTTCTACCAGATCTCGGGCGTAGATTATAGGGGTGGAAGTGAGGGCGGAGAGGCTGGAGACGCAAACGCCGGTGGCTTGGCGCCGTCACTGCGAGAGGGAGGAGGTGGCAGCTAGGGAAAGGTGCGCCTAGGTTTTGGGGCTCCCGTCTCCTGAGGGAGACGACAATAGAATATGTTTATTGTCTGATTATAATCAAAGGGGTACATGCGTTTATAATTATATAGGAGGGCATCTCCTCTAAACCCTAGATAACTTGGGCTAAGACCCTAATTGGGCCTCTTCCGTGTATACTGGAGCCCGACCATAACATCTCTCCCTGCCTTCTCAAATAGCTCGTCCTCGAGCTGAACATCTGGAAACTACTGGCGGAAATCGTCGAGCTGCTCCCAAGTTGCTTCCTCCTCGGGCAGGCCGGACCACTGCACCAAGACATGCCACATGCCGCGACGTTGCTGCGCCTGCATCACCTTCACCACCTTCGCGGGAGCTGGAAGAATTCGGCCATCTGAAGTAGGAGGAAGGGCCGGTGGCGCTGCAGGAGGGTCCCCGCGGTAGGCCTTCAGTAAGCCAACATGGAAGACGTCGTGGAGGCGAGACCCAGCTGGCAGCTCAAGGCGGCATGCGAGTGTGCCAACATGCTCCAGCACACGAAAGGGACCGGCGTAGCGGGGTCCCAATTTGCGCTTGGAGAGTGGGTCCAGGGACTGCGTGGTATTGTGAAGGAGGCGCAGCCACACCCAATCGTCCATCGCGAACTCCGTCTCTCGATGATGAGCATCATAGTACTTCCTGGCCAGCTGCTGTGCTTGGAGAAGACGCTGGCGCGCCTCAGTTAGGATCTCGTCGCGGGTGCGGAGTAAGTCGCCTGCCATCTCGGACCGAGCCGTTCCAGGCTCATAAGGAAGCATCACCGGAGGTGGGCGCCCGTAGAACACCTCAAAAGGCATGGCATGCAGGGCAGAGTGATAGGAGGTGTTGTAGCAGTACTCCGCCCATGCCAACCAGTCCACCCAAGATCGTGGACGATCACCCGTAACACATTGCAACATGGCGATCACCTTATTGACCACCTCAGATTGGCCGTCCGTCTGAGGGTGAAACGCCGTGCTCATGTGGAGCTTCACGCCTGCCAGCCGAAAGAGATCCCGCCACACATGACCTTTGAACATAGGATCACGGTCGCTGACGATGGACGAAGGAAACCCGTGGAGGCGGACGATGCTGTCGAAGATGGCCCGCGCCACGGACGCGGCTGTATAGGGGTGACCGAGGGCGATGAAGTGCGCGTACTTGGAGAAGCGGTCAACCACCATGAGGATGACGGATTTTCCGCCCACCTTGGGAAGGCCCTCGATGAAGTCCATGGAGATATCCGCCCACACCTGGGAGGGTACGTCCAACGGCTCTAGCAGACCCGCAGGTCATAGTGTCTCCGTCTTGTTCCGCTAGCACGTCATGCATGACCGCACCCAGTCACGGACCAGCACACCATCACCGGGGATGTAGAAATCAGCACAGAGGCGATGGAGGGTCTTCTGCATGCCCTCGTGTCCTGCAGAGTGTGCCAGGGACAAGACCTGGTGGCGCAGGTCACCGTGGTCGGGCACGAAGAGGCGGCGCCCGTATATAAGCAGCCCATCGTCTAGGCACCAGGGCGCCCCCAGATCGCCGGCGTCAAGGCTCCCCAGATCGCCAACGTCAAGGCACCCGTGGAGCGCCTGTGCATCCGCGGTAGTAGAAGTTGCCCGGCGGATGTCATCGATGAAGGCGAAGGACGGCCCGGAGCGGATGCACAGGACAGCGCCCACCATGGCAACGTCGTTCGTGACATCCTCAGTGTCTCGGCGGGACAAGGCGTCGGCGACCGTGTTGAGATGGCCGGGGCGGTACTCGACGGTGAAGTCGAAGCCGAAGAGCTTGCTGATCCACTAGTGCTGCGGGACGGTGGAGAGGCGTTCGTCCAGCAAGAACTTGAGGCTGTAGTGGTCTGTACGCACATGGAACGACCGGCCCCAAAGATAAGGTTGCCAGTGGCGCACTACCTGGACCAGCCCGATAAGCTCGCACTCGTATGCCGCGAGCTTGTGATGGCGAGCGACGAAGGGGCGGCTGAAGAAGGCCAGCGGCCCTTCGCCCTGGTGGAGGATGGCGCCGAAACCGGTGCCGGAGGCGTCGCAGTCCACCACGAACGACATGTCGAAGTCCGGCATCTGGAGGACGGGTCCCGTCGTGAGCACCCGCTGGAGAGCTTCGAACGCCGTAGTCGCCTCCTCGTCCCAGGAGAAGGCGTCGTGGCGAAGGAGGCGCGTCAGTGGCACGCCGATGAGGACGAAGTCCCGGATGTACTTCCGGTAGTAGCCGGCGAGGCCCAAGAAGCCGCGAAAAGCCTGCGGGGACTGCGGGGTCGGCCACGCGGCGATGGCGGCAAACTTGTCCGCGTCCATCGCGACACCTTCCGCCGAGATGACGTGCCCCAGGTACGCGACAGAGGTCATGCCAAATGAGCACTTCGAGCACTTGAGGTGGAGACGATGCACTCGAAGCTCGTTGAAGATGATGGCCACGTGTTGCAGGTGCTCTGCCCAGGATGAACTGTAGATAAGAATGCCATCAAAGAAAACAAGCACAAAACGGTGCAAGTATGGGCTGAGCATGTGGTTCATCAGGGCCTAGAAGGTTGCCGGCACGTTGGTGAGGCCGAACGACATCACCAGGAACTCGAAGTGGCAATGGTGAGTACGGAATGCCGTCTTCTCAATGTCGTCCGAGTGCATGTGCACCTGATGATAGCCCGATCGCAGGTCGAGCTTGGTGAAGAAGCGCGCTCCGTGTAGCTCGTCCAAGAGCTCATCCACGACGGGGATGGGGAACTTGTCCTTGGACGTCATGGCATTGAGGGTGCGGTAGTCGATGCAGAAGAGACATGTGTCGTCGTTCTTGCGCACAAGGAGCGCCGAGGCGGAGAACGGCGATGTCGAAATCTGGATGATGCCCTGCGCAAGCATGACCGCCACCTAGTGCTCGAGCTCATCCTTCTGCAGCTGGGGGTATCGGTACAGACGCACGGCGACAGGCGCCATGTCCGGCAGCAGGTGGATGCGGTGGTCACAGGGCCGCGCGGGTGGGAGGCCCCGTGGCTCATCGAAGATGTTGTTGTGTTGCTACAGGAGGTCGGCCAGGAGCAGATGCGCCTCGTCAAGTGCGGCCGCCATCAACTGAAGCTACGAGGTCGCAACGCCGGAGCCGCCGATGCCCGTCCACCGAACGCGACCCCCCCTCCAGAAAATGAGGGACAACACGTCGAGGTCCCAAAGGATGGGTCCTAGTGTGGACAGGAAATCGACGCCGAGGATGAAGTCATAGCAGCCCAGGTCGATGTCGACGCAGTTGATGGAGAAGGGCACGTCGCCAATGAGGATGGGAACCTGCCGCGCCATGCCGTGGCAAGTAAGGCGGTCCCCGTTGGCGACGATGATGCTGAATTTCTCCGCGCCCGCCGGCTGAAGTGCGAGGCGGCGCATGGTGTCCCTGGACACGAAGTTGGGCATCGAGACCGTGTCCACGAGCGCGGTGAGACGTTCCCCATTGATCGACACCGGAAGCAGCATCGTCTTTGCCGTCTTGATGCCTGCCATTGCATGAAGGGAGACGACGAAGGCAGTCGAATCGACCGGCCCGTAGGTCGTGACGCCGACCTCAGAGAGTGTGGTGGTGTCGAGCTCCGCGGTGAGGGCCTCCACCTCCGTGTCATTAATGGTCTCCAAGTAGAACAGGCGGGCGCACGTATGACCCGGCGCAACGGCTCGTCGCAGTTAAAGAACAGGCCCTAGCGGCGCCGCTCGAGCTGCTCGGCTGACATCAAGCGTCGGAAGCTACGTGTCGGCGCGGGGGCGGTGGCAGTAGCGGCCGACAGAGCGGGGCGCGTCGGGGTGGCGGCCGTCGGTGTGGGGCGGGTCAGGAGATGCGCGTCGCGGCCCGGGAACGCCTGCTGCATGGTGTTGGCGCGCTGCTCGTAGGCTCGCGCGTAGTACATGGCCGTCTACATGTCCTGGTTGTCGCGCATCTCGATGTCGATGCGGATGTGGTTAGGGAGGCCACCGACGAAGAGCTCGGCGCGCTGGCGAGCCGTGACGCCAGGCGCATGGCAGGCCAAGGTCTGGAAACGGTCGGTGAAGTCCTGCACCGAGGTGGTGAAGGGGAGGCGACTGAGCTCGGCCAGGCGGCTCCCACATATGGGGGGCCGAACCGTAGGAGGCACAGGTCGCGAAAGTGCTCCCACGGAGGCATACCGCCCTCGTCCTTCTTGAGGGCGTAGTACCACGTCTGTGCGGAGCCACGGAGGTGGTAGGACGCGATCCACGTGCGGTCGGACGCCATGGTTCGCTGCCCCCGGAAAAACTGGTCGCACTGATTGAGCCCGTTCAAGGGGTCGATGGTTCCGTCGTAGGTGGAAAATTCCAACTTGGTGAAGCGAGGCGGCTGCTGCACGTGCGGCGGGGCCGTGTAGGCGCACTCATGGCAACCCGGCGCGACGGCAGCACCGTCGGCTGTGGCGGCGCTGACGTGTAGATCGTCATGTCGATCCACGTCAACAGTGGGGACAGCGGCGACGAAAACCTGATCTGGGTGATCAGGATTCCCTAGGGCGTGGCGGTGGATGGTGGTGGTGGCGCGAAGGGAGCCGCCGGCGAGGGCGGTGGCGTGTAGGGAGCCTAGAGGAAGGTCCGTAGGTTCGAGATCGCCAGGGTGAGGTCGCGGATCGCCGACAACATCTCCGCGGGAGAGAGGACGGGGGCCGCGATGCCCGAGGCGGCGGACCCGAGGTGGCCAGTGGCGGTGGCTGATGCGAGGTGGCATTGGCCGCGCCGGTGGAGGAGGCAGTGGTGGTGGGGAGGCCGGAAGAACTCATCGAACCAGAGCAATCTGATACCAAATTGGTAGAGGCTATGGTTCTACCAGATCTCGGACGTAGATTATAGTGGTGGAAGTGAGGGCGGAGAGGCTGGAGACGCAGACGCCGGCGGCTGGGCACCGTCGCTGCGAGAGGGAGGAGGCGACGGCTAGGGCAAGGTACGGCTAGGTTTTGGGGCTCCCGTCTCCTGAGGGAGACGACAACATAATATGTTTATTGTCTGATTATAATCAAAGGGGTACATGCGTTTATAGAGGAGGGCAGCTCCTCTAAACCCTAGATAACTTGGGCTAAGCCCCTAATTGGGCCTCTTCCATGTATACTGGAGCCCGACTATAACAGGTCTCTTGTTCATGGAACAAGTGGATTGTTTACCTTACACACTTTTCTTAAAGCAGTTGTCTGTTGCTTACAACTTAATACTGGAGGGGGTTCGGATGATAACCCAAAGGTGGAATTCTAGTCATAGATGCAGTTGGATGGCGGTCTATGTATATTGTTGTATTGCCCAATTGAATCTCATAGGATATTTTTGTCTAGTATTGCATTGTTATGCCTTGCTCAGTCCTGTCAATTTCCCTACTGTAATTTGTTTACCCAACATGCCATGTTTGTTTATCTAAGGAGAACACCTCTAGTGAACAATGGACCCCGGTCCAATCTTTACCATTGATACATCTTCAACTATTACTGTTTACCTACTACAAACCATCATCACCTTCCACACCATACAGTTAATCCTTTGTTACAGCAACCGGTGAGATTGACAACCTCACTGTTAGTTGGGGCAAAGTCTTGAGGGAAGACTTGCTGAGGGAAGACCCCGGTGTTGTGCAGGTTTCCACGTTGCTTGCAACACCTTTGAGACGTTTACTTCCTCCTACTGGTTCGATAACCTCGGTTTCTTACTGAGGGAAGACTTGCTGTTGTGCTACATCACACCTTGCTCTTGGGGTTTCTTGATGAAGCGCTCTCAGGCGCCATCAATGATTTCCTGCTCTTTGGAGATGTCCTCCATGGAGTTCTTGATGATGGACCACAGCTGGATGTATGAGCAGAGGGGTTCTTTGGGCTTCTGGATGCAGGCTCGAAGTTCTTCGATTGATGTTGGCCTTTTGTAAGTGCCCTTGAAGTTTGGGACAAAGCTCTACACTAGCTCCTCGTGGATATGGATCGAGTCGGAGGGGAGGTTGTTGAGCCAGGCCCATGCAGCGCCCTTCAGCTATAGCTGCAGGAATTGCATGGTTGTATTCTTGCATCCGCCATGGCACTTGACTGCCTGAATGTGGTCATCCATCCAGATCTTCGGCTCCTGGAGGCCGTCGAATTTCGGGTTGTCCAAAGAAATCTTGAAGCCTTTGAGCATCCGAGTTTGCCGTATGGCCCGGCTGAAGCATCTGGCGCCATAGAGCTATGTGTCCTTGTCGTATGACTTGGTGGAGTAGGCGCGTTTGGCTCACATATTGTCGACTTTGCTTTGCATGATCTCATCTCGAGCATCGTAGTCGTGGTCTCTTCTCCATGGGTTGTGACATCACTGCAGCAGATTGTCCTCATCGTATGATGGCGAGCGATTCCTTGTGAATGTCACAAATGCTTTCTTTGGCCCTGGAGTAGGTTCTTGTATGCGTGAGGATTCTACTATCCCGAGCCCAGCGATGGCAGACTGGTGGAAGGAGGATCGTGGATCCCCGACTAGTGGTTGGTTGGTGAGCATTTAGGTGGTGTCTGCGATCACCGCGCCTTGCAGCGTCTTGGGTATCATGTTACCCTATGAATCCACCAAAATGAATGAGAAGTCAAGCGCTTTGGTAGCATCGCACCTTGCATCCGCATCTAGGTTATCTAGCCTAGAGTGCCTCTTGTGAGAGCCTACGCCGTTGCCCTTTGAGTAGGATTCGGTGATGGAAGAGAGTGCCGCCCGCCGGGCACTCAACTTGTTAGCTTCCTTCTTGCGCTGGTCAAGTTGATCTTGCACCGCCTGTTGGTGGTTGAACTCATTCACAAGGAGCCAATGGTAGGCCATCAACATGTCGCGAGATGCATCTTTTGGTAGGGCTTCGCTGACTCTCTCCCACTCAGGGTTTGTGAGGCAGATCTCAGGGTTACCCGACGCGTTGCGTTGTTTGCGTTGGGGGGCCCGCGATTACTGTTGGGGATTCCACCGTCAGTGTTGGGGTTAGGAGGGTCATCATTTCCTTCATTCCTGGTGTCGCCATGGGTACCTTCGTTGCCGTTGATGACGACAACGCACATGTAGTGGTGAGGGAGATCATTGCTCCCGCAGCTCTCTGACCCGGAACCGTAGGGGTCTCCTCCTGACGTCAAGACGTACATATAGGAGTTGCAACTACTATTGCTATCCATGTCGTAGGTTAATGCTAGAGCATTAAGATTGGTCAGCGTGTCGATCTACGGTGGGGTCCACTAGGCAGGCACGATTGACGGTGGTGTCAAATGCTCGGGGAAGCGGAGGGTGCCAATCTTGCTGACTTGGAATTGTAATCTCCCGATTATCATGTCGGATTCGTCTCCTACAAAGTTGAAGGCCGGGCACATTGCCGGCGAGTGGACGGTGAAGTCAAAGGTTCCTAAGACGAGGTAGTTCTCCGACGAAGAATTGTAGATCTCAGGTGATGGAGCCGTCGAAGTTGTAACATCAGCGCTCCTGTTTCCCACAGACGGCGCCAATTGACCTGGGGTTAACACGTCAATGGCCACCGTTGATGGACTTGGGTTTTGAGGAAGAGGGGTGCACTAGAGACTTTGTTCGGCAAACAAGTAAGAAAATCGGGACATGAGTTTTACCTAGGTTCGGGGCCCCGAAGGGAAAACTCTACTCCTGCTTGTCTACTCTTGATTATCAATGAACCAAATGTTACAAGGGGTGCCTTGATGGCGATGGTGTGCATATGTGTAATCTGGCGGGTGTATGCGCTAGGTTTTAGACATCCTCCTCGCTACTCCCTCCCGGCCTTTATACGGGGAAGCTAGGTCTCAGGATAGCAACCAAGTCGGTTTACAACTTAGGGTTTTGTCCTTCAAACTTTCTATCTACATCTTGCCATATCCTCCAAGGATTTGCCTCCTTCATGGGCCTGGGCCACCCGAACCTTCATGGGCTTCGCCATCTGGGGCGGATCATCACGTGGGCTTCCATTGGGCCAAACTGGATAGGCCAATCTTACCTGTAGGACATACCCATGTCAGCGGGTCATGGAACAAAACAAAGTGGTACCCAAATGTACAACAGCTAGCGACGCCCAAAATCAAAATAATAGTAATGACGGGCATACAAGATCATCACTATAACTGCGAGAACACTACTAAATTAGCAACTTATTTAAACAGAACAATACAGACTTAGGATTAACCTAGGATTTGCCCGAGGTATGATGCATATATTGGACAATCTAAAATACATAACCTTATTCAAGTGGCACTATTTGTTCATACAAGGACTATATATTAGATTAAGGACTTAAGTGTAGCGGCCAATTGGAAGCCGAAACCACTTTTATCACAACTTGCTCAATTTTTTTAGATTGTATTGTTCTGATGACGTATTTTCAGAAAAGGAGGAAACTACCTTGTTTCATTGGGGACGGGCCAAGAGGGACATATGAATTCATCCCGAAAATTTTTTGGAAACACTTCGCATTCACTACACAAAGTATAATGCTGATATGTAAATAGTAAATCTAAAATACACAACATGTAAAGTGAAGGGATTCTGGTGTAGAAAACTAAAAATTTCCTAATTGCGAAAACGACATAGCGAAGATCTATCTATGTTGGTGTAAAGTAATAAGAGGTATTCGGTGTTTATACCCTTGAAGACTAAAAACGGTATTATGTTCCAGTTTAAACGTTGGAGATGGAGTCGTACGACGAAGCCGACCTCAAGGTCGAGTAGGCGTACAAGCGTCTTGTGCCACAACTGGCAGCTCCTTCGACGTTGACGATATCCCCAGGCTCCGATCCAATGAAGTAGCGAAAGAAGAATGATTTAGACAGAAATTCCAACACGATAGCATGCGTATCATGGAGAAACCTCTATCCCTATATGCATGTTCCAATTGAGGAACCACATTTGAGGTAGAGATGAGAGGGATAGAGAAGGAAAATGCCAATTGATGGGGTTGAGGAGGAAGGGGGTCCTCCTCACTTCATATATGGGAGATGAGAGCACCACCAGGAGGAGGCGGCTGGGGTGGGACTAAAGGGCGGAGGAGGCTAGGTAGGCCCCGCACGAGCCCAGCCCTAGGTCGGCCGACCCCCATGCTCCTTGGGGTGGCGGCCACCCACATGGGCCCTTCCTCCGTGAAGTGTAAGGAGGGTTTTCCAAAGTTTAATTTTAAATTATATTTTAATGCTTAATTCCAATTATTAATATTAATATCATATCTAATTAACATTAAAATCATAAGTCTTGAGATGCATGCCGAACTCAGAACTCTAATACTCGCCTCCTTAATCAGATTGAAGGTGCTTGATTTTCTTGTTTAGTTCATTTTTAGCTTTACTTTAAAATTCTTTAATATGATTGAAGATTGAAGACGCATACTAATTAATAAGTCTTGTTTAGTTCAAATACTCGCCTCCTTAATCAGATTGAAGATGCATAACAATTAATATGCACGCTACGAGTGATAATAGCCACGACCTGCACATCCGACTACATGCGAGAGGAAGAAGATATAACTGACTTCTATGTCCCATTCCAAATCTCATGGTTAACGCGTGATATACAACGCTAGAATCACTGATGTCATGGGTTATTAAGTTCCTAATTGATCATCATTGTTGCAAATATAAACCTAAGTTCTGTTGCTCCATTATATCATCACTTAGGATGATACCTAAGATTTATTTATTTGAGAATATAATATTTTATTTTTTTGGAGTATAGATGATAACACACAATTTGCAAATACTTTGATAAAGACTCTTCAAAGGTCATGAGCAAGTGATGAACTTGCCTTGTGATTGCAAGGTAGTGAAGTCGGATGCTTGCACTGGACCTTGAGCTTCTATGTCTACAAAACATCATTATTGCCCGGTAAGGACAATATTTACAGAAGCAAAATGATTATGCAAAGTAATGTAATGCATTATTTATTTTTGTGTGTTCTCCCCATTATTTAAATTACAAAAAATATTTTTAGTAGTAAAGAATTTATAAATATTAATTATTAATATTTATTGAATATTGTATTCTTTAATTTTATTTATTTAATAATTCCTTTAAGAATTATCATTTAAATACAAGAATCATATTAAATATTTATTTAGTACTTTTCTAAAATACTACAATATTAATATATAATAAAAGTGATTTTATTTATTTTTATCATCATTCTTTAATTTTATAAAATTCCATAAGGAATATATATTATAAAATTCTTGATCAAAATTATATGCATAAAAAATTTATTTCTTAATTTATTTAGATAGATTACATTATTGTGTATCCAAAAATATTTTATTTATAATTTTTAGATTTTTAGTTTATTTTCTAGAATTTATTTAGTTTAGGGGTATTTTGGTCTTTTCTTAATGATTAAAACTTTCTTTAGGTTGTTGGGCTAGCCTTGTTGGGCTTATTGGGTCGTTTTGGCCCAAGTGACCAAGTACAAAAGGCTTCCCCGAAGGGTTGGCTCTCTCAGCCCACTCTACATGCCTTCCCTCTCGTCCCCCCCTCTCCTTCTTCCTCGACCCCATGGTCGCCAATACCACCGCCGGGCGATTCACGCCGTCGTGGTCCTCTCCGGTTGTCGCCGTGGTGAATGGCTTGGTTGCTGACCCCGCTCCTTCGTCCAGTCCATTTCGATTTGGATTTGGGGCTCTTCCATGGCCAGACCGGCTCCGTCCCGAACCCTAGGGTTTGGGGTGGTGCTGGTGCCGCCGCCGCCGTGCTCGTGGTGTTGCGGTGGTGCTGCTTACCCTCGAGTGTTGTTGTGGTCGCCGCCTTGGCTCGGTGCGGGTTGCAGCGCCCCTTGGGGTGCTCCCCGTGCCGCCGTGCTCGTCGACCTCTTCTGATTCCTTTTCTTGACCACAACTACAATCTCCAGTAAGTTGATTCTTCTTCCCACTCGTGCTCTGTACTCTTCCACCTTGTTCTAGTGGCTACCCCTAATTAGGGTTCATCCCTCTGGGAATTGGAACTAATAGTGATGATCATGTTGATTATTGTTCACAGTTAATTCTTATGATGCTAGTGGCTTTATTGGTCTAATTCCAATTGATAATTGGATATGGTTTAGTTGATACTACTACTGTGGGATTATCACTTATGGATGCTATTGATCTAGAAACTTTCTACTGTCAAAATGTTAGTACTGACAGTAGTTCTGTCAGTGATTATTTACTGCTTCTATAATTGTTGGCTTGTATGGTGATATACATACTTAAATTAATCATTATATACTAGTTATGTTATGTAGATGTATAGATAAGCTTGATGCTGATTTTTGGAATTTGATTCCAGAAAAATGATATTTAGTGGCTTGCCATTTAATTTGTGAAGGCTAAATAATGGTTTTGCTTGGATTTTAGAACTTGTCCTTGTGACACCATCATAGAGTGGCACACAAGTCGTTGGTTCTATTGCTGAACTTACTCTGCTAGTGCTTGAAATTGGTAAATGGCAAAGATAAGTTGAAAGCTTCATTTAAACCTCTCTGTCTATGATGTTGGTCTAAGGCATAGGAACTACTTTCCTAATTTGTTGTCCCTTATAGAAATGTTCTGGTAGTGATACCAGTTACTAATTTTTGAGTCAAAGTTGGGAAAATGATTGGTATGCTTCTTAAGTTATATGGGTCCATAAGATCTAGAAATTCTAAGGTGCTACTCTTTTTTAAGAGATGTGCCTAGAATTCCAAATCTGGGCTATATTTATTCTTGGAATATAAGATATGACTTTATAGCCAGGATCAATGAGGTTGTTCTGAGATCCTGGTTGGATCTGTAAAGTTTCCTTAGCTTTTTGGTGTTTGAAATCTTCTATGATGGATTCACCTCAATTGGGTGTTTTTTGAGAAGTTAAATATGGAACAACACATGGATCTCTATATATATGATAAACAGATCTTGTGTGGATTTTATATAACTCACCACAATAGTTGGTTGTTGTTGTGGTTGCTGGTTGATCAGGTGACTTGATCTTGTTGTATTATGCTGCTAGCCTGATCTTGTTCTTCTCCTGATGCTGCTCCTACTACTTCCAGCTCCTGGAGCTTGTCCTTGATCTTGATATCCACCTTCTGGTTCCTGTTAGCTTGGCCTTGACCTTGCTATCCACCTAATCCACCCCCTCCTTATGTCACAATCTTGGTGAGTACTGGGTTGATCTGGTGTGTGTTGTGGTTTTGGTTTGGTTTGGCTATGGCTAGGCTGCTGATGCTTGATGTGTATGTGCAAGGAAATGGTACTGTGGTGCTTGCCTACAGCTGTGTTGAGCTGTTTTGCTTGTGTGGATAGCAGTGGCTGTCTTGACAGCACACACCATGCATTTAGGTGTGTAAGCTGTATGTGTGCTTGCTGCATCCTTATGGATATGCTCAGGGAATGATCTACCTTTTTATCTGATTACATTTATCTGCCTGGTGAAACTTGCCCCTCTTACTGATTGGAATCATTTGGCTTATGGCTTATTCATTATGAAAGATTTAGTTCTTTCATATTGGTGAAACTTTCCCCTAAAGATTTACTCAATGATGATAAGTGGAACAGTGCATCTCACTGTTCACTACTGAGAGTAAAATTAACTCAATCTTTATTTTCTTTCTTTTTGTTTGTTCTTTGTTTTGCAGGTACAAGACTTGAAGATTCAAGATTAGAATAGGTTTTCTTTTTTATAGAATAGTTCTTTTGTAATCTTTATTTTATTCTTTTGTAATCAAGATGTATTAGTTAAATAATAATAATGTACTTTCTTCTTCTTGTAATTTTACTCTTGTAAAGATTCTTTATTAATTTTGTAAGTTACATTTTGTAACTTATTGAAGAAATGATTATATGAAATAAATATTTATTTATTTGATTGTGTTCTGTTATTTAAAATTTGAGTTACTAACTACTATTGCTTGATTAAATATAATCTTAAACTTTTAAAAATATAAATCCAAATCTCATGTTTGAATTCAAATTCCTTCCCCAAAACACACTAATCTATAAAGATCATGTCAAAGTTTATAACGATCATTCTCCAAGGCTATTCCTAAACTTAAAGAGTGAAAGAAACTTTTATCACTTTAAGTTTTTATTTGGCAAAATATTTACCAACATTTTTACAGATGAATGCATACAATTGCACAGATTCCTAAATCTACCCTTCATTGGGTCCTAAATGCTGGGATGTTACACCACACATGAGAAAACAAAGAATCATCGATATAATTAAATAAAGGGAGTTCTTCTTGATATTACCATGGAGATCCACAGTAAGAATAGAAATAAATCCAACATAACTCAAGACAGGAAGAACAATCTCAAACCCTAGTCTTGCAAGGTGGAGATCTCTCTCAAGTACAAGTAATGACTATGGAGGTGTGGTGGCTAGGAGATCAAATATCGTGGAGCGATATGAAGAACGTCTTCTCCTTCTTCTTCGGATCTCTTCTTTCTCCCTTCTGGATGGGATGGCGGCTCGTGTGTTTAGTTTTCGACATTCGCCTCTTCACGGAAGTTGTACCTTTTAACAAGACGAAGCTGATGGCAACTATACGGCGGTAACTATATGGCCAGAAAAATATTCCCGCCTTATAGTTTCTCATTAAAGCTATTGTATGCTCCCCTTGATTGCTTCCGAAGGATTAGCGTTAGGTAAAGCTAGAAATCCATCAAATCCAAACGAAAACCATCAATAGAAACCATAAAAAATGTGTCGAATCTCACAGCTATCAACTTCCCCAAGCTCATATGTTGCTCGCCCTCGAGTGACAAGGAAATAAGAAAGGATAGTGGAGATTCAAGACTTAAATAAAAGAACTTACAACCTCTAATTAGTGTCAAATTATGTTCTTCACAATTCCTGCAATCTTAAACATGATCATACAAGTATTCACAAGATTGCACTGAGTTCACTTCCTAACCATGTATATCTTGCTAGCAAATAAATCATATGCCTGAGCGAGTGTCAAAAGTTTTAACTAGGAAAGTGAAACAAATACTTTTGTTTTCTTTCTTATTGAGAGATGAAAACTTTTTGCTCTTGTTCCTTTAATCAATTATGAGTACTCAAGTTGGCACAAACAACATTTAATTTTACCTGTCATGGAATTGCAGCTACAGATGCTTACATAACTCAATAGCCGAAATCAAGTGCCATATTTAGATTGTTCATTGGCCAGCGGAGTTAATAGTTCCTCATGGCGTACGATAGTGTTGTAGTGACACGCATAAAGCAATATCCTACTATAATTATTAGAAAAGGCAGTGGCATAATCTCTACTACTTTGAAGCATCCATTTTATCAGACAATTTCATTCAAGGGTGTTATTGAGTCTATTTACATTAAGCTCAATGGGGTTAAGTAGTTTCTAAAATCAAATCCTTTGGGCTAAACTTGGACTCAAGTCATCTTTTGGATGCTTTTTCTTGTTGTAAAAATGTCGAAAATATTTTAACCAAGTTCATTGCTCATTATTTCAAAGTAAAAAGAGGACACTGGCAACGGAATAGAATTTATAGGATAACAAGCTAAGTGGGGAGTGACTCAAGTGCAAGCGAGTAAATAATTGTAGGGTCTAAAGTTGCAGAAGAGGTGATGAAAGTACTGTGATACCTCCTCTTGCTTGCTTCGTTCTAGTATACGAGTCGAATCCCCTCTATATTTCCCTATTGCCAATTCACCTAAAATTAAGAAATCTCCGAGAGAAACAAAGAAACAAATTTGCAAATAAAGGTTACAACTAATTTTTTGTGTTTTTTGTTTAAGAATGCAAACTCAAAGTAAACATGCAACTTTTGAAGAAGTAAATAAATCAAAAGTAGAACTAAAAATATGAATGCAAAGTTTGGAGGTTCTCAAACCTCCCCCAAGCTTAGGTTGTTGTCATTCTTAGTTGTTGTCGTCGTTCGGCGGCGGGTACGGATGCGGCTAGGAGTAGTCGGGGAAGTGGGTCATGAAGTGACTGAAGCTGTTAGTTAGGGAACTAACATCTTCATTCACTCCATTAAGAGTTTGGTCGATCTCCCCAACGCGCTGGTTGAGCTGCAGAAAATCTTCATAGGGGACATTGTTGAACCCCTGCTGCTGATTGGGCCATGGGTCCCAAGATCCCTCCTGCTGCTGCTGCAGCTGTCATTCCCAAGCAGGGTTGTACTCCTGCTCCTACTGCTACTCCTGATCATCCTGCTGCTCTCCTTCTTCATCTTCCTCGGAGTCAGGATAGAGTGCTGCCATGATCTCCATCACTTGATCCTTGGTGGCGATCTAAATGTTCCTCTCTTGAATCGAGAAGGCTTGTGGACAAGGCAATGGCACCTGCTCATCCTGTGCAAAATCAAGATAACCAAATTGATAGGCTCGGTGCCTCCTGTTAGCTCGGTAAATACCGAGGAAGCCACAAGCAGTTATATACTTGGCATCCATAAGTATGGAGCCATCAACAGGTTGCATAATAGGTATCGGAATTCTACGGGCTTGGCATGGGTGGGTTACCAATCCACCGATGCGAATATCACTTTTCTTTTTGTTGTTCTGGTGGCGGAGGTGCTGGAGGAATAGGGCTGCAGGAGTGAGACTCTTTGGTGCATCAGGAAAAAGTGCCTTGGTCATGATGGCCATGTCTGCATTGGCCATAGAGCTAGTATCTCCTCTTCCTAACAAAGTGTTAGCAAGAAACATAGCAAAGTAGCGGACGGTTTGGTTCTGAATGGTGGACATCTTCTTCTGGTAGAAGTCCCTGCCATTATTAACAGAAATAACCTCCCAAGCTTATCCACTTGAGACGCTATACAATTTTGTAACAGTTGATTCCCTTCTTGAGGGAATCCAAAAGCTTCACAAAATTGTTGAAAAGTGATTTGATACGCCCACTCGTTAATGGTGAAACTCACCGTGCATGCATTACCTTTCTCCTTGAAGTCGTCGTAGAAGGAGGCGAGGAACTCATCGGTGAGCTCAGCGTAGGTGTAGTGGCTTGCATAGGCCAGGTTAGATAGCCCCGCGTTTGCACACATATGGTCGAAGTCCACCCTCAACGATGATGCGCTGAGAAATCCATCATCGGCCCAACGTGTGGGCAGCACCTTCCTTGCCAAGACCATGGCGTACTTGTTGTCGAGCTCAGCCCGGAGCCCCGAGCCTTCACCACATTGGTGCTTGCTCTTGCAAAAAATACTACCAAGCTTGTTCATCTTGATGCACTGAGAAATTTCAGCATAAAACCTTAGCAATATAGTTTCTACATGATATATGAACGATTGTACGTGGAGGAATTCAATCCTAACATGAGAAATCAAAAGACAAACACAAGAAATCTTGAGTTAATCCACTAATTCAATGATAGGATTTCAAATAATGGAATTCTGAAAATAAAGCATAGACAGGGAGAGAAACATACCGATCTACTAATTCCCCAACTCAAACGAATGAAATCCACGAATAATCAAGAGTTC
Organism: Avena sativa; assembly: GCA_916181665.1. NCBI lineage: Eukaryota > Viridiplantae > Streptophyta > Magnoliopsida > Poales > Poaceae > Avena > Avena sativa. The sequence goes on from OV702282.1 coordinate 103,829,841, forward strand.
TAGGTGGATTTTGAGAGGTTTGGAGAGAGAATATGAGAGAAATAATGAGGTGGAGGAGAATCCCTAGCTGCCCCGAGGTGTTTAAGTGGTCGCGGTAAACTATATTGCGGGAGCTATAGGGCCGGGTTAGGTAGCTCCCGCCGTACGGTTGCGGCAGGGGCGAGAATTAGGTTTTCCCAATGCCAGATCACAACTATACAGACGCAACTATTTGGCCGAACGAAAATGGTCCTGCCGTATAGTTGGTCGTCAAACCTTCTATATTCGAGACCTCTTTTTGAGAGTTCTATCGATAACTATACAGCCGCAACTATACGGCTAGAATATATATTCTCGCCGTATAGTTGGTCGTTATAACTCCTGGAACATGCTTTTTCGCCTAAATTTTCAGAGATTCACTTTTTAATCTAGACAATATGATTAAGCTAGTTTCAACATATAAAACTCAAACTTTATTTTCTACACTTAATCTATGCTTATTCAGTCGATATTTCTACTACTTTTAGACAGCTGCATCCTCACGGGCGCTCTTCCACAAGAATTTCTGTGAAAAATTTGTAGAAATGCGATGAACTTTTATTATTTAACTTTATTCTATCATTATGATGGGTTGACTCGCATTAAGCATTTTATTTAGAGCGGTTGAATATTTTAACCTCTTCTCTGTTCTCGAATTCTTACCTTGGATTTCCCTTTATCAAAGGCACTTAGCACATGAACTCGTTTTTCCGGTTGAACATACCTTTCTCCTGCTTCAAGCTTTTTTGGAAAATACCAGATGATTTCAGCATCAAAAATATTGAAGATTATTTTTCCCTCACCACAATTAACTGAAGCTCCTACAGTACTAAGAAAAGGTCTTCCAAGTATTTATAGATAATTTTTCATCCTCTGGCATTTCAAGAATGATAAAGTCAGTGGAAATAACATGCTTATCTATTCTATGTAGAACATCCTCGATCATACCAATAGGTTGTTTAGTGGATTTGTCAGCCATCTATAAAGTGATAGTAGTAGGAGAATACTCCCCTAATCCTTACCTTTTATAGAGGGAATATGGAATTACACTAACTCCTACACCTAAATCACGCAAGGCATTATGAATATCAGTTTTTCCTATTGAACATGAAATAATTGGTATTCAGGGATCTCCTGATTTAGATAATAGCTTCCCATTAGCAGGGTAACTAGTCAACATGGAAACTGTTTCAGTTATCTCTTTCTTTCTATCAAGAATATCATGGAGAAATTTAGAACGGGTAGGAACTTTTATTGCATCCACAAATGGAATTTCTAGACGAAGATCACTTAATGCTTTTGTGAAAGAGTCATAGATTACCTGATCCAGTGCTTTCCTTTTGCGATCTGGATATGGAAGTTTCTTACTCGTATCGTTTGCCTTTTGTGGGGGTCAGGCTCTTTAGTTACTTTCTTTTGTCATTGATTATCGCTTTTCTTCTTTTCTACTACAACTACTTCATCTTCTTTGCTTGTTTCTTTTTCTTCTCTTAGATCAACAGTCTCTACATCAGAGTCATAAATGTCATCATGTGCATCATTCTGCTCCTCCCATGTTTGATCTTGTGTTTCTTGAGCAGTTTCATATTGAGGATCCACCAGTGTATCATCTTCCTGGCTTGCTTTGAGCAAGGCTTTTTCCCTTTGATCTTTTTCAGCTTCATATTCTGGTGGTACTAATGGTCCTCTCCTTGTAACAACATTAGTAGAAACAGGAATATTTATATCATCTTGAAGAAAAAAATGATAACTATAAGCTATTTGTTCACATTGGGTTTCAATCATAATAATGTACTTGTGAAATAATTTTATTTCTAGCCAATCTCGTCATAATTTTCTGTAAGTTCAGCCAAAATGTTCTATTGTCTTTGAAATTCCTTATGCAAGTTATTATGACATTTGTCCTTTCGATGTTTCAATTCTTGAAAAACTTTTCTAGTTTCATCCTCCTTAGTAAAAACTTGTAACAAATCTACTTTGATTTCCTTAACAAATTCAGAAGGTATACCTTTTTCTTTCATGGATTTGCGCACTTCGGGCATAAGATCAGGATTTATACGAAGTATTCCCTTTTCCGGCTTAATGCCAAAATCAGGATAATATAAAGAATCATTCTTAGCCCTAGTAGACATCAATTCCGATCAAGCTTTAGTAGTTGAAGTATTTATCGATCCGCCTGCGGATAACAAGCTTTAGTAGTTGAAATATTTATCGATCTGCCTGCGGATAACAAGCTTTAGTAGTTAAAGTATTTCTTGGGAGTTGTCATATGAATGTACATGGTTTCCATGAAGTCACTTAGGTTTTCAACTTCCACCTTATTCGATCTCAATTTTTTTTAACAATTTCCTCGCGCCTTTGAACAGGTACGCGATCAAGATAATCTGGTAGATAAGTCCTACCAGAACGTATAGACCCTTTGTCTCCTAGGGAGACCATCTTGTAATAGTAACACCTGAAATGTCAAGAGACAAACACTTAGCGCTTAGCTCCCCGGCAACGGCGCCAGAAAATAGCTTGATGGCTGCAAGTGCATAGATCATTTGTACCTAGTTTTGAAGTTAAGTTGTCGATCCCACAGGGAGCCAAAAGGTAAGTGTTTCTGGGTGAAGTCTCTGTCACACTCAAAGTTGAAACATGTCTTTGAGTGAGTTGACTGCAAGTGTTGAAATAAGAATAGAATTTGGATTAAAGGAATGTATTAAATAAAACTAAAATGTAAACTTCAAAAATAAAAAGCATAAAAGTAAAGAACTATTTGTTTGTTGTTTTCCGTAGATGACAAAGTAGGCACGTGGATATTTAGTTCATGGTGATAGTGAATGTCCCAGGTGGATGAGTGATAAGTCTAACAATTATAATCTTATAAGTATGTGTGAAGACGAGCAACCCATAATTAGCTGGAACTCCTCTTGGTAGATTTCATCCCAACTTCAAAAATCGTACTACCCGTTACCACAACCATGGTGAGTCACTAGACGATTAAGATCCTTGAGGTTGCTTAGCAATTAAGATCGTTGGATCGGAGTAATGCAATAAGCACGTTGGTTCCTCATGATCCTCGAGTCAATAGTTTCCCATTGATATCCCCTTGTCACTTGGGGGGTCGCCGGTCTACTAGCGAACAAGATTCTATCTATGTAGAACAAGGTATCATGTTGTCTGGGCCCTTAATTGGACAACAAGCATTAAGCATCCCACAGATAGTTAAGCACACATAATATAGTAATTAAAATCAACCACAAACTTAATGGAAATTGTATCGGCACATCACATCTCACCAATCCCTTACATCTCCCATGCCCAATGGAACTTACTCACACATGAGAAAAGAAAGCATCATCGATATAATTAAATAAAGGGAGTTCTTGATATTACCGTGGAGATCCAGAATAAGAATAGAAATAAATCCAACACAATTCAATATGGGAAGAACAATATCAAACCCTAGTCTTGCAAGGTGGATCTCTCTCTCTCAAGTACAAGTAATGGCTATGGAGGTGTGGTGGCTAGGAGATCGAAGATCGTGGAGCAAGATGAAGAACATCTTCTCCTTCTTCTCCGGATCTCTTCTTTCTCCCTTTTGGATCGGATGGCGTCTCGTGTGTTCTGTTTTTGACCTTTGCTTCTTTACGAAAGTTGTCCCTTTTAACAAGACGAAGCTGATGGCAACTATACGGTAGGAACTATATGGTCAGAAAAATATTCCTTCCGTATAGTTGCTCGTTAAAGCTACTGTATGCTCCCCTTGATTGCTTCCAAAAAGATACTTGCTTGTTTTTGTCTAAATATTGTGTTTCTGCTGTTAAACCCTCTATTGATATGCAGAACCTTAAACACACATTAAAAACCAAGTTTTTTTGCTACCGAAGTATTAGCATTAGTTAAAGCTAGAAATCCATCAAATCCAAACGAAAACCATTAATAATGTGTCGAATCTCATAGCTATCATATGCCGACGCCATCAAATAAATCCCTGAAGCCGTCCATCTCCATGTGATCAAGCCTGGACCTTGTTGAAGGGCCACCACCCTGCAATTGGCCCCAAATATTGACAAATTGGGAGAGCTGCGTTGGCATCGCGATATGAACCAAGGAGCGCATCCAAATTCTGTTCGTGAGCTCCTTTTGCACCATCCTTCCTTTGTGTGTTGCGATTCGAAGAGGGCCCCTCCTGGAAGCCAACGATCATGCCAAAATAGAAATCAAGCCCCGTTCGCAATCATGATGTACGTGGAAGCCCGGAAGAGCTCCACAGCGGCGTCACACGGTAAGCCAGCCTCGAGCCAAGGCTTAGAAGGATCAGTCCAAGCAATCCATGGCTAGAGAATCCTCATGGCCCTCCCAAATTTTTCGGTGTCAAAAAATTCAAGGCCACCTAACTTCTTTGGATGGAATACTATGCTCCAGTCGACTAGAGGATGTGGGCGAGACCCCGGCGCCGCTCCTAACTTCATCCAAAGGAAGACTCTCTAAAACTTTTCAATCGTATGAATTATCCACTTAGGCAATTTTAATACTGCTAGATGGTACAACACCATGGAGGAGAGGACATCATGACATAGAAGCACCCTCCCTGCACACGTGAAATGCTTTCCCAACCATCCCTCCTAGCTTGTCCAAGAGAGGGTGGAAGTGGATGGCCTTGAGACGTGCATAGTGCAGAGGAAGGCCAAGGTACGTGCATGGGGAAGATTGCCAAAGCTATGATGATTTGCTCCTTAGAGCAACCTATTGGAAAGGCTTTTGACTTCACCAAGTTGGTACACATTCCGCTTGCATCACCGAATGCCCCAAGAATGTGACAGACCGCCGTGACGTCCTCGCTCGAAGGCCCCACAAAAATACCCGCATCATCTGCGAAAAGGGAGACTCCAAAGCGGACTGTCCTGGTCCGAATCGGCCAAAGCACTCCCTCCTCCAAGGCCATGCGGAAAAGGTGGTGTAGGGGTCAATCGTTAGTATGAAGAGAATCAGTGATAATGGTTCAGCCTACCTCATCCCCCTGGCATGCGAGATGGAAGGCACTGGCTTTCCGTTAAGAAGCACCTTGGAAGAGGCCGTCGACAAGAGCAAGCAAATCCATCTCATCCATCTTGGAACAAAACCCAAGAGCTCCAACACCTCCAACAAGAATTGCCAACTCACTGTATTGAAGGCCTTCGAGATGTCCAACTTTAGGAAGAACGCCAGAGTCTTCTCCTTGAACAGCTCCTTAACCAACCCTTGAACATGAAGGAACTTGTCATGTATGCAATGTTTTTTTATGAATGCTGGATGGCTAGGAGAGACAAGATATAGAAGGAGAGGAGTAAGCCACATAGCTAGCATCTTGTAAAATATCTTGGAAACACTATGCTGAGGCTAATTGGTCTAAAGTTCGCAATCTCCCATGCATTCGCTTTCTTTGGCAGCAACACGATGCTAGATTTATTTAGGAGGCAAAAATCCCCCCCATGCTTGGAGAGCGCAACGATAGCTGCATGTAGATCCTCGCAAATCATCTCCCGACACTTCTGGAAGAACAAGAAATGAAGCCATCTGGTCCCGGTGCCTTTTCCACCGGTAGTGCAAAAACTGCCTTACGGAGCTCATCCATGCTGAAAGGTACATCAAGTTGTCTAATGTCCCTTTGAGTGTATCCGAGGGCAGCCCATTTCAGGGATGCCGACCTAGGCTGGGCCGATCCCAAAAAGGTCTTGAAATGATCATGCGATGTTACACTCTCGATACTATCTCTATATTATCTCTGGAATATCTGGGAATATTAGTGAGTACAGAGAAACTAGGAAGAAGATAACTAGGCTATTACAAGTTGTGAACTCTCTACCGCTGCCGCTAGATAGTCATGATCCTCTGGATGCCTTTCGTCGTCCAGGTTTGCTCCTTAAGAAGGGGCTGATGGTTGTGTCGTGTCTCAGTTCTCCCATTTAGCGCCAAGGAACCTTCTATTGGGCTGGACTAGTCTAATGGGCCTGCCTCTATGTAAGACTAGTCCAGTGTTGCTCTCTTCCACTCCCCGCCCAACATATTGCCTGACATCCCCTCCTTATTGAGATGCGGCTTGCCCCCAATCCGGTGCTAGTGGAAAACATTGTTTGTGGCATCCCGCAAAACCACTACTAGAAAATCGCTGTGTTTTTGTGCATTGCATCATCATGACCACATGCTCATGTCATCATGCCACATTGCATTTGAGCATCGTCATGTCATCATGCATATGTTTGTCTAAAACTAGTTTCTAAAAGCCTACCTTTGTTTTCTAAATATCCCCCGTCTTTATTTCAAATTAAAACCCCGGTCTTTTTCAGGTCTCTAGTTTGTCTAAAAAACTATTTGCAAATATCTTTTAAAATAAAATTTAAATAAAAAAATGTTTTGTCCAGGGAGGCAGTCCAGCCGGTCAGACCAGAGGCCCAACTGGCCAAACCGCCTACCACCCGGCCCAAAAGAAACCCTAGCTAAACCTGCCCCAAAACCCTAACCTGACCTACACCTAGTCCCATCCCTGCCGCTTCCACACCCCACCAGCACCCACCGCCGCCACACTGGCACCCCTCCACCTCACTCCATCCTCTCCCATCACGCCACCTCACCCCCAACTCCCTCCCTCTCCCCACCTGCCACAACACGCACTCACACACACACGCGGGCACAGCCAGCCGCGTGCCCCAACCCCGACACCCTGGCCCCAAACCCGACCCCACCGAACCTTCCCCGACCCCGCTCCTCTTCCGCTCCATCTCCCGAGAACGCCGCCGCCTCTCTGCCTCGCGGTCGACGCCCCCAATCTCCTCTCCTCTCCACCCTCCTCCTTCCTCTCTCCCGCATGCAACCCCTCTCTCCCTGTTCTGCTCGACCCCGCCGCCAAGCTCGGCTGCATCACTGCCCCGGCCGCCACCGAGCCACCACTTCGCCGTCGCTGCCCGTCGACCCTGTCCTCGCTCCATCGCTGTCGTCAGCGAGCACCGCCGCCCTCTGCTTGCCCATGTCTGCCCGCACCAGGCACCCGTCGTTGCCCTCCTTCTCGCGGTCAGGGCGCCGCCGTACGACTCCCGCGGGATCCTGCCCCGTCGTCTCACCTCCTCCGTCGAGCTCCCTCCGCCGCCAGCGCCTTCCTCCGTTTCCCTGCAAGCCGCGCTCCGACGGCCGTCCTCTCCGTTGCAAGGCCTCGCCGCCCGCGAGCCCTCTGGCCGCCTTTCTCCGAGCCGCCGTTGCTCGCGTGTGGCCACACGTTTTCATCGCTGCCCTGCAGCCCGGCCAGGGTCCAGCCCTCCTTGCCCTCGTTCTGCATCCTGCCATGTTCTGCCGCCAGCCGTTGCTTGTCCTCTCGCGCTTGTCAACCTCCTGCGCGGGTGCGTCCTCATGTGCATCGCCATCCTGTCACAGCCGCGTAGCCCGGGTTTGACCCCCTCGATGGACGCCTTCACCTGTGGTGCATGGCCTGCTGGCTTGGCCAAGGCGTGCACTCGCGTTGTGTTGATATGGTGATGTGGCTATCCAAGATCTTCGTCAGGGAACGACAAGAACTTCTACCCGAGTCCAAACCTTGAAGACCGAACCCGGTGGCTTTTGCTGGACCATCAACAAGATCTACAATGGGACACCATGACTGAGACCCCGGACCCGAAGACCCCATGTGCGACAAGTACTCCTTCCCGGATGTAACTACCTCGGTGAATTACGCTCCTAGATACAAGCCTGGATGAGCGGAAATGGTTGAAATAGTACGGTGGGGCCCAAAAGCCACTCACGGGTAGACCTTTCGGCCGTCCCAACCATTTCCAGTCATCGGGACAAGTACGGGCGGCGTAATCGGCAGGCGAAGGGATCAACTACATACACAAATGAGTATGTATGCAAGCCACCATACAATAGTACATCAGAGCCATACCATCTAAAAAGAAAGGAAATGTAGCAACGCCATACGGCAAGATTCAAATGACCTAGATAGATATAATAGTTTAGGATATTTCCTCATACATCACACATCAGAGTATCAGGCGGAAGCGGCAAACAAGGTCCGAGTATGGATAAGAAGCAAATCGGCATAAGATGCCCAGAAATAAGCACATCCCGCCCACAGATCTCAGGATCCCTATGCCCGGAATCTCTACACCGAACGATCGTTGCCCACATCATCAGCCTCCTACACCCAGTATCCGTCTTGCGAAGGTACCTGTTCATCTGAACTAATAATTTATCGTGTGAGACCCTAAGGGTACTCAGCAAGTCTTTATGCCTCTAAAGGGGACACAACCTGGGGTGACGCAATTGCAGCAAAAGATAAACCCTAACAGTTCTATAGATACTCACTAACCATCCGCCTAACCAAAGGTAGACGGATGTCCGTGAATTACTGACAACAGTTATAACAGTAATATCCACAGATCCATCCTCCTCCTCGCTTACCAACGAGGAAGCGGACGAACAACCCTCCATCCGTTGGCAATTTTATTAACCATTTCATGAGTGTTGCACTATTTACTAGTCAATTACTTAGTCAAATTAAAAGCGGTACTTTAGTTATGCTTGTCTATGATCAAGAAACTGTGCTCCAAGTTGTCCATAACCGCGGACACGGCTTTCAGAAAGTTTTACCCCTCAGGGGTGCACAAATAGCAACACACACTCGATCAACCTCGGAAAAAACCAAATCAAAACCCAACGAGGCCTTCACGACAAAGAAATCACAGGATTCAGAAATATTTCAGGGGGCCACCCCATTGAGTAGATCCGCAACGAAGTTAGCTGACTCCGAGACGGACTCAAGGTTTGCGACAATGGCTGTAAACGACCGGGAACCCGAAAGTGTGACTGGGCTTGTCGATACCGCGAAAACATTCCGCTTACCTAAACAATATAGTGTGCTCCTCGCACAATCGTAATTAAGCAGTAAAGCATGGCATAAGTACAAGATAGTAATAAAACCTCAAACTAGTTTGTGGCCCCAAGAAATAAGAATGAATCAAGCTCTGGCTCAGGGGGTTCCCATAAGCCTCCCGGATGTGGATAGCGCGAATAATCAAGGTATAGGTTTCAAGTACTCGGGGTCCTACGGGACACAAGTGAGCAGGAAAACCAAATAGCAGATATTGCCCACCGGTGCCACTTTCATTAGTTATCCCATTACTACTCAGGTTAAGTTGTTTAGGTACCTCGTTATCCATCAGACTCTCACATACCCTACACATGCTGTTCTACGACCCGCATGGCTCAAACAACTCCTGTAGTAATGGCTCATGGGATGGAGGAACAAGCTTGGTGGGGTTTAAATGTAAAGGCTATGCAATACTTGGGATTTAGTTTAATGCAATCGCGACTCAATGATGCAAGAATAAGATAGGGGCAATAGGTACTGTATGTATGCAAGAATGTGGTAGTGCTTGCCTGGCAACTCAGTTGAAGCGAGAGACGGATCTGGGTAGTGCTCCTGGTTCTCTTGATAAACCCCCTGCTCAGTGTCTATTCGAAGAAGAACCAAACAAACAAGGGCCAACATAAATAAAGTGCACAAGCATAGGAATAAAATGCGTCAAGCAATAAATCATGCCATGATGAATGATGCACAAGTTGCATGGCAATAATGTAGCATGGCATGGGTGAGGTGTAAGATACAAGAAATATATTTTTATTGAGTTTTGGTCACATTTTATTGTCATATTAGTTGTTGTATACTATATATTTATATGATGCATGCTGCAATTGAAGTCATGGATAGCATAAACAGAAAGGTCTCATCGAGCTGATCATTTTAGACATATCATTTGTCAAATTTGGAGTTATTAATCAAAAGTTATTAATTAATTAAGGTGAGGGGCATTTTATGTAATTTTACTAAACTTGGAAAATAAAGTGCTCAATTGAAAAGGTGGATAGCATATTTGAATTCCTCACATTTTTCTGATTCAAATTCATATATTATTTGTTGGATTTGGATTTATAATTTAAAAGTTATTTTAAAACAGAATTGAAATTTGAATTTTAAACTAATTTGAATAGTTTAAATTTGAACAGACATGCAGAAAACATTTTTATCACCCAGACAGACCCAGCCACGCTCAATGACGGGTGGGGCCAGAGTTGGCTCAGGCCACACGCGCACCGAGAGCCTTTTATACCGCGGCTGCTGCCAGCCACCGAGGCTGACGGGTGGGGACAGGGGCTCGCGGGCCCACGTCCTAGCGGGGGAAGCGGCAGAGGCTGACAGGTGGGTGGATAAGGGACCGCGGGTTGAGGCTGCGAAACATGGGGAGCCTTTTTGCAAAAAGGCAGAGGCACAGACAGGTGGGGCCTGAGGGTCGCGGCTGCGCAAACGAAAAAGTGGGGGGGGGTTTAGAGAAAGTATCATGCGGTACTGTTTTTCTCCGAGCTCTGCATCTGACGCGCGCGGTGCGCAGCGTGGCGAGGCTGGGCGTCGAACCCGCGACGCAGGCGCGTGCACAGAGGGACAGAGCCACTGCGCTGGCTCAGGCTTGGTGACAGGAGGGCGGGCGTGGCCTAGTTAAAGCCCTAGACGGTGCGGGAGTGAGCGGACGAGCGCGGCTACCGGTGCACCGAGTGTGCTCGACGGAACACTCGCCGCTGACAGGAAACGAGGGAGGGAAGGAGCATGTCTAGGAGGCTCGGGGACTCACCGCGGGGCCATTGGTGGGGTTGGATCGGGTCGGCGAGCCGCGGATCGGCGTCGAGGCAGACGGCGGCGACAGCTAGGGTTTGCGTCGGCTTGCGTCGTTTCCGTCGGTGCTGGGGCTTCCTCCTCGCATCTCCGTGCACGGGCTGCTGCAGGGGGTCTGCGTGGGCTTCCTCGACAACCCTAATCGCCACGCCACCGGCTGGTAGAGGATGGAGAGGCGGAGGCCGACGGTGGGCGTCAAGGCAGACGGTGGCGAGGGTGAGGTAAAAGGCAGGCGAGGCAGGGCCTCTGGGGAGATCTGGGAGAGGCCAGAAGGTGGGGAGGGAGGTAGATAAGGACGGGGTGAGGTGGGGATGGCGTGGGGGAGGGGAAGGTGGCTTCGGCCACCTTTTCCCTCTCCTTCACGTGCACGGCATGGGGCCAGGGGAGGGGGTAGCTAGGCAGGGAGAGCTGGGGGAGAGGCTGCCAGGTGGGCCAGGTGAGAGGAAGCTCGGGGTGGGGCAGGCCAGGCAGAGAGGGAGAGAGCAAGAGAGAGGAGAGGGGTAGGCTCGGCTAGGGTTAGATGGGTTTGGGGTGGAGAGAGAGAGAAGAGAGAAGGTGTCGTGTGGGGCCAGAGAGAGGGTGGCCAGGACAGTGGGGTCATGCATGGAGAGAGGGGGAGAGGCCGAGAGAGAGGGGGTTAGGGCTTAAGCATGCACACATGATCACACATGGATGGGGATGGTTTAGAGAGGGGTAGAGTTTAGGGTTAGATGGGGGTATGGTTATTAGGGGGTAGGTTTTAGAGATAGCTAGAGAGGTAGAGAGAGGAGGGGTGAGGTTGAGTGTTGACAAGACAAGGCAAGATCAAGCAAAGGAAAAGAGATGATCCATGCAACAGAAAACAAATAAAATTTAAATGACAAACAAAAAGGTGAAACTTGCATGGCTATAGCTAGATCAAGCAAAAGAAGGAGAGAGAGATGGGAGAATGACCCACTCCAAGAATTCCAAATAAAAACCAAAAGACTTAGATGTGGTGGTTCTGCATGGCCCATGCAAATAATAAATGCCATGTATTCATATTGTGAAAACAACATAAAATCACATGGCATTATTCCATGCATTCCCAAAAAGTGGAATAAGGCCAAGCAAAAGGAACTAGTATTGGATCCACCCAACCCACATGAGCTAGGTAAACTCAAATAAATGCCAGCTCATATTAATTGGATGGTGGAATTATAAGGTGGTGAAGATAAGGTGGTGGAGTCAATAAAAGATATGCCCCCAACTCAACTTGGGCATTTAACAATATATCCAGAACCAAATACAATATCAAAGGCAAATACAATTAATAATGCATATGGGATAAGAACCAACACAAAAAGGGTTTTGTATGATGCTCAAATGCAAGGTGGCATGATGACATGAGCATGATAACATGATGAGGCAACAATTATATGTAGAAGGTAGCCATTTTATTACTAGATCAAGTAGCATTACAGTTGTTAGACAAATGGGATGCTACAACTCTCCCCCACTAAACAGGAATCTCGCCCCGAGATTCTAGGAAGAAGAAGAAGACTCAAAGAGGGTAGGATAGTTGGCACGGAGTTCATCTTCACGCTCCCAAGTGGCTTCATCAACGGAATGGTGCGACCACTGCACCTTGCAGAACTTGATGGACTTGTTGCGAGTCCTTCTTTCTGTGACTTCCAGGATTTTTGTGGGGTGTTCTTGATAAGACAGGTCTTCTTGGAGATCGATTAGCTCATGATCCACGGTCCTGCCGGGATCTTTGAAGCACTTCTTGAGTTGAGAGATGTGGAAAACATCATGGACTTTGAGTTTCTCTGGGAGCTCAAGAGCATAAGCAACTTCTCCTCTTCTACCACGAATTTTGAAGGGACCGATGTATCTAGGATCCAGCTTTCCTTTGATACCAAAGCGGTGTGTGCCTTTCATGGGAGTGACACGAAGGTACACGAGATCACCAGGAGCATACACCATGTCCGTGTGCTTCCTGTCATAATTGCTCTTCTGGCGACTTTGAGCAATCTTCAGATTCTCAAGGATGATATGCACCTTCTCCTCCGCTTGAGTTACAATATCAGGGCCAAACCATATTCTTTCTCCTGCACCTGACCAACCAATCGGAGTTCTGCACTTGCGACCATAGAGAGCCTCAAATGGTGCCATCTTCAGACTTTTCTGGAAGCTGTTGTTGTAAGAGAATTCAGCATAAGGAAGACATTCCTCCCACTTCATGCCAAAAGAGATGACGCAAGCACGAAGCATATCCTCCAGAATCTGATTGATCCTTTCAACTTGTCCTTGCGACTGAGGGTGGTAAGCTGTGCTCAAGTTCAACTTTGTTCCCAAAGCATTTTGGAAACTTTCCCAGAATTTGGAAGTGAAGATGCTCCCACGGTCTGAACTGATCTCAAGCGGAACCCCATACAGAGAGACAATTCTGTTGATATAGAGCTCAGCCAACTGAATTCCAGAAATTGTTTCCTTGACGGGGAAGAAATGAGCCACCTTAGAGAGCCTGTCAATGACAACAAAGATTGCATTGTTGCCCTTCTGCGACCTTGGAAAACCAGTGATGAAGTCCATCTCTACTTTCTCCCATTTCCATTCCGGAGGTTTCAATGGCTGTAGAAGACCGAAAGGTTTCTGATGGACAGCTTTCACTCTGCGGCAGACATCACACTCCGAGACATACTTTGCACAATATCGTTTCAAACCAGGCCACCAATATTGTGTTTTCAAGTCCATGTACATCTTTGTGCTGCCAGGATGGATAGATAGAACAAAATCGTGCGCCTCCTTAAGAACTTGCTCTCTCAAACCTGGGTAGTTTGGAACAAACATCCGGTGTTCAAAGAAAAGCGTGCCTTGATCATCGACGTGGAAGGACTCATACTTCGGAAGCTGAAGTTTGGAGATGATCTTTCTGGTGTGCGGATCACCACGCTGACGAAAGCGAATCTTTTCTTCCAAGAGAGGAGTAGCCAGAAGGTTCAGGAGATGCCCTTGTTCCACAACTTCAAGGTTGAGCTGACGGAATTCCTCGCACAAGAGAGGTTGCTGCTCTTCCATCATGAGGTTGTTGACATAAGCTTTGCGGCTGAGAGCATCGGCCATGACATTAGCTTTGCCCGGTGTGTAGTTGATGGTCAAATCAAAATCATTGATTGCTTCAATCCATCTCCTCTGCCGAAGGTTGAGATCAGGCTGAGTGAAGATATACTTCAAACTCTTGTGGTCAGAAAAGATCTCACAACGGTTGCCAAGCAAGTAGTGCCTCCAAAGTTTCAAAGCAAAGACAACTGCTGCTAGCTCGAGGTCATGTGTGGGATAGTTGATCTCATGCGTCTTCAACTGTCGAGAGGCATAAGCAACCACTTGCTTTTCTTGCATAAGGACCGCACCCAATCCTTGCAACGAGGCGTCACAGAATATCTGGAAAGGCTTAGATGTATCCGGAGGAACCAAGACTGGTGTGGAAGTGAGCTTCTCTTTGAGTGTCTCAAAGCTTGCTTGACATGCAGGAGTCCAAAGGTATTTCTTGCCTTTCTTGAGGAGATCGGTAAGAGGCTTCGCTATCTTCGAAAAGTTCTGAACGAAGCGACGGCAATAACTAGCCAAACCAAGGAAGCTCCACACTTCTTTGACATTTACAGGAGGAAGCCATTCAACAATTGTCTTCACAGTTTCCGGGTTGACTGCAATGCCCTTGGCAGAGATGACATGACCAAGATAGGTTACTTGAGGCAGCCAAAACTCACACTTTGAGAACTTTGCATACAAGCGGTTCTCGCGAAGCTTGTTTAGGACACAGCGAAGGTGTTCTTCATGCTCTTCCTTGGACTTAGAATAGACCAGGATGTCATCCAGATAGACCACAACGAACTTATCCAGGTACTCCATGAAGACCGAGTTCATAAGCCTCGAGAAGGTAGCAGGTGCGTTGGTGAGACCGAAAGACATGACTGTGTACTCATACAGGCCATAGCGGGTGGTGAAAGCTGTTTTAGGCACATCTTCCATGCGAATCTTGATTTGGTGATAACCACTTCTCAAGTCAAGCTTAGAGAACACCACAGCTCTAGCTAGCTGATCGAAGAGATCATTAATCCGCGGAAGGGGATATTTATTCTTGATGGTTTTAGCATTGAGAGCCCGATAGTCAACACAAAGTCTATCAGTCTTGTCACGCTTCTTCACAAAGATTGTTGGGCTACCCCAAGAAGAAGTACTGTGTTGAATGAAACCCAACTTCTCTTGTTCATCAAGCTGTCGTTTAAGTTCAGCCAACTCAGCAGGACCCATTTTATAAGGCCGCTTGGAGATAGGAGCCGTTCCAGGTTCAAGCTCAATTACAAACTCAACCTCACGATCCGGAGGCATACCCGACAACTCTTCAGGAAAGACATCCGGAAACTCACAGACCACCGGTACACTCTGAATAGCTTCCATAGCATCATCATTCAGAGCCGCCAAAGAGAAAAGCTGGATAGCAGGAGTCAGTCTTGGAGAAAAGACTATATGGCCTTCAGGAATCTTCAGAGAAACCGAGCGTTCAGCACAATCAATCACAGCTGCATTTGCCGTCAACCAATCCATGCCCAAGATGACATCAATGTCAGAATTGCCCAGAACAATTAAGGAAGCCGAGAACGAAGATCCACCAATCTCAATTTGATTGCCATGGCTGACTTTAGAATCTACCATATTTGCTCCAGGAGAAAGGACCATTAACCGCTTAAGAAGAGGGTCTGCCGCTAACCCATTGTCACTTGCAAACTTGATAGAAACAAAAGAATGTGATGCACCAGAATCAAACAAAACTCGCGCAGGGACTGAGTTAACGGAAAGCATACCCATCACAACTCCAGGTGCATGCTCAGCTTGAGCAGCGTTGACACAGTTGGCACGAGCAACAGTAGACCCGGTCTTGGTGTTGATGTTGAGAGCCCGAGGTGGTGGTGCACGAACCATAGAAGAGCTTGCCGCAGATCTTGGAGGGGGTGGAGGAAGAGCTTTGTTTTTCAACGGACAATTCCAGTTTAGATGCCCAGGGTCTCCACACGTGAAGCAAGCACCAGGTGGACGTGGAGCAACGTAGCCAGGGACTCCGCCAGGCGCTGCAGGGTAGTTGTGGGTGTAGCCCCTAGGAGCAGCAGTGATGAAGTTTGGTGGCCTTGACGCGTATCTTCCAGGTCTTGGTGAAGCCGGGAGCGACGGTGGGGTGTTAGGAACCCAGACACGCCGCTTAGAAGGAGCTGACATAGCTGAAGAGCTTGGTGCATCACAGTTGTGTTTCTTTGACTCCTCAAACACTTGCCTACTTGCCTCTTCCTGGAGAGCTGTATGCTGAAGTTCCAGAAAAGACGCCGGCCTTGCATGTGTGATTGCATATTTAATCGATGCATTGAGGCGTTGCCTAAACCTCTTTTGCTTCTTCTTGTCATCAGATATCTCATCGCCACCATAACGAGAAAGATTCATGAAGTTCCTGATGTAGGTGTTGACATTACCATTTCCCTGCTTGAGGTTGAGAAAAGCTTCTTTCATCCTCTCCAGACAATTTCTGACAGATACTGCTCTTTGAACGCTCCCGTGAACCGTTCCCAAGTAGGCTGAAAACCAGTGCAGTTTGCCTTCAGGTAATTCTCCCACCAGAGAGCTGCATCTCCCTTCAGAAGGTGAGTAGCACACTTTACCCACTCTTGCTCAGGAACATCAGCAGTCTCGAGTAGCCTTGTATTCTCACGCAACCAATCATCCGCATCCAGTGGTCGATCAGAAACATCAAATTGGCGAGGGTTGAACTTTAGTAAGCTTTTGATGTCTCCTCGCTTCGGAGGTGGAGGTAGTGGAGCAAACTCATTCCTACGAACACTCTCTTCAAAGCGCTGCTGGTTCTGCTGCATTGCTGCCAAGGCGTTGGCGATGTTTGACAATGCGGACCCCAGTTCCGGTGGAATGTCCTCATCAGAACGGCGTGGTGGAGCCATCCTGTGATTGATATAAAACACAAGTCAGTACTATAATGGAGAATAATAATAATCCAAAATAGTACCAAGATGGAATTAACCAAGATTAAAGGATACAATTTACTAAGATGATATTACAATATCAACAAAGTTCAAAGCACCTAGGAGATATTAAGCATATCGCACACGACTGAAAAGGAGTGTGGTACACAAATATATCAAAGAAAAATTTTCCACAAATTTCAGCATTAAAATACCAATAGATGCGCAAAATTACTTAACGAATCAAGATTAGTGACTCTATCAATTCAATATACCAAAGCGAATGATAAGAGTAGTGGTATGGTCGCGACTCCATCCCGCACTCAAATAATTACTCCGCACATGAATAAGTGGAACACATATCCCAACCCCTTCTTCTCACGATGAACCTAAAGATTAGTAACTACGGAAACGAACACCCCAAACAAGATAACGTCGGGTAACCAAGAGTAAGACAGATCGCGTCGGTTTGCAAAAGCCTGTCGGTATGGAATGTACCAACAGTTGATAACCAAAAGGCCGATTGTGATAACAACTTGGATGCAACAGATAGACAAAGAATTACTCACACACACACACACACACAACCTATGGTACTACGGAAACCCAGAACACGTGAATCCTAGTTTGAACTTTTAAGAAGAGGATTGAAAACGTTACACTTCCTTACCAGAAAAGGGTGGGTGGGAGGGTAAGAAGAAAAATGGAAGCAGTCCTACTCTCACGTTTTGTTTTTCCCTAGTATACATAACTACCAAAATATTTGCTAGACTGACAACGACCATTTGGCTGAGACCCTGAAGGTCGGGATGGCTCTGATACCAATTGTAACTACCTCGGTGAATTACGCTCCTAGATACAAGCCTGGATGAGCGGAAATGGTTGAAATAGTACGGTGGGGCCCAAAAGCCACTCACGGGTAGACCTTTCGGCCGTCCCAACCATTTCCAGTCATCGGGACAAGTACGGGCGGCGTAATCGGTAGGCGAAGGGATCAACTACATACACAAATGAGTATGTATGCAAGCCACCATACAATAGTACATCAGAGCCATACCATCTAAAAAGAAAGGAAATGTACCAACGCCATACGGCAAGATTCAAATGACCTAGATAGATATAATAGTTTAGGATATTTCCTCATACATCACACATCAGAGTATCAGGCGGAAGCGGCAAACAAGGTCCGAGTACGGATAAGAAGCAAATCGGCATAAGATGCCCAGAAATAAGCACATCCCGCCCACAGATCTCACGGATCCCCGTGCCCGGAATCTCTACACCGAATGATCATTGCCCACATCATCAGCCTCCTCCACCCAGTATCCGTCTTGCGAAGGTACCTGTTCATCTGAACCAATAATTTATCGTGTGAGACCCTAAGGGTACTCAGCAAGTCTTTATGCCTCTAAAGGGGACACAACATGGGGTGACTCAATTGCAGCAAAAGATAAACCCTAACAGTTCTATAGATACTCGCTAACCATCCGCCTAACCAAAGATAGACGGATGTCCGTGAATTACTGACAACAGTTATAACAGTAATATCCACAGATCCATCCTCCTCCTCGCTTACCAACGAGGAAGCGGACGAACAACCCTCCATCCGTTGGCAATTTTATTAACCATTCCATGAGTGTTGCACTATTTACTAGTCAATTACTTAGTCAAATTAAAAGCGGTACTTTAGTTATGCTTGTCTATGATCGAGAAACTGTGCTCCAAGTTGTCCATAACCGCGGACACGGCTTTCAGAAAGTTTTACCCTGCAGGGGTGCACAAATAGCAACACACACTCGATCAACCTCGGAAAAACCAAATCAAAACCCAACGAGGCCTTCACGACAAAGCAATCACAGGATTCAGAAATATTTCAGGGGGCCACCCCATTGAGTAGATCCGCAACGAAGTTAGCTGACTCCGAGACGGACTCAAGGTTTGCGACAATGGCTGTAAACGACCGGGAACCCAAAAGTGTGACTGGGCTTGTCGATACCGCGAAAACATTCCGCTTACCTAAACAGTACAGTGTGCTCCTCGCACAATCGTAATTAAGCAGTAAAGCATGGCATAAGTACAAGATAGTAATAAAACCTCAAACTAGTTTGTGGCCCCAAGAAATAAGAATGAATCAAGCTCTAGCTCAGGGGGGTCCCATAAGCCTCCCGGATGTGGATAGCGCGAATAATCAAGGAACAGGTTTCAAGTACTCGGGGTCCTACGGGACACAAGTGAGCAGGAAAACCAAATAGCAGATATTGCCCACCGGTGCCACTTTCATTAGTTATCCCATTACTACTCAGGTTAAGTTGTTTAGGTACCTCGTTATCCATCAGACTCTCACATACCCTACACATGCTGTTCTACGACCCGCATGGCTCAAACAACTCCTGTAGTAATGGCTCATGGGATGGAGGAACAAGCTTGGTGGGGTTTAAAAGTAAAGGCTATGCAATACTTGGGATTCAGTTTAATGCAATTGCGACTCAATGATGCAAGAATAAGAGAGGGGCAATAGGTACTGTATGTATGCAAGCATGTGGTAGTGCTTGCCTGGCAACTCAGTTGAAGCGAGAGACGGATCTGGGTAGTGCTCCTGGTTCTCTTGATAAACCCCCTGCTCAGTGTCTATTCGAAGAAGAACCAAACAAACAAGGGCCAACAGAAATAAAGTGCACAAGCATAGGAATAAAATGCGTCAAGCAATAAATCATGCCATGATGAATGATGCACAAGTTGCATGGCAATAATGTAGCATGGCATGGGTGAGGTGTAAGATACAAGAAATATATTTTTATTGAGTTTTGGTCACATTTTATTGTCATATTAGTTGCTGTATACTATATATTTGTATGATTCATGCTTCAATTGAAGTCATGGATAGCATAAACAGAAAGGTCTCGTCGAGCTGATCATTTTAGACATATCATTTGTCAAATTTGGAGTTATTAATCAAAAGTTATTAATTAATTAAGGTGAGGGGAATTTTATGTAATTTTACTCAACTTGGAAAATAAAGTGCTCAATTGAAAAGGTGGATAGCATATTTGAATTCCTCACATTTTCCTGATTCAAATTCATATATTATTTGTTGGATTTGGATTTATAATTTAAAAGTTATTTTAAAACAGAATTGAAATTTGAATTTTAAACTAATTTGAATAGTTTAAATTTGAACAGACATGCAAAAAACATTTTTATCACCCAGACAGACCCAACCATGCTCAATGACGGGTGGGGCCAGAGTTGGCTCAGGCCACACGCGCACCGAGAGCCTTTTATACCGCGGCTGCTGCCAGCCACCGAGGCTGACGGGTGGGGACAGGGGCTCGCGGGCCCACGTGCCAGCGGGGGAAGCGGCAGAGGCTGACAGGCGGGTGGATAAGGGACCGCGGGTTGAGGCTGCGAAACGTGGTGAGCCTTTTTGCAAAAAGGCAGAGGCACAGACAGGTGGGGCCTGAGGGTCGCGGCTGCGCAAACGAAAAAGTGGGGGGGGGGGGTTTAGAGAAAGTACCATGCGGTACTGTTTTTCTCCTAGCTCTGCATCTGACGCGCGCGGTGCGCGGCGTGGCGAGGCTGGGCATCGAACCCGCGACGCAGGCGCGTGCGCAGAGGGACAGAGCCACTGCGCTGGCTCAGGCTTGGTGACAGGAGGGCGGGCGTGGCCTAGTTAAAGCCCTAGACGGCGCGGGAGCGAGCGGACGAGCGTGGCTGCCGGTGCACCGAGTGTGCTCGACGGAACGCTCGCCGCCGACAGGAAACGAGGGAGGGAAGGAGCATGTCTAGGAGGCTCGGGGACTCACCGCGGGGCCGTTGGTGCGGTTGGATCGGGTCGGCGAGCCGCGGATCGGCGTCGAGGCAGACGGCGGCGACAGCTAGGGTTTGTGTCGGCTTGCGTCGTTTCCGCCGGTGCTGGGGCTTCCTCCTCGCGTCTCCGTGCACGGGCTGCTGCAGGGGGTCTGCGTGGGCTTCCTCGACGACCCTGATCGCCACGCCACCGGCTGGTAGAGGATGGAGAGGCGGAGGCCAACGGTGGGCGTCGAGGCAGACGGTGGCGAGGGTGAGGTAAAAGGCAGGCGAGGCAGGGCCTCTGGGGAGATCTGGGAGAGGCCAGAAGGTGGGGAGGGAGGTAGATAAGGACGGGGTGAGGTGGGGATGGCGTGGGGGAGGGGAAGGTGGCTTCGTCCACCTTTTTCCTCTCCTTCACGTGCACGGCATGGGGCCAGGGGAGGGGGTAGCTAGGCAGGGAGAGCTGGGGGAGAGGCTGCCAGGTGGGCCAGGTGAGAGGAAGCTCGGGGTGGGGCAGGCCAGGCAGAGAGGGAGAGAGCAAGAGAGAGGAGAGGGGTAGGCTCGGCTAGGGTTAGATGGGTTTGGGGTGGAGAGAGAGAGAAGAGAGAAGGTGTCGTGTGGGGCCAGAGAGAGGGTGGCCAGGACGGTGGGGTCATGCATGGAGAGAGGGGGAGAGGCCTAGAGAGAGGGGGATTAGGGCTTAAGCATGCACACATGATCACACATGGATGGGGATGGTTTAGAGAGGGGTAGAGTTTAGGGTTAGATGGGGGTATGGTTATTAGGGGGTAGGTTTTAGAGATAGCTAGAGAGGTAGAGAGAGGAGGGGTGAGGTTGAGTGTTGACAAGACAAGGCAAGATCAAGGAAAGGAAAAGAGATGATCCATGCAACAGAAAACAAATAAAATTTAAATGACAAACAAAAAGGTGAAACTTGCATGGCTCTAGCTAGATCAAGCAAAAGAAGGAGAGAGAGATGGGAGAATGACCCACTCCAAGAATTCCAAATAAAAACCAAAAGACTTAGATGTGGTGGTTCTACATGGCCCATGCAAATAATAAATGCCATGTATTCATATTGTGAAAACAACATAAAATCACATGGCATTATTCCATGCATTCCCAAAAAGTGGAATAAGGCCAAGCAAAAGGAACTAGTATTGGATCCACCCAACCCACATGAGCTAGGTAAACTCAAATAAATGCCAGCTCATATTAATTGGATGGTGGAATTATAAGGTGGTGAAGATAAGGTGGTGGAGTCAATAAAAGATATGCCCCCAACTCAACTTGGGCATTTAACAATATATCCAGAACCAAATACAATATCAAAGGCAAATACAATTAATAATGCATATGGGATAAGAACCAACACAAAAAGGGTTTTGTATGATGCTCAAATCCAAGGTGGCATGATGACATGAGCATGATAACATGATGAGGCAACAATTATATGTAGAAGGTAGCCATTTTATTACTAGATCAAGTAGCATTACAGTTGTTAGACAAATGGGATGCTACACCGGATGCGATGATCGAGAACCCGGATGGTAAGGACACCGACGCAGAACGCCAAGTTCTTCATCCCGGACGCCAAGACCGACCTGATACGCGGGCCCGACAAGATCGACACCGACCAGGGCGATCCGATGTGCCCCCGACGCCAACCAAGTCCTTCTCGGATGCGACAAGATCGACTTCCGTTGTCCGAGACCGATCCCGCCGAGACCAAACCCCAGATCCGAACCCTGTCGAACCCCGAACCCCCGGAACCAAGATCTTCCGAACCCAGATGTGTGAACCTTTTCCCGAGCCCTATTTTATAAATGCTATATATAAAACTTGTTGCATATTAATTGTTCATCTCGCATGCATATCATGTGGGTTGGGGGCATTATGCCGATTCACCTCATAATTAAATATGGAGTGTTTATGCGGGATATACTTGTATTATACCGCCTCCGTTTAAATTGGTGTAGCGAATCGATGCCATGTTTCACCCTGTTAAGACAACATTTAAATTGCGGGGTATCTAAACAACTTGAACCTATTAAATAATTATCGGGACCCTGGTTCCGCTTAAGATGGCCTAATTGCATCGCATGCCTGCCATGTCATACATCATACATGCATCATGCCCGATTTTCTACCGTAGTATTAAATAGTCCATCCGGTGTTTCTTCTAGTGCTTTGATTCTTCACGGATTAGGCCGATGAGTTGATGCGAGTGTCGACCCGATCTTCGGATGAACCTTCGGCAATGTTTTCAGGCGAGCATCCCTTCCCCTTCTACCTATTTTGCATTTATAGTCTTTATTTCCTCCTGTTGATCTATTGCTATCTGTGTTGCGATGCTCTAGTTTCGTACCCGTGATATCCCTTGCGGCCTTATATTGCCTTGGACACATCCTATTACCTGTTGTTTGGTAGATAGTTGGACCTGCGCGTCGTAGTCGCTTGCTCAAGTGATGTTGCGTGTCGTCAAGTACCACAGTTGTTGGAGTATTGCCGCATGTTTAATGTTGGAGATGATCATGGCTTTAATTACTGTTTAATAACTAAAATTGAAAGTAGGTAAATGCAGAGGCACCGGTGGGTAATACACAATATTTGGATTTTAACCGCTCACTGGTGTCCCGTAGGACCCCGAGTTCTTGACACCTGTTCCGAGATCGAGCGCGCTAACCATAGGTGGGGTGTATGGGCACCCCCATCGATTTAGTACCCGATTCCAAGTACTGTACTGGGGGCCACAAGTAGTTTGGGGCTTTATTACTATCCTGTACTTATGCCATGCTTTACTGCTTAATTTAAATTGTGCGAAGTACTGCACCTGTACTGTTTAGGTAAGCGGAGTGTTTTCGCGGTATCGACAAGCCCAGTCTCATTTTCGGGTTCCCAGTCGTTTACAGCCATTGACGCAAACCCTGAGTCCGTCTCGGAGACCGGCCGACTTCGTTGCGGGTAGCTTAGTGGGGTGGCCCCCATGTACTTGCTTTGGGTCTGGGAAACGTCATGACTTAGGCCCCGCCGACATACCGATGGGTGTATGTTAACTGATCTGGCAAAAAGGGTCGAAGTGCGTGTGGATACTTTGGTGCACCCCTGCAGGGTTAAATCTTTTCGAGAAGCCGTGTCCACGGTTATGGACGACTTGGAGCACAGTTCTCGATCATAGACAACTATAACTAAAGTTTACTGCTATAATTTGACTTGTATCCGATATGACTAGTAATCAGCTTCACTGCAACGGAATGGCTAAATAAAAGTACCAACAACTGCTGGGTTTTTGGATATCTCATGCTAATTGTATCTGACTAGTAAGTGTTGCAACTACAACGGAATGGTTAACTAAAATAGCCCACTACTTATTATATCAGGATGATTATCTATACCTGACTAGTAATTGCTGCAACGATAACTGAATAAATAAAACTGCCAACG
Source organism: Avena sativa (assembly GCA_916181665.1). NCBI lineage: Eukaryota > Viridiplantae > Streptophyta > Magnoliopsida > Poales > Poaceae > Avena > Avena sativa. Next base: position 103,853,754 of record OV702282.1, read on the forward strand.
GTGTGAGTTCCTCGGTTGACTTCCTCGTTTGGTCTCGAGGGGGAAATACCAGGATGGGTATGTTTGGTGGTAGTATTAGGATGGTTCCGAATAGGTCTTTCTTATCCCTCTCTGATAGCCGCCAGTTATATCGAGTCTCTATGGGGTGTTTAGTGCATGTTGCGCTACCGCTTCAGTCCACCATACCTATGTAGGCGAGGACCGCCGAATTCTAGCCTCGCCGTGTACTGGCCTCAGTACTGACCGCTCTCTTTTTCCTTTGCCCTTTGTCGGCACCCCTTTTGTTTAAGCAGGTTTGAGATCGACGTCATTAGCAGGGTTACCCTTCCGGCTTGGCCTGGGCAGGGTTATGGACGCCATTGGTTATTCTTCAGGGCTCTAAGCTCAATTTGCATCTTGTCCGTACTCGGACGCTATATCGTTTTCCAGGTGATTTGGATCTTTGTATTGTATATCTGTATTCTTGACTCTTTGAGTCGCTGTTGTATATATATGTTTTGTGGGTTCCATCGAGGCTATTGTGTAATGACATTACTTCGTTTTCCACCCGCACGCAAGTGCCTGGTGGCCACCTTTGAATCGTTTCTATGCGGGTTTGGTGGGAAGCGCTAAAACTTGCATAGGGACGATTCTGAGGGTGTTACAGAGTGGTATCAGAGCTCAGCAGTTGTGATACCCCACATTTCCAGCCTGTAGGATAACCTAGCTAACGGCCGAAGTAGAGTGTCAAAACTATTTTTGAAAAATCGGTTGGATAGTTCTGATTAGGTCTGATTTTACTCCTTACCCCTCTGCTGCTCTCCTCTCACCTCTGCGTGTTTTGAATCCGCTCTCTTCTCTCTCTTCGAGTCCAGGATTTCTCGTGGTTGGGTTCCATCGTACCTTCAGGGTTTCGCTTCCTCCTTTGGTAACGGTGTTGCTACATCTGGTCTTCATGCTATCCGAAGAACCCTTCGTCCGGTGGACTTCTCTTTGTTCCTTCTCGTGCCTTCCGGTGTTTTCCGACGTGACGACATCATCTACGCTAGATCCGATGCAGAGTCTGCATCACTCCTTTGTTTCTGAACCTCGATTGTCAAGATCTTCAGTCTGATTCCGAGAATGGTTGCACGCTTTTCAACTGATTGTGCAGAGTAATAGTTTGGGTGCGTGATGGACTGGCCCCCATGCCGACTACTCACTCTATTCGCTTGTGTACATTGAAGTGGATGAGAATGCATCGGTTCCCTCTTTCTATCGAAGCTAGAGGTGTCTTTATTTGTTGATACCTCTACCTTCGACCTTTTGTTCCCGGAGTGTTCTCTCGACGATCACGGACAACGACCTCTTGTTAGTGGTGTCGCGAGGATCTACACGATGCGAGAAGATTCAGATCGCCGCCCTTCTTCCCGGTACCATGAGGCGGATCTCGAGGGCGAGATCCATTGTTAGTGGTGTCGAATTGTGGCATCCCGCAAAACCACTACTAGAAAATCGCTGTGTTTTTGTGAATTGCATCATCATGACCACATGCTCATGTCATCATGCCACATTGCATTTGAGCATCGTCATGTCATCATGCATATGTTTGTCTAAAACTAGTTTCTAAAAGCCTACCTTTGTTTTCTAAATATCCCCCGTCTTTATTTCAAATTAAAACCCCGGTCTTTTTCAGATCTCTAGTTTGTCTAAAAAACTATTTGCAAATATCTTTTAAAATAAAATTTAAATAAAAAAATGTTTTGTCCAGGGAGGCAGTCCAGCCGGTCAGACCAGAGGCCCAACTGGCCAAACCGCCTACCACCCGGCCCAAAAGAAACCCTAGCTAAACCTGCCCCAAAACCCTAACCTGACCTACACCTAGTCCCATCCCTGCCGCTTCCACACCCCACCAGCACCCACCGCCGCCACCCTGGCACCCCTCCACCTCACTCCATCCTCTCCCATCACGCCACCTCACCCCCAACTACCTCCCTCTCCCCACCTGCCGCAACACGCACTCACACACACACGCGCGCGCAGCCAGCCGCGTGCCCCCACCCCGACACCCTGGCCCCAAAACCCGACCCCACCGAACCTTCCCCGACCCCGCTCCTCTTCCGCTCCATCTCCCGAGAACGCCGCCGCCTCTCTGCCTCGCGGTCGACGCCCCCGATCTCCTCTCCTCGCCACCCTCCTCCTTCCTCTCTCCCGCATGCAACCCCTCTCTCCCTGTTCTGCTCGACCCCGCCGCCAAGCTCGGCTGCATCACCGCCCCGGCCGCCACCGAGCCTCCACTTCGCCGTCGCTGCCCGTCGACCCTGTCCTCGCTCCATTGCTGTCGGCAGCGAGCACCGCCGCCCTCTGCTTGCCCGTGTCTGCCCGCACCAGGCACCCGTCGTTGCCCTCCTTCTCGCGGTCAGGCGCCACCGTACGACTCCCGTGGGATCCTGCCCCGTCGTCTCACCTCCTCCGTCGAGCTACCTCTGCCGCCAGCGCCTTCCTCCGTTTCCCTGCAAGCCACGCTCCGACGGCCGTCCTCTCCGTTGCAAGGCCTCGCCGCCCGCGAGCACCTCTGGCCGCCTTTCTCCGAGCCGCCGCTGCTCGCGTGTGGCCACACGTTTTCATCGCTGCCCTGCAGCCCGGCCAGGTTCCAGCCCTCCTTGCCCTCGTTCTGCATCCTGCCATGTTCCGCCGCCAGCCGTTGCTTGTCCTCTCGCGCTTGTCAACCTCCTGCGCGGGTGCGTCCTCATGTGCATCGCCGTCCTGTCACAGCCGCGTAGCCCGGGTTTGACCCCCTTGATGGATGCCTTCACCTGTGGTGCATGGCCTGCTGGCTTGCCCAAGGCGTGCACTCGTGTTGTGTTGATATGGTTATGTGGCTATCCAAGATCTTCATCAGGGAACGACAAGAACTTGTACCCGAGTCCAAACCCCGAAGACCGAACCTGGTGGCTTTTGCTGGACCATCAACAAGATCTACAATGGGACACCATGACTGAGACCCCGGACCCGAAGACCCCATGTGTGACAAGTACTCCTTCCCGGATGCGATGCTCGAGAACCCGGACGATAAGGACACCGACGCAGAACGCCAAGTTCTTCATCCCGGACGCCAAGACCGACCTGATACGCGGGCCCGACAAGATCGACACCGACCAGGGCGATCCGATGTGCCCTCGACGCCAACCAAGTCCTTCTTCTCGGATGCGACAAGATCGACTTCCGTTGTCCGAGACCGATCCCGCCGAGACCAAACCCCAGATCCGAACCCTGTCGAACCCCGAACCCCCGGAACCAAGATCTTCCGAACCCAGATGTGTGAACCTTTTCCCGAGCCCTATTTTATAAATGCTATATATAAAACTTGTTGCATATTAATTGTTCATCTCGCATGCATATCATGTGGGTTGGGGGCATTATGCCGATTCACCTCATAATTAAATATGGAGTGTTTATGCGGGATATACTTGTATTATACCGCCTCCGTTTAAATTGGTGTAGCGAATCGATGCCATGTTTCACCCTGTTAAGACAACATTTAAATTGCGGGGTATCTAAACAACTTGAACCTATTAAATAATTATCGGGACCCTGGTTCCGCTTAAGATGGCCTAATTGCATCGCATGCCTGCCATGTCATACATCATACATGCATCATGCCCGATTTTCTACCGTAGTATTAAATAGTCCATCCGGTGTTTCTTCTAGTGCTTTGCTTCTTCACGGATTAGGCCGATGCGAGTGTCGACCCGATCTTCGGATGAACCTTCGGCAATGTTTTCAGGCGAGCATCCCTTCCCCTTCTACCTATTTTGCCTTTATAGTCTTTATTTCCTCCTGTTGATCTATTGCTATCTGTGTTGCGATGCTCTAGTTCTGTACCCGTGATATCCCTTGCGGCCTTATATTGACTTGGACACATCCTATTACCTGTTGTTTGGTAGATAGTTGGACCTGCGCGTCGTAGTCGCTTGCTCAAGTGCTGTTGCGTGTCGTCAAGTACCACAGTTGTTGGAGTATTGCCGCATGTTTAATGTTGGAGATGATCATGGCTTTAATTACTGTTTAATAACTAAAATTGAAAGTAGGTAAATGCAGAGGCACCAGTGGGTAATACACAATATTTGGATTTTAACCGCTCACTGGTGTCCCGTAGGACCCCGAGTTCTTGACATCTGTTCCGAGATCGAGCGCGCTAACCACAGGTGGGGTGTATGGGCACCCCCATCGATTTAGTACCTGATTCCAAGTATTGTACTGGGGGCCACAAGTAGTTTGGGGCTTTATTACTATCCTGTACTTATGCCATGCTTTACTGCTTAATTTAAATTGTGCGAAGTACTGCACCTGTACTGTTTAGGTAAGCGGAGTGTTTTCGAGGTATCGACAAGCCCAGTCTCATTTTCGGGTTCCCAGTCGTTTACAGCCATTGACGCAAACCCTGAGTCCGTCTCGGAGACCGGCCGACTTTGTTGCGGGTAGCTTAGTGGGGTGGCCCCCATGTACTTGCTTTGGGTCTGGGAAACGTCATGACTTAGGCCCCGTCGACATACCGATGGGTGTATGTTAACTGATCTGGCAAAAAGGGTCGAAGTGCGTGTGGATACTTTGGTGCACCCCTGCAGGGTTAAATCTTTTCGAGAAGCCGTGTCTGCGGTTATGGACGACTTGGAGCACAGTTCTCGATCATAGACAACTATAACTAAAGATTACTGCTATAATTTGACTTGTATCCGATATGACTAGTAATCAGCTTCACTACAATGGAATGGCTAAATAAAAGTACCAACAACTGCTGGGTTTTGGGATATCTCATGCTAATTGTATCTGACTAGTAAGTGTTGCAACTACAACGGAATGGTTAACTAAAATTGCCCACTGCTTATTATATCAGGATGATTATCTATACCTGACTAGTAATTGCTGCAATGATAACTGAATAAATAAAACTGCCAACGGTGTGAGTTCCTCGGTTGACTTCCTCGTTTGGTCTCAAGGGGGAAATACCAGGATGGGTATGTTTGGTGGTAGTATCAGGATGGTTCCGAATAGGTCTTTCTTATCCCTCTCTGATAGCCGCCAGTTATATCGAGTCTCTATAGGGTGTTTAGTGCATGCTGCGCTGCCGCTTCAGTCCACCATACCTATGTAGGCGAGGACCGCCGAATTCTAGCCTCGCCGTGTACTGGCCTCAGTACTGACCGCTCTCTTTTTCCTTTGCCCTTTGTCGGCACCCCTTTTGTTTAAGCAGGTTTGAGATCGACGTCGTTAGCAGGGTTACACTTCCGGCTTGGCCTGGGCAGGGTTATGGACGCCATTGGTTATTCTTCAGGGCTCTTAGCTCAATTTGCATCTTGTCCGTACTCGGACGCTATATCGTTTTCCAGGTGATTTGGATCTTTGTATTGTATATCTGTATTCTTGACTCTTTGAGTCGCTGTTGTATATATATGTTTTGTGGGTTCCATCGAGGACTATTGTGTAATGATATTACTTCGTTTTCCACCCGCACGCAAGTGCCTGGTGGGCACCTTTGAATCGTTTCTATGCGGGTTTGGTGGGAAGCGCTAAAACTTAGCATAGGGCCGATTCTGAGGGTGTTACATTGTTGCTGTTCTTGTTTGTCCTACCAAGTGATGTCAGTGGCGGTAGGGTCCGACCATTGAATTTGCACTTGTTCTCTACGCCCCGTTGGCCCACGGCACCAACGATGTGCTAGAATCTTCATAGGGATAATAGGTGCATCAGTAACTGAATGTGGATCTGGGGTTGCAATGGTACCTGGACGAAGCATTTTGTGGAACTAGGACACATGGAAAACCGGGTGGATTCTGGACATGGGTGATAGTGCCACTCCGTAAGCCACATGGTTGATACTGCGAGCAATAGTGTAGGGACCGAAGTATTTGAACGCCAGCTTGTGATTTTCTATTCTGGATACCGAAGATTGCACATAGGGTTGTAGTTTAATGAATACATCATCACGAGGAGAAAAAGTGTGCACTGACCTTTTCTTGTCAGCCTGATTCTTCATTTGTTGCTTAGCATAATGGAGGTTGTGTAAAAGCAGTTGTTGCATTACCTGCCTTTCTGTAAACCATTCTTCTAGAGATGGTGTTGAACATGTCGAAGTGCTAGTGATCCCCTAATTCCTTGGTTCTTACCATACAAGGCCACAAATGGTGACATTTTGATTGCATAATGCTCACTGGTGTTGTGCCAGAATTCGTCCAAGGAAAGATACTGACTCCACTTGTGAGGGGCAGCATGTGTGAAACACCTGAGGAAGATCTCTAGACACTGGTTGACTCGTTCAGATTGGCCATCCGTTTGAGGGTGATAAGCTGAACTCATCCTCAGTTCACTTCCCATGTGAGCAAACAACTACTTCCAAAATTTTCTTGTGAATATTGGGTCCCTATCTGATACCATAATCTCAGGTAGACCACGCAATTTGACCACATTGTCCAAGAAGAGGGCCGCTACTTTGGCAACAGTGAGAGGGTGATGGAGAGGAATGAAGTAGGCATATTGAGTGAACTTGTCCACAATCACCATGATGCAGTTGGCCATACCTGAGGTTGGGAGGCCCTCGATGAAATCCATGGTGACCATTTTCCAAGCGGCATTAGGAGTTGGTAGCAGCTGTAGCAAGCCTGGGTATTTCACCCTCTCAGTTTTAGCTTGTTGGAAAATCATACAAGATTGGACTAATGACTTTATTTGTGTCTTCATTTTGGGCTAGGAAAATAGCTTTTTGAGTTTGCTATAAGTACCTGGGAAACCTAAGTGACCCCCAACTTTGCTCGAGTGAAATGTTATCATTATATTCTCCTGGAGAGAAAGTGACCCTCCTAACCAAATCCTATTCCGAAAAAAACAGAGTGTTATTCTTGATGGTAAATCTGCCCCTTACCATCAGTTTGGTGATTCATGTGGAAAAATGAGGGTTAGATAAATATATCTTTTGGATTTGCTCTAACCAAGAAGGTTGACAGAGGGATATTGCTCGCATTGTTTATCATGAGGGACCAAGCCCAGAGAATCTGGTTGATTCACCCCGGAATATCCGGCTTACCCGGATAGTTCGTCCTGTGTCGACCATAATGTCCGGCCATGTTCAGATTAGTCTAAACCGGATGTATCCTTTTTAGAGTCCAGTTAGTTTAGATGTCGTTTTGGTCCTGTCCAAACGACTAGGTTTGTAGCACCCCGGGTTAAACCACTACTAGAAAATTGCTCGTGTTTATTACTTTGTGCATCATCATGACATCATGCATATTTTTGCATTGAAAACAATTTCATTAAAAACCTATTTTGTTTTCTACAAATATCGCTCTCTTTATTTAAAATGCTAAACCCCGGTCTTTCCGGATATTTTGTTTACCTAAAAACTATTTGCTAATATCTCGTTAAAAGAAACTAAATAAAAATAAATATTTTGTTAAACAGGGAAGATAGCCGGCCAGGCCCAAAAGCCCAGCCAGCCTACCACCCTGGTAACCCTAAAAACACTAACCCTAAAACATCCTTGCCTAACCCTAACCACCCGGCTACCCTCCATTCCACCCCGCCGCCACCACGACTCTGCTACCCACCTTGTCGCTGCGCGCCTGCACACACACACGCCATACCGACCCACCCCACTCGCCGCAACACACTCAGATGCCTCCCGATTAAAACCTCCCACCCCACCTGTTCGTCCCCTGGCCCCACACCGCGCACTTCGCATGCTCCCGCAGTCCCGTACGCATCGCCCGAGCCACCTGCCCGCTTGACCGGTTCCACCTGGCCCCACTCCGACTCGCAACCCCCGCGCATCGCCAACTCTCATCCCCACTCTGTTTTCCTTTGCCCTTTGCTGGCACCCCTTTTGTTTTAGCAGGTTTTGAAATCGACGTTGTTAGCAGGGTTACCCTTCCGGCTTGGCCTGGGCAGGGTTATGGACGCTATTGGTTATTCTTCAGGGCCCTTAGCTCAATTTGCATCTTATTCCTACTCGGATGTGTATCGTTTTCAAGGTGATTTGGATCCTTGTACCGTCTATGTGTATTATTGACTCATGGAGTCACTGTTGTATATATTTGTTTCTGTGGGTTCCATCATGGACTATTGTGTAATGATATTACCTTGTTTTCCACCCGCACGAAAGTGTATGGTGGGCACCTTTGAATCGTTTCTATGTGGGTTTGGCGGGAATCACTGAAACTTGCATAGGGCCGATCCGAGGGTGTTACATAGTGGTATCAGAGCTCAAAAGTTGCGATACCCCACTGGTCCAGCCTGTAGGATAACCTATCTAACGGACGTTGTAGAGTGTCAAAACTATTTTGGAAAATCGGTTGGATAGATCTGATTAGGCTGCTTTTACTCCTTATCTCTCTGCTATTCTCCTCTCACCTCTGCGTGATTTTAATCTGCTCTCTTATCTTTTCTTCGAATCTAGGAATTCTTGTAATTGGGTTTCTGTCGTACCTTCAGGGTTTCGCTTCCATCTTGTAACGGTGCTTCGCCATTTGGTCTTCATGCTTCTGAGGAATCATCTTGTGTTGTACCTTTTAGTAGACCGAAAATTCACTAAAAGTTTTCTTTGTATCCTCCTCTATTTTCCGGCGTGACGACATCATCTGCATTAGATCCGATGAAGAGCCTACATCACTCCTTTGTTTCCAAATGTTGTTTCTCAAGATCTTCAGTCTGAATTCTGCGAGTTGGTTGCATAGTTCATTGTTCGTGTACAGAGTAATGCTTTGAGTGCGGGATGGAGTCGCGACCATTCCACAACTCTTATCATTCGCTTTTGTACCTTGGATGGTGGATCAAGCAATTTTACTCCTTCCATAGAAGTTAGAGGTGGCCTTATTTTTGAGACCTCGACCTTCATCTTTGTTTATACGGAGTGTTCTCTCGACGAACGGGAGCATCAACCTTGTTGGTGGTGTCGCCGATTTCAAGATGGAGTAAGAATCCTTGTTAGTGGTGTTGCGAGGATCTACATGAAGTGAGAAGATTCAGACTGTCGGCCTTCTTTCCCTTAACAGGAGGCGGATCTTGAGGATGATATCCATTGTTAGTGGTGTCGAATTGTAGCACCTCAGGTTAAACCACTAATAGAAAATCTCTCGTGTTTATTACTTTGTGCATCATCATGACAGCATGCATATTTTTGCATTTGAAAACAATTTAATTCAAAACCTATTTTGTTTTCTACAAATATCGCTCTCTTTATTTCAAATGCAAAACTCCGATCATTCCAGATATTTTATTTACCTAAAAACTATTTGCGAAAATATCTTAAAAAGAAATTAAATAAAAATAAAAAAATTGTTAAACGGGGGAGACAGCCGGCCGGGCTTGAAAGCCCAGCAAGCCAACTACCACCCTGTTGACCCTAAAACCATCCTAGCCTAACCCTAACCACCCGACTACCCTCCACCTATTTTTCCACCCCCCCCCTGCCGCCACCACTCTGCTACCCACCCTGTCACTGCGGGCCCGCACACACACACGCCACACCGACCCACCCCACTCGCTGCAACACACTCAGATGCCTCCTGATCAAAACCGCCCACCCCACTTTTCTGTCCCCTGGTCCCACACCACGCACTTCGCATGCTCCCGCAGTCCCGTACGCGTCACCCAAGCCACCTGCCCGCTTGATCGGTTCCACCCAGCCCCACTCTGACTCGTAACCCATCCCCACGCGTCACCAATTCTCACCCCCGCTCTCTTTTCCTTTTCCCTTTACCGACACCCATTTTGTTTTAGCAGGTTTTGAGATCGACATTGTTACATGGTTACCCTTCCGAATTGGCCTGGGCAGGGTTATCGACGCCATTGATTATTCTTCAAGGATCTTATCTCAATTTGCATCTTATTCGTACTTGGATGTGTATCGTTTTCAAGGTGATTTGGATATTTGTACGGTATATCTGTATTCTTGACTCATGGAGTCGCTATTGTATATATCTGTTTCTGTGGGTTCAATCGTGGACTATTGTGTAATGATATTACTTCGTTTTCCACCCGCACGAAAGTGCTGGGTGGGCACCTTTGAATGTTTCTATGTGGGTTTGGCGGGAATCACAGAAACTTGCATAGGTCCGATCTGAGGGTGTTACAGAGTGGTATCAGAGCTCAGAAGTAGCGATACCCCACTGGTCCAGCCTGTAGGATAACCTAGCTAACAGATGTTGTAGAGTGTCAAAACTATTTTGGAAAATCGGTTGGATAGATCTGATTAGGCCTGCTTTTACTCCTTATCTTTCTGCTATTCTCCTATCACCTCTGTGTGATTTGAATCTGCTCTCTTATCTTTTCTTAGAGTCCAGGAATTCTTGTGGTTGGGTTTCTGTCCTACCTTCAGGGTTTCGCTTCCATCCTCTTGTAACTGTGCTTCACCATATGGTCTTCATGCTATTTGAGGAATCATCTTGTGTTGTACCTTTCAGTAGACCGAAAATTCACTAAACCTTTTCTTTGTATCCTCCTCTATTTTCCGGCGTGACGACATCATCTGCATTAGATCCAATGAAGAGCATACATCACTCCTTTGTTTCCAAATGTCGTTTCTCAAGATATTTAGTCTGAATTCTGAGAGCTTGTTGCATAGTTCGTTGTTCGTGTACAGAGTAATGATTTGAGTGCGGGATGGAGTCCCGACCCATACCACTACTCTTATCATTCGCTTTTGTACCTTGGATGGTGGATCAAGAAATTTTACTCCTTCCACAAAAGTTAGAGGTGGCCTTATTTTTGAGACCTCGACCTTCATATTTGTTTATGCGGAGTGTTCTCTCGACGAACATGAGCATCAACCCTATTTGGTGGTGTCGCCGATTTCAAGATGGAGTAAGAATCCTTGTTAGTGGTGTCGCGAGGATCTACACGAAGCGAGAAGAATCAGACCGTCGGCCTTCTTTCCCTTACCAGGAGGCGGATCTCGAGGGCAAGATCCATTGTTAGTGGTGTCGAATTGTAGCACAACGGGTTAAACCACTACTAGAAAATCGCTCGTGTTTATTACTTTGTGTATCCTCATGACATCATGCATGTTTTTGCATTTGAAAACAATTTCATTAAAAACCTATTTTTTTCTACAAATATCGCTCTCTTTATTTCAAATGCAAAACCCCGGTCTTTCCAGATATTTTATTTACCTAAAAACTATTTGCTAAAATCTCTTACAAAGAAACTAAATAAAAATAAATATTTTGTTAAACGAGGGAGACAGTCGGCTAGGCCCGAAACCCTAGCCCGTTAACCCTAAAACTATCCTAGCCTAACCCTAACCACCCGGCTACCCTCCACCTATTTTTCCACCTTGTTGCCGCCACCACTCTTCTACCCAACCTGTCGCTGCGCGCTTGCACACACGCATGCCACACCGACCCACCCCACTCGCTGCAACACACTCAGATGCCTCCAGGTCAAAACCGCCCAACCCACTTGTCCATCCCCTGGCCCCACATCACGCACCTCGCATGCTCCCGTAGTCCCGTACACGTCGCCCGAGCCACCTGCCCGCTTGACCGGTTCCACCCGGCCCCACTCCGTCTCGCAACCCATCCCCGTGCGTCGCCAATTGTCACCCCCGTTCTCTTTTCCTTTGCCCTTTGCCGGCACCCCTTTTGTTTTAGCAGGTTTTGAGATCGACGTTGTTAGCAGGGTTACCCTTCCGGCTTGGCCTGGGCAGGGTTATGGACGCCATTGGTTATTCTTCAGGGCTCTTATCTTAGTTTGCATCTTATTCATACTTGGATGTGTACGTTTTCAAGGAGATTTGGATTTTTGTAATGTATATCTGTATTCTTGACTCATGGAGTCGCTGTTGTATTATCTCTTTCTGTGGGTTCCATCATGGACTATTGTGTAATGATATTACTTTGTTTTCCACCCTCACGAAAGTGTCTGGTGGGCACCTTTGAATCGTTTCTATGTGGGTTTGGCGGGAATCGCTGAAACTTGCATAGGGCCGATCCGAGGGTGTTACAGAGTTGTATGAGGGCTCAGAAGTTGCGATACCCCACTGTTCGAGCCTGTAGGATAACCTAGCTAACGGACATTGTAGTGGCAAAACTATTTTGGCAAATCGGTTGGATAAATCTGATTAGGCCTACTTTCACCCCTTATATCTCTGCTATTCTCCTCTGACTTCTGTGTGATTTGAATCTGCTCCCTTATCTTTTCTTCGAGTCCAGGAATTCTTGTGGTTGGGTTTTCGTCGTATCTTCAGGGTTTCGCTTCCATCTTCTTGTAACGGTGCTTCGCCATCTAGTCTCCATGCTATCTAAGGACTCATCCTGTGTTGTAACTTTCAGTAGACCAAAAATTCATTAAAAGTTTTCTTTGTACCCTCCTCTGTTTTCCGGCATGACGACATCATTTGCATCAGATCCGATGAAGAGCCTACATCACTCCTTTGTTTCCAAATGCTGTTTCTCAAGATCTTTAGTCTGAATTCTGAGAGTGGTTGCATAGTTCTTTGTTCGTGTACAGAGTAATGCTTTGAGTGCAGGATGGAGTCGCGACCATACCACTACTCTTATCATTCGGTTTTGTACCTTGGATGGTGGATCAAGAAATTTTACTCCTTCCACAGAAGTTAGAGGTGGCCTTATTTTTTAGACTTCGACCTTCATCTTTGTTTATACGTAGTGTTCTCTCGACAAACGGGAGCATCACCCTTGTTGGTGGTGTCGCCGATTTCAAGATGGAGTAAGAATCCTTGTTAGTGGTGTCGCGAGGATCTACACGAAGCATGATGTCAACACCTAGATTTTTAATCCCAGATGCCTGTTATGCCATACATCGCAATCCCAGGATTACCAGTTTTGCGAGACATAACAGATTTGGATACCACAGTACATCATCCATTACAAACCATACATAAGGTCTTACACAAATAAGGATCTCATGATCCAGTTCTTAATACAACTCAAGCAGCAGAATAACGTAATAATAAAGGTAGCATAGGCGAAGCTCCATCTTCGGGGTCACAGGCAATGCTGATGATGGGAGATGATCCTAGTTGTCGTAACCTTCTGGGGTCCATCATCCTGGTACTCCTCTTCATAGTCTGGCCACGGGAATAGCCAGGGACAAAGCCATGAGTACTCTTTAAGTAGTCGCAAACTAATACTAACAAGTGAAGGGTTTTTTTGTAGTAGGACACTAAGCTCTAGGGTTGTTTTGCAAAAAGCCAGATTTACCTCTACTAAGTTCAGAAACAAGAAAAGCTAGTTGAATTTTTATACCACCTAAGTGGGAACTTGAATTTCATATCACAACTCTGTTGTGGTCAAGTCCAAATATCAATTCATTTCATAAGTCATTTTGAAAACATCTAACGGGGGAACAGTATGGCCCATTCCAACTATCCATAACCACGGACGCGGCCATTCGAATAGTTTGACACTCTGCAGATATTGTACACTTTCACCACAACATTCGATACATCCATCAGGAACAAATCCTGAATTCACCATACTCAGTATGCGGATAATCAATCCTAACCTTTCCATTACACGCCCTAATATAGGCACCTCTCCTGTGAGTTTGGCCTCCTAACCATGACCAACTGTCATCTTGGGTACTGCACAGGTGGACAATCTTCACAAGGTAGCCTCAGCTCAGACCTTGGCCGTGAGGGAACCCATACTCAGGTATATAAGTTTCCCGTCAAGACCTACCCAATTTTCGGGTATTGTGGTTGTACGGTAAAATTGGAATGGTATCGCATCCAGACAACCATCAGTTTTATAAAGGGCTAAGGCTCATGCCTCAACATTTTCATCATCAAAATCATCTGGTGTTCGGAAACACATGTCAAAACATTTCAGTAGAATGACTCATCATTCCAAGGTTTTCATAACCATTTTCACCAAGTATTCCCCTCTAAAGTTGATCAAGTTTTATGCTTAGCACTAGCATCTACAAGTGGGGTAAGTACTAATGAGGGGTGGTAAACAAGTGAAGATTAATTAAGTTCAATCTCATGCCTTAGGATGGCATCAAGATTACCTATCTTAGGCCAAATTTAATTCTCTTTATGCAACCTTCAATTATCTTCCTAGAATATACAAGTCACTTAAGTTAACTCTAAGAGAAAGCTTTGATAAAGAAATAAAGTATAAAGCTTGCAAGTAAAACTAGGATTGGGTTATCAAGTGGGTATGATCACATATGCTTAAGGCATATAGTTGGCATGGTAACAAGCAAGTATTAGCTTGCATAGGTCAACTTGATTAGTAAGGCTTGCTAAAGTAGAGTATCTTGCAAGTGTTAGCTTTCTCAATCAACTAGTAGTATTAGGCTTGCCTTGTGCAGAGTAGTGGTTGAAGTTATCATCGGCTTCTTCTTCGTAGTATCCTCCTTCCTCCTCGTATCCTTGGTCGGTACTAGCGTCTATAAATAAGTATGAGGTACACAATCACCAAACAATACTTAACTATTTTCAATCATCACACAAAGGGGTACTATAGATGATCTAGTATCATCACTAACATTACAAGATTAAATCTTTTGTCTTATTTATTTTATTTTTAGAAAAGTAATTTCTACTCATTGAAAAAATACTTAAGATTTAATATTCTCCAAACCAAACATGGGATCATGTTGACACATGTCATCACCACATATTTCAGTACATGGGAATGTGATTTAAAGTGGTGTCACAATTTAATAAGGTTTATCCTTTTTATTTTAAATAATTAAAGTGAGTAGAAATGCCTATGTGGCATTCTTTTATTACTTGAACATTATTTCTATAAGTAAACCCATATGTTTTTATATATTCTGAAAGGTATGATCAAATGTGATTTTTGAGAGCTGGAATCAACTCAAAAGCTATTATGGTTGAAATTTGAAAAATGTTTGAATATAGAAAATCTTATGACTTGTCATTTTTACCAAGTTTGATCTATAGGTCTAAATTATTTGAATCCAACGGGCTTGGATTAAGCATTTTAGTAACTTTCTAACAAAATTGGTTTCATGCAATTTGGTTCACTGAATCGATCTGGGTTGATTTTTGAAACTAGGTACAGAACTGAGTATGAATTAAAATAGAAAAATCTAAATTCAAACGGTTGGGCTGCGCGGGAGATGCCAATGGGCCGGCCTAGTGTCACTCCGCAGCGCAGGGCTCAGCTGACAGGGGGTTCCACCAGTCAGTGGCTCATAATACGCGAAGCGGTACGGGGCGATGTGGTGCGTTGGATTAGAAGGGCGATCAATGGCTGAGGGTCGTCGTCGATGAACATGTCACCGGTGAGCTCGAACCCTAGCGGCTCAGTGGGGGTCGTGGGAGGCTCACCGGGGCTCAGGCGAGGGTCGGCGATGGGGGCAATCAACGAAGTCGACGACGGTGATTCTCCTGGCACCGGCAGCTCCTCCTAGAGGCTCCAATCGATGGCTCCCTTCTTCTCCAGTAGCGGCGGGCTCCATCCAAATTCCGGCGATGCGCTGCTCGCCTTGCTCCGGGAAGAAGTGGGAATTATCAGTGAGAGGTGGCGAGTGAGATGGTGTGAATAAATCGAGCGGGGGTTGCCTCCTTTTATAGGCTCGACGGTGAGACCGAGAGGGATGGGAAGGCGACGGTGGCGACACGACTACGGGCGGCTAGAGGCATGGCTGCGGTTGGCGATCGATAGGCGGTCTCCTGGCGATGCTCTAAGACTTGAATGCGAGCTTAGGGGCGGTGGCGATTGGTCGGGAACGTGAGGTGCTCTGCAAGGCAGAGGCGGTGAACTCCGCGGCGAGCGGTGGCTACGGGGTACGGGCAATGAAACGAACATGTCTGGCGGTCTCCTAGGATGGTGGGGTGCATGTTGGCGGGCGGCAAGGGCTCGAGGTGGTCGGGTTGCGTCGGAACGGCGCGTGCTCTGGGGTGCGCGTCGGCATGGTCGACAGCAGCGCGGGCGCGGCGTTCCTGGCAGTTCTGGTCTCTATCTTCGAGCTAGGGCTGGTCGAGAGGGGGCGGTGAGGCATGGGATGCATGCTAGACAAGGTGGGCACGGCTAGTTCTTCTCCTAGCTTGCTGTCCACACTGGGGTGACATGGTGAGGCTCGACCTGCGCACCATTAATGGCATTGGCAAGCTCACAGTGATGCTAGAGGTTAATAACTAAGCTAGATGATCTACTAGATGTTTGCTGTGAGCTAGAGAGGGGACAAGGTTGGCCAAAACACTGCTCAAAATAGTGTTTGTGATTTGTTTGATTTGAATCTGCAACCTATTTGATGAAATGGCCGCAAGCAATTTATTTTTGAATTTTGAAAAGCTTTTTACTGGGTGTGCTAGGCATGTGTTGAGGATTCTGTGGGTGCTTGGGTTTTGAAAATTGAACTTGTTTGAGTGGTTTTTTAAATAATGGGATCTTCCCATATGAGATAGATTCAATTTTAAACTATCATTTAAACTTAGCATTTGAATGTTTTTGGATGATCACAAAGTGGGCCTTGGTACCTTATTATGATTACTAACAAGGGGTGCAAAAATCCATACATGTTTCTGTTGAGTTTTGAAAATTAGAGATAGCCAAAGTAGGCATGGGAGTTAATTTGGCCAAAGTGACCATTCACTTAATTTATTCATTTTGAGTTGTTTGTCTTTGGGAAAAGTTTGGGGATTGTTTAGATGATGTTTATTTCACCTAAGAATCATTTTACAAGCAAAGAAACACATAACCATGGCAATTCAAAAGAATCCAAATTTTGAATACACACACATATGAATGCTTTCATATTTTTAGTTGGGAAAGTTTTTGTTACCCCTAATTTTGATGATTAGAGTTTGATGATCCATGCTTTATATTTTTGGGATGTTACAAACCTTCCCCCCTTAAACAAAATCTCATCCCAAGATTTGAAAAAGGATGAAAAAGATTACCTAGGATTTGAAGAGATCGGGAAACTCCGTCCTGATGTGATCTTCGCGCTCCCAGGTAGCTTCCTCTTCTGTGTGGTTGCTCCATTGAATCTTTAGAAACTTGATGCTTAGGGTTCTGGTAGTTCTGAAAGCTTCTTCCAAAATATGGATGGGTACTTCAGGATAGGTCAGGTCATCGTTGATTTCTATGGTCTGGTGATCAATGTTCTTGAACACTTCAGTCTTCTCCGGAACTTCGAGGCACTTGCGAAGTAATGAGATATGGAACACATTGTGCACTGCTGACATCTCCTCGGGTAGTTCCAATTGATACGACACTTCTCCTCGACAGTTCAGAATCTTGAAGGGGCCGATATATCTGGGGGCTAACTTTCCTTTCAGTTGGAAACACTGCATTCCTTTCAATGGCGACACTTTCAGATAAACAAAATCTTCGATATTGAAAGCGAGGTCTCGACGTCTCTTGTCGGCATAACTCTTCTGTTTGGACGGGGCGGTCTTGAGGTGCTCATGAATCTTGTGAACCTTCTCTTCTACTTCCCGTAGGATGTCGGCTCCAAAAATCTGACTCTCTCCTACTTCCGACCAATTCAAAGGGGTGCGACACTTCCTTCCATACATGAATTAAATGGGGCCATTTGCAAACTAGCTTGATAACTGTTGTTGTATGAAAATTCTGCAAACGGCCGACAATCTTCCCATTTAGATCCATACTCTAACACACAGGCTCTCAACATGTCTTCGAGTATTTGATTTAGTCGCTCCGTTTGTCCGTCGGTCTGAGAGTGATAATCTATGCTGAAATCTAGTCGGGTTCCTAAACCTTCTTGGACTTTCTTCCAGAATCTCGAGGTAAACTGAGTTCCTCGATCCGATACGATGTTCTTGGGGACTCCATGCAAACTGACGATTCTAGCGATGTATAACTCTACTAGCTTCAAACTCTGATATGTGGTCTTGACTAGTAAGAAATGGGCGACTTTGGACAATCTGTCCACTATGACCCAGATAGAGTCATTTCCCCTACTAGAAGTAGGTAATCTAGTGATAAAGTCCATTCCATCAAAATCCCATTTCCATTCCGGAATCTGCAATGGTTGCAACAATCCAGCGGGTCTTTGATGTCCTGCCTTGACTCGCTGACATATATCACACTTGGCGATATAGCTCCCGATTTCTCTCTTCATCTTATGCCTCCAAAATTGCTCCTTCAAATCTTTGATACATCTTCGTTCCTCCGAGGTGCATAGAATAAAGAGTATCATGAGCTTCCTTCAGAATTACTTCTTTCAACTCAGAATCTGCTGGTACACAAAGGCATCCTTTGTACCACAGAACTCCTTCTTCGTCTTCGGTGAATCCGGGTACTTTGCCTGTACCGATACGACGCTTGATTCCGTCGATACTAGCATTTCCTTTCTGCGCCTCCTTGATCTGGCTGATCAAAGTGGGTTGAAGTTCTATGCTAGCCAAAAATCCTTCACTCACTTATTCCATTCGGAAATCTTCCATCTCCTTGTGCAAGCTTGGTTGCTCCTTCAAAATCATGGAGTTCAAGCGGCACGGCAATCTTCTAAGGGCATCTGCTACCACGTTGGCTTTACAGGGGTGATAGTGAATGTCCAGATCATAGTCCTTGATTAGCTCAATCCATCTTCTCTGCCTCATACTCAGATCCTTCTGAGTGAATATATACTTCAGGCTCTTGTGATTCGAATAGATCTCACAACGGTTTCCCATCAGTTAATGCCTCCATGTCATCAGGGCTAGAACTACGGCTGCGAGCTCGAGGTCATGGGTTGGATAGTTCTGCTCATGTTGTTTAAGTTGTCGCGATAGATAATATATAACTTTGCCTTCTTGCATTAGCACAAATCCGAGACCGATCTTGGATGCATCACAATACACGTCAAAGGGCTTCGTGATATCCGGCATGATTAAGATTGGGGCTGAAATAAATCTTCTCTTGAGTTCTTGAAAACTCGCTTCACATTTGTCCGTCCATTCAAACTTCTTGTCCTTCTTCAGCAATTGGGTCATGGGTCTGGCGATACTCGAGAATCCTTCTATGAACTTGCGGTAGTATCCTGCCAATCCGAGAAATGCATGAACTTGGGTTTGAGTGGTTGGTGCTTGAAAATCTTCGACATCTTTCACCTTTGCAGGGTCAACGGCAATTCCTCCGGCTGATACAATGTGGCCGAGGAATCCTACCTCCTGTAACCAGAATTCACATTTGCTAAACTTGGCATACAACTGATGCTCTCTAAGGGTTGCAAGAATGGTCCTTAGGTGTAGCTCATGTTCTTCTTCTGATTTGGAATAAATCAGAATGTCATCGATGAAAACAACGACAAACTTATCCAGTAAGTCCATAAAAATCTTATTCATGAGATTCATGAAATAAGCGGGGGCATTGGTTAATCCAAAAGATATGACAATATACTCGTATAATCCATATCTGGTGGTAAAGGAAGTCTTTGGAATATCCTCTACGCGAATCTTAAGTTGATGATAGCCAATCCTAAGATCAATCTTAGAAAACACTTTGGCACCGGTTAACTGATCAAACAAATCTTCTATCTTGGGAAATGGGTACTTGTTCTTGATAGTGACATCATTCAACTTCCGATAATCCGTACACAAACGGTTACCTCCATCTTTCTTGTCCACAAACAAGACAGGTGATCTCCATGGTGATGCACTTGGTTGAACCAAATCCAATTTCCAACATGGCATCTAGTTGCTTCTTCAGTTCTGCTAGTTCAGACATGTTCATACTATATGCTCTCTAGGCTATGGGTCCTGTTCCGAGGATTAGTTCAATGATAAACTCGATATCCCGATCTAGAGGCATACCGGGCAAAACATCTGGAAATACATCGGGGTATTCACAGACTATCCGGACTTGGTCAATGGTAGGTTGGGCTATACTCTTGTTGCAATTAAATTGACGAGGTAAGGTTTTAGATATATGCTCGACTGATATTCCGGTTGTACTGGTCATGGTTATGGCTTTCTTGGCGCAGTCAATTAATACTTTATGTTTGGACATCCAATCCATTCCTAGTACTACTGCCAAACCTTTAGTTCCGAGTACTATCAGATTAGCATAAAAATCTATGCCATGGATTCGGATAGGGACGGCTTTGTAGATTTGCCTAGCTTTGGTGGTTGAACCGAGGATTTGAACAAGCATAACATGCTTCAGTTTGGTTGGTTGAATCTTACTAGTGCATGCAAATTATTCGGTGACAAATGAATGCGATGCACCAGAATCAAACAACACTCTAGCAAGTACTGAATTAAAAGAAAACATACCCAGCACGACATCGGGCGCTTCCTAGGCTTCTTCCGCATGCATGAGAAAAAGACGGCCATTGCGGTTGAGAGAGTTCCTTGGGGCAAACCTTCTTCTGGGCTGAACACGACGCTGCTACTGAGATGGGGCATTTGCATTGGGGGCTGCGGCATTCTTCTTGGGGCACTCATTGGAGTAGTGACCCTTATTTCGACAATCATAACAAGTCACTTGCGACTTGTCCTTTGCTGCAATAGGCACATCATTTCTTCCAGTCCTCGGGGCATTGTTGGTGTTGGTGGCAGCATTGTTGTTGTTGAACTTGGGTGACGCATGGTTGAAATTGCCAGAGTTGCCGGGGTTGTTGTGATTTCCTCCGGGCCTTGGGTTTCCATGGATGGGATAAGTCGGACGGTTCATCGGGGGTCTGTTGGTTGTCGGAGCAAATCCTGGAGATGGGTTGGGGCGATACTTTGGGGTATGATGGGTTCCTGGCTGATGCATCATGCGACGCTTGCGGTTCTCATTGGCTTGGTTGATTTTTCCTTCCATCTGGATGGCAGAGTCAACAAGGGCTTCAATATCAGCAAAGGGGATATTGACCAACACCGTCTGCATCTCATCGTGCAGACCGTTCAAGAATCTTTCTTTCTTCTTGGCTTTAGTGTCGATCTCATCCGGGGCATACCTAGCTCATGACAAGAATTTGTCACGGTATTCCACTACGGTCATCCTTCCTTGATTTAGTTCTCTGAACTCATCTCTAATTCTCTTGATCAAACCTGGTGGCACATGGGTTCTACTGAACTTGACCTTGAATTCCTCCCAGGTCATCATCTGTCCTCCGGTCATTGCACGAACGTTGTTCCACCATGCTCTTGCATCTCCGGCTAGATAGTGGGTGGCGAAAAGAACTTTCTCGTTAGCTTCCACTCCGGCGACTTCCAGGTTGTTTTCCATGGTTTGCAGCCAATCATCTGCGTCTAAGGGCTCTTCCGACTTAGTGAAAACGGGTGGGTTGGTGTTCTGGAAATTCTTGAGCTTAGATCCATGGTTGTCCTGATTTCCTTGGACTTGATTGTTGTGGTCCAGCTGATCTATCTGCTGAAGGATGGCTAGGTTGGCTTGACGTTCGGCTCTTTCAGCTGCGCAGTCAGAAACCAACATTTGCAAGATCTGCAACATCGGGTCCGGGGATGAACCACTTCCTCCGCATGGCATCTGAAGATTGAGATAGATCATGAGAAAAGAGGGAAATTTCTAAGGTTCAGGGGCTTTGGAAAGTTTTTAAAGTTTGACTCAGATTTTCTAGCAACTTGCTTTTCATTCATTCATAGCACACGATACAAACACACACCACAAAAAAAGGAAAACAGATGGTTTTAAGAACCATTCTGGAAACTACGATACAGTGGGACCGAATACAACTCACTACGCTAGTGCTCAAGTGCTACTACTCCTCGGAGTCGGTGTAATCGTCATCCTCATCATCCTCATCGTCATCGATGAAGGCGAAATCCTCCTCATCGGTGAAGAAATCCATGGCCTGATCCTCCAGAAAATCATCATCATCGCTGAGATAGGAGTAGGGGTCTCCACGAAGATCTTCTCCGGCATTCTCCCTTTCCTCCAACTGCATGTCTCTCTCGTGGATGGTCTCCTCCAAATCCAAGATACGGTGGCGAAGACGGGCAATGATGCGCTCCTTCTTGTCAAGCTGACGGCAGCGAGACTTGCGGTCCTTCGCTAGCATGGCGATGGTCTAATCCTTTGTCTTGATGATGGCGGACTTCTGGTTGGAGTAGTCACGGTGTGACACCCTCGGAATCGACCCTATGCAAGTTTCAGCGATTCCTGCTAAACCCGCATAGAAACGATTCAAAGGTGCCCACCAGGCACTTTCGTGCGGGTGGAAAACATAGTAATACCATTACACAATAGTCCACGATGGAACCCACAGAACAGATATATGCAACAGCGACTCACCGAGTCAAGAATACAATATACAGTACAAAGATCCAAATCACCTTGAAAACGATACAACGTCCGAGTACAGACAAGATGAAAATTAGGCTAAGAGCCCTAAAGAATAACCAATGGCGTCCATAACCCTGCCCAGGCCAAACCGGAAGGGTAACCCTTCTAACGACGTCGATCTCAAAACCTGCTTAACCAAAAAGGGGTGCCGGCAAAGGGCAAAGGAAAAAGAAAGCGGTCAGTACTGAGGCCAGTACACGGCGAGACTAGAATTCGGCGGTCCTCGCCTACATAGGTATGGTGGACTGAAGCGGCAGCGCAGCATGCACTAAACCACCTATAGAGACTCAATACAACTGGCGGCTATCAGATAGGGATAAGAAAAACCTATTCGGGTCCAACCTGAAACTATCACCAATCATACCCATCCTGGTATTCCCCCTCGAGACCAAACGAGGAAGTCAACGGAGGAACTCACACAGTTGGCAGTTTTATTCATTCCGTGATAGTTGGGGCAATTACTAGTCAGATATAGATAGCATGAGTCATCCTGATATTATAAATAGTGGGCAGTTTTAGTTAACCATTCTATTGTAGTTGCAATACTTACTAGTTAGATACATTTAGCATGAGACATCCCAAAACCAGCAGTTGTTGGTACTTTTATTTAGCCATTCCGTTGTAGTGAAGCTGATTACTAGTCATTATAAAGTCAAATTTATAGCACTACTTTAGTTATAGTTGTCTATGATCGAGATACTGTGCTCCAAGTCGTCCATAACCGCGGACACGGCTTTCAGAAAGTTTTACCCTGCAGGGGGGCACAAATAGCAACACACGCATGATCAACCTCGAGAAAAACCAAATGAAAACACAACGAGGCATCACGACAGAACATTCGCAAGATTCATATTTGATTTCAGGGGGCCACCCCACCAAGCTACCCGCGACGAAGTTGGCCGGCTCCGAGACGGACCCAGAGGTTTGCGCCAATGGTTGTAAACGACTGGGAACCCGAAAGTGTGACTGGGCTTGTCGATACCGCGAAAACATTCCACATTTGTTCCTAAACAGTACAGGCGCTCCACGCGTAATCGTAAATAAAGCAGTAAAGCATGGCATAAGTACAGGATAGTAATAAAGCCCCAAACTACTTTGTGGCCCCCAGGAATTAAATATGACTCAATTTAGGGTTAGGGGGATTCATGGTCCCACATGCGGATAGTGCGAATATTCAAAGAACAAGTATCAAGTACTCGGGGTCCTACGGGACACAAGTGGACGGTTAAAAACCAAATAACATCTATTGCCCACCTGTGCCTCTGCATTATTTACCTACTTCAATTTTAGTTATTAAACGGTAATTAAAACCATGATCATCTCCAACATTAAACATGCGTCATTACTCCAATACTGTGGAAGATCGACGACACGACACATGATCTGCGCAAGCAACTACGAATCGCAAGGCCGACTATCTACCAAACAACAGGTAATAGGATGTGTCCATGGCAATATAAGGGTTGCAGGGAAGTATAACGGGGTTCGGAATCTATAGCATCGCAACACAGATAGCAATAGATCAACATGAGGAAATAAAGACTATAAAAGTAAGATAGGTAAAAAGGGGGAGAATGCTCGCCTGAAAATATTGCCGAAGGTTCATAATCAAAGAACTTGTCGAAGCTCACAACATCTCATCGTCCTATCCGGGAAGAAGCAAAACACTAAAAGAAACAAGTGATGCATCAATTACAACTAATGCAAAAGAATCGGCATGATCATGATATGATGCATGACATGGCTAGTTAATGATGCAACTATGTCGGAAAGGTATTAGAGGCATAGCACATTGATGATATAACATTCATGAGGCATTATTAATAAGAAACAATTAGTTCTCAATTTTATTTATCATGTTTTCCTTGCATAAATAATACTGATTATAAAACTTCTCTTAATGTATGATACAAATGATTACATGGATATCATGGTTGTAGAGGTCTCGTCACGCTGATAGATTTAGACATATCATTTGTCGAATTTCGATTAACGGATTAAAAGATATGAATTATTCTGGGTTTATTAGATAAGGAAAAAAGTTTAATGGTTGACTATTTAGGATTATCCAAACAGTAGTTCAAGTTTACATTCGGAATATTTGAACAGTTTCATTAAGTGCTTGTTTGGAAACATCTCAAATTAGAGCTAAGTTCGAGAGATAAAAACTATTGAAAGGGGAGGAGGCTTTCAGCAAAAGGAACATGACCAGCAGCCGATGTATTATGCTTACAAGTACAGGGGTGTCCTTGCTAAAGTATTCTAACTGAATTTGTGTCACCGTTTTCAGGTTTAGAACTTGGTCAAAGTTCAGAGATTAAAAAGAGGATTTAGAAATGGACTTAAAATCTGTCACCGGTGGAAATTGAACTAAAGATCTTGGTTATGCAGGAACAAGGTTGCAACCACCAGGGTACGAACATGTTGGTGATTAACATCACTACGGAAAGTTTTTAAGTAGAAATAAGGCCGGGATTTGGACTGACAAAACTGAGATGAACACAAACTGAGATGAACACAATGGGTTTGGTGCAGACAACAAGTTCAGAACCGAGTAAAAGGAATAGGTTTTTGATGGAGTTAGGATTTGATCTCATGATCCCTGAAAGAGAGTAAGACGTTGCTATCCACTATGTTGTGCAGCGGATGATGTACAATGTGCAGCGAAGCTCATGAAATTGGTCATGGTCGAGATCGGAGTCTGATGAAACTGCAGAGTCAAAAGGCAGCGTGATAATGAAATCCTTCAATGTTTCGAAGCAGATTTGGAGGGATGTAGTGCTCCATTTTGAGCACCGATTGATGCTATGCGTAGAATGGTCAAAATATAATGGATTCACGTGAATAAATTCACCGGAAGGTAGTTGGATGGAAGGATAATAAGCTGGGAAACAGAGACGGAAACGAACACACTGGGACTGAATTTTCTGTCAGCAAAGACTGCAAGACGAGCTAGACTTTGGAGGATGATTTTGAGATTTTTAAACATCCTTTCCGGACGCCGTTTGAATATACTAGAAGCCGGATGTCACCTATACGCTGGCGTGTGCTGTGTGAAGCCGAAGCAGTACCTAGGTGGACAGAAAAAATAGCGGAAGAGAGGTGCTGCAGCGAGCTGCTATAGATGATGAGTGCGCGGCTACTGTTGTCTGTTGATGCGTGCGTGCGCGGGCGACGGACAGCATCGACGCGACCGCATAAGCAAAGGAGTAGAGCATGAAGGTGTCGGGAGGCTCACCCAAGATGCAGTCCTGGTCGGCATCGACAGAGGAGAGCCGTGACGAAGACGCAGCACTCCAGGCGCAGTGCACATGCAAGGA
This sequence comes from Avena sativa, assembly GCA_916181665.1. Lineage (NCBI taxonomy): Eukaryota > Viridiplantae > Streptophyta > Magnoliopsida > Poales > Poaceae > Avena > Avena sativa. The sequence goes on from OV702282.1 coordinate 103,879,264, forward strand.
TAGCGACGAGAAGGACCGCGGCGAAGCTTCCGATTCCCGGCGTTCCAGGAGGCTACGGCTCCGATCTCCTGCGTAGAGGACGTGGACGACAACGTAGATCAATTCCCACACTCAGCTCTGCTTGACGATGGTCATGGCGACGATATGATCGAAGGAAGCAGGGAGGCTCTCTTAGTTCTCCAAAGAGATGGAGAGGAGGGAGGCCTAGTGGCGGCGCAAGGAGGGGTAAAATACTAGGGTTTGCTGGTTTGTGAGGGGATAAGAAGGGGAGGCGTGTTCGGCAGTGGAGGAAGGTGACGAGGACAACGGCGGGGGAAGCCTACCTGCTCCCTGCTGTCTGGTCGCAGAGAGAGGGAGGCTGACGGGGAGATCAATAGTGATGGAAGGGGGTCGAAGGGGTATCGGGCTGGGAGTAACTGGGCCACGGGAAGGAAGGACGGGGCCATAAGGGAGATAGCTGCGGGCTGCTGCGGCTGGGCCAAAGGTGGGTTGCTGCCATGTTTGGTTCTCTCCTTTCTTATGATTACATTTTCATTATTTGTTTGTTAATTCTTTTTTATAATTTAAACAAGCCAAAAGCTCAAACCATGTGGTAACTTTGAAGATGAATAAAAAAAGGGATTTTGGGTAGCCACAAAGAGACAAGAGGGAACAACAAGAGTGTAGATGATGCCCCATGCATACATGTTCATTAGGACACGTACAAGAATGGGTCACCAATAATTATTTATGGGAGCTCTCCAAACCCATATGGTTCAAAAGATCATAAGAGAAGGTAGATGGTTGAATAGACAACAAGTAGGTGTAGAATGTAGATAGAGAATAAGAGTGTCTAGTGAAAGCAAGAAATAGAGATCAACCATAAGAATAGAAGAAGATCATTCACAACAAGAATATAGATAGAATAGGAGGTGATCACATAATGATAAATAGGCAAACATTCATGTGGGCATGATTTGAGACTCAAACAAATACCAAGGAACCCACATGATACCATATGTGGTGAAAAGGAGGAGATCAAAAGAAAAGAATTGTTGGCATGTAAGAGATTGAATTGAATTGAAAAGATATGCCCCAAACTCAATTTGGGCATTAAGAATACAAGTATCAAGAACCAACTACGTGATATCAAGAGGCAAATGCATATGAGGAAAGAACCAAATGAAAAGGGGTTTTGTATGATGCTCAAATACAAGGTGGTATTGTGACATGAGCATGATATAATGATGATGCAATGAATGACATGTAGGAAGTAGCAATATAAATATATTAGGCAAGTAGCATTACAATTGTTAGACAATTGGGATGCTACAACTCTCCCCCACTAAACAAGAATCTCGCCCCGAGATTCCTAGGAAATAAATCTTCACGATCCCATGTAGCTCCTTCAAGGGGATGGTGCAGCGACCGCGCCTTGCCGAATTTGTCGAGAGAACACTCCGGCGAACAAAGTACGAAGGTAAAGGTCTCAATAGATAAAGCCACCTCTAACTTCGACATAAGGAGATAAACGATGTCTTCTAATCCACTTCAATGTACAAGAGCAAATAGAATGAGTATTCGACATGGGGGCCAATCCATCACGCACCCAAACTATTACTCCGCACATTCAGTAGAAAAGCGTGCAACTAATTCTCATATTTATACTGAAGATCTTGACAAGCGACGTTCGGAATCAAAGGACTGATGCCGGCTCATCATCGTATCTGACGTAGATGATGTCGTCACGTTGGGAAACTTCGGGAGATACAAAGAATTTTTTTTAGTGAATTTTCGGTCCACTGAAAGATACAACAAAGGAAAATTCCTCAGATAGCATGAAGACTGGATGTCAAAGCACCGTTAAAAGAGGAAGGAAGCGAAACCCTGAAGGTACGACGGAAACCCAACCACGAGAAATCCTGGACTCAAAGAAAAGATAAGAGAGCAAATTCAAAACACGTCGAGATAAGAGAAGAATAGAAGAGGGGTAAGAAGTAAAAGCAGACCTAATCATATCTATCCAACCAATTTTTGAAAATAGTTTTTGACACTCTACGACGTCCGTTATCTAGGTTATCCTACAGGCTAGACTAGTGGGGTATCGTAACTGCTGAGCTCTGATACCACTCTGTAACACCCTCGGAATCGACCCTATGCAAGTTTTAGCGATTCCCGATAAACCCGCATAGAAACGATTCAAAGGTGCCCACCAGGCACTTTCGTGCGGGTGGAAAACGTAGTAATACCATTACACAATAGTCCACGATGGAACCCACAAAACAAATATATGCAACAGCGACTCATCGAGTCAAGAATACAATATATAGTACAAAGATCCAAATCACCTTGAAAACGATACAACGTCCGAGTACAGACAAGATGCAAATTAGTCTAAGAGCCCTGAAGAATAACCAATGGTGTCCATAACCCTGCCCAGGCCAAGCCGAAAGGGTAACCCTGCTAACGACGTCGATCTCAAAACCTGCTTAACCAAAAAGGGGTGCCGACAAAGGGCAAAGGAAAAAAGAGAGCGGTCAGTACTGAGGCCCATACACGGCGAGACTAGAATTCGGCGGTCCTCGCCTACATAGGTATGGTGGACTGAAGCGGCAGCGTAGCATGCACTAAACAACCTATAGAGACTCAATACAACTGGCGGCTATCAGATAGGGATAATAAAAACCTATTCGGATCCAACCTGAAACTATCACCAATCATACCCATCCTGGTATTTCCCCCTCGAGACCAAACGAGGAAGTCAACCGAAGAACTCACACAGTTGGCAGTTTTATTCATTCCGTGATAGTTGGGGCAATTACTAGTCAGATATAAATAGCATGAGTCATCCTGATATTATAAATAGTGGATAGTTTTAGTTAACCATTCTGTTGTAATTGCAATACTTACTAGTCAGATACATTTAGCATGAGACATTCCAAAACCAGCAGTTGTTGGTACTTTTATTTAGCCATTCCGTTGTAGTGAAGTTGATTACTAGTCATTATAAAGTCAAACTTATAGCATTACTTTAGTTATAGTTGTCTATGATCGAGATACTATGCTCCAAGTCGTCCATAACCGCGGACACGGCTTTCATAAAGTTTTACCCTACAGGGGGGCACAAATAGCAACACACGCACGATCAACCTCGAGAAAAACCAAATGAAAACACAACGAGGCATCACGACAGAACATTCGCAAGGTTCATATTTGATTTCAGGGGGCCACTCCACCAAGCTACCCGCGACGAAGTTGGCCGGCTCCGAGACGGACCTAGAGGTTTGCGCCAATGGCTGGAAACGACTGGGAACCCGAAAGTGTGACTGGGCTTGTCGATACCACGAAAACATTTCATATTTTTTCCTAAAAAGTACAGGCGCTCCATGCGTAATCGTAAATAAAGCAGTAAAGCATGGCATAAGTACATGATAGTAATAAAGCCCCAAACTACTTTGTGGCCCCCAGGAATTAAATATGACTCAAGCTGGGGTTAGGGGGATTCATGGTCCCACATGCGGATAGTGTGAATATTCAAAGAACAGGTATCAAGTACTCGGGGTCCTACCGGACACAAGTGGATGGTTAAAAACCAAATAACATCTAGTGCCCACCTGTGCCTCTGCATTATTTACCTACTTCAATTTTAGTTATTAAACGGTAATTAAAGCCATGATCATCTCCAACATTAAACATGCGTCATTACTCCAATATTGTGGAAGATCGATGGCGCGACACATGATCTACGCAAGCAACTACGACTCGCAAGGCCGACTATCTACCAAACAACAGGTAATAGGATGTGTCCATGGCAATATAAGGGTTGCAGGGAAGTATAACGGGGTTCGGAATCTATAGCATCGCAACACAGATAGCAATAGATCAACAGTAGGAAATAAAGACTACAAAAGTAAGATAGGTAGAAAGGGGGAGAATGCTCGCCTGAAAACATTGCCGAAGGTTCATAATCGAAGAACTTGTCGAAGCTCACAACATCTCATCGTCCTATCCGGGAAGAAGCAAAACACTAAAAGAAACAAGTGATGCATCAATTACAACTAATGCAGAAGAATCGGCATGACGGACCCAGAGGTTTGCGCCAATGGTTGTAAACGACTGGGAACCCGAAAGTGTGACTGGGCTTGTCGATACCACGAAAACATTCCATATTTGTTCCTAAAAAGTACAGGCGCTCCATGCGTAATCGTAAATAAAGCAGTAAAGCATGGCATAAGTACATGATAGTAATAAAGCCCCAAACTACTTTGTGGCCCCCAGGAATTAAATATGACTCAAGATAGGGTTAGGGGGATTCATGGTCCCACATGCGGATAGTGCGAATATTCAAAGAACAGGTATCAAGTACTCGGGGTCCTACCGGACACAAGTGGATGGTTAAAAACCAAATAACATCAATTGCCCACCTGTGCCTCTGCATTATTTACCTACTTCAATTTTAGTTATTAAACGGTAATTAAAGCCATGATCATCTCCAACATTAAACATGCGTCATTACTCCAATATTGTGGAAGATCGACGACGCGACACATGATCTGGGAAAGTTTCCAAAATGCTTTGGGAACAAAGTTGAACTTCAGCACAGCTTACCACCCTCAGTCGCAAGGACAAGTTGAAAGGATCAATCAGATTTTGGAGGATATGCTTCGTGCTTGCGTCATCTCTTTTGGCATGAAGTGGGAAGAATGTCTTCCTTATGCTGAATTCTCTTACAACAACAGCTTCCAGAAAAGTCTGAAGATGGCACCATTCGAGGCTCTCTATGGTCGCAAGTGCAGAACTCCGATTGGTTGGTCAGGTGCAGGAGAAAGAATTTGGTTTGGCCCTGACATTGTAACTCAAGCGGAGGAGAAGGTGCACATTATTCTTGAAAACCTGAAGATTGCTCAAAGTCGCCAGAAGAGCAATTATGACAGGAAGCACACGGACATGGTGTATGCCCCTGGTGATCTCGTGTACCTTCGTGTCACTCCCATGAGAGGCACACACCGCTTTCGCATCAAAGGAAAGCTGGCTCCTAGATACATCGGTCCATTCAAAATTCGTGGTAGAAGAGGAGAAGTTGCTTATGCTCTTGAGCTCCCGGAAAAACTCAAGGTTCATGATGTTTTCCACATCTCTCAACTCAAGAAGTGCTTCAAAGATCCCGGCAGGACCGTGGATCATGAGCTAATCGATCTCAAAGAAGACCTGTCTTATCAAGAACACCCCACCAAAATCCTTGAGACCGCAGAAAGAAGGACTCGCAACAAGTCCATCAAGTTCTGCAAGGTGCAGTGGTCGCACCATTCTGTTGATGAAGCCACTTGGGAGCGTGAAGATGAACTCCGTGCCAACTATCCTACCCTCTTTGAGTCTTCTTCTTCTTCCTAGAATCTCGGGGCGAGATTCCTGTTTAGTGGGGGAGAGTTGTAGCATCCCATTTGTCTAACAACTGTAATGCTACTTGGTTTAGTAATATAATGGCTACTCTCTACACATAATTGTTGCATCATCATCATATCATGCTCATGTCTTCATGCCACCTTGCATTTGAGCATCATACAAAAAACCCTCTTTGTTTTGGTTCTTATCTCATATGCATTATTAATTGTATTTGCCTCTTGATATTGTATTTGGTTCTTGATATATTGTTCAAATGCCCAAGTTGAGTTGGGGGCATATCTTTATTGACTCCACCACCTTTTCTTCACCACCTTATAATTCCACCATCCAATTAATATGAGCTGGTATTTATTTGAGTTTACCTAGCTCATGTGGGTTGGGTGGATCCAATACCAATCCTTTTGCTTGTCCCTCACTCTAACTTTGGAGGATGCAAATAAAGAAATGCCATGAGATATTGTTTTGTTTTCACAGGATAAGACCTAGCATTTAATGCATTTGCATGGGCCATGCAAGAACCACCTCATCTTTTTCCCTCTGTTTTGTTTTCTTCAAGCCTTGGTTCCATGTGAAGGTTCCCTAATTTTACAAATGTTTTCTTCTAATTGCAAAACCCCATATCTTCTTAATCTTGTAAAATGCCCCACTTGGCTCATTCATAAGCCATGTATGTGGCATCTCCTTATCCTCCATCTCTTTTGCCCTTGCCTCCCCTCTTAGTCAAGCCCCCTATTCAAAACCTCCTGGTAAAAAAGGTTCAAAAGATTTTGAAATTATAAGCTGGTTTGAATTTTGTAATAGAATAAAAAGGAACAAACAAATAATTAATAAACAAAAGAAATAAAAGGGGAAACCAAACCTGGCAGCAGCCCTTACCTGCAGCCCAGCCGCAGCAGCCCGCAACTAGCTCCCTCCTCCGGCCCATCTCCCGGCCCACTTCCCACAGCAGCAACCCAGCCCACCCCCTGGCCCAGTACCCCTTCGCTCACGGCGTCGTCGCCCTGTACCTCTTCTCCGTTCGCCCTCCTCTCTGAAGACACGCAGACGGAAAGCAGCAGAGGAGCAGGTCCCCGTCGCGTCACCGTCAGCCGCGTCACCCCTCCGCCCTTCTTATCCCCAAGCCGCGGAGGCCCCCTGCAACCCTAGCCTTCCTCTTCCCCTCCTCTCCGCCGCCATCCCCTGTTCCCCTGTCCTTCTCCCTCCCGCAGCAGCAGCAAGAGGAGCCGCGCTGTCGCCATGGTCGCCGGTGAGCACCGCTGAAGCTGGGATCGCACGCCTCGTCCGCGCTGTTGTTGGGGCCCCTCGAGAGGAGCTGTCCGTCCCAGGAGCTCTGCTTCCTCTTCTTCCTGACCAAGTACCGGAGCAGCGCAGCCGTCACCGTCCTCCTCTCCGACCACCCCCGTCCTCGATTCCTCTGGGAATCGGTCTAGGTGAGCACCCCTTTCCTCTTCCCCTCCTCCTCCTTTGCTGTTGTGCACCGTAGCCTCGCCTCGGTCGTCTCCAAGTTCGCCGGCAGTCCGTCCGACAGACAACGATGGACAGCAGCGGCTGCAGTTTTCCGCCTCTGTTTGTCATCGTGCCCCGCCCGCTGCAGCCAAGATCCGGCGATGCCCCCTTAATGAAAGTTGTAGCCCGTTCATCCCTTGTCATCTTTTGTTTTTGTGGCATGTCGGTTTTCTCGAGGGATTTGTCGCCATCGTCTTCCGAAAATCAAGCAAGCTTCTGTTTTCGCGTTGGCTTCAGTTTCGTCAGAGAGTAGAGCAGCCACGTTTTTGCATTTAGGCCCCTGCACGTTTGCCTTCCTCAACCGCAGCCCCTCCCAGCCAGCATTTTTATAAAACGGCACCTCGCTTTTCTGGAAACAAACCCGCGGTCCCCAACCCCAACAGTCCTATGCCCAGTCAGCAATGCGGCCCACCTGTCACCCTCCTCGGGTAGGATCTGCTGAGTACCAAAAGTCCAGGAGCCCTTGTGTTTCAAATTTCAAATCTTTTCAAATTAATTCAATTCAAATTCAAATACAAATCTGTTTAAATCTAAATGAATTCATAACTTATTCCTGGTTTGGAATTTGAATTCAAACCTTATATGAAAAATGATTTATTTTTGAATGTTAATTCAAACCTTTAATCAAATAATTTCGGAATTAATTTAATTAGTCAACCTTTGACTTTGACCCTAATTATTAATTTTGACTATAAAATAAATCTAAATTCATAATTTCAAATAATACAAATAATATATGTTTTTGAATCAGAAAAATGTGAGGATTTCAAATATGCCTTTCAAATTATTATTTGAACACTTAAATTTCAAGTTGAATTAAATTACAATAAAATGCCCCTGGACCTTAATAAATTAATAACTTTTGTTTTAAAACTCCGAATTTGACAAATGATATGTCTAAAATGATCAGCTCGACGAGACCTTTCTGTTTATGCTATCCATAACTTCAATTGTAGCATGCATCATATAAATATATAGTATACAGCAACTAATATGACCATAAAATGTGACCAAAACCCAATAAAAATGTTATTTCTTGAATTCTACACCTCACCCATGCCATGCTACATTATTGCCATGCAACTTGTGCATCATTCATCATGGCATGATTGTTTGCTTGACGCATTGTATTACTATGCTTGTGCACTTTATTTATGTTGGCCCTTGTTTGTTTGGTTCTTCTTCGAATAGACGCTGAGCAGGGGATATATCAAGAGAACCAGGAGCACTACCCAGATCCGTCTCTCGCTTCAACTGAGTTGCCAGGCAAGCACTACCACATGCTTGCATACATACAGTACCTATTGCCTCTATCTTGCTCTTGCATCATTGAGTCGCGATTGCATTAAACTGAATCCCAAGTATTGCATAGCCTTTACTTTTAAACCCCACCAAGCTTGTTCCTCCATCCCATGAGCCATTACTACATGAGTTGTTTGAGCCATGCGAGTCGTAGAACAGCATGTGTAGGGTATGTGAGTGTCTGTTGGATAACGAGGTACCTAAACAACTTAACCTGAGTAGGAATGGGATAACTAATGAAAGTGGCACCGGTGAGCAATATCTGCTATTTGGTTTTTCCTGCTCACTTGTGTCCCGTAGGACCCCGAGTACTTGAAACCTGTTCCTTGAATATTCGCGCTATCCACATCCGGGAGGCTTATGGGACCCCCCTGAGCCAGAGCTTGATTCATTCTTATTTCTTGGGGCCACAAACTAGTTTGAGGTTTTATTTATGATCCTGTACTTATGCCATGCTTTACTGCTTTATTTACGATTGTGCGAGGAGCACACTGTACTGTTTAGGTAAGCGGAATGTTTTCGCGGTATCGACAATCCCAGTTTTGGGTTCCCAGTCGTTTACAGCCATTGTCGCAAACCTTGAGTCCGTCTCGGAGTCAGCTAGCTTCGTTGTGGGTCTACTCAATGGGGTGGCCCCCTGAAATAATTCTGAATCCTGTGATTGCTTTGTCGTGAAGGCCTCGTTGGGTTTTGATTTGGTTTTTCCGAGGTTGATCGAGTGTGTGTTGCTATTTGTGCACCCCTGCAGGGTAAAACTTTCTGAAAGTCGTGTCCGCGGTTATGGACGACTTGGAGCGCAGTTTCTCGATCATAGACAAGCATAACTAAAGTACCGCTTTTAACTTGACTAAATAACTGACTAGTAAATAGTGCAACACTCATGGAATGGTTAATAAAACTGCCAACGGATGGGGGGGTTGTTCGTCCGCTTCCTCGTTGGTAAGCGAGGAGGAGGATGGATCTGGTGATATTACTGTTATAACTGTTGCCATTAATTCACGGACATCCGTCTATTTTTGGTTAGGCGGATGGTTAGCGAGTATCTATAGAACTGTTAGGGTTTATCTTTTGCTGCAATTGCGTCACCCTAGGTTGTGTCCCCTTTAGAGGCATAAAGACTTGCTGAGTACCCCTAGGGTCTCACACGATAAATTATTGGTTCAGATGAACAGGTACACTCGCAGGACGGATACTGGGTGGAAGAGGCTGATGATGTGGGCAACGATCGTTCGGTGTAGAGATTCCGGGAACGGGGATCCGTGAGATCTGTGGGCGGGATGTGCTTATTTCTGGGCATCTTATGCCGATTTGCTTCTTATCCGTACTCGGACCTTGTTTGCCGCTTCCGCTTGTTACTCTGATGTGTGATGTATGAGGAAATATCCTAAAATATTATATCTATCTAGGTCATTTGAATCTTGCCGTATGGCGTTGCTATATTTCCTTTCTTTCTAGATGGTATGGCTCTGATGTACTATTGTATGGTGGCTTGCATACATACTCACTTGTGTATGTAGTTGATCCCTTCGCCTGCCGATTACGCCGCCCGTACTTGTCCCGATGACTGGAAATGGTTGGGACGGCCGAAAGGTCTACCCGTGAGTGGCTTTTGGGGCCCCACCGTACTATTTCAACCATTTCCGCTCATCCAGGCTTGTATCTAGGAGCGTAATTCACCGAGGTAGTTACAATTGGTATCAGAGCCATCCCGACCTTCAGGGTCTCAGCCAAATGGTCGTTGTCAGTCTAGCAAATATTTTTGGTAGTTATGTATACTAGGGAAAAACAAAACGCGAGAGTAGGACTGCTTCCATTTTTCTTCTTACCCACCCACTCACCCTTTTCTGGTAAGGAAGTGTAACGTTTTCAATCCTCTTCTTAAAATTTCAAACTAGGATTCACGTGTTCGGGGTTTCCGTAGTACCATAGGTTGTGTGTGTGTGTGTGAGAGTAATTCCTTGTCTATCTGTTGCATCCAAGTTGTTATCACAATCGGCCTTTTGGTTATCAACTGTTGGTACATTCCATACCGACAGGCTTTGCAAACCGACGCGATCTATCTGATTCGTTGTATACCGTCGCGATCTGTCTTACTCTTTGTTATCCGACGTTATCTTGTTTGGGGTGTTCGTTTCCGTAGTTGCTAATCTTTAGGTTCATCATGAGAAGAAGGGGTTAGGATATGTGTTTTACTTATTCATGTGCGGAGTAATGATTTGAGTGCGGGATGGAGTCGCGACCATACCACTACTCTTATCATTCGCTTTTGTATATTGAATTGGTAGAGTCACTAATCTTGATTCGTTAAGTAATTTTGCGCATCTATTGCTATTTTAATGCCGAAATTTGTGGAAAATTTTTCTTTGATATATTTGTGTACCACACTACTTTTCAGTCGTGTGCGATATGCTTAATATCTTCTAGGTGCTTTGAACTTTGTTGATATTTTAATATCATCTTAGTAAATTGTATCCTTTAATCTTGGTTAATTCCATCTTGGTACTATTTTGGATTATTATTATTCTCCATTATAGTACTGACTTGTGTTTTATATCAATCTCAGGATGGCTCCACCACGCCGTTCAGATGAGGACATACCACCGGAATTGGGGGCCGCGTTGTCAAACATAGCCAATGGCTTGGCAGCAATGCAGCAGAACCAGCAGCGTTTGGAAGAAAGTGTCAGGAGAAATGAGTTTGCTCCACTCCCCCCACCTCCCAAGCGGGGCGACATCAAAAGCTTCCTGAAGTTCAACCCTCGCCAATTTGATGTTTCTGATCGACCACTTGATGCTGATGATTGGTTACGTGAGACGTCAAGGCTACTGGAGACTGCTGATGTTCCTGAGCAAGAATGGGTGAAATGTGCTACTCACCTTCTGAAGGGAGATGCAGCTCTCTGGTGGGAGAATTATCTGAAGGCAAGCTGCACTGGTTTTCAGCCCACTTGGGAACAGTTCTCTGGAGCTTTCAAAGAGCAATTCCTGTCAGAGATTGTCATGGAAAGGATGAAGGAAGCGTTTCTCAACCTCAAGCAGGGCGATGATAATGTCAACACCTACATCAGGAACTTCATGAACCTTTCTCGTTATGGTGGCGATGAGGTCTCCGATGACAAGAAGAAGCAAAAGAGGTTCAGGCAAGGGCTCAATGCATCGATCAAATATGCAATCACACATGCAAGGCCAGCGTCTTTTCTGGAACTTCGGCATACAGCTTTGTAGGAGGAAGCAAGTAGGCAAGTGTTTGAGGAGTCCAAGAAACACAACCGTGATGCACCAAGCTCTTCAGCTATGTCAGCTCCTTCTAAGCGGCGTGTCTGGGTTCCTAACACCCCACCGTCGCTCCCGGCTTCACCAAGACCTGCAAGCTACGCGTCAAGGCCACCAAACTTCATCACTGCTGCTCCCAGGGGCTACACCCACAACTACCCTGGAGCGCCTGGCGGAGTCCCTGGCTACGTTGCTCCACGTCCACCTGGTGCTTGCTTCACGTGTGGAGACCCTGGACATCTAAATTGGAACTGTCCGTTGAAAAACAAAGCTCTTCCTCCACCCCCTCCAAGACCTGCGGCAAGCTCTCCTATGGTTCGTGCACCACCACCTCGGGCTCTCAACATCAACACCAAGCCCGGGTCTACTGTTGCTCGTGCCAACTGTGTCAACGCCGCTCAAGTTGAGCATGCACCTGGAGTTGTGATGGGTATGCTTTCCGTTAACTCAGTCCCTGCACGAGTTTTGTTTGATTCTGGGGCATCGCACTCTTTTGTTTCTATCAAGTTTGCAAGTGACAATGGGTTAGCGGCGGATCCTCTTCTTAAGAAGTTAATGGTCCTTTCTCTTGGAGCAAATATGGTAGCTTCTAAAGTCAGCCATGGCAATCAAATTGAGATTGGTGGCTCTTCGTTCTCGGCTTCCTTAATTGTTCTGGGAAATTCTGACATTGATGTCATCTTGGGCATGGATTGGTTGACAGCAAATGCAGCTGTGATTGATTGTGCTGAACGCTCGGTTTCTCTGAAGATTCCTGAAGGCCATATAGTCTTTTCTCCAAGTCTGACTCCTGCTGTCCAGCTTTTCTCTTTGGCGGCTCTGAATGATGATGCTATGGAAGCTATTCAGAGAGTCCTAGTGGTCTGTGAGTTTCCGGATGTCTTTCCTGAAAAGTTGCCGGGTATGCCTCCAGATTGTGAGGTTGAGTTTGTAATTGAGCTTGAACCTGGAACGGCTCCTATCTCCAAGCGGCCATATAAAATGGGTCCTGCTGAGTTGGCTGAACTCAAACGACAGCTTGATGAACAAGAGAAGTTGGGTTTCATTCAACACATTACTTCTTCTTGGGGTAGCCCAACAATCTTTGTGAAGAAGCGTGACAGGACTGATAGACTTTGTGTTGACTATCGGGCTCTCAATGCTAAAACCATCAAGAACAAATATCCCCTTCCGCGGATTAATGATCTCTTCGATCAGCTAGCTGGAGCTGTGGTATTCTCTAAGCTTGACTTGAGAAGTGGTTATCACCAAATCAAGATTCGCAAGGAAGATGTGCCTAAAACAGCTTTCACCACCCGCTATGGCCTGTATGAGTACACGGTCATGTCGTTCGGTCTCACCAACGCACCTGCTACCTTCTCGAGGCTTATGAACTCGGTCTTCATGGAGTATCTTGATAAGTTCGTTGTGGTCTATCTGGATGACATCCTAGTCTATTCTAAGTCAAAGCAAGAGCATGAAGAACACCTTCGTTGTGTCCTAAACAAGCTTCGCGAGAACCGCTTGTATGCAAAGTTCTCAAAGTGTGAGTTTTGGCTGCCTCAAGTAACCTATCTTGGTCACGTCATCTCTGCCAAGGGCATTGCAGTCAACCCGGAAATGGTAAAGACAATTGTTGAATGGCTTCCTCCTGTTAATGTGAAAGAAGTGCGGAGTTTCCTCGGTTTGGCTAGTTATTGCCGTCGCTTCGTTCAGAACTTTTCAAAGATAGCGAAGCCTCTTACCGATCTCCTCAAGAAAGGCAAGAAATACCTTTGGACTCCTGCATGTCAAGCAAGCTTTGAGACACTCAAAGAGAAGCTCACTGCCACACCAGTCTTGGTTCCTCCGGATACATCTAAGCCTTTCCAGATATTCTGTGACGCCTCCTTGCAAGGATTGGGTGCGGTCCTTATGCAAGAAAAGCAAGTTGTTGCTTATGCCTCTCGATAGTTGAAGACGCATGAGATCAACTATCCCACACATGACCTTGAGCTCGCAACAGTTGTCTTTGCTTTGAAGCTATGGAGGCACTACTTGCTTGGCAACCGTTGTGAAATCTTTTCTGATCACAAGAGTTTGAAGTATATCTTCACACAGCCTGATCTCAACCTTCGGCAGAGGAGATGGATTGAAGCAATCAATGATTTTGATTTGACCATCAACTACACACCGGGCAAAGCTAATGTCATGGCCGATGCTCTCAGCCGCAAAGCTTATGTCAACAACCTCATGATGGAAGAACAGCAACCTCTTTTGTGCGAGGAATTCCGTCAGCTCAACCTGGAAATTGGGGAACAAGGGCATCTCCTGAACCTTCTGGCTACTCCTCTCTTGGAAGAAAAGATTCGTTTTCGTCAGCGTGGTGATCCGCACACCAGAAAGATCACCTCCCAACTTCAGCTTCCGAAGTATGAGTCCTTCCACGTCGATGATCAAGGCACGCTTTTCTTTGAACACCGGATGTTTGTTCCAAACTACCCGGGTTTGAGAGAGAAAGTTCTCAAGGAGGTGCACGATTCTGTTCTATCTATCCACCCTGGCAGCACAAAGATGTACATGGACTTGAAAACACAGTATTGGTGGCCGGGTCTGAAACGATATTGTGCCAAGTATGTCTCGGAGTGTGATGTCTGCCGCAGAGTGAAAGCTGTCCATCAGAAACCTTTCGGTCTTCTACAGCCATTGAAACCCCCGGAATGGAAATGGGAGAAAGTAGAGATGGACTTCATCACTGGTTTTCCAAGGTCGCAGAAGGGCAACAATGCAATCTTTGTTGTCATTGACAGGCTTTCCAAAGTGGCTCATTTCTTCCCCGTCAAGGAAACAATTTCTGGAATTCAGTTGGCTGAGCTCTATATCAACAGAATTGTCTCTCTGTATGGGGTTCCGCTTGAGATCAGTTCAGACCGTGGGAGCATCTTCACTTCCAAGTTATGGGAAAGTTTCCAAAATGCTTTGGGAACAAAGTTGAACTTCAGCACAGCTTACCACCCTCAGTCGCAAGGACAAGTTGAAAGGATCAATCAGATTTTGGAGGATATGCGTCGTGCTTGCGTCATCTCTTTTGGCATGAAGTGGGAAGAATGTCTTCCTTATGCTGAATTCTCTTACAACAACAGCTTCCAGAAAAGTCTAAAGATGGCACCATTCGAGGCTCTCTATGGTCGCAAGTGCAGAACTCCGATTGGTTGGTCAGGTGCAGGAGAAAGAATTTGGTTTGGCCCTGACATTGTAACTCAAGCGGAGGAGAAGGTGCACATTATTCTTGAAAACCTGAAGATTGCTCAAAGTCGCCAGAAGAGCAATTATGACAGGAAGCACACGGACATGGTGTATGCCCCTGGTGATCTCGTGTACCTTCGTGTCACTCCCATGAGAGGCACACACCGCTTTCGTATCAAAGGAAAGCTGGCTCCTAGATACATCGGTCCATTCAAAATTCGTGGTAGAAGAGGAGAAGTTGCTTATGCTCTTGAGCTCCCGGAAAAACTCAAGGTTCATGATGTTTTCCACATCTCTCAACTCAAGAAGTGCTTCAAATATCCCGGCAGGACCGTGGATCATGAGCTAATCGATCTCAAAGAAGACCTGTCTTATCAAGAACACCCCACCAAAATCCTTGAGACCGCAGAAAGAAGGACTCGCAACAAGTCCATCAAGTTCTGCAAGGTGCAGTGGTCGCACCATTCTGTTGATGAAGCCACTTGGGAGCGTGAAGATGAACTCCGTGCCAACTATCCTACCCTCTTTGAGTCTTCTTCTTCTTCCTAGAATCTCGGGGCGAGATTCCTGTTTAGTGGGGGAGAGTTGTAGCATCCCATTTGTCTAACAACTGTAATGCTACTTGGTTTAGTAATATAATGGCTACTCTCTACACATAATTGTTGCATCATCATCATATCATGCTCATGTCTTCATGCCACCTTGCATTTGAGCATCATACAAAAAAACCTCTTTGTTTTGGTTCTTATCTCATATGCATTATTAATTGTATTTGCCTCTTGATATTGTATTTGGTTCTTGATATATTGTTCAAATGCCCAAGTTGAGTTGGGGGCATATCTTTATTGACTCCACCACCTTTTCTTCACCACCTTATAATTCCACCATCCAATTAATATGAGCTGGTATTTATTTGAGTTTACCTAGCTCATGTGGGTTGGGTGGATCCAATACCAATCCTTTTGCTTGTCCCTCACTCCAACTTTGGAGGATGCAAATAAAGAAATGCCATGAGATATTGTTTTGTTTTCACAGGATAAGACCTAGCATTTAATGCATTTGCATGGGCCATGCAAGAACCACCTCATCTTTTTCCCTCTGTTTTGTTTTCTTCAAGCCTTGGTTCCATGTGAAGGTTCCCTAATTTTACAAATGTTTTCTTCTAATTGCAAAACCCCATATCTTCTTAATCTTGTAAAATGCCCCACTTGGCTCATTCATAAGCCATGTATGTGGCATCTCCTTATCCTCCATCTCTTTTGCCCTTGCCTCCCCTCTTAGTCAAGCCCCCTATTCAAAACCTCCTGGTAAAAAAGGTTCAAAAGATTTTGAAATTATAAGCTGGTTTGAATTTTGTAATAGAATAAAAAGGAACAAACAAATAATTAATAAACAAAAGAAATAAAAGGGGAAACCAAACCTGGCAGCAGCCCTTACCTGCAGCCCAGCCGCAGCAGCCCGCAACTAGCTCCCTCCTTCGGCCCATCTCCCGGCCCACTTCCCTCAGAAGCAACCCAGCCCACCCCCTGGCCCAGTACCCCTTCGCTCACGGCGTCGTCGCCCTGTACCTCTTCTCCGTTCGCCCTCCTCTCTGAAGACACGCAGACGGAAAGCAGCAGAGGAGCAGGTTCCCGTCGCGTCGCCGTCAGCCTTGTCACCCCTCCGCCCTTCTTATCCCCAAGCCGCGGAGGCCTCCTGCAACCCTAGCCTTCCTCTTCCCCTCCTCTCCGCCGCCATCCCCTGTTCCCCTGTCCTTCTCCCTCCCGCAGCAGCAGCAAGCGGAGCCACGCTGTCGCCATGGTCGCCGGTGAGCACCGCTGAAGCCGGGATCGCACGCCTCGTCCGCGCTGTTGTTGGGGCCCCTCGAGAGGAGCTGTCCGTCCCAGGAGCTCTGCTTCCTCTTCTTCCTGACCAAGTACCGGAGCAGCGCAGCCGTCGCCGTCCTCCTCTCCGACCACCCCCGTCCTCGATTCCTCTGGGAATCGGTCTAGGTGAGCACCCCTTTCCTTTTCCCCTCCTCCTCCTTTGCTGTTGTGCACCGTAGCCTCGCCTCGGTCGTCCCCAAGTTCGCCGGCAGTCCGTCCGACAGACAATGATCGACAGCAGCGGCTGCAGTTTTCCGCCTCTGTTCGTCATCGTGCCCCGCCCGCTGCAGCCAAGATCCGGCGATGCCCCCTTAATGAAAGTTGTAGCCCGTTCATCCCTTGTCATCTTTTGTTTTTGTGGCATGTCGGTTTTCTCGAGGGATTTGTCGCCATCGTCTTCCGAAAATCAAGCAAGCTTCTGTTTTCGCGTTGGCTTCAGTTTCATCAGAGAGTAGAGCAGCCGCGTTTTTGCATTTAGGCCCCTGCACGTTTGCCTTCCTCAACCGCAGCCCCTCCCAGCCGGCATTTTTATAAAACGGCACCTCGCTTTTCTGGAAACAAACCCGCGGTCCCCAACCCCAACAGTCCTATGCCCAGTCAGCAATGCGGCCCACCTGTCACCCTCCTCGGGTAGGATCTGCTGAGTACCAAAAGTCCAGGAGCCCTTCTGTTTCAAATTTCAAATCTTTTCAAATTAATTCAATTCAAATTCAAATACAAATCTGTTTAAATCTAAATGAATTCATAACTTATTCCTGGTTTGGAATTTGAATTCAAACCTTATATGAAAAATGATTTATTTTTGAATGTTAATTCAAACCTTTAATCAAATAATTTCGGAATTAATTTAATTAGTCAACCTTTGACTTTGACCCTAATTATTAATTTTGACTATAAAATAAATCTAAATTCATAATTTCAAATAATACAAATAATATATGTTTTTGAATCAGAAAAATGTGAGGATTTCAAATATGCCTTTCAAATTATTATTTGAACACTTAAATTTCAAGTTGAATTAAATTATAATAAAATGCCCCTGGACCTTAATAAATTAATAACTTTTGTTTTAAAACTCCGAATTTGACAAATGATATGTCTAAAATGATCAGCTCGACGAGACCTTTCTGTTTATGCTATCCATAACTTCGATTGTAGCATGCATCATATAAATATATAGTATACAGCAACTAATATGACCATAAAATGTGACCAAAACCCAATAAAAATGTTATTTATTGAATTCTACACCTCACCCATGCCATGCTACATTATTGCCATGCAACTTGTGCATCATTCATCATGGCATGATTGTTTGCTTGACGCATTGTATTACTATGCTTGTGCACTTTATTTATGTTGGCCCTTGTTTGTTTGGTTCTTCTTCGAATAGACGCTGAGCAGGGGATATATCAAGAGAACCAGGAGCACTACCCAGATCCGTCTCTCGCTTCAACTGAGTTGCCAGGCAAGCACTACCACATTCTTGTAGGGGTTCGTAGCATGGAAAACAAAAAATTTCTATCGCATACAAACAAACAAGCCAAGATCTATCTACTAGATTGTAGCAACGAGTCGACGGAATAACTTACCCTCGAAGATTCCAAAGCGTTTAACGAGAGCGGATTCTCGTGGGTGATGTAGTCGTACTCTTCCCGATTTCAAGATCGTGTAGACGATCCTTCCGGCGCTGCGTTCCGGCAGCGCTCCCGCAGTCGGTCACACGTTCGGTACTCGACGAAGACCTTCCTCTCCCTTGTTCCAGCAGGCAGCGGAGGTTGTAGCACTCTCCTCGCGATTCTGGCAGCACAACGGCGTGGTACCGGAAGTAGAGGGGAGATCCCGTAGGGCTTCGCCTTAAGCCGGAGCGAGTATGGTGGATTATGAGAGAGGGCTATTAGTGGTCTAGAGATTAGACACACCAATTAGAAGGCTCTAAACCGCAGGCTAAAGCAATTAGAAGCTCTAAACCAAAACGGCTCTAAACCGGAGATTAGAGGTAGAAACTTGTGTGTCTAGAGGAGGGAGCCCTGCCCCTCCTTTTATAGGTGGGGAGGCGCGGCCAGGAGAGGGGAGTCCCTCCCCAAGTCGGCCTTGGGTGGCGCGCCGGCTTGGGGAGGAGACTCCTCCCTCAAGTCGGTTCCCAACTCCTCTTGCTTGTTTCCCACAGTTTCTTGTTTTGGCCGTTTGACTTTCAAACTGGACATTTGACTTTTCTGTTTTAGGATTCAATTTAATCCTTTATTTGGGACAGCAAGAACACTTAGTACATGATGCAATCATTCCAATATGTAATGACACATTCATGTACCCCTCCCCCCCCCCCCCCCCCGGAGTGCCGGACAATCCGGAACCTTCTAGAACATTCCCGATGAAAACACCGGAATCATTCCCGAACTCCGAAACGGGTCTTTCCTTATATGAATCTTATTCTCCGGACCATTCCGGATCACCTCGTGATATCCCGGATCCCATCCGGGACTCCGAACAACATTTGGTCTCTTTCTCATAATACCATAACTACTCAAAACAACGTCGAATCCTTAAGTGTGTCTCCCTACGGTTCGTGAATTATGCGGACATGATCGAGACACTTCTCCGAACAATAACCAATAGAGGAATCTGGAAATTCATATGGCTCCCACATATTTCTACGATTACTTTGCGATCGAATGAACCACTTACATACGATACCAATTTCCCTTTGTCTCACGATATGTTACTTATCCGAGGTTATGATCGTCGGTATCTCTGCATACCTAGTTCAACCTCGTTACTGATAAGTACTCTTTTCTCGTTCCCGTGATATGTGATCCCTTGTGAGCCAGTCTGATAGGGGGTAACCCTGGGGTTGGCCCGATCTTTCACGAATTCCACGAGAAACGAGGGGGGAAGAGGTGGTCGGGGGATGAAATCGAGGAAAGCGATGAAAACCACGAACACACACTCCAAAACACGATACACGCCTACTCCTCACGCCGGTGGCAACCGGACCAACATAATCCCTAGGATCGATGTTGGGCGAAGCTCGCTCTCCACGCCAACAACGGGGGATGAGGTTCTTGGTGAGATCTTGACGACTTGGGGGCGAGAAACCGAGAACCCAAGGTCTTGTACAACTTGAACGCACTAGGCAAGATCCAAGAGGGGGGTGGATAATCCAGTGCTCCTTGGTAGGAGCATGAGACCAATAGATATAAGTTCCTCAAAGGGTTTCCTTAATATCTATTATTATCCAAGTCTAGGGTTTACAATAGAGGGTGGGGGCTATATATAGACCAACCACATAAACAGGGGTATTTTGGGAACAAATAGCGAAATATAGAGAGGGTTACAAGGCGCTGGGCCGAAATATTACGTTCAGGCTTTTCCAGGTCCGGTAGTACCGGTCCAGCTCGACCGGTAGTACCGGTCATGCGGTAGTACCGCTTCCTGGCCGGTAGTACCGCTTGTCGTCCTGGGACTTGAGCTGGTGCCTTCTGTTGGTGGCGGTAGCAGGGGGCGGTAGTACCGCAGCCCGGTAGTACCGGATCCGGGGCCGGTAGTACCGCCAGTGACAGAGAGTACTTGGGCAGCTCTGGAACCTTCTGTTGTTGGCAGTAGCATTTGGCGGTAGTGCCGCCAAGCGGTAGTACCGGTCACCAGGTCCGGTAGTACCGCTGGCGACAGAGAGCATTTGGTCTTGTCTGCTGGCGCTCCTCCGTCCTGTGGGTTCTTCTCTTCGTACCTGATGATGCACAAGGTATGGGTATGAAGTAGCAGGTCATCCAAAGGTGTATCGAAGTCACACAAGGAGAGGAGCGAGTTCACCTTAGCTTGAAGGAGTTTGGCTCGGGCGCGAGTCATGGGTCCACTTGGGGAGCTTGTGGGAGTAGATGTAGTAGCGGTCGTAGGACGGGCTGCATCAGCTCCCCCCCCCCTTGGGAAAGAGTCGTCCTCGACTCTTCAACCTTCTCAACTTCATCTTCTCCATGGTAGGGTGAGAGGTCCTTGACATTGAATGTCGAGCTCACACGATACTTTGATGTTGGGATATCGATGACATAAGCGTTGTTGTTGATTCTCTTGAGCACTTTGAATGGTCCATCACCTCTTGGCTTTAGCTTGGAGTCGCGTTCCTTGGGGAAGCGGTCTTTACTCAAGTGGATCCACACAAGGTCGCCCTCATCAAAGATCATCTCTTTCTTGGTCTTGTTTAGCCTTGATGCTTGGCGAAGGACTTGTTGCTCGATAGTAGCTCGTGTGTCTTCATGGAGTTTCTTCATTGTTTGGGCACGCTTGACAACGTCCATATTGGCACGTTCATGAAGTGGAAGTGGAAGTGGAAGTATATCGAGCGCGGTGAGAGGCTCGAAACTGTAGACGATCATGAACGGGCTCCTCATGGTGGTGGAGTGCTTGGCGCGGTTGTAGGCGAACTCGGCGTGTGGAATGCATTCCTCCCAGACTTTAAGGTTCTTCTTTATCAACACCCGGAGGAGTGTTCCAAGACTTCGATTGACGACCTCGGTTTGTCCATCGGTTTGAGGATGCGAGGCGGACGAGAAGAGGAGCTTGATGCCGAGCTTGGCCATGAGAGTCTTCCAGAAGTAGCTCATGAATTTTACATCGCGGTCGGAGACGATTGTTCTAGGCACACCGTGTAGCCGAATTATTTCCCTGAAAAACAAATTGGCTACATGTGAAGCATCATCGGTCTTATGGCACGGAATGAAATGTGCCATTTTAGAAAAGCGATCCACGACTACAAATATGGAATCATGTCCATGTTTAGATCTAGGCAAGCCTAATACAAAGTCCATGCTAATGTCCGACCAAGGTGCATGAGGAATAGGCAAAGGCATATAAAGACCAAAGGGGTTGGACTTAGACTTAGCTTGGATACATGTAGTGCATCGTTGGACGTGGCGCTCCACGTCGCGCTTCATCTTTGGCCAAAAGTAGTGAGTGGAGAGCATGTCATATGTCTTGTCACGGCCAAAGTGACCCATAAGCCCTCCACCATGGGACTCTTGAAGAAGCAAAGGTTGGAGAGACGATTTCGGAATGCAAAGCTTGTTTTGTTTGAAAAGAAAACCCTTATGCAAATAGAAATCATCAATCCCTTTGTCTAATGAACATTGGGCAAATATTGGACCAAAGAAAGGGTCGGACGCGTACAAAGATTTGATGTCATCAAGACCCAACACATTGACTTCGAGTCGAGTAAGAAGGCTTGTGTTCCTACGAGACAAGGCGTCCGCTACCACATTTTCTTTGCCCTTCTTGTATTTGACAATGTAAGGAAAATACTCCATAAACTCAACCCATTTTGCGTGCCTTTTACTCAAGTTGGCTTGACCCTTAAGATACTTCAACGACTCATGGTCGGAATGGATGATAAATTCTTTAGGCCAAAGATAGTGTTGCCACACTTGAAGAACTCGAACCAAGGCAAAAAGTTCTTTGTCATAAATGGGATAATTGAGGCCTGCGCCATCAAGTTTCTCACTATGGTAAGCAATAGGACGCCCATTTTGCATAAGGACGCCACCAATGCCAATACCACTAGTGTCACACTCAATCTCAAAGGTTTTTGTGAAATCCGGCAAAGCAAGAAGTGGTGCTTCGGTGAGCCTCTTTTTGAGCTCATCAAAAGCCTTTTGTTGTGCTTTTCCCCAAACGAACGTGACATTTTTCTTAGTCAATTCGTTAAGGGGGCAAGCAATGGTAGAAAAATCTTTCACAAAGAGACGGTAAAAGCCAGCCAACCCATGAAAACTACGAAGTTCACTAACATTTGTTGGGATGGGCCAATCTCGTATGTCCTTGACTTTTGAGACATCCACTTCTATGCCATTAGAAGACACAACAAACCCAAAGAAAATCAGCTTGTCTCTTGCAAAAGTGCACTTTGGGAGATTAGCATAAAGCTTTTCATGACGAAGGATTTGAAGGACCTCCTTAACATGAGTAACATGCTCCTCTAGTGACTTGCTATAGAC
Organism: Avena sativa; assembly: GCA_916181665.1. Taxonomy (NCBI): domain Eukaryota; kingdom Viridiplantae; phylum Streptophyta; class Magnoliopsida; order Poales; family Poaceae; genus Avena; species Avena sativa. Next base: position 103,901,779 of record OV702282.1, read on the forward strand.
AAGGATGTCATCAAAGTAAACAACTACACTCTTCCCAATGAGAGATCTCAAAATATGGTTCATGAGGCGCATGAAGGTAGATGGGGCATTGGATAAGCCAAAAGGCATAACCAACCATTCATAGAGACCAAGCTTGGTCTTGAAGGCGGTTTTACACTCATCACCTTCAGCCATGCGAATTTGATGGTAACCACTACGAAGATCAATTTTCGAAAATATAGTGGCTCCACATAACTCATCAAGCATGTCATCAAGACGCGGTATAGGATGTCGATAACGCACGGTGATAGCATTGATTGGACGGTAGTCCATGCATAACCGCAACGTGTCATCCGTTTTTGGGACTAGGATCACGGGAACCGCGCTTGGGCTAGTGCTTACTTGGATCAAACCTTTGGAGACGAGTTGGTTGATTTGACGCTCGATCTCCTTCGTCTCTTCCGGGTTCGTGCGATACGCGGCGCGGTTTGGGAGTGGAGCGCCGGGTATGAGGTCGATGCGGTGCTCGATTCCACGAAGAGGAGGAAGGTCATGAGGAAGCTCTTCGGGAAATACATCTTGGAATTCCTGCAAAATAGCCATCAAAGAAGGAGGAACATTTGTCAAGTCGTTAGTTCCTTGCGCTAGTCCCTTGCAAACAAGGACATAGTGCAAGATGGATGGGTTGTTCCGCACTTCTCTCATCTCACTTTTGGTGGCAAGAAGAACACTCTTAGTTTTTCCACTCGAGTTTGGCTTGTAGCTCTCACTCACTATGGTGTGGTTCTCTCGCTCACCACTCTTCTCACAAGGTGTTTTTGTGTATTGCGCCCTCGCTAAAGCCTTTGCATTGTCCGCAATTATTTGGCTAGGAGTCATTGGTTGCAACACACAAGTTTTATCAAGCCATTTGAAAGTGTAAGTGTTTGAGTGACCATTATGCAAAGCACACTTGTCATATTGCCACGGCCTGCCGAGCAACATGTGACAAACCGTCATTGGGACCACGTCACATTCCACCGTGTCCTTGTAGTGACCAATGGAGAACGTCACCGAGACGGTGTGCTTGATCTTGACGGATCCGTGGTCACTTAGCCATTGGATATGGTAGGGGTGTCTATGCGGATGAAGGGTGAGGTTGAGTTTCTCACACAATTCCGTGCTTGCAAGGTTGTGGCAACTCCCTCCATCGATGACAACTTTGATGGACTTCCCATTGATGCCAGCGCGAGTTTGGAAGATGTTCGAGCGTTGGTCTTCATTTTCGTTGGCTTGGGTAGTCAAGACCCTTGTGACCACAAGCGATGGACTTGCGTCATGCTCACACACGAGAAGTTCTTGGTCCTCTTCCAAATGTTGCCTTGCCATAGCTTCCTTCACTCTTGCATCAAACTCTTCCTCACTCAAGTATTCTTCATCGCCGTTGTCATGGATGAACAAAACTTTCTTGTTTCCACATGCATTCGACTTGTGCCCTTTGCCTCCACACTTGTAGCATTCACCATTGAATGGTAGATCATCCCTTGTGTGTGTGCCACTTGGGGGCTGTTTTCCTTGAGGGAGAGTGGGCTTGAAGGGAAGCTTGGTGGTACTTGAGGAGCTTCCACTTGGTGTTGTTGGGGTAGTGGTTGATGCTTGCTTGTAGGTGAAGTACGTTTTTGGCTTGTTGTACTTGATGTCCTCTTGCACTTGACGGTCGGCCTTGGATGCGATGTGCACCAGCTCAACCATGTTGTTGTACCTTTGGAACTCGGTGATGCGCTTGATGGGATGGTTCAAGCCATTGAGGAAGCGTGCCATTGTTTGTTCATCTCTCTCTTCAATGTTGGCACGGATCATGTTGAGCTCCATTTGCTTGAAGTACTCTTCCACGGTCTTTGTCCCTTGACTAAGCGTTTGAAGCTTGTTGAAAAGGTCACGCGTGTAGTGTGAAGGAACAAAGCGGGATCTCATATGAGCCTTCATATCTTGCCAAGTTGTGATTGGAGGCTGTTCTTTTGCTTCGCGAGCGAGTTGGACTTGTTCCCACCAAAGGTTGGCATACTCATCAAACTCGAGGGATGCCATGGCCATCATCTTCTCATTGCTATAGTTGTGCATGCGGAAGATCTTGTCGACCTTGAGTTCCCAAGAGAGATATTCTTCGGGCTCATTGGAACCGGTGAACTTGGGCATGGTGAATTTGAGCTTGCCAAAAGTTTCTTCTCCATTGCGGTTCCGGTTGCGTCGGTTGCCATGATTTTGGCGGTCATCATCATCATCATCCGAGCTCTCATGTCTTGCTTGGTGATTGTTGCGTTGCTCTTGCGGTTGTTGAGGTGCCACGTTTGGTGGTGGAACTTGTTGTTGACGACGAGCTTGGGGAGCTTGCTCGTTTTGTTGACGTGGTTGAGGACGAGGAGGAGGTTGATGGTCCTCACGACGAGCTTGGGGAGCTTGCTCTTGTTCTTGTCGTGGCTGATGCCGAGGCGCATTAGCTTGCGCCATATGGCGAGGAGGACGTCGAGCCGCGTGCGCAATGGGCTGCTCTTATTCTTCTTGGTGTAGGGGAGGCTCGTCATGACCATCATGTTGCCGACGTGGACGATCATGTCGATGATGACGCCTTGGAGGATCTTCGAGTGCTTCCCGTCGATGGTGATCTTGTTCGTCCTCTTCGGAAGCTTCACTTGTTGTTGAAGGGACATGTCGACGTCGATGGCCTTGGTGGTCCATGCGAGGTTGCTCTTGTTGAATCACAAGTGCCATTGGTTGTGGCCGGTTCGCTTCGCGCCTTGGAGGTCTTGCGGAGAGGTCACCATCATAGCTTGACGTTGCGGCGTGACGCGGAGATGGTACCGCTTGCGAAGAGCTCATGGATTGAAGAACGGGTCCATCCCGATGCCTTGAAGCGTGACGGCGAGGTGCACTTGATTCACTTGAGGAGTGCCGAGATGATCTTGATTCGCGCGAGCATGGCCTTGCGAGTCCATCGATGATGCGTTGAAGCTTCTCATCCGTTGAGGCGAGTGCACGACCAAGAGCTTCATTTTGATGACCGAGGTTGTGTTGCATGGCATGCATTTGGCCACGGACTTCTTCGAAGCGGTTGTCGATGTTCTTGAATTCCACACGGGCCTCGCTAAATTGTTCATCTTGGCGCCGCTCGAGAGCTTCACAACGATAGTTGAATTCTCCTCGGACCTTCCAATGGTCCCATCTTGTCATGAATTGTGTGTCATCCTCCGGAGGTGGTGGTTGGGACGGCTCGCCATTCCTGTCCATGATGCAAAGCCGACAAGGGTTGTATATGGAGAGAAAGGGTGCGTAGAGTTTAGCCTTTTACCTCACCTTGGAGATTATATCAAACCAATTGCCACACAAAAGAGCGAAAAGCGTGCAAAGTGAAATGGCAAGAAACTCACACACAAGGATGCTACAACTCTCAAACGCTTTTGGTGGAAGGTTAGGATTGTGGAAACCAAACGAAACGATCCAAGCAAAAGGTTATTGTTCTTCGTGGTAAAGAACCAAAGATCGAAAGCAAAAGGATACGATCTACGAAAAACACGGAAAACACACACGTGGAGAAAAACGGGGTTAGCACGACTATGAAAATGAGCACAAAAGGTCCTAACGAAGACTACGCTCGGCTGTCGTGCCAACTCAAGGAGAGACCACAACTTGTTTGCCAAAAGAGGATAAGCAATAGATTTGTGCACTTGCCTCGGTGCGCTCTTTCTTCTCTCTTTCTTGGCTTACAAGCTTGGTATTCTCTTTGGATTGGAAGACTATGTATCTTTTTTTTTCTTTTGTTCTTTTTTTTTTTTTGATTCTTTCTCCTTTTTCTCCCTTTCTATGCTACTATGTTAGCTTTTGTATTTGGCCTCACACTCTCACTTTCCGAAGGAAAGTGCACAATGCTTAGACAAACACAAAATGAGTTGCTCTCAAAGGATAGATACACACAAAGGAAGATATGGGGCTGTCAAAGTGGCGCAAGTTATACCTTTGGTATTGTTGAGGACTTGCAACCGTTGGTGGTGGATGATGTTCGAGTGTCGCGGTGTCGATGAGCGCGGAAGGCTTGGATGCGGAAGCTTGTGTTAAGATGGCGACAAACACGCGAAACACGAACAAGCTAAAGGGGAAAAGTCAGCAAGCGAAAATGAGGTGTCAAGTAGAAGGAAAAACCTTCTGTTACTGGCGGTAGTACCGCTGGTCACAGAACACGAAAGAAAACGAGATCCACTTGACACAAACCTCAAATCCGTGGGAAAACTGACCGAAAGGCTGGCTAGGAACAACAGGGGCTATAGATCGACTCCCAAAGCAACAGATCTATGGACCAAAACCACGAAAAACTCACCAAATCCAGAGATCGATCCGAAGGCAAATTGGGGCTCTTTTTGGTGGGATTTTCGATTTTAAGGTGGAAAAAAGAAAAATTGGGTGGAAATTCGTGATCAACCGTGCTCTTGATACCAATATGATAGGGGGTAACCCTGGGGTTGGCCTGATCTTTCACGAATTCCACGAGAAACGAGGGGGGAAGAGGTGGTCGGGGGATGAAATCGAGGAAAGCGATGAAAACCACGAACACACACTCCAAAACACGATACACGCCTACTCCTCACGCCGGTGGCAACCGGACCAACATAATCCCTAGGATCGGTGTTGGGCGAAGCTCGCTCTCCACGCCAACAACGGGGGATGAGGTGCTTGGTGAGATCTTGACGACTTGGGGGCAAGAAACCGAGAACCCAAGGTCTTGTACAACTTGAACGCACTAGGCAAGATCCAAGAGGGGGGTGGATAATCCGGTGCTCCTTGGTAGGAGCATGAGACCAATAGATATAAGTTCCTCAAAGGGTTTCCTTAATATCTATCATTATCCAAGTCTAGGGTTTACAATAGAGGGTGGGGGCTATATATAGACCAACCACATAAACAGGGGTATTTTGGAAACAAATAGCGAAATATAGAGAGGGTTACAAGGCGCTGGGCCGAAATATTACGTTCAGGCTTTTCCAGGTCCGGTAGTACCGGTCCAGCTCGACCGGTAGTACCGGTCATGCGGTAGTACCGCTTCCTGGCCGGTAGTACCGCTTGTCGTCCTGGGACTTGAGCTGGTGCCTTCTGTTGGTGGCGGTAGCAGGGGGCGGTAGTACCGCAGCCCGGTAGTACCGGATCCGGGGCCGGTCGTACCGCCAGTGACAGAGAGTACTTGGGAAGCTCTGGAACCTTCTGTTGTTGGCAGTAGAATTTGGCGGTAGTGCCGCCAAGCGGTAGTACCGGTCGCCAGGTCCGGTAGTACCGCTGGCGACAGAGAGCATTTGGTCTTGTCTGCTGGCGCTCCTCCGTCCTGTGGGTTCTTCTCTTCGTACCTGATGATGCACAAGGTATGGGTATGAAGTAGTAGGCCATCCAAAGGTGTATCGAAGTCACACAAGGAGAGGAGCGAGTTCACCTTAGCTTGAAGGAGTTTGGCTCGGGCGCGAGTCATGGGTCCACTTGGGGAGCTTGTGGGAGTAGATGTAGTAGCGGTCGTAGGACGGGCTGCATCACAGTCACATGCTTGCAAGCTAATTGGATGACATTTCACCGAGAGGGCCCAGAGAATATCTATCCGTCATATGGATGGACAAATCCCACTCTTGATCCATGTGTCTCAACCAATACTTTCCGAACACTCAATGCCACCTTTATAGCCACCCAGTTACGGTGTGGTGTTTGATGTCATCAAAGCATCCATCCGGTAAAGGTGATATGCATGATCTCATGGTCGAAGGAATTAGGTTACTATGTATCAGAAAGCATATAGCAATTGAACTATTGAAATGACTTGATCTTTATGCTACGCTTATCTATAGGAGTATGTCCACCATATCATTCTCCTAACGATATGATCTTGTTGTTGATAACATCTCAATGTTCATGATAGGGAAACCACAATCATTTATCAACCAACAAGCTAGTGAAGTATAGAGGCTATACTAGGGACTTCAAATTAAGTTTACAAATCACACAAGTATTAATGTTTCCTTGTTGACACTATTATAGCATGAATGTAAACATTTATCATAAACACAAAGATATAATAATAACTACATTTATTATTGCCTCTAGGGCATATCTCCAATAGTCTCCCACTTGCACTAGAGTCATCTAATCTAGATTACATGGTAATATACCGAACACCCATGGCAGTTTGGTGTTGGTCATGTTTTGCCCTCGGGAGAGGTTTAGTCAACGGATCCGCCACATTCAGATCTGTGTGTACATTGCAAATCTTTATATCTCCATCCTGGATATGTTCTCGAATAGCGTGAAAATGTAGCTTGATATGCTTCAGCTTCTTGTGTGACCTTGGTTCTTGCGCATTGGCTATGGCGCCCATGTTATCACAGTAGATAGACATTGGGTCCAGCGCACTAGGAACCACACCCATCTCTGTAATGAACTCTTTCATCCATATCGCTTCTTGTGAAGCTTCTGAAGCAGCCATGTATTCCGATTCAGTTGAAGATCTCGCCACAATGCTTTGCTTTGCACTCCTCCAGCTAACTGCTGCACCATTCAAAATAAATACGTATCCAGATTGTGATTTAGAATCATCCGGATCGGTGTTCCAACTAGCATCGGTGTAACCATTAACAACGAGCTGTTCATCACCTCCATAAGAAAGAACCATATCCTTAGTTCTTCTCAAGTACTTAAGGATGTTTTTGACCGCTGTCCAATGATCCACTCCTGGATCACTTTGATATCTGCTAGTTAGACTAACAGCATATGCGATGTCGGGTCTAGTACATAGCATGGCATACATTAGAGATCCTATGGCTGATGCATAGGGAGTTTTACTCATCCTTTCTCTATCTTCTGCCGATGTCGGACTTTGAGTTTTTCTCAAGGTCGTATTGGGCAACATGGGCAAGAACCCTTTCTTCCTTTCTTCCATTCCAAACCTCTTTAGAACTTTGTCCAAATATGTACTCTGTGACAATGATATTTGGCGTTTCGATCTATCTCTATAAATCTTTATGCCTAATATGTAAGCTGCTTCGCCAAGATCCTTCATTGAAAAACTATTATTCAAATATTCTTTGACACTATTAAGAAGGTCTACATCATTCCCAATCAACAATATGTCATCCACATATAGTATTAAGAATGCTACAGAGCTCCCACTCACTTTCTTGTAAATACAAGCTTCTCCATAAGTTTGTATAAAACCAAAACTTTTGATTACCTTATCAAAACGTTGATTCCAACTTCGGGATGCTTGCTTCAATCCATAGATGGACCGTTGAAGTTTGCATACCTTGTTAGCATCTTTAGGATCGACAAAACCTTTGGGTTGCATCATATACAACTCTTCATCAATGTCTCCATTGAGGAATGCTGTTTTGACATCCATCTGCCATATCTCATAATCATAATATGCAGCGATTGCTAACATAATCCTCACAGACTTTAGCTTCGCTACCGGTGAGAAAGTCTCATCGTAGTCAACTCCTTGAATTTGTCGAAACCCTTTTGCGACAAGTCGAGCTTTATAGACAGTAACATTACCATCAGCATCTGTTTTCTTCTTGAAAATCCATTTGTTCTCGACAGCCTTTCGGCCATCCGGTAAGTCCACCAAAGTCCATACTTGGTTTTCGTACATGGATCCAATCTCGGATTTCATGGCTTCTTGCCATTTATTGGAATCTGGGCTCATCATCGCTTCCTCATATGTCTCGGGGTCATCGGTGTTGTCCACCAACATGACACTCATAACGGGATCATACCAATCTGGAGTGGTACGAGTTCTCGTTGACCTCCGAGGCTCTGTAGCAACTTCAACCGAAGTTTCATGATCACCATCATTAGCTCCCTCTCTAATTGGTGCAGGCACCACAGGAACTTCTTCCGGTGCTGCGCTACTCGCAATTTCGAGAGAAGGTTCGATAACCTCGTCGAGTTCTACTTTCCTTCCAGTCACTTCTTTCGAGAGAAATTCCTTCTCTAGAAAGGATCCATTCTTGGCAACGAAGATTTTGCCTTCGGATCTATGATAGAAGGTATACCCAATAGTTTCCTTCGGGTATCCTATGAAGACGCATTTTTCCGCTTTGGGTTCAAGCTTGTCCGGGTGTAACTTCTTTACATAGGCTTCGCATCCCCAAACTTTAAGGAACGACAATTTAGGTTTCTTCCCAAACCATAATTCATACGGTGTCGTTTCAACGGATTTAGACAGTGCCCTATTTAAAGTGAATGCGGCTGTTTCTAATGCATAACCCCAAAATGATAGCGGTAAATCTGTAAGTGACATCATAGAACGAACCATATCTAAGAGAGTTCGATTACGACGTTCGGACACACCATTACGCTATGGTGTTCCCGGCGGTGTCAATTGTGAAAGTATTCCGCATTTCTTCAAATGCTCGCCAAACTCGTAACTTAGATATTCACCTCCACGATCAGAACGTAGAAATTTAATCTTCTTGTTACGTTGATTCTCTACCTCACTTTGAAACTCCTTAAACTTCTCGAAAGTTTCGGACTTATGTTTCATGAAATAGATATACCCATATCTACTCAAGTCATCCGTGAAGGTAAGAACATAACGATAACCACCACGCGATGCTACACTCATTGGACCACACACATCGGTATGTATGATTTCCAATAAGTCCGTAGCTCGCTCCATCATACCAGAAAATGGAGTCTTAGTCATTTTTCCCATCAGACATGCTTCGCATCTTTCAAGTGATTCAAAATCAAGTGATTCAAGAAGTCCATCGGAATGGAGTTCCTTCATATGCTTCACTCCAATGTGACCAAGACGACAGTGCCACATATAGGTCGAATTATCGCTTGATCTCAAACGTTTAGCCTCAATGTTGTTGATATGTGTATTTCCACTATCGAGATTCAATAAGAATAGACCATCTATCAAAGGTGCATGTGCGTAAAACATATTACTCATATAAATCGAACAACCATTATTCTCGGACTTAAACAAGTAACCGTCTCGCAATAAACAAGATCCCGATATAATGTTCATGCTCAACGCAGGCACCAAATAACAAGTATTTAAGTATAAAACTAATCCCGATGGTAGATGAAGGGGTAGCGTGCCGACCGCGATCACATCAACCTTTGATCCGTTTCCCACGCGCATCGTCACCTCGTTCTTCGCTAGCTTCCGTTTATTCTGCAGCACCTGTTTCGAGTTACAAATATGAGCAACCGAACCAGTATCAAATACCCAGGCACTACTACGAGTACTAGTGAGATACACATCAATAACATGTATATCAGATATACCTTTCTTCTTGATGTTGCCGTTCTTCAAATCCGCCAAGTACTTTGGGCAATTCCGCTTCCAGTGACCTTCTCCCTTGCAGTAAAAGCACTCAGTATCAGGCTTAGGTCCAGCCTTGGTCTTCTTCGCCGGCGTAGTAACTTTCTTACCACCCTTCTTGAAGTGTCCCTTTTGCTTAGACTTGCCTTTCTTGAATTTGGTGGTCTTATTGACCAACAACACTTGGTGCTCTTTCTTGATCTCCACTTCTGCAGATTTCAACATGGCAAAGAGTTCTGGCAACGTCTTGTTCATGTTCTGCATGTTGTAGTTCATCACAAAGTTCTTGTAACTTGGTGGTAGTGATTGGAGGACACGGTAAATCCCCAAAGCATTAGGAATCACTATACCCAAGCTTTGAAGTTTGTTTGCGTGCCCAGACATCTTAAGCACATGCTCACTGACGGAGCTTCCCTCTTCCATCTTGCAGTTAAAGAACTTTTCAGAAGCCTCATAGCTTTCAATTGCCGCATGAGTCTCAAAAATCAATTTGAGATCCTCGACAATATCATATGGGTCTGAATCCTCAAACCTTTTCTGAAGCTCCGATTCCAAACCATACAAGATAGCACACTGAACTATGGAGTACTGATTCTTCCGAGCGAGGTAAACATTCTTTACTTCATCGGGAGCATCAGCTGCAGGTGGGTCACCCAGCGGTGCATCCAGCACATAGGTCAAATTACCAGCTGTGAGGACAATCCTCAAATTGCGGAACCAATCCGCGAAGTTGCTTCCATTGTTTTTCAACTTTTCTTTCTCTAGGAACGCATTAAAATTGATGGTAGGGGCTGCCATTGATCTACAACATATTTGCAATAGTTTAGACTAAGTTTATGACAAATTGAGTTCAAATTAATAATGAAATTAAACTAGGTGAACTCCCACTCAAAACAATATCCCTCACATTGTTTTAGTGATCACACGAACCAAATCCACCATATCAACACCGATCATCACGAGAGTTGATATAGTTTCAATGGCGAACAATAGACATGTTCATCATATCTACTATATGATTCATGCTTTACCTTTCGGTGATCCGTGTTCCGAGACCATGTCTGTACATGCTAGGCTCGTCAAGATCAAACCTTAGTTTCCGCATGAGCAAATCTGGCTTGCTCACATTGTATACACTTGCAGAATCTAACACACCCGATCATCACGTGGTGCTTCGAAACAACAAGCTTTAGCAACGGTGCTAACTAAGGGTGAACACTTTATGACTTGAAATTGATGTGCATGAGGGATCATCTTATAATGCTACCGTCGTCTACTAAGCAATACAAGATGCAAAAAGGATTAACATCACATGCAATTCAATATATATGTGATATGATATGGCCTTTCTTCTTTGTGCTTCCGATCTCCATCTTCAAGCACGAACATGATCTCCATCATCACCGGCATTGCATCAAGGTCAATGACGCTTCTCCATGGTTGTCGTCCACCGGCTTCAACTATTACAACTACTTTGAATAGACACGCGGGTCTTAACATAAATTAAAGACAACCATATGGCTCTTGCCGGTTGCCAACTTACAATAAGGAACATTGCATACATCAAATATAATCACAATCATGGCCATATCACATCACTGCACACCCCTGCAAAACAAAGTTAGACGCCTCTACTTTCTTTGCATATTTTACGTGGTTTGGGGCTTTCAATAAGTGTCGTTCTAACTTATGAACAAGAACCACAACATTGATACTAGCATTGTTGATCACCCGTTGTAAATTGGATCTTAACTATGCTAGGAGAAACAGGCACCCGCAAAGCCACTTATGCAATACAAGTTGCATGTCAAGCGTGGAGCAAGTCTCATGAACGATGTCATGTAAGGTTAGCCCGGGCCGCTTCATCCCAACATACCGCAAGATGCAAAGTACACAAGAAGTAATCGACAATAAAAGCATCAACGCCCACAATGACCATTGTGTTCTACTCGTGCAACAGATCTACATATAGACACGGCTCTGATACCACTGTAGGGGTTCGTAGCATGGAAAACAAAAATTTTCTATCGCATACAAACAAACAAGCCAAGATCTATCTACTAGATTGTAGCAACGAGTCGACGGAATAACTTACCCTCGAAGATTCCAAAGCGTTTAACGAGAGCGGATTCTCGTGGGTGATGTAGTCGTACTCTTCCCGATCTCAAGATCGTGTAGACGATCCTTCCGGCGCTGCGTTCCGGCAGCGCTCCCGCAGTCGGTCACACGTTCGGTACTCGACGAAGACCTTCCTCTCCCTTGTTCCAGCAGGCAGCGGAGGTTGTAGCACTCTCCTCGCGATTCCGGCAGCACAACGGCGTGGTACCGGAAGTAGAGGGGAGATCCCGCAGGGCTTCGCCTTAAGCCGGAGCGAGTATGGTGGATTATGGGAGAGGGCTATTAGTGGTCTAGAGATTAGACACACCAATTAGAAGGCTCTAAACCGCAGGCTAAAGCAATTAGAAGCTCTAAACCAAAACGTCTCTAAACCGGAGATTAGAGGTAGAAACTTGTGTGTCTAGAGGAGGGAGCCCTGCCCCTCCTTTTATAGGTGGGGAGGCGCGGCCAGGAGAGGGGAGTCCCTCCCCAAGTCGGCCTTGGGTGGCGCGCCGGCTTGGGGAGGAGACTCCTCCCTCAAGTCGGTTCCCAACTCCTCTTGCTTGTTTCCCACAGTTTCTTGTTTTGGCCGTTTGACTTTCAAACTGGACATTTGACTTTTCTGTTTTAGGATTCAATTTAATCCTTTATTTGGGACAGAAAGAACACTTAGTACATGATGCAATCATTCCAATATGTAATGACACATTCATGTACCCCTCCCCCCCCCCCCCCGGAGTGTCGGACAATCCGGAACCTTCTAGAACATTCCCGATGAAAACACCGGAATCATTCCCGAACTCCGAAACGGGTCTTTCCTTATATGAATCTTATTCTCCGGACCATTCCGGATCACCTCGTGATATCCCGGATCCCATTCGGGACTCCGAACAACATTTGGTCTCTTTCTCATAATACCATAACTACTCAAAACAACGTCGAATCCTTAAGTGTGTCTCCCTACGGTTCGTGAATTATGCGGACATGATCGAGACACTTCTCCGAACAATAACCAATAGAGGAATCTGGAAATTCATATGGCTCCCACATATTTCTACGATTACTTTGCGATCGAATGAACCACTTACATACGATACCAATTTCCCTTTGTCTCACGATATGTTACTTATCCGAGGTTATGATCGTCGGTATCTCTGCATACCTAGTTCAACCTCGTTACTGATAAGTACTCTTTTCTCGTTCCCGTGATATGTGATCCCTTGTGAGCCAGTCACATGCTTGCAAGCTAATTGGATGACATTTCACCGAGAGGGCCCAGAGAATATCTATCCGTCATATGGATGGACAAATCCCACCGAGGGGGCTATATATAGACCAACCACATAAACAGGGGTATTTTGGGAACAAATAGCGAAATATAGAGAGGGTTACAAGGCGCTGGGCCGAAATATTACGTTCAGGCTTTTCCAGGTTTGGTAGTACCGGTCCAGCTCGACCGGTAGTACCGGTCATGCGGTAGTACCGCTTCCTGGCCGGTAGTACCGCTTGTCGTCCTGGGACTTGAGTTGGTGCCTTCTGTTGGTGGCGGTAGCAGGGGGCGGTAGTACCGCAGCCCGGTAGTACCGGATCTGGGGCCGGTAGTACCGCCAGTGACAGAGAGTACTTGGGAAGCTCTAGAACCTTCTGTTGTTGGCAGTAGCATTTGGCGGTAGTGCCGCCAAGCGGTAGTACCGGTCGCCAGGTCCGGTAGTACCGCTGGCGACAGAGAGCATTTGGTCTTGTCTGCTGGCGCTCCTCCATCCTGTGGGTTCTTCTCTTCGTACCTGATGATGCACAAGGTATGGGTATGAAGTAGCAGGCCATCCAAAGGTGTATCGAAGTCACACAAGGAGAGGAGCGAGTTCACCTTAGCTTGAAGGAGTTTGGCTCGGGCGCGAGTCATGGGTCCACTTGGGGAGCTTGTGGGAGTAGATGTAGTAGCGGTCGTAGGACGGGCTGCATCACAGTCACATGCTTGCAAGCTAATTGGATGACATTTCACCGAGAGGGCCCAGAGAATATCTATCCGTCATATGGATGGACAAATCCCACTCTTGATCCATGTGTCTCAACCAATACTTTCCGAACACTCAATGCCACCTTTATAGCCACCCAGTTACGGTGTGGTGTTTGATGTCATCAAAGCATCCATCCGGTAAAGGTGATATGCATGATCTCATGGTCGAAGGAATTAGGTTACTATGTATCAGAAAGCATATAGCAATTGAACTATTGAAATGACTTGATCTTTATGCTACGCTTATCTACAGGAGTATGTCCACCATATCATTCTCCTAACGATATGATCTTGTTGTTGATAACATCTCAATGTTCATGATAGGGAAACCACAATCATTTATCAACCAACAAGCTAGTGAAGTATAGAGGCTATACTAGGGACTTCAAATTAAGTTTACAAATCACACAAGTATTATTGTTTCCTTGTTAACACTATTATAGCATGAATGTAAAAATTTATCATAAACACAAAGATATAATAATAACTACATTTATTATTGCCTCTAGGGCATATCTCCAACAATGCTTGCATACATACAGTACCTATTGCATCTATCTTACTCTTGCATCATTGAGTCGCGATTGCATTAAACTGAATCCCAAGTATTGCATAGCCTTTACTTTTAAACCCCACCAAGCTTGTTCCTCCATCCCATGAGCCATTACTACAGGAGTTGTTTGAGCCATGCGAGTCGTAGAACAGCATGTGTAGGGTATGTGAGTGTCTGTTGGATAACGAGGTACCTAAACAACTTAACCTGAGTAGGAATGGGATAACTAATGAAAGTGGCACCGGTGAGCAATATCTGCTATTTGGTTTTTCCTGCTCACTTGTGTCCCGTAGGACCCCGAGTACTTGAAACCTGTTCCTTGAATATTCGCGCTATCCACATCCGGGAGGCTTATGGGACCCTCCTGAGCCAGAGCTTGATTCATTCTTATTTCTTGGGGCCACAAACTAGTTTGAGGTTTTATTTATGATCCTGTACTTATGCCATGCTTTACTGCTTTATTTACGATTGTGCGAGGAGCACACTGTACTGTTTAGGTAAGCGGAATGTTTTCGCGGTATCGACAATCCCAGTTTTGGGTTCCCAGTCGTTTACAGCCATTGTCGCAAACCTTGAGTCCGTCTCGGAGTCAGCTAGCTTCGTTGTGGGTCTACTCAATGGGGTGGCCCCCTGAAATAATTCTGAATCCTGTGATTGCTTTGTCGTGAAGGCCTCGTTGGGTTTTGATTTGGTTTTTCCGAGGTTGATCGAGTGTGTGTTGCTATTTGTGCACCCCTGCAGGGTAAAACTTTCTGAAAGTCGTGTCCGCGGTTATGGACGACTTGGAGCGCAGTTTCTCGATCATAGACAAGCATAACTAAAGTACCGCTTTTAACTTGACTAAATAACTGACTAGTAAATAGTGCAACACTCATGGAATGGTTAATAAAACTGCCAACGGATGGGGGGGTTGTTCGTCCGCTTCCTCGTTGGTAAGCGAGGAGGAGGATGGATCTGGTGATATTACTGTTATAACTGTTGCCATTAATTCACGGACATCCGTCTATTTTTGGTTAGGCGGATGGTTAGCGAGTATCTATAGAACTGTTAGGGTTTATCTTTTGCTGCAATTGCGTCACCCTAGGTTGTGTCCCCTTTAGAGGCATAAAGACTTGCTGAGTACCCCTAGGGTCTCACACGATAAATTATTGGTTCAGATGAACAGGTACACTCGCAGGACGGATACTGGGTGGAAGAGGCTGATGATGTGGGCAACGATCGTTCGGTGTAGAGATTCCGGGAACGGGGATCCGTGAGATCTGTGGGCGGGATGTGCTTATTTCTGGGCATCTTATGCCGATTTGCTTCTTATCCGTACTCGGACCTTGTTTGCCGCTTCCGCTTGTTACTCTGATGTGTGATGTATGAGGAAATATCCTAAAATATTATATCTATCTAGGTCATTTGAATCTTGCCGTATGGCGTTGCTATATTTCCTTTCTTTCTAGATGGTATGGCTCTGATGTACTATTGTATGGTGGCTTGCATACATACTCACTTGTGTATGTAGTTGATCCCTTCGCCTGCCGATTAC
Source organism: Avena sativa (assembly GCA_916181665.1). Lineage (NCBI taxonomy): Eukaryota > Viridiplantae > Streptophyta > Magnoliopsida > Poales > Poaceae > Avena > Avena sativa. Next base: position 103,917,296 of record OV702282.1, read on the forward strand.
GCCGCCCGTACTTGTCCCGATGACTGGAAATGGTTGGGACGGCCGAAAGGTCTACCCGTGAGTGGCTTTTGGGGCCCCACCGTACTATTTCAACCATTTCCGCTCATCCAGGCTTGTATCTAGGAGCGTAATTCACCGAGGTAGTTACAATTGGTATCAGAGCCATCCCGACCTTCAGGGTCTCAGCCAAATGGTCGTTGTCAGTCTAGCAAATATTTTTGGTAGTTATGTATACTAGGGAAAAACAAAACGCGAGAGTAGGACTGCTTCCATTTTTCTTCTTACCCACCCACTCACCCTTTTCTGGTAAGGAAGTGTAACGTTTTCAATCCTCTTCTTAAAATTTCAAACTAGGATTCACGTGTTCGGGGTTTCCGTAGTACCATAGGTTGTGTGTGTGTGTGTGAGAGTAATTCCTTGTCTATCTGTTGCATCCAAGTTGTTATCACAATCGGCCTTTTGGTTATCAACTGTTGGTACATCCAGGCTTTTGGGGCCCCACCGTACTATTTCAACCATTTCCGCTCATCCAGGCTTGTATCTAGGAGCGTAATTCACCGAGGTAGTTACAAAAAGTAAGATAGGTAGAAAGGGGGAGAATGCTCGCCTGAAAAAATTGCCGAAGGTTCATAATCGAAGAACTTGTCGAAGCTCACAACATCTCATCGTCCTATCCGGGAAGAAGCAAAACACTAAAAGAAACAAGTGATGCATCAATTACAACTAATGCAGAAGAATCGGCATGATCATGATACGATGCATGACATGGCTAGTTAATGATGCAACTATGTCGGAAAGGTATTAGAGGCATAGCACATTGATGATATAACATTCATGAGGCATTATTAATAAGAAACAATTAGTTCTCAATTTTATTTATCATGTTTTCCTTGCATAAATAATACTGATTATAAAACTGCTCTTAATGTATGATGCAAATGATTACATGGATATCATGGTTGGAGAGGTCTCGTCGCGCTGATCGATTTAGACATATCATTTGTCGAATTTCGATTAACGGATTGAAAGATATGAATTATTTTGGATTTATTAGATAAGGCAAAAAGTTTAATGGTTGACTATTTAGGATTATCCAAACAGTAGTTCAAGTTTACATTCGGAATATTTGAACAATTTCATTAAGTGCTTGTTTGGAAACATCTCAAATTAGAGCTAAGTTCGAGAGATAAAAACTATTGAAAGAAGAGGAGGCTTTCAGCAAAAGGAACATGACCAGCAACCGATGTATTTATGCTTACAAGTACAGGGGTGTCCTTGCTAAAGGATTCTAACTGAATTTGTGTCACCGTTTTCAGGTTCAGAACTTGGTAAAAGTTCCGAGATTAAAAAGAGGATTTAGAAAGGGACTTAAAATCTGTCACCGGTGGAAATTGAACTAAAGATCTTGGTTATGCAGGAACAAGGTTGCAACCATCAGGGTACGAACATGTTGGTGATTAACATCACTACGGAAAGTTTTTAAGTAGAAATAAGGCCGGGATTTGGACTGACGAAACTGAGATGAACACAAACTGAGATGAACACAGTGGGTTTGGTGCAGACAACAAGTTCAGAACCGAGTAAAAGGAATAGGTTTTTGATGGAGTTAGGATTTGATCTCATGATCCCTGAAAGAGAGTAAGACGTTGCTATCCACTATGTTGTGCAGCGGATGATGTACAATGTGCAGCGAAGCTCATGAAATTGGTCACGATCGAGATCGGAGTCTGATGAAACTGCAGAGTCAAAAGGCAGCGCGATAATGAAATCCTTCAATGTTTCGAAGCAGATTTGGAGGGATGTAGTGCTCCATTGGAGGATGATTTTGAGAGTTTTAAACATCCTTTCTGGACGCCGTTTGAATCTACTAGAAGCCGGATGTCACCTATACGCTAGCGTGTGCTGTGTGAAGCCGAAGCAGTACCTAGGTGGACGGGAAAAATAGCGGAAGAGAGGTGCTGCAGCGAGCTGCTATAGCTGATGAGCGCGCGGCTGCTGTTGTCTGTTGATGCGTGCGTGCGCGGGCAACGGACAGCATCGACGCGACTGCATAAGCAAAGGAGTAGAGCAGGAAGGTGTCGGGAGGCTCACCCAAGATGCAGTCCTGGTCGGCATCGGCAGAGGAGAGCCGTGACGAAGACGCAGCACTCCAGGCGCGGTGCACAGGCAAGGATGGCGACGAGAAGGACCGCGACGAAGCTTCCGATTCCCAGCATTCCAGGAGGCTACAGCTCTGATTCTCCTGCGTAGAGGACGTGGACGACAACGCGGATCAATTCCCACACTCACCTCTGCTTGACGATGGTCATGGCGACGACATGATCGAAGGAAGCGGGGAGGCGCTCTTAGTTCTCCAAAGAGATGGAGAGGAGGGAGGCCTAGTGGCGGCGCAAGGAGGGGTAAAAGACTAGGGTTTGCTGGTTTGTGAGGGGATAAGAAGGGGAGGCGTGTTCGGCAGTGGAGGAAGGTGACGAGGACAATGGCAGGGGAAGCCTACCTGCTCCCTGCCGTCTGGTCGCAGAGAGAGGGAGGCTGACCGGGAGATCAACAGTGACGGAAGGGGGTCAAAGGGGTATCGGGCTGGGAGTAACTGGGCCACGGGAAGGAAGGACGGGGCCAGAAGGGGGATAGTTGCGGGCTGCTGCGGCTGGGCCAAAGGTGGGTTGCTGCCATGTTTGGTTCTCTCCTTGTTTATGATTACATTTTCATTATTTGTTTGTTAATTGTTTGTTATAATTTAAACAAGCCAAAAGCTCAAACCATGTGGTAACTTTGAAGATGAATAAAAAAAGGGATTTTGGGTAGCCACAAAGAGACAAGAGGGAACAACAAGAGTGTAGATGATGCCCCATGCATACATGTTCATTAGGACACGTACAAGAATGGGTCACCAATAATTATTTATGGGAGATCTCCGAACCCATATGGTTCAAAAGATCATAAGAGAAGGTAGATGGTTGAATGCACAACAAGTAGGTGTAGAATGTTGATAGAGAATAAGAGTGTCTAGTGAAAGCAAGAAATAGAGATCAACCATAAGAATAGAAGAAGATCATTCACAACAAGAATATAGATAGAATAGGAGAAGAGAGGAGGTGATCACATAATGATAAATAGGCAAACATTCATGTGGGCATGATTTGAGACTCAAACAAATACCAAGGAACCCACATGATACCATATGTGGTGAAAAAGGAGGAGATCAAAAGAAAAGAATTGTTGGCATGTAAGAGATTGAATTGAATTGAAAAGATATGCCCCCAACTCAATTTGGGCATTAAGAATTCAAGTATCAAGAACCAACTACATGATATCAAGAGGCAAATGCATATGAGGAAAGAACCAAATGAAAAGGGGTTTTGTATGATGCTCAAATACAAGGTGGCATGGTGACATGAGCATGATATAATGATGATGCAATGAATGACATGTAGGAAGTAGCAATATATATATTAGGCAAGTAGAATTACAATTGTTAGACAATTGGGATGCTACACACGGGCATTGTCCAACTCCTGCTGACGATCATACATCATGAAGTTAAGGTGGTCCAACTGAGTCTTCAGCTCGTGGTGGTATGGGGCTTCCAGTGGCTGTCCAATAGCATCACGCCTTGGAAAGAACTCAAAGCGGGTACCCTTGATCTGGTTCATACTCTGCCCACACAGACGGGCAAGAGCTTCCTGCATGGCCCTGGCAAGTCCATCTAGCCAGTTGTTCTCTCTTAAGGTGAACTGAATTCCCTCGGCAGTGGGAGGTTTAATCTTTCCTCGGATATTTGCAACAATTAGCTACTGCAGATCTTCTCCTCCTTGATCATTGAGCTAAGCTCCGAAGAACTTGGGGTGTGGACGCTCCAGAAGTTCCGAAAGTTGGTCCAAATCCCGCTCAAAGATGAGGTATCCTCCATTCCCCAACTGATAAAACTTGTTGTACTTCACGTCCATCTATAAGAATATAGGATGAGTAAGTTAGTAGAGTGATCAAGTGTGTCAATTTTTATGTATTTTGCAAGAGTTTTTGAGGAACATGAATTTTTATGAATGAAACCAAGTGATAAGAATGGGAATAAGTTTTTGTAAATATTTGCTTCCTTTGGTTTTGAAACTAATTTTTTGATTCAAACGTCCAGTCTAACTAGGGTCTCCTATGGTCAGGATGGCTCTGATACCAACTTGTCAACACCCGGATTTTTAATCCCAGATGCCTGTTATGACATACATCGCAATCCCAGGATTACCATTTTTGCGAGACATGACAGATTTGGATACCACAGTACATCATCCATTACAAACCATACATAATGTCTTACACAAATAAGGATCTCATGATCTAGTTCTTAATACAACTCAAGCAGCGGAATAACATAATAATAAAGGTAGCATAGGCGAAGCTCCATCTTCGGGGTCATAGGCAGTGCTGACGATGGGAGATGATCCTAGTTGTCGTAACCTTCCTGGGGTCCATCATCCTGGTACTCCTCTTCATAGTATGGCCACGGGAATATCCAGGGACAAAGACATGAGTACTATTTAACTACTCACAAACTAATACTAACAAGTGAAGGGGTTTTTTTTTGTTGTAGGACACTAAGCTCTAGGGTTGTTTTGCAAAAAGCTAGATTTACCTCTACTAAGTTCAGAAGCAAGAAAAGCTAGTTGAAGTTTTATAACACCTAAGTGGGAACTTGAATTTCATATCACAACTCTGTTGTGGTCAAGTGCAAATCTCAATTCATTTCATAAGTCATTTTGAAAACATCTGACGGGGGATAGTATGGCCACTCCAACTGTCCATAACCGCTGATACGGCTATTCGAATAGTTTGACACTCTGCAGATATTGTACACTTTCACCACAACATTCGATACATCTGTCAGGAACAAATCCTAAATTCACCATACTCAGTATGCGGATAATCAATCATAACCTTTCCATTACACGCCCTAGTATAGGCACCTCTCCTGTGAGTTTGGCCTCCCAACCATGACCAACTGTCATCTTGGGTACTGCACAGGTGGACAATCTTCACAAGGTAGCCTCAGCTCAGACCTCTGCCGTGAGGGAACCCATACTAAGGTATATAAGTTTCTAGTCAAGCCCTACCCAATTTTCGGGTATTGTGGTTGTACGGTGAAATTGGAATGGTATCGCATCCAGAAAACCATCATTTTTATAAAGGGCTAAGGATCATGCCTCAACATTTGCATCATCAAAATCATCTGGTGTTCGGAAACACATGTGAAAACATTTCAGTAGAATGACTCATCATTCCAAGGTTTTCATAACCATTTTCACCAAGTATTCCCCTCTAAAGTTGATCAAGTTTTATTCTTAGCACTAGCATCTACAAGTGGGGTAAGTACTAATGAGGGGTGGTAAACAAGTGAAGATTAATTAAGTTCAGTCTCATGCCTTAGGATGGCATCAAGATTACCTAGATTAGGCCAAATTTAATGCTCTTTATGCAACCTTCAATTATCTTCCTAGAATATACAAGTCACTTAAGTGAACTCTAATAGAAAGCTTTGATAAAGAAATAAATTATAAAGCTTGCAAGTAAAACTAGGATTGGGTTATCAAGTGGGTATGATCACATATGCTTAAGGCATATAGTTAGCATGGTAACAAGCAAGTATTAGCTTGCATAGGTCTACTTGATTAGTAAGGCTTGCTAAAGTAGAGTATCTTGCAAGTGTTAGCTTTCTCAATCAACTAGTAGTATTAGGCTTGCCTTGTGCAGAGCAGTGGTTGAAGTTCTCCTCGGCTTCTTCTTCGTAGTATCCTCCTTCCTCCTCGTATCCTTGGTCGGTACTAGCGTCTATAAATAAGTACGAGGTACACAATCACCAAACAATACTTAACTATTTTCAATCATCACACAAAGGGGTACTATAGATGATCTAGTATCATCACTAACATTACAAGATTAAAGCTTTTGTCTTATTTATTTTATTTTTAGAAAAGTAATTTCTACTCATTGAAAAACTACTTAAGATTTAATATTCTCCAAACCAAACATGGGATCATGTTGACACATGTCATCACCACATATTTCAGTACATGGGAATGTGATTTAAAGTGGTGTCACAATTTAATAAGGTTTAACCTTTTTATTTTAAATAATTAAAGTGACTAGAAATGCCTATGTGGCATTCTTTTATTACTTGAACACTATTTCTGTAAGTAAACCCATATGTTTTTATATATTATGAAAGGTATGATAAAATGTGATTTTTGAGAGTTGGAATCAACTCAAAAGATATTATGGTTGTAATTTGAAAAATGTATGAATACAGAAAAGCTTCTGACTTGTTATTTTTACCAAGGTTGATCTACAGATCCAAATTATTTGAATCCAACGGGCTTGTATTAAGCATTTCAGTAACTTTCTAACAAAATTGGTTTCATGCAATTTGGTTCACTGAATCGAGCTGGGTTGATTTTGAAACTAGGTATAGAACTGGGTATGAATTAAAATAGAAAAATCTAAATTCAAACGGTTGGGCTGCACGGGAGATGCCAATGGGCCGGCCCAGTGTCACTCCGCAGCGCAGGGCTCAGCTGACAGGGGAGTTCCACCAGTTAGTGGCTCGTAACACGCGAAGTGGTACGAGGCGATGTGGTGCGTTGGATTAGAAGGGCGATCAACGGCTGAGGGTCGTCGTCGATGAACATGTCACCGGCGAGCTCGAACCCTAGCGGCTCAGTGGGGGTCGTGGGAGGCTCACCGGGGCTCAGACGAGGGTCGGCGATGGGGGCAAACGACGAAGTCGACGACGGCGATTCTCCTGGAACCGACAGCTCCTCCTGGGGCGGCTCCAATCAATGGATCCCTTCTTCTCCAACAGCGGCGGGCTCCATCCAAATTCCGGCGATGCGCTTCTCGCCTTGCTCCGGGAAGAAGTGGGAAGTATCAGTGAGAGGTGGGGAGTGAGATGGTGTGAAGAAATCGAGCGGGGGTTGCCTCCTTTTATAGGCTCGACGGCGAGACCGAGAGGGATGGGAAGGCGACGGTGGCGACACAGCTGCGGGCGGCTAGAGGAATGGCTGCGGCTGGCGATCAACGGGCGGTCTCCTGGCGATGCTCTAAGACTTGAATGCGAGCTTAGTGGCGGTGGCAATTGGTCGGGAACGTGCGGTGCTCTGCGAGGCAGAGGCGGCGAACTCCACGACGAGCGGTGGCTATGGGGTACGGGCGATGAAACGAACATGTCTGGTGGTCTCCTGGGACGGTGGGGTGCACGCGCGGGCGGCAAAGGCTCGAGGTGGTCGGGTTGCGTGGGAACGGCGCGTGCTCTGGGGTGCGCGTCGACAGCGGCGCGGGCGCGGCATTCCTGGCGGTTCTGGTCTCTATCTTCGAGCTAGGGCTGGTCGAGAGGGGGCGGTGAGGCATGGGCTACATGCTAGACAAGGTGGGCACGACTAGTTCTTCTCCTATCTTGTTGTCCACACTGGGGTGACATTGTGAGGCTCGACCTGCTCACCATTGATGGCATTGGCAAGCTCACAGTGATGCTAGAGGTTAATAACTAAGCTAGATGATCTACTAGATGTTTGCTGTGAGCTAGAGAGGGGACAAGGTTGGCCAAAACACTTCTCAAAATAGTGTTTGTGATTTGTTTGATTTGAATCTGCAACCTATTTGATGAAATGGCCGCGAGAAATTTATTTTTGAATTTTGAAAAGATTTTTGGTGGGTGTGATAGGCATGTGTTGAGGATTCTGTGGGTGCTTGAGTTTGAAAATTGAACTTGTTTGAGTGGTTTTTGAAATAATGGGATCTTCCCATATGAGATAGATTAAATTTTAAACTGTCATTTAAACTTAGCATTTGAATGTTTTTGGATGATCACAAAGTGGGCCTTGGTACCTTATTATGAGTACTAACTGAACGAAATATGCCATAGAGGCAATCATAGAGATGATGATATTTCATATGTATCCATGAGTTATTGTAATGTTCCTTGAATATCCATATCAGGCAACTTGTATTGATTGGCAATTACGTGAATTGTTTATGAAACTCTATCCTTGTATGGTTATTTAAGAGTTGTCCCTAGTCAGAGTTCATGTGAGGACTGAGGACACACGTGAATATTAGACTAGCACATCGACTGGTTGATGACTATGTTTTGCAAGTAATAGACATGGAGATGTCAAACCAATGATGTGGACACATGTTATGAACATGGGGTTGGACTGACCCAACCTGAGACTGGCAATTAGTTGCAGCTCTCTCTACACATCGTGTATGTTTTGTCCTTAGACATGAGATTGTCGCATGTACTTGAGATGTGGATCGACCTACTTTGGGGCTATCAAACGCTGCACCGTAACAGGGTAGTTATAAAGGTAACTTTCGGGTTTGTCCTGAAACATGCTGCAAGGCATGGTCAATCAAGATGGGATTTTCCCCTCTCTACTTGAGAGAGATATCTCTGGGCCCCTCGAGTGATCGGATCCAGAAATGCATGGCCGTGCTACGTATGGTTAAGAGTTAACCTAGTAAAGGGATTCCAAATCACGGTATCGAGAAAGGGTGGTCAGCTTGGAGCTAGACCAAATATAGTGAGGCAAAGGGAAAGACATGTACTAAACCTTGTGATCGTTCGTCCGATATGATCTTTGTATGCGTTTAGGAGTTGGCACGTCTTGCTAGAGGCCGCTACCAACTATTGACAGAATAAGTGTATTCGTGTCATGTCTATACGCATATGAACCTATAGGGTCACACACTTAAGGGGTTGGAATCCTAATGAAGATTGGATCCGAATTAGACCAGACTTAGGCTACTAATGGGCTGCTAATGTAGAAGCCCACTAGGGACGCCTATCTAAAAGAGGGTGGGGCGAGCTGGCCAGGGTTAGACCTCAGATCATTCCCAGCCGCCACTCCTCACGCATGTGTCGCGCACGCGGACCTAGCAGTCCGGCGTCTGACGCTTCCACCCTGTACGTGTGGATACCTCGGAGGCGCTGCATCTGTAGAGCTTGGATGAGCCGCGCAAGGGGAGCTGATCGTGGGACGAGGACAAGGAGGAGACGTGGAACGTCTGCACTGCCTCGACGCGCTTCATCGATTCCGCAACTGCGCGTCTAGTGGTAATCCCGTGATTTATGACAACAGTAATCCTGGTATACACGGTAGAAATTTTTTGATTTGCGCTAGTGTACCCTACCTGTATCCCTTCAGGGTATCAGAGCCGATGCTGTTCAGTTATAGGTTCGGGATGTTTGCATATGGTGATATGCAGATTGATATGAATGATGTGACCGTTTATATGGCGGTGGTTCAGGATTGATCTATGATCTTGCTTTCCGTGATCGTGATTCTGAGGTTGTCGAACGACTTACCCCTACCGGTCGGTTTCCGCCATCGGGGTAGACAGTGACGCATAAATCCTGTTGAATCACGCAAAGATCAATATGATTGATCGAATCGGAACCTAGATCTAAAATCGTTGTACCGTGATCAAAGGAGTTTGATTAGATCGGAACAACAGACGGTTTATGGTAAATTTGATTTGCCGATCAAAATCCTTAAAGAAAATTATGAAGATTCAATCTCTCATTTTTCACGGTTTTAAAGAAAATTGCCCCTTCGAACCCCGCAGGGGGAGACCCCCTAGACCCCCCTTAATCGTAGCCCATTTTGTATCTCGTTAAGGTAACTAGGTGCTGCGATGTCACATGATCCGGTAGAATGCGATTCTATGCATAACTCGTTTTTGCAGGATGTATGTGATCAGTATGGCCCATATATGTATGTGATGCATGTATGAAAAATTGCATGACCTGCGTGTCGTGAGTAGGGCAACACGGCTGGAGCCATATGTGTTGTCATTTATTGTAATGGCATGCGTGCCAACTTGTGATGATCCCATTACTATGTAATTTTGATTACTAGCTGTTAGGAGTAATAGCTTGTATTAGTTCTTGGAGGACTCATCACTTGGAGGATGGCTCACATGGAACATGAAGATGGAGATCATCATGGTGGACAGGTTCTATGGCAATGGAGATCACCATGAGAAAATGGGCCATACTGTGTCACATCTATGTGAATGTTATTCTTATGTGTTTTACTACTATGCATGCTTAGATGATAGAAGTAGAACGATCCCTCACAAAGTTTAAGTTAAACCATGCCCTCCCAACCAAACCTTGCACCATCATATGCCCTGTACAATCGTTGGTGGGCCTATGAAATTAGGGTGCCACGGTTTTCCTTGGCTGGATGGGTTTGTATCGGATACCTACACGCATAAGGGTTGGTGAACTTGACAAGTTCATCTTAACAGTTAAGGACCTTGGGGCATAAAGGTTGGGTGCCTAGTTTTGACATAGAGATGTCACCCAACAACAAGAGTCATATGTGATATGATTAGCAAGTGTTGCTTACCGATTTACCTTGTCTTCTAGCAGTGATGCTAAAGCTCACTAGTCGACTTGTTAATTGTGGATCTTGAATCACTTAGTATCAATAGAGGGATATTGATTTAAGTGGGAGTATATGCTATTAAATGTTTTACTCCTTCATGGTTACATGGCTTAGTATTTTGCATGTTTTCTGTTATAGATCAATGCCACCGAACACTACATCACCTTTCTCTTTGCGTTCGATTCTTGACAAAGATAAACTAAATTGAACAAACTATTCGGACTAGGTCCGTAACGTGAGAATCGTTCTCAGGTCTGATAAAAATGAAACAGTTCTGGATACCCCAATCCCCGATGAACCTGCTGATAATGCATCTGCTTCCCTAAAGAATGCCTACAAGAGAGCATGTGATGATTCTCTTGAGGTTAGCTGCCTTATGCTTGCATGCGTGGAACCTGAACTCCAAAAGAAGTTTGAGGATCAGGATGCGTACGATATGATCGTTGCGCTTAAGGACATGTTCCAAGATGAGGCAAGGACTGAGAGGTACAATGTTGCCAAGTCCTTTGTCGAATGCAAGCTAGCAGAGGGAGCAGCTGTAGGCCCCCATGTGATCAAAATGGTTGGTTACAGTCAGACTTTGGAAAAGCTTGGTTTTCCACTAGGCCAAGAGTTGGCCACTGACTTCATTTTGGCATCTCTTCTATCCAGCTATGGGCAGTTCATTTCGAACTACCATATGCATGGGGTGGAGAAGGGCCTTAATGAATTATGTGGGATGCTTAAAACAGCAGAAAGTGACATGAAGAAGTGTGCAGGGCATAGCCATATGATGGTTGTGCAGAACAATCCTAGCTTCAAGAAAAAGGGTACTTCTTGGAATAACAAGGGCAAGGCTAAGGATACGATCCCTAAGCCTGCACCCAAGCAAAAGGCTGGACCTGTAGAAGACACTGGGTGCTTCTTTTGTCATGAACATGGCCACTGGAAGAGAAACTGCAGCAAGTACCAGGCTTCTTTGAAGAAGAGTGGAAGTAAGAGTACTTCCCACTCAGGTACGCTTGTTGTAAATGTTGTGGACATTCTTCTCGCTGATTCCTATGTTAACTTTTGGGTATTTGATACCAGATCGGTTGCTCATATTTGAAATTCGATGCAGGGGCTAAAGACTAGAGAAGTGCAGAAAGGCGAAGTGGATTTTCGCGTCGGAAATAAAGCAAGGGTTGATGCATTGTTCGTCGGCGTCATGCAACTTCACCTTCCATCAGGATTTATTATGGAGTTGAATAATTGTTATTACATTCCTAGTATGGGTCGAAACATTTTATCACCTTCATGTTTGATGAGGGATGGTTATTAATTCGTGAGTGCAAACAATGGTTGTGTAATCTCTAAGAATGATATGTTTATGGCTAATGCTCCCATTGTGAATGGGTTATTTATTTTAAATCTTGATGATGCATCTGTTTACAATGTTATGCTAAAAGGCTTCGGCCAAATGATTTGAGTCCTACCTATTTATGGCATTGTCGTTTGGGGCATATAAGTGAAAAGCGCATGAAGAAGCTCCATGGTGATGGTCTTCTAACTTCGTTTGATTTTGAATCATACGAGACATGTCAGGCTTGTTTACTTGGAAAGATGACCAAGTCACCTTTTTCGGGTTTACCCGAGAGAGCGATAGACTTGTTGGAACTCATACATACTGATGTATGTGGGCCAATGAGCACGACAGCCAGAGGAGGATATCACTACTTCATTACTTTCACTGATGATTTCAGTAGATATGGTTATGTCTACTTGATGAGGCATAAGTCTGAAACTTTTGGAAAGTTCAAGGAGTTTCAGAGTGAAGTAGAGAATCAACGTGGCAAGTAAATAAAGGCCTTGCGATCTGATCGTGGAGGTGAATATTTGAGTCACGAATTTAGCGATCATCTTAAGAGTTGCAGAATTGTTCCACAACTTACGCCGCCCGGAACGCCTCAAATAAACGGGGTCTCCGAACGGCGTAATCGAACTTTGTTGGACATGGTTCGATCTATGATGAGCCAGTCGGATTTACCATTATCATTTTGGGGTTACGCTCTAGAAACAGCAGCTTTCACACTTAATAGGGTACCATATAAATCCGTAGTTAAGACACCATATGAGATGTGGACTGGAAAGAATCCCAGTTTGTCTTTTCTAAAGATTTGGGGTTGTGATGCATTTGTCAAGCGACTTCAGTCGGACAAGCTAACACCCAAATCGGATAAATGCATTTTCGTCGGATATCCAAGGGAAACCTTAGGATATTACTTCTACAACCGAGAAGAGGGCAAAGTGTTTGTCGCTCGTAGCGATGTTTTCCTAGAGAAAGAGTTTCTCACAAAGGGAATAAGTGGAAGGTCGGTGTGACTTGAAGAAGTATGAGCCAGTTGGGGATGCTTCTACGAGTGATGCTATTGTAGCAGAACAAGTTGAGGAACCTGTGGCAACAGAAGCACCACAACCACGAAGGTCGGCGAGGCTCCGCGAAGCGCGGGAATTATTATTCTTATGCAATGATGAGCCTGCAACCTATGCAGAAGCGATGGTGGACCTAGACTCTGAGAAATGGCTGATCGCCATGAGATCCGAGATAGAGTCCATGGGAGACAATCAAGTTTGGAACTTAGTTGACCTGCCTGATGGTTTTAAAGCCATCGAGTGCAAATGGATCTATAAGAAGAAGATTGATATGGATGGAAATGTTCACATCGATAAAGCTCGACTTGTTGCAAAAGGTTTTCGACAAGTTCAAGGATTTGACTACGACGAGACTTTCTCGCCCGTAGCGATGCTTAAATCTATAAGGATAATTCTAGCCATTGCTGCACATTTCGACTATGAAATATGGCAGATGGATGTCAAGACGACTTTCCTAACTGGAATCCTAACTGAGGACGTGTATATGATGCAGCCCGAAGGTTTTGTCGATCCAAACAATGCTGGAAAGGTATGCAAACTTCTGAAGTCCATTTATGGGCTGAAGCAAGCATCTCGGAGTTGGAATATTCGATTTGATGAAGTTGTAAAGGAGTTTGGCTTCATAAAAAACAAACAAGAACCTTGTGTTTACAATAAGGAAAGTGGGAGAGCGCTGGTATTTCTAATCTTATATGTAGATGACATATTACTGATTGGAAATGACATTCCTATGCTCGAGTCTGTTAAGACCTCATTGAAAAATAGTTTTTTGATGAAGGACTTGGGAGAAGCGGCATATATTCTGGGCATCAAGATCTATAGATATAGATCAAGGAGGCTAATTGGATCAAGCCAGAGTACATACATTGACAAAGTGTTGAAACGGTTCAGCATGGAAGAGGCTAAGAAGGGGTTCTTGCCCATGTCTCACGGCATAAAACTCAGCAAGACTCAGTGTCCTTCGACTACTGATGAGTGTGAGCGCATGAGTAGGGTTCCATATGCTTCGGCTATTGGATCCATCATGTATGCAATGATATGTACTCGCCCAGATGTTTCCTATGCTCTAAGTGTTACGAGCAGATACCAGGCTGATCTAGGTGAAGGTCACTGGACAGCAGTAAATAACATTCTTAAGTACTTTAAAAGGACTAAGGATGTGTTCCTAGTTTATGGAGGTGAGGATGAACTCAGTGTAAAGGGTTACACAGATGCGAGTTACCTTAACGACTCAGATGATTCGAAATCGCAATCAGGTTATGTGTTTGTCATGAATGGTGGTGCTGTGAGCTGGAAAATTTCCAAGCAAGATACGGTGACCTCCTCTTCAACAGCAGCTGAATATATTGCTGCCTCGGAGGCCGTAAAGGAAGCTGTTTGGAATAGGAATTTCCTGATCGCTCTCGGTGTGGTTCAGGGCGCGTCCAATCCCTTGGACGTTTATTGTGATAATAATGGTGCTATTGCACGGGCCAAGGAACCTAGACAGCACCAGAAGAACAAACATATTCGCATGCGTTACCATCAAATTCGAGAGTTCGTTGAGGATGGTAGTGTCATGATATGCAAAATACATACAGACTCAAATGTTGCTGATCCCTTGACTAAGCCTCTCCCGCAGCCCGCGCATGAAGCGCACACAAGAGCAATTGGTATTAGATACATTTTAGATTGACTCTAGTGCAAGTGGGAGACTGAAGGAAATATGCCCTAGAGGCAATCATAGAGATGATGATATTTCATATGTATCCATGAGTTATTGTAATGTTCCTTGAATATCCATATCAGGCAACTTGTATTGATTGGCAATTACGTGAATTGCTTGTGAAACTCTATACTTGTATGGTTATTTAAGAGTTGTCCCAAGTCGGAGTTCATGTGAGGACACACGTGAAAATTAGACTAGCACATCGATTGGTTGATGAATATGTTTCGCAAGTCATAGACATGGAGATGTCAAACCAATGATGTGGACACATGTTATGAACATGGGGTTGGACTGACCCAACCTGAGACTAGCAATTAGTTGCAGCTCTCTCTATACACATCGTGTATATTTTGTCCTTAGACCTGAGATTGTCGCATGTACTTGAGATGTGGATCGACCTACTTTGGGGCTATCAAACGCTGCACCGTAACAGGATAGTTATAAAGGTAGCTTTCGGGTTTGTCCTGAAGCATGCTGCAAGGCATGGTCAATCAAGATGGGATTTGCCCCTCTCTACTTGAGAGAGATATCTCTGGGCCCCTCGAGTGATCGGATCCAGAAATGCATGGCCGTGCTACGTATGGTTAAGAGTTAACCTAGTAAAGGGATTCCAAATCACGGTATCGAGAAAGGGAGGTCAGCTTGGAGCTAGACCAAATATCGTGAGGCAAAGGGAAAGACATGTACTAAACCTTGTGATGGTTCGTATGATATGATCTTTGTATGCGTTTAGGAGTTGGCACGTCTTGCTAGAGGCCGCTACCAACTATTGACAGAATAAGTGTATTCGTGTCATGCCTATACGCATATGAACCTATAGGGTCACACACTTAAGGGGCTGGAAGCCTAATGAGGATTGGATCCGAATTAGACCAGACTTAGGTTACTAATGGGCTGCTAATGTAGAAGACCACTAGGGACGCCTATATAAAAGAGGGTGGGGCGAGCTGGCCAGGGTTAGACCTCAGATCATTCCCAGCCGCCACTCCTCACGCCTGTGTCGCGCGCGCGGACCTAGCAGTCCGGCGTCTGACGCTTCCACCCTGTACGTGTGGATACCTGGGAGGCGCTGCATCTGTAGCGCTTGGACGAGCGCGCAAGGGGAGCTGCTCGTGGGACGAGGACAAGGAGGAGATGTGGAACATCTGCACTGCCTCGACGCGCTTCATCGATTCCGCAACTGCGCGTCTAGTGGTAATCCCGTGATTTATGACAACAGTAATCCTAGTATATGCGGTAGAAAATTTTTGATTTGCGCTAGTGTAGCCTACCCGTATCCCTTCACTAACAAGGCGTGCAAAGATCCATACATGTTTCTGTTGAGTTTTGAAAATTAGAGATAGCCAAAGTAGGCATGGGAGTTAATTTGGCCAAAGTGACCATTCACTTAATTTATTCATTTTGAGTTGTTTGTCTTTGGGAAAAGTTTGGGGATTGTTTAGATTATGTTTATTTCACCTAAGAATCATTTTACAAGCAAAGAAACACATAACCATGGCAATTCAAAAGAATCCAAATTTTGAATACACACATATGAATGCTTTCATATTTTTAGTTGGGAAAGTTTTTGTTAACCCTAATTTTGATGATTAGAGTTTGATGATCCATGCTTTATATTTTTGGGATGTTACATGTGAATATTTAGATCGTCGACCTTGTCTCCCATACCAGGAGGTGGATCTCGAGGGCGACATCCATTTTTAGTGGTGTCGAATTATAGCACCCCGGGTTAAACCACTACTAGAAAATCGCTCGTGTTTATTACTTTGTGCATCATCATGACATCATGCATATTTTTGCATTTGAAAACAATTTCATTAAAAACCTATTTTTTGTTACAAATATCGATCTCTTTATTTCAAATGCAAAACCCCGGTCTTTCCGCATATTTTATTTACCTAAAAACTATTTGCTAAAATCTCTTAAAAAGAAACTAAATAAAAATAAATATTTTGTTAAACGGGGGAGACAGCCGGCCAGGCCCGAAAGCCCAACCAGCCAACCTACCACCCCGTTAACCCTAAAACCATCCTAGCCTAACCCTAACCACCCGGCTACCCTCCACCTATTTTTTCACCCCGCCGCCGCCACCACTCTGCTACCCACCCTGTCGATGTGCTCCTGCACACATGCATGCAACACGGACCCACCCCACTCGCTGCAACACACTCAGATGCCTCCCGATCAAAAACGCCCACCCCACCTGTCCATCCCTTGGCCCCACACCATGCACCTCGCATGCTCCCGCAGTCTCGTACGCTTCGCCCGAGCCACCTGCCCGCTTGACCTATTCTACCCGGGCCCACTCTGACTCTCAACCCATACCCGTGCATCGCCAACTCTCACCCCCTCGATCTTTTTCTTTTCCCTTTTCCGGCACACCTTTTGTTTTAGCAGGTTTTGAGATCGACGTTGTTAGCAGGGTTACCCTTCCGGCTTGGCCTGGGCAGGGTTATGGATGCCATTGGTTATTCTTCAGGGCTCTTAGCTCAATTTGCATCTTATTTGTACTCGGATGTGTATCGTTTTCAAGGTGATTTGGATCTTTGTACCTTATATCTGTATTCTTGACTCATGGAGTCAATGTTGTATATATTTGTTTCTGTGGGTTCCATCATGGACTATTGTGTAATGATATTACTTCGTTTTCCACCCGCACGAAAGTTCCTGGTGGGCACCTTTGAATCGTTTCTATGTGGGTTTGGCGGGAATCGCTGAAACTTGCATAGGGTCAATCCGAGGGTGTTACAGACTGGTATCAAAGCTTAGAAGTTCCAATACCCCACTGGTCCAGCCTGTAGGATTACCTAGCTAACGGACATTATAGAGTGTCAAAACTATTTTGGAAAATCGGTTGGATAGATCTTATTAGGCCTTCTTTTACTCCTTATCTCTCTGCTATTCTCCTCTCACATCTGCGTGATTTGAATATGCTCTCTTATCTTTTCTTCGAGTCCAGGAATTCTTGTGGTTGGGTTTCCGTCGTACCTTCAGGGTTTCTCTTCCATCTTCTTGTAACGGTGCTTCTCCATCTGGTCTTCATGCTATCTGAGGATCATCCTGTGTTGTACCTTTCAGTAGACGGAAAATTCACTAAAAGTTTTCTTTGTATCCTCCTTTGTTTTCCGGTGTCATCTGCATCAGTTCTGATGAAGAGCCTACATCACTCCTTTGTTTCCAAATGCTATTTCTCAAGATCTTCATTCTAAATTCTGAGAGCTGGTTGCATAATTCGTTGTTCGTGTACAAAGTAATGCTTTGAGTGCGGGATGGAGTTGCGCCCATACCACTACTCTTATCATTCGGTTTTGTACCTTGGATGGTGGATCAAGAAATTTTACTCCTTCCACAGAAGTTAGAGGTGGCCTTATTTTTGAGACCTCGACCTTCATCTTTGTTTATACAGAGTGTTCTCTCGACAAACAGGAGCATCAACCCTTGTTGGTGGTGTCGCCGATTTCAAGTTGGAGTAAGAATCCTTGTTAGTGGTGTCGCGAGGATCTACACGAAGCGTGAAGATTTAGATCGTCGGCCTTGTCTCCCTTACCAGGAGGTGGATCTCGAGGGCAAGATACATTGTTAGTGGTGTCGAATTGTAGCACCCCGGGTTAAACCACTACTAGAAAATCACTCGTGTTTATTACTTTGTGCATCATCATGACATCATGCATATTTTGGCATTTGAAAACAATTTCACTAAAACCTATTTTTTGTTACAAATATTGCTCTCTTTATTTCAAATGCAAAACCTCGGTCTTTCCGCATATTTTATTTACCTAAAAACTATTTGCTAAAATATCTTAAAAAGAAACTAAATAAAAATAAATATTTTGTTAAACAGGGGAGACAGCCGGCCAGGCCCGAAAGCCCAGCCAACCAACCTACCACCCCGTTAACCCTAAAACCATCCTAGCCAAACCCTAACAACCTGGCTACCCTCCACCTATTTTTTCACCCCGCCGCCGCCACCACTCTACTACCCATCCTGTCGCTGCGCTCCTGCACACACGCATGCCACACCAACCCACCCCACTCGCTGCAACACACTCAGATGCCTCCCGATCAAAACCGCCCACCCCACATGTCTGTCTCCTGGCCCCACACCATGCACCTCGCATGCTCTCGCAGTCTCGTACGCGTCGCCCAAGCCACCTGCCCGCTGGACCGGTTCCACCCGGGCCCACTCTGACTCGCAACCCATCCCCGCGCATCGCCAACTCTCATCCCCGCTCATTTTTACTTTTCCCTTTTCTGGCACCCCTTTTGTTTTAGCAGGTTTTGAGATCGACGTTGTTAGCAGGGTTACCCTTCCGGCTTGGCCTGGGCAGGGTTATGGACGCCATTGGTTATTCTTCAGAGCTCTTAGCTCAATTTTCATCTTATTCATACTCAGATGTGTATCGTTTTCAAGATGATTTGGATCTTTGTACCTTATATATGTATTCTTGACTCATGGAGTCGCTGTTGTATATATCTGCTTCTGTGGGTTCCATCGTGGACTATTGTATAATGCATATTACTTTGTTTTTCACCCGCACAAAAGTGGCTGGTGGGCACCTTTGAATTGTTTCTATGTGGGTTTGGCGGGAATCGCTGAAACTTGCATAGGGCCGATCCGAGGGTGTTACAGACTGGTATCAGAGCTCATAAGTTCTGATACCCCACTGGTCCAGCCTGTAGGATAACCGAGCTAACGGACGTTATAGAGTGTCAAAACTATTTGTGAAAATCGGCTGGATAGATCTTATTAGGCCTGCTTTTACTTCTTATCTCTCCGCTATTCTCCTCTCACCTCTGCGTGATTTGAACCTGCTCTCTTATCTTTTCTTCGAGTCTAGGAATTCTTGTGGTTGGGGTTCCATCATACCTTCAGGGTTTCGCTTCCATCTTCTTGTAATGGTGCTTTGCCATCTGGTCTTCATGCTATCTGAGGAATCATCCTGTGTAGTACCTTTCAGTAGACTGAAAATTCACTAAAAGTTTTCTTTCTATCCTCCTCTGTTTTCCGGCGTGACGACATCATCTGCATCAGATCCGATGAAGAGCCTACATCACTCCTTTGTTTCCAAATGCTATTTCTCAAGATCTTCAGTCTGAATTCTGAGAGCTGGTTGCATAGTTCGTTATTCGTGTACAGAGTAATGCTTTGAGTGCGGGATGGAGTCGCGACCATATCACTACTCTTATCATTCGCTTTTGTACCGTGAATGGTGGAACAAGCAATTTTACTCCTTTCACAGAAGTTAGAGGTGGCCTTATTTTTGAGACCTCGACCTTCATATTTGTTTATATAGAGTGTTCTCTCGATGAACGGGAGCATCAACTCTTGTTGGTGGTGTCGCCGATTTCAAGATGGAGTAAGAATCCTTGTTAGTGGTGTCGCGAGGATCTACACGAAGCGAGAAGATTCAATCCGTCGGCCTTCTTCCCTTTCCAGGAGGCGGAATTCGATGGCGAGATCCATTTTTAGTGGTGTCGAATTATAGCACCCCGGGTTAAACCACTACTAGAAAATCGCCCGTGTTTATTAATTCGTGCATCATGATGACATCATACATGTTTTTTCACTTGAATTTTTTTTCATTAAAATCCTTTTTTTCTACAAATATCGCTCTTTTCTTCAAATGCAAAACCCCGGTCTATTTTATTTACCTAAAAACTATTTGCTAAAATCTCTTAAAAAGAAACTAAATAAAAATAAATATTTTGTTAAACGGGGAAGACAGTCGGCTAGGCCCGAAAGCCCAGCTAGCCAACCTACCACCCATTTCATCCTAAATCCATCCTAGCCTAACCCTAACCACCCGGTTACCCTCCACCTATTTTCCCACCCCGCCGCCTCCACCACTCTGCTACCCCCCTGTCGCTGCGCTCCTGCACACACGCACGCCACACTGACCCACCCCACTCGCTGCAACACACTTAGATGCCTCCCGATCAAAACCACCCACCCCACCTATCCGTCCCCTGGCCCCACACCAGCCACCTCGCATGCTCCCGCAATACCGTACGCATCACCCGAGCCACCTACCCGCTTGACCGGTTCTACCTGGACCCACTCCGACTCGCAACCCATCCCCGCGCGTCGCCAACTCTCACCCCCGCTCTCATTTCCTTTGCCCATTGCCAGCACCCCTTTTGTTTTAGCAGGTTTTGAGATCAACATTGTTAGCAAGGTTACCTTTCCGGCTTAGCCTAGGCAGGGTTATGGACGCTATTGGTTATTCTTCAGGTCTCTTATCTCAATTTTCATCTTATTCGTACTCGGATGTGTATCGTTTTCAAGGTGATTTGGATCTTTGTACCGTATATCTGTATTCTTGACTCATGGAGTCGTTGTTGTATATATCTGCTTCTGTGGGTTCCATCATGGACTATTGTGTAATGATATTACTTCGTTTTCCACCCACACGAAAGTGCCTGGTGGGCACCTTTAGATAATTTCAATGTGGGTTTCACGAGAATCGATGAAACTTGCATAAGGCCGATCCGAGGGTGTTACAGAGTGGTATTAGAGCTCAGAAGTTGCGATACCCCACTGGTCCAGCCTGTAGGATAACCTAGCTAACGGATATTGTAGAGTGTCAAAACTATTTTGGAAAATTGGTTGAATAGATCTGACTAGGCCTGGTGTTACTCCTTATCTCTCTTCTATTCTCCTCTCACCTCTGCGTGATTTGAATCAGCTCTCTTGTCTTTTCTTCGAGTCCAGGAATTCTTGTAGTTGGGTTTCCGTCGTACCTATATGGTTTCTCTTCCATCTTCTTGTAACGGTGCTTCGCCATCTGGTCGTCATGCTACCTGAGGAATCATCCCGTCTTATACCTTTCAGTATACCGAAAATTCACTAAAAGTTTTCTTTGTACCGTCCTCTGTTTTCCGGCATGACGACATCATCTGCATCAGATCCGATGAAGAGCCTACAACACTCCTTTGTTTCCGAATGTTGTCTCTCAAGATCTTCGGTCTGAATTATGATAGTTGGTTGCATAGTTCGTTGTTCGTGTACAGAGTAATGATTTGAGTACGGGATGGAGTCGCGACCATACCACTACTCTTATCATTCGCTTTTGTACCTTGGATGGTGGATCAAGCAATTTTACTCCTTCCACAGAAGTTAGAGGTGGCCTTATTTCTTAGACCTCGACCTTCATCTTTGTTTATACGGAGTGTTCTCTTGACGAATGGTAGCTTCAACCCTTGTTGGTGGTGTCGCCGATTTCAAGATGGAGTAAGAATTCTTGTTAGTGGTGTCGCGAGGATCTACACGAAGCGAGAAGATTCAGATCGTTGGACTTCTTTCCCTTACAAGGAGGCAGATCTCGAGGGCGAGATCCATTGTTAGTTGTGTCAAACTGTAGCACCCCGGGTTAAACCACTACTAGAAAATCGCTTGTGTTTATTACTTTGTGCATCATCATGACATCATGCATATTTTTTGCATTTGAAAACAATTTCATTAAAAACCTATTTTTTCTACAAATATGGCTCTCTTTATTTCAAATGCAAAACCCTTGTCTTTCGGGATATTTTATTTATCTAAAAACTATTTTCTCAAATCTCTTAAAAAGAAACTAAATAAAAATAAATATTTTTTCTACACAGGGGAGACAGCCGGCCAGGCCCGAAAGCCCAGCCAGCCAACCTACCACCCCATTAACCCTAAAACCATCCTAGCCTAACCCTAACCACCCGGCTACCCTCCACCTATTTTTTCACCCCGCCGCTGCCACCACTCTGCTACCCACCCTATCATTGCGCTCCTGCACACACACACGCCACACCGACCCACCCCACTCGCTACAACACACTCAGATGCCTCCCGATCAAAACCGGACACCCCACCTTTTCGTCCCTTGTCCCCACATCACGCACCTCGCATGATCCCGCATTCCCGTACGCATCGCCCGAGCCACCTGCCCGCTTGACCGGTTCCACCCGGCCCCACTCTGACTCGCAACCCATCCCCGCGTGTCGCCAACTCTCACCCCCGCTCTCTTTTCCTTTGCCCTTTGCCGGCATCCCTTTTGTTTTAGAAGGTTTTGAGATTAATGTTGTTAGCAGGGTTACCCTTCTGGCTTGGCCTAGGCAGGTTTATGGACGCTATTGGTTATTCTTCATGGCTCTTAGCTCAATTTGCATCTTATTCATACTCAGATATGTATCGTTTTTAAGGTGATTTGGATATTTGTACCGTATATATGTATTCTTGACTCATGGAGTCGCTGTTGTGTATGTCTGTTTCTGTGGGTTCCATCGTGAACTATTGTGTAATGATGTTACTTCGTTTTCCACCCACATGAAAGTGTCTGGTGGACACCTTTGAATTATTTCTATGCGGGTTTGGTGGGAATCGCTGAAACTTGCATAGGGACGATCCGAGGGTGTTACAGTCGAGTCCGTCCGCCCCAGCCCTCATATAAGGAGCTAGACGGTCTATGGTTTAGATTAGCTTTGAGCTTATTCAGAATAATATATAACCTCAAGTTCATATTACCACCGTCCCTCTAGGATCGGCGTGTGTGAGGGCGTCTTGGAAGTTCATCCAGTTATCCATAATAAAGACACGAGGGTTATTGAATTGTCAAGACTAATCATGTGGGCACGAAGGTCCTCGAATTATCGAGGGATGTCGAGCTTTGGCCTGTCTATCCCGGCGTGAGGTTCGTCGTTGATCGTCGAGTTGCTCGCAGGATTGGCGTTCCCCAATCTCCAGGGTATGTGTTCCTCTCACGTGATTGGAAGATCTATCAGATCCATTGGATCAGGAGGTGCATCGTGAAAGATCAGGCCAGCAATCCGTATCATTTGGTATGACAGCTCTAGGTTGATCACGGTGCAGATTGATTTGCTGTCAGCGTTCTTGTTCGATTTGCAGTGGATACCATTGGGTAATCCGTCGCCATACTGTTGGTGAAGATCAAGGAGGAGGCCAGCAGCATCAAGGAAGAAGACGGCATATGTCCAGATCGATTTCTACGGCGGCGCTAGGAGATTTTAGGAGGAGAAACATGATCATGAAATTCATAATCGACCCGCGGCCAGAATTTCCTGCGTGTGCCGACCGAAGTGTCTTGGCCATGTCAGAATATCCGGACTACGCTGACCAGAGTATCCGGCGGAATATTTTTTCTGCCGTACATGACAAGGAGTTGCACGAGCTGAGGTTATTGGTTGCGCGGAGTCCACGAAAGAAAAGGGGAGTCCAGCTCCTGTACGTGTTCGGTTTTTTTGTGTGGATCAGATTGGTTTATTGAGATATTTGATTTCTGCGTTCAGGAGTACTTCCACCATACAAGGCAGTTTCCTTCACGTGGGATTTGTTTGCTACTGAGTAATACTATTTCTGGTCTATTAAGAGAAAAGCTTTACGTGTGGACAGAAAAAAAGAGGAGATTGATTTGAATCAGTATACGTCAAGCAAAATTCAGATTACGATCGTGAAATAGTCTACAAATATCGTCAAATAGTCTACGGACACTTGTTTTAGTTGAGTGCATACTCAGATGTATTCATCTTATTTGGATCCATGGTGTACCGAAATTTGTTTTATGTGTTATGGGTGATATGTATGGTATATTGTCAGTTGCAGTTGGAAGATGCTTGTGTATCTGTAGGGATCCCAACCTTTAATAAGATTGATCCCTCCTGTGTTTACAATGCTAGTCCCTGAATCAATAGCTAGCATCCACAGTTTAGATGTAATATCAAGAAACAAGGGTCATAATATAACTTTATAACCAGAAATAACATAATTTTATTACATCAAACATAGCTCATTAGGCTATTACATTACATTGCAGCGGAATAACTATAGTCATGGGTCCTTCATCTTCAAAGTGCCACAGGCAGATGTTGGTTGTAGACTTTGTAATCCTAAACAATCAATCTTCACTAAAATCAATCAAACCTGCAACATACAAGTTACAGCCACAAAGGTCAATACATTTGAATTGTATTGGCAAGTGATACTATGGTAGTATAGTGGAATCTATCATCTATATGCATTTGGCTAAGTGGAGTTGAGGCTTGCATTGCTCAAAATAGATTTTTCTTATCATTTTGAAAATACTAAGTTTTTGCTTGACAAAATCATTTTTCTCAAATCAAAGATTTCAAGATCCTTGTACCAAGCCATCTCTCCATCAATGATTCAAGAAATCAAACAACCCTTGTTCAAACCACAAGATTTTAATTTAGAAATTGGAATGATGAGATTCTTGATTGCTTCCATGTCTTGATGCTCAAATTGTCCTTTACCAGGGACATGGCTAAGTACTTAGATTTTACACTCTGCAGAGGTGGTGCACTTTACCCACAAGACTTGGTTTCCCAAGACAAAATCTTTCAGAAGCCTTCCCTTAGACCAAAATGGACGCGCTCCAACCTATCAAACACTACCACCCACTGTCCATTTGGCTAAGTTCTTGCAACCTATATGATCATGGCAGAGCCCATATTGCCAAGTGGTTGCACTTGAAGCTTCTCAACATTTGACATCTCAAATCTCTTTGTTCCTGGGTGGCATACCACAAGTGAGATACACAATCCAAGCCTATGGCATTGTGAACCACTCAACCATTCTCCACCAAGCAAGCCCATTCCACCCAGGTGATTCATTAACTTAGTTGTTTTATTAAACAAAACTTAAGTCCTCAGACTTAGAATATTTTTCCATAGTGTGAATATATATTCCACCCATGTTTTCTATTAGCTAGGCTAAGCTTGGTAGTAGTAGGAATCTTAACTTAGGAAAATCCTACTAAGGATTCATCTACTAGGTATTCCTATAGCAAGATCTATACTTAGCAAATCATGCAAGTTTTACTTAGCAAAATCACTAATGCATAATAAAAGTATTGGGATAGAAAGTATGAAGCATCACTTGCCTTTTTGGGTAGGGAATGGTGGTTCACTCCTTGATCTTTCTAGTCTCACACTTCACTACAAGTCAAACAAGCAAACACTAATTCAATTTACATTCCAAACCAATAATCACTCAAACAACTTCACATACACAAGACAATGGTAACCAATTCATGCATGGGAGCATGCACAAGATAGTTTTTATTTTGCAAAGGGGTCTCCATGGGGTTTCTAAACTTTGTAATATCCAAATTGGTCATCTACCAAAGTGGCAAAGTCATTAGCAAGAGGGTTTTGTCCAAATACTATTTTTAAATCCATTCATCATTTCATGTGGTGAAAAATGTTTTTATTAAGGCAAAACTCTTAAGTTTTTCACCAAATGAGTTGCTATTGCAAAGCTTGGTGTTTTTGGGTCAGTAGGTTTGGTCCAAACCATTTTCTCAAAGTTTTCTTTCCATAAACATTTTTATAATAAAATCAACAATTTTATTTGGCTAGAAATGGACTAAACTAATTAATCCATTCCAAACTTTTCCAAATTTATTTTCCAAACCATGGGTTGGTTCCTAGGGTCAGTAAGGTCACAACAATCCAATTTGCAAAGGTTTTATCCTTAAATTCAATTTTAAACAATTTTTATACTCTAAACAAGCATACAAATGAATCTGCAAAAATGAGCAAACAAACAAATACTATTTGCTAAACCAATTCCACAGTTGGCTAGGGCTTGTTCTCCTGAATCCATTGATACCAAATTTGTAATTTTTGGACGTGTGGTTTGAAAGTTATAAGGGTTTGAAGTTTGCAAACAAATCTGTTTTCAAATTTCTTTTAAACAGATTCTAGTGCCACGCGGCGCTTTCCTATTAGTTGGTACCGTTTCGTCTGGATCACGCAATGAAAGCCGTTGGATTAAGTTACATCGCACGGGTCAGATTGCATACCCCTTCGCGTATAAGTGATCCTATCTACGCCTCAGGATCAAGATCCAACGGTCCGAATCTAATGACCTAGAACTGGCGGCGGTGGATTCTGTCGCGCGGCGGTGGCGGCTCGGCAGTGGCGTCGCCGGCGATACCGGAAGCGAGAAAGAGAGAGAGGGGGCTCACCTGATTCGCTGGATGACGCTGATGCTCGACGTGCTCTTGGGGAGGCAGGGGGCGCATGGACGGGTTGGTAATTTCTCGCCGGAGTTGTGCTTCACCTCGGGTGCGGACAGATGTCGTCGGAGGCGAGCGTCTGGTGTGCAAGCGAGAGAAACAACGCATCAGGAAGATGCACATGAGTTCAAGATTCATGAAAACACCCACCAGTGAGCAAGGGGCGCACGAGGTCGTCGGCTATGGCTCACCGGAGTTGAGCTTATCGTCGGTGGCGCTCAGACGTGGACAGAGTCATGGTTGCAGGTCATGTGCGGGCAAGCTGGCGCTATGCGGAGGTTCGCCTGGAGGTGGGGAGAAAGCTTGGGTGCGCCGGAGAGCAAGGGGGGGCGTGGGCTGGCCGAAATTGCCGTGGTTGTTCGTCGGAGACGGCGGCGGTGTAAGAGGAAATTAGAGCAGCCTGGTGGCTCCTGTGGGGTGAGGTCTGGGGGAGAAGGGAGAGGGAAGTCTGGCGTATAACGCTGAGTGGTCATGGCGAGGAGTAAACGCAGCAGTAAAGTGTATTGACCGCGAGAAATTAGCGACAGAAACGGTCGCGAGGTGAGGGGAAGAAGGAGTCGCGGGGAGGAAGAAGGGGACGTGGCTGTGAGGGTCCACTGGCAGCGAGAGAGGGTGCGTGAGTGTGGGGTCCAATCGTCATACTCGGTGTGGGTAGATTCCTGAGTGAGAAATTAACGACTCGCTGGGGAGAGGTGGGTTGTTGGGCTGGAATGGGCTGGGCCTTGTTGGGTTGTCCTTTTCCCTATTTTTTTCTGTCTATTTGTTTTATTCTTTTCTAATTCTTTTTCTGTTTTGAATTTCAAACAATTGTTCACACATTCAAACAACACTCAAATTAATTCAAACAAACACTCAACTTTACTCTGAATTTGGTTCTGTTTTTCAACATAATCCAAATCTCTAAACAACATAACAATTTTATTCTTTTTAAGATCCATTCTTTAATTTAAATAAATGGATATTTTAGTTATTTAATAATATAGGGTTTGTTTTAATTGATATAATCTTCATTTAAAATCCAAACACTTTCAAATCTAAAACAGTAGGTTTATTTGGAAATAAATAATATTTTGAAAACTTGTTTAAAATAATATAATCCTTTTACTTTAGGGTCCATTAATAATTAAATAAAATGGTCTTAGTTATGAAATCAAATAGAGTTTGATTTTATTAATAAAATCTTTATTTGAAACCTAAATATTTTCAAAACTAAATCAATAGGTTTTATTTGGAAATATTAAATACTTGGAAACTTGTTTTAAAACAAAATAACATTTTATTTTAGAGTCCATTATTAATTAATATAATAGACTTTCATTATTAGATCAACTTGGGTTTGTTTTATTGAGTTATTTATTTTTGAAATCTAAAATAAAGTCAAAACACTTTAGTAGGTTTTATTAGAGAATATAAATCACTTGGGAAACCCATTTAAAATAATTTATTAAGTTTTGATGTTTTAATTAAAATGGTGAACCCTTTTATTTTAAAAGAGTTTGAATATTAATTCCTTGTTATTTTATTTAAGCAAAACTTTATTATTTTTAAATAACCTTTGCTATTTTATTTAAAACAAAATGTTTTAATTCCCAAAGCTTGGTCAAGGTTTAATTTGGTCTTATAAACAATCCTTATTTATAATCTACCTTTTCTTTTGAATACCAAATCTTTTATTTTAAAAAAAATCCAAAATAGTAATTCCAAAACATTTTTAATTTCCTTTATTAAATGTTTATCTTTATGAATCCCTTTGGGATTTTATTTGATTCAAATGGGTTTGAGGTTCCATTTAAATTCAAAAAGTTTCTTCTGGCTCTGAAAATCAAACAAAGTTTTATTTTATTCATTTATTTTCACATTACAAGATTTGGAAAATCTTGGGATGTGACAGGCTACCACCCTTAAAATAAATCTCGTCCCGAGATTTGGGGAGGATAGGGTTACAAGCAAGTTCAAACAACTAGGGTACTACCACCCTTAAAAAATTTCAAACAAAAATTACATCTTGTCCTTCTTGGAATCCTGGGTAAAACTTCTCTAAGCAAACTTTTGCATGGTGTCCTTGGTTTCCATTCTTGACTCATGGGCCAAGGTTGAGTTTCTCCATAGGCTTGTTTAATTTGTTCTCCATCCTTTCTGGACAATTGTTTGCATAGTGGCCTAGTTCCTTGCATTTGAAACATGTGACAAGGTTGATATCCCTCATAGGCTTGTTTATCTTATGCTTCATCTTTTCTGGACAGTAGTTTGCATAATGTCCTAACTCTTTGCAGTATTTGCACATCACTTGGCTAAAATCCTTCCTTATCTTGGGTTTCACTAGCTTTTGTTTGTATTCTTGGTTTTTCTCCTTTTCTGGACATTCATTAGCATAGTGTCCCATCTCTTTGCATTTGAAACATTGCACTTGTGTAATATCCTTCTTGCTAGTGTTGGGGAATTTCTTCTTCTTGGGTCTTTCCAAAGCTAGGAGTTCTTCTAGTTCATGTTCTTCATAGGTTGGAGATCTTTCTCTCTTCTTGGGGTATTGATCTTCATGTTCCTTGGATGCATGATCTTTAAAAATATTGCTATCTTGGGTTCCTTCTAGAATAACATCTTTGTCATCATTGTTGTCATTGGCTCTTGGGAGAAAGTTTTCTCTCATGTTGATCATTTGAGTAATGAGTCCTTGCAACAATTGGGATTGAAGTTTCAAAATCCTTTGTATGGCTGGGTCTAGTCCATTGTTGTTGGCTAAAAGCTGAGTTGTCTCTTGTATCAACTGGTTTTGGGTTGCTATAATGTCTCTCATGTTGTCCTCTTGGTTGTTGTTGTTACCATCCTTGATGTTGGAGTTTCTTGGAGTAGTCATCTATTTGGGTTGAAGGGAGTTTAGAATAGGTAAAATATTTCTAAGTACTCAATTCTAATCACACACATCACAATTTACACAAACAATGTGCATGCAATCACAATCCAAACATTTCACTCAAACAAGGTTCAAGCACATACTTTAGTCAACAAAATATTTTTTTGTTGCACCACATAAGTTGGTGGTTTTGTCTTAACTAAAATATGGTGGTCCATCTATATGGTTCACTTGTGATTCTTCCATTCTTCTTGGTTGATTCTTATTGTATAAGATCATGGTTTCTTTGAGAAAAACTCTTGGTTACTATTCTTCAAAGTTGTTGATGGTTCCTTCTTATTTTGCATTCCCTGTCTCTAAATCTTGAGTCGGATTTCCTTGTTTCACTTGTAGTCCTTAGTGATATCCAAGTTGGAAGTCCTTGGTGAACATGCTGAAGATGTTGAAGTCATTAGAGTTGAAGATGTTGAAGAAGTCCTTTGCACATGGTGTAGTCTTTGGCCATGGGTAGGTTTTTCCATCAAGTTGAAATAGAAGAGATATAGAGTCGAAACCAAAATGGTTAAGGAAAGAATTTACAAGTGTTTTTGTAAATAATTTTTTGGAACAAATACACTCCTATTTTTCTAAGGGTTTTTGTCCAATCCTAGGTTTACAAATCCTACAGGCAACACAATGCTCTGATACCATCTGTAGGGATCCCAACCTTTAATAAGATTGATCCCTCCTATGTTTACAATGCTAGTCCCTGAATCAATAGCTAGCATCCACAGTTTAGATGTAATATCAAGAAACAAGGGTCATAATATAACTTTATAACCAGGAATAACATAATTTTATTACATCAAACATAGCTCATTAGGCTATTACATTACATTGCAGCGGAATAACTATAGTCATGGGTCCTTCATCTTCAAAGTGCCACAGGCAGATGTTGGTTGTAGACTTTGTAATCCTAAACAATCAATCTTCACTAAAATCAATCAAACCTGCAACATACAAGTTACAGCCACAAAGGTCAATACATTTGAATTGTATTGGCAAGTGATACTATGGTAGTATAGTGGAATCTATCATCTATATGCATTTGGCTAAGTGGAGTTGAGGCTTGCATTGCTCAAAATAGATTTTTCTTATCATTTTGAAAATACTAAGTTTTTGCTTGACAAAATCATTTTTCTCAAATCAAAGATTTCAAGATCCTTGTACCAAGCCATCTCTCCATCAATGATTGAAGAAATCAAACAACCCTTGTTCAAACCACAAGATTTTAATTTAGAAATTGGAATGATGAGATTCTTGATTGCTTCCATGTCTTGATGCTCAAATTGTCCTTTACCAGGGACATGGCTAAGTACTTAGATTTTACACTCTGCAGAGGTGGTGCACTTTACCCACAAGACTTGGTTTCCCAAGACAAAATCTTTCAGAAGCCTTCCCTTAGACCAAAATGGACGCGCTCCAACCTATCAAACACTACCACCCACTGTCCATTTGGCTAAGTTCTTGCAACCTATATGATCATGGCAGAGCCCATATTGCCAAGTGGTTGCACTTGAAGCTTCTCAACATTTGACATCTCAAATCTCTTTGTTCCTGGGTGGCATACCACAAGTGAGATACACAATCCAAGCCTATGGCATTGTGAACCACTCAACCATTCTCCACCAAGCAAGCCCATTCCACCCAGGTGATTCATTAACTTAGTTGTTTTATTAAACAAAACTTAAGTCCTCAGACTTAGAATATTTTTCCATAGTGTGAATATATATTCCACCCATGTTTTCTATTAGCTAGGCTAAGCTTGGTAGTAGTAGGAATCTTAACTTAGGAAAATCCTACTAAGGATTCATCTACTAGGTATTCCTATAGCAAGATCTATACTTAGCAAATCATGCAAGTTTTACTTAGCAAAATCACTAATGCATAATAAAAGTATTGGGATAGAAAGTATGAAGCATCACTTGCCTTTTTGGGTAGGGAATGGTGGTTCACTCCTTGATCTTTCTAGTCTCACACTTCACTACAAGTCAAACAAGCAAACACTAATTCAATTTACATTCCAAACCAATAATCACTCAAACAACTTCACATACACAAGACAATGGTAACCAATTCATGCATGGGAGCATGCACAAGATAGTTTTTATTTTGCAAAGGGGTCTCCATGGGGTTTCTAAACTTTGTAATATCCAAATTGGTCATCTACCAAAGTGGCAAAGTCATTAGCAAGAGGGTTTTGTCCAAATACTATTTTTAAATCCATTCATCATTTCATGTGGTGAAAAATGTTTTTATTAAGGCAAAACTCTTAAGTTTTTCACCAAATGAGTTGATATTGCAAAGCTTGGTGTTTTTGGGTCAGTAGGTTTGTTCCAAACCATTTTCTCAAAGTTTTCTTTCCATAAACATTTTTATAATAAAATCAACAATTTTATTTGGCTAGAAATGGACTAAACTAATTAATCCATTCCAAACTTTTCCAAATTTATTTTCCAAACCATGGGTTGGTTCCTAGGGTCAGTAAGGTCACAACAATCCAATTTGCAAAGGTTTTATCCTTAAATTCAATTTTAAACAATTTTTATACTCTAAACAAGCATACAAATGAATCTGCAAAAATGAGCAAACAAACAAATACTATTTGCTAAACCAATTCCACAGTTGGCTAGGGCTTGTTCTCCTGAATCCATTGATACCAAATTTGTAATTTTTGGACGTGTGGTTTGAAAGTTATAAGGGTTTGAAGTTTGCAAACAAATCTGTTTTCAAATTTCTTTTAAACAGATTCTAGTGCCACGCGGCGCTTTCCTATTAGTTGGTACCGTTTCGTCTGGATCACGCAATGAAAGCCGTTGGATTAAGTTACATCGCACGGGTCAGATTGCATACCCCTTCGCGTATAAGTGATTCTATCTACGCCTCAAGATCAAGATCCAACGGTCCGAATCTAATGACCTAGAACTGGCGGCGGTGGATTCTGTCGCGCGGCGGTGGCGGCTCGGCAGTGGCGTCGCCGGCGATACCGGAAGCGAGAAAGAGAGAGAGGGGGCTCACCTGATTCGCTGGATGACGCTGATGCTCGACGTGCTCTTGGGGAGGCAGGGGGCGCATGGACGGGTTGGTAATTTCTCGCCGGAGTTGTGCTTCACCTCGGGTGCGGACAGATGTCGTCGGAGGCGAGCGTCTGGTGTGCAAGCGAGAGAAACAACGCATCAGGAAGATGCACATGAGTTCAAGATTCGTGAAAACACCCACCAGTGAGCAAGGGGCGCACGAGGTCATCGGCTATGGCTCACCGGAGTTGAGCTTATCGTCGGTGGCGCTCAGACGTGGACAGAGTCATGGTTGCAGGTCATGTGCGGGCAAGCTGGCGCTATGCGGAGGTTCGCATGGAGGTGGGGAGAAAGCTTGGGTGCGCCGGAGAGCAAGGGGGGGCGTGGGCTGGCCGAAATTGCCGTGGTTGTTCGTCGGAGACGGCGGCGGTGTAAGAGGAAATTAGAGCAGCCTGGTGGCTCCTGTGGGGTGAGGTCTGGGGGAGAAGGGAGAGGGAAGTCTGGCGTTTAACGCTGAGTGGTCATGGCGAGGAGTAGACGCAGCAGTAAAGTGTATTGACCGCGAGAAATTAGCGACAGAAACGGTCGCGAGGTGAGGGGAAGAAGGAGTCGCGGGGAGGAAGAAGGGGACGTGGCTGTGAGGGTCCACTGGCAGCGAGAGAGGGTGCGTGAGTGTGGGGTCCAATCGTCATACTCGGTGCGGGTAGATTCCTGAGTGAGAAATTAACGACTCGCTGGGGAGAGGTGGGTTGTTGGGCTGGAATGGGCTGGGCCTTGTTGGGTTGTCCTTTTCCCTATTTTTTTTTCTGTCTATTTGTTTTATTCTTTTCTAATTCTTTTTCTGTTTTGAATTTCCAACAATTGTTCACACATTCAAACAACACTCAAATTAATTCAAACAAACACTCAACTTTACTCTTAATTTGGTTCTATTTTTCAACATAATCCAAATCTCTAAACAACATAACAATTTTATTCTTTTTAAGATCCATTCTTTAATTTAAATAAATGGATATTTTAGTTATTTAATAATATAGGGTTTGTTTTAATTGATATAATCTTCATTTAAAATCCAAACACTTCCAAATCTAAAACAGTAGGTTTATTTGGAAATAAATAATATTTTGAAAACTTGTTTAAAATAATATAATCCTTTTACTTTAGGGTCCATTAATAATTAAATAAAATGGTCTTAGTTATGAAATCAAATAGAGTTTGATTTTATTAATAAAATCTTTATTTGAAACCTAAATATTTTCAAAACTAAATCAATAGGTTTTATTTGGAAATATTAAATACTTGGAAACTTGTTTTAAAACAAAATAACATTTTATTTTAGAGTCCATTATTAATTAATATAATAGACTTTCATTATTAGATCAACTTGGGTTTGTTTTATTGAGTTATTTATTTTTGAAATCTAAAATAAAGTCAAAACACTTTAGTAGGTTTTATTAGAGAATATAAATCACTTGGGAAACCCATTTAAAATAATTTATTAAGTTTTGATGTTTTAATTAAAATGGTGAACCCTTTTATTTTAAAAGAGTTTGAATATTAATTCCTTGTTATTTTATTTAAGCAAAACTTTATTATTTTTAAATAACCTTTGCTATTTTATTTAAAACAAAATGTTTTAATTCCCAAAGCTTGGTCAAGGTTTAATTTGGTCTTATAAACAATCCTTATTTATAATCTACCTTTTCTTTTGAATACCAAATCTTTTATTTTAAAAAAAATCCAAAATTGTAATTCCAAAACATTTTTAATTTCCTTTATTAAATGTTTATCTTTATGAATCCCTTTGGGATTTTATTTGATTCAAATGGGTTTGAGGTTCCATTTAAATTCAAAAAGTTTCTTCTGGCTCTGAAAATCAAACAAAGTTTTATTTTATTCATTTATTTTCACATTACAAGATTTGGAAAATCTTGGGATGTGACAGTATCAGTCAGGTTGATGGTGCCGAAGACCAAAGAGCGACAAGGACAGTATCAAGTCAAGCAAGCCGAGAGGGAGGATGAGGCGTGGAAGGTGAGCAAGACTTGAAGATATCTTGCAGACGGAGAGTGGCGATGTTGCTGATCTAACGCCACGTTCTAGAGACTACCCTCTAGCATTGAGGACAACGCATTTTGAAGAAAGGAGGGATGATAAGGGACCAAGCCCGGAGAATCCGGCTGATTCACCTCGGAATGTCCGGCTACCCCGGACAGTCCGGCCTGTGCCAACCAGATAGTCCGGCCGTGTTCGGACCAGTCCGAACCGGATGTATCTTGTTTAGATTCCAGTTAGTTTAGATGTCGGTTTGGGGCTGTCCAACCGACTAGGTCGAGTATGTCTGCCCCAGCCCTCATATAAGGAGCTGGTCGGTCTAGTTTTAGGTTTAGCTTTGAGTTTATTCAGAATAATGTAGAGCTTAAAGTTCATATTATCACCGTCCCTCTGGGATCGGCGTGTGTGATGGCATCTCGGACATTCGTCCAGTTATCCATAATAAAGACACGAGGGTTCTTGAATTGTCAAGAGTAATCGTGTGGGCATGAAGGTCCTTGAATGTAGAGGTCCCAACCTTTAATAAGGTAGATATCCCTGTGTTTACAATGCTAGTCCCTGGATCAATAGCTAGCATCCATAGTTAAGATGTAATATCAAGAAACAAAGGTCATAGTACAACTTTATAACCAGGAATACCATAATTTATTACATCTTACATAGCTCATTTGGCTATCTCATTACAATGCAGCAGAATATAACAATAACATGGGGTCCTTCATCTTCAAAGTGCCACAGGCAGTCATGTTGGGTGTAGACTTGTAATCCTAATCAATAAACTTCACTAACATCAAACAAACCTGCAACATAATAAGTTACAGCCACAAGGGTCAATACATTTGAATTGTATTGGCAAGTGATACTATGATAGTATAGTGGAGTCTATCTCCTATATGCATTTGGCTAAGTGGAGCTTAGGCTTGCTTTGCTCAAAATAGAGTTTCCTTATCATTTGAAAACACTAAGTTTTTGCTTGACAAAAATCACCCAGGGCATCTCCCAATAGAAATTGGTGATCCTTCAACCCTTGTTCAACCACATAATTTTTAACTTAGAAATTGGGATGAGGAGATTCTTGATAGCTTTCATGTCTTGATGCTCAAATTGTCCTTTACCAGGGACATGGCTAAGTACTTAGATTTTACACTCTGCAGAGGTGGTGCACTTTCCCCACAAGACATGGTTTCACCAAGACAAGATCTTTCAGAAGCCTTCCCTTAGACCAGAATGGACGCGCTCCAACCTATCAATCTCCTACCACCAACTGATATGATCCAGGCAGAGCCCATAATGCCAAGTGGCTGCACTTGAAGCTTCTCAACATTTGACATCTCAAATCTCTTTGTTCCTGGGTGGCATTCCACAAGTGTGATACACCAGGGTAGTCCATTGAAATGGGCCCTGAGTAACCACTCAACACAAACCAATCCTTCCATTCCACCCAGGTGTTTCATTCACTTAGTTGTTTTATTAAATGTAACATCCCAAAAATACTAAGCTTGGATCATCAAATTCTAATCATCAAAATTAGGGTTAACAAAAACTTTTCTAAATGAAATCATGAATGCATGCATATGTGTATGCATGGATTTTGAAATCCTTTAAAACCACCTTGTTTGTTTGTTTCATTGCTTGTAAAATGTTTCTTAGGTGAAATAAACATCATCTAAAACATTTCCCACACTTTTCCTAAAGACAAGTAAATCAAAACACATATATGAAATGAATGGTCATTTTGGCCAATTTAACTCCCATGCCTACTTGGGCTGTCTCAAACTTTCAGAACCTAACAGAAACTTTTTTTGGATATTTGCACCCCTTGAATGTACTCATAACAAGTTATCAAGGCCCACTTTGTGACCATCCAGAAACTTTCAAATGCATAGTTTAAATGACAATTCAAAATTGAATCTTTATCATATGGGAAGATCCCACTTTTTCAAAAACCACTCAAACAAGCTCAACTTTCAAAACCCAAGCATCTGCAGACTCACCAGCACCAATCTAGCAAACCCACCAAAA
Organism: Avena sativa; assembly: GCA_916181665.1. Taxonomy (NCBI): domain Eukaryota; kingdom Viridiplantae; phylum Streptophyta; class Magnoliopsida; order Poales; family Poaceae; genus Avena; species Avena sativa. The sequence continues at coordinate 103,953,850 of OV702282.1, forward strand.
ATCTTTTCAAAATTCAAAACTTGATTTCATGCGGCCATTTCATCAAACAGGTTGCAGACACAAATCAAACAATCATCAAACACTATTGTGAGCAGTGATTTTGGCCTAACTTGTTCCCTAGATAGATCACACACAGCTCAGTAGATCATCTAGGAAGTTTAACTAAGGACTAGCACCCCTGTGAGCTTGCCATTGCCATCAATGGTGAACAGCCGAGCACCCCCTTGTCACCCCATTATGGACAGCAGGCTAGAGGAAGAACTAGACGTGCCAACCTTGTCTGGGAGGCAGCCCACCGTCCACCGCCACTACATGTCCCAGCCGCGAGCATTGCCAAGCCCTGGACCACGCGCAAAAGCCGCGCCCAGACCGCCAGAGGCCATGCCGAGCATGCGCTAGAGCACGACCCTCGACCAGCGCCCACAGACCGCGCGCCGCCCTCGCCGCGTGCATACACAATCCCCACCGGCCCAGGAGACCGCCAGACATCCCCGTTTGCCGCCCCGTGCCGCACAGCCACCGCCCGCCGTCGAAGACGCCGCCTCTGCCGCACAGAGCACCGCCCAATCCAGACCAAACCCCACCGCCCCATGCCTCGAGACCATGTCGTTGAGCATCGCCAGGAGACACCGCACCGTCCCCTACCCTTGCCCATGCCATTAGCCGCCTGTAACATCGCCCCCGACGAGCTCACCGTGCGCCCCGACGGTCCCCTCGCTCGACTATAAATAGAGGCCACCCCCGCACGATTTCTTCACACCATCTCACTCCCCTCTCCTCACTGATCGTGCCACACCGTTCTCAGAGCAAGGCAAGCACCACCCCGCCGGAATTTCACCGGAGCCCGCCGCCTCTGGAGAAGCCACCGGTACCAGGAGATTCGCCGTCGTCGACTTCGTCGTTCGCCTGCCTCGCCGACCCTCGCCAGTACCCCGGTGAGCCCCCAGCAACTCTCACTGGCCGTGCTAGGTTTCGTTCTCGCCGGAGTTGTCTCGCGTCGACGATGACTCCCAGCCGTTAGATTAGAACTAGATCGAACGATCCACGTCGCCCCATACCGCTTCGCCCAGCCCCGTGTCACTAACGAGTGGGGACACCCACTTAAGAAGCCCGCGGGAGCACTGCGCTTAGCAGGCCGTCCCAGTAACTTTTCCCGCGCAGCCCAGTTATTCAAATTAAACCTTTTTCTATTTCAATTCAAACACACTTCTGTACCCAACTTCAGAAATCAGCCCAGATCGATTCAGTACATCAAATTGAATGAAACCAATTTTGTTGGAAAGGTCTGTGAATGCTGAATCCAAGCCCGTTGGATTCAAGTCATTTGGATCTATAGATCACCCATGGTAAAAATAACAAGGCAGAAGTTTTTCTGCATTCAAACATTTTTCAAATTTAAACCATAACAGCTTTTGAGTTGATTCCAACTCTCAAAAATCTTGTAATGTTAGAGATGATTACTAGGAAATTAAATCTTAAGTAGTTTTTCAATGAGTAGAAATTACTTTTCCAAAAATAAAAGGAATTAAATCAAGCCTTAAACCTTGTAATGTTAGAGATGATGCTAGATCATCCATAGGACCCTTGTGTGTGATGATTTCAAGTAGTTAAGTATTGTTTGGTGATTGTGTACCTCGTATTTATTCATAGACGCTAGTACCGACCAAGGATACGAGGAGGAAGGAGGATACTACGAAGAAGAAGCCGAGGAGAACTTCAACCACTGCTCTGCACAAGGCAAGCTTATACTGATATTGATGCAAGATAGTAACTATGCAAGCCTAATACTACTAGTGATGGTGCAAGCTAACCTTTGCAAGATACCCTACTGATGCAACAAACCCATACTTGTTCTATGACTACTATATGCCTTAAGCATATGTGATCATACCCACTTGATAAACCAATCCTAGTTTTATGTGCAAGATTCTTAGTTTATTTCTTTATCAAAGCTTACTAAGAGTTTACTTAAGTGACTGGTAGATATTGGAAAGATGATGAAGGTTGCATAAAGAGCATAAAATTTGGCCTAAGTTAGAAACCTTGACATCAGCCTGAGACATGAATTTGTAATTAGTTGAAACTCCACTAGTTACCACCCCTCATTAGTACTACCCCCACCTGTAGATGCTAGTGCTAAGCATAAAACTTGATCAACTTTTAGATGGGATTACTTGGTGGAAAAATGGTTATGAAAACCTTGGAATGATGGATCATTCTATTGAAATGTTTTGGACATGTGTTTCCAAACACTTGAGAATTTTGGTGATAAAAATGTTGAGGCGTGAGCCTTAGCTCCTTTATAAAACTGATGGTTGTATGGATGCGATACCATTCCAATTTTATCGTACAACCACAATACCCGAATATTGGGTAGGGCTTGACTGGAAACTTATATTCCTTAGTATTAGTTCCCTCACGGCCAAGGTCTGAGCTGAGGCTACCTTATGAAGATTGTCCACCTGTGCAGTACCCAAGATGACAGTTGGTCATGGTTGGGAGGCCAAACTCACAGGAGAGGTGCTTATACTAGGGCGTGTAATTGAAAGGTTAGGATTGATTATCCGCATACTGAGTATGGTGAATTCAGGATTTGTTCCTGACGGATGTATCGAATGTTGTGGTGAAAGTGTACAATCTCTGCAGAGTGCCAAACTATTCGAATAGCCGCGCCCGTGGTTATGGACAGTTGGAGTGGCCATACTGTTCCCCCGTCAGACTTTTCAAAATGACCTGTGAAATGAACTAAGACTTTGACTTGACCACAACTGAGTTGTGATATGAAATACAAGTTCCCAGTTAGGAGTTATAAAATTATGACTAGCTTTAGAACTTAGTAGAGATAACTCTGGCTTTTGCAAAACAACCGTAGAGCCTAGTGTCCTATTATCCAAAAAACCCCTTTACCTATTAGTATTAGTTTGCGAGTACTTAAAGAGTACTCATGGCTTTGTCCCTGGCTATTCCCATGGCCAGACTATAAAGAGGAGTACCTGGAAGATGGAACCCAGGAAGGTTACGACAACTAGGATCATCTCCCATCGTCAGCATTGCCTGTGACCCCGAAGATGGAGCTTCGCCTATGCTAACGTTATTATTACGTATTCCGCTGCTTGATGTTGTATTAAGAACTGGATCATGAGATCCCTATTTGTGTAAGAACTTATGTATCGTTTGTAATGGATGATGTACTATGGTATCCAATTCTGTTATGTCTCGCAAAAATGGTAATCCTGGGATTGCGATGTATGGCATAACAGGCATCTAGGATTGAAAAATCCGGGTGTTGACAAGTTGGTATCAGAGCCATCCTGACCATAGGAGACCCTAGTTAGACTGGACGTTTGAACCAAAAAATTAGTTTCAAAACCAAACAAAACCACTACTTACAAAAACTTATTCTCATTCTTATCTCTTTGATTCTTTTATAAAAATTCATGTTCCTCAAAAACTCTTGCAAAATACATAAAATTATGACACACTTGATCACTCTGCTAATCTACTCATCCTCTATTTTTATAGATGGACGTGAAGTACAGCAAGTTTTACCAACTTGTTCTTGCAATGATCACACTCTTCAAATTCCACTACAATTCAATCAAGCATGGTACAAATTCAATCTACCATTCAAGCAAACACCACATAAAATAATAGAAACAAAGCAATGCATGCAAGCATGCCAAAGATTGTTTTATTTGGAAAAGTGGTTTCTAATAGGTTATAAACATTCTAAAACACCTATTGGTCATTTTATATAAGTGGCAAAATCATTTGCAAAAGATGTTTACTTATAAACCATTTTTAAACCAAATCAATATTTTATGTGGTTGAAAATGCTTTTAGCAAAGCAATAATATTTATAGGGTTTACCAAATACATTTTTAATTCTAAAACTTGGTGTTTGGGGTCAGAGAGTTTAAATCCAAAACATTTCCCAAAGATTTTTCTCCAAAAAGTATTTTAACCTATAAACAACATTTTTAAATGGGTTAGAAATGTTTTTATTCAAAGCATCTCAAAATAATTTTTTAAAACCAAAAGTTGGTTTCTATGGTCAATAGGCTCAAAACAATCTATTTGCCAAAGATTTTATCACAAAAATAATTTTAGAATGAATTTTATATTCTAAATATGCCTACACAAGTTTCTGCAAAAACAACCATTTTATCAGAAGAATTTACTAAACAAAGTGTATGGTTGGAAAGTACTTGTATTTCTGATTCCATTGATATAAAATTTGCAAAATTTGGATGTGTGGTTTGAAAGTTATGAATTTTGCAAGTTTGAGTATCTAATAGAATAGTTTCTGCTTTAAAAATAAAAGGCTGGCCACGTGGCTGCTTCCTATTGGGCAAAAACAGTTCGCGTGGATCGATCAGCTCTGGCCGCAGGATCTAACTTAATCGCACGGCACAGATCGCAGGATACCTCTTCGCTTAGTTTCTATCGTAGTCACTGGATCTACATCTTACGGCTCACAGCGATTGACCATCAGTTGGCGGCGGCGAGTGGCGGCGCGCGCTCTGGCTACAGCGTCGCGATGACTACAGGAAGTGAGGGAAGAAGGGGAGGGGTTTAACAGAACCGCAAGAGCTTGCTGATGCTCAACGTGGTAGTAGCTCGTCGAGGGGCGCACGGTGGTGACGTGGGTTGCTCACCGGAGAAGATACAGACGGCGATTGCTTACTGTCAAAGACGGAGGTGACGCTATAGTGCGGGCTAGGACACGAAAACGGTGGCGTTAGTTGCGGAAGGGGTCACTGGTCGCAGGCGTATCATCAGAAGTATGAGGGGCAGTCAGAATGTTACCATGGAATTCGCCGGAGAAGGAGCAGACGGCGGCGATGTTCTGTTGGAGACGTTGTCGACGATGCAGAGCACGCTCGGGCGAGCTGGCGCTACGGAGAGGTTCACCAGAAGATGGGGAGTGTCCCCGTGGAGTCTGGGAGGCAAGTAGGTGGCTGGGTTCACCAGAATCGGCCGGGAATGCCGTCGGAGACAGAGGTGATGTCGCAAGCAATACAGGTAGCCTAGGGGCTCCGGTGGTGTGAGGACTGGGGGAAAAGTTAGAGGGGGAACAGACGCTTAAGTGTGCAAGGTAAGGGGGAGGATTAATGGAGGCAGTAACGCGTATTGATGCCGTCTTCAATGGCCAGAAACGGCGAGGAGGGTTGGGGGCGTGGTCACCGCGGGTGAGGATGAAGCTTGCGTGGCGGTGGAGCCTAGCGTCAGCGAGAGAGGGAGAGGGGAGATGGGGGCCAGCGTTCAGCGGCCGAGTGGGCCTGGTCTGCGGTGAAAAATAAACGCTTTGGTAAGAGGAGAGAGGTGGGCTGTTGGCCTTAGTGGGCTAGCTGGGTTGGGCTGGCTTTGCTCTCTTTTTTTCTGTTCTGTTTCTCTTTTCTTTTTTCCAATTCTAATATTCTGTTTTGATTTTGTTTGATTATTTCAAACAACAATTTGAATTCAATTTTGTACTAAACTTTGTGTATATTCCAATATTGTTTACCAATACATTTTAAAGTCAAATTTAGAATATTTCTTTTATTCTTTTTAGGGTCTTTTAATTATTTAAAATAGGCCCTTGCATTTATTCAAATAATATTTAATAATGTTTTCAAACTCCATTTGAATCTAAATCTTTCCAAATCTTTTCAGTATGTTTTATTTGTTTATTTGGGTGTCAAATAATTCACCTTGAATTATTTGGAATGTTTTTTAATATGATTTATTAATCATTTAAAATTGGGTATTTGTCTTTATTCCAATGAAATTAAATATAGTTTAAATTCCATAAATTTTATTTGGAGATTTCTTTGATCTTATTTAAGTTAATTAAACAACTTTCATTCCACTTGGGTAAATTCCAAATATTATTTTCCCATGATATAATTGTAACACCCTCAGAATCGACCCTATGCAAGTTTCAGCGATTCCTGCCGAACCCGCATAGAAACGATTCAAAGGTGCCCACCAGGCACTTTCGTGCGGGTGAAAAACGAAGTAATAACATTACACAACAGTCCTCGATGGGACCCACAGAACAGATATATATAAAACAGCGACTCCATGAGTCAAGAATACAGATATACAGAACGAAGATCGAAATCACCTTGAAAACGATAGAGCGTCCAGCTACGGACAAGATGCAAATGGGGCTAAGAGCCCTGAAGAATAACCAATGGCATCCATAACCCTACCCAGGCCAAGCCGGAAGGGTAACCCTGCTAACGACGTCGATCTCAAAACCTGCTTACACAAAAAGGGGTCCCGACAAAGGGCAAAGGAAAAAGAGGAGCTCAGTACTGAGGCCAGTACACGACGAGGCTAGAATTCAGCGGTCCTCGCCTACATAGGTATGGTGGACTGAAGCGGCAGCGCGGCATGCACTAAACAACCTATAGAGACTCGATACAACTAGCGGCTATCAGAGAGGGGTAAGAAAGACCTATTCGGAACCAACCTGATGCGACCACCAAAACATACCCATCCTGGCATTTCCCTCTCGAGACCAAACGAGGAAGTCAACCGAGGAACTCACACAGTTGGCAGTTTTACTCATTCCGTTATAGTTGCGGCAATTACTAGTCAGGTATAGATAGTCATCCTGATATAATAAGCAGTGGGCACTTTTAGTTAACCCTTCTGTTGTAGTTGCAACACTTACTAGTCAGATACAAATAGCATGAGATATTCCCAAACCCAGCTGTTGTTGGTACTTTTATTTAGCCATTCCGTTGTAGTGAAGCTGATTACTAGTCATATCGGGTACAAGTCAAATTATAACAGTAAACTTTAGTTATAGTTGTCTATGATCAAGCACTGTGCTCCAAGTCGTCCATAACCGCGGACACGGCTTCTCGAAAAGATTTAACCCTGCAGGGGTGCACCAAAGTATCCACACGCACTTCGACCCTTTTTGCCAGATCAGTTAACATACACCCATCGGTATGTCGGCGGGGCCTAAGTCATGACGTTTCCCAGACCCAAAGCAAGCACGGGGGGCCACCCCACTAAGTACACCCGCAACAAAGTCGGCCGGTCTCCGAGACGGACTCAGGGTTTGGGTGGACGGCTGTAAACGACTGGGAACCTGAAAACTCGGGCTTGTCGATAACGCGAAAACGTGTCCCGATCCTAAACAGTACAGTGTGCAGTACCTCGCACAATCGTAAATAAAGCAGTAAAGCATGGCATAAGTACAGGATGGTAATAAAGCCCCAAACTACTTGTGGCCCCCAGTACAGTACTTTGAAATCAGGTACTAAATCGATGGGGTGCCCATACATCCCACATGTGGTTAGCGCGCTCGATCTCGGAACAGGTGTCAAGAACTCGGGGTCCTACGGGACACAAGTGGACGGTTAACAACCAAATAACATCTATTGCCCACCTGTGCCTCTGCTTACCTACTTCAATTTTAGTTATTAAACAATAATTGAATTAACGATAATTAAAGCCATGATCATCTCCAACATTAAACATGCGGCAATACTCCAACAACTGTGGTACTGGACGACACGCAACAGCACTTGAGCAAGCGACTACGACGCGCAAGTCCAACTATCTACCAAACAACAGGTAATAGGATGTGTCCAAGGCAATATAAGGCTGCAAGGGATTTCACGGGTACGAAAACTAGAGCATCGCAACACAGATAGCAATAGATCAACAGGAGGGAATAAATACTATAAAAGTAAGATAGGTAGAAAGGGGGAGGTGCTCGCCTGAAAACATTGCCGACGGTTCAACCGAAGATCGGGTCGACACTCGCATCAACTCAACGGCCTTATCCGCGAAGAACCAAAACACTAGAATAAACACCGGATGCAATATTTAATACTACGGCAAAAGATCGGGCATGATGCATGTATGATGTATGACATGGCAAAGGTGCGATGCAATTAGGCCATATTAAGCGGAACCGAAGTTCAGACAATTAAATAGGTGGTTCATGTTGTTTAGATACCCCGCAATTTGAATGTTGTCTTATCATGGCAAAATATATCACCGGTTCGATGCACACATTTAAATGGAGGCAATATTAGACTAGATTCGCCCGCATATGGCCCCATATTTAATTATGATGTGAATCGGCATAATGCCCCCAAACCACATGACATGTGTGCAGATATGAACAATTTAATGTGCAACAATGATATATCATTTATAAAATAGGGGTCTTGGAAAAGAGGGTCACACTTTGGGGTTCGACGATCTTGGTTCCGGGGGTTCGGGGTTCGGTCTCAGGGTTCAGGGTTCAACGGGATCGGCCTCGGCAGAAACATTCTCGGACAACGGAGTAGATCTTGTCGCATCCGGGAAGAAGGACCTGGTTTGGCGTCGGGGGCGCATCGGATCCGCTTTGGTCGGTGTCGATCTTGTCGGGCCCGCGTATCAGGTCGATCTTGGCGTCCGGGATGAAGAACTTGGCGTTCTGCGTCGGTGTCCTTACCGTCCGGGTTCTCGAGCATCACATCCGGGAAGGAGAACTTGTCGCACCCGTGGTCTTCAGGTCCGTGTATACGGTCATGGCGTTCCGAGGAGAAGATCTTGGCGTGCCGAGGGTTCGGTCTCGGGGATCGGTCTCGGGGATCGGTCTTCGGGGTCCGGGGCGTCGGGGCTTCGGGGTCTCGACCATCGGGTCGAGAATCTTGGCGTTCTGGGAAGGAGATCTTGTGACGAGGATAACTTTGACGTGTCGGCCTTCGGAAGATCTTGAGGTCCCAGGTGGCCGATATTGGTGCCCGACGACGGAGAACTTGGTTTCGATGTCCATGGCCTTCAGGGGTCAATGTTCTCGGCCACGGTCTTCTTGTTATCTTTTATCACCAAAACATCACAGGGGGGTGGAGGAGGCACACTAGCATGGCGGGGTGATGCGCCCAGAGCAGCACGGAAGGCGAGGCCGGGCGGCGGTACTTGGGCTCAGAGGAGGCTCGCAGGGCTCTGGCGCGGGGTAGGCGGGCTCGGCCGAAGCAGGTAGCAGGGTCGCGGCCTGGCACGCATACGGCGGGTCGACGGGTGAGGAGACGGCCAGGGGCAGTGCCAGAGGACAGCGGGTCGGCGGTGGAGCGGGCGGCTCGACGGCGGCGAGGTCGACGGGGGCCAGCCGCGAGCTGGAGGCGTCGGCTCCGACGGAAAGGAGGCGGGGAAGGACGGGCGGACAGAGAGGCGAGGTGGGGAGGACGATGCGGCAGGGGACCAGGCGGATCGGGGCGCCGGACACGGCCTGAGCTTCGCGGCCGGAGGAAGGAGGAGAGGCGGGCTCGGCTGGGCCCCGCGGTTGTTGGAGGCAGAGCTCGGGGTCGAGGCCGGGAAGGACGGCGGCGCTGCGAGGCTAGAGGAGGCCGCGGCGGCCAGAGGATGCTGGCGGAACGAGGAAGGCGGCGGCGCGGGGCTCGGGTTGGAGGAGCTCGCTAACGGGGGCGGAGGCCGGCGCGGGGTCGTCGGCGAGCGGCGGGGACGAGGAAGGAGAGACGGGGAGGGCGCGCCGGCGGTGGGGCACGCGGCCGCGGCGGAGGTGGCGGCGTCGGCGCCTGGGCGGCGAGACCAGAGAGGTGGGGGAGTGGGGAGAGGACGCGGTCAGGGCAGAGAGAGAGGAGCGGGGTGGGAGAGGACGGTGCGAGAGGGGCGCGGGGCGAGGTGGGAGGTGGGGCCGCGGGGAACGGGGGCAGGTGGTGGGGCCGGGCGAGGGGGAGGTTAGTGGTGGGTGGGGGCTGTGGTCGGTGTGAGTGCGTGTGTGCTGTGTGTGTGACGTGGGGAGTGGGGGTGAGAGAGGAAGTGGGGTGAGGTGGCTGTGTGGGGGAGGGAGCTGTGGCCAGGTGGCGGGCTAGGATTGGTTAGGGGAGAGAGGTGAGATGAGGTGGCGAGAGGGGATTGGAGGGGGTGAGGTGGAGGCGGCTGGGTAGATTAGATTGGGTAGAAAAATATTTAGGACTAGATATTTTAGGCTAGGGTTTTCTAATTTATTTTTAAAAGCCTTTTATAAATTGCTTTTAGACAAACTGAGATATCCGGAAGCACCGGTGTTTTGATTTAAAGTAAAAGGGAGGAATTAATAAAGAAAACAAAATAGGGCTTTTAGCAAAATAGTTTTAGACAGATAGATGTATGATGATGTCATGATGATGCAATGCACAAAATCAACGCGATTTTCTAGTAGTGGTTTTTGCGGGATGCCACAATTCGACACCACTAACAATGGATCTCGCCCTCGAGATCCGCCTCATGGTACCGGGAAGAAGGGCGGCGATCTGAATCTTCTCGCATCGTTTAGATCCTCGCGACACCACTAACAAGAGGTCGTTGTCCATGATCGTCGAGAGAACACTCCGGGAACAACGGACGAAGATAAAGGTATCCACAAATAAAGCCACCTCTAGCTTCGATGGAAAGAGGGAACCGATGCATTCTCATCCACTTCAATGTACACAAGCGAATAGAGTGAGTAGTCGGCATGGGGGCCAATCCATCACGCACCCAAACTATTACTCCGCACAATCAGTGGAAAAGCGTGCAACCATTCTCGGAATCAGACTGAAGATCTCGACAATCGAGGTTCAGAAACAAAGGAGTGATGCAGACTCTGCATCGGATCTGGCGTAGATGATGTCGTCGCGTCGGAAAACACCGGAAGGCACGAGAAGGAACAAAGAGAAGTCCACCAGACGAAGGATTCCTCGGATAGCATGAAGACCAGATGTAGCAACACCGTTACCAAAGGAGGAAGCGAACCCCTGAAGGTACGACGGAACCCAACCACGAGAAATCCTGGACTCGGAGAGAGAGAAGAGAGCGGATTCTAAACACGTAGAGGTGAGAGGAGAGCAGCAGAGGGGTAAGGAGTAAAATCAGACCTAATCAGAACTATCCAACCGATTTTTCAAAAATAGTTTTGACACTCTACTTCGGCCGTTAGCTAGGTTATCCTACAGGCTGGACTTGTGGGGTATCGTAACTGCTGAGCTCTGATACCACTCTGTAACACCCTCAGAATCGACCCTATGCAAGTTTCAACGATTCCCGCCGAACCCGCATAGAAACGATTCAAAGGTGCCCACCAGGCACTTTCGTGCGGGTGGAAAACGAAGTAATAACATTACACAACAGTCCTCGATGGGACCCACAGAACAGATATATATACAACAGCGACTCCATGAGTCAAGAATACAGATAGACAGAACGAAGATCCAAATCACCTTGAAAACGATAGAGCGTCCAGCTACGGACAAGATGCAAATGGGGCTAAGAGCCCTGAAGAATAACCAATGGCGTCCATAACCCTGCCCAGGCCAAGCCGGAAGGGTAACCCTGCTAGCAACGTCGATCTCAACACCTGCTTACACAAAAAGGGGTGCCGACAAAGGGCAAAGGAAAAAGAGGAGCGTCAGTACTGAGGCCAGTACACGGCGAGGCTAGAATTCGGCGGTCCTCGCCTACATAGGTATGGTGGACTGAAGCGGCAGCGCAGCATGCACTAAACAACCTATAGAGACTCGATACAACTAGCGGCTATCAGAGAGGGGTAAGAAAGACCTATTCGGAACCAACCTGATGCGACCACCAAAACATACCCATCCTGGCATTTCCCCCTCGAGACTAAACGAGGAAGTCAACCGAGGAACTCACACAGTTGGCAGTTTTACTCATTCCATTATAGTTGCGGCAATTACAAGTCAGGTATAGATAGTCATCCTGATATAATAAGCAGTGGGCACTTTTAGTTAACCATTCCATTTTAGTTGCAACACTTACTAGTCAGATACAAATAGCATGAGATATTCCCAAACCCAGCAGTTGTTGGTACTTTTATTTAGCCATTCCGTTGTAGTGAAGCTGATTACTAGTCATATCGGGTACAAGTCAAATTATAACAGTAAACTTTAGTTATAGTTGTCTATGATCAAGCACTGTGCTCCAAGTCGTCCATAACCGCGGACACGGCTTCTCGAAAAGATTTAACCCTGCAGGGGTGCACCAAAGTATCCACACGCACTTCGACCCTTTTTGCCAGATCAATTAACATACACCCATCGGTATGTCGGCGGGGCCTAAGTCATGACGTTTCCCAGACCCAAAGCAAGCACGGGGGGCCACCCCACTAAGTACACCCGCAACAAAGTCGGCCGGTCTCCGAGACGGACTCAGGGTTTGGGTGGACGGCTGTAAACGACTGGGAACCCGAAAACTCGGGCTTGTCGATACCGCGAAAATGTGTCCCGATCCTAAACAGTACAGTGTGCAGTACCTCGCACAATCGTAAATAAAGAAGTAAAGCATGGCATAAGTACAGGATGGTAATAAAGCCCCAAACTACTTGTGGCCCCCAGTACAGTACTTTGAAATCAGGTACTAAATCGATGGGGTGCCCATACATCCCACATGTGGTTAGCGCGCTCGATCTCGGAACAGGTGTCAAGAACTCGGGGTCCTACGGGACACAAGTGGACGGTTAACAACCAAATAACATCTATTGCCCACCTGTGCCTCTGCTTACCTACTTCAATTTTAGTTATTAAACAATAATTGAATTAACGATAATTAAAGCCATGATCATCTCCAACATTAAACATGCGGCAATACTCCAACAACTGTGGTACTGGACGACACGCAACAGCACTTGAGCAAGCGACTACGACGCGCAAGTCCAACTATCTACCAAACAACAGGTAATAGGATGTGTCCAAGGCAATATAAGGCTGCAAGGGATTTCACGGGTACGAAAACTAGAGCATCGCAACACAGATAGCAATAGATCAACAGGAGGGAATAAATACTATAAAAGTAAGATAGGTAGAAAGGGGGAGGTGCTCGCCTGAAAACATTGCCGACGGTTCAACCGAAGATCGGGTCGACACTCGCATCAACTCAACGGCCTTATCCGCGAAGAACCAAAATACTAGAATAAACACCGGATGCAATATTTAATACTACGGCAAAAGATCGGGCATGATGCATGTATGATGTATGACATGGCAAAGGTGCGATGCAATTAGGCCATATTAAGCGGAACCGAAGTTCAGACAATTAAATAGGTGGTTCATGTTGTTTAGATACCCCGCAATTTAAATGTTTTCTTATCATGGCAAAATATATCACCGGTTCGATGCACACATTTAAATGGAGGCAATATTAGACTAGATTCGCCCGCATATGGCCCCATATTTAATTATGATGTGAATCGGCATAATGCCCCCAAACCACATGATATGTGTGCAGATATGAACAATTTAATGTGCAACAATGATATATCATTTATAAAATAGGGGTCTCGGAAAAGAGGGTCACACTTTGGGGTTCGACGATCTTGGTTCCGAGGGTTCGGGGTTCGGTCTCAGGGTTCAGGGTTCGACGGGATCGGCCTCGGCAGAAACATTCTCGGACAACGGAGTAGATCTTGTCGCATCCGGGAAGAAGGACCTGGTTTGGCGTCGGGGGCGCATCGGATCCGCTTTGGTCGGTGTCGATCTTGTCGGGCCCGCGTATCAGGTCGATCTTGGCGTCCGGGATGAAGAACTTGGCGTTCTGCGTCGGTGTCCTTACCGTCCGGGTTCTCGAGCATCACATCCGGGAAGGAGAACTTGTCGCACCCGTGGTCTTCAGGTCCGTGTAGACGGTCATGGCGTTCCGAGGAGAAGATCTTGGCGTGCCGAGGGTTCGGTCTCGGGGATCGGTATTCGGGGTCCGGGGCGTCGGGGCTTCGGGGTCTCGACCATCGGGTCGAGAATCTTGGCGTTCTAGGAAGGAGATCTTGTGACGAGGATAACTTGGACGTGCCGGCCTTCGGAAGATCTTGAGGTCCCAGGTGGCCGATATTGGTGCCCGACGACGGAGAACTTGGTTTCGATGTCCATGGCCTTCAGGGGTCAATGTTCTCGGCCACGGTCTTCTTGTTATCTTTTATCACCAAAACATCACAGGAGGGTGGAGGAGGCACACTAGCATGGCGGGGTGATGCGCCCATAGCAGCACGGAAGGCGAGGCCGGGCGGCGGTACTTGGGCTTAGAGGAGGCTCGCAGGGCTCTAGCGCGGGGTAGGCGGGCTCGGCCGAAGCAGGTAGCAGGGTCGCGGCCTGGCACGCATGCGGCGCGTCGACGGGTGAGGAGACGGCCAGGGGCGGTGCCAGAGGACAGCGGGTCGGCGGTGGAGCGGGCGGCTCGACGGCGGCGAGGTCGACGGGGGCCGGCCGCGAGCTGGAGGCGTCGGCTCCGACAGAAAGGAGGCGGGGAAGGACGGGCGGACAGAGAGGCGAGGTGGGGAGGACGCTGCGGCAGGGGACCAGGCGGATCGGGGCGCCGGACACGGCCTGAGCTTCGCGGCCGGAGGAAGGAGGAGAGGCGGGCTCGGCTGGGCCCTGCGGTTGTCGGAGGCAGAGCTTGGGGTCGAGGCCGGGAAGGACGGCGGCGCTGCGAGGCTAGAGGAGGCCGCGGCGGCCGGAGGATGCTGGCGGAACGAGGAAGGCGGCGGCACGGGGCTCGGGTTGGAGGAGCTCGCTAACGGGGGCGGAGGCCGGCGCGGGGTCGTCGGCGAGCGGCGGGGATGAGGAAGGAGAGACGGGGAGGGCGCGCCGGCGGCGGGGCACGCGGCCGCGGCGGAGGTGGCGGCGTCGGCGCCTGGGCGGCGAGACCAGAGAGGTGGGGGAGCGGGGAGAGGACGCGGTCGGGGCAGAGAGAGAGGAGCGGGGTGGGAGAGGACGGTACGGGAGGGGCGCGGGGCGAGGTGGGAGGTGGGGCCGCGGGGAACGGGGGCAGGTGGTGGGGCCGGGCGAGGGGGAGGTTAGTGGTGGGTGGGGGCTGTGGTCGGTGTGAGTGCGTGTGTGCTGTGTGTGTGACGTGGGGAGTGGGGGTGAGAGAGGAAGTGGGGTGAGGTGGCTGTGTGGGGGAGGGAGCTGTGGCCAGGTGGCGGGCTAGGATTGGTTAGGGGAGAGAGGTGAGATGAGGTGGCGAGAGGGGATTGGAGGGGGTGAGGTGGAGGGAGCTGGGTAGATTAGATTGGGTAGAAAAATATTTAGGACTAGATATTTTAGGCTAGGGTTTTCTAATTTATTTTTAAAAGTCTTTTATAAATTGCTTTTAGACAAACTGAGATATCCGGAAGCACCGGTGTTTTGATTTAAAGTAAAAGGGAGGAATTAATAAAGAAAACAAAATATGGCTTTTAGCAAAATAGTTTTAGACAGATAGATGTATGATGATGTCATGATGATGCAATGCACAAAATCAACGCGATTTTCTAGTAGTGGTTTTTGCGGGATGCCACAATAATTAATCATTTCTAATAGGGATTTTGTCTTTATTCAAATGGAGATGGAATTTGGTTAATGCCATTTTATTTAATTTGAAAATTCTTTATCCATTATTTTATTTCGATTTGGATTATATTTATTCCATTTGCTTATGGATTAGGTCAAGATTTAATTTGGCCTTTAAATATTTCTCATTTAATATTTCTATCTTTATCTTATAAAACCCATATCTTTTTATTTATAAGTCCAAACTTGGTGATTCCAATTTGTAAAATCTTTATTGATCTTTATTTATCCTTTTAAATATCTTTAGGATTAATTTGATCACAAATTGGTATGGATTTTAGATAGGTGTTTTATTGGCTTTGGAAATTCAATTTCCTTATCTTATTAAATTCATAAGATTTCATCTATGGCTCCAAATTAAGTGAAACCAATTTATATGGTCTTATAATATTTCTATTTGTCATTCTTGATCATTTATAAATATTTGTTGACAAATTTTATATGGATCCAATCCATGATCTTGGAGATAACTTGGAAATGATTTTATTCTATTAGGGTTTGAGGGTTTTGGTTTATTTCTCAAGTGTTTAAATTTCCAGATGCCATTATGAAGAATGCATTTCACTTGATTTGAATTTAGTTGGATTCAAACTTCACTCAAGTTTGTTCAAGATGGGATTTTTAAGTTTCCATTTAGAAACAAAAGTTTCTTTTCACCATAAATTTCAACAGTTATTTATTTTGTTTATTTATTTTTCACATTACAAAATTTGGAAAATTTTGGGATGTGACATCGAATTATCGAGGGTTGTCGAGCTTTGGCGTGTCTATCCTGGCGTGAGGTTCGTCGTTCATCGTCGAGTTGCTCACAGGATTAGCGTTCCCCAATCTCCAGGTTATGTGTTCCGCTCACGTGATTGGGAGATCTATCAGATCTATTGGATCAGGAGGTGCATCGTGAAAGATAGGGCCAACAATCCGTGACCAAGCCTGGAGAATCCGGCTGATTCACCCTAGAATGTCCGGCTACCCTGGACAGTCCGGCATGTGCCAACCGGATAGTCTGGCCGTGTTCGGACTAGTCCGAACCGGATGTATCATGTTTAAAGTCCAGTTAGTTTAGATGTTGGTTTGGGCCTGTCCAACCGACTAGGTTGAGTCTGTCCGTCCCAGCCCTCATATAAGGAGCTGGTCGGTCTAGGTTTAGGGTTAGCTTTGAGTTTATTCAGAATAATGTAGAACTTAAAGTTCATATTATCACCATCCCTTCAGGATCGGCGTGTGTGACCGCGTTCGTCCAGTTATCCATAATAAAGACACGAGTGTTTTTGAATTATCAAGAGTAATCATGTGAGCGTGAAGGTCCTCGAATTATCGAGCGTCGTTGAGCTTTGGCGTGTCTATACCAACTTGAGGTTCGTCGTTCATCATCGAGTTGCTCGCAGGATTGGCGTTCCCTAATCTCCAGGTTACGTGTTCCGCTCATGTGATTAGGAGATCTATCAGATCCATTGGATCATGAGGTGCATCGTGAAAGATCGGGTCAACAATCTCTATCATTTTGGTAGGTGGGGCCGGGGCGCTGGGCGAGTGTGTGGCTTGTGTGTGTGTTGCGTGTGTGGGCGGGATCGGGGTGGTGTGCGAGTGGAGCGGGGGCAGGGGAATCCCGAGGTGGGGTCAGGTGGTGGCGCGGTGTGGGGAAACGGGCAGGTGGAGGGCAGGTGGTGCTGGGTGGGTTGGTGGTTGGGGGTGATGTGGCAGGCTGGGAGTGGGTGGAGTTGGGGAAGTGGTGAGGTGGCGGGACGGGGTTGGCCGGGGTGATGTGGCTGGGGACTGGGTAGGTTAGGGTTAGGTAGGAAAAGGATTTAGGACTAGATATTGGGTTCGGGTTTTCTTTACACATTTATTTTAAAGAACTTATGTAAATCATTTAGTCAAAACAAAATATCTGGACAACCGAAGTTTGATTTGAATTAAGACGAGGGGTGTTTGCAAAACAAAATAGACCTTTGTAAAAAATAGTTTTTATCAAACAGATGCATGATGATGTCATGATGATGCACAACACAAAATACCAAGCGATTTTCTAGTAGTGGTTTTGCGGGGCGCCACATAGAACCCGAATCTGACCGAGAGACACCTTCTCGCGAACAAAGTGGATGTCGATCTCGATGTGCTTCGTACGACGATGCTGAACCGGGTTACATGCCATGTAGACAGCGCTGACATTATCACAGAAGACAACTGTCGCGGAGTGAAGAGGACGCTGAAGCTCGTGAAGAAGTTGACGAAGCCAACAGCACTCGGCGACGACATAAGCAACGGCGCATTACTCGGCTTCGGCACTGGAGCGAGACACCGTGGCCTGGCGCTTAGAGGACCAGGAGACCAGGTTGTCACCAAGATATACGCAGTAGCCTGAGGTAGACCGACGAGTGTCGGGACATCCTGCCCAGTCAGCGTCGGAGTAGGCTGTGAGCGTCGAGGCGGGGGTGGAGCGCAGCTGAAGACCCAAGTCCAGGGTGCCATGGATATACCGCAGAATCCGCTTGACCAAAGCAAGATGAGGTTCCCGAGGAGCGTGCATGTAGAGACATGCCTGCTGCACAGCATGTGCGATGTCAGGCCGTGTCAGTGTGAGGTACTGAAGAGCGCCTGCGAAGCTGTGATACTCAGTAGGGTCGGCGACAAGCGGACCGTCATCCGCAGAGAGCTTGCAACGGGTGTCGATGGGAGTAGGACATGGGTTGCAGTGCAACATGCCGGCGCGATGAAGGAGGTCGATGGCGTACTGTCGCTGAGACAGCATCATCTCAGACGTCGAGCGAGTAACCGAGATGCCGAGGAAGTATGAGAGCTCCCCGAGATCGGTCATAGAAAACTCGCGGTGTAGAAGGTCGGTGATGTGCTGAAGAAGACCGGCGCTGGAGGCGGTGAGGATGATGTCGTCCACATACAGGAGGAGTTACGCCACTTCGTCACCCCGTCGAAGGACGAAGAGGGAGACGTCGCACTGGGATGCAACAAACCCAAGTCGATGCGCGTAGTGGGCGAAGAGCTAGTACCAAGCTCGAGGGGCCTGCTTCAAGCCGTACAGGGACTTGTGAAGCCGACAAACATGTTGGGGACGGTCGATGTCGATGAATCCTGGTGGTTGCTCGCAGTATACCACCTCGTCGAGATTTCCATGTAGAAAGGCGTTCTTGACGTCGAGTTGGTGAATTGGCCATGCACAGGAGACGCCGATGCTGAGGACGACGCGGATCGTGGCGGGCTTCACGACGGGACTGAAAGTCTCATCGAAGTCCACACCGGGCTGTCGAGAGAACACGCGGACTACCCAACGCGCCTTGTAACGATCAAGACCACCATCAGATCCAAATTTGTGCTTGAAGATCCACTTCCCTGAAACAACATTAGCACCAGCCGGGCGAGGCACAAGAGACCACGTGCGGTTGTGAATTAGAGCATCATACTCGTCAATCATAGCAGCGCGCCACTGTGGATCCTGGAGGGCACCCCGGTATGTTTTTGGAATAGGAGATATCGAGGTGTGGATAGCCGAGAGGTTGAGCTTATCAACGGGCTGAACGATGCCATCTTTCTTACGAGTGAGCATATGGTGTGTGTTGATGGCCGGAACGGAAGTGTTACGGGCGCGAGTACGAGTCGGAGGAGGGGGTGGAGGTGGCGGTGGACTTGGTGCCGGAGGGGCGGAAGGAGAAGAAGATGGTGCAGGCGAGCAGCTGGGTGACGGCGAGCTGGGCGGAGACGCGCCGCGAGGCTCACGATCAAGCTGATCGATCCGGCCATGCAGGTGGGGCTCAGCTGCAGGTGGCGCATGCATGCTGGACTCGGCTGGGAAGGCAGGGACGTGCTGTGTGGCAGCCAGGTCCAGCAGAAAATCAAGGGAATCAGCAGGTTGTGCTGATTGTGTGGTAGCAAAGGGAAACGTGTTTTCGTCAAATACAACGTGACGGGACGTGATGACACGCCGAGAAGTGATATCTAGGCATCTGTAGCCACGGTGGGAGGATGGATATCCTAGAAATACGCATGCAGTAGACCGAGGTGCTAGCTTATGCGGAGCCGTGGCAGACTGATTCGGATAACACAAACAACCGAAAACTCTAAGATCAGAGTAGGAGGCTGGTTTTTGGTGAAGTACAGTGTATGGGATGCGAAACTCGATGGCTTGGCATGGACGACGGTTGACGAGATAGGTGGCGGCAGCGAGGGCCTCGGCCCAATACGAGGGTGGCATGTGTGCTTGGAAGAGGAGAGTACGCAAGGCGCGCTCAGCTTTTCCGTTTTGAGGGGAAGTATAGGGACATGACATGCGAAGGTGGGTTCCGTTGCGAGCTAAGAACTCAACTAAGGTGGAGTTAATGAACTTAGTGCCGTTGTCGGTTTGTACAGAAACAACAAGAAGGTTAAACTAGGTGCGGGCATAAGCAACGAAATTAATGAGGACATCGCAAGTGTCAGATTTCGGTGTAGAGGAAAGGTCCAAATAAAGTGGGAAAAATCATCTATAATGACAAGATAATACTTTAAACCAGAATTGCTTGCAATTGGGGAGGTCCATAAATCACAATGAATCAACTCAAACGGAATACTGCAAATTGTTTGAGACCTAGAACGGTAGACGTACGTGCTTGCCAAGTTGACACGCATGACACACCATAGTAGCTTTATTACATGGAATAGCAAAATCTTTAGCTAAATGTGACATAGCGTCACGACCAGGATGTCCTAAGCGGCGGTGCCACAGCTCAGTGGAGGTGGTGGAGGCGATGAGTCCAAAAGGCGATGGAGAGCTGGTGCTTGTGGAGAACTCATAGAGAGGACCGGGACTACTGCAGCGTATGATCTCGCGCCGTGTTTGAAGATCCTTAATGGAAAAACCAAAAGGGTCATATGTCACAGAACAAGAATTATCAATAGTGAATTGACGAGTAGAAAGCAAATTTTTAATGATATCAGGAACTACTAGAACGTCATTGAGTAAAAACGTACGGTGAGGTGTGTAGAGAGTAGTATGGCCAGATGTGGAGATAGGTAAAGAGACACCATTGCCAATAGTGACATATGAAGGAGTAGAAGATTGAGAAGGAGAAGGGATTATACCGGGGTTCGAAACCATGTGAGATGTAGCGTCGAAATCCATTACCCATGTGCCCGAGGTGGAGGATCCGGCAGGAGGAGCGCCGGCAGTGCTGTTCAAGGCCGCGATGAGGGCGGAGCAGTCCCATGCTGGTGCGCCGTTGCTGTAAGCGCCATGTCCAGGAGGCACATACGGTGTTGCGGGAGGTGGAGGGTTGCTGCCGAACGCTTGACCATGAAGAGGCACGAGCTGGGTCGTATAGGCCTGCTGGCCAGGAGGAACCCAGGTGGAGGGGCGGTGGGGCGGTGCGGTGGGCCGTGGCCCAAGGACGCCCGGTCCGCCAGGAGATAGCGTCGGGCCGGCGTTCGGACGCCAAGTGGGCTGCATCTTCTGCGCCTGGCCCGTGTAAGGGTTGAAGCAGATCCACGGGCCTGGCGAGTTGGAGGAGATGCCGCGCGGATCGACAGCTCCAGGGGCGCCGTTGCCGTTCTTTTTCTTCTTCTACTAGCGACCGTCGCCGCCTCCACCGCCTCCGCCTGAGTTGCCCCCGGAGGAAGATCCGGACCCGGCGGTGTTCCCGTATAGGGCGATCTGGGACGAGGCGGGGGACGGTGTGCCCGGGGCGGGATGGTTGAGCTGGTTCTCGCGAAGGAGCAGGAGAGACCGTGTCTGCAAGAACGTCGGGGCAGGGACCTGCATGGTGACCAGCGTGATGATGTCAGCGAAGCAGGGATTGAGCCCGCGGAGGCAGGTGAGGACCAGGGTCTGATCGGACACCGGCTGTCCGACGTCGCGAAGAGCGTCGGAGAGGGACTTGAGCCGGTGGCAGTAGGCGGTGATGCTGAGATCACCTTGGACGATGGCGCGGAACTCCGCCTCAAGGTAGACGGCGCGGGTGAGTTGGTTGTCGAGGAAGAGGTTGCGGATGAGCGCGTAGGCCTCGTACGCGATCTGATCCTGAGCCATGATGATGTCGAGGATGTCGTCGCTGATGGAGCCGTAGAGCCACGAGCGGACGACGTAGTCGAGGCGAGACCACTCGGCTGTGCGCTCGGCAGCCGGGGTGTTGGTGGTGATGTGGCCGGTGAGGTCGTACTTGCCGAGGAGAACGCCCATCAGCATGCGCCACTTCGTGTAGTTGGAGGCCTGGAGGTTGAGGACGATAGGGACATGCGTCTTGACGTTGGCGACGTTGACGGCGAGAGAGGCCGGCGACACAGCAGGAGCAACATAGTTGGAGAGGGCGGCGGACGTGAGAGCACCCGACGCGGAGGAGGTCTGGCTAGGCATTGTCATGGTGGCGGCGGAAGCTAGCGAGATTGGATCGGAAAGGGCTGATACCATATAAACGTATAACCAGAAAAGAGTTTGAGGGAAGACGCCTCTCAATGGGGCGATCAGCTCAATATAAATAGCAGGCAAAGCCTGGCGGTTACAAGTCTTGACGTGCAAGACAAATATTCCTGCCGTATCAATCTATACAAGGCAGATAAGATCACGTACAGCTATACATGGTACGTCAGGTAAGATACGTACTTTAACAATTGCACCTGCCACTATGATGTCCTTGTAACTGGATAGGGCCGTGAGTTGACTGAATCTGCAACGGTTTTCTGACCCAATCTATAATGGGATTGTGTACCTCGAGCCAATCCATGCCCGATATGGCATCATAGGATCCCAGAGGTAAGATCTTTAAATCAGTGTGGAAAGTTGCTCCTTGTGAGGTCCATTGACAGCCAAGTAGGTATTGGACACATCTGTGCTGAGTTCCATTAGCTACCTTCACTAGACAAGGGTTTTGCAATTTTCTTGCCCTGGTATCTTGTTGGCCAGTTCTTTGTTGATGAAGGATGTTGAACTTCATGAATCGACCAGTAACAATATTTCATGTTCAGCAATGTAAGCGTTGAGCTGTATCACTCCTTTTGTTTCAATGGATGCTCCTGTCAGAGTATGGATGGATGGAGAGCACACTGTTTCATTTGTTGTTGCTTCAATAGTTGTTGTCGTTTGTCCCGTCAATTCTTCTTCAGAAAACAAGGCTAGTATCTCTTTCGCAATGTGCATCTGAACTGTAGATGGAAATGTGTGTTTCTGACCCCACCTTTCACCACATTTGAAGCAGAGGACTTTTGCACGCCTATAATTGCAAAGAGCAGCGAGTCTGTCAGCATTACCAGAGCAAGAAGAATCCATTCCTCTGTGATCTGTGGGTCTGCTGACTGGAGTAACTGTTGTTGGAACAGTTTGCTGATAATTGCTTTTGTTGGGAATCTTGATGTAACGATAGTCCATGGACTTGGATGGTGAGATCTACTCTCATTCGGTGACTTCTTGTAACAAAGCCAGTGAACAAGCTGTGTCCAAATCAGTTGGGTGTTGCACCATGATAACCGCCCTGATATTAGATCTCAGTCCCTCGATGAACCAAGTCAAAAATAAATATGGGTGAGTAGTATCCGAGTATGAAACTAAATGGTTCATAAGAATATCAAATCTCTCAATGTAATCTATACCTGTGGTGGTTTCATTAATGGCGTAAAATTGTCTAATTAATAGCTGGTGTCTATACCTCCCAAAACGAGTACACAGTAATAAGGTGAAAGATATGCAATCTAGAGTGATCAATTTCTTCTGTACAGATTGTAACCAGATTCCAGCTGGATCCGAAAAATGCAAAATCCCCATGCCCACCCAGTAAGATTCATGTATTGCAAACAACTGAAAGTACTGGTCAGCTAAGGTATTCCAGAGATTGGGATTGTCTCCTGAAAACTGAGGAAACAACATGGTGGGCGCATTAGCGCCTAGGCCTGAGATGATCCGGCAAGCCATCAAATTCGGATCACAGGATCGTTCTCATTGAGGCACTTCGAAGTAGGTCATACCCATGACCGGAGGTACTGACTGAGAAGTTGGATTCCCACCCGCGAAACCCTCGGGGAAGACAAACTCGTGGCAGCCATCGAGCCCGTGGACTCCCACGCTTGGCTGTGGTGAGACGTGCGCGTCGAGATATGAAGATGTGGGTCCACCATCCGATTCCATGGTGGAGTTGCTCTTGCGCTATAGATCCGCGACTATATCTTGAAGCCAGGAAAAACAAGCCTCCAGATCCGGTTTCCAATCCTTCTTCTCACGAGCTGTTCGAACTGGAGGTTAATATACTTTCCCATGTCCGCCTGCGTCGCCTAGATCTGCTTACCTTGTCCATCTCCTCACGATGGAGACGCTCGAGATAGTCATTGAGGTGTGGATCCATGTTGGTGATGAATCGCGCACGATCCTAAGCTTGATGTCGAGTTTCTAGAGCGGCGCTCCAAAGGAATCGTGGGT
The DNA here is from genome assembly GCA_916181665.1 of Avena sativa. Lineage (NCBI taxonomy): Eukaryota > Viridiplantae > Streptophyta > Magnoliopsida > Poales > Poaceae > Avena > Avena sativa. Next base: position 103,977,547 of record OV702282.1, read on the forward strand.
CTCTAATATCAGATGTTAGACTCTCGATACTATCTCTATATTATCTTGGGAATATCTGGGAATATTAGTGAGTACAGAGGAACTAGGAAGAAGATAACTAGGCTATTACAAGTTGTGAACTCTCCGCCGACCGCCAGATAGCATGATCCTCTGGATGCCTTCCGTCGTCCGGGTCTGCTCCTTAAAAAGGGGATGATGGTTGTCTCGTGTCTTAGTTCTCCCATTCAGCACGCATGAACCTTCTATTGGGCTGGACTAGTCTAATGGGCCTGCCTATACCTAAGACTAGTCCAGTGTTGCTCTCTCCCGCTCCCCGCCCAACATGCTGCCTGACACGCAAGGCCTCTTCCTTCTCGGCATGCGAAACAGCAAGCCCTCCCGGCGTAGTGAGTACCTGGATGAAGTTCTTCCGTCGCATATCCTTCACATGAATGTGAAATAATCTAGAATTTGTGTCTCCAGACAACCTAGCTCTCTCACAAATTTTTATTTTATTGATCACTGCCAGACGTAGAATTTTTGCGCGAAGGCTCATACGAAGTCCTCTTTCAGCTGGCGTAAATTCTCTGGACTCCTGGGCCGCGACAAGCCGGCCAAAAACTTCTCTCGCAATGGCCAGCGTCAAGATGTTGTTTTAGTGGCTGAATGGGGAACAAGATGCCAAGCAAGTAGACACGCACTGCGTTGTTGTTCTCGGGAATCAGGAGGCGAGGGAATCGGGAAGGGAGAACGTGGGAATCTATGGAAGCGGCAACGGCGAGCTCCGGATTCGGGTCCGGCCTAGGGCTCGCGCGCTTTTCCCGCAGGCCCAGTGGCCGTTCATCTATCCGTCCTTCGTTTCCGCATCCGCCATGTCCGGCCTCGTGGCTCGTCCGTAGCGGCGCGCCCCTAACTCAGAGCGTCGTCGCCGCTGCAAATCCTCACCAGCACCAGCACCAGGTAGAATTGGAAGGGGCACAGGCGATATGCGTCGCTCCTTCCTCCTTTCCCTTCATGTTCCGATGTGGCCCTCATGGCACCGGGCTCCATCTTGTGATGAGTCTGTACTGCAGGTGAGGAAGGAGATCACGAGGTGCTACGAGCTTGTCAGCCGCCTCGGCATGGGCGCCGTCTACCTCGGCTCCTCCAGGGTGTCAACCATGCATCCCCACTTCCACCAAACCGCGGAGCTTGCGAGGGAGGCAAGCTCCCTCATCCCTCCCTAGCTGTAGCCGCTTTCAGCATCTCAGCCGAATCGACAAGATTGAACTGCTAAAATGTGGCTATGCAGACTCCACCAGTGGTCCATTTTACACTTCAAGACCACAAATCATCACGCCACTCTATTTAAAGTAGCCATAGAATCTACGCATTTTTTGTGTTGGTGATGAAAACCCTGTCTTTGCACATCAAATCAGATAGCCAAGCTACTGGAATGCACCACATGGATGTTGGAATTCGCCCACAGATCAATCACATCAAATTAGACGAACAAACACGCTCAAGAAAACTTGTGACCACGGACACGTATCGTACCCTTAAATTTTCTTTATTTCTTCTTTTCTCCCACCGTACAAATCCTTACAACCTTGTGCATTTATATATACACGCACGTACGTGTCTAGATCAACACAATCAACACACGGTCGGATACTACTTCCTAATCTAATCTAAACCGACAAGGACACCAAGTCACTAGTACTACCCAGACTCAACTTGTTGGACTCTTAAACCTACACGGATGACCATCACGCTCACACACAAACACAAAAATCCTAACCGAACTAGCTAGGAAAAAGATCTAGACTCTTTAAACAAGATTAACTCTAACAATCTTATCCTAATCTTGATCGACGACTCTTTGTCTTCCATGCTCCTTTGATCTTGACTCGTTGTAGATCCACGTCTTGTCTAGGTCTCGCACCACGACAAGTCTAATTGGCTCTCCCCAATTTTGACTTGGCGAATTTCACGGACCAACTCAAATATGATCTGGACTACCTAGCCACGCTAGCAACCTTGTGGAATCGTGCCCCCCGTGGAACACACTGTCCACCCTAGCGCAATACATGCCGACCTCCTGGCGTGGACTAGACCATCCACTTCGGCCTCATGTAGAGACATGGCCTCATTGAAGAGACTCACCTTCACTGGTTTACCGCCCTCTTCACACTTGAAATTTATCCTCTCGTCGAGACACATAGACGACCTGATCGAGGCACGCAAATTGCGTCTTCGTCCATAGGATGAACAGTCCCTCAACCTTCACTCGCTTCAACTGCAACGGATCCTCACAGAGACAAGCACTTGGTCACAACGACGACTCACAGACACAACATCGACCAAACGTGCTACCTTGCACATACTTGACTCCTTGACTCATACTCTCCCGGACGACGATCTTGACAAGATTCTTCAGAACCGCACCCGGCACCACCGCACTTATCAACGATCATCCCCATCCACCACCTTGCCGACGACGCCTCGTCGGCCGTCTTCCCCCTTGTCGCTCCTCCGAACGATGATCGCTCGCCGCCTCACCGATGACGGCATGCTTGCCGTCTCCATCTAGTCGCCCGCCCCGAGGCGCTAGTAGGGTCGCCTCCTCGGGGCAAGCGTGGCTTCAAATCTTCGACCTTGCTCTGATACTAATTGTTGAAATTCGTCCACTGATCGACTACATCAAATTAGACGAACAAACACGCTCGAGAAAACTTGTGGCCACGGGCACGTATCGTGCCCTCGAATTTTCTTTATTTCTTCTTTTCTTCCACCTTACAAATCCTTACAACCTTGTGCATTTATATATACACGCACGCACGTGTCTAGATCAACACAATCAACACACGGTCGGATACTACTTCCTAATCTAATCTAAACCGACAAGGACACCAAGTCACTAGTACTACCCAGACTCAACGTGTCGGACTCCTAAACCTACACGGGTGACCATCACGCTCACACACGGACACAAAAATCCTAACCGAGCTAGCTAGGAAAAAGATCTAGACTCTTTAAACAAGATTAACTCTAACAATGGACTGGTGCCGGCCCCGGCCTCATGGATGCTGCCAACAAGGGCGCCCTCGAGGCAGATAAACCGGTCAACGGATTCAAGATTGGGAAAGAGGCGGGTGAACATACTAGCTACTAGCTCATATAACTCGAACATACTAGATGTACTAAACAATAGTATGATAGGAAACAAACAGCAGCTTAACATGTACTCGCAGAACATGATGAGCAACCAAACAGGATCACGTAGCGCGTACCGTTCGGTTGTAGTAGTAAAAACCCTAACGGAGGCGCGTACCGTTTGGTTTTCGGTGGTATTGTGGCGGTAGCCGCGCAGGACTTTATATAGAGCGGCTCAGGAAACCCTAACGGAGGCGAACGTGGGCCGAGTCCACGTTACGCACGTTCGGGTCGGTTACAGTAGCCCACGATCCGGGAGCGACCCGAATAAGCTAACCGTTTGACACGTCTGTCAATTTTCCTGAGCAGCAAAATAAAGCTCGGCTCGGCGAGATTCCCGCAACCCGCGGCGCGCGCGTCGAGGCGAGCGTGCGAGCGGCGGCGTCGGAGGAGGAGGAGCGCGCGTGTGTATCTCTCTTATTGCCACTCACTTACAAAGTGGTGCAACACTCCACCTTATAAGGTGGTGCAACTCTCCTCCAACTTTCCATGTGAGACTAAACTTTAGCTCCCACTCCACTCCCATGTGAGCTGCCACAAACATGGGCCCAAACACATATAGGCTGCCACAAATTTAGGCTTTGAGATTTAGGGAAAATCTGAAATACTCATGGGCCTAAATGAATTAGCCCCATTATTTCTAACATGGATAACTTAAAACTTCCACCCTTACCTGCCATCAGAGTCTTACCACACTGGTATCTTAGTCTTGAATCCATATGGTGCAAAGTACGAGTTTCCTCATTAGACGAGAGTAGCGCAGGAAGTTAGCCCGGGCTATGTGTATTTCAGGTTCTTCTCGGCAAGAAAGCATGGTTTAGTGGATGCAGTAGTACGGAACAATGCTACGGATAAAACTGCCATCGTCGCACTGCCCTGCGGGATTGGGATGCTGGATGAAGTTTTTGAGATCATGGCTCTGACTCAACTAGAGAGGATTGATGGATTTGCCCAAGATACACACACAAATATATGGTGGAGAAGATGAAAAACACACATATTTTCGCAGCACACGCCTTGTGCTTTTTCTCTGTATTTCTTGACTCATCAACTCAGCTGATTATATGGGTTTAAACAGTCACACTCATAGGCTGACACGCACCCACTAACCAGATAACTATCACGCACACACTTGCTAACCATCTGACCTATTCCTAAGCACAACGGGCACACGACCTGGTGCGTGCAGCTGCATGCAAGGAATGCGCACGCATGCACCTTCTCTTTTGACTAAACTTGGTCATAACTAAAGCTAGTCTTCTGCTGATACATTTGATCAATTCTCTTAGCTAGCATTTGCACGTACTTATCTCCCTATACCAGACCGTTAGCTTGTATACACACTGATCGCATCTCCATGTGTGTACACTTCGCAGCTTTCCAGCCGGGCGACTCGATTACATGAACAACTCAAACAAACAAACACGATGAACTTTAAACTAACAAGATTTGTTCCAACAAGGATTGGGTCTACACTCCCAGTCCCATTTGTGGTTATGAACTATGACTGTTACTACTCCAAGCTGCTGGAGTTTCTGAATGATTGCAAGGACTGGGACATAGTTGCTCCAGGGGAAGTAGCGTCTCTGTAAAAGGTTTGCAATGGGAACTATGAAGCATTGAACTACTTGGCACAGTTCTACGATGTACCTGCCAGGAAAAGGAATTTTGCCATATCGCTGCCACAGAAGGAGCACAGGACTTCCATACATCATAACGATATAACACGACACACGCTCTTCTCAAGAACGTTCTCTTTTTACTTTTGCATCTTTCACTATTGAAAAATATCATCATGCCAAGAATTCTCATTATTGTTGAAAATATAAGCAATAATCCATATAATTTAATCCGAATAATAAATTGATAAAACATGACCATACAAACGGTACTAAAACCAATTATGCAGATCAACAAAGTAGATGAACAGATTACATCTATAGGAGATAAACCTATCACATCTACACCAAACGCTAGAACAAAGAACTCTAGCATCATCCGAAAAAGACAATTGAGGATCACGTACAATGTAGGCTGAATAGCAGCCGCAGCGGTTGCAGTAGCGTCGCCCATGTTGAGGTTGTCGAAGAGGTCGCTGACGTCCAGGAAGAAGTCGTCGTCGGACGACGTCGTGGTTGCCAGTAGTCGCGCTTGAGCGCTCCCCAAAAACCTGATCGCCCCTCACCCGTACAGGTTCACGAGAGGCGGGGTTTCGGAGGCCTACTGTCCCGATCTGCGGTGCACGCCGCAAGCCGGGATGGAGAAGACGAAAGCGGCGGCACAAGGTTCTGGAGGTAGACGCGTGTGTTGATTGATTCCGTACCGATTAGGTTTAGCCCGGACGCTTTATATAGTGCAGGTTAGGAGGATCGTGGGCTCAGCCCACGTCCGAGTCGGTAACAGCCACGTCCATAAAAACTGGAAACGGCTGTAATTAACGCGTTCGTTAATGACTCATAATCAGTTTTCCCAACAAGCAAAATAAAGCTCGGCTCGGCGAGATTCCCGCAACCCGCGGCGCGCGCGCGTCGTGACGAGGCGTGGCGAGGCGAGGCGGGCGGCGTCGAAGGAGGAGTGCGCGAGGGCTACTCTTCTTGTCACACCTTAGTGAGTGGTGCAACACTCTACTATATAAGGTGGTCCAACTCCCCTTCAACTAGCAATGTGGGACTAAACTTTAGCACCACTAGCGCAGCCATATGCTGCCATGCATAAGTGGGCCAAAGAGAATTTCAGAATTTGTCTAATGGGCCAACAGCCCAATATACACCAAATTCCAACAATCCCCCACAAAGTCTCATTGGCACATCACATCACTTTTCTTCCAGAACATTGTTTTATATACCGGTGTGTAGTGGAGACTGTTAAGTTGAACTTCCACGTTAAACTTCATGCTACACTAGCTAGCAACTTGAATAGTGGACTATGCCTTGAACTACAAGTTTTCTGCACGCTAGTTTCACACAAAATCTAGACCGGTACAGGGCTACCGTCGGCTTCCCCGCGGTTTGGAGCTTATGCGTCATACTCCAGGGCCTTTCATGAGTTTATTAGAGAGCACCCAACTCTCACGGACTGCGACGTTTGACAGTCAGACTCATATAGGTGTATTCCTCAAGAGATGTTCTGCAGGACAACATCTCCGCTATAAAAAGCCACTTGGAACACATTAAGATAAATATCAACCTGTCATGCAGAATAAGAGAGTATTGCATCTTTATGGAGATGTAAATATAATATGGGGATACTCTCCTCTCAGCTGACCAACAGCTTGTCTCCCATCTCTAATTCACGGGATCTCCGGTCACATAGAGTGGGTTGCCACTGGGATCAACTCATAGTGTGGGTCTCAAACCCATCTCCCTCGATGCATTATCTATCACATTACGTGATAGTCCCTTTGTGAAAGGATCTGCCAGGTTTTTAGATGTTTGGATATAATCCAACGCAATAACTCCGGAGTTTCTCAGTTTCCTGACAGATTTCAATCTCCTCTTCACATGCCTTGATGACTTCATATTATCCTTAGAACTGTTTATTTTGACGATCACAGTTTGATTATCACAGTTCATCGGGATAGCGGGTATTGGTTTTTCAACCACAGGTAAGTCCATCAAGAGCTCACGAAGCCACTCTGCTTCAATAGTGGCTGTGTCTAATGCTGTGAGTTCTGCTTCCATTGTTGACCTCGTTAAGATGGTCTGCTTGCAAGACTTCCAGGAAACAGCGCCACCACCAAGTGTAAACAAATAACCACTTGTGGCCTTAATCTCATCAGCATCAGATATCCAATTTGAATCACTATAACCCTCAAGTACCCAAGGATACCCAGTATAGTGAATACCATAACTCGCAGTGCCTTTCAAATAGCACAAAACTCTTTCAAGAGCATGCCAATGATCATCTCCAGGATTTAACACAAATCGACTCAGTTTGCTTACAGCAAAGGAGATGTCAGGTCTAGTAGCGCTGGCTAAATACATGAGCGAGCCAATAATTTGAGAATATCTCAATTGATCTTTAGCAGTCCTTCGATTCTTTCGAAGTAGCACACTCGGATCATAAGGCGTTGGAGAAGAATTGCAGTCACTATACCCGAAGCGACTCAATATCTTTTCCACATAGTGAGACTGAAGCAATGTAATCCCACCATTGTCATCCTTTAGTAGCTTGATGTTTAAAATTACATCAGCCACTCCCAAGTCCTTCATCTCAAAGCAGCGAGATAGGAACTCTTTGACCTCCTCAATAACAGCGAGGTTGGTCCCGAATATCAATATGTCATCAACATAGAGACACATAATTACTCCCTCGCCCCCACCATGGCGATAGTACACACATTTGTCAGCTTCGTTTACAACAAAGCCTTCAGCAGTTAAAGTTCTTTCAAACTTCTTGTGCCACTGCTTAGGAGCTTGCTTAAGACCATATAAAGACTTCACTAACTTACACACCTTTCCTTCTTGACCATCTACCACAAATCCGTCAGGCTGCTCCATATAAATTTCCTCATCTAGCTCTCCATTTAGAAAAGCTGTCTTAACGTCCATTTGATGAACGAGAAGACCGTGTGAGGCAGCCAAGGAAAGTAGTACTCGAATAGTGGTCAATCTGGCTACAGGTGAGTAGGTATCGAAGAAGTATTCACCTTCCTTTTGGGTATAACCCTTAGCCACAAGACGTGCCTTGTACTTTTCAATAGTACCATCAGGTCTAAGCTTTTTCTTGAACATCCATTTACATCCTACAGGTTTACACCCATAAGGACGATCAGTGATTTCCCAAGTACCATTAGCTAAGATGGAGTCCATCTCGCTTCGGACAGCTTCCTTCCAGTAGTCAGCATCTTGAGATGCATAGGCTTCTGAAATAGAAGTGGGAGTATCATCCACAAGGTACACAATGAAATCATCACCAAATGACTTTGCAGTCCTTTGTCTCTTGCTCCTTTTGGGAGCTTCATTGTCATCCTCCACAGGATCATCAGAGTGTTCTATCGGCATAGTGGGTTTAGGAATTATAGAAAATTCCTGACTAGATGAACTAGTCATCTCCTGATTTGATGAGCTAGACATACCTTTCATAGGAAAGATGTCCTCAAAGAAAGTCACATCATTCGACTCCATAATTGTACCAACATGCATGTCGGATACCTCAGATTTTACTATCAAAAATCTATAGCCAATGCTATGAAAAGCATATCCCAGAAAAACACAATCAACGGTTTTTGGTCCAAGCTTTCGCTTCTTGGGTATTAGAATATTGACTTTCGCCAAACAACCCCAAGTTCGTAAGTAAGAGAGTTTAAGCCTTTTCTTTTCCCATTCCTCAAATGGAGTCATGGTTTTATCCTTTACAGGAACACGGTTTAGGACATGACACGCGGTCATTAGCGCCTCCCCCACCATTCCTTGGAAAGACCAGATGTATCTAACATGGCGTTAACCAAATCAGTTAGAGTGCGGTTCTTTCTTTCGGCCACCCCATTTGACTGAGGTGAGTAGGGAGGCGTCCTCTCATGTATAATACCATGTTCCGCACAGAATAAATCAAATTCATTTGAAAAGTACTCTCCACCACGATCTGACCTTAGCCGCTTGATTTTAAGATCAAGTTGGTTTTCTGCCTCAGCTTTATAGATTTTGAAGTAGTTCAAAGCTTCATCTTTAGATTTCAGAAGATAAACATAGCAGTATCTAGTGGAGTCATCAATCAACGTCATAAAGTATCTTTTTCCACCTTTTGTCAACACACCATTCATCTCACAAAGATCTGAATGTATAAGTTCTAGCGGTGCTAAGTTTCTCGGTTCCGCAGTCGTATGAGACTTGCGGGGTTGCTTTGCTTGCACACAAACTTGGCACTTAGAACCTTTGACAGTGGTAAATTTCGGAATTAAACTCATATTGGCTAGCTGCGTCATGCAACCAAAGTTAATATGACAGAGTCGTGAATGCCAAATATTGGACTCATTATCATTGCAAACATGATTAATAACTTTAGTACATGAGTCTGACAGAGACAAGCGGAACAGACCTCCGCACTCATAACCTTTTCCAACAAATTGTACATATTTAGAAATTACAACTTTATTGGACTCAAAAACCAACTTAAAGCCATCTCGACATAAAAGCGATCCGCTGACGAGATTCTTATTGATGGAGGGAACATGCTGCACGTTCTTCAGTTGTACGGTCTTCCCCGAAGTAAACTTCAGATCTACCGTACCAACACCATGAACAGAAGCACGTGAGCCGTTTCCCATCAGCACGGAAGAAGTCCTTGAGACCTGATAAGAGGAGAACATGGAAATATCAGAACATACATGTGTATTAGCACCCGTGTCTATCCACCAATCAGGAGAATGACATACTGAAAGGATAGTAGGTAAAATACCGTACCCAGCATCCTTCATCTCAGTATCGCTAATAACAACATTCGCGGTCTTGCCGCTGTTCCCATGTTGACGCTTGTCAAAGCGATTAGGGCAGCTAGGAGCCCAATGATCAGGATCACCACAGACGTGGCAAGAGCCTTTCCTCTTATCATTTTTCTTCTTGAAGTTGGTTGAGTGCGTGGCCTTGTTCTTGCCATCGAACTTTCCCTTTCCTTCAGTTTTGTTCTTATTCTTGAACTTGTGGGATTGGAAGTTTTTCCTCTGCACTAAATTGGCAGTAGAACCTCCCTCAAGTCCTCGAGCAGTTTTGTCCTTTGCTCTCGCCTTCTCTTCCACATGAAGAGACCCAACGAGATCCGTAACGGAAAACTCTTGTCTCTTATGTTTCAGAGAAGTAGCAAAGTTCCTCCACGAAGGAGGAAGCTTGGCAATAATGCCACCAGCCACAAATTTGTCCGGTAAGGAACACTTGAACTGCTCAAGTTCTTTGGCAAGTGATTGTATCTCATGAGCTTGCTCAACGACGGAGCGCTCATCAACCATCCTGTAGTCATAGAATTGCTCCATGACATACAGCTCAGTGCCAGCGTCCGAGACCCCAAACTTGGCCTCGAGCGCTTCCCATGCGTCCTTGCCATTATCAAATGACATATAAGGGTCAACAATGTTGCCCCCAAGAACACTGAACAAAGCCGCCATAAACATGGTATCGGCTTTCTTAAAGCTCTCTTCCTGCTCAGCAGAAAGATCTCCTTCAGGCTTGCCAAGAGTGGCGCTATAACAGTTTAGGTTTTCAAACCAGAGAACTGCTCTCTTGCGCCATCTCTTATAGTGCATGCCATCAAAAGGAGGCGGCCTAGTAGCCGCGGCTACACCAGTGAAATTCAGTTGCCTATAATCAGGTTTTTGGATTGTTGGAAATATAAGCAATAATCCATATAATTTAATCCGAATAATAAATTGATAAAACATGATCATACAAACGGTACTAAAACCAATTATGCAGATCAACAAAGTAGATGAACAGATTACATCTATAGGAGATAAACCTATCACATCTACACCAAACGCTAGAACAAAGAACTCTAGCATCATCCGAAAAAGACAATTGAGGATCACGTACAATGTAGGCTGAATAGCAGCCGCAGCGGTTGCAGCAGCGTCGCCCATGTTGAGGTTGTCGAAGAGGTCGCTGACGTCCAGGAAGAAGTCGTCGTCGGACGACGTCGTGGTTGCCAGTAGTCGCGCTTGAGCGCTCCCCAAAAACCTGATCGCCCCTCACCCGTACAGGTTCACGAGAGGCGGGGTTCCGAAGGCCTACTGTCCCGATCTGCGGTGCACGCCGCAAGCCGGGATGGAGAAGACGAAAGCGGCGGCACAAGGTTCTGGAGGTAGGCGCGTGTGTTGATTGATTCCGTATCGATTAGGTTTAGCCCGGACGCTTTATATAGTGCAGGTTAGGAGGATCGTGGACTCAGCCCACGTCCGAGTCGGTAACAGCCACGTCCATAAAAACTGGAAACGGCTGTAATTAACGCGTCCGTTAATGACTCATAATCAGTTTTCCCAACAAGCAAAATAAAGCTCGGCTCGGCGAGATTCCCGCAACCCGCGGCGCGCGCGCGTCGTGACGAGGCGTGGCGAGGCGAGGCGGGCGGCGTCGGGGGAGGAGTGCGCGAGGGATACTCTTCTTGTCACACCTTAGTGAGTGGTGCAACACTCTACTATATAAGGTGGTCCAACTCCCCTTCAACTATTAATGTGGGACTAAACTTTAGCACCACTAGCACAGCCATATGCTGCCATACATAAGTGGGCCAAAGAGAATTTCAGAATTTGTCTAATGGGCCAACAGCCCAATATACACCAAATTCCAACAATTATGTTGCGGGACAGCAATAATTTTACTACGAAACATGGCATTTGTTCTGCTGTATTTGCATACAGTTGAATCAATAAATGGATGCAACAAAATTCAATCTGTGTGCCGAATCTATATTAGACATGCAACGAATTGATTTAGCTCCTGCTACAAATGTGACCGGTAGGGATTTTCTGCTGTATTAATTATACTAGATGAATGTCCGTGCGCTGTTACGAAATAAAAATAAAACAATTATTGTAAAGTCAAAAAATATCACACGACATGTGGTCTCTATTCATAGATTAATAAAGACCAATTCTCTCTCCAACCTCTTTTATTCTTAACATTATTTTTATACTTCAGCATACCTATATATGAAGGCGGTAAGGCAATCTCGTCACTTACCGCTACAAGCTAGCTATTAAGAAGAGATGGCAAGTTGAAATAATTGTGATCATCGGAAAAATTGTTTATGAATCTGCATTGATGTCGGTTTATTTTTACCGAATATTTTTATGTCATGAAGAATTTCACTTCCGAAGGGATGATAATATAGACACTCGTTTGTAACACCTCAAGTGTGAATATTGTTATTACTATTCCTTTACATTTGTCAATATTTAGCATCTCTGTGTTTGTCCATTGATACAATTTCATATTTATCTTAACTTTTGTTCTAACGAACAACACAATCCATAGTATAATACATCCAAATTAAACGATACACAACTCGACGTGGAGCACGCCATCTTCAGAACAAAACAGAGCATTGGGAGATGAAAATTACCTATTGAGTACATCAGGTTCATACCAAATCCTTTGCCACATCATCAGGATAATTTTCATGCATATAAATCAACATATCCATACCGCCTGTCCCCTCCCTTGTCTGAATTCTAGTCTGTTGTGCATGCCTAAAATTTTAATTTTCAACGTATTGTATACATACATGTTAACTGAAATTTAGTCCACTGTTTCATGTAAAAATGAATTTTTAGTGCAGTGTGACATCTAAACTGAATTATGAGTGCATTTGTGTTGTATTTCTCTTACTGTCCATTGATTTTGACACTAAATTTGTGTTCATTGTGTTTTTAGCTATATTGAATTTGTATTTGTTGTAAACTGAAGTTCAAAATTGTCTAGAAGTTCAAAATACCTGACCTAATTATATACTATACAAAGCCAACTTTCGTACACAAGCAATCAGCTACAGAAAAGAATCATTCACCGCTAGCATAGTGTGCAGTGTTCTTTGCAATGGTCATGGTCCATCGCCACGGGTCAAGCGAGGATGGCAGATCAATCGAGGAGAATTCAGTTGTGTTTCTGGGAACAATGGCGTGGAGGTGTCACCGTGTGTCAGCAGGAGAATTCGGTTGTGTTTGTTTCTCCTGTCTAACGGCTCGAGCATAGGAAATTTTCCTCCTAGGTGCGGCGAGGTTAAAGTCAATTGTCTTGGGCGCATTTGATGGAGGCAAACTGACGTGATCGTTTCTCGCATGGCGTCACCCATCGAAATCCAGAATGGTTTGGTGGCACACAACTGGACCGGGTCTAGAAATGAAAGAAACCGATGGGCCACCAACAGTGACCGGCGATTGGTCAGCTCCGTCGTCGCAAGGGACATAGCAAGCGACAGTTCGAGCAAAGCAAGGCAGTCCGGGTCGCGCACGCTGCCGTCAGGGCAGAGGCAGCCGAGGAACCCGCCGGCCTGGTCGTACCCGCATTGCCCCTTGGACACCTTGCACTCGTAGCACGGCTCGGCGCTCGGGTCCCAGCTAAGCCAGAACCCTTGTCGCAACACCTTGCCGTACCCTCCGCTCCCCAGCCGCGGGCCGTACTCCGGGCTCGCGAGCCACTCCGTCAACACAGGCGCCACGTACACCCTGTTGCACGCACGAAACCATTCCCTGTCCGGCACGCCTAGCTAGGGCGCCAGGAACAATGACAATCGCCCTTCTTGCGCGAAACCGGTGCAGTTGATCCGGATGATGTCCGGCGGCAGAGGGTCCGTGGCACCGGTGAGGTTGCAGTCGAAGAAGAAAGGAGATGGTTCTGTTGCCCGTGGCCGAGAAGTTGAGCCACGCCTCGGACGGGATGGTCACGTTGTGCCAAACTCTCGGGCAGTCGTTGCCGGTGGCGACCGCGTCGGCGTCGGCGAGGGTGATTTGTGTTGTTGGTGTAATCGATGGCGAGGACGGTGTAGTTCGTGCCCTCGGCGAGGTGGAGCGTGGTGTTGGTGGTGGCGTCGTAGAGGATGGCCATGCCCGGGTAGCCGCAGTAGGAGCGCCCCATGCCGTCGATCACACTTGACTAGTTGGAGAGGTAGAACGGGTAGTGGATGTCGTGGGCGCCGCACATGAAGGACTTGTGGCACATGCTGGCGTCGTACGCATTGGCTCCGGCGGCAGGAGCGGCGGACGTGGGATCGCCACCGGAGATGGCGAGCGAGACATCTACTAGGAGGAGACGTAAGAACAGCGGCATGGCGGGCGATTGAGGAGGATAGCACTGGCACGACGCACGCTGCTGCTTAATCGGGTCACTGATTTCGTCTGGTGGCGGCTGCGGACGCGCGCGCCCACACAACTTTGACCTGCTCGTCTTTGGTGGAGGTTGGTGAAGGTCCAGGGATTGGTAGGCGGGTGCGTACGTGGCGTGACGGGACTGGTTGAGAGGGGACGGTACGGGTGGGTCTTGGCTTGCTTGATCGTCGCGTCGCACGACCCCTGACGATGAAGAACTCATTGTGTGTCCAACGGGGACTTGTCTCACTCAGGTCGAGGGCTGCATGCCAATTTTGTTTTGGAGACACGGGTAGTGCTATTTTTTTTGGAGCAGCTTGATGAAGACGAAGATCGGAGAAGTGATATATTTTTTGAATTGATACGTTTAGCGAGAGTTGTTGTTTTTTGTTTAGTTTGTTAAGAAACGTAGCTGTTGAGATATTTTAGGTATCTAGTTATGCACGTGTTAAAAGATAAGAGGAGGTGGAGTGGCATTTTATTTGTAATTTTTCCATGTGTGACACCAGGCATTTATCATGCGTTTGAAATTAATAGTAAAAATTATTCATTGTACTAACACTCACAAGACTGTAGTACGGATGGATACAAAAAATGTCATACAACATTATAAACGCAACTTTTGTCCCAACACAGGCACATAAATTATGTAAAAAATAAAAAATTAAGATCAAATCAATGCTTGTTTCCTACTCCCTCAGTTCTAAAATATAAGATGTTTTAGGTTTATGAAAAAAATATTTTTAGACTTCTTTTATTTTGTAGATACACTTTAAACCTGACTAAACCTAGAATACTAAAAGAAGTCTAAATATATTTGTTTCATAAAGCTAAAATATCTTAGGGAATAGTTGTCTCAGTTGACGAGTAACTCAAGCAGTCATCAGCTTCGGAATTCAGTTGTAAAAGCAGACCGCCAAGACTGATCGTCGTCGCAGGTGGACAGAGCATGGCTGTACTCTAGCGCGCCCTCGTTGCTCTCTTCACGGTAGAACCCCTCCAGTGCCGACTCCGGCAGCTTGCTCTCCGCAAGGTAGTGCTTCATCGTCTCCATCTCCATTTCGTGCTTGTTCTTCATCTTTTCCAGCTGCTTCTTGAGCTTCTGGTTCTCCCGCAGCATGGCTGCACTCCTCTCCTGCAAATCAAAATAAATCATATTAAATTTCATCATTCCTGTAATCCTATGGTCAATGCTGCACTAGTTGATCAAGTCTAGTTTGCTGCCTTGAACTGACCTTTTCTTCTGTTGATGCCTCCTCTGCTTCTCTCAATCTCACAAGTAGCTCTCCAGCAGCATGCACTGCCTCAGCAGTGTCGCGGAGCTGAATGCGGAGCCTCCTGTTCTGTTCTTTCAGCTGTGCCCTCTCCTTCTCTCGGTCGATCCTCACGGTGGAAAGCTCTGCAGCGAGGGCAGCAGCAAAAGCAGTCCCGCAGCCCTTCCTGCCTGCTTTGGCAACTGCCCTCTTCACCTCTGAAATCCCTTCCATCACTCGGCGGTGCCTCTCAAGAAGATCATTGTACATCTCCTGGAGCTCGACATAGTGTTCAATTATCCTGGCATGGCCATAGATGGCTCGTTGGAGGGCATCATCCAGCTCTTCGGTGCACTTCTTCTCATTACAGAGCTCCATCTTCATCTTCTCTGCATGAATTCGGTTGGATTCTAGGTCAACCCTCAGCTCCTCAGTGAGGGATATCCATTTGCTCTCAGACTCCATCCATTTCTGCCTTTCTTTATCCAGCTCGTATTCCTGATCCGTGCTGCCATTCCTTATCTGGTCTAGAAGGCTATCATTCGTACATCCATCTATGAGATGTTTTACTTGATCCTTCAAATTCTGGATTTCATCAAGTGCTTCCCTCTCTTTCACATTGAGTGACACCTTGCTATCTTCACACAGTTCACCATCTGATCGAAGACCATCATCTGATCCCTTCTTATGTTGGTCAATCTGCAATTTAGCAGAGAAATTGTCAAGGAATGGAAACTGTTAACCGAAAATTATTCATTTGAACACACTATATACCAGGAAGCTCAGCTCCTTAATCTTAGCTGCCTGTTGTTCACATAAAGCTTCTAGCTCAGCCTCTCTCTTTGAACCAGTAGTCAAATAGACGCTACCATCCTGGTTGAGTAAAATGTGTAAGTAGATGGCAATAGATGACAAGCATAAATTCTGACAGCAAAATAGCATACCTGGTGTGAAGCATTGGCTAAGTCATTAGATGCGATACCAGTGGCCATTACAATCTGCTTCTCTGAGTTTATATCTCCTGAATGGTCGTCATTTGCACCCATTGCTTTCTTGCAGGATGAACAGATGGTGGAAACTGAACTGATGTGCTGCTCCTCCGGCAACGCCTGAAGGGCTGAATTTGCTTTTGCTGACTGACGGGGGTTCAGTGCAAAATGATCAAATGACAGGCCAACAAATGATCTCAGTTGGGCTGGATTCTGTTGATGGTACTCAATAATGTGCAGGCCCCGCTGGAGGCTTGCAGCAAGCGAGTCAGTAGGACTAAGCTTGCTAGACTGTAAGGAAGAACGCACTTCAATCTTCCTGGACATTTCAATGGTGGTATCTCCTGGGCTGGATTCACTGAGCTTGCTCGGAGAGAACCCTGGTGATATAATGCTCTTTCTTGCCTTGTGGATCTTTGGAGAAGAGCAGAACGTCAGATCTTGCATTGGCCCTAGCTGTGGGGACGCACTAATTGACAGACTAGATTTCCTGTCAGAAACCTCGTCTTGATCCGCATCTTCCTGAAGTGGACCTTCACTATCATCTATGATAACCTGATCATCATGTTCACATGTTTTTGGATCTCCGTTGGAGCAAGGACTGTCCTCTCCACTCTCTGCATCCATAAAGTCATCAAGAGTGTCTCCAGATGAAGAATGAAGCTTGCTAATTTGATCACGAAGTTCATGTACATCCTCTTCATCCACATCCATTTCATCTTCTGATTCGACTTCTCTATGAGGCAAGATCAGAGAGCGGTTGAGGCTCACTCGTAGACTGTGCAAGCTTGCACGGGCATTTTTTGCATTGTAGTATCCAATCTCACAAGTTGTGTTCTGTGCGGACTTGGTTCTTACTAGTTCATCCTGCAGGAGATAAAACAAGTAGCAAATTTCTGTAAATTGTTACTTTATTCTTGATAAGATTTGTTGACACATGTGTCTACTGCTCTTGTGGGAATACCTTCAACTGACAAATCTGATCACTCAGTCCGTTAACATCATCTTCTGATATCTCATTTATCACAGCTTTGTTTGGCATAAGCTTTGCTCGCTCACCAAACCTTAGCGTACTTAAGGTCTCAGATCTGTATCTGCATTCCGCAGCAATAGGTTAATGTAAGAAAGTGTATCTTACTCCCAAAAGATAAAGAACTCAGGTGTATAGCGCATAACAAGATTCAAGAACCGAACATACCTATGCTCTGAAGAAATGGAACATAAAAATGTAACCCTTGAGTTTCCACCCAGTGTATCCTTCAGCACATGTGTCAATTGAGACTGCTTGTAGGGTAAGTCATCTTGCTGGGGCTTTGGTTCTTCAGAAAGAATATTGACTAGTTTTCTGAAACTAGTGTTCAAATGTGAGACATCTATGCTTCTACATAATATTGTTGTTAATGGAAAGATAAAGTGGTAAAGATGCATAGTGTATTCATGTCCATATTTGCAAAAATATCAATCATGCAATCAAAATAAGAAATATAATTAAGTAGATATAAATTTGAGGCATCTGCATTCCTCATAATATTCTGTTAAATGAAGATAAATTAGTAAAGATGCATGCTACACTAGCAAAATTATCAGTTATGCAGTCGGAATAGGAAAAATAATTATATAGTAGTCATGGAAAAAGTTACATACCCAAGGGTTGAGAGAGATTTCTTAACGTGTCTTTCTTCTCGTGTAAAGTGCTTGCCATTACCCTCAAATTTGTCGATATCAAGACCAGCAAGATCAACAAAGGTAATTTTGCTAGTTTTTGAACTACTAAAACCATTTGATGAGAAATCCTGTAATATTAGTTGAATAAATTAAGATAAATCACCACATCAGTATGCCCTGATCAATTGACCGATAATTCATATAATTGAAAGAACAAGCATGGGTATTGATTCCTCAGGTGCATAAAAAATTCTTTAATGTGAAAAAAAGCAACAAAAAATATATTTGCGCAAAATTTCATGATTGGAAGAAGAGAATCTTTACCTTGCTCCAAGCCTCAACTACGCAAGTAAATATCACATGCGAACATGAATTTTTTAAGTTCATACTATCAGTGCCAATTTTTCTTTTCGATAGGCCCTGTAAAAGGAAAAACAAAACTCATGCTAAGAAAGAGATGTATTACTGAAAACTTGACATATCCATAGAACTTAGCAACAGTACAAGAACAATAGCAGATTAAAGCATGGGATAATTATTGTAGCAAAATAATGATGTGGAGAACATGATGCGATCATATGTACTCCCTCCGTCCCAAAATAGATGTCTTAGATTTGTTAAAATTTAGATGAATCTAGACACTATTTAGTATATAGGTTCATCCAAATTTTAATAAATCTAAGACATCTATTTTGGGACGGAGGGAGTATTATAAAATTTGTGATCTGAACATGATAATTGCAACTGGTTTTTTCAGGGTAAGATGTTTATGTTAGTCTAAATTTTCTCTCGCATGTGAAATATAACTGAAAATACTGGTTAGTTTTGTTGGAGTACTCCATGCAAACAAGGATTACCTTTTTAGTAAATCAACAACAAAGCATTTCAAAAAAATTGAAATTTCTTTAAATAAACCATGGTGTTAACTAGATAACTTGCTTTAAATATCTTTATTGGTTTCCCTGAAAAGTATGTAGACTCATTAATAAATAGCAATATTGTTGAGTTTTGTTCGATTACACGTGTTAACAAGAAAACCTATCTGAATTCTTTTTTAAAAGAGTATTCCAACAATTCTTCATGTTCTTTCACGATGTGAATTAGATAAGAGCTTTTAATGTCTTGTTATATTCTCAGGCAACGACATCCTAACACACTACCCATAACAGGAGTCAACATAAATCAGAAGTCATTATGCGTTTACCTTCATCAGGATCTGATTTACATCTTCAACCGTTGACACATACTCGTCAGTCAAGTTATCCACATGGATACCATTGCCAGTCGTTTCTCTTATCTAAGGGAATGAAGCTCAATAAGATATCCGTATAAACCAGTACAATTGCAGACTTCACTGAAACCTTCTTGTGTAAGTATAATCATATACCTGAAGGTTACGCTGAGATGGATCCAGCAGGTCGTTGATCTGCTCATTAAATACCTTCAAGAAGTTGGAAAACAAAGAATATAAATATTTGATTCCCGTTTCAGTTGTCAATCATTGGAACACTGTTACAAATATGTCAGTTCTGGAAGATGTAATTTTCGGCCCAGTTGAGAACATTGCAGATTACCTCGAGGAAGGAGCACCGGCATTGGTAACTTGTTTGCTTCTCCTGTGAGCTCTCTTGCTTCTGCACCAGGAAGGAACAACTATAAGATTCTAGACAGGAAGAAATCGCAGCTTAACTCAATATGCAAACTACAGGTCAAGAAAGGGGGCTTACGCCTTGGATCTGCGAGAAGAGGTGTTGGAAGAACCGAGGCACGATGCCCTGGTCGGCGCGGTTAGAGCGGCTGTCGAACATGGCAGCGAGGGGGCCCCACATGGTGTATGTCTTCCCTGTGCCACTCTGATATGAATCACACAAGCATCAGCAGTTGGAACAGATAAGTCAAGAAATAGATACCAAGGAATCGTGAGCCTGGCAGTACCTGGCCGTAGCACACGAGGGAGGTGTTGAATCCAGCGAGGGCGCTGCCGATCATCGGTACACCTACCAGATGGAACGCATCCTCCTGCCAATCACCACGAATTCGTTCAATAAAACTCACGGTTGCCGCGAGGTCCACGCAAGCGGCCGCAGATGAAGTGACGGCAGAGCAATGTAAACAGAATTTACCTGGGAGGCCCTGTCGTCGAGGAAACCGTCGACAGGGAAGGCCCGGTCTCCAACAGCAACGGAGCTCGGGGAGGCCTTTCGCACGAAGAACAGATCCTTGCCATCCACCGGCAGGCTGACCGCCGGCCGCACCCGCACCACGACCTGCGAGAAACGCCACATCCATCAAGAGAACGCCCACAAATTTCGGGAGATCTATAACGCCGACTCGTGAGAAAGGAAGGACGTCTCGCGCGAGCCGACGGATGGTACCTTGACGGGTGGTTCGTCGTCGGCTGGCGCACGAGCGGGCGCGGCGCGGTTCTCCTCGGCTACGGTGGCCTCTGGCGGGGGAACAGGCGGTGATGCGCTAGCCGGGGTGGGCTTGGAGCGCGGAGACATTGACAAGTCTGAGGCCGAGGATTTCTTGGCTGGGGACATCGGCGGAGAGGCGGCGGCGAGGTTGGGGTGGAGATTCTCCTGGTTGTCATCGGCAGCGGTGGCGGGGCGCGGGGAGGAGACGGCGAACGCGGAGAGAGATCGCGAGGCCTGCCGCTTGAGGTTTCGCCTCAGTATCTCCATTGCTTCCAACTGAACCTGCTACTGCGTTCGAGCAATCCGCAAATTTGAGAGAGAGAGAGAGAGAGAGAGAGAGAGGGGGGGGGGGGGGGGGGGGAGTATTAGCTTGCTTGTAAGATGCAGATGCGTGTCTGTGCTGTATAATGAGGCTCGACTGGCTGGCTAGCCGTTCTAATTCAAAAACTTTTGAAATGGGGATGCGGGACTGTGGCGAGGGGAGGCGCTGGATCGGAGTCGAGTTGTCCGATTTCACACAAAAACGCCTCCCGGAAAGGACAAATTAGAAGTGCTGCGTCCATTTGATCGGAGCGTCCTACATGCATAGGATAAAATATGTTGTCTGCATAGCCATTTCTAAGACAAATTGAGTCGGAGGGTACCTAGGGGCA
Organism: Avena sativa; assembly: GCA_916181665.1. Lineage (NCBI taxonomy): Eukaryota > Viridiplantae > Streptophyta > Magnoliopsida > Poales > Poaceae > Avena > Avena sativa. The sequence continues at coordinate 103,998,487 of OV702282.1, forward strand.
AATAGGTTGTTTACACAGGCTTTTCGTAGATATCAAGCTCGTCATTGGCGGTTGAACTGGGATAGCCCTGCATGTCGACCTCCATCTCCACCCTGGTCGGCACTCCCTCCTCTGCGAGCGTGGTCGTGAACCCTCACGCCGGCTTCTGTATACAACGGATTAAACGCATAGATTGATGTTTGCAGTGGTATCTAATTAATTCTAGTACGGAATATTAGCAAGGCTCAGACCCGATCACTCCACTGCATGTTGTAGAGCACGATTAGTTGGTATAACACTTACGGAATACCGTTTCACGAATATTACATCTATTAAAGTAATACTCTCTCCATTTCAAAATATAAGATGTTTTAGCTTTGTGAAACAAATGTATCTAGACTACTTTTAGTATGTAGGTTCACTCATGTTTAGAATGAATCTAGACACTAAAAGAAGTCTAGATACATTTTCTTTACAAACCTAAAACGTCTTATATTTTGAAACGGAGGGAGTACAATAGAAATATCATAAGTCTAAGGTATAACTATATTATTTATATCATAGATTTTTATGAAAGATTCATGTCGTGGTGGTGTTACAGCAGATGCCATGGATAGGCTTGAGTTGGGACCGAATGAACGCAAGAGGAATCCAGGGAGGAAGTGCACGGTGTAGCCACACACGGAGAACTATGTTTAACTTGCGATCTTATTCCTCGCCCGTCTGGTTTACGAGTGCTCTTAGAGCTGTTTGCCAAGTAGCTACTAGCTTGAAGAAGTGGCCAGCCTTGAGGCCCTCATTGCGTGTATCTCTCACCCTAGCGCTCTAGCCCTCCTTGTATAGAAGATGAGAACAGTTAGGTTACAATGTGAATCCTAGGGTTCACTGTTTAGGTTTTGTCTTTACTCTGTGGGCCGAGTCACTGGACCAACCCTTGTGAAAGTGCAATGGATGTCGCCTAGAGGGGGGGGGGGGTGAATAGGCTTTTAAAGTTATTACGGTTTAGGCTCAAATAAATGCAAAATAAAACTAACGTTTAATTTATTGAGCACAAAACCTAACCACTAGGTTCATCTAAGTGAACCAACAACCTATGCTAGGCAAAATAAGCAACAAGGTGATAGCAAGATGAAATACTTCAAGCACGATGGTTATCACATAGTAAAGTGCATAAGTAAAGAGCTTGGTTGAGAGATAACCGATGGACGCGGAGACGAAGATTTTTATCCAAAAATTCACTTCCAAAGAAGCTACGTCTCCGTTGGAGAGGTGTGATGGCGCAATTCTCTCTGAACGCCACAAATGGCTCACCTCGGGGTGTGGTGGCTTGATGCTCACCCAATGCCACAAAAGGTCTCACCCCTAATGCGAAGGCACACAACTCACCGGCGCGATAAAAGGCTCACCCTATTTTCCCGCGAGCTCGCCACAAAGGCCTACTCATGATCCACTAAGGGACACTTGAGGGAGGTCACCAAAATCCATACAAGGTTAGGGATATCTCCACAACTCAACTGGAGGCTTCCAACAACAAAGTCACAAAAGGCTACAAAGTCACAAAAGGAAACAAAGCCACAACAGGAAACAAGGTCACAATAGGCCACAAGCTTGAGGCCACTCCACAATGGAGGCCACAACAAGTCAACACACCAACCACAACCCTCTAGGGTTCCAAGAACCCAAGCGAAACAAGCCCATAAGATTGTACTCGCCGAATCTCCGAGGAGAACTCAAATCTATGCAACAAATGCAAGGGCAAGTCTTTTTCTCCCAAATTCCAACAAAGCTACAAAAGCTATTAGGAGAATAAGGGAGGAAGAACACAAGAGGAGAACACAAAACTCTCCAAGATCTAGATCCCAATAATTCCTTCACAAAGAAGGGATTTGGCTTGGGGGATTGTACATCTAGATCTCCTCTCTCAAATCCCTCAAAAAGATGCAAGAATCATAGAAAGGTTAAGCTCTTCAAGGTCAAAAATAGAAGAGAGACAGAGAGAAAGCCAAGAACCAAGAAAAGAGCCAGCTCCCACGAAGGGGAAGAGGAGTCCATTTTAAAGGGCTCCCAGATCTGCCCGTTTGGGCATTTTTGACTTGGTCGGAACTTACAGTGGGAGGCCGAAACTTCCGGTGGCACCCAGCAAACGGTTAGAAAACTACAATCCAAAATACAGAAAAACGAGCTTGGTTGGAAATTCCATCGGTCCACGGGAACTTCCGCCGAGGCTGGTACGACCGCCAGAAAGTCCGACCAAAGTCCTGACAAATAGAGCACATAAAACAGAGAGGTTACGGTACATGAGCAGAACGAGAGCCGGAATTTCACCTAGAACAACTGGCGGCAATTACGCCTAAGTGGAACTTTCGGTGCCTAGCCATTACTTCCAGCGAGGGCGGTACTACCGCCTTAACTTTTGATCCAAATACCGTCAAATAGAAAAAACCAGGCAGTGAGGATACAATACGTGAGTGGAAGAAGCACCGGAACTTCCACTGGTACTACCAGCGGCAAATTTCCCTAGCGGTACTACCAAACTTCCGGTCAGGGAAATTCCAGAAACCAAAACTTTAATAACTTTCGCATCCGAACTCCAAACGACATGAAACCAATTTTGTTGGAAATATAACAACAAAATATTGGGTATCACCTAGGTAGAAAATACCATGAGTATATATGTGAGGTATCTCCCAAGGTGTGGGTCCGGAAAACTCGTAAGATCAAAAACCGCAATAAGATATGCAAGGAAAATCCTTATTTGATGAACTAGAGCTTGTTATGATGACGACCAAAATATCTAGATCCTCTCATGGACAAGATCCAAATAACAACCAAGAAAGATAATTCTATGTGAGCAAATATTTGAGTTCTCTCCGAATGATGCGATCGAGACACCCGCCTGAGAGCCCCTCTTGATAGTACGGCTATCTATCCTAAACCCGGTCTCCCATCTAACAACACGAGACCGGCAAAAGAGAAACCCTATCAAGATCATACCTTTCCCTTAAGCATTCCACTTGAGCTTGATGTAGACCGTCTTGACCTTCTCAAGATGGAACACCTTTCTTGGTTTCTCTTGCTTGCTCTTGCTTGATGAAAACTTCCAAATTGCTCCCCCATACTCCAAGGGGAAACCTCTTCTTTGAACATGTCTTCATCACTCCATGATCACCGAGGATGGTAAGCTCCAAGCATGAGATCTTATAGAGAAGGCGCATCTTGAGCTTGCACTTATTCATCCCTTCTTTAGTGTTGATCCATCGAGATTCAACTTTTTGCACTTGTCTTGATCAACCTTCAAGCTCCTTCTTTCTTCATGATTCCAATAGGAACATTTCTTCTTCTCCTTCTTCATTTATTCATCTTCGAGACCAACACATGGACCAAGTGTAACATCCCAAAAATATTGAACAATGATTATCAATTCCAATCACCAAATTTAGGGTTAACAAAAACTTTTGTTAATTAAATTCAATATGAATGCATGTGCGAATATGATGATTGTATGAATGCATGAATGGACTTGTGTGATTGATATAAATAGCAAGGAATAGTTTAAAGATGAAAAAACATCATCTAAAACAATTCCAAGCAGAAACAAATCAAGAGAAAATAAAAAAATCAAATAAGAAAATTGTCATTTTTGCCAATCTTGCTCACTAGACCACTTTGGGTGTTTCTAGTCCAAGATTTCAAACAGAAACATTTCCATTTATTTTCACCCCTTGCTAGACCAAGTAAAAGTGAATCAAAGCCCACCTTTCAAACTTACAGAAACATTTGGCAACTTGATTCAAATGACAATTCAAAATTGAATCTATATCATATGTGAAGATCACCATTTCTCAAAACCCAACCAAACCAATTCCCCTTGACCTTTCCAACTAACCAGAGATCCCTAGTATGTAACTATCACACGTACCAAGTTTGAATCAAAAATTCAAATTTGAATCTCTTTCGGCCATTTCCTCAAACACCTTGCAATCACCAAACAAACAAACACCTTGCAATCACTATTGTGAGCAGTGATCAGTGCCTAACTTGTTCCCTATATAGCTCACACTACACCCTTAGTAGATGATCTAGCTCAATTAACCCCTCTATCTCATTGTAAAACCGACCATGCCATCAATGGCAAGCATGCCGAGAGCACCATTGCAACCCCAATGTCGCCAGCCAGCTAGGAGCCTTACTAGCCTCGCCAACCTTATCTGGGACACTCTCCACCATCCACCGCCACCCCTTGTCCAAGCCTCGAGAACTGCCAGCCCCTGGACCACACAGCCCGAGCGTGCCCAGCCTCTCTGCGAGCGAGCCGAGAACACGCCAGCATGCCGCCTGCGACACACGCCCACAGACCGCGCGCCGCCCTCGCCGCGTGCAAGCAGGATCGCCACCACCCCAGGAGAGCGCCAGACATCCTCGTTCGCCGTCGCGCGACCCATAGCTGCGGTGCGCCATTAAAATTGCCGTCGGACCCGCCTAGAGCGCCGCGACGTTCTGACCGTCCCGCACCGCCCCACGCCTCGCCATCAAGCCGTTGAGCTTCGCCAGGAGGCAACGCACTGTCCCCTACCCTTGCCCATGCTAGTAGCTCGCTGTGACGACGACACCAACGAGGTCCGCCCGCGCCCTTTGGTCCCCTTCTAGCACTATAAATAGAGTCCACCCCCGCTCAATATCTTCACACCATCTCACTCCCCTCTCTCTCAGAAGCACCCCACCTCACTCCCGGAGAAAGGCGAGCAACCCATCGCCGGAATTCGGCCAGAGTCTGTCGCGGAGGAGGAAGAAAGGGGCCGTTGATTGGAGCCGCCCCAGGAGAAGCTGCCAGTACCAGGAGGTTCGCCGTCGTCGACTTCGTCGTTCGCCCCCATCGCCGTCCCTCGCCTGAGCCCCGGTGAGCCTCCCACGACCCCCACTGGCCACGCTAGATTTCTGTCTCGCCGGCGTTGCCCGACGTCGTGGATGAACGACAGCCGTTGGATTAGAGTTAGATCGTGCGGTCCACATCTGACGTGGTTATACCCTGCGGGTACCCGATGTTAGCATACCTGGTCCAGCCCGACGGAAGGCCCACTCGACGACCTACCAGGGTCCATGACGCCTATGACGGTTCGGCTGCTATGAAACCCATATGGACACGGACTCTCAAGCGCACAAGACAAGGAAAGCTCAAGACTAGAGTTTGAATACAACTTGTAACCTACTCATATCGTTACCTGAGACCTAGTCTCCCCATATATAAGGGCTAGGAAGGTCCAACGAGGAGGGCACGTACGCAATAGACCTAGATCTCCCTCTCATACTTTTCGCATACACACCTCCACGCCAGATCGCATCTGCGCACCCTTGTAACTTCCGGTTACGCCGTAATCAAGAGCAGACAAGCAGGAGTAGGGTTTTCCCTCCGGGGGCCTGAACCTGGGTAAACCTCGTGTCCCCGTGTTGCTTGTTTGCTAACCGTTCCGCGATCTCCGGCATCCCCATCTTCTCCAAAACCCAAGTCCATAACAATGGGCATTGACGAGATTAAACCTCGTCAATTGGCGCCGTCTGTGGGAATCGGGGCTGCTGATTGTGCGATCGTGACGGTCCCAACCCAATCGATCTACAACTCCGCGGCGACGGAGAATCACCCCCTCTTCGGGACCTTCGACTTCACCGCCCACTCGCCGGCCACCATGAAAGATTTCGAGCCCGTAGGCGACAGACTCGAGATTTTGTTCGGGAGCTTCTGCTTCCAGGTGGGACAAACTGGCACCCTCCGCCTTCCTGAGCGGGTGCCCGTGCCATCAATCAGGCCCGCCTCGTGGGCTCCACACCCCGTGCTACGCACGTCACCATCGACAAATGAGTTCTACAGCAGCAGCAACTGCAACTCCGATCTGTGCGATCCACCTTCGGATGAAGGGACCTACGGTTCCGGACCTGAAAGCTGCGGCAGCAGCGAACCGATCTACGAGCGCTACCTATGCGCCGCGGTCATCCAGGATCAACAAACGCCCAACCCGCCGCCCAACACGAACCCCAACCCGCAGGACGGAAACGGCGGGAACAGAAGAAGCCAATCCTCCCCACCCGAAGGGGAGAACAATGGACACGTCATCCAACTTAGCAAAGAAGGATGGGTATAGGCACGTCGTGTCGTCGCAGGCGACATAGTCCTGCCTGTGGATTCACCACGCGACCTACTGATGGCGTACCACTACCTCCTCATCGAGGAGCACAAGAAGCAAGTCAAGATGCAGGAGACGCTCGATAAACGCAAGCAAGCAGCCTCCGAGTCCAGCGCGCGACGAGCTGCGCTCTCCGCCATGGCACCCGGCTCTAGCACGAATGGAAATCAAGGAAACAAGCATCGCTCGCGGGTGGAGAACATGGATCCCAAGGAACGTCGTGATGTGACCCGAACTCTCCACACGTCGTTCATGGATATGGATGCCGACGGCAACATCATCTCGAAGACACCACAAGCTGCGATCCTGGCAGCCACCGCGTATCTCGCGGCCCACCAACCTCCGGAGGGGGACCCGAAAAGAGCCATGCATAAGTCCGCACTCACCGGACTCGGACTCGTCGGAGCTGCGCTCCACGAAGACGCTCCTACGGAGCCGAAGAAGAAAGCTCCGGTCAGGCGCGACCCTAGCCCCACCCCTTCATCCGAAGAGGAAGAGGAGCACGACCTTCCTCGAAGGAAGAAGAGCTCGCATCGCCATAAACGCGACTACGACGCCAAAGACGCGCTTACACAGCGCAAAATCGACAAAGCGCGAGCCAAACGCGCATGCTCGTCCGAGTCCGAGATGGATGAAGATGAAGGAGAACTCTGTGGAGCTCGATGCTTCAGCAGATCTGTTCGGCGAACAAAGATGCCACGCAATTTCAAGCTTCCTTCGGATACTCCGAAGTTCAACGGCACGCAAGATCCAAAATCTTGGCTCAGCGATCATCTGTCATCTGTCAAGCTGCACGGCGGTAACAAAGAAACCGCCATGCAATGCCTCCAGCTGCAGCTGACAGGCGCGGCGCGGGTCTGGCTCAGCAGCCTATCATCAGGATCCATCCGAAGTTGGGAGGAGCTAGCTTACAGCTTCATCCGAAATTTCAAGGGCACCAGCAAGAGGCCCGCCTCAATCGAAGAGTTGTGAGCCTGCACTCAGAGAATGGGGGAATCTATTCGCTCGTACATATTACGCTGGTCTACCACCAAGAACTCCGCAGCGCATATCTCCGAGGAGAGGGCCATCGACGCCTTCAGAGACGGCGTCAAACGCCAAGATTTCAAGGAAGAACTTGGGCGTGTCAAGCCCAAGACACTCGACCACCTCATGGAAATTGCCAACAGTTGGGCAGACGGCGAAGATTGCGTCCAGCGAGCGCAATCATATGAAGAGGACGACTATGGCCGAAGGCGAGAACGCCGCAGCAAGAGGAGATCGCGTGTCTACGAAGACCGCGACGGACCCGACATGGTCGCGGCTGGCTACGTCGACCGCCGCAACGACAACAGCCGCAACAACGGAGGTTACCGCGGAGGAAATCTCCGAGACAGCGGACGATCATCACAATCGTGGCAACGCCGCGATCGCGACAACGGACCCTCAACATTCGAAAAACTTTCGGGTCCATGCACCATCCACTTCTACATCGACAAGCAAGATGGCAAAAAGAAAGCCAGTCACATGCTCAAGGACTGCCGCGAGTTCCAGAAACTTAGCGAAAGCATGGCGCAGATGAGGCAACAAGCCCCAATCCCTGCGTTCGGAAACGCACCCGCGCCAGGAGAAATAGCACACCGAGCTCCTCCTCCGCCACCTATTGGAGGCCCAAACCAACCAGTCGCACCAGCGCAAAACAACGCCGGGGTCGTATACCCCCCCACCAAAGGGAGCACTAAATATGATCCAGAAGGGACGCCCCACAAACAGGGTGCAGAAGAAAATCACCCGACAAATCAACTTGGCCGTGGCAACTCCACCTACAATCCCTGAGTACCTCAGCGGATCGGAGTCCTGCATCACGTTCACTCGCGCGGATCACCCTTGCCAGATCCCTCGCCCAGGTCATGCTGCCCTGGTGCTGGAGGCGCAGATCGGAGGCTTCGAGATGAGTCGCGTCTTCATGGACGGTGGCAGCGGCATCAACCTAATGTTCGCAAGCACCCTGGCAGCTATGCGGATCCCGCAATGCAGCCTGGAACAATCAGACACAACGTTCCACGGCATTGTACCAGGAAAGGGCATATTCCCCCTGGGCAAAATAGGACTCGACGTCATCTTCGGAAAGCCAGACAACTTTCGGCAGGAGCGACTCGAATTCGAAGTGGTGGACTGGCCGTCACAATACCACGCCATCCTGGGACGTGTAGCATTCGCAAGGTTCCTGGCCGCCCCACACTACGCATACCTACTACTCAAGATGCCAGGACCAAGGGGCGTCATCACAGTCCATGGGAGCTTCACCCGATCGGACCAATGCGACAGGGATTTCAACAAAATCTCCCAGTCTTTCGGCATGCAAGACGAGCTTGTAAGGCTCCGCGAGGTGACAGACAACGGGCTACCCCCAGTCACAAGGCAGAACGCACCTGACATGTCCTTCGACTCCACCATCAACACCGCCATGGCCCTCGTCTGTGCAATCAACGCGTGGAACAGCTGTCTAGACAGGAAATATTTGACGAACAAGCGAAAACAACGAGAATCAAGCTCAAGAAAAAGAATGCGTAAAAGTCAGATCAGAGCAGTGCATCAAATCGATCCGTCGGTTGAAGCCACGCAGAGATCGAAACCACGGTCCCTGTTGGAATCCTGAGACGCCGTGCATGTTTCAAACTCAATTGGGAGCACGAGTCCTTGTCTCATACCAGGAAAAGTTTCGGATTGGACGTAGAAAAAAAAACATGCCAAAGACCTGACCTCACGTCTTCATGACTCGTGTGGGTTAGTAAAAAAACTAGGGAGATACGGCATCATGGAAAATAGTATGCTACGTGCATGTACTTCAAAGGATAAAATGCTAATTGCATGCATGGATACGTAAGCTTCGAGTATTATGTGCCTCAGCCTCTGCACTTGCACCACAACGATTGTCAGATGGTCCACCATGGAAATCTTCAACAGCGACACGGCCGACGTCTCTGCCGCGCTGGCCATGCGCCGCTATATCGACTTCGCCCTCCGCGCAACTCCGTCAACTGGACTACACATCCGCCGCTTCTACCCGACAAATTGTTGTATTCTTCGACTATGTCGGCCTTCTGCGATCTTCGATTGCGGCAAACTGCTGTCACCATCGGCCTTGGCGACCCGCTGCCGCGCTGACTCCGGTCCGCCGCATCGGCTCTCGAATGCCATCTCGACTAGATCGATCACATCAACTACACGCCTGGGGGCTACGGCGACTCCATCGCGTGACCAGCTGAATCTTCGACACCCGTGACCCGCTATGGCCTTCGGCTTCGGCGGCTCGGGGGCTCCTTCAACTTCGTCGCGCAACCTGCTATGGTCTTCGGCTGCGGCGACCCGGGGACCCTTCGCGCAACTCGATGTGGTCTTCGGCTATGGCGGATCGGGGGCTCCTTCGGCTCCAACGAACTACTACTTTGATGCCTATGACCTGCCGGTCACAACGGCTCTCGAGACCGCGACCCTCCGGTTGCGTTGGCTCTCACGACCCGTTACACCTCGTCAACAACCAACGAAGCTAAGTTCACTACTCAGAGTTGATTTTATTTCTTACTTTAATCGCACTCGAAATACTCGGGGGCTGCTCCCTCTTCGAGTAACCTAATGTGCCATCGGCTCCACGCACTTGAGCACCTCGAACGCGACAGACCGAGTAGCTGATTCTGCCTGACCGTCAAATCCTTGAACTCCGAGTGCCTCGGCAAGGTACTGAGACTAAGGGTAATCAGGCTAACGAAAAGGCCTAGCATACAGTGCAACAGTGTCGACTCGATTAGCACCAGAATCTTGCTATACAAGCCGAAAGGCAAATATTATTTACAAGATACAAGTACTTCACAATTCATCATGTTTTTCTGCAGCTTACAAGGATGTCAAATGCGCCGAGCTATTCTATCGGGTCCTCCAACGGAGTCGACCAGCGACAGTCACGTCAACAGACGCCAAGACCCGAATCGAAGCATTCCTCGGATGACCACATCAATCATCGACAAAAGCGGCGCTGGCCGCGCACCCGACAGAAGAAACGGCGTCGACTTCATCCGCAACATCGAGTCCTTCCGGTTAAACGCCGCACGACTCCGCTACATCAACTCCGCTACGTTGACTCTCGGATCCTTATGCGTGAGACGCTGACTCGATGCACTTCCGGGTCAGTGGTTTCTCCTCGCATGAGTCTCCACTCGAGTCTGCGACTCGACTAGACACTCGGGGGCTACTCCTATCAGGAGCGCTGGTCGCGCACCCGATGTACTTTCGGGTCAGCGGTACGCCCACGACATTGACGACTACAACTGCATGATACAAGACTCGAGTCTCTTCCCGAGTCTACGACTCCGCCAGACACTCGGGGGCTACTACAAACTATAGCGCTGATCGCGCACACAGAAGATCTTCGAGTGGCACGCTTCGATTCCTCACTCGAATCGACGATTCGACTACGGACTCGGGGGCTACTCCCATAGGGAGGATGGATTCAAGCATCCGAAAAATTTGTGTCCTACGGACCTGAAGCCGAACAAAGGCTGAATTAAAGTCTCTGCTCGAGTCTACGACTCGAACAGACACTCGGGGGCTACTCCCACAGGGAGCGCTGGTCGCGCACCCTATGAATTCTTCGACTGTGATCCTTCGGATCAGCATGCAAAACTTTTTGGCAACTCTGCCCTAATTAACGCTAAGTGAGCAACGTCCTCCTTGGCCACCCGAAACACCTTCGTGGTGATAAAATTTCGGATGCTGCGTCTGCGACGCAAAGATAAGACCTACAGATACCGTCTGATGGCCTTGTAACGCACACTACTGCGCTCTGCTAGTAAAAATCCGTGTCAGCAGGCGCGATGAAAAATCCCGACGGACGCGTTGGGTACATCATTTAAATTCACTGGAATTCCACTCCTGTAAGTCCTCCGCGGCCTGAGTCGAATTACGCCAGCAAATGTTCCGGGTTCGAGTCGAGGGACTCGAATCTGAAGAAGATCGTGTTGTTTTGTCCTAAGACAGTTAACTGACCCTGATCCGTCGTTAGAGTCAGGCACACGCATCAACAATCCCTACACATTCTCTTGAAAGACAAAGATAGTTGCACCCGAAGGATTGAAGAGTCCTCAGCCGAATCTACGATTCGACTGAACACTCGGGGGCTACTGACGTGGTTATACCCTGCGGGTACCCGATGTTAGCATACCTGGTCCAGCCCGACGGAAGGCCCACTCAACGACCTACCAGGGTCCATGACGCCTATGACGGTTCGGCTGCTATGAAACCCATATGGACACGGACTCTCAAGCACACAAGACAAGGAAAGCTCAAGACTAGAGTTTGAATACAACTTGTAACCTACTCATATCGGTACCTGAGACCTAGCCTCCCCATATATAAGGGCTAGGAAGGTCCAACAAGGAGGGCACATACGCAATAGACCTAGATCTCCCTCTCATACTTTTCGCATACACACCTCCACGCCAGATCGCATCTGCGCACCCTTGTAACTTCCGGTTCCGCCGTAATCAAGAGCAGACAAGCAGGAGTAGGGTTTTCCCTCCGGGGGCCTGAACCTGGGTAAACCTCGTGTCCCCGTGTTGCTTGTTTGCTAACCGTTCCGCGATCTCCGGCATCCCCATCTTCTCCAAAACCCAAGTCCATAACAATGGGCATTGACGAGATCAAACCTCGTCAACATCCCCCCATACCGCTTCGCACCCCCTGTCTCACTTACTGGTGGGGTCGTTCCCTTAACCCACCCCCACGCGCGCTGTGTTTAGTGGGCCGACCTAGTTAGCATCCCACGCGACCCAGTAATTCGAATTTAGGTTTATTCTTTTAGTTTCAAACTCAGTTATGTACCTAGATTCAAAAATTAACCCAGCTCGATTCACTAAACCAAAATGCATGAAACCAAATTTTTTAGAAAGATACTGGAATCCTTAATCCAAGCCCGTTTGATTCAAGTCATTTGGATTTGTAGATCATCTATAGTAAAAATAACAAGGCAGAAGCTTTTCTGCATTCAAACATTTTTCAAAATTTAACCACAAAAGCTTTTGAGTTGATTCCAACTCTCAAAAATCACATTTAACAAGACCTTTCAGAATATATAAAAATATATAGGTTTACTTGCAGAAATAATGGTCAAGCAATAAAAGAATGCCTAATAGGCAATTCTAGTCACTTTATTTAATTAAAATAAAAGGGTTAAACCTTATTAAATTGTGACACCACTTTAAATCACATTCCCATGTACTGAAATATGTGGTGATGACATGTGTCAACATGATCCCATGTTTGATTTGGAGAATATTAAATCTTAAGTAGTTTTTCAATGAGTAGAAATTACTTTTCTAAAATAAAGGAAATAAAACAAATTACTTTAATGATTTTAATGCTTGTGATGATGCTAGATCATCTAGTGAAAACCTTGGTGTGATGAATAGATCTAGTTAAGTATTGTGTGGTGATTGTGTACCTCGTATTTATTTCTAGACGCTAGTACCGACCAAGGATACGAGGAGGAAGGAGAATACTACGAGGAAGAAGTCGAGGAGAACTTCAACCACTACTCTGCACAAGGCAAGCTCACAATACAAGTTAACTTTGCAAGCCTATACTTGCAACCTTGCAAGCTTCACAATACAAGTTAACTTTGCAAGCCTATACTTGCAACCTTTCAAGCTTCACAATACAAGTTAACTTTGCAAGCCTATACCTGCAACCTTGCAAGCTAACACTTGCAACTTTGCAAGCTTATACTAATATCTTAGCAAGCTATTATCTTAGCAAGCTAAGCTAAACCATGCAAGTTTTACTTGCAAGCTCACACCACTTGATACCCAATCCTAGTTTTACTTGCAAGCTTAGTATTTTATTTCTTTATCAAAGCTTCTATTAGAGTTTACTTAGTGAATTATAGATACTAGAAAGATATTTAAAGGTAGCATAAAGAGCATAAAACTTGGCCTAAGTTAGATAATCTTGATGTCATCCTAAGTCATGAGATTGAACTTAGATCATTCACACTTGTTTACCACCCCTCATTAGTGTTTATACCCCACTTGTAGATGCTAGTGCTAAGCATAAAACTTGAACAACTTTAGATGGGAATACTTGGTGAAAAGGGTTATGAAAACCTTAGAATGATGAGTCATTCTACTGAAATGTTTTGACATGTGTTTCCGAACACCAGATGATTTTGATGATGAAAATTTTAAGTCATGAGCCTTAGCCCTTTATAAAACTGATGGTTGTCTGGATGCAATACCATTCCAATTTTACCGTACAACCACAATAACTGAAATTTGGGTAGGGCTTGACTGGAAATTTATATACATTAGTATGGGTTCCCTTGCAGCCAAGGTTTGGTTGAGGCTACCTTGTGAAGATTGTCCACCTGTGCAGTTCCCAAGATGATAGTTGGTCATGGTTGGGAGGCCATGAGAGTTGCCTATACTAGGGCGTGTAATAGAAAGGTTAGGATTGATTATCCGCATACTGGGTATGGTGAATTCAGGATTGTTCCTGACAGATGTATCGAATATTGTGGTGAAAGTGTACCACCTCTGGAGAGTGTCAAACTATTCGAATAGCCGCGTCCGCGGTTATGGACAGTTGGAGTGGCCATACTGTTCCGTCGTCAGATGTTTTCAAAATGACTTATGAAATGATTTATGACTTTGACTTGACCACAACAGGGCTGTGATATGAAATTCAAGTTCCCACTTAGGTGTTATAAAACTTTTTCAACTAGCTTTCTTTGCTTCTGAACTCAGTAGAGATAAATCTGGCTTTTTGCAAAACAACCTAGAGCTTAGTATTTCCTACTCGAAAACCACTTCACTTGTACTATTAGTTTGCGAGTACTTAAAGAGTACTCATGGCTTTGTCCCTGGCTATTCCCGTGGCCAGACTATGAAGAGGGCTATCAGGAGGACGGACAGCAGGAAGGTTATGACAACTAGGATCATCTCCCATTGTCAGCATTGCCTGTGACCATGAAGATGGATCCTCGCCTATGCTATCGTTATTATTACATTATTCCACTACTTGTTTGTATTAAGACTAATGGATGATGTACTGTGATATCCAATCTGTTATGTCTCGCAAAAATGGTAATCCTAGGATTGTGATGTATGGCATAATAGGCATCTGGGATTAAAAAATCCGGGTGTTGACACCAAGCGATGCCAATGGACATACCTACAAGTGAAACTCAATTTACACATTAGTTCATAGAGTTTGTCATTAATTACCAAAACCACACTTGGGGGCATACATGCCCTTTCACCTTGGCCCTAGACCCAGTCAGCAAAGCTACCTTGCCAACGGTCTTCCAGTAGGTAGACGCCAGTTCCTTTGGCGTCACTGATGGCTCTGATATATAGAGCTCATTGGAAACCCCAAGAGGAAGGTATGATGCGCACAGCAACAAGTTTCCCTCAGTTATGAAACCAAGGTTATCGAACCAATAGGAGTAAGGAAACAACTCCAAGGTGTTGCTAGCAACTTGGAACATGCACAACACAACCACAGAACTTTTCCCCAACTTAAAGTGAGGTTGTCAATCTCACCGGTTTGCTGAAAACAAAGGATTAAACGAATAGCATGGAAGATAGTGATTTGCTTGTAGAAAGTAAACAATAAAAGGTAGATGGTATATCAATGATAAAGGAATGGACCGGGGTCCACAGTTCACTAGAGGTGTTCTCCTTAAGATAGATAGAATGTTGGGTGAACAAATTACAGCGGGGCAATTGATAGATTGAGAAAGCATAACAATGCATATAATAGACATCTTGACTCCTTCGAGATTTTTTTGGGCATTACAACATAATACATAGACCGTAATCCAACTGCATATATGACTAATAATCCACCTTCAGGTTATCATCCGAACCCCTTACAGTATTAAGTTGCAAGAAACAGATAATTGCATTAAGCAATGTGTGTAAAGTAAACAATACAATTGCCCCATGGACAAAGGATTGTTTTTTATCCCTAGTAGCAACAACACATCTAGAACCTTAGAGATTTCTGTCACTTCCCCAGATTACTAGAGGCATGAACCTACTATCGAGCATAAATACTCCCTCTTGGAGTTGCAGGCATCTACTTGTCCAAATCATGTACTAACAACGGAGAGCATACAAGATCACAAATAACATAGACATGATAGAATCAATAATCAATCTGACATAGTATCTCAATATCCATTGGATCCCCACAAACCCAACATGTATGATTACAAATAGATGATCTTGATCATGAACAGAGCTCACAAGATCTAATCATGATAGCACAAAGGAGGATAAACAACAATCTAGCTACTGTATGGACCCATAGTCCAAGGGTGAACTACTCACGCATCACTCCGGAGGCTGGCATGGTGATGAAGAAGGCCTCCGGGATGATCTATCCCCTACAGTAGGGTGCCGGGAAGAGCTTCACATCCCCCTGATCTAGGGACGGTGGTGGCGGCGGCTACAAACTGTTTTATGGAGATTTGATCGGGTCCTTAGGGTTTCTGCATCGGGGTGCTTTTATACGCGAAGGGGCATGGTCGATGGGCGCCCTAGGGGCCCACACTTAGGGATGGTGCGCCCCCTTGGCCGCGCTGCCCTAGGGTGTGGCCGCCTCGAGGCCCCACTTAGGTTGCCCTTCGAATTCCGTGTTCCTTCTGGTAAAATATTAACTTTGGCTTTTGTCCCGTCCAATTTCGAGAATATTTCCTTACTGGCTTTTCTGAAACAAAAAACAGCAGAAAACAGGCAACTGGCAATGCGGCATCTTGTCAATAGGTTAGTTCCAGAAAATGTATAAAAATACCTCAAAGTGTAGACAAAACATAAGAAAGTTGATACAAAACAAGCATGGAGCATCAAAAATTATAGATACGTTTACGACGTATCAAGCATCCCCAAGCTTAACTCCTGCTCGTCCTCGACTAGGTAAGTAAAAAAAGAATAATTTTTGAGGTGAAACGCTATCACAATCTTGATCAAAATATTGGCAAAGTATTGATAGCTGAGGTCAAAGTACTCTAAACATGAGGGAATACCCCTTAAGTTTTCCCTCTCAATTATTTTATGTCGGCTGGCGTGACACCCGAAATTTATCTCGGAACAAGTAGTGTTTACTCGGAAGAAATCAACTCTTCGACTATGCTGTTGTCCGAAAACATGGATTCATGGCAAGCAAGAGAAAAGGATGTATGACGGGTAAAGACGAACGCCGGATAGGTACAAAGGAGAAACGTGAGTCGGATTTAGTTTTTTGCCTAACTCTCTGCAGGTCACGTTATACTACATGTCGAGTAATCTCGGCCAAGTGATCCAAGTTTCATACCCGCTAACTATATCCTTAGTACTTTGAGACTCTAATGTCGAACACCGAAAAAGGTAGACAGGGGCCAAAGTCAAGGAAAGGTGACACGGCAAAATGAAACTCGGGGACTTGCCCTTGAATGATTCACACTTATAACATAACGCAAATATATAAAGCCTATCAAAAGGCGCATAATCAAACTTGAAGTGCAATGTATGTTACATCTGTACCCGGCATACCGGGGATCTAATCAAAGTTCGAGTATTTGTTAGCCTAAGAAGCAGAAGGATTCAGAGGAGCACTCTCGGAGCCAGGAGCATTGCTTGGAGCATCGGCCGAGTGAGGGGCATCTGTGGCCGGGTCATCCGGACCATCTGACTCGGTTGCTTCGCTGTCGCCACCCTCTTCATCAACAACTTTGACGAGCGGGTCGCCAAGGTCGAGGAAGCTGGGCCCATCACACCAAGCGTGCACCATGGTGTACTAGATCATGGCGTAAGATCGCTCCTGGCGCTTCTTGATTAGCTCCAGATCATTCATCCATTTTCCATCCCCCTTATGCGAGCAAGAACATCAAGGTTGATGTCCTCATACCATGAAAGCACGAAGGAGAGAGCCTTGTCTGCTGTAGCTCGGCCGGCCGACTCACGCCATTGATCCAGCCGATCTTCAGTAAGGAGCAATCTCTCAGCAAGTAGCTCGATGAGTTCAGGTGGGTCTTCATCCGGCCAGAGCATGCGAAACGCATGGATAGCCGACTTGAGCAAGTCCACACCGCAAGAATTGAGGGTCCTGACCCGTTCGGACACCGCTTCAAGAAGCTCCTCCATGGACACCTCGCCGTCGGCAGGAGCACCAGCTTTGGCCCTCACTTTCTTCATGGCTCGGATGGCAACACATATTGGCCTCAGGAAAATTCTCTACAAGCAAAAAGAGAAAGTTAGCAAAATAACAAAAGTAGATGGAAGATGTCCAGAATGACTTATATAGTGCAAAAAGAGTAAGAACTCACTATCGAGAAAGAAGTTGATGGTGGCGAGCTTGCTATGCCAAGTTTTGGCCTTGGCTTGGAGGGCGTCAAAGTTCAGATTTCCCGACTCAACCGATGACTCGGCCTCGTCGAGCAGCCTCTTGGTCTTCTCGGCACTGGAGGCCTACTGCTCGTTCTTCTCGGCAAGCTCCTCCCTCAGCCCCTTCACCTCGGCCAAGTCCTTCTGCTCCGTCTCGACCATCAGCTTCTTCAGCCGAGTCACCTCATCTCGCTCCTTCTGGAGTTCGGTTTGGTGCTTCTCTGCTTATTCAGAAAAAATTACTTGTCAGCACCAACGGAAACCTTCAGCTATCGAATTAGTGAGGCAAGAAACTTACTCTCGGCCTCGCTGATCTGCGAGTGAAGAGCATCGATGGTGGACTGAGCAGAGGCTGTGGAAAAAGAGCGAGAAAAATTGAGAAAATGAACCAAAGAAGATTACCCTGAATAGAGAAAGGACGAGTAAGGATATTACCTTGGCCTTGGGTGTCAGTCTGCAACTTCTCATACGCAAGTTCGAGCTTGCGATGCGCCAGGACGAGAGCTTGGTGCACCTTGGTGCGCTCGTTATGCGTGAGATGGACAAATAAGACAAATAGTATGGAAACGTCAAGTCAAGCAGCCTGCTAAAAGCTTAAGAGCTTACAGCCGAGTAAGTTCCTTACTCGACAGTAACCTCGAGGGCTAGGGATTGAAGCTCTAACATATAAGTTTGGCATAAGGAAATAAAAAAGCTTAAGAGCTTACAGCCGAATAAGTTCCTTACTCGACAGTAACCTCGAGGGCTAGGGATCGAAGCTCTAACACATGAGTTTGTCATAAGGAATTGAGAGAGCTTAAGAGCTTACAGCCGAGTAAATTCCTCACTCAACAGTAACCTCGAGGGGCTGGGATTTGGAGAAGAAAGTGGAGCCGGCTGACTGGGCTCAGCAGTTTTGCTGGCTCCAAGATCAGGAAGTTGTTCATTCACACCAACCTGAGGGCCGATGCCAGAGGAACTAGTGACGGAAGGTTTCTCGGCGCTAGAAT
This sequence comes from Avena sativa, assembly GCA_916181665.1. Taxonomy (NCBI): domain Eukaryota; kingdom Viridiplantae; phylum Streptophyta; class Magnoliopsida; order Poales; family Poaceae; genus Avena; species Avena sativa. The sequence continues at coordinate 104,017,027 of OV702282.1, forward strand.
CACTGGCACCAAGATCAGAAAATTGTTCCTGGCCAGCGCCAGGGGCGCTAGCCGAATGACCCACTGGGTCTGACTTACACTGAGAGGCGTGAGCCTCAACAGTGGGAGCCTCGACTCGGACGGGACTCGGCGCCGCCGAGTCAGCTGGAGGAGGCACAGGCCTTAGCGGCGAGGCAATGCTAGAAGCAGCCTGGTTCGCCGACAAGGGTGCGACGCTGAAAACAACGAGACATGTATAAGAGAACATCAACGACAAAAAAGAAAGAACAAAGAAAGCAGAGTATAAAAACTTACCCGGTGACAACGGGGTCACGGGTGACTCGGCGTGTGATCCGGAGCCCAGCGGCTTGGCGGGTCTCAGCCAGAGTGGCAGCAGCAGAGGCAGCAGGAGCTGCTGGAGTGGGCTTGCTCTTCTTGGCCGGCTGAGTGATGGAGGAGGCTCCGCGTCGCTTCGGCTTGGCGACGGGGATCTTGCCGACTCCGCCCACGGCGAGAGGAGGAGTGTCATGTACCTGGCTAGCTGCATAAGTAAATAACGGGCTTACTCGGATAAGTTGGGAGACTAAGGTCACAAGGCATATACCTCTAAAAGCGTACAATCATCATCCTCATCATCGTCAGACCAATCTTGTAAGGGGTTGCGAGATCGACTCTTACCTGAAGCTGAAGCAGCCGCAGCGTGCGGGATGGGCATGAAGCACTCCAGGTCATACTCGACTTCATCCGAGTCGGAGCGATCCCCGTTATAACCAGGGGGGGACAGTACTGTCATCAACCTGGTGAATAAACTGAAAGTGGCAAAAGAGCTAAAGCCTACTCGGCAAGGAAAATGACTCGGAAAACTTACCTAGGGGACAGGCCTGACCCGGCTAAACAGAGGGCAACTCCAAGCCCAATAATCCGCCAACTTCAATTTAAAGATTGAGCTTACTCGGCGGGCAATGGAGTCATGGGTGAGCTCCTTAGTGGAGTGCCGAGTGGGATCGTGGGATCCACTCATGAAGCACATCTTGTGGCTCCTCTCTTGGATGGGGCTTACCCGACGTGAGATGAAGGCGCACATGAGGTCAGTGTCGGCAAGATGAAAATTTTCATCCGGCGACAACAACCTTTCCAGGATCGCGTTAGCCTCATTTACCGCAGCGTCTTGGTCGCGCGGGTCAAGCTGCCAGAGCTTCTTGTTGGGGACCCCATCCGAGAAAGGGGGGAGCCGGATGTTATCGGTGGACCCGCTGTTTTTGACATAGAAAAAGGTTTTATGCCACTTCTTGCAAGAATCAAGCCCAACAACCCGAGGAAAGATGGAGTATCTCCTAGGCATGATGCTAGCAGCACCGCACCGAGTCGGCTTTTTCTCGGCACGAGGAGCACCAGGCTGGGGAACAACCTGAACCCTAAATCTAAAATGTTTGGCCCACAGAAGAACTGTAGGCCAAATTCCGAGGTAAGCCTCGCAAGCAGAGATAAAACAGGAAAGAGAGCCAATCGCATTGGCAGTAAGATGATGGGTTTGCCAATGGAAGGTGGAGATAAACGAGGAGAAGAAGGTGCTCACTGGAAGAGCAAAACCATGCTCAAAATGAGAAAGGAAAACCACCCGCTCGTTATCTTCGGGTTTGGGAGAAATCTCACCGGTGGGGAGACGACAATACACTTGCAGCGGGATGCGCCTGGTGGAGCGGAGCCACTCTACCTCCTCGGTGGAGACCTCCAAGCCTTCCCAGCCGCCGCGCTCGCCGGCGGGAATCTCCTGCTCCTCAGCACCAGCAGCGCCGTCGCGAGCGTCCATGAGTTCTGCAGATTCAATCTCCTCCGTAGTTGGAAGAGGTTTGGAACAGCGCGGACCCGTGGTGGAATGGAAAGAAAAGAGGGGCGATTGTGAGACAAGAACAGGAGGAAGAGAAAACCGCAAAGGGGGCGGTTCGATTTTGCAGGCGCAAGGAAGAAGAAAAGGCAAGGGAAAACTGAACGGGCGTGGGGGAAGTGGAAACCCCCAACCCCTACTTAAGGACAGTAAAAACCCTGGTAGTGGGATCCATCTGTGTCGTGCGGCCAGCGTGTGGCCGTGTACCAGGCCGGGTAGGCCAATCAGCAAGCGCCACGTAGCCAGTGATACATGAAAAATCCCGTGCCACGTCATGGAAGGAAGGACAAGAGGCGCAGGCCGATGGGACTGCCACAGTGACGGGGAATAACTGCACAGCCGTCACTGTGCCGCTAGAGCTTGGAACAAAAATTGAGGCAAGTAATCATGATTACCAGCCGTCAGTGACTGAAGCACGCCGAAAATGACTCGGAATTGGCCAAAATGACTCGGCTCGAGGAAAAAATGAGCCAAGAAGTCAAAGAATCGACCCGGAAACTGTTAGACAGACCCGACAAGGTGCAAAATTGCGACAGATAGAGACAAAAACTAAGTTCCAATCACACAAAAGGAACTTGGAGACGCCTAACAGCTTGAACTGCTAGACCTCACCAACTTCGGGGAATAATGTCGGGGGGATAACCCCCGGTAGGGTCACGAGAGGTGAAACATAGCGCAGCTTTGTTAGCTCCAAGTAAAGAAAGAACCAGGCCGGGTAAGAACGGCCGGGTAAGACAAGCATGAGCGGCCGACATATAAACTATGTCGGCCTGCATAAGACAAAGTTGTAATCCTTGCAGGAACCGACGAGCTGAGTCTACCGGCGAAGGGCCAAGTCAAGAAGGATGCGTGGCACCTTTCCGAGTAAGGTTCAGGAGGGACCATGGTAAAGCATGGTCAAAAGAGAAGGGCGATGCCGGGTGACACAAAAGGAGCCGGGTGACGCCCAAAGCATACCCTAACGTACAAAGTTACAACATGACGCCAAACGAAACAGGAAGCAGCGTACCAGAAGACCGTTAGCTGTCAAGCTTTATGGGCTGGGACATTGGGCTTAGGGCAAGCCCATGACCAGGCCCACATTATAGGGACCAAGATCCAAACAGTAAACCCTAGAACCCAAAGGGGTATAAGCTAGCTAGCACTGCCTATATAAGGAAGGGCATAGCTGTAGTAGAAGGAGGTTGGACCAAGTAGGGAACTAGTGCACAAAACCCTAGTTCATATAGCTCAAAGAGCACTTGTAATCTTGGGATATCGATCAAAATACAAAGTCTGGAGAGTTCTTCTTGTTCTTCGTGCATGGCTCGACTGTGCACTCCCTCCCCGGTGACCACAAGCACCCATTCGGCCCCCAACTTAAGCCTACCCATGGCATCTACCGTGCCACCACCACGACAGTCGCCTTCAAAGTTCATAAGGGTGACTGGATACAAATAATTTAACAACAAGCAATATCAACATTATGAATCAATCAATAAGTTTTGGGATAATGCACATTAAACTAAGAATGCCAACTATGCTCTCTTAATTGGTGCAAAAAGATAGAAGACGGAGACTCAACATAAAGGTAAAGAGAAAGGCCCTTCGCATAGGGAAGCAGGGATTTAAGTTTCATAAAGAGCTTCCAAAAATTATGGTACTTATTAGCTTTCAACTCTCATTGACCCTATCATAAGAATCTTGAAGTGATTAAGGTTAAAGTGAAACAAATATGAAGTATATGCTTGACAGATCATAAGTTGGCAATCTCATGTCCCTTGAGCACGAGGGTCGTTCTTCATGCTACTCAACTTTAGTCACAAGCAAGTTCTTGTCATTGTAAGTATATGTGTATCATAGAGAACCGCCAGCGAGGTACCCCTTGACCCATGACATAGGAGCTATCCCATATAAAAATGACAAGGCAACAGATAGTGAGCATCTCAGTGATCTTTTTTATTTACCATGAGTATGGTGATTTTTTATTTTTTTCTATATATTTTTTTCTAAAGATGCTTCATAGATTGCTCACTATGGTTATGCTGCAAGTTTCCACCATGATTAGGCATGGCTTAGTCTACCCTCCCAGGCATTTCTCTAACATATATATAATACTCCATGAACTTACAAGCTCCCCTTTTATTTCACACCGCCGACATCCATAAACAAAAGATCATGATATCAACTGGATAATATGTACATGTGTTGAAAGCGTTCCCCATGACAACATGGTTATGCTGATTCCAAACTTATAAGTGCAATCATATAAACAACATAGATGACACAATGGTTCAAGTTTATTAGGTGCAAGAAAGTAAAGTGTGCCATCAAGTTTGTGAGAGCTTTAATCACTAATTTTCACATAACAAGTTTAATTTGGAAGATAGATTAAAATATGAATATACTTGGAATGGTGTACAGACCATGCATAGGAATTTATAGTGGACTCTTTTGAATAACTTGGTTTCTTGGGAGTTGGATGCACGATTAGAGCTCAAACTCAGTATAAGTGGTGGCTAGCAAAAGACTGGGAGCGACCAACTAATTGAGCAATAATGGCCATAATGATGCAAAGCGACAAAACATTATTAATTAAAGCATAAAGTGATATCACAAGTCAAAAACTAAATGATCATAGAAGCTAAGGTGACTGGTTCATACTCTTAACATGGTGTAAGCATGTGCCAAGTTAACTCAAATAAAGCATCATAGGAGAATATCACAATATTATGCTTTTGTATGCTAAAACAACGCATGATTCTTTCAAGGCACATTAAGAAATATCAATTGTTTGGAACAAGTCATGCTACAACAATAATTACTAAGAATATGGTCAAAGCAACATCTAGCATGAAATGATAAAGTCTAAGCCACAGTCAAAACAATGTTCCTTTTGTACCACTTAAGCATGAAGCTTCCTACTCTTTTCCGACACCAATCAATTTATTTGAAACAAATACGAATGAAGGGGTCCAACTAATTTATTCAGCAAACCAAACAAAATAAAACTAAAAACAAAAACAAAAACAAAGATGCTCCAAGAACAACACAATAGTGCATGAAACAATAAAAATGAAGTGTCTAGAAAGAGACTTGAGATTTTTATTGATGAAGAGGGGGATGCCTTGGGCATCCCCAAGCTTTGACGCTTGTACCTCTTGAATATTTCTTGGGGTGACACGAGTGGCATCCCCAATCTTGATCTTTTGTCCATTCTTCATCTCATCACATCATTCTTTCCCTACACTTGAAAATTTCCTTCATACAAAACTTCACACAATCTTCATTAGTAACATTAGTCTATTAAAGATAATATGCCTTTTGGTTTAGTTTCAACACAAGTAAAACTTCCATTAGAACACAGAATATTGTAGCAAATTATTATAAAAGCTCAAGTGATCAAACAGAACTCAAAAAGAAACCGATAAGAAGCAAATGCAAATAATGGCAGAAATCTGTCAAAACAGACCAGCAGGTAAAAACCGGTTTTTTCGAAGACCTTCTGTTGCTCAAATAGAAAAGTGTTGAACTAACGAAAGTTAAATAATAACCTGGGGCATAAGATCAAAAAACTACAGCTCAATCCAACGTACTGGTATTTTTCATGAATTTTTACAGTGAAGCAAAAAAAACTGTTTCGGGACAACAACTTCCCCAAATCTTACTTCTCTCTCATTAGAGGTTATTCTTGGCACAAAAACCACAATAAAAGGATAAGAAGAGGTTATTACAGAGGCAATAAATTCAAAGACTGAACAAAAGGAAAACTTACTAAAATTTGGGTTATCTCCCAATAGTACTTTTCCTTAACGCCTTTAAGTTAGGCATATGAAGCAAGAATCAAGTATTTTCGAATGAAGAAGCATTAACATCAAATTTTGTTTAAATAGGAGGAGTAAAAGGTATCTTCTCTCTCTTTATAGGGAAGTTTTCTATACCTTTCTTGAGTGGGAATTGATATTTAACGGTGCCTTCCTTCATATCAATAATGGCACGAACAGTTCTAAGAAAAGGTCTTCCCAAAGTAATAGGACAAGAAGCATTGTATCCAACATCAAAAACATTGAAATAAACAGGGACAAAGGCATTGTTAACCATAATAAGAACATCATTAATACTCCCCACAAGTTTCTTTTTAGCATTATCATCAAGATGGACATCTAAATAACAATCTTCCAATGGTGGCAAATCAAGCATTTCATAAATTTTTCTAGGCATAATAGAGACACTAGAACCAAGGTCACATAAAGCTTTGAGATTAAAATCATTCACTTTCATATTAATGATGGGTTCCCAACCATCTTCTAATTTCCTAGGAATAGAAGCTTTATGTTTCAATTTTCTTCTTTAATTTTAGTAGAGCATCTATAATGTGTTTTGTAAAATCCATATTCATAGCACTAGCATTAGGACTTCTAGCAAGCTTTTGTAGGAACATAATTACTTCAGAAATATTGCAACCATCAAGATCAAAATAAAAATTAGCATCCAAGGTAGTAGAGTTATTTTTTCCCATATTTTGAAATTTTTTAGCATTTTTATCGGGTTTAGGCATTGTTGCAAAAGGAATGGGGACTTCTTGTGGTTTGCTAGCATCAACATTGGTGGTGGTAATAGTACAAACACTATTATTTCTAGCAATTTCATCTTCTCTTTCCAACTTAGCATGCAATTTAGCTAACAATCTAACATTTTCATCAATTCTAACTTGTATGGCACTAACACCATCAAAGGGGTTTTCCATGGTTTCAGGTTTAACAGCCATTTTATTAATCAAAGAGATTGTGCTTCATACAAAGATGAAATATTTTTTCCGACATTCAAAAGCTTTTCCTCCATAGTTTTGTTGAAAGTAGTTTGTTTACTAATAAACTCCTTAAGCATGACTTCAAGTTCAGAAGGAGCACTTATATGTTGTAGGAATTTCCATATGCATTTCCATTATTAGGAGGATATGGCCTATAATTATTATTACCAAAATTATTCCTATAGGCATTGTTGCTAATATTGGTATTTCTAATGAAGTTCACATCAACTTGCCCCTCCTGAGTAAACAAATAGGCTAAAGGAACATTATTTGGAACAATATGAGCTTTTTCATTAACAAGCATTAACATAATAACATAAATTTTATCACTCAAGGAGGAGGTTTCTTCAACAGGATTTACCTTCTTACCTTGTGGAGCTCTCTCAGTGTGCCATTCAGAATAGTTGACCATCATATTATCAAGGAGCTTTGTTGCAACACACAAAGTAATGGTCATAAAGGTACCTCCAGCAGCAGAATCCAACAGATTTCTTGAAGAAAAATTTAGTCCTGCATAAAAAGTTTGGATAATCATCCAAGCATTCAGTCCATGAGTGGGACAATTCTTTACCAAAGATTTTAATCTTTCCCAAGCTTGAGCAACATGTTCATTATCAAATTGTTTAAATTTCATTATTTCACTTCTCATAGATATAATCTTAGCAAGAGGATAATATTTTCCAATAAAAGCATCTTTGCATTTAATCCAAGAATACATACTATTTCTAGGCAAAGATAGCAACCATTCTTTAGATTTTCCTCTCAAGGAGAAAGGAAACAATTTAAGCTTAATAATATCTCCATCTACATCCTTATATTTTTGCATCTCACAAAGTTCAACAAAATTTTATTAAGGTGAGCAGCAGCATCATTAGAACTAGCACCAGAAAATTGTTCTTTCATAACAAGATTCAACAAAGCTGGTTTAATTTCATAAAAAGTAGCATCAGGAGCAGTTGGAGCAATAGGTGTGCAAAGGAAATCAGTGTTGTTGGTGCTAGTGAAGTCACACAACTTGGTGTTTTCAGGAGTATTCATTTTTGCAGGAATAAAGCAAGCCAACATAAATAGCAACTAAAATTGGAACTAATTTTTGTGTGTGTTTTTTATAAGAAAAATCAAACCAAGAAAAACTATTTTTTTTGTATTTTTGATAAAAAGAAACAAGCAAAACAAAGCAAAAGAAACTAAGCAAAACAAAAACAAAGTAAAGAGATTGGTTGTGAGAGACTCCCCTTGCGAGAATCTTCTTTCTCCCTGAAAAGTGATTGACGAGGAGGAAGAGATTGAAGCTGTCCTTAACTCCCCGGCAATGGCGCCAGAAAAGTGCTTGATGGCTCAGATATGTAGAGCTCGTTGGGAACCCTAAGAGGAAGGTATGATGAGCACATCAGCAAGTTTCTCTCAGTTATGAAACCAAGGTTATCGAACCATTAGGAGTAAGGAAACAACTCCAAGTTGTTGCTAGCAACTTGGAACCTGCACAACACGACCACATAACTTTTCCCCAACTTATAGTGAGGTTGTCAATCTCACCGATTGCTGAAAACAAAGGATAACATGAATAGTGTGGAAGATAGTGATTTTCTTATAGAAAGTAAACAGTAAACTATAGATGGTATATCAATGATAAAGGAATGGACCGGGGTCCACAGTTCACTAGAGGTGTTCTCCTTAAGATAGATAGCATGTTGGGTGAACAAATTACAGGGGCAATTGATAGATTGAGAAAGCATAACAATGCATATACTAGGCATATTGACTCCTATGAGATTTGTTTAGGCATTACAACATAATACATAGACCATAATCCAACTGCATCTATGACTAGTAATCCACCTTCAGGTTATCATCCGAAACCCTTCCAGTATTAAGTTGCAAGCAACAGATAATTGCATTAAGCAATGTGTGTAAAGTAAACAATACAATTGCCCCATGGACAAAGGATTGTTGTTTTCTCTCTTGTAGAAATAGCACATCTACAACCTTAGAGATTTCTGTCACTTCCCCAGATTACTAGAGGCATGAACCTACTATCCAGCATAAATACTCCCTCTTGGAGTTGCAGGAATCTACTTGGCTAAGGCATCTACTAACAACGGAGAGCATGCAAGATCACAAATAACATAGACATGATAGAATCAATAATCAATCTAACATAGTATCTCAATATCCATCGGATCCTCGCAAACACAACATGTATGATTACAAATAGATGATCTTGATCATGAATGGAGCTCACAATATCTAAACATGATAGCACAAAGGAGGATAAACAACCATCTAGCTACTGTATGGACCCATAGTCCAAGGGTGAACTACTCACGCATCACTCTGGAGGCTGGCATGGTGATGAAGAAGGCCTCCAAGATGATCTCTCCACTTTGGCAGGGTGCCGGGAAGAGCTTTAGATCCCCCGATCTAGGGACGATGGTGGTGGCGGCTACAGACTGTTTCGTGGAGATTTGATCGAGTCCTTAGGGTTTTTTGCATCGGTGTTCTTTTATAGGCGAAGTGAAGGGATACGGGTAGGCTACACTAGCGCAAATCAAAATTTTCTACCACATAAACTAGGATTACTGTTGTCATAGATCTCGGGATTACCACTAGACGCGTAGTTGCGGAACTTGATGAAGCGCGTCGAGGCAGTATAGAAGTTCCACGTCTCCTCCTTGTCCTCATCCTACAGGCAGCTCCCCTAGCGCGGCTCGTCCAAGTGATACAGATTCAGCACCTCCGAGGTATCCACACATGCAGGGTGGAAGCGTCAGACGCCTGACTGCTAGGTCCGCGCGTGCAACATAGGCCTGAGGAGTGGCGGCTGGGTGGAATGCTCTACCTCGGTCAGCTTGCCCCACCCTGTCTTATATAGGCGTACCTAGTGGGTTTCTACATTAGCAGCCCATTAGTAGCCTAAGCCTGGTCTAATTCGGATCCAATCCTCATTAGGCTTCTAGCCCCTTAAGTGTGTGACATACACTTATTCTGTCAATAGTTGGTAGCGGCCTCTAGCAAGACGTGCCAACTCCTAAACGCATACAAAGTTCATTTCGGACGAACCATCACAAGGTTAAGTACATGTCTTTCCCTTTGCCTCGCGATATTTGGTCTAGCTCCAAGCTGACCTCCCTTTCTCGATACTGTGATTCGGAATACCTTTACTCGGTTAACTCTTAACCATATGTAGCACGACCATGCATTTCTGGATCCGATCACTCGAGGGGCCCAGAGATATCTCTCTCAAGTAGAGAGGGGCAAATCCCATCTTGATTGACCAATCCCTTGCAACATGCTTCAGGACAAAACCCGAAAGCTACCTTTATAACTACCCAGTTACGGAGTAGCGTCTGATATCCCCAAAGTAGGTCGATCCACATCTCAAGTACATGCGACAATCTCAGGTCTAAGGACAAAACGTACATGATGTCTAGAGAGAGCTGCAAGTCTAATTGCTAGTCTCAAGTTGGGTCAGTCCAACCCCATGTTCATAACATGTGTCCACGTCGTTGGTTTGACATCTCCATGTCTATGACTTGCGAAACATAGTCATCAACCAATTGATGTGCTAGTCTAATATTCACGTGTGTCCTCACATGAACTCCGACTAGGGACAACTATTAGATATCCATACAAGTAAAGAGTTTCACAAACAATTCACATAATTGCCAATAAATAAAAGATGCCTGATATGGAGATTCAAGGATCATTACAATAACTCATGGATACATAGGAAATATAATCATCTCTATGATTGCCTCTAGGGCATATTTCCTTCACGAAGGGGCAAGGTCGGTGGGCACCCGAGGGGCCCACACCTAGGGCTGGCGCGCCCTCCTGGCCGCGCTGCCCTAGGGTGTGGACGCCTCGAGGCGCCACTTAGGCTGACCTTCGGACTCCGTGTTCCTTCTGGTAAAATATTAACTTTGGCTTTTGTCCCGTCCAATTCTGAGAATATTTTCTTACTAGATTTTCTAAAACCAAAAACATTAGAAAACAGGCAACTGGCAATGCGGCATCTTTTCAATAGGTTAGTTCCAGAAAATGTATAAAAATACCTCAAAGTGTAGACAAAACATAAGAAAGTTGATACAAAACAAGCATGGAGCATAAAAAATTATAGATACGTTTACGATGTATTAGTCACCTCTTTCTTTATGAGTCACCCAGAACTTTAAGCATCACCCGGTGCATTTAGTTGTCACCTGGCGGCACTCTCTTCTTTTGACCCAGCTTTAGCGTGGTCCTTCTCGAATCGTACTCGTAAAGGAGATTCTTTCCCTCCTTGACTTGGCATTGCTTACCGAGACTCGTCCTGGCGTTACCTGCAGACAAAGATACTCTATACTGCCCCTGCTGACATATATCTTATGTCGGCCAAGCTCATGCATTATGACTCAGCCGTTATTGACTCGGCCTACATTGCACAAACTCGGCTGAGGTCAAGCCGTATTAGTTGTTAACTTTCACCCCTTATAACCCTATTGGGGGTTATCCCCCATTAGTCTCCGAAGCTGGTGAGGTCTAGCTGTTTTAGCTGATATCCCTTAGCAGGTTCCTTTAATGGATATGGAACTTCTCTTCTTATCTGATGTCGTGGGAATGACCACGGCAGATGCTGCAATCGGCAGCGAGTAGTAGAACATGGGGCAAGGGCGGCCAGCCATCTGCGGTGCGAGATGAGGGCGGAGACACAGGGTTTTACCCAGGTTCGGCCCCCGGAGGGTAAAGACCTACTCCTGCTAGATTGTATTATGATGGAATTACAATGGGGCGAGCTCGACATCTAGGCGGCGAGTCGCTTGGGTGGATGATGGAACGTATCCTCTACACACCCTCTAGGGAGGTTTATATAGACTCACCCCCCTAGGGTTTACAGATATCAACCGAATCAGTTAAGGTTTTGGCAGTCGTTTAACCTAATCCGACTAGGCCTATCTACTCTCCTGGGCCTTCAACTTCCAGTCGCTTGAATCCACGCCAGGTCCTGATCCATTCGCCGTCCCGCAGGCCCACTCGCCAGTTCCTGGGCCGGTCGGAAACGTCCTGCTGGATATACCCCGGTAGGCATATCCCCATCAGTAGTCCCCGAGTCCGTCGTCGGTTGGTCGCAGGTGTTCGTTGGCAGTCGGAGTATACGATTCCAATGCGGACGCCCAGTCGAATCGGCGGCGGACTCCTGAATATAGGAAAAACCAGTTACTCTAGTCGCAATGATAGCGATTAGTTGGGTCGCAGCTCGGCGAACGGGTCGGCGAATGTGCAGTCACTGTTGTAGTGATGGGGTCGGCGAGTTGAACAACGAAGTTGGACCGTTATATGAGGTCAAACTAGCCGTTGGGGTAATCCAACGGTAACTTTTGGCGTAATCACCGCGTAGTAACGGCTCCCGAAATTGGCGGGTAGCAACCGCTATATAAGGGAAATGGCAGGCGAACGGGAAGACACTCCTCCATCTTTCCTCCGATTTCGCCCACCTCCGTTTTCCTCCGCATCGCGATCCAATCGATCCAGAAACCTTCGACCTCCACGAACCTTTCAGCCAATGGCCCCCTCCACCGAACCATGGGGCAGGTCCAAGTGCACCAGGGCGCTACTGGCATCCTTCGAGGAGGCCGGGATCCTGCGCGCCGGCAGGTGGCGCATCCCCGCGGCCGGAGAGGTGACTCCGGATCCGCGCGAGGGAGAGTTTGTTTGCTTCACCAGCCATATGGAACGGGGGCTGGGGTTCCCTACGTCTCTCTTCTTCCGGCGCTTCTGCGCCTTCTACGGGATCCAGCCGTCGGACCTAGGCCCGCACAACATCGAGCAGCTCGCCATTTTCGTGGCGTTCTGCGAGTGCTACCTGGGCTGCAGGCCCTACTTCCCCCTGTGGCAAGATCTGTTCCATGGGAGGATCAGTCGTGAAGAATCAGGCGGCCCAATGCTGGCGGCGGGTGGCCTGACGTTCCAGTTGAAGTCGAAGGCCTCCTTCTTTGACCTGATGCTGCCTGCCAAGGCGGAAAGCGAGTGGAAGAAGTCCTGGTTCTACGTCACCGAGGCGACTCCAGATGGCGAGGTAGCGATCCCGAGGTACTCCGCCGACCGGCCCGAACCGCGCCGTCTCTAGGTCGGCAAGCTCCCATTAGACCAGCGGATGGTCGTGGATGAGATGCTTCAAACCATCCGTGGCCTAAAGAAGAAAGGCCTGCAGACCATCAACCTTTACAACTGATGGCTCGGGCGGCGACTTGTTCTCCTGGCCTGCCGCGATGATTACATGTACGAGTACACGGGCAGGGAAGACTCGACGAAATCCTGCCTCGCCGAGTGGAAGCTCGAAGACTACGTCCTGGCGTTGAAGAAGATCACCCAGGCGGCATACCTGGACGCGAAGGCCGGGGTCGCCCCCTACACCGCGAAGCATCCAGCCCCAACGGTAAGTCGCTGTTTTCACTACCATTCGTAGCCGTAGTTGATGCTGTCGCGGTTATACTGATATTGTCTTATGCCTGCTGTAGTTATTTCAAGTGGTGGAAGGGTGGCTCCCACCCGCGGACGACGAGAACTCGAGCTCGTCCGTCCAGGACGGGGGTGAGTCGCCTCCTGCCAAGGGCGGCGTCGAGAGCGACGCGAGTGACGACGACGACGAGCCCAGGGAAGAGGCCGCCCCAATGGTTCGCAAAACTCACGGGCAACATCAGCGCGAAATCGAGGCGAGTAGAAGCCTCGAACGTCATGACGACGATGACGAGCTTCCCGAGCACACCTCACGTCGCGAGGCCACACCGTCGAAAAAGAAGAAGAATAAGAAGGAAGTGAAGGCTCCACCAAAGAGGAAGACGAGGCCGGCAAAATAGGCATCTCCGCCTCGTTCGGCGAGTAGTTCCGACGCTACCAGCTTGGCCAAGGATGAAGCGCCGCAGACGACAGCAGCACCGGATGCCGCTGCCGGTCTAGATGAGGTACCTCTGGCCTCGCTTCCCCCCCTATTCGCCCCAGTCTCCGGGTTGGGGGTTGCTCCAGCCGCAGCAGCTTCACCTCCCAGGAGAGCTCCTGCCGAAGTCGTTCCGGAAGCTCCTGTCGCGGCCTCGTCGTCGAAGAGGCCTTTCGTGTCTTGGGCACATGATGTTTTGGAGATGGGCCTTAGTCGGAAACTGGGCCCCGAACTGGAGAAGCCGGCCAACATCCGCACGGGACTGCTGTTCATACTAGTCGCGAAGTAAGTTTCGTTCATCTGCTTGCCTTTCATTGTATTCGGACCACTTTTCTCATATAATCAATTTGCAGGACTAGAGTTAAGAAGATAGGCCACCCGTCCATGGCCAAGGTGCCACCAGTTGTCGCCGAGGAGGACGCCTCACGGAAGAGGAAAGCCGATGAGGTCGCTGCCCCCGCAGACGATGCTAAGAACGCCAAGGGTGACGATGTCGTCACGGTCTGTGACGACACGACGGCTGCTCCGAGTGATCCTCCGACTGCGACGAAGGCGGCCTTGAAGACCAAGGAGGATATTTCCTCGCCTGGGATGGCCGAGCCGGCTCCTCTTGGTGCTGGAGCGTCCACCGCGACCTTCCCCCGCTTTATGGACAAAGAGGCCACAACGAGTGGTACAACGCCATTGAGCCGCGCACCTGGGGTCGCCGAAATGGAGGCCGAGCAGCGTCGCGGACACACTCCGGCTCTTCTCGCATCTGTGGACGCGCTGCAGCTTCACGGCATGCTGGGCGCAGCCATCCAGGTATGTCCAGTCCCCGAGGATCGGGCCACTGAATTTCAGTGGTCAGATTCTTATAGTGTTTGCTTTTATTTGTAGCACCCAGTCCCCGAGTGCCTAGTCGCTGAATTTCAGCGGGTGGGCACTTAGGTTTTTTGATCTCCAGTCCCCGAGTGCCTAGTCGCTGAATTTCAGCGGGTGGGCACTTATGATTTCATTGATGTTGACTGTTTGATTTGTGCGCAGGGCTTGAAGCGTGAATCAGCCGATCGGCTTGCCGCGAAGTTTCGCGTGGAGAAGGAACTTGTTGCCGTCCAAGAAACGAACAAGGGACTCCAAGCCCTTGCTGCCAAGGCGGAGGAGATCTGCCAGGGTCTTGTTCCGGCGTGTGAACTGTCAGCGGCTCAGTCTGCCTTGAGTACGGCTGAGCAGCGGATTGCTGATCTTGAGCACGAGCTTAAGGAAGCAAAGGCGGAGGCGAGTGCGGCGGATGGGCGAGCCAGAGCTGCTGTTACGGCTGCCGTTGAAGAGCGGAAGGTCTCTGACGCCCTTGTTGCTGGGTTACAAGACGACTTCTCCTCTCTTCAAAGCTTCATCACGGGCCTCTGCCGTCCTTTGATTGGTAAATTTGCCGCCTCTTCTTGTAGTAGCTGCATTATGTAATCTTTTGTTGTACTCAGTGCCACCCTCTGTCCACAGGTCGGATTATCGACAGCTCGGAGGAGGCGCAGTCGTACGACGCGCGATAGTGTGTGGCCACTCTGGTCGACTCGGCCACGTTGTCAGCGGCTTGCATTTAGGCATATCTTTAGGAGATGTCGCCTACGAAAGTGATTCCCAGCGACCTCGTCGAAGTATGGCGGTATCTGAAGAAGGCGCCGTCAGTCATCGAGTTCATGACGCGGTCAGCGTTCCGGCGCGAGGCGGCGACGGCGCTTAGCCTTGGGCTTGCCCACTTCCCGGAGGATTTCGATCTGGACGACGTGACGAGTGGCTACCCCTCATAGACGGGCTCGGTGGAGATTGCCGAGGTGCTGAAGCTGACGGACCATGCCGCGGTATACTCCGATCGCGTCTAGGCGATGGGCGACCTCCTTCCTTATCAAGAGACGACTGTCGCGCCCAACGATCCCAAGCCGCCGCACCGGGACTTCAAGGTCGAGCAGCCCTTCCGTGCGGCGATGGCGGGTGAGCTGACGACGTACCCGTCGAACCCGTACACTCTCTTCATTCGCAACCGCAAGGGTGGAGACGAGTCGACATCGAAGCCTGCGGAATAAAAACATTGTGCCCTGGGGCGTTAGTAGCAGTTCTGCCATTGGGCTCAACTTGTATTTTGTAACAACTTTGTTCTGCTGTAATGGAATTTCGCATTATTTTGTGAACTGTCTTGTGATTTTGATTGACGATTCGACGAGTCCCCGAGCGCGTCCGCCCTTTTTATGGGGTTTACCTCGTTTGTTATGTGTTTGTGGTTTAGAATGTTTTGTCAGTTGTTGTGATATTGAGGTTGACTCGCCCGAGCTTGGAAAGCCAGTCGCTGGGCGACTCCCAAGAGTGCTATTTACCCTACCGTTTTCCCTTGCGCGAACAAGGTCGGGTGGCCGAGTCCTCGAGCGTGGTACTTGGTGGTTCTAGTCGCGGCTCTAGGGTGGGTGAGGACTGAGCGCGTTAGAGTGAGCGCACCACTCCTGCCTGGCCCGTAAGGTCAGTCGCATGGCGATTCCTGGGCACGCTCTCATACTTGGCGTTTTTCCCTAGTCGCTCGTGTTCAACTGGTCATCAGTCCCCGAGCATGGTACTTGGCCGTTCGAGTCGCTGTGTCGAGGATGCGGAGGGTCATGGTCGCTGTGAGGAGCGAAGGCAATAGTATTGGCTCGTTAAGCCAGTCGAGCTAGGCGACTCCAATGGGGCTCCGGGTAGGCGTTTTTTGTGGACGTTACAAGTCCTGGGGTAACCCAGTGCCCTCGTAACGCACTACATGGCCGTGCCGATCGTTGTACCAGAGGTTGACTTCTGCAGTTAGCTTGACGATGTTGTTACGAGTGCGAGTGGCACAAGACACGGAGATCAGACGCAATTTGCGGTAACCAATATGTTTTATTTCATAGTGGGTGGGGGGGGGGGGGGGTAAATGTATGGAGTTCTAGGAGTAGAGCTTGCAGAGGAGGTTTACATTCCACGGTCGCTTGACGTCGAGTTTCCCGTCTCCACGGACATCGGTGAGGTAGTAGGCATCGTTGCCGAGTACTCTCCCGATGGCGAATGGTCCCTCCCACGGGGGGGAGAGCTTGTGCATGCCCTTCTTGTCCTGGATGAGGCGAAGCACCAGGTCGCCTTCCTGGAAAGTGCGAGTCCTCACTCGCCGGCTATGGTAGCTACGGAGTCCTTGCTGGTAGATGGCAGTGCGGGAGCGAGCTAAGTCGCGTGCCTCGTCGAGTTGATCGACTCCATCCTGGCGTGCGAGTTCTTTTGCAGCCTCCGTGTAGTGAACAACCCTTGGCGAGTCGTGCTCTAGGTCGGTGGGCATGACTGCCTCGGTGCCGTATACCATGAAGAAGGGGGTGAACCCTGTCGACCTGTTGACAGAGGTGCGGATGCCCCAGATCACGGAGGGTAGCTCCTCGACCTAGCACCCGGCGGTGCGTTCGAGTGGTACTTGGAGTCATGGCTTCAGTCCATGGAGGATGCTCTAGTTGGCCCGTTCCGCCTGGCCATTGGATTCCGGGTGGGCGACTGAGGCAAGGTCGAGTTGGATGTGGTGCTCTTCGCAGAACTCGGCCATGGCTCCTTTGGCGAAGTTGGTGCCGTTGTCCGTGATGATGCTGTTTGGGAACCCGTAGCGATATATGAGCTCGCGTAGGAACTTGGTGGCGGTCTTCCCGTTGGATTTCCGGACTGGCTTGGCCTCCACCCACTTTGTGAATTTGTCGACCGCGACCAGGAGGTGAGTGAAGCCGGAGGGGGCCTTTTTGAAAGGGCCTACCATGTCCATACCCCACACGGCGAACGGCCAGGTGATGGGGATTGTCTTGAGCGCCGAGCTCGGCACGTGGGTCTGGTTGGCGTACTTATGGCACCCGGCGCACCGCTGGACAATGTCGACAGCGTCTGCGTGTGCGGTGGGCCAGTAGAAGCCGTGTCGCATAGCCTTTGCGACCAGGGAGCGGGCGTCGGCGTGGTGGCCGCAGTCGCCTTAGTGGATGTCATGGAGGATTTTGCGTCCTTTAGCGGGTTGGACGCAGCGTTGGAACACACCGGTCACGCTGCGTGTGGCATCCCGCAAAACCACTACTAGAAAATCGCGTTGTTTTTGTGCATTGCATCATCATGACCGCATGCTCATGTCATCATGCCACATTGCATTTGAGCACCGTCATCATCTTGCATTTGCTTGCATAAAACTATTTTCGGGAAAACCTAATTTTTTTTCTAAACGCCCCGTCTTTATTCAAACGCAAAACCCGGGTCTCCGGATTATTTTGTTTTGTCTGCTATCGGTTTGCAAAAGCCTTGTTTTAAACAAATAAAATATTAAATTATTTTAATGGGGGCAGCCAAACCGGGCCGAACCGACCCAGTCGGCCACCCCCAGTTCAGAACGGTCCACCCAAAATCCTAAAACTACCAGTCCTATTCTACCCACCCCTCCTCCACCTCACCCGGACCAATCCCTGGCTGCCACCTCACCTCACCCTTCCCCCTAGCCAATCAAACCCTGCCACCTCACCAACCTGAACCACTCTCCTTCCCCTCTCTCTCTCTTCCCTGGCCCCACTCCCTCACACACACGCAGCACACCCCACACACTGCCAGCCGGCCCCACCCCACACTCAACCACCCCAACCCCACCGAGCCAGCCACACCTGCTCACCCCGACCCCACCCTGGCCCCGCAGACCCCCGGTCCCACCTCCCCACCTTCCTCCCTCGTCTCCTCTCTCCCCACGCCCCGACAACCCCCCTTCCCCGTCCCGCCGGCTCCCCTCCCCGTCCGCTCTCCTCCCCGCGCGTCCTGCCTTCCCCGCCTCGCCGCTCCCCTCCGGCGCCTTCCGGCGAGCGCCGCCCCTCGCCCGAGCGCGCCACCCCGGCCGCCTCCTTCCTCTGGCCGACCGTCCCCGGGCCCCCTCGTCTGCGCGTCGCCCCGGCGACCCTCGCCCCGCGCGCGCCCGCCTCCGGCCGGGCCAGCTTCCCCCCGGTCGCCTCCTCGCCGCGGCCTCCTTCCTCCGCCGCGTCTCCCCTCCACCGCCGGTCTTCCTCGACGCCGCCGCCCCCTTCTCCTCTCCTCCGGCCGCCGGCGCGCCCCTCCCTCTTCTCCACGCGACCTCGCCGCCCCGGCCGGCCGCCGCCGCCCCGCTCGGCCTCCCTCTGCCCCGCCTGCCCCTCGCCAGCTCCTCCCCGATCCC
This sequence comes from Avena sativa, assembly GCA_916181665.1. NCBI lineage: Eukaryota > Viridiplantae > Streptophyta > Magnoliopsida > Poales > Poaceae > Avena > Avena sativa. The sequence continues at coordinate 104,035,778 of OV702282.1, forward strand.
CGCCCAGAGCGCCGCCGCCACGCTCCCTCGCCGGCCCTCCTCCCCTCGACACCGGCGCCGGCCTCGCCCCGCCTCGGCGTTCCCCCTCCGTCGGCTCACCTCTGCACCTCCCCGTCGGCCGCCGTCGTCGCCGATGCCCATCTGCCTCCAACCGTGAAGGGTTCCTGTGTAGTACCAAGCTTCTGTACCGCTCGACCAAGTGGGGTTCCAGTTCGAGTTGCGGCATCCAATAGGTGCACCACACGATGTTTCGTCCTGAGTCCAAGGTCTCCCGAGCTGCAAGGTCCCCATGATCTACAAGGGTGCGACACCCTCTTCGGCGACAAGGCCGTCGGCAGCCACGCATGCCTTAGAGTACCAAGATCTTCTTATCGACAAGATCCCTGGCGCAAGTTGACAACGAAGTATCAAGAAGGAGCCTCGAGAACGCCGACGTGGAACGCCAAGAACTTCTACCGGAGACCGACCCGATACACGGACCCGAAGACCGCGGATGCGACAAGATCGTTGCTCGGACGCCAAGACCGGCACATGGAACGATAAGCGCTTCATCTCGGATACGCCAAGTACTTCATCCAGATGCCCAGACCGACTCGATGGCACGGACCGACAAGATCTTCGTGACGACAACGACCAGGGCGGATCCGATGCGCCCCGACGCCGAACCAAGTCCTGCTTCCCGGAATGCCAAGATCTACTCTGTATCCGAGAACGATCCCGCCGAGACCAAACCGTCGAACCTGGACCCTGAGACCGACCCCGAACCCCCGGAACCCCAAGATCTGCCGAACCCTAATGTGTGACCCTGATCCGAGCCCCTATTTTTTTATAAATGCCATCTATATACTTGTTGCATATTAAATTGTCCATGCATGCATCCTTGTCTGGGTTTGGGGGCCTTATGCCAATTCACCTCATAATTAAATATGGGGCCCATATGCGGGCAAATCTAGTATCGTATTGGCCTCATTTAAATTTGTGTAGCGAACCGATGATATAATCTTGCCTTGTTAAAACAACATTTAAATTGCGGGGTTCTAAATAACTTGAATCGTTTAATTAATTGTCGGGGCCCCCGGTTCCGCTTAATATGATCTAATTGCATTGCACCTTTGCCATGCCATATATTATACATGCATCATGCCGATCTTCTGCCATTGAATTAAATAGTGTATCCGGTGTTTATTCTAGTGTTTTGCTTCTTCGCGGATAAGGCCGTTGAGTTGATGTGAGCTTCGTCCCGATCTTCGGTTGAACCTTCGGCAATGTTTTCAGGCGAGCATCTCCCCCTTTCTACCTATCTTACTTTTATAGTATTTATTCCCTCCTGTTGATCTATTGCTATCTGTGTTGCGATGCTCTAGTTTTCGTACCCGTGATATCCCTTGCAGCCATATATTACCTTGGACACATCCTATTACCTATTGTTTGGTAGATAGTTGGACTTGCGCGTCGTAGTCGCTTACTTCAGTGCTGTTGTGTGTCGCCACGTTCCACAGTTGTTGGAGTATTGCCGCATGTTGTATATTGGAGATAAACATGGCTTTATTTATTGCTCACTTTACTTACTGTTTAACAACTAAAATTGAAGTAGGTAAGCAGAGGCACAGGTGGGCAATAGATGTTATTTGGTTGTTAACCGTCCACTTGTGTCCCGTAGGACCCCGAGTGCTTGATACCTGTTCCTTGATTTATCGCGCTATCCACATACGGGGAATTATGGGCCCCCCTTAGCCAGAGCTTGATTCAGTCTTATTTCTTGGGGCCACAAACTAGTTTGGGGTTTTATTACTATCCTGTACTTATGCCATGCTTTACTGCTTTATTTACGATTGTGCGAGGAGCACACTGTACTGTTTAGGATCGGGACACGATTTCGCGGTGTCAACAAGCTCAGTTTTGGGTTCCCAGTCGTTCACAGCCGTCCACCCAAACCTTGAGGCCATCTCGGAGCCGGCCGACTTCGTTGCGGGTCTACTTTAAGGGGTGGCCCCCTGAAATATTTCTGAATCCTGTGATTGCTTTGTCGTGAAAGCCTCGTTGGGTTTTGATTTGGTTTTTCCGAGGTTGATCGTGTGTGTGTTGCTATTGGTGCACCCCGGCCGGGTAAAACTTTCTGAAAGCCGTGTCCGCGGTCATGGACGACTTGGAGCACAGTATCTCGATCATAGACAACTATAACTAAAGTAGTGCTATAAATTTGACTTTATAATGACTAGCCATCAGATTCACTATAATGGAATGGCTGAATAAAACTGCCAACAATTGCTTGTTTGAGTTGTCGCTTGCGACCATTGTACCTGACTAGTAAGTATTGCAACTACAACGGAATGGCTAAATAAAAGTACCAACAACTGCTGGGTTTTGGGTTATCTCATGCTAATCGTATATTTGACTAGTAAGTGTTGCAACAACAACGGAATGGTTAACTAAAAGTGCCCACTGCTTATTATATCAGGAGGATTATCTATACCTGACTAGTAATTGGTGTAACGATAACCGAATAAATAAAACTGCCAACTGTGTGAGTTCCTCGGTGGACTTCCTCGTTTGGTCTCGAGGGGGAAATACCAGGATGGGATTGTTTGGTGTAAGATTCAGGTTGGATCCGAATAGCTCTTTCTTACCCCTTTCTGGTAGCCGCCAGTTGTATCGAGTCTCTATAGGTTGTTTAGTGCATGCTGCCGCTGCCGCTTCAGTCCACCATACCTATGTAGGCGAGGACCGCCGAATTCTAGTCTCGCCGTGTACTGGCCTCAGTACTGACGCTCCTCCTTTTCCTTTGCCCTTTGTCGGCACCCCTTTTGTTTTAGCAGGTTTCGACGTCGTTAGCAGGGTTACCCTTCCGGCTTGGCCTGGGCAGGGTTATGGACGCCATTGGTTATTCTTCAGGGCTCTTAGCCCCATTTGCATCTTGTCCGTAGCGGGACGCTCTAGCGTTTTCAAGGTGATTTGGTTCTTTGTTCTGTATATCTGTATTCTTGACTCATGGAGTCGCTGTTGTATATATATCTGTTCTGTTGGTCCCATCGAGGACTGTTGTGTAATGTTATTGCTTCGTTTTCCACCCGCACGAAAGAGCCTGGTGGGCACCTTAGAATCGTTTCTATGCGGGTTTGGCGGGTTTCGCTAAAACTTGCATAGGGCCGATTCTGAGGGTGTTACAGAGTGGTATCAGAGCTCAGCAGTTGCGATACCCCACAAGTCCAGCCTGTAGGATAACCTAGCTAACGGCCGAAGTAGAGTGTCAAAACTATTTTTGAAAAATCGGTTGGATAGTTCTGATTTTATTCCTTACCCCTCTTCTATTCTCCTCTCACCTCTGCGTGTTTTGAATCCGCTCTCTTCTCTCTCTTCGAGTCCAGGATTTCTCGTGGTTGGGTTCCGTCGTACCTTCAGGTTTTCGCTTCCTCCTCTGATAACGGTGTTCTACCATCCAGTGTTCAAGCTGCCTGAGGAATCCGTCTACGGTGGTACCATTCTTTGTTCCTTGTTTGTGCCTTCCGGTGTTTTCCGACGCGACGACATCATCTACGCCAGATCCGATGCAGAGTCTGCATCACTCCTTTGTTTCCGAACCTCGATTGTCGAGATCTTTAGTCTAATTCCGAGAGTTGGTTGCATAATTCGCCTATTCGTGTGCAGAGTAATGGTTTGGGTGCGCGATGGACTGATCACCATCCGACTACTCTTGTCATTCGCTCTTGTACATCGAATCAGTGGATCCAGCAGTTTTACTCTGTCCACGGAAGTTAGGGGTGGCTTTATTTGTTGATACCTCTACCTTCGACCTTTTGTTCCCGGAGTGTTCCTTCGACGATCACGGACAACGACCTCTTGTTAGTGGTGTCGCGAAGATCTACACGGAGCGAGAAGATTCAGATCGCCGCCCTTCTTCCGGTACCATGAGGCGGATCTCGAGGGCGAGATCCATTGTTAGTGGTGTCGAATTGTGGCATCCCGCAAAACCACTACTAGAAAATCGCGTTGTTTTTGTGCATTGCATCATCATGACCGCATGCTCATGTCATCATGCCACATTGCATTTGAGCACCGTCATCATCTTGCATTTGCTTGCATAAAACTATTTTCGGGAAAACCTAATTTGTTTTCTAAACGCCCCGTCTTTATTCAAACGCAAAACCCGGGTCTCTGGATTATTTTGTTTTGTCTGCTATCGGTTTGCAAAAGCCTTGTTTTAAACAAATAAAATATTAAATTATTTTAATGGGGGCAGCCAAACCGGGCCGAACCGACCCAGTCGGCCACCCCCAGTTCAGAACGGTCCACCCAAAATCCTAAAACTACCAGTCCTATTCTACCCACCCCTCCTCCACCTCACCCGGACCAATCCCTGGCTGCCACCTCACCTCACCCTTCCCCCTAGCCAATCAAACCCTGCCACCTCACCAAGCTGAACCACTCCCCTTCCCCTCTCTCTCACTTCCCTGGCCCCACTCCCTCACACACACGCAGCACACCCCACACACTGCCAGCCGGCCCCACCCCGCACTCAACCACCCCAACCCCACCGAGCCAGCCACACCCGCTCACCCCGACCCCACCCTGGCCCCGCAGACCCCCGGTCCCACCTCCCCACCTTCCTCCCTCGTCTCCTCTCTCCCCACGCCCCGACAACCCCCCTTCCCCGTCCCGCCGGCTCCCCTCCCCGTCCGCTCTCCTCCCCGCGCGTCCTCCCTTCCCCGCCTCGCCGCTCCCCTCCGGCGCCTTCCGGCGAGCGCCGCCCCTCGCCCGAGCGCGCCACCCCGGCCGCCTCCTTCCTCTGGCCGACCGTCCCCGGGCCCCCTCGTCTGCGTGTCGCCCCGGCGACCCTCGCCCCGCGCACGCCCGCCTCCGGCCGGGCCAGCTTCCCCCCGGTCGCCTCCTCGCCGCGGCCTCCTTCCTCCGCCGCGTCTCCCCTCCACCGCCGGTCTTCCCCGACGCCGCCGCCCCCTTCTCCTCTCCTCCGGCCGCCGGCGCGCCCCCCCCTCTTCTCCGTGCGACCACGCCGCCCCGGCCGGCCGCCGCCGCCCCGCTCGGCCTCCCTCTGCCCCGCCTGCCCCTCGCCAGCTCCTCCCCGAGCCCCGCCGAGAGCGCCGCCGCCACGCTCCCTCGCCGCCCTCCTCCCCTCGACACCGGCGCCGGCCTCGCCCCGCCTCGGCGTTCCCCCTCCGTCGGCACGCCTCTGCACCTCCCCGTCGGCCGCCGTCGTCGCCGATGCCCATCTGCCTCCAACCGTGAAGGGTTCCTGTGTAGTACCAAGCTTCTGTACCGCTCGACCAAGTGGGGTTCCAGTTCGAGTTGCGACATCCAATAGGTGCACCACACGATGTTTCGTCCTGAGTCCAAGGTCTCCCGAGATGCAAGGTCCCCATGATCTACAAGGGTGCGACACCCTCTTCGGCGACAAGGCCGTCGGCAGCCACGCATGCCTTAGAGTACCAAGATCTTCTTATCGACAAGATCCCTGGCGCAAGTTGACAACGAAGTATCAAGAAGGAGCCTCGAGAACGCCGACGTGGAACGCCAAGAACTTCTACCGGAGACCGACCCGATACACGGACCCGAAGACCGCGGATGCGACAAGATCGTCGCTCGGACGCCAAGACCGCCACATGGAACGATAAGCGCTTCATCTCGGATACGCCAAGTACTTCAGCCAGATGCCCAGACCGACTCGATGGCACGGACCGACAAGATCTTCGTGACGACAACGACCAGGGCGGATCCGATGCGCCCCGACGCCGAACCAAGTCCTACTTCCCGGAATGCCAAGATCTACTCTGTATCCGAGAACGATCCCGCCGAGACCGAACCATCGAACCTGGACCCTGAGACCGACCCCGAACCCCCGGAACCCCAAGATCTGCCGAACCCTAATGTGTGACCCTGATCCGAGCCCCTATTTTTTTTATAAATGCCATTTATATACTTGTTGCATATTAAATTGTCCATGCATGCATCCTTGTCTGGGTTTGGGGGCCTTATGCCGATTCACCTCATAATTAAATATGGGCCCATATGCGGGCAAATCTAGTCTCGTATTGGCCTCATTTAAATTTGTGTAGCGAACCGATGATATAATCTTGCCTTGTTAAAACAACATTTAAATTGCGGGGTTCTAAATAACTTGAATCGTTTAATTAATTGTCGGGCCCCCCGGTTCCGCTTAATATGATCTAATTGCATTGCACCTTTGCCATGCCATATATTATACATGCATCATGCCGATCTTCTGCCATTGAATTAAATAGTGTATCCGGTGTTTATTCTAGTGTTTTGCTTCTTCGCGGATAAGGCCGTTGAGTTGATGTGAGCTTCGTCCCGATCTTCGGTTGAACCTTCGGCAATGTTTTCAGGCGAGCATCTCCCCCTTTCTACCTATCTTACTTTTATAGTATTTATTCCCTCCTGTTGATCTATTGCTATCTGTGTTGCGATGCTCTAGTTTTCGTACCCGTGATATCCCTTGCAGCCATATATTACCTTGGACACATCCTATTACCTGTTGTTTGGTAGATAGTTGGACTTGCGCGTCGTAGTCGCTTACTTCAGTGCTGTTGTGTGTCGCCATGTTCCACAGTTGTTGGAGTATTGCCGCATGTTGTATATTGGAGATAAACATGGCTTTATTTATTGCTCACTTTACTTACTGTTTAACAACTAAAATTGAAGTAGGTAAGCAGAGGCACAGGTGGGCAATAGATGTTATTTGGTTGTTAACCGTCCACTTGTGTCCCGTAGGACCCCGAGTGCTTGATACCTGTTCCTTGATTTATCGCGCTATCCACATACGGGGAATTATGGGCCCCCCTTAGCCAGAGCTTGATTCAGTCTTATTTCTTGGGGCCACAAACTAGTTTGGGGTTTTATTACTATCCTGTACTTATGCCATGCTTTACTGCTTTATTTACGATTGTGCGAGGAGCACACTGTACTGTTTAGGATCGGGACACGATTCCGCGGTGTCAACAAGCTTAGTTTTGGGTTCCTAGTCGTTCACAGCCGTCCACCCAAACCTTGAGGCCGTCTCGGAGCCGGCCGACTTTGTTGCGGGTCTACTTTAAGGGGTGGCCCCCTGAAATATTTCTGAATCCTGTGATTGCTTTGTCGTGAAAGCCTCGTTGGGTTTTGATTTGGTTTTTCCGAGGTTGATCGTGTGTGTGTTGCTATTGGTGCACCCCGGCCGGGTAAAACTTTCTGAAAGCCGTGTCCGCGGTCATGGACGACTTGGAGCACAGTATCTCGATCATAGACAACTATAACTAAAGTAGTGCTATAAATTTGACTTTATAATGACTAGCCATCAGATTCACTATAATGGAATGGCTGAATAAAACTGCCAACAATTGCTTGTTTGAGTTGTCGCTTGCGACCATTGTACCTGACTAGTAAGTATTGCAACTACAACGGAATGGCTAAATAAAAGTACCAACAACTGCTGGGTTTTGGGTTATCTCATGCTAATCGTATATTTGACTAGTAAGTGTTGCAACAACAACGGAATGGTTAACTAAAAGTGCCCACTGCTTATTATATCAGGAGGATTATCTATACCTGACTAGTAATTGGTGTAACGATAACCGAATAAATAAAACTGCCAACTGTGTGAGTTCCTCGGTGGACTTCCTCGTTTGGTCTCGAGGGGGAAATACCAGGATGGGATTGTTTGGTGTAAGATTCAGGTTGGATCCGAATAGCTCTTTCTTACCCCTTTCTGGTAGCCGCCAGTTGTATCGAGTCTCTATAGGTTGTTTAGTGCATGCTGCCGCTGCCGCTTCAGTCCACCATACCTATGTAGGCGAGGACCGCCGAATTCTAGTCTCGCCGTGTACTGGCCTCAGTACTGACGCTCCTCTTTTTCCTTTGCCCTTTGTCGGCACCCCTTTTGTTTTAGCAGGTTTCGACGTCGTTAGCAGGGTTACCCTTCCGGCTTGGCCTGGGCAGGGTTATGGACGCCATTGGTTATTCTTCAGGGCTCTTAGCCCCATTTGCATCTTGTCCGTAGCGGGACGCTCTAGCGTTTTCAAGGTGATTTGGTTCTTTGTTCTGTATATCTGTATTCTTGACTCATGGAGTCGCTGTTGTATATATATCTGTTCTGTGGGTCCCAACGAGGACTGTTGTGTAATGTTATTGCTTCGTTTTCCACCCGCACGAAAGTGCCTGGTGGGCACCTTTGACTCGTTTCTATGCGGGTTTGGCGGGTTTCGCTAAAACTTGCATAGGGCCGATTCTGAGGGTATTACACTGCGCTTGTGGTGCTCGCCGTCGATGATGACGAAGGATTTGTAGCGGCGTGCGATCATCCGGGCGTCGTCTGCTGGCAAGGTGCTAGGCGATGTACGGTGTGGTCCAGTCTTCTGGCTCGGCGATGGGTGCGACCAGGGCTGCCTCTGGTTGCAGCGGGACTCCGATGTCGATCTCCCTTGGGGGATAGACGGAGGGCTTGGTGATGGTGTCGAGGAAGACGACGGCGGGTGGTGCGAGTCGAGCCGAGCCGATACGAGAGAGTGCGTCGGCCTCCTCGTTTTTCCGCCTGTCGATCCACTCGACGGAATATCCTGTGAAGTGTCCGCCCAGCTTGTCCACTGCTTGGCGGTATGCCGCCATGGTGGGGGAGACGGCGTCACAGGTGCCAGCGACTTGCCCAACGACGAGGTCGGAGTCTCCATAGCAGCGTAGGCGGTTGACATTCATCTCCTTGGCGGCTTGCATGCCGTGGAGTAGTGCCTCGTACTCGGCCATGTTGTTGGTGCAGGGGGTGAATTCGAGGCAGAGGATGTAGCGGAGCTTGTCGCCCTTCGGGGAGGTCAGCACGATCCCTTCTCCCGCACCGTCTGCGTTCTTGGAGCCGTCAAAGTGCAGACTCCAATAGTGGAGGTACGGCAGTTTTTCTGGCTGCTGGGCCTCTCCCAGTCGGCGATGAAGTCCGCGAGGTCCTGCGACTTGATCGCTTTGCGCAGCTCATACTTGATGTTGTGGACGCCGATTTCGACGGCCCACTTGGCGACTCGCCCGGTCGCCTCATGGTTACGGATTATGTCCTGCAACAGTGCTAAGGAGACGACCGTGATCGGGTGCTCCTGGAAGTAGTGCGGCAGTCGCCGCTGTGCTCTGAAGACCGCGTATACCAGTTTCTGGTATTGCGGGTATCGCTGGCGCGACTTGGTGAGGACCTCGCTGATATAGTACACCGGTCGCTGTACTGGGCGCTCCTTTCCTTCCTCTGGCCGCTCGACGACCATGACGGCGCTGACGACGCGCTCGGAAGCCGCGATGTAGACCAGCATGGGTTCCTTGTCGACGGGGGCGGCGAGTAGCGGTGCTGCGAGTAGCACCTTCTTGAGGTCGCGGAGCGCGTCGTCCGCCGCCTTGTCCCACTGGAAGGTGGGGTTCTTGCGCATCAGGCGGTATAGGGGCATCGCCTTTTCGCCCAATCGGGGGATGAAGCGACTAAGAGCCGCGACTCGCCCGGCCAGCTTCTGGACGTCGCGCAGGCACTCGGGTTTGCCGAGTCGAGCAATCGTGTCGATCTTGGTGGGGTTCGCCTTGATCCCGCGCTTGGAGACGACGTATCCCAGTAGTTTCCCTACTGGTACACCGAAGGTGCATTTGCCTGGGTTTAGCTTTATCTTGTATTTCCCAGGTTGGCGAATGTTTCCGCCAGGTCGGCGAGTAGGTTGCTCTGGCGGGCGGACTTCACTACCACGTCGTCGATGTAGACGTGGATATTGCGGCCAATTTTGCTCGCAAGGCACTCCTGCATGCACCGCTGGTAGGTTGCCCCGGCCTTCTTGAGGCCGAAGGTCATGGCGGTGTAGCAGAAGGCTCCGAATGGCATGATGAACGCCGTCTTTTCTTCGTCCTCGACGGCCATTTTGATCTGGTTCTACCAAGAGTAGGCGTCGAGGAAACACAGCGACTCCGAGCCCGCGGTGGAATCGATTATTTGGTCGATCCGCGGGAGGACGAATTGCTCCTTCGGGCATGCGCTGTTTAAATTTGTGTAATCGATACACATCCTCCAGGTCCCATTTTTTTCTCGACCAGGACTAGGTTTGCCAGCCACTTGGAGTATTTTATTGGCCGGATGAAGCCTGCAGCGAGTAGACGCTGCACCTCCTCGACGATGGCTCGGCGGCTCTCTTCATTGAAGGGCCGCAGCGACTGCTTGACAGGTCGCACTTTGGGGTCGGCGTTGAGTTTGTGCTCAGCGAGTTCCCTAGGGACACCAGGCATGTCAGAGGGATTCCATGCAAAGATGTCCCTGTTTTCACGGAGGAACTAGATGAGCGCGCCTTCCTATGCTAGGCTCATGCCCGTCCCGATCGTCACCGTCTGGCTGGAGTCGCCTGGGACCAGCTCGACGGTGCGGGTGTGCGTCGTTGCCTCGAAGGCTGAGGTGTTGCCGCCCTCCGAGTTGGGTTTCTTGAGTATGGTGGGGTCGTCGTTGTTGATCCCGCTCGCGTACTTGGAAAGCTCGTCGGCGTGGTTGGCCTCTGCCGCGATGACAGCGTCGGCGAGTTCGGCTCCTTTGGCCTCGCACTCGGCGGCCATGTCGGGGTCGCCGTGGATGGTGATGACGCCGCGCGGCCCGGGGAGCTTCATCGCGTTGTACGCGTAGTGGGGCGCTGCCATGAACTTAGCGAACGCCTAGCGCCCCAAGACGCAGTGGTAGGGGTTGTCGAAGGGCACCAGCTCGAAGACGATCTGCTCGGTGCGGAAGTTTGCCGGTGTGCCAAAGGTGACTGGCAGCGTGACCTTGCCGATCGGGTACGCCTTCCGACCGGGGACGATGCCATGGAACATGGTGTAGGTCATCTCGACCATCGACTGCGGGAGCCGCGGTCGCCTGAAGGTGTCCAGGGACAGGATGTTGATGGAGCTGCCGCCGTCCATCAATGTCTTGGGGAGCCAGTAGTCTCCCACCTTGGGCTTGACTACCAGGGCCTGGGTACTCGATGTGCAGGGAGTGGTCCTGGCGGCTCCAAGTTATTGGTTGCTCCGACCAGTTGAGGAACTGGGGAATGTCCACCTAGGCCACCGTGTTGACGGCGACGGCCCGGGCGATGACCTTCTTCTCGCGCTTCGTGTTGAAGCCTGTGAAGGTGTGGAGCAAGCCGGCCACGCTGCCGAATTTTCCGCCGTTTGGCGGGTTGTTGCCTGGGTCTTCCCGCGCTCGCCGTGCCTTCTCGATCTCCTTGAGAGAGTGGCAGTCGACGGTCGTGTGCGTGGCGGGCTTCCCTTTCCTGCTGTGAAATGCACAAGGTTCGTTAAGGAGGGCCGCGGGGTCGAACCTTGGTTTCGCCTTGTAGTTTCCACCGTCGCGGCGTTGCCCCCCGTCGCGGCAGAAGCTCTTGGGATCGCGCTGCGCGTGCCCAGCGTTGGCGACGAAGTCGACTCGCCCATCACTGCGGCGCTTGCCGGTGAGGCGAGTGTTGCTGTAGCGTAGGTCGGACCGTCGTCCGTTGTCGTTGCCGTTCGTGCGGCGTTGGCCTCCCGACTCGTCGTCGGTTTCCTGGTTTGGGTCTTCCTCCGCGTATCTTTTGGCGATCTCAAGGAGGTCCGATATGTTGTCGAGTGTGCGGTATGCTCATTTGAGCTTGGCAACCAGGGGCTCGTAGCGGCACGAGGTCTTGAAGCAGTGGATTGCGGTGTCTAGGTGGATACCGACCGCGTTGTACCACAGTTCTTGCCATCGTTGGACCCAGCCGCGGGTCGACTCGCGAGGTCCCTGGACGCATCGTTCCAGGTCCTCGATGGTGGTGGCATGGGTGTATGAACCCTCGAAGTTCCTAACGAAGGCGTCGCGCATCTCTTCCAAGGAGTCGATGCTATCCACGGGGAGAGTGTTGATCCACTGCCTGCACGCCCCCTCCATCATCAGGGGGAGGTAGCAGGTGGCGAGTAGATCAGTGTGACCGGCGATCCCCATTGCCATGAGGTAAGTGTCCAGCCACACAGAGGGATCGTACGTGGGGTCGTACTTCTCTATTTCCTTCGGCGCTTTGAAGTTCGCCGGGTATCTTTCGCCTCGGATCATTGGTCCGAAGCACCGGGGCCCGAGTCGTCTTAGCGACCCCATCGGCTCGCCATCACGGAGATTGGTTAGGGTATGTCGCAGGTCGTCGGGCTGGCGTGCGCGCCAGCTCTGGTTGTTGATGATGTGGGTGCGGGCATCGACGGGCTGACTGTTGGCGGCGACGAAGTTGGTCGCTGGCCTGGGGTCGTTGGTGGAGAGTGCCGCGTTCGCGGGTCGGTGTTGGAGCTGCAGTGGTTCGGGTGGCGGGCAGTTGAGGGTGTTTGCCGCCAATGGACGGCCGCTTGAGGCTGCTTTGCTGCCCGATGAACGCGAGTACATCCGACCCTGTGAGTCGACGCCTACGTTTTGTTGCTCGACCGCCTTTGAGAGCAAGGCCTTGACATACTGGATCTGTAGGGCGCCGTCACCGGTGGCCGTGATGTTATCGGCCGCTGCTCGGCCCACCACGAGGTTGTCCATTGGGGTGGAGAACAGTGGTAGGCCGTTCGCGTCTCGCTCCCGTGAGGAGACCACGATCCGCGGCTGGTCCCTGGGGGGTGCGCGGTTGGGTGGAGGTGGGGCGCCATTCGCCGTCGACCCTGGTGGGGGCCGGGCGCTTCCTCCTGGTGGCGCGTTCTCGCAGATCGTGCGCTCGGCCATGCGGGCCGGGTCGTTCTCGTCGTCGAAGTTCAGGGCGCGCCCCTGGACGGTGGGGTTCAAGCACGACCTGATTCGCTGTTGGTGGTAACGTGACAGCTCCTGCGTCGTCACCTGCTCGAGGCGAAATTTTTGACGCTCAGCTTGCTCCTTGCGGACTTCTTCCGCCAGCTTCAAGCGGAGTTCCTCGACCTCCGTTGCCGTTGCGTTTGGGAGGGATCGGGGTGGAGAAGGGATCCTCTGGTGGGTCGGTGCCAGTCGCCATGTAGGTCGCGGCGTGGCGACCGGTCCTGTCGGGAAGATCGGCGGAGTTTTCCTGTCCGGAGTCGAAGTTGAAGATCCCAAGGATGGAGGGATCCTCGAAGTCTCCAACGTTGGAGAACTGGGTGATGGAGCCCGCGGGCGAAGCTGCGATGATGGATCCGGCGAGTGACGTCGGGGTCGCCGGGTCGGCATCGTCGTTGAGGGCCGCGTCTTCCGCGGCTGCGGTGGTTTCGGCCATGTCGCTGTGGGCCGAGTTGTACTCGGAGGCGAGGCGGTGGATTGTGCAGACCTAGCTCTCGGAGAGCCGGTCGCGTGGCGGCGACTCGTGGATGCGAGCCGAGTCCTCCGAGACGATGACGTCGGTGAGGCCGACGAAGAGGCTGATCGTGTCGACTGGCAAGATCATACTATGCGTGATGGGTCGCGCCGCCGGGACGTAGCTGCTCGGCAAGATCTGGAGCATCTCACCGATCGCTATCATGCGGCCGGTGGCGACCGACTCGTTGATGGGCAGATTGGATCTCGCTGCAGAACACCGGCCACACCGGCCAGGCCCCACGGTGGGCGCCACTGTCGTGGGAATGACCATGGCAGACGCTGCAATCGGCAGCGAGTAGTAGAACATGGGGCAAGGGCGGCCAGCCATCTGCAGTGCGAGATGAGGGAGGAGACACAGGGTTTTACCCAGGTTCGCCCTCCCGGAGGGTAAATTACTACTCCTGCTAGATTGTATTATGATGGAAGTACAATGGGGCGAGCTCGACGGCTAGGCGGTGAGTCGCTTGGGTGGATGATGGAACGTATCCTCTACACGCCCTCTAGGGAGGTTTATATAGACTCACCCCCTAGGGTTTACAGATCTCAACCGAATCAGTTAAGGTTTCGGCAGTCGTTTAACCTAATCCGACTGGGCCTATCTACTCTCCTGGGCCTTCAGCTTCCAGTCGCTTGAATCCACGCCAGGTCCTAATCCAGTCGCTGTCCCGCAGGCCCACTCGCCAGTTCCTGGGCCGGGGTGGAAACGTCCTGCTGGGTATACCCCGGTAGGCATATCCCCATCATCTGACATATATTTCATCAGTTTGGTCATTTTTCATTCTTTCCATGGTTTTGACCCGACCTTTGCTGAGTTAGCCTTCGTTGGGATTAAACTCAATCTTTGCCGAGTCTCCCTTGTCTTATCCATTATTTTAATCGCGGGCAGCGCGTAATCACTGCGTTTTCCATAATTTCTTCTGAAATCCTGACAGCATAGTGACCGCGCCATAGTTACATCCGTCACTATGGCAGTCACATTGCGCAGCGCCTCGGGCCTCTTGTTGACCAGTGCGGTGCGGCCTCGGCATGACTACCACACACATGGCATGATCTGATGCGCCGGTTGCATGTGTACACAGCCACATTATGGTCACTTCTCACACCGCGATCTCATTATTTTGGTTTTACCACGCCATTAAGTAGGGGCGTTAAGGGCCGCCGTTTCATTTCCCCATCCGCTCTCCTTCGTCCTCGCACCGCCCATTTTTGGTTCTTGCTCTTCTCATCTCCATTTCACCCAGATTTCTTTGTCGTGGGCATTCTACTGCTCCAACGAGGAGTTGCCAACCCTCTGCATCTTCTCAAGCTTCTCCGACGGGGCCCAGGCAATCCACGTCGCTTCTGGGAGGCGCGCGAAGAGCTCAGCGACAAGGACGCCCGTGATGCCACCGCCGGCGAGGATGTGGAGGTGGACGAGACCGCCGGCGAGCGCGACTCGTGGGAAGGCTTAGAGGTCTTGGTGGAAGAGATCGAGTGGCTTCGTGCCTCTCAAAGAATCCCCTTGGCGGTTGAATGCCGCCTTCCCGTCGGTGAGTTGGCTCCCAAGCCTCTGCCCGGAGAACGCATTGTATTTATGTCACATTTCGAGTGTGGCTTTGCTCTTCCCATTAGCGTTTTCGCCAAGTCCTTTCTTGAGACTTTCCGTCTGCAAATTCATCATTTGCCGGCCAACGCGATTGGCTCTCTCTCCTATTTTATCTCCACCACCGAGGGCTATCTTGGCCTCTAGCCCACTAAGCTCCAGGACAAGTATTTTCAGTTCCAGATTCAAGTGATCCCTGAGCTTGGTGTTCCTTCTGGCTAGAAGCGACCTACTCAATGCAGGGCTGCCAGCATCACGCCCAAGAGGGGTTCAATCTTCCCCCGAGTATAATGTTTGGACTGATGTAAAAAGTGGCAAAGAACTTTCTTCTATGTCAAAAATTCTACCCAGATAGACATGATTCAGTTGCTTGCCTTCAAGGACGAGGTGCCGGATAAGTCCTTCTGGAAGCTTGATCCAAAATATAAGGACCCCGCAGTCAATGAAGCGCATGCCTTTCTAGAGAGGTTACTTGATCCGAAGGAGGGGGAGGCTGACAAGAGAAGATCTGATGCGCACTTTTATTAGTCGCTGAGTCAGTCCCATTCAGATTCGCCCACACAAAATCTGCTTTATGATTGGTCTTTTTGATCCCACCCATCATTCAACTTTTGATCTCCCCAAGGACGCCATTGATCGCCGAGTCAGCTTGATTTTCAAGATGACTATGCCTGCTAACTGGGAGTGGGGCATACCCCTTTTGACCATGAGAACCTTGTTCCCTGGGTAAGTTTTTGGATTACTAAGTTCTGCCAACATAGTTTACTCGGATTGTGTCGGAATCCTATTACTTGGTTGCCATTTTTAACCTTGTTCCTTTGCTCTTCGCAGAACCTCCTTGTGCAGGAAGACGACAACATTTGTCCGCCCCTGCCTACAATCAACACAGCCAAACCCCCGACGAAGAAGAATTTGACTCTGAAGCCTTTATGCCAATTCCTCATACCGCCACCGGTCCTTCTCTGGGTAAGACTTCTACTCAAGCATCTTTATGCTAGGAAGGCCGCTAGAGATGATAGGAATAAGGGCCTTGTCTTGACTAGGATAGTTAGCAGGAAAACCCTTGGCTCGCCTAAACCTTTTGCTCTGGAGTGGAATGCGGCTGCTGACCATGAGGTTTCCACAGGTAATCCCTCCATGCATGCGCAACTAGGAGTGGTTCTTGGTCCACAAACCGTGGCCAAGATGACCCAATCAGCTAGTGGCTTGTTATTGTGCGTCAATCAGATAAACGAGGTGAAAATATTTCACTCTTTTTTGTTCTAAGTGTTTCTATATATCCCCTAGTCCCCGAGGTTCCTGCCGAGTAAAGCATTTACTCGGCTATAAGCTCAAAGCTCAGAAATATTCCTCGGGATTCTATGCTGACATATTTGGTCGACCTGGATCTCATATATTCACACATTTGTATTCCTTCTCCACAGGTCTCCTATAGTGCTCGCACCAAGTTCTTTCAGACTTTGCTATTCAAGTATCAAAAACTCTCTGCTGAGCACAGGGATGTTATTTCCAAGATGAAGGACAAGAGTATGGCCCTTTATTCGGCTCCTTCCCTACTATGCATTTCCTGTGGTTTTAATTTCCTTTTTGGTATTTTCTCTTTCATAGATACAACTCAAGCCATTGTGGATGAACTGCATAAGAAACTCTTGGATGCAGAAGGTAGTCCTTTTTCCCATGTTGTTCTTATTGCTTGATAGCTTTAGGTCCTTATCTCCATCTTTTTATATCCCGGTGTAGCTGAGAAACTTTTACTCGTAGAGAGACTCCAAGATAGTGTGTCAATGCCAGAACTTATGGATCATTTTCTAGAACAAGCAGGGCAGCACCAGATCAAGATCAAGAAAGAGCGAGACGAGGTGTCCCGGCTCCAGCAGTAGATTTTCAAGATGGAAAAGAAACACAATAGCGAGATTGAGGGGCTGCTCCAGGATTTTTCTGAGGAAAAGGACAAGCTTTTGGGAAAATAGAGAAGACCGAGGGGCTACTTAAGGACACCGAGTTGTTAGTGATCTCGGCTCAACAAGACTTCGATGCTCTTCGGACCAAGTAAAAAACTTGGCAAACTGACCTCGGTCACGTCAACTCATATCTCGGTAGTGAGTTCTTACTCTTTATTGCGTTCTAATTTCTGACACTTCCGTTTTAACTTAATCATTTCCTAACGCCCTTCCTATTTTGTAGAGAACTTCCCTGAGGCTAACATGTTTGTCCTTAGAGCTATCAAAAAGGTCCGGTCCGAGTCAAGCGATCCTGTAGATCCCAGTGGCGAGGTTACCATTAATGAGCCTCTGGCTACACGTTTTGAGTGTGTGAAGACTCTGAAGTCTTGTGGATTCGACTTGCTCAAGGCTGTTATCCATGTCTTTAGTACGTTGTGGCCCGAGGAGGAACCTCCCAAGACCATTGACCTGCTTGCAGAAAGACTTATGCTCTTTGAAGATAGGATGGATCAATGGTGTGAGTCGGCCGGCCGAGCTGCTGCGGACAAGGCCCTTTCCTTCGTCCTTTCATGGTATAAGACTATCAATCTTGATGTCTTGCAAAAATGAGGGAATGCCCCAAGTGGACCAGTGACCCAGAGCTCATAAAGAAGCGTCAAGAGCGAGCTTATTCCTTTCTGGAATATACTAATGTCCATGCTTGGTGCGATGGGCCCATCTTTCTTGATTTTGTTGCTCAGGCTGAAGAACATGTCAAAGGCAAAGAAGAAGAGGGTGATAGCGAGGACACCAAATAGGACATCCTGGCAGCGGACGAATCCTCTCTCCTAGTTGCTAATGTCGACGCGCCGAGTTCCAGGCCTGTCGGGTCATCTTCTAGTCCTGCTGCCTCGTAAGCTGAAAACACCCTTAAGTTTTATGAGATCCCTGGTATGCCGGGTGCAAATGTAACAAGTACCGCGATCCTTTTGATGGCAAGCTACACTATGGTGGTTACATTTCTTAGGATTTTGGATTTTAGCTGAATCACTTTGGGGCAAGTCCCCGAGTTTCATTTCTTGTTCCCTCAATTCCTTAACTTTGGCTCTTGTCTATCTTTTTTGGCGTTTGACATTAGAGTCTCAAGGTCATAGGGATTAAGCTAACAGTACTTGGAACCATGAAACTTGACATAAAGTCATCCAACATATAAGCCAACATATCCTGCAATGTGTTAGTTAATCATAGTGTCGACTCGCACCTTTTCCTTTCCCTTATTCGTTGTTCATGTTCCATTGGTCTCTTTCTATTGCTTGCGATGAAGCCCGATTTCGGACAACAACTAAGTCAAAGAGTTGACCTCTAGCGTTTATACATTATATTCCAAGATAAGAGACAAAGAGTGATGCCAGCCGACATAAATAATTAAATGCTGAATAAAAACAACAAGTAAAAGGGGAGTCCCTGAGTCAATTTTTGAGTTAGGACATCTTTATTGATAGCACATAGCCGGCATACAGGTCCGACATATGAGAGTTTAGAGATACATACATTGCCTTCCTAGGTATAGAAAGGATGAAGCAATGCAACATTCCATGGTCTTTTGGTTTCATCACCCGACCTGTCCGCCTTGTTCTTTTGTGCTTCTCGAGCATCTATCAAATAGTATGAATAATTATGGAGAGCCTTTCTCACAATGAAGGTACCTTCGCATGGGGGTGATAATTTGTGCATTCCAGCAGTGTGTTGCACTAGTCTGAGCACAAAATCCCCTTCTCTAAACACACGAGGATTAACTTTCCGGCTATGATAGTGTCAGAGACTTTGTTGGTATATGGCAGATCTGGACAATGCCAATTCTTGTGCTTCTTTGAGTAAGTCAAATCCATTTTCCCGAGCTTCTTTTACCTCGACTTCTATGTATTTCCTTACTCTTGGCGAGTCATGTTCTATGTCGGAAGGCAAGACTGCTTCCGCTCCATAGACAAGGAAAAATGGCATATAGCTAGTTTATCTGTTCGGAGTTGTTCTTAAGCTCCATAGTACCGAGGGTAATTCCTCTATCCAACATCCAGGCGTCCTCTAGAGTGGTTTTATCAGCTGAGGTTTTATCTTGGATAGGACTAATCCATTTGACCTTTCGACTTTCCCATTTGATTATGGGTGAGCGACTGATGCTACATCGATTCTTATTCGTTTATCCATGCAGAATCGAGAAAATGCTCCTTCGGCAAAATTTGTGCCGTTGTCCATGATTATACTGTGTGCATAGCCATATCTTAGGATTATATCCCTTAAGAATGCCATGCCTGTTTTTCCATCACACTTCTTGATAGGTTTCATTTATGTCCACTTGGTGAATTTGTCGATCATAACGAGTATGTGAGTGATACCACCTCATGCGGGTTTGAATGGTCCCACCATATCCAAGCACCATACTGCAAATGGCCAAGTGATAGGTATAGTTTTGAGTTCAGATGTCGACATGTGTGTTTTAGCGAGTATCTTTGACAACCATTGCATTTCTTCACAATTCCTCTGCTTCTTGGAGTGAACTTGGACAGTAAAATCCATATCGAAATGCTTTGACCACTAATGCTCTAGAAGAGGCATGGTGCGCACATTCCCCTTGGTTAATTTCTAGGAGTATCTTCCTGACCTTGCTCTGAGCTAACACATCGCTGTAGCACATTAGTCACACTCCTTTTGTATAGCTTGTTGTTGATGATAGTGTAAGCTTTCTCCCTTCTTTGTGTTTGCCTGACCAATATTTCATCACTCGGCAAGGTTCCATCCTTCAAGAAATTGAATATTGGTTGTGCCCAAATCGGTATGACCGGTGCCGGGTCAACCTCTTCATCAATGTCCATGGGCTCTGCCGACATTGCCTCTGCCGACATAACCTGACTAGTCCCCGGGTCGAATGGAACAGTCCATGGGTTACTTGAACTTGTCCCCACATTGATATCCATTGGTAGAACATCCGGTTCTTGGGTTGCCAGGATAAATATTGACTCGGATTCGGGTGATGGCTTAATTGATGGATTTCTGAGATGTTCCAATGCTATTCTTGGTGGGATTGCTTGCAAAGATGCCCTTAGTTTGGACAAATCATCAGCTGCCTCATTTTCTGCCCTAGGTATATGGTAAAACTCGCATCCATCAAAATATCCTAAAATTTGCTGGACATGGAAGAGACATTAGTGCCATGTTTGCATCCAACGCGTCCCAGTGACCAGCCATGTGCTGAATGACCAAATCTGAGTCACCAAAATATTGGATTCTTATGATGCCAATCTCCTTAGACACCTTTAACCCATGGACAAGTGCTTCATACTCGGCGACATTGTTGGATGCCGCAAAATGGATTTGCATCACATATTTAAGCTGATCCTTATTGGGTGGGGTTAGGACGATGTCAGCACGAAGACCCAATTTCATTTTGGATCTGTCAAAATGCATCCTCCAATAGTTTGAGTTGGGCAATGTCGGTTTGTATTGCATTTCTGCCTAGTCGACAAAAAGTCGGCCAATGCCTGAGATTTAATGGCTTCCCGCCTGTCATATTGTGGAGTATATGGTGCTAGCTCTATGGCCCATTTTGCAGCTCTACCACTTGCATCTTTGCTTCCCAGGATGTCTGATATAGGTGCTTCACATATCACTCGGATTGGATGTTCTTGAAAGTAATGATTTAGCTTCTTAGCTACCATATATACCCCATATGTCATTTTCTGATAGTGAGGGTAATTCTATTTCGATGTATAGAGAACTTCGCTCAGGTAATATACTAGTCTTTGGACCGATTTTCCCTCTTCTTCGTGCTCTACCACTATCACTGTGCTAACCACTCGATTAGTTGCTGCGACATAGAGCAACATTGGATCTTTGGATAATGGTGAGGCCAATATTGGTGTCGTTGCCAACATTTTCTTAAGCTCATGGAAAGCGCTATCAGCTTGCTGTGTCCATGTGAACTAATATGATTTTTTCACGAGTTGATATAATGGTAAGGCTTTTTCTCCTAGCCAACTTACAAGCCGACTTAATTATGCCAGGCATCCAGTGAACTTCTAGAAATCATTGAGGGTTTTCAAAAATTCCATTCTTTCTATGGCCCTGATCTTTTCCAGGTTAGCTTCAATACCTCGGCTGGATACAAGGAAACCGAGTAGTTTTCCGGCCGGGACACCGAAGGTGCATTTTTCCGGGTTAAGTTTCATTCGGAATCTTCTTAAGTTTATGAATGTTTGCCGCAAGTCATCAATGAGAGTGTGACTCTGTTTGGTTTTAACACCACATCGTCGACATATACTTGAATTTTTTTTTCAAGTTGATCTTGCAAGCATTTTTGCATGCATCTTTAATAAGTGGCACCTGCATTTCTCAAACCAAATGTCATAGTACGATGACAATAAGCACCATATGAGGTAATGAAATCCTTCTTTATTTGATCATATGGGTTCAGTGGTATCTGGTGAAAACCAGAATATGCATCTATAAATGACAGTAACTCACACCCTACAGTCGAATCAATCACCTAATCAATTCGAGGTAGTGGAAACGGATCTTTTGGACATGCCTTGTTTAGGTTCGTGTAATCAATACACATGTGCCATACCACTTGCGGTGACCCAGCATAACATTACATGTGTAGTACACTATAGTCGTTGACATGACATCCACAAAACACCGTTCTGTAAATATCACATCCCTCAGAGTGGTACAACAGAAACATTGTGGGTCCATATTACAAACATACACACTTCATTATTATTACAATACCAGAAATTCAGAACTTAAGGTGATTCAAACTTACAAACCAAATTTAAATAGTTTCAGCAAAAGTTTTAAGTTTCAAACTAACAACCAGAATTGAGCTCAACAACTTATTTTATAAAGCCTATGCTGCTCGACTCAATTGGTTTACTAATTATTAAGGAAACTACTCGGACTCGTTGCCCTCCACTCCATAGCGTATCTCATAGTGCAAACCTTCCACTCCTTCGGACAGATCTGGTTCCTCATAGTAGACATTCTATTGTCCTTCTGCTGTGTACATCGGAGTGTCTTCTGGCTCCTCCGAGTCTAATTAAGGGATAAAAGGAAAGGGTGAGTAACAACGTTACCCAGCAAGTTCATTATGTGCAAGGAGGGAAGTTTGACGCACTATCTACCATCTCAGACTATCAGTCCTTGGCACTATGTAGTTTTTATAAACATTTCTTCAAAGAATGATTTTAATATAAAAAACTATGCCCATCAGTTTTCACAGGTTAACTAGAACTTTATGGAGTTCCTTTCCTGCGGCACTCGTAGTTCCTTCCCATAACAGGGAGTAACAAGTTACAATTCTTACACTCTACAGAGGTGCGTTGCTTTACCCATGAGATATCAACTCCTTGTTACACAATCGGGCGTATTTTCCCGTCCACAATTCCGTAATGTGGGGCCTAGTAGGTGATCCAAGCCAATCATTGTTCCTCTCCGCGACACCATATGTGTAGGGGTTCGTAGCATGGAAAACCAAAAATTCTACCGCATGAATACACACAAGCCAAGATCTATCTCATAGATTGTAGCAACGAGTCGATAGAGTACTAACCCTCAAAGATTCCAAAGCGGTTAACAAGATCAGATTCTCGTGGGTGATGTAGTCGTTCACTTGCCCATCTCAAGATCACGTAGACGATCCTTCCAGCGCCGCATTTCGGTAGCGCTCCCGCAGTCGGTCACATGTTCGGTACTCCATGAAGACCTTCCTCTCCCTTGTCCCAACAGGCAGCGGAGGTTGTTGATCGCTCCTCGCGATTCCGGCGGCACAACGACATGGTGTCGGAAGTAAAGGGGAAATATCGTAGGCCTTCGCCTAAGTCGGAGCGGGTATGGTGGAGTAGAAGAGGGCTTCGGTGATCTAGGGTTTAGAGGGCCGAGGTTTAGAGATGGCAGGCGGCTAGTAGAGGAGCTAGGCGGCGGCTAGGTTTAGAGGCTCTAAATCGGCTGCCAACTTTTTAGAGGCAACAACCAATCTAGGGTTTGATTTGTGGGGAAAGGGGGCACCCTCTCCTCTCTATTTATGAGAGGGAGAGGCGGCAAGGGGAGGGGAGTCCTCCCCCAACTCCCCTTGCTTGGACGACGGCAACGAGAGGGAGGCGTCCTCCCTTAGGTAGGATTCCTTCCCTCCCTCCACAAGGCAACCAATGTTGGGATTTGACTTTTCAAATTGGCGTTTGAATTTTCAAACTAGAGTTTGATTTCTCTCTTCCCATTGCCCAGCCAAGTGACCTAGGACATGATGCAACCATTCCACTTTTTCATGACACATCCATGTACCCTTACCACTCCAGATCGGTGGACCTTCTAGACCCTTCTAGAACATTCTGGTGAAAACACGGAAACAATTCCCGAACTACGAAATTGGACTTTCCTTATATGAATCTTATTCTCTGGACCATTCTGAATCTCCTCATGATGTCCTAGATAATCCGAGACTGCGAAAAACATTCGGCCTTCTTACTCACATTCCATATCTACTAAACAACATTGAATCCTTAAGTGTGTCTCCCTACGGTTCATGAATTATGTAGACATGATCGAGACTCTTCTCCGATTAATAACCAATAGAGGAATCTGGAAATTAATATGGTTCCCGCATATTTCTACGATTACTTCGTGATAGAATGAACCATTTACATACGATACCAATCTCCCTTTGTATCGTGATACTTTACTTATCTGAGGTTTGATCGTCGGTATCTCTGCATACCTAGTTCAACCTCGTTATCGATAAGTACTCTTTACTCGTTCCTGTGATATGTGATCCCTTGTAAGCCAGTCACATGCTTGCAAGATAATTGGATGACATTCCACCGAGAGGGCCCAAAGTATATCTATCCATCATATGGATGGACAAATCCCACTCTTGATCCATGTGCCTGAACACATACTTTCAGAACACTCAATGCCACCTTTATAACCACCCAGTTATGAAGTGGTGTTTGATGTCATCAAAGCATCCATCCGATGATGGTTATTAACATGATCTCATGGTCGAAGGATTTATGTTACTATGTATCTGAAAGCTTATAGCAAACAAACTATTGAAATGACTTGATCTTTATGCTACGCATAACTATAGGAGTATGTCCATCACATCATTCTCCTAATGATATGATCCTATTGTCAATAACATCTCAATGTTCATGATCAGGAAGCCATGATCATCTATTAACCAACAAGCTAGTATTACAAAGAGGCTTTACTAGGGACTCTTACAAGTTTACTAATCACACAAGTATTAATGTTTTCGGTTAATACAATTATAGAATGAATGTAAAAAATTATCATAAACATGAAGATATAATAATAACTACTTTTATTATTGCCTCTTGGGCATATCTCCAATAGTCTCCCACTTGCACTAGAGTCAATAATCTAGATTACACGGTAATATACCGAACACCCATGGCAGTTTGGTGTTGGTCATGTTTTGCCCTCAGGAGAGGTTTAGTCAACGGATCCGCCACATTCAGATCTGTGTGTACTTTGAAAATCTCTATGTCACCATCTTGGACATGCTCTCAAATAGCGTGAAAATGCAGCTTGATATGCTTCAGCTTCTTGTGTGACCTTGGCTCCTGCGCATTGGCTATGGAACCCATGTTATCATATTAGATAGCCGTTGGGTCCAGCGCACTGGGAACCACACCAAGCTCCGTAATGAACTCCTTCATCCATATCGCCTCTTGTGAAGCCTGCGAAGCAGCTATGCATTCCGATTCAGTTAAAGATATCGTCACAATGCTTTCTTTGCACTCCTCCAGCTCACTACTGCACCATTCAATGTACATACGTATCTAGATTGAGATTTAGAATCATCCGGATCGGTGTTCCAACTAGCATTGGTGTAACCATTAACAACGAGCTATTCATCACCTCCATAAGAAAGAACCGTATCCTTAGTTCTTCTCAAGTACTTAAGGATGTTTTTGATTGCTATCCAATGATCCACTCCTGGATCACTTTGATATATTCTGGTCAAACTAACAACATATGCAATGTCGAGTCTAGTACATAGCATGGCATACATGATAGATCCTATGGCCGAGGCATAGGGAATCTTACTCATCCTCTCTCTATATTTTTCCGTAGCAGGACTTTGATTTTTACTCAAGGTCGTATTGGGCAACATGGGCAAGAACCCTTTCTTGCTATCTTCCATTCCAAACCTCTTTAGAACTTTGTCCAAATATGTACTCTGTGAAAGCGATATTAGGCGTCTCGATCTATCTTTATAAATCTTTATGCCTAATATATAAGCAACTTTGCCAAGATCCTTCATTGAAAAACTACTATTCAAATAATCTTTGACACTTTTAAGAAGGTCTACATCATTCCCAATCAACAATATGTCATCCACATATAGTACTAGGAATGCTACAGAGATCCCACTCACTTCTTGTAAATACAAGCTTCTCCATAAGTTTGTCTAAAACCAAAACTTTTGATCACTTTATCAAAATGTTGATTCCAACTTCGGGATGCTTGCTTCAATCCATAAATGGACCGTTGAAGTTTGCATACATTGTTAGCATCTTTAGGATCAACAAAACCTTTGGGTTGTACCATATACAACTCTTAATCAATGTCTCCATTGAGGAACGCCGTTTTGACATCCATCTTCCATATCTCATAATCATAATATGCAACGATTGCTAACAAAATCCTCACAGACTTAAGCTTTGCTACCGGTGAGAAAGTATCATCGTAGTCAACTCCTTGAATTTTTCGAAACCCTTTTGCGACAAGTCGAGCTTTATAGATAGTAATATTACCATTAGCATTTGTTTTCTTCTTGAAAATCCATTTGTTCTCGACAGCCTTTCGGCCATCTAGTAAGTCCACCAAAGTCCACACTTGGTTTTCGTACAATGATCCGATCTCGAATTTCATGGCTTCTTGCCATTTATTGGAATCTGGGCTCATCATCGCTTCCTCATATGTCGCAGGGTCATCGGTGTTGTCCACCAACATGACACTCATAACGGGATCATACCAATCAGGAGTGGTACGAGTTCTTGTTGACCTGCGAGGTTTCGTAGTAACTTCAACCGAAGTTGCATGATCAACATCATTAGCTTCCTCTCTTATTGGTGTGGGCGCCACAGGAACTACTTCAGGTGCTGCGCTACTTTCAAGTTTGAGAGAAGGTTCAACAACCTCGTCGAGTTCTACTTTCCTTCCAGTCACTTCTTTCGAGAGAAACTCCTTCTCTAGAAAGGATCCATTCTTGGCAACTAAGATTTTGCCCTCGGATCTATGATAGAAGGTATACCCAATAGTTTCCTTCGGGTATCCTATGAAGACGCATTTTCCGCTTTGGGTTCAAGCTTTTCGGGCCGTTTTGACATCCATATGCCATATCTCATAATCATAATATGCATTGATTTCTAACAAAATCGCCACAGACTTTATCTTGACTACCGGTGAGAAAGTATCATCATAGTAAACTCATTGAATTTGTCGAAACCCTTTTGTGACAAGTCGAGATTTATAGATGGTTACATTACCATCAACATCTGTTTTCTTCTTGAAAATCTATTTGTTCTCGACAGCCTTCCGGCCATCCGGTAAGTCCACCAAAGTCTACACCTGGTTTTCGTACATGGATCCAATGTCGGATTTCATGGCTTCTTGCCATTTATTGGAATCTGGGCTCATCATCGCTCCTCATATGTCGCGGGTTCGTCAGTGTTGTCTAGCAACATGACACTCATAACGGGATCATACCTATCGGGAGTGGTATGAGTCCTCGTCAACCTGCGAGGTTTCGTAGTAACTTCGACCGAAGTTTCATGATCTCTATCATTAGCTTCCTCTCCTATTGATGTAGGTTCCACTGGAACTTCTTCCGGTGATGCTCTACGCTCAATTCCGAGAGAAGGTTCGACAACCTCGTCGAGTTCTACTTTCCTTCCAGTGACTTCTTTCGAGAGAAACTCCTTCTCTAGAAAGGATCCATTCTTGGCAACGGACATTTTGCCTTCGGATCTATGATAGAAGGTATACCCAATAGTTTCCTTCGGGTATCCTATGAAGATGCATTTTTTTGCTTTGGGTTCAACCTTGTCAGGCTGTAACTTCTTTACATAAGATTCACAACCCTAAACTTTAAGGAACGACAATTTAGGTTTCTTCCCAAACCATAATTCATACAGTGTAGTTTCAACGGATTTTGATGGTGCCCTATTTAAATTGAATGCGGCTATTTCTAATGCATAACCCGAAAACGATAACGGTAAATCTGTAAGTGACATCATAGAACGAACCATATCTAAGAGAGATCGATTACGACGTTCGGACACACCATTACGCTGTGGTGTTCCTGGCGGTGTCAATTGTGAAAGTATTCCGCATTTCTTCAAATGCTTGCCAAACTCGTAACTTAGATATTCACCTCCACGATCAGATCGTAGAAATTTAATCTTCTTGTTACGTTGATTCTTTACTTCACTTCGAAATTCCTTAAACTTCTCGAAAGTTTCGTTACTTATGTTTCATGAAATAGATATAGCCATATCTACTCAAGTCATCCCTGAAAGTAAGAACATAACGATAACCACCGCGCGATGCTACACTCATCGGACCACCCACATCGGTATGTACAATTTCCAATAATTCCATTGCTCGCTCCATCATACCAGAAAATGAAGTCTTAGTCATTTTACTCATCAGACATGCTTTGCATCTTTCAAGTGATTCAAAATCAAGTCATTCAAGAAGTCCATTGGAATGGAGTTTCTTCATACGCTTCACTCCGATGTGACCAAGACAACAGTGCCACATGTATGTAGAATTATCATTCAATTTCAAACGTTTAGCACCTATATTATGAACATGTGTATCATTACTATCGAGATTCAACAAAATAGACCATCTATCAAAGATGCATGACCATAAAAGATATTACTCATATAAATTGAACAACCATTATTATTGGACTTAAATAAGTAACCGTCTCGCAATAAACAAGATCTTGATATAATGTTCATGCTCAACGCAGGAACCAAATAACAATTATTTAAGTATTAAATAATCCTAATGGTAGATGAAGAGGTAGCGTGCCGACCGTGATCACATCAACCTTTGATCCATTTACAACGCACATCGTCAAATCGTCTTTCACTAGTCTCCGTTTATTCTGCAACACCTGTTTCAAGTTACAAATATGAGCAACTGAACCAGTATCAAATACCTAGGCACTACTACGATTACTAGTAAGATACACATAATAACATGTATATCATATATACCTTTCTTCTTGATGTTGTCGTTCTTCAGATCTGCCAAGTACTTGGGGCAATTCCGCTTCCAGTGACCTTCTCACTTATAGTAAAAGCACTCAGTATCAGGGTTAGGCCCAGCCTTGATCTTCTTCACCGGCGCGGTAGCTTTCTTATCGCCCTTCTTGAAGTTACCCTTTTTCTTAGGCTTGCCTTGCTTCTTGAAATTGGTGGTCTTATTGAACATCAACACTTAGTGCTCTTTCTTGATCTCCACTCCCGCAGACTTCAACATAGAGAAGAGTTCTGGTAATGACTTATCCATGTGTTGCATGTTGTAGTTCATCACAAAGTTCTTGTAACTTGGTGGTAGTGATTGGAGGACACGGTGAATCCCCAAAGCATTAGGAATCACTATACCCAAGATCTGGAGCTTATTGGCGTGCCTAGACATCTTAAGAACATGCTCACTGACGGAGCTGCCCTCTTCCATCTTGTAGATAAAGAACTTTTCAGAAGCTTCATAACACTCAACTGCCGCGTGAGCCTCAAATATGATTTTGAGTTTACGGATAATATCATGTGGGTCAAAGTTCTCAAACCTCTTTTGAAGCACTGATTCCAAACCATACAAGATAGCACACTGAACTATGGAGTACTGATTCTTCTGAGCGAGGAAAACATTCTTCACCTCATCGGTAGCATCAGCTGCTGGTGGGTCACCCAGTGGTGCATCCAGCACATAGGTCAACTGACCAGCATTAAGGACAATTTTCAAATTGCGGAACCAATCCGCAAAGTTGCTTACATTGTTTTTCAATTTTTCTTTCTCTAGGAACACATTAAAATTGATGGTAGGGACCGCCATGATCTACAACATATTTGCAATAGTTTAGACTAAGTTTATGACAAATTGAGTTCTAATTAATACTTAAATTAATCTGGGTGAACTCCCACTCAAAACAATATCCCTCACATTGTTTTAGTGATCACACAAACCAAATCCACTACATCAAGTCCGATCATCACGAGAAAAGATGTAGTTTCAAAGGCGAACAATCAACATTTTATCATATCTACTATATGACTCATGCTTTACCTTTCAGTATTCCATGTTCTGAGACCATGTCTGTACATGCTAGGCTCGTCAAGATTAACCTCATTTTCCGCATGAGCAAATCTGGCTTGCTCCCATTGTATGCACACACAGAATCTATCACACCTGATCATCACGTGGTGCTTCAAAATGACAAGTTTTAGCAACAGTGCTAACTAAGGATGAACACTTTATTACATGATATTTTATGAGAGGGATCATCTTATAATGCTACCATCGCGTTCTAAGCAATACAAGATGCATAAAAGGATTAACATGCAATTCATAATATGTGATATGATATGACCTTTCTTCTTATGCTTCCGATCTCCATATTCAAGCACGGACATTATCTCCATCATCACCGGCGTGGCATCAAGGTCAATGGAACCGCTCCATGGTTTTCGTCCACCAACATCAACTATTACAACTACTTTGAATAATAGACACATAGGTCTTAACGAAATTAAAAGACAATGATAAGGCTCCTACCGGTTGCCGACTTACAATAAAGATCATTGCATACATCATATATAATTACAATCATGGCCATATCACATCACAACATACCCCTGCAAAACAAAGTAAGACGCCTCTAATTTTCTTTGCATGTTTTACGTGGTTTCGGGCTTTTCAATAAGTACCATTCTAACTTATGAACAAGAACCACAATGTTGATGCAAGTACTATCAAGTGCCCGTTGTAAATTGAATCTTCACTATGATGGGAGATACAGACACCCGCAAAGCCACTTATGCAATACAAGTTGCATGTCAAGCATGGAGCAAGTCTCATGAACGATGTTATGTAAGGTTCGCCCAGACCGCTTCATCCCATAAACCCGCAAGATGCAAAGTACACAAGAAGCAATTGATAATAAAAGCACCACCACCCACAATGACCATTGTGTTCTACTCATGCAACAGATCTACTAATAGACACAACTCTGATACCACTCTAGGGGTTCGTAGCATGGAAAACAAAAAATTTCAACCGCATGAACGCACAGAAGCCAAGATCTATCTACTAGATTGTAGCAATGAGTCGATAGACTAATAACCCTCAAAGATTCCAAAGCGGTTAGCGAGATCAGATTTTCGTGGGTGATGTAGTCGTTCACATGACGATCTCAAGATCGCATAGACGATCCTTCCAGCGCTGCGTTCTGGCAGCGCTCCCGCAATCGGTCACACGTTAGGTACTCGATGAAGACCTTCCTCTCCCTTGTTCCAGCAGGAAGCAGAGATTGTATATCTCTCCTCGCGATTCCGGTAGCACGACGGCGTGGTGTCGGAAGTAGAGGGGAGATCCCGCAGGGATTCGCCTAAGCCAGAGCGGGTTTGGTGGAGTAGAAGAGGGCCTCGACGATCCAGGGTTTAGAGGGCCAAGGTTTAGAGATGGCCGGTGGCTAGTTAGAGGTGCTAGGCGGCCGTTAGGTTTAGAGGCTCTAAATCGGCTGTCAACTTTTTAGAGGCAACAACCAATCTAGGGTTTGAGTTGTGGGGCAAGGGGGCGCCATCTCCCCTCTATTTATGAGAGGGAGAGGCGGCAAGGGGAGGGGAGTCCTCCCCAACTCCCGTTGCTTGGCCGGCAGCAAGGAGAGGGAGGAGTCCTCCCTTAGGTAGGATTCCTTCCCTCCCTCCACAAGGCAACCAATGTTGGGATTTGACTTTTCAAATTGGCGTTTGGCTTTTCAAACTAGAGTTTGATTTCTCTCTTATCATTGCCCAGCCAAGTGACCTAGGACGTGATGCGACCATTCCACTTTGTCATGACACATCCATGTACCCTTCCCACTCCGGATCGGTGGACCTTCTAGACCCTTCTAGAACATTCCGATGAAAATATCGAAACCATTCCCGAACTCTAGAATTGGACTTTCCTTATATGAATCTTATTATCCGGACCATTCCGGATCTCCTCGTGATGTCCTGGATACAACCTGATACGCCAAAAAAATTTAGTCTTCTTACTCACATTCCATATCTACTAAACAACATCGAATCCTTAAGTGTGTCTCCCTATGGTTCGTGAATTATGTAGACATCATAGAGACTCTTCTGCGATCAATAACCAATAGACGAATCAGGAAATTCATATGTTTCCCACATATTTCTATGATTACTTTGTGATCGAATGAACCATGTACATATGATACCAATTTCCCTTTGTCTCGCGATACTTTACTTATCCTAGGTTTGATCATCGGCATCTCTGCATACCTAGTTCAACATTGTTACTAATAAGTACTCTTTACTCGTTCCTATGATATGTGATCCCTTGTGGCCAGTCACATGCTTGCAAGCTAATTGGATGACATTCCACCGAGAGGGCCCAAAGTATATCTATTTGTAATATGGATGGACAAATCCCACTCTTGATCCATGTGCCTCAACACATACTTTCTGAACACTCAATGCCTCCTTTATAACCACCCAGTTACAAAGTGGTGTTTGATGTCATCAAAGCATCCATCCAGTGATGGTGATTAACATGATCTCATGGTCGAAGGATTTAGATTACTATGTATCTGAAAGCTTATAGAAAACAAACTATTGAAATGACTTGATCTTTATGCTACGCTTAACTATAGGAGTATGTCAATCACATCATTCTCCTAATGAGATGATCTTGTTGTCAATAACATCTCAATGTTCATGATCAGGAAACCATGATCATCTATTAACCAACAAGCTAGTATTACAAAGAGGCTTTACTAGGGACTCTTACAAGTTTACTAATCACACAAGTATTAATGTTTCCGATTAATATAGTTACAGCATGAATGTAAAAATTTATCATAAACACGAAGATATAATAATAACTAATTTTATTATTGCCTCTTGGGCATATCTCCAACAATATGTCTACACGATCCTTCAGGCCGAGCTACATATCCGTTATGCCTCCTCTCAGGTAAGCTATAACCATGATGAGTTCCTGAAGACTCTATGAGATGATGATGCCCCTGGCAAGCTCCATATAGTTCTGACTACACCTCCGGCAACCGCTCATAGATAATCTAGACACTAAAATCATGGGTCCTAAGGGTGCCCACCCATATGCTGGATCCTCGCAAGGAAACACAACGTCATGTTAAGGTCGTCTTGCTTACATATGAAAGGAAGAAGATATAGCTGACTTCTCCGTCCCATTCCAAATCTCATGGTTAATGCATGATATACGGCGCTAGAATCACTGAAGTCATGGGTTATTAATTCCTATGGTGGATTTTTGCAATTGGAAACCTAAGTTTCATTGCCAATCTTATATTTACCATCACTTAGGATGATAATAGCATTTTCATTTATTTGTGAAAATAGTATTTCTTTCTTTTCTTCCAAATATACATGATAACACACAATTTGCAATTATTTTGATAAAGACTCATCAAAAGGACATGATTAAGTGATGAACTTGCCTTGTGACTGCAAGGTGGTAAAGTCGGATTCTTGCACTCGACCTTGAGCTTCTATTTCTACAAAACACCATTTTTGCCTAGTAAAGACAATATTTAAAGAAGCAATAATGATTATGCATAGTAATGCAATGCATCATTTATTAGTTATTTTCTTTGTGTGTTTTACCCACCTTATTAATTTTTATATTCCTTTATTTAATAAAAAGAAATTGTTAATGGTTAATATCTTTATGATATTATATAATAATATAAGAGCTTAAAATTTATTTTTATTTAATTTTAACTCTTAATATTATTTTTAGGAATAATCATTTATATTTCTAAGATTTTATTTTTACTAATCTAAATAGAAATTTAGTATTTTTATAAAATACTCTACTAATTTAGAATGATAAACATAATTTTTATTTATTTTTAGGTATTTTATTTATTTTTATAAAATTCCCTTAAGGAATATATATTATAAAAATATTTAACTTAAATTTATTCTACTAAAAATAGAATTCTTAATTTTATTTGGTAGATTATATTTTTGTGAATTCATGGATATATTATTTATATTTTAGGATTTTTATTTTATTTCTTAGGACTTATTAAGTCCTAGGGGTATTTTGGTCTTTTAATAATTATTTATATTTGTTTTAATTATGGGCCATGCCCATTGGGCTGACCCAGCCCGACCCGGCCCACTTGGGATGGTCAAACCCACTCCATTGGGGAGTACTGGACCGTTCCGGCCCAGTACTCGCCCCACTTACCCTCTTGCTCATGACTCTCCTCTCCCCCATCTCCCTGCGGTGTTGTGCTGCCGCCGCCGTTGCCGCACGATTTCGGCCTTATCAAGCTTCACAGGCTGCCGCCGTGGTACGTGTCGAGGTTGTCGAGGCTACTCTGTTGACTGGTCCTGTCCTATTTGACCATCAGCATCTCTCCTGGACATTCTGTCTCCACCCTGAACCCTAGGGTTTGGTGGTTGGCGATGATATGGTGGTCCGCCGCTCCTGGTGGTGTTGTGCCTTGTTCCTGGTGGCCCTATGGTGCTACTAGGTTTTCTCATGCTGCTGTGGTCGCCTCGTCCATGGCTAGGTGTGGGTTGAAGCGCCTTCGGGTTCTCCCCGTGCCTCCATGGACCTCATCGCCGGCCACCCTGCTTCCTCTTCTATAACCTAGCGAGGACTTTGGGTATGTTCTTCTGTTCCCCCTCTGTCTCTTTTGCTGGCCTCCCTATGGTTCTAGCGAGGAAACCCTAATTAGGGTGCATCTGCTCTGTTAGGGTTCTACCCCTTTGTGTTGATTATTAAAGATATGAATTGATTCATGAGTGGCTTGTGGTAACTAGACTATGCAGAATTACTGGCTATTTGTGGAATTGGAATTGATATAGTCACCCTATCAGATGAATTCTTGTCTGAAACTGGATTACTGTCAATTGTAATATTGATGGTGCAGTGGCTCTGATCTAGATTGATATCTAGCTATTGGTGATGGTTAACTTGTTCCAATACTGGAACATGTAATTGGCTTCCTATGCAAAATCTATTGATGCCTCTGTTGACAGTTTATTTATGAAACAAAAATGATTCCTAATTGCTAGATTAGGAAGATGATTGAATAGCTTCTTGAAATAGTTTTATTTTGAAATATTTGTGTAGAATTTGCTTGGTTAGAATAAATCTTTGTGACACCTTCCTTGGAATAGTACACAAGAGTTTATTCTAGTACTAGGCTATTTTCTATCTTTGTTCTAGAGTGGCTTGGTGTTATTAAGAGTTGAAAAAGTGTATTGGATATATTATCCCATGATGTCTATTGATTTTATTTATCCTATGATGCTGGTCTGAGACAAGGCTTTTGTAAAAGCAATTATTTTTATATGTTTCTTCCATTCCTCAGTAATTTATGATGGATCATGTCCAAGTATAACCACTTAATTGCTTGGGAATTAATTTGATAGACCCTTGGAATGACAATATAATATATCTTTACTTTTTGAGATGCATTCTTATAATGAAATGATTTATGAGGTGCTACTATTCAATAGATGTGCCTAGAAATATTTATTTAAGGCCGCTTATATATTTGGTTAGAAAAATGGGGATTATTATCCAAGATCAGTGATGCACAAGCTGAGATCTTGGTGTGGTTTGAAAAGATTGATTGTTATCTTTGTTTATTTTCTTCTGTGATGGATACACCACACTTGGGTGTTTTTTAGAAGATTTTATATGAAACAACACATGATCTGATAATTTGAATAAGATTTATCATGTGATGGTTTTGTATGGACTCACCACATAGCTTGATTGTTGGTGTTGTTGTTGTGCTGGTTTATCTTGCTAGCTTGATCTTGGTGGCTTGATCACCCCTGGATCTTGTTCTGCACCTCCTGGTACTGGTCCTGCTTCTCCTAGATCCTGTGGATGGCTGCTTGACCTTGCTTTCCTCCTATTCCACCCTCTCCATTAGGTGACCATCTTGGATAGTTTCTTGATGGATTGTTTTGGTGAATGGTTGCTTGATCTGGTGAATATCTGGCAAGTTGTAGTGCTGTGTGTGTGTTCTTGAGATAGAACTATGGTTGTGACTGTGGCTGTGTAGTGTGAGAAAAACTTGTTTTTGCTATGCCGAGTATGGCTTTGTCTCACTCTCTTTCTCTCTGCTGGTCGGCAGCACATTGCATGCAGTTTGGGGTGTAAGCTGCTTTACTATTTGGGCTCCTTTGGATCAGATCAAGTGAATTTATTTTCACTTCTTATCCTCTTACTAGTTATTGTCCTGGTGAAACTTGCCCCTTCAATTGAGCTAGTGATGTTGATCTGAAGCTGTTTGCTTTAGAAGAAAGATATTATATTTTGGTGAAATTTGCCCCTTTTTAACTTACTCAATGAGGTAATAAGAACAGTGCAACACACTCTTCTCCATTGAGAGTAAAAATAACCCACTAAAACATATTTATTTTTGTGATTATTTTTATTATATTTTGCAGGAACAAGGATCTGGATGCTCAAGATTTAGTATAGAAGTAGATAGGTAGTCTAGGTTTTTATTGTAATTTTCTATTTATTCTTTCATAAAGAATCTTGTAATTATATTCTTATGATTTGATGAAGTTTAATTTATTGTAATTTAGTTCCTGTAATATTCTTGTTTGAGATATTTGTCTCCCTTTTGTAATATTGTTTATGAAAAGAAAAGAAATAAGAATTCATTTCTTATTTAAATTTCCTTGTCTTACATTCTTATTATTGTTTAATATAATCAACCAATATTACTAAATCATTTTAGTTAAAAATTTAATATTACTAACTTCTAATTTTCAAATCTTTTCCAAATCTTTTAAAATTAAATTGGAATTTAAATTCCCCCAAAACCTATTAATTCCTAAAGGTCATGCCAAAATTTATAGCAATCACTAGAAAGATCTAATCCTACCTCTAGATAGTGAAAGAAATTCTGATCTCTTTAGGTTTTTGTTTGGCGAAAAATTTACCCAGATTTTATAGATGAATGCATGCAAATGATCATATTCCTATTTATACCGTTCGTTGGTTCCTAAATGTTGGGGTGTTACACCACTACAACATTTGGACAATCTTTCTTTTTCTCAACCAGGACCAGATTTGATAACCAGTCCGGGTGAAGCACTTCCATGATAAACCTGGTAGCTAGGAGCAAGGCTATCTCAGCAGCAAATATTTCCTCCTATCTTCAGCAAAGCGGCGGAGGGGTTGATTCACTAGCTTTACATCTGGCCTCACATGTAAAGAGTACTCAGCCAACTACCTCGGAACACCTTGCAAATCTTGTGTAGACCAAGCAAAGATATCTTGATTCTCATGGAGGAAGTTGGAGAGCTCGATTTCCTATTTTCCCGATAACCCGACACCGATAGTAACAATTCACTCTGGCAAAGCATCATCGATATGTACTTTCTTTGTTTCTTTCATTGATTGTAAGGAGACGCTCCCATGTGGATTAGTCAGTGATGGCATAGCCAATTGAGCCACTTTAGCTAGTGCTGCAACCTCCGTCATTTCATGCTTCTCTTGCGCTATCACCAGAGACTCGGCCAGCGATGAGCCGGCTGAGGCGTATGCTATATAGCGTTTATAGTCTCCCTCAAGTGTAATAACTCCACATGTACCCGGTGTAACATCCCAATTTCAGCAACCCTGATTGGTTGTCAAAAAGGCAAAAATCAGGGGGAACAAAAACATTTTCTTGTTCCATATTGCAATGCTTGTTTACTTGTGTGCTTGTTTTCATGCTACTGATTGTGTATTAGATGAGATACTCCTTACCTCAACCCAAGTTTATAAAAACTATTGTCTCCAAAGGAGATGTCTTGGATCATCTTCCATACTCTCAAATGTTCTAACAATTCAAACTTGAGCCAAGATGACTTTTCCAACCAAAATATTTTACTAGTTTCTATTAACAAAACTATGGAGACCTATATATACTCTCCTTATTTTTTCAAGACAAAACTTCAACTACTCTTATCTATAGGTTTTCCAAAACCTTCCTAAAACCTTTTACTCTATTCTTGGTAGAAATACCAATAGGTCCTCACCTTACTTAAAATTGAAACCCCTTCAAAACACCCATGCTTAACTCAATCTAGGCTTGATGGTAACCCCAATAATACTTGATTGTTTAGCAAGATGAGTTGCCTTGATCTTCTAAATTGCATGTCTGCTTAAGAACTAGAGTGAGCTAACCTAGTAGCTCACCCCTTAGGATCAAACCAATAGTTGAGATCATAAATCTCAAACTAAGCATTCCAAGCCAAATCTATCTTGAGTTACTCAAGTGAATCCCTAATCTACTTACCCAGATCAATCTTGAGCTAATCCATTGTATTAGCCTCCAACTCATCAAGGGCCTAATACAAGCATGAATCTTATCTACACAAGATATCCTTCAATATCATCCACTTGATGTTAAACATGGACCCTTGCATCCTCTCCAATTACTCCTTTTGCATACTAGTCCAAATCCCTAATTTGCCAAATTTGGCCAAGTCTGGAATCTTTAAGTAGATTCATTCTTTGGAACTTCCTCTAATCCAATCAGTGTGCATTCTTGAAAATGTAATTGAACCATCTTATAGTAAATCTTTATTTCTACCAAAGCCTACTCTTGGCCCTGGATAAACCATTCTGGTTCCCACTCATCCATGATGGTTTTGTAGTCAAGATAAAAATCTTTTCTGCAAATCTTATCATCTGGCCTACGTTGGTAGAAGCTCCCATCCATATGTTACCTCCCTTGGCAAAAGTTTTGCATGGTTATGGTCTACTAACCATGGTCTATCAATCCACACCTTCCTTGTTTTCAATGGAGCATTGTGCTCCCTAAACCCACATGGTTTATGAGGCTTCATGATGTATCTGTTAGAGCAGCCTTATTTTCAACAAAGTTTGCCATCACTCCTAAACCACCTCAAATACAATCTAGCCCAAATATTGCTTCCATGATCATATATACAACTTGGTCTAGCTATCCATCTATCCCTTGCACCAAGATGAGCTCTGAGCTCACTAATAAAACCATGTTTAGGTGGGATAAAAATCTCAAAACCCTAGATTCCCCCAAATCTAGCTCTTCCATTCTCACCATAATTTTTCAAAACCCAAGTTTGCAATGATAGGTAAATAAAGTTTACAACATATACCTTGGATATGATAATTCCCCAAATAATTCTGGATCCTAAAAATATTTAAATTCCACTTTTGGTAAAACCCTAGAATCTTTGTCTATAAAGGAAATTTTGTTTTTCTCCAAAACACTTTTCCAACTCAATGCACATTTGATCTCTATACATCCTACCCCACCTTACCATCCCAAAAATAAATATATTTGAGATTCTTTATTATTTATTTTTGCCCTTTTTCTTAAATGGCACAAACAAGAAATAATTACTTAAAAACACTTTTCTATGTAAATAAATTCCAATAAAATTCTCCAATGTGTAATATGGTATTTAGGACCATCTCAGATCAAAAACCCATCTTGTACAATGTAAAAGTACCAAATGAGCTTCTAGAAACTACTTCTGCACTATTTGAATATTTGAGTTCAAGTGCACCGTTAGCCCCTATAAAAATCCCAAATAAATCCTATGAAAGTATCTTGACCAT
The DNA here is from genome assembly GCA_916181665.1 of Avena sativa. Lineage (NCBI taxonomy): Eukaryota > Viridiplantae > Streptophyta > Magnoliopsida > Poales > Poaceae > Avena > Avena sativa. The sequence goes on from OV702282.1 coordinate 104,074,488, forward strand.
ACCCATATACCAGTACTCTCTCCCCACGTTGCCCAATGCAATTTTTTCAACTTTCTTCACAATCATAAATTTGATCAAATTTTTGCAAACCAATCAAACTTGTGTAAAACCAACTCAAAACCCCATCCAATCTGGTCAAATACTCCACCACATCACCCAACACACCCCTGGTTGTGTGATACTGTAGCCCTAGCTACTATAGCACCACCCCCTATTTGTCCCATGTGTTGTAAGAGAGGGAGAGAGGCATACCTTGCAAATATCTCCACCCCTAGGGTAGCCACCCCCTGTTTGCTCCCTCTAGGACCCACACAGTACTCTCCATCGCCCCCCTCACCCAATCAATGACCAGCTCACCTCCTCTTTGCCCTAGTGGACAAGGTCCACCATGAACCCACTCCCTCCCTGTTAAATAGGCCAAGGCCATCCAGAGCCTTCCTTCGCCCTCATTCTCCCCCTCTGGATCTCACTCACTCCCCTCAAGCTGCACTCCTCTACTCTTGCTCTGGTTTAGCCGAAAGATGAAGAAAATGTCCTCTTGGCCATTGATCAAAAGATGAACTTAGCTTCCCCCTCTGCCTCTTCCCTTCTACATGTCGCCCTCCGGTCATCTCCTACCCCTTCTGACCCTCCCCTGCTATTCGTTTTGCTAAGGAACGAGCCCGGCTATAGCACCGGCAAGCCCCAAAGACTCCTCTCGGTTGGCACCACACGAGACCCCTCCCGGCGGTAGAACCGCCTGCTCCACACCTCGTCGGCCACGCCAGGAGCCGCCACGTCCAACCGCGACCTCCCCGCCTCCTCTCCATGCCCCTACGTGAGACGCCGTCCTCCCTCTGTCCGTTGTGCGCTGCCACCGGGATTTGCTGAAGACGATGACGGACCGCCGTCCATCCTGTCTTCATCGGATGGCCCCTAGTGGCCAATACAGATTCGCCCCCAACATCGATGACAAGCGTGCCCTCCCGTCGGCCCTTTTAAACTCCCTCCCGTGCGAGGACTCACCTAGGTGGGCCGAATCCGCCCCACTGGCCCATATCCCCTGTAGATCCGGCCCGCGCCAGCTCTTCTCTCTTTTCCTTTAATTTGAAAATTCTAGATCTGCAGCTAGACATTTGCTTTAATTCAAAACAAAAATGAAAAATACAAGTGATTTCCCAGATCTAAATTTTACCAAGTTCCTGTGTGTTTTGTCAAACATGCAGAACAAGTGCTGCACCCAAATGACCAATATTTATTTTCCAGTAAAAATAATACCAGAACATGTCATTTTCACTACTTAATTCTTTCTAGGAGTTTGGTAAACCCAAATTGGGTGAACCAAACTCCCTCCAGATAGTATTTGAATTACCCAACCACTGGACTTGGTCCCGTGTCAAGGTGAACCATGGATTGGTAGTAATAAAAATAAAAAAATCCACCCATTTATGCCTTTACAAAATTCCCTAGGCCAAAATATGAAAGGTTTTTACCTCATTTCAACTCTAATGGATAAGATACACCAATAACTACCAGAACCGAGTTCAAGATTTATTGAGCTTCTAAGGTTTATTCATGGTTTAAATACTTTTGTATTGGGTATTATCACTAAATTAATCATTCCAAAAGGTTAACCATTCCAAATATAGTGTTTCCAAGTTATACTGAAATTTATTAGTTATATCTTGTATGTCCCCGTGGTCCACAATAAATTGATTAATAGATTTCCTTTGGCAAAAATAACAAGAACATGCCAAATTTACAGTTAAGAATTTCTCCAGGTCAAACCACAATAGGTACTAACCTAATTCCAACTCCCAGAACACATGCCCACCAGCATCCTTCAAACCCCAGGAGCTTATAATTTATTAAGCCCTAGTTGAATTTTGGTGAATTAAACTATTCTATGCATGGTGTATTCACTAATAAAATCATTACAGTAACTCTGTAAATCCAAAAAGGGTGATTCCAATTTCTATAGAAAGGTATTTCTAATACCTCACATGTGTCTATGGAATTAAATAAAAATCTACTATATTTTAAATCTGGTAAAAAGAACAAATATCTACCAAAACTGACTTTGGGAATTTCCCGAGGGCATTATGTTAAATATTTTGAAGTGATTCCAACTCCCAGTGAATTAGTCTATCAAAACCTACTTAATATTCTAAGTAAATAATATTTGGAGCTCCAGAACTTTTATGGTGAATTATTTCCTAAAACTAGAGTTTTATTCACTAGAAAATGCATTATAAATCAATGGCAATTGATAAAATAGTGAAACCACTTTTTTTGGTTTCATTTTATTAATATCTATCTGATGATATAATGTTTATACAATGGTATCATACAGAACATGTCCTTGGTCAAAGACCCCTCTCTTAGGTAGTTCCTAGACTATAAATCCAAAAGGATCATCTTCCAATGCCTCAAAATCTTTTACCAGTCTCATCAAACCAATCATCCAACACCCTACTAATTTATACCATGTGATTAGATGTTTCTTGATATATGTATTGGTGATTGTATGCATTGTATTGATTGTGGTGTCGTTTGCTTACTGTTTGCTCGATAACGGCGATAGTTGCGATTGTGTGACACCGAGAAGAAGGAAACATCGGATATTTCTTATTATTATTATGGTTATCGGTATTCGGGTATTCCAACAAAGTCAAGGGACATCTTGCTGGTCACAGGCAAGCCACCTTCTTGCTCATAAGCCTTTGACCTACTCTTTTACTTATGCATGTATTATCTACTGTTTATAACTACATTGCTTTACTATGTAATGTTTTCTATTTGGTATTGGGTTTGCTTCTCCAAACAATTACCCACTTGTACTACTAAGTACAACACCTGTGATGACACCTATTTGCCCCTAGTATGGTAGATGGTATTTAACACCATAACCCCTTGGAGACCCCGTTTTAGCCGAAGTAAAAGTAAAGGATGCGAAGCCCCCAGGAAAATGTTTCTAAAATATTTTCTAGGAAAACCTTGGTGAGGGTTGACCTACCATGAGAAGTTTGATAAACAAAGAAGGTTTTGTTTTATAAAAGGTTGGACGAAAGATGGAGGAAAAATGTTCTTTGCAGTTTTGCTTCAACAATTAACCCGTGCAACCACATTACTCTAGAATGTGATAGGGCTGGATTTGAAGTTTGCTACTCTGGTATGGGAATTCTCACGACTACATATAAGGGATCAAATCCCTCGAATTATGGGATTCCTTTACATAAAGGGTCAACTGCGAGGCAGTCAGCTGGAGGAATTGCGAACTGCCCTCAGGAGCATCCGGGAGATATGAGCCCCTCATTGAAAGTTCCCCTTCTCAAGGAGTCAGAAGGCACTCCGGTTGGTCCGTGGATCCAGACTTCCCGGTGTTGAGGGGAACAACTCATAGGGTAGGGCCTATACTAGAGTGGCATCGGGAGAGTCTTGACTGGTTATTCGACCCACAATCGACGTAGATCAGGGCAGGGTACCCGGATGGTGTGGGTAAAGTGTACAACCTTTGTAGAGTGTAAATCTATTCGAATAGCCATATCCACGGTCATGGACGGTTGGGAAGGTTGCTATAGAGTGGTGTTGGTTTTGATTTCAAATAGGACTTAGGAAAAGCAATGGCTTTCAAAATGTTCTGACCATGGGATGGTTGGAAAGGAAGGAATGGAGTTTGGTCATGGGATGACCGGGAAGGAAAGAAAAATAGGTGACCCAATCCTAATGTTTTACAAAACTTTTAGAAAAGGTTTCCAAAAAGTTTTCAACAAAGATATAGACATGCTATATATACAAGGGAAATTATTTTATAAAAAATAACCTCTTATGTAGCCCACCTACAACCACATCCATATTGCATATCCTTTATTATTGTTCTCTTAAGGTGGTTTGCGAGTACATTCAAAGTACTCACCGACATTGTCCCTGGCTATTTACTTGGCAAGACTTTCAGAGGATCGAGAGAAACGAATGGATATGATGACGTCTATGCGAGCTAGGCCATCTTCCAAGTCAGTCGCCAGTAGGTTAAGGCATGATATGGGCTCTGCGCGTGAAGACTTCCCCTATTGATGATGGTGTAGGGGTTCGTAGCATGGAAAACAAAAAATTTATCGCATGAACGCGCACAAGCCAATATCTATCTACTAGATTGTAGCAACGAGTCGATAGAGTACTCACCCTCAAAGATTCCAAAGCGGTTAACGAGAGCAGATTCTCATGGGTGATGTAGTCGTTCACTTGCCGATCTCAATATCGCGTAGATGATCCTTCCGGCGCCGCGTTCCGGCAGCGCTCCCGCAGTCGGTCACACATTCGGTACTCGATGAAGACCTTCCTCTCCCTTGTTCCAGCAGGCAGCAGAGGTTGTAGCTCTCTCCTCACGATTCCGGCGGCATGACGACACGGTGTCGGATTTTAGAGGGGAGATCCCATAGGGCTTCTCCTTAAGACAGAGCAGGTAGGTGGATTAGAGGGGTTCCTCGGCGACTAGGGTTTAGAGGCCAAAGAGGAGGAGGTGGAGCCGGCGGCGACGGCTTGCGTGGGGCTAGGGTTTGTGGTGTAGGATTGAGGGGCATCCCCCGTACCCTCTATTTATGAGTGGGAGGGGCGGCTAGGGGATGGGGAGGTCGAATCTTCCCCCAAATCCCTGTCCTCCTTGGCCAGCGATGGAGGGAGAGGAGGTTTCCTCTCGTCCCTCCACCAGGAACCATTGTCCCAGTTTAACTATTCAAACTTGCCTTTTCACTTTCAATTTTTGAGTTTGATTTCTCTCTTTTAAATGCCCAGCCAAGTGACCTAGGACATGATGCAATCATTCCATTTTGTCATGACAAATTCATGTACCCTTCCAATTCCGGATTGGTGAACCTTCTAGACCCTTCTAGATCATTCCGGTGAAATCATCGGAATCATTCCCGAACTCCAGAATTGGACTTTCCTTATATGAATATTATTCTCCGGACCATTCCGGATCTCACTACAAGAAATGTGTTAACTTGTGACCTTCTCAGAATGACAGGAATAAAATCGTCATAGATCTATGACGATTTCGCACAAGATAGTCATATGATGTCTAGAGAGGTTAAAACCTTATAGAATTATGACGTTTTATGTTGAAATCGTCGTAATTTCATCATGTTAAATCGTCATAACCTACACGGTACAACTTAAAGCCTTATTTATACCCCATTATGACCAATTTAAATCGTCATATTGTTTAAAATATGGTACGTTGAATAGACTATTTGGCCACATCACCATTTATGCATACATGGCATGTCTATGTGTCCGTTTTTTGACTACGTGTCGTATCAACGTATGTGGCAATAATATAAAAAGAAGGGTCGCGCACTGGGGGTCGAACCTGCGACCTCTGTACAACACAACACCTAACCACTAGGCCAATAGTTTTTTCTTTTAGTTCAAGTATAACTCCTCTTTATAAGTATAAATCTTTTAGGACTACCTGCCTCTTTTAGAAATAATCAACAAAAAAGGCTCGCGACAGGGGGTCGAACCCACGTCCTCTCGCAATATGTAAGGGTCCCAACCTTTAAATAAGGTAGAGTCCCCTGTGTTTACAATGCTAGTCCCTGGATCAATAGCTAGCATCCACAGTTAAGATGTAATATCAAGAAACAAAGGTCATAATATAACTTTATAACCAGGAATAACATAATTTTATTACATCTTACATAGCTCATTTGGCTATTTCATTACATTGCAGCGGAATAACTATAAGCATGGGGTCCTTCATCTTCAAAGTGCCACATGCAGACATGTTGGTTGCAGACTTTGTAATCCTAATCAATCAACTTCACTAATATCAATCAAACCTGCAACATACAAGTTACAACCACAAGGGTCAATACATTTGAATTGTATTGGCAAGTGATACTATGGTAGTATGGTGGAGTCTATCATCTATATGCATTTGGCTAAGTGGAGTTGAGGCTTGCATTGCTCAAAATAGATTTTTCCTTAACTTTTGAAAACACTAAGTTTTTGCTTGACAAAATCATTTTTCTCTATCAAAGATTGAAGATCCTTTAACCCTTGTTCAACCACAAGTTTTTAACTTAGAAATTTGGATGATGAGATTCTTGATTGCTTCCATGTCTTAAGGCTCAAATTGTCCTTTACCAGGGACATGGCTAAGTACTTAGATTTTACACTCTGCAGAGGTGGTGCACTTTCCCCACAAGACTTGGTTTCCCAAGACAAGATCTTTCAGAAGCCTTCCCTTAGACCAAAATGGACGCGCTCCAACCTATCAAACCCTACAACCAACTGTCCATATGGCTAAGTTCTTGCAACCTATATGATCCAGGCAGAGCCCATAATGCCAAGTGGTTGCACTTAAAGCTTCTCAACATTTGACATCTCAAATCTCTTTGTTCCTGGGTGGCCATCCACAAGTGAGATACACAAGGTCAACCATAAACATGGGCCTTGTGAACCACTCAACCAAAATCCACCAAGCAATTACCATTCCACCCAGGTGATTCATTAACTTAGTTGTTTTATTAAACAAAAACACAAGTCCTCAGACTTAGAAATTTTTCCATAGTATGAATATATATTCCACCCTTGTTTTCTACTAGCTAAGCTAATCTTGATAGTAGTAGGAATCTTAACTTAGGAATTTCTACTAAAGTTTCATCTACTAGGATTTCCCTTAGCATAGTTTACACTTAGCAAAATTCCATGCAAGTTTTACTTAGAAAAATCACTAATGCATAGTGAAAGTAATGGGACAAAAGTATGAAGCATCACTTGCCTTTTTGGTAGAGGGTATAAGTTCACTCCTTGTCCTTGCAACAATCACACTCTTCAAGTCACTACAATTCAATCAAGCAAGGCACAAACTCAATCTACCAATCAAGCAAAACATCACATAAAATCATAAAGTCAAAGTAATGCATGAAAGCATGCCAAGCTTTGTTTTATTTGAAAAAGTGGTTACTAATGGGTCATGAACATTTGAAAACACCATTTGGTCATTTTATAAAGTGGAAAAAGTCATTTGCAAAAGGTTTCACTTCACAAACCATTTTCAAAACAAGGCATCATTTTATGTGGTGTAGAAATATTTTTTTACTAAGGCATTAATCTATAGGGTTCACCAAATGTGTTTTCAAACCATAAAACTTGGTGTTTGGGGTCAGAGAGTTTAAAACAAAACATTTCCCAAAGGTTTTCCTTCAAAACCTTTTTTAATAAATAAACCATATTTTTATTTGACTAGAATTGGTTTTAAATCAAAGAATCATTCTTTTTCTTCACCAAATACATTTTTGAATCCACAAAGTGTTTCCTAAGGTCAGTAGGTTCAAAACACACCATTTGCCAAATATTTTATCCCCAAAATCATTTTTGAACAATTTTCACATCCTTAACAAGCATACAAATGTTTCTGCAAAAACAAACAATTTAACAGAAACTTTTTACTAAACAAATGGCATGGTTGTCTAGGGCTTGTTCCACTAATTCCATTGATATAAAGTTTGCAAATTTTGGACGTGTGGAACTAAAGTTATAAGGTTTTCAAATCTACATCTAAATCAGATTACAAATTCTGTTTTAAATCGATCTATGCCACGCGGCGTGTTCTGATTCGTCCATACCGCTTCGGTTGGATCGAGCACTCTGGTGCGTTGGATCAAGTCAGATCGTGCGGCACAGGTGGATACTTACCCCTTCGCTCTGTTCTAATTACAACCACATGATCAAAATCTAACGGTGACAATCTAATCGACCTTACTCGGGCGGCGCTGACGGCGGCTGGCGGCGGCACATGGTCAGGCAGTGGCGCTACGGAAGCTACAGGAAGCAAGGAGAGAGGGGGATGTGCTCACCGTGTTCGCGAGGTCGAGGTGGTGCTCAACGTGGTTGCGAGGAGGCGAGGGGCGCTCTGGTTCTAGCAGGATTGCTCGCCGGAGTTCGCTCGGCGTCGGGCACGCTCTGGTCGACGTTGGGGGCGAGGCTGCGATTCGTGCCGAAGCAAAATAAGTACATGGTTAAAGGCGGGAGGGTGTGGTGTACACGCGAGCATGATCGAGAAGGCTCGGGGTGGTCTAGCTTACCAGGGGGAGGTCGTCGGAGAAGAACCAGACGGTGGCGGCGGCGGTTGTTGTCGTTGCCAATGTTCTAGTGTGCACGCGGGTGAGCTGGTGATGCGGGAAGGTCCGCCAGGGGGATCACAGCTGCGTGCTTGAGGAGGTAAGGGGTGGCGTGGTGCTGCCAGAATCCTCGCCGGAGCGTCGTCGAGCGGTGGGCGGTGTCTGGCGAAATTCGGCAGCCTGGGGGCGCACTTGGGGGAGAAGACAGAGGGGAAATGGAAGGGACACGCTGGCATTTAAATGGGCGTGATCACTGCAAGTAATGGTGGCCGCATTAAGGTGAATTTAAGCCGCAGAATCATAGCCAGAAACGGCGACGAGGGGAGGGAGAAGAGGTCGTCGCGGGTGAGGACGATGAACAGGAGGGGGTGGGGTCGGTTGGTCAGCGAGAGAGAGGAGAGGGGAGTTGGGTCCACCTGTCATTGGCTCTGCGGGTCGTCTGGTGAGTGAGAGAAAAACGCTTCGGGGAGAGAGGGAAATGGGCTGCTGGTCCTAGTTGGGCTGGCCGGCTGGGCTGTGTCCATTTCTATTTATTTTTCTTCCTGATTGCTTTTTCTTTTTCTAATTCTATTTTCTGTTTTGAATTTCAAACAACAATTCAAACAACCAAAACAATCCAAACTTCCACCAAACTTTTGCATTGAGTTTGGTTATGTTTATCAACACAAAAACTAAAGTCCAAAATAAAATGATAATATTTTTATTCTTTTTAGGATCTATTTAATAATTAAATAAAATAGACCTTAATTATTAATTCAAATAGGTTTTGATTTATTTAATAAAATCTCCATTTGAAATCTAAATATTATCAAAACCAAATCAGTAGGTTTTATTTGAAAATAATAAACACTTGGAAAACTTATTTAAAATAATTTAATAAGTTTTGATGTTTTAATTAAAATGGTAAAACCTTTTATTTAAATAAAATTGGATATTAAATCCTTATTATTTTATTTAAATAAACCTTTACTATTTTTATCCAAACAAAAATGTTTTATTTCAAAAACTTGACCAAGGTTTATTTTGGCTCCATAAAATAATCCTTATTTATAAATCTACCTTTTCTTTTGAAAACCAAATCTTTTATTTAAAGATCCAAAAATAGTAATTCCACTTATTCAAAATATTTTCTTTATTAATTGATTAACTTTTCAAATCCCTTTAGGATTTGTTTGATCAAAAAGGTTTGAAGGTTTCCAATTGGAATCAAAAAGTTTCTTCTCACCCTGAAAATCAACAAAGTTTTATTTTATTAATTTATTTTTCACATTACAAGATTTGGAAAATCTTGGGATGTGACAGGCTACCACCCTTAAAATAAATCTCATCCCGAGATTTGGGAAGGCTAGGGTTACAAGTTGGTTCAAAACAACTAGGGTACTACCACCCTTAAAAATTTTCCAACTAATTTACATATTGGCCTTCTTGGGATCCTGAGGAAATCTTCTCTGGGCAAACATCTGCATAGTGTCCTTTGTTTTCACACTTGAAACATGTGACAAGGCTGAGATCCTTCATATGCTGGTTTATATTGCGCTTCATCTTTTTTGGACAGAAGTTTGCATAGTGGCCTAGTTCCTTGCATTTGAAACACATCACTTGGCTGATATCTTTCTTTTCCTTTGGTATCATTGCCTCTTGTTTGTTTCTTTGGTTCTTCTTCTTTTCTGGGCATTCATTGGCATAGTGTCCCATCTCTTTGCAATTGTAACATTGCAACTGGCTTATGTCCTTCTTTTTCTTTTTGGGTCTCTCCAAAGCTAGGAGTTCTTTTAGTTCATGTTCCTTAAAGGTGGGAAATCTTTCTCTCTTCTTGGGGAAGCTAGTAGAGATATGACTTTCTTCTTCACCATTAGGGCATTGATCTTCATGCTCCTTGGATGCATGATCCTTGTCTCCACAAATATGGCAAACTTGGGTTCTTTCTAAAATAACATCTTTGTCATGCTTGTTGTCATTAGCTCTTTGGGAAAAGTTTTCTCCCATGTTGATCATTTGAGTAAGCAATCCTTGCAACAATTGGGATTGAAGTTTCAAAATCCTTTGTATGGCTGGGTCTAGTCCATTGTTGTTGGCTAAAAGCTGAGTTGTCTCTTGGCTCAACTGGTTTTGGTTTGCTATAGTTCTCTCATGGTGTCCTCTTGGTTGTTGTTGTTGTTGTTGTCACCATCCTTGATGTTGGAGTTTCTTGGAGAATTCATCTGTTTGGGTTGGATTGGGATTAGAATAGGCAAGATATTTCTAAGGAAATAGTTCTAATCACACACATTACAATTCACTCAAGCAATGTGCAAGCAATCACAAACAACTTTTCACTCAAACAAAAAAGTTCAAGCACATACTTAGGCAACAAAATATTTTGGTTACACCACATAAGTTGGTGTGTTTAACTTAACTAAAATATGGTGGTCCATCTATATGGTTATCTTGTGATCTTTCCATCCTCCTTTTGATTGTTTCATCTTGCATGAGATCATGGTTTCCTTGGGAAAAACTCTTGGTCACATAAACTTCAAAGGTGATAATGGCTTCTTCTAAGTTGTGTTTCCTTAGTCTCCAAATCTTGAGCAAGATTTCCTTGTCTCACTTGTCCTTAGTGACATCCAAGATGGAAGTCCTTGGTGAATATGCTGAAGATGTTGAAGTCATTAGAGTTGAAGAAGTTGAAGTCATTAGAGTTGAAGAAGTTGAAGTCATTAGAGTTGAAGAAGTTGAAGTCATTAGAGTTGAAGAAGTCCTTTGCACATGGTGAAGTATTTGGTCATGGGGTAGGTTTTTCCATCAAGTTGAAGCAGGAGAGATGTAGAATCAAAACCAAAATGGTCGAGGAAAGAGTTTACAAGTTGTTTGTAAATAAGTTTTGGAACAAATACAACTCTTATTTTTCTAAGGGTTTTGTCCAATCCTAGGGTTACAATCCTACAGGCAACACATTGCTCTGATACCATGTAAGGGTCCCAACCTTTAAATAAGGTAGAGTCCCCTGTGTTTACAATGCTAGTCCCTGGATCAATAGCTAGCATCCACAGTTAAGATGTAATATCAAGAAACAAAGGTCATAATATAACTTTATAACCAGGAATAACATAATTTTATTACATCTTACATAGCTCATTTGGCTATTACATTACATTGCAGCGGAATAACTATAAGCATGGGGTCCTTCATCTTCAAAGTGCCACATGCAGACATGTTGGTTGCAGACTTTGTAATCCTAATCAATCAACTTCACTAATATCAATCAAACCTGCAACATACAAGTTACAACCACAAGGGTCAATACATTTGAATTGTATTGGCAAGTGATACTATGGTAGTATGGTGGAGTCTATCATCTATATGCATTTGGCTAAGTGGAGTTGAGGCTTGCATTGCTCAAAATAGATTTTTCCTTAACTTTTGAAAACACTAAGTTTTTGCTTGACAAAATAATTTTTCTCTATCAAAGATTGAAGATCCTTTAACCCTTGTTCAACCACAAGTTTTTAACTTAGAAATTTGGATGATGAGATTCTTGATTGCTTCCATGTCTTGATGCTCAAATTGTCCTTTACCAGGGACATGGCTAAGTACTTAGATTTTACACTCTGCAGAGGTGGTGCACTTTCCCCACAAGACTTGGTTTCCCAAGACAAGATCTTTCAGAAGCCTTCCCTTAGACCAAAATGGACGCGCTCCAACCTATCAAACCCTACAACCAACTGTCCATATGGCTAAGTTCTTGCAACCTATATGATCCAGGCAGAGCCCATAATGCCAAGTGGTTGCACTTAAATCTTCTCAACATTTGACATCTCAAATCTCTTTGTTCCTGGGTGGCCATCCACAAGTGAGATACACAAGGTCAACCATAAACATGGGCCTTGTGAACCACTCAACCAAAATCCACCAAGCAATTACCATTCCACCCAGGTGATTCATTAACTTAGTTGTTTTATTAAACAAAAACACAAGTCCTCAGACTTAGAAATTTTTTCCATAGTGTGAATATATATTCCACCCTTGTTTTCTACTAGCTAAGCTAATCTTGATAGTAGTAGGAATCTTAACTTAGGAATTTCTACTAAAGTTTCATCTACTAGGATTTCCCTTAGCATAGTTTACACTTAGCAAAATTCCATGCAAGTTTTACTTAGAAAAATCACTAATGCATAGTGAAAGTAATGGGACAAAAGTATGAAGCATCACTTGCCTTTTTGGTAGAGGGTATAAGTTCACTCCTTGTCCTTGCAACAATCACACTCTTCAAGTCACTACAATTCAATCAAGCAAGGCACAAACTCAATCTACCAATCAAGCAAAACATCACATAAAATCATAAAGTCAAAGTAATGCATGCAAGCATGCCAAGCTTTGTTTTATTTGAAAAAGTGGTTCCTAATGGGTCATGAACATTTGAAAACACCATTTGGTCATTTTATAAAGTGGCAAAAGTCATTTGCAAAAGGTTTCACTTCACAAACCATTTTCAAAACAAGGCATCATTTTATGTGGTGTAGAAATATTTTTTTACTAAGGCATTAATCTATAGGGTTCACCAAATGTGTTTTCAAACCATAAAACTTGGTGTTTGGGGTCAGAGAGTTTAAAACAAAACATTTCCCAAAGGTTTTCCTTCAAAACCCTTTTTAATAAATAAACCATATTTTTATTTGACTAGAATTGGTTTTAAATCAAAGAATCATTCTTTTTCTTCACCAAATACATTTTTGAATCCACAAAGTGTTTCCTAAGGTCAGTAGGTTCAAAACACACCATTTTCCAAAGATTTTACCCCCAAAATCATTTTTGAACAATTTTCACATCCTTAACAAGCATACAAATGTTTCTGCAAAAACAAACAATTTAACAGAAACTTTTTACTAAACAAATGGCATGGTTGGCTAGGGCTTGTTCCACTGATTCCATTGATATAAAGTTTGCAAATTTTGGACGTGTGGAACTAAAGTTATAAGGTTTTCAAATCTACATCTAAATCAGATTACAAATTATGTTTTAAATCGATCTATGCCACGCGGCGTGTTCTGATTCGTCCATAACGCTTCGGTTGGATCGAGCACTCTGGTGCGTTGGATCAAGTCAGATCGTGCGGCACAGGTGGATACTTACCCCTTCGCTCTGTTCTAATTACAACCACAGGATCAAAATCTAACGGTGACAATCTAATCGACCTTACTCGGGCGGCGCTGACGGCGGCTGGCGGCGGCGCACGGTTAGGCAGTGGCGCTACGAAAGCTACAGGAAGCAAGGAGAGAGGGGGATGTGCTCACCGTGTTCGCGAGGTCGAGGTGGTGCTCAACGTGGTTGCGAGGAGGCGAGGGGCGCTCTGGTTCTAGAAGGATTGCTCGCCGGAGTTCGCTCGGCGTCGGGCACGCTCTGGTCGACGTTGGGGGCGAGGCTGCGATTCGTGCCGAAGCAAAATACGTACATGGTTAAACGCGGGAGGGTGTGGTGTACACGCGAGCATGATCGAGAAGGCTCGGGGTGGTCTAGCTTACCAGGGGAGGTCGTCGGAGAAGAACCAGACGGTGGCGGCGGCGGTTGTTGTCGTTGCCAACGTTCTGGTGTGCGCGCGGGTGAGCTGGCGATGCGGGAAGGTCCGCCAGGGGGATCACAGCTGCGTGCTTGAGGAGGTAAGGAGTGGCGTGGTGCTGCCGGAATCCTCGCCGGAGCGTCGTCGGGCGGTGGGCGGTGTCTGGCGAAATTCGGCAGCCTGGGGGCGCACTTGGGGGAGAAGACAGAGGGGAAATGGAAGGGAGACGCTGGCGTTTAAATGGGCGTGATCACTGCAAGTAATGGTGGCCGCATTAAGGTGAATTTAATCCGCGGAATCACAGCCAGAAACAGCGACAAGGGGAGGGAGAAGAGGTCGTCGCGGGTGAGGACGATGAACAGGAGGGGGTGGGGTCGGTTGGTCAGCGAGAGAGAGGAGAGGGGAGTTGGGTCCACCTGTCATTGGCTCTGCGGGTCGTCTGGTGAGTGAGAGAAAAACGCTTCGGGGAGAGAGGGAAATGGGCTGCTGGGCCTAGTTGGGCTGGCCGGCTAGGCTGTGTCCATTTCTATTTATTTTCTTCCTGATTGCTTTTTCTTTTTCTAATTCTATTTTCTGTTTTGAATTTCAAACAACAATTCAAACAACCAAAACAATCCAAACTTCCACCAAACTTTTGCATTGAGTTTGGTTCTGTTTATCAACACAAAAACTAAAGTCCAAAATAAAATGATAATATTTTTATTCTTTTTAGGATCTATTTAATAATTAAATAAAATAGACCTTAATTATTAATTCAAATAGGTTTTGATTTATTTAATAAAATCTCCATTTGAAATCTAAATATTATCAAAACCAAATCAGTAGGTTTTATTTGAAAATAATAAACACTCGGAAAACTTATTTAAAATAATTTAATAAGTTTTGATGTTTTAATTAAAATGGTAAAACCTTTTATTTAAATAAAACTGGATATTAAATCCTTATTATTTTATTTAAATAAACCTTTACTATTTTTATCCAAACAAAAATGTTTTATTTCAAAAACTTGGCCAAGGTTTATTTTGGCTCCATAAAATAATCCTTATTTATAAATCTACCTTTTCTTTTGAAAACCAAATCTTTTATTTAAAGATCCAAAAATAGTAATTCCACTTATTCAAAATATTTTCTTTATTAATTGATTAACTTTTCAAATCCCTTTAGGATTTGTTTGATCAAAAAGGTTTTAAGTTTTCCAATTGGAATCAAAAAGTTTCTTCTCACCCTGAAAATCAACAAAGTTTTATTTTATTCATTTATTTTTCACATTACAAGATTTGGAAAATCTTGGGATGTGACACAATCCTTGGCTGAAGGCGACCAACAGGCCAACAGTCCTTTGTTGTTTTGAAATAGCGCGCTCCCTTTATAAATGTTTTCCTCGTATATTGGGCCTTGGCAACAGAACTCAATTAGGTCAAGCCCGCGAAGTATGTAATGTTTTTTGGGCCGGTTTTACTTCCCGCGGTAGACCAAATCCAGGCCAGCTCGGCTGGTCCGGCTATGTTTTTTTTCTTTCATTTTTTCTTTTTCTAGTTTCTTAATTCTTTTGTATCTCTTTCATATGAAGTCCAAATGAATTGATTTTTGTCTCTCTCTTTTTATAAAATTCAGTAGATTATCTTAGATTGTTAATTAGGAATACTTTTATAATTTAACAAAAGTGGATTTAGTAATTCCATATTAGTCCAAAGTAGAGACACAAGAAAAATTATGAGTCAAAACGGCGGGCATTAAGATTCTTAGCTCAGGGCTGAGCGTCGCTAAACTTGCATTGGATCTCTAAATAAATAGCATATTGTGAGTCTAAAAATGATTTTTTTGAAAAATCATGAGCATCAGATCATGTACCTATAGTTCAAACCGGACCCACTTCCTATCGATTGGGTAGGAATTTGTCTTTTTCGCGAGGGGTGAAAGGAAAGGTTTGAGATATCCCTGTTGGGACATTGTCCATGTAAGGTGTTCTAATATTTTTACAAAATGTGGTGGTACCATTCTAAAACTGTCATTTAGTGTTTGCTTCACAAAATGACCCGTTTTTTGAGCTCGGAAAATGGAAAATGGATTTTCCGTGCGTCGAAAAGGAAAACTTTCTCCTGCAACATTGTTCGCCATCCCATTATACATCTGTGTGCACAATATGGGCACATTATCACAAACTATGCCGCGATTCTGGCCATAACATTGGTCGTTTGTTCCGAAAGCCATGAAACCTCAGACATGATAGGTCATTTCTGAGAAGGTTTTTTTGAGACACTTGCAATATACCAAGTTTGGCATTTTTCCTTGCAACTATGTCATATAAGAAGACACCATGCGAAGGATTTGCATTGGTCGGACCGTTTTTGAATTTTTATGCCCGTTTCAAACTATGGTCAAAACGGCGGGCACGAAGGTTCTTAGCGAGGGGCTGAGCCTCGCTAAAATTGCATTGGATCTCTGAAGAAATAGCATATTGTGAGTCTAAAAATGATTTTTGCCAAAAATCATGAGCATCGGATCATGTACCTTTAGTTCAAACCGGACCCACTTCCTACCGATTCAACAGGAATTTGTCTTTTTCGCCAGGGGTGAACGGAAAGGTTTGAGATACCCCGGTTGGGACATTGTCCATGTAACGTGTTCTAATATTTATAAAAAATGTGGTGGTACCATTCTAAAACTGTCATTCAGTGGTTGCTTCACAAAATGGCCCGTTTTTTGAGCTCAGAAAATGGAAAATGGATTTTCCGTGCGTCGAAAAGGAAAACTTTCTCCTACAACATTGTTCGCCATCCCATTATACATGTGTGTGCACAATATGGGCACATTATCACAAACTATGCCGCGATTCTGGCCATAACATTGGTCGTTTGGTCCAAAAGCCATGAAACCTTAGACATGATAGGTCATTTCTGAGAAGGTTTTTTTGAGACACTTGAAATATACCACGGTTGGTATTTTTCCTTGCAACTATGTCATATAAGAAGACACCATGTGAAGGATTTGGATCGATCAGACCGTTTTTGAATTTTTTATGCCCGTTTCAAACTATGGTCAAAACGGCGGGCACAGAGGTTCTTAGCTAGGGGCTGAGCCTCGCTAAAATTGCATTGGATCTCTGAAGAAATAGCATATTTTGAGTCTAAAAATGATTTTTTTCCAAAAATCATGAGCATCGGATCATGTACCTATAGTTCAAACCGAACCCACTTCCTACCGATTCATCAAGAATTTGTCTTTTTGCCATGGGTGAACAGAAAGGTTTGAGATACCCCGGTTGAGACATTGTCCTAGTAAGGTGGTCTAATATTTTTACAAAATGTGGTGGTACCATTCTAAAACTGTAATTTAGTGGTTGCTTCACAAAATGACCCGTTTTTTGAGCTCGGAAAATGGAAAATGGATTTTCCGTCCGTCAAAAAGGAAAACTTTCTCCTGCAACATTTTCTCCATCCCATGATACATGTGTGTGCACAATATGGGAACATTATCACAAACTATGACGCGATTCTGGCCATAACATTGGTCGTTTGGTCCGAAATCCATGAAACCTTAGACATGATAGGTCATTTTTGAGAAGGTTTTTTGAGACACTTGCAATATACCAAGGTTGGTATTTTTCGTTGCAACTATGTCATATAAGAAGACACCATGCGAAGGATTTGCATTGATCGGACCGTTTTTGAATTTTTTATGCCCGTTTCAAACTATGGTCAAAACGACGGGCACAGAGGTTCTTAGCTAGGGGCTGAGCCTCGCTAAAATTGCATTGGATCTCTGAAGAAATAGCATATTATGAGTCTAAAAATGATTTTTTCCAAAAATCATGAGCATCGGATCATGTACCTGTAGTTCAAACCGGACCCACTTCCTACTGATTTAGCAGGAATTTGTCTTTTCTGCTAGGGGTGAACGGAAAGGTTTGAGATACCCCGGTTGGGACATTGTCCATGCAAGGTGGCATATTATTTTTGAAAAATGGGATCGTAGTATTTTGAAACTTTCATTTGGTGGTTGCTTCACAAAACGCTCCAGTTTTTTGCGCTCGAAAAATGAAAAGTGGTTTTTTTGTGCGACAAAAAGAAAAACTTCCTCCTGCAACATTGTTTGCCATCCCAAGATGCACATGCGTGCACAATATGGGAACATTATCACACACTATGCCGCGATTCTAGCCATAACATCCGTTTTGGCACTTGGAATATCGGAAATAGAGTGGTACCATTTAAGCCATTTAGAAGGGATAATTCTCCTACCCACGGATCACCCCAACAGGCAGATCTCAACCGTCTATATATCCACCATCCAATGGACGAAATTTCTCCCGCCTCCCCTTGACTTCCTCCAAAATTGAAATTGAAATGACCAGAACACCCACAAATACAGTCTTGCATCGCACAAATATCCACGGGTATTTTGGAGAAGTTGACGATTCCACCCAGAGAACCAACCCCAATCCGCTCCCGTCCACACAATCCCTAATCGCCACCCTCCCGCCTCCGCTCCCCAAACCCTAATCGCCACCCTCTCGCCTTCGCCTCGCAGCGCCGCCACCACCTTCTCGCATTCGCCTCGCACCGCAGCCACCACCATCTCACATTCGGCGCCCCTCCCCGAAACCTAATAGCCACCCTCTCGTGTTCGCCCTGCAACGCTGCAACCACCGTCCCGCCTTTGCTCTGCAGCGCTGCCACCAGCATCTCGCCTCTGCCCCACCAGATCACTTCCCCTCCCTCAGAGCCGGATTTCCTCCTCCCACGAATCCACATCGCCACCGCTCATCTCTCTGCACCAAGCCCCGGGTTCCATAGAGCGCAGCCGACCTCGAGCGGCGGCGGCCATCTCCTCCTCCCCTGCTTGTACGAGGAGCGGCGGTCGTCCTCCCTGGAAGAGCATCCCACGGACGATCTTCTGCGAACCCTAGCATCGGTCTTTCCGGCCGGCATCAAGGACGACGATGTGGCGCTTCCCCAGGCTCACCGCTATCCCTCCCTGCCTCTTCGTCGACCTGATCATCGCACGCTCCGCCCTAGATATTCCAGAGAGGTATGGTCTCCTCTAACCAACAAACTACCCATGTCGAATCCACCTTCACTTGCTGATGCTGTACTTGGTCGGCGGATCCCGTTCAAGATGTTATTGCACGAGTGGATGTCTTTCGAGAACAGGTTCTTCCTCGACCTGACGGCCGTTGCCAGCGTTCAGGACGCTGGCTGCACCAATTCGAAGAGGATGTGGAGGTTGTGCTCATCGACCCGGACAAGCTCCGAGCTCCCAGCGCGTCTGACCTAGGGTGTGTTAGGGCCAACCCCTTCCAGAAGGTCACGCTCACGAGCCCCTCTAAATCAAAATAGGTATCACTCTCTCCCATCTCTCACTGGATTGTATTGATGGGTCAGTGATGGTACTGCGATTTGAAGTTTGGTCCTTGTTTACTTCTGTAGTATCCATGGTAGCGACCCAGATGGAGATCATCCAGATCCTGGCCAGTTTCATGCTACAAGCCATGTTGGAGAAGCTACATCTTCCATGCCGTACTTGTCATGCTTTTGATGAAGGCCAGTTTTTGAGCAAACTTATGTTATACCCTTTTACATAGTTTCTCCAGTGTTCATTCCGATCTCAGTAGCTGTCAAGATGCCTAAAAAACTCCTTATGTTTAGCTCCCTATGTTTGACTATTGTTATAGATCTCTTTATTCATGTGTAGTTGTGACACAATGTTGCTTAGTAGACAATAAGTAGAAGATGTGATGATTGCCATGGTATCATATTTTGTTGCATTGTGTCTGTATACAAGTTCATGTTTTCTTTGAGAGCTAATTTTGTGTATTCACTTGTACCGAGCATTTCTGTTGATATGGTCGTCTTGTAGCTGTAGGACCTTTGATCATGTTGTGTACATTTGGTAGATTGATCTTTACACTTGAATTGGGTAAATGATACTAAAATGACTTAAATACTATAGCAGCACTGGTGGCCTGTATGATTACTCTTATCAGGATAATTTTAAAATCCAATTTCATTATCCTATACGGACCACACATGTGTATCTCCTCTACTTGCACAATATTAACATGTGTGAAAAATATAGTTGATGCTTATAACTTCCTACTTCAAGATGGTTCTAGTAACAAATCTGTAGTTAGGTACATGCCTTTGGTAGCATTTTTGCACGCAAGCTAATTATTTCTTTATTTGGTTAGGATATGTGGAATACAAGTTCTTCCCTATTGCACATAGTTTTGATCTGATCCACCACTTTCATATCAACAAAGAATAATGAAATATTGCACTTGAATACAATAGTGTATCGTTTATGATGTTGATTTTCATACATGGGAATTCTGGATTATTTTGAGGTAGTACTTGCCATCTTAATAAGTTTGTTGCTAAAGTAGTTCCAGTTTTGAATATACTAGCACCTTTACCATGAATAATGTTCTGATGATTTTCTATAGATTGATCTTGTGTGCTGAACCGTGTCATATTGTAATACTGCAGTTTTGGTCCTGAACCTTATTTTGTACTTGTCGTGAACTCATGTTTATTTGATTGAGTTGTTCTTTACTATAAGCTAAATGGCTATTGGATGATCTACGCTTGCTGTTGGTCGTCTGATATGGGGTTTTTGTTTGTGGTTGGTGTAGGTCAAGCTGTAGCAGAACGCACATGAGCTATAGAAATCTAATGTAAGATCAAGGAGAACCAGGAGAAGATCAATCTCAACAAGCAGCTGCCCTACCTCATTGACATCAAGGTTTGTGCCTTGCTAGACCTGTACCAGTGTTTCAAATGTGTGTGAAATATCATTTATGAATATATTATGCATTGTAATGAGATAATCAAAGAAAAGATGTAAGGACGAAATATTTCTATTAGTGCTTTTTAATATTTGTAGGCCATTTACAACTGTGATTTCTTGCCCTCCTGCGATTTCTCATATCACTGATCATTTGTCAGTTCCTGCTGCTGTTGTAGATCGCCCGTGGGCACCTGGGTGAGTTGCTGAGTTAGAAGTGACACCCCAGGTGGAGTGGAGGAAGCCAGTGAGGTGCTGGCTAGCTCGCGTGGAGGTGTTGGGCGCTGCGAGGGATCATTGGTGACCTGGAGGTGTTGGGCAGTGGGCATGTTGATTGTATGCATCAATTTTTTGTTTTGATGTAATGTACGAGGAGTGATTGTTTGATCATTTGAATTTATGGTCTATTGATTTGAAAATTTGGTTAGTTCATTTTGAAATCCGGTCTGTATCATTTTGCAATGAAAATTGGTTCATTATTTATCCAGCTATTTCTGGGATTCAAACGTTGCTTGCATACAGCCTAAATGAATACAATCTGAATCGTCTTGGGCTTTAAAAAGGCCAGCCCAATGACTAATTGTGGAACAAAGAATCTGATTGTAAATGGTAAAAGGCTGATGGCAGGCCTAAAATATTTGGACTTGGAACGCCAAGGCCCAAATAACTGGATTATAAATAGGCCAAGACCCAAAAAAAATGTACTATAAAATTCCTGAACCAAGAAAAAAAGGCCATAGTTATTGGGATCAACCCAAATAAGCGACCGCATTGGATCGGGATGAATTTGCACTACGACGATCTCATTTCGTCACAATTTTGCCACGTCGGATTGACCACGTAGGATCTGACTTGGCCTGGCAGATGCCCCGTGACGATATTGGATCGTCATAACAGTTATGACGATCCAATATCGTCAGAGACTGTTATGATTATTTCAAAAAAACGTCGTTGTATGTAATTACCGATGCTCAGTTTTTGACGATATGTTTTTTGTCATAAGATAGTCACATATTGTAGACAATGACGATTCGATGATGAAAATAGAGAGTCATGTATCAGCAGATTCCTTGTAGTGTCTCCTCGTGATATCTCGAATCCCATCCGATACTTCGAACAACATTAGGTCTTCTTACTCACATTCCATATCTACTAAACTACATTGAATCCTTAAGTGTGTCTCCCTACGGTTCGTGAATTATACAGACATGATCAAGACTCTTCTGCGATCAATAACCAATAGAGGAATATGGAATTTTTTATGGTTCCCACATATTTCTATGATTACTTCGTGATTGAATGAACCATTTACATACGATACCAATTTACCTTTGTCTCGTGATACTTTACTTATCCGAGGTTTGATCATCGATATCTCTGCATACCTAGTTCAACATCATTACTGATAAGTACTCTTTACTCATTCCTGTGATATGTGATCCCTTGTGATCCATTCACATGCTTGCAAGCTAATTGGATGACATTCCACCGAGAGGGCCCAGAGTATCTCTATCCTTCATATGGATGGACAAATACCACTCTTGATCCATGTGCCTCAACACATACTTTCCGAACACTCAATTCCACCTTTATAACCACCAGTTACGAAGTGGTGTTTGATTTCATCAAAGCATCCATCCGGTGATGGTGATTAGCATGATCTCATGGTCAAAGGAATTAGGTTACTATGTATCTGAAAGCTTATAACAAACGAACTATTGAAATGATTTGATCTTTATGAGACACTTATCTATAGGAATATGTCCATCACACCATTATCCTAATGATATGATCTTGTATTTAATAACATCTCAATATTCATGATCTGGAAACCATTATCATCTATCAACCAACAAGCTAGAACAATAAAGAGGCTTTACTAGGGACTCTAATAAGTTTAAAAATCACGCAAGTATTAATGTTTCCGGTTAATACAATTATAGAATGAATGTAAAAATTTATCATAAACACAAATATATAATAATAACTACTTTTATTATTGCCTCTAGGGCATATATCCAACAGTCTCCCACTTGCACTAGAGTCAACTAATCTAGATTACATGGTAATATACCGAACACCCATGGAGGTTTGGTGCTGGTCATGTTTTGCCCTCGGGAGAGGTTTAGTCAACGAATCCGCCACATTCAGATCTATGGCAACCATGTTATCACAATAGATAGACATTGGGTCCAGCGCACTGGGAACCACACCGAGCTTCGTAATGAACTCCTTCATCCATATTGCCTCTTCTGAAGCCTCCAAAGCAGCTATGTATTCCGATTTAGTTGAAGATCTCGCCACAATGCTTTGCTTAGATATTCACCTCCATGATCAGATCGTAGAGACTTAATCTTCTTGTTATGTTGATTCTCTACATCTCTTTGAAATTCCTTAAAATTCTCGAAAGTTTCAGACTTATGTTTCATGAAATAGATATACCCATATCTACTCAAGTCATCTGTGAAAGTAAGAACATAACGATAACCACCATGCGATGCCACACTCATTGGGCCACACACATCGGTATGTATGATTTCCAGTAAATTCGTAGCTCGCTCCATCATCCCATAAAATGGAGTCTTAGTCATTTTACCCATCAAACATGCTTCACATCTTTCAAGTGATTCGAAATCAAGTGATTCAAGAAGTCCACCAGAATGGAGTTTCTTCATACGCTTCACTCCAATATGACGAAGACGACAGTGCCAATATATGTTGAGTTATCAGTTAATTTCAAACGTTTAGCTTCAATATTATTAACATGTGTATTACTACAATCGATATTTAACGAGAATAGACCATCTATCAAAGGTGCATGTGCATAAAACATATTAGTCATATAAATCGAACACCCATTATTCTTGGAATTAAACAAGTAACCGTCTTGCAATAAACATGATCCAGATATAATGTTCATGCTTAACACAGACACCAAATAACAATTTTTAAGTATAAAACTAGTCCCAATGGTAGATGAAGAAATAGTGTACCGACCGCGATCACGTCAACCTTTGATCCATTTCCAACGCACATCGTGTCAACACCCGGATTTTTAATCGCAGATGCCTGTTATGCCATACATCGCAATCCCAGGATTACCATTTTTGCGAAACATAACAAAATTGGATACCACAGTACATCATCCATTACAAAGCATACATAAGGTCTTACATAAATAAGTATCTCATGATCCAGTTCTTAATACAACTCAAGCAGCGGAAATACGTAATAATAAAGGTAGCGTAGGCGAAGCTCCATCTTCGGGGTCATAGGCAATGCTGACGATGGGAGATAATCCTAGTTGTCGTATACTTCCTGGGGTCCATCTTCCAAGTACTCCTCTTCATAGTCTGGCCACGGGAATAGCCAGGGACAAAGCAATGAGTACTCTTTAAGTACTCGCAAACTAATACTAACAAGTGAAGGGGTTTTTTGTAGTAGGACACTAAGCTCTAGGGTTGTTTTTCAAAAAGCCAGATTTACATCTACTATGTTCCGAAACGAAGAAAGCTAGTTGAAGTTTTATTACGCCTAAGTGGTAACTTGTATTTCACAACTCTGTTGTGGTCAAGTCAAAGTCTCAATTCATTTCATAAGTCATTTTAAAAACATCTGACGGGGGAACAGTATGGCCACTCCAACTGTCCATAACCGCGGACGTGGCTATTCGAATAGTTTGACACTCTGCAGAGATTGTACACTTTCACCACAACATTCGATACATCCGTCAGGAACAAATCCTAAATTTACCATACTCAGTATGCGGATAATCAATCCTAACCTTTCAATTACACGCCCTAGTATAAGCACCTCTCCTGTGAGTTTGGCCTCCCAACCATGACAAACTGTCGTCTTGGGTACTGCACAGGTGGAAAATCTTCACAAGGTAGCCTCAGCTCAGACCTTGGCCGTGAGTGCACTAATACTAAGGTATATAAGTTTCCAGTCAAGCCCTACCCAATTCTCGGGTATTGTGGTTGTACGGTAAAATTGGAATGGTATCGCATCCAGACAACCATCAGTTTTATAAAGGGCTAAGGCTCATGCCTCAACATTTTCATCACCATAAATCATCTGGTGTTTGGAAACACATGTTCAAAACATTTCAATAGAATGATCCATCATTCCAAGGTTTTCATAACCATTTTTCCACCAAGTATTCCCAACTAAGTTGATCAAGTTTTATGCTTAGCACTAGCATCTACAAGTGGGGGTAAGTACTAATGAGGGGTGGTAACTAGTGGAGTTTAACTAAGTTCAATCTCATGCCTTAGGATGACATAAAGATTATCTAGCTTAGGCCAAATTTTATGCTCTTTATGCAACCTTCAATTATCTTTCTAGTATCTACAATTCACTTAAGTAAGCTCTAAGTAATAGTCTTGATAAAGAAAATAAAGTATAAAGCTTGTAAGTAAAACTAGGATTGGTTTATCAAGTGGTTATGATCATATATGCTTAAGGCATATAGTTGGCATGGCAACCAGCAAGTATTTTCTTGCACATTCAACTAGTGGTATTAGGCTTGCATCATTATCAGGATAAGCTTGCTAAATTGCAAGTGTTAGCTTGCCTTGTGCAGAGCAGTGGTTGAAGTTCTCATCGGCTTCTTCTTCGTAGTATCCTCCTTTCCTCCTCGTATCCTTGGTCGGTACTAGCGTCTATGAATAAATACGAGGTACACAATCACCAAAAAGTACTTAACTACTTTCAATCATCACACAAAGGGTCCTATAGATGATCTAGCATCATCACTAACATTACAAGATTAAAGCTTGGTTTAATTTCTTTTATTTTTAGAAAAGTAATTTCTACTCATTGAAAAACTACTTAAGATTTAATATTCTCCAAACCAAACATGAGATCATGTTGAAACATGTCATCACCACATATTTTAGTCCATGGGAATGTGATTTAAAGTGGTGTCACAATTTAATAAGGTTTAACCTTTTATTTTACTTAAATAAAGTGACTGGAAATGCCTATGTGGCATTCTTTTATTACTTGAACAATATTTCTGTAAGTAAACCCAAATTTTTTTATATATTCTGAAAGTTATGATCAAATGTGATTTTTGAGAGTTGGAATCAACTCAAAAGCTTTTATGGTTTAAATTTGAAAAATGTTTGAATAGAGAAAATCTTCTGCCTTGTTATTTTTACCAAGGATGATCTACAGATCCAAATGATTTGAATCCAGCGGGCTTGGATTCAGCATTTCCAGACCTTTCTAACAAAATTGGTTTCATTCAATTTGGTTCACTGAATCGAGATGGGTTGATTTTTGAAACTAGGTGCAGAAGTGTGTTTGAATGAAAATGGAAAAATCCAAATTCAAACAAATGGGCTGCGGGAAACGATACTGGGCCGGCCTGCTAAGAACAGCGCTTACGCGGGCTGGTTAAGTTGCTGTCCCCACGCGTTAGTGAGACAGTGGGGTGCGAAGCGGTACGGGGCAACGTGGTGCGTTGGATTAGAAGTGAGATCAACGGCTGAGGGTCGTCGTCGACGATGAACTAGTCACCTGCGAGCTCGAACCCTAGCGGCGTAGTGGGGGTCATGGGAGGCTCACCGGGGCTTAGGCGAGGGTCGGCGAGGTAGGCGAACGACAAAGTCGATGACGGCGAACCTCCTGGTACCGACAGCTTCTCCTGGGGCGGCTCCAATCGCTGACCCCTTCTTCTTCAGCAGCGGCGGGCTCCGACAAAATTCCGGTGATGCGCTGCTCGCCTTGCTCCGGGAACGGGGTGGAACGATCTGTGAAGAGAGGGGAGTGAGATGGTGTGAAGAGTTTGAGCGGGGGAGTCCTCTATTTATAGTCTCGATGAAGAGACCGAACGGGATGGGCAGGCGACGATGGCGACATGGCTACGGGCTGCTAGAGGCATGGCCAGCGGTGGCGATTGTTCGGTGGTCTCCTGGCGATGCTCTATGACTTTAATGCGCGTGTAGGGGCGGTGGCAAACGGTCGTGAACGCACGATGCTCTGCGAGGCAGAGGCGGCGAACTCGATGACGAGCGGTGGCTGTGAGGCATGGGGCGGCGAACGGGGATGTCTGGCGGTCTCCTGGGACGGTGGTGATTGCGTATGCACGCGGCGAGGGCGGGCGCGCGGTCTGTGGGCGTCTGTCGAGCGTGGCGCACGGGGCGCGCTCTCGGCATGGTTGCTGGCGAGCTGGGCACGGTCTGTGCGTGTGGTCCAGAGGCTGGCATCGCTCGCGGCTAGGACAGGGAGTGGCGGTTGGGATGCTAGCTTGCTCCCAGACAAGGTTGGCGAGGCTAGTGCCGCTCCTAGCTTGCTGTCCACACTGGGGTGACATGGTGAGGCTCGGCTGTTCACCATTGATGACATTGCCAAGCTTACAGTGGGGCTAGTGATTAGTTAAGTTTGCTAGATGATCTACTGAGGTTATTGTGAGCTAGAGAGGGAACCAGTTAGGACAAAATCACTGCTCACAGTAGTGTTTGGATTTTGTTTGATTTGAATCTACAAGGTGTTTGATGAAATGGCCGCATGAATTCAAGTTTTGAATTTTGAAAAGATTTTTGGTGGGTGTGCTAGGTTGGTGCTGGTGAGTCTGCATATGCTTGGGTTTTGGAAGTTGAGCTTGTTTGAGTGGTTTTTGAAAAAGTGCGATCTTCCCATATGATATAGATTCAATTTGAAACTGTCCTTTAAACTATGCATTTGAATGTTTCTGGATGATCACAAAGTGGGCCTTGATACTTTGGTATTAGTACTATCAAGGGGTGCAAAGATCCAAAGAAGTTTCTGTAAAGTTCTGAAAGTTAGAGACAGCTAAAGTAGGCATGGGAGTTAAATTGGTCAAAGTGACCATTCACTCATTTTGTTTGTTTTGATTTACTTGTCTTTGGGAAGTGTGGGGATTGTTTAGATGATGTTTATTTCACCTAAGAATCATTTTACAAGCAAAGAAACACATGAACAAGGCAATTCAAAAGAATTCAAAATGGGATGCATACACACATGCATGCTTTCTCATTTTTATTTAGAAAAGTTTTTATTAACCCTAAATTTGATGATTAGAGTTTGATGATTCTAGTTTAATATTTTTGGGATGTTACACATTGTCACCTCGTTCTTCTCTAGTTTCCGTCTATTCTGTAGAACCTTTTTTAAGTTACAAATATGAGCAACCAAACCAGTATCAAATACCCAGGCACTACTACGACTACTAGTAAGATACACATCAATAACATGTATATCGAATATACCTTTCTTCTTGATATTGCCGTTCTTCAGATCCACCAAGTACTTGGGGCAATTACGCTTCCAGTGCTCTTCTCCCTTGCAGTAAAAGCACTCAGTATCAGGCTTAGGCCCAGCCTTGGTCTTCTTCGCCGGCGCGGTAACTTTCTTACCGCCCTTCTTGAAGGATCCCTTTTTCTTAGACTTGCCTTGCTTCTTGAAATTGGTGGTCTTATTGACCATTAACACTTGGTGCTCTTTCTTGATATCCACTTCTGTAGACTTCAACATAGAGAAGAGTTCTGGCAACGCCTTATCCATGCGCCGCATGTTGTAATTCATCACAAAGTTCTTGTAACTTGGTGGTAGTGATTGGAGGACACGGTGAATCCCCAACGCAATAGGAATTATTATGCCCAAGATCTGGAGCTTATTAGCGTGCCTAGACATCTTAAGAACATGCTCACTGATGGAGCTGCCCTCTTCCATATTGCAGTTAAAGAACTTTTCAGAAGCTTCATAACTCTCAACTGCCGCGTGAGCCTCAAATATCATTTTGAGTTCACGGACAATATCATGTTGGTCAGACTTCTCAAACCTATTTTGAAGCTCCGATTCCAAACCATAGAAGATAGCACAATGAACTATGGAGTACTGATTGTTTCAAGTGCGGTAAACATTTTTCATCTCATCGGTAGCATCATATGTAGGTGGGTCAACCATCGGTGCATCCATCACATAGGTCAACTGACCAGCAATGAGGACAATCCTCAAATTGCAGAACCAATCCGCGAAGTTGCTTCCATTGTTTTTCAACTCTTCTTTCTCTAGGAACGCATTAAAATTGATGGTAGGGTCCGTCATTGATCTACAACATATTTGCAATAGTTTAGACTAAGTTTATGACAAATTGAGTTCTAATTAATAGTTAAATTAATCCAGGTGAACTCCCACTCAAAACAATATCCCTCACAATGTTTTAGTGATCACACGAACCAAATGCACTACATCATGTCCGATCATCATGAGACATAATGTAGTTTTGAAGGCGAATAATCAACATGTTCATCATATCTACTATATGACTCATGGTTTACCTTTCGGTGATCCTTATTCCGAGATCATGTCTGTACATGCTAGGCTCATCAAGATGTAACCTTAGTTTCCGCATGAGCAAATCTGGCTTGCTCCCATTGTATACACTCGCAGAATCTAACACACCCGATCATCACGTGGTTCTTCGAACAACGAGTCTTGGCAACGGTGCCTACTAAGGATGAACACTTTATAACTTGATATTTTGTGAGATGGATCATCTTATAAAGCTACCGTCTCGAACTAAGCAATACAAGGTGCATAAAAGGATTAACATCAGATGGAATTCAAAATATGTGATATGATATGGCCTTTCTTCTTGTGCTTACGATCTCCATTTCAAGCACGAACATGATCTCCATCATCATCGGCGTGGCGTCAAGGTCAATGGCACCGCTCGATGGTTGTCGTCCACTAGCATCAAGTTTTACAACTACTTTGAACAATAGACACATAGGTCTTAACGAAATTAAAAGACAACCATAAGGCTCCTGCCGGTTGCCGGCTTACAATAAGTATCATTGCTTACATCATATATAATCACAATCATGGCCATATCACATCACATCACACCCTGCAAAACAAAGTTAGACGCCTCGAATTTTCTTTGCATATTTTATGTGGTTTTGTGCTTTCAATAATTACCATTCTAACTTACGAACAAGAACCACAACATTGACACTTGAACTATCAAGTGCCCGTTGTAAATTGAATCTTTACTATGATGGGAGAGACAAATTACCACAAAGCCACTTATGCAATACAAGTTGCATGTTGAGCGTGGAGCAGGTCTCATGAACGATGTCATGTAAGGTTAGCCCGGGCCGCTTCATCCCACCATACCGCAAGATGCAAAGTACACAAGAAGCAATTGATAATAAAAGCACCATCGCCCACAATGACCATTGTGTTCTACTCGTGCAATAGATCTACATATAGACACGACTCTGATACTACTGTAGGGGTTTGTAGAATGGAAAAAAAAAATTTCTTCCGCATGAACGCACAGAAGCCAAGATTTATCTACTAGATTGTAGCAACATGTCGATAGAGTACTCACCCTCGAAGACTACAAAGCGGTTAACGAGAGCAGATTCTCGTGGGTGATGTAGTCGTTCACTTCCCGATCTCAAGATCGCATAGACTATCCTTCCGGCGCCGCGTTCCGGCAGCGCTCCCGCAGTCGGTCACACGTTTGGTACTCGATGAAGACCTTCCTCTCCCGTGTTCCAGTAGGCAGCAGAGGTTGTAGCTCTCTCCTCACGATTCTGACAGCACGACGGCATGATGTCGGAGTTTAGAGGGAGCTCCCGCAGGTCTTCGCCTTAAGCCAGAGCGGGTAGATGGAGGCTAGGGTTTGTGGTGTAGGCTTGAGGGGCTGCCCCCTCCCCTCTATTTATGAGAGGGAGGGGAGGCTAGGGGAGGGGGAGGTCGAATCCTTCCCCAGCTCCCTCTCCTCCTTGGCCGGCGGTGGAGGGAGAGGTGAAGGGAATATGCCCGAGAGGCAATAATAAAGTGGTTATTATCGTATTCCTTATTTATGATAAATGTTTATTTTACATGCTATAATTGTATTAATACGGAAACGTTAATACATGTGTGTTTAATAAACAAAAGGAATTTCCTAGTTATGCCTCTCTTATAAACTAGCTCGTTGATTAACAAGATGATCAAGGTTTCCTGATCATGGACATTGGATGTTGTTAATAACGGGATCACAACATTAGTGTAATGGTGTGATGAACATTCATCCGAAGTATAGCATTACGATCAAAGTCATTGAGTTTATATTGCTATAACACCTTACGAAGTGATCCTAATCCTGAGACCATGAGATCATGTCAATCACTAACACCGGAAGAGTTTCTTGATAACATCAAACGTCACACCGTAACAGGGTGTTTATAAAAATGGATTCAGAACTAATAAAGTGTTATGTTGAGGCTCATGGATCGAGAGTGGAATTTGTTCATCCCGATGACGGATAGATATACTCTGGGCCCTCTCGGTGATATCACATTGGTTAGCTTGCAAGCAAGTGATTTGATCACTAGAATGTTATATCACGGGAACGAGAAAAGAGTACATGTCAGTAACGAGATCAAACTAGGTATGGAGATACCGATGATCGAATCTCGGACATGTAATATATCTCGAAACAAAAGGATTAAGATACTAGCGTAAAAGGTTCCGACGATCATAAGAAAGTCATCGTTGAATGTGTGGGAGTCAGTATGGGTCTCCAGATCCCGCTTCTGATTATTGATCCGAGAGGGGTCTCGATCATGTCCGCATTATTCGCGAACCGTAGGGTGACACACTTAAGAGACACCGACATCCATTTGGAGCAAAAGTTACATGCCGAAAAGAATAACAAGCGCAGGAATTTATTTCACTAGATACCGAAACAGGTTTTCGGGTGAAATTGCATAAAGTGGTTATGCATGTGAAATAGAATTCTAGCAAGGGGTTATTTGTGAATGTTTGTCATTAAAGTAATTGACAAAATTCTGAATAAAATAAAAGAGTTTTATTTAATGAGAGTTTGCATTAAATTTGGTGGAAATTTAATGGGAATTTGAGTGGGTTTTTGAGTGGAGGGAATTGAAAGGCATTTGAGTGAGTGGAGTGTCCACCCACATGAATGTGGAAGAGGTGGGGGCAGCCCCATGGCTGGGCGCATGGCCCCTTGGGTGCCCCCTCTCCCTATAAAAGGAGCCCCCCTCCCTCTCTCTCACTTACACCTCCTCGTGAAGGATCTCTCTCCCCCTCTAGAATTTATTCCCCATGGTCTCGGACTAGCGATATACATGTTCCCGGTGGCTATTCGGCAAGAAAGAGTTGTGCTTCTGCTGCATCGCTGGAGCGATGAGGCAGAGGTTGCTCGGTGCCTCGAACGTGTGTGCGAGCACGGATGCGCTGCTCTTTTGCGGCCCTAGGACTTCCTCTCGATCTTGAGATCGGCAAGAGATCGTCTACATCAACCACGAGTTTGGACTCGTTAAGCTTTGTCGGTCTTCAAGGGTATGTTCTCTACGGATATACATCCGCCCGTTGTTTGTATCTAGTAGATAGATCTTGGTACATAGTTGTTCCCATCGTAGGAATTTTTTTGTTTTCTATGCTGCAAACCCTACAGTGGTATCAGAGCCGGATCTATTCGTAGATACTTTGCACGGGTAGTACACATATGAGTATGTGGGCGATGATGATCATTTTATTGCTTCTTAGTTGTACTTTGGATATTGGTGGCATAGTGGGATGAAGCGGCCCGGACAAACTTTACATGTCCTCGCACATGAGACCTGTTCCACGCTTGACATGCAACTAGTTTTGCATAAGTGGCTAGCGGGTGTCTGTCTCTCCTACTATAGTCAATATCTAATTTGCAACGAGTTGTCAACAATTTGGTTATCCTCGTTGTGGTTCATGTTCGTAGGTAAGAACGGTTCTATCTTCGAAAGCCCTAAGCCACGTAAAACTTGCAATGGATAAATTAGAGGCGTCTAGTTTAGATTGTTGCTGGGCTAGTGTTATGATATGGTGATGTTGTAAGTAGAAGTATGAGATGATACTCTTACAACACACATAGCATGTAAGTTCCATAGACCTTGGCCTTACACATAAAGGTATGATAGAGATCATACCACGGTGCACATGATGGAGATCATATGCGGGAACCGTATCATTTCACTTATAAACATGTGATGTTTTGATTGCATCTTATATTGCTTGTTTGGCGTTTTATTAGCATAATAAGATGATCCCTCATTTAGATATCAAGATAAGAATGTGTTCTTCCTTAAGTATGCACCGACAATGTTTCGTCGCTTCAAGACATCACGTGATGATCGGGTGTACTTGAATCCACGAGCATATCTCGGGTGTAAGACAGTTACACACGCGAATACTAAGGTTCTTACTTGGCGAGCCTAGCATGTACAGACATGGCCTCGGAACACAGACCGAAAGGTTAAGCATGAGTCATATATTTTGATATGATGACCATTTGATGCTCGCCTTTGAAGCTACACCGACTCACGTGATGATCGGACTTGGTGTAGTGGATTTGGTTCATGTAGTCACCAAAAAGGCACGAGGGATGTCGTTTTTGAGTGGGAGTTCATTTCTAATTTGGATTAGTAGAACTCAATTTATCATAAATTAAATCAAAGTGAATTTGCATAATTTGTTGTAGTCATTGGCATTCGTTCACCACCATATGCATAGTTGTAATTGAGATAATAGAACTATAGAATTCTGGATATATACTTTACGAACTAGTATCGTATTGTGTTGAGTGTCAATCAAAGTTTAAAGTCCTATTGCAAACTTTCAACAAACTCTATTTACTCCGTGAAATTTAATAGTTGGTATTAAATCGAGAGTAACAATTCTAGTGTTAGTATCTTAAGTATCATGTTTGCCTCCATGATTCTTGATTGTTTTAATATCAAGTTTATCATGTGTGGCAGATATAACAATATCTGAAACAATGTTTTGGTTGAAATATGATAGAGTATAATATATGTTCTCATATTGGATGAGAATTTACGAAGGTTGGAGATGCTAGACATCCTAATCATCCAAAAGGGTTTTGGAAAGTAATGTTATACTCACGATTCGCCTTTATAAGCTACAGTAGCTTGATCATGAAAGTCGTCATGATAAGGATGAATAGAAGATGTATGTAAAGTGTTTACTACACTAAAAGATTACTAAAGAATGGATTTTGAAAGAATACCGATCATTTTGATGATGGTGATCTACTTCAAAGTGCAAATCCAAAGGTATTATTATTTGAATATACACGCTTTGGACTATGTGTCATGTATATGGCGCCACTGTTGATGTTGATAAATTCTTTTAAAAGGAAAGTGGAAATGCTGAAAGAGAATCTATAAAATATATTTGGCAGAAAAGAAAATATTGGAAATATCCAATTTAGGTATATAGATGATATACATGTTATGGTTGTATTCTTTGCTTGTTAAACAATGTGGTTCTTGGGTATTGGATACCGAATTGGTTGGTATGAAATTTCATATGGAACAACGCAATTCATGAACCACAATGGCCTAAGTAACTAGCAAGAGAATATGTGATGATGTTCATCGAAAACAAACAAACCGTTGTTTGTATTTCTCGTTGACATCAAAGCTTGACTTCAAGATTTGTTTTAATAATTGTTATTTAAATCTGGTATTATGAGAACAAAGGTTGTTCAAATAATTACCGTATTCCATATAAGATGGATGATTTACAAATCTAGTTGGAGAAATCACATCCATAAAACCTAATGCTAAAATGTCGCAAGACAAATGATTGAAAGATCACTTACGAAGTGACATCGCTGTTTAAATTATATTGGAAAGAAAACATGAAGAATCTCCATATTCATGGATTTTTGGAGTCTTTGATTTGATCAAGTGACGCTTGTGAGACTTTCCACGTGATAATTAAAACTTCGTTCAAAGGCCAAAGAAGAACGAACGACTAAATTATTGGAATTTATACATATCGATGTATGTATTCCATTATGTGTAGTCGTAAGCGATGGGTTTCAACTTCATATGCTTTCTCCGGAAATTTGAGTGAATATTCACTTAATGAGAAAGAAGTATGAAATATTTGAAAAACGTTTTCAAAGAATTTCAAGATGAAGTGGAAAATCATTGTAACAAGAAAATAAATGGTTTATGATTTTATCATAAGGGATTTGTTTGAGTTACAAGTGTAACAAGAAAATAAATGAATTATGATTTTATCATAAAGGGATTTATTTGAGTTGCAAGTTTAGCAAAACACCTAGATTTACATATCCCGAAACACCATAGGAATATGGAGTGTTTGAGATTTGTAATAAAACCTTGTTTGACATGGTTGGATCAAAGGTGTTATTTATAAAACTGCCATTATGTTTTAAAAGATTAAAGCTTTAGAGACTTCCGCTTTTATACTGAAAAGAGCTCCATCTTGATCCGTTGAAATGACACCATGGAAGTTATGGTTTGGGGTAAAACCCAAGTTGTCATTTCTTAAATTTTGGTATGCTAAACATAAGTAAGATGTTTACAACCGAAGTCGGATGAGCATGTATTTGTAGGTTATTTCGAATAACAATTGGTTATTCCTCCATAACACCAAGGACAAAAGGGTTTGTCGCTTGAAATGTGAAGTTTCTTGAAAAAGGAATTTTTCGCAAAAGTTAAGTGGGAGGACAATAGAACTTTGATAAGGTTAACGAACCTTAGCTAAATGTGCTGAGTTGCGCAGCGCCGGAAATCGTTCCGGAGGCTGCCATAATGCTCATAGCTTATGTGACTCAAAGGTTGTGGTCACAGAGATCTAAGTTCTTATTGAACCAAGTCGGTCGAATAAACAATCAAATACTAAGATTTGAGAGTAAATCATTATTGTTTGACAATGATGAACCGACTATATGCAAAGAAGCGATGATGGGCCCTGACTCCGTCAAATGGCTTGAAGCCATAAAATCCGTGATAGTTCCATACACGAGAAATCAAGTTTTGAACTTGGAAGACCCTCCGGAAAGTTGTAAAAACCTATCGGTCGTATTTGGATCTATAAAGAAACAGACATGGATGTTTCACATCTATGAAATAGTCGACATGTCGTAAAGTATTTTACGACAATGTTCAAGGAGTTGACTATGACAAGATTTGATCTTTCATAGCGATATTTAGTCTAGACGGATTAAAGTAGCAACCACAACATATAATTTGTTATATGGTAGATGAATAAACAAAACAAAGTTCTTCTAATAGAATGGTTACCTAGGACGTGTACATGACACGATCCAAATGGTTTTGTTAATTCAAAGGATGCTAAAAATGGCATGCAAACTTTAATGGTTGAAGTAAGCATCGCGGAGTTGGAATCTTCACCATGATGAAAAAGGAGTCTTTCATCAGGAGACAATGAAGATGCTTGCATTTGCAAGAAATTAAGTGGGAGCGCTGAGACATATTTCTAATACATTATGTGGAGTACATCTTGTTGATTAGAAATGATGTATCTTTTATTGACAAAGGTTAAGAATTTCATTTTGATGAAATACTTAGGCAAAACCTGAATATTTTAGCGTGAATGTCTATAGTGGATAGACTGTGACGCCAATATGGTTGTGCCAAACGTGCATATATGAGATATTGAAGGAGTTCAATATAGAAACGACAAGAAACAGTTCTTGTTGCATGGAAAGGAATTGAATCAAGATTCAAGTGTATGGACACTTGATAAGTGAAACAAGATTCAAGTGCTTTGACACTTGATGAGTGAAATCACGAGAATGTTTTGATCAATCATACCATGATATGTACACATCCAGATATGTCCTATGCTCTAAGTGTTATGAGCATATACCAGAATGAATCATAAAATGATCATTGGACGATAGTGAGGATATTCTTATGATCTTTTTGAAAGAACTAAGAATATATTTGTGTAGAGGTGACAAACAATTACAAATAGTTCATTGTAAAGCGTTACATTGATACTAGGTTTGTCACAAGATACAAATTAAGTTTATCTCAATTTAAACTATGGATGGCACAATGTAATGGAAAGGAGTTTCCATGATGGATTTGGAAGAGTTCCAAAGTTAAGACATTGTGACGAATACTACAACAAAAAGGCTAAGTATATGACTGCTATAGTAGCAGCAACGAAGGGAATTTGTGTCAAGTAGTTTGTTATCAAACTAAGGTGTGGTTCGCAATGGGCTAACACTAAAGATATATTGTACGACAATATTATCGACATGTTTTAACCCCAAGGAACTAAAGGTCTCACCAAAAGACCAAATTTATACAATGCCATCTCATTGGAGAATGAGTGATGCGTAAAGACGCAAAGACATGCAAATACACACGGACCTGAAGCGTCAGATCCATAGATTATGTTAACCACTTGCAATTGCGTATATGGAACACCGGAAAGCCATAAGTGTTCAATACGCAAAGTTCTCAAACTAGATTATTGTCTCTAGTGCAAGTGGGAGAATGAAGGGAATATGCCCGAGAGGCAATAATAAAGTGGTTATTATCGTATTCCTTATTTATGATAAATGTTTATTTTACATGCTATAATTGTATTAATACGGAAACGTTAATACATGTGTGTTTAATAAACAAAAGGAAGTTCCTAGTTATGCCTCTCTTATAAACTAGCTCGTTGATTAACAAGATGATCAAGGTTTCCTGATCATGGACATTGGATGTTGTTAATAACGGGATCACAACATTAGTGTAATGGTGTGACGAACATTCATCCGAAGTATAGCATTACGATCAAAGTCACTGAGTTTATATTGCTATAACAACTTACGAAGTGATCCTAATCCTTGGACCATGAGATCATGTCAATCACTAACACCGGAAGAGTTTCTTGATAACATCAACCGTCACACTGTAACAGGGTGATTATAAAGATGGATTTAGAACTAATAAAGTGTTATGTTGAGGCCCATGGATCGAGAGTGGAATTTGTTCATCCCGATGACGGATAGATATACTCTGGGCCCTCTCGATGATATCACATTGGTTAGCTTGCAAGCAAGTGATTTGATCACTAGAATGTTATATCACGGGAACGAGAAAAGAGTACATGTCATTAACGAGATAAAACTAGGTATGGAGATACCGATGATCGAATCTCGGACATGTAATATATCTCGAAACAAAAGGATTAAGATACTAGCGTAAAAGGTTCCGACGATCATAAGAAAGTCATCGTTGAATGTGTGGGAGT
Organism: Avena sativa; assembly: GCA_916181665.1. NCBI lineage: Eukaryota > Viridiplantae > Streptophyta > Magnoliopsida > Poales > Poaceae > Avena > Avena sativa. Next base: position 104,111,991 of record OV702282.1, read on the forward strand.
CAGTATGGGTCTCCAGATCCCGCTTCTGATTATTGATCCGAGAGGGGTCTCGATCATGTCCGCATTATTCGCGAACCGTATGGTGACACACTTAAGAGACACCGACATCCATTTGGAGCAAAAGTTTCATGCCGAAAAGAATAACAAGCGCAGGAATTTATTTCACTAGATACCGAAACAGGTTTTCGGGTGAAATTGCATAAAGTGGTTATGCATGTGAAATATAATTCTAGCAAGGGGTTATTCGTGAATGTTTGGCATTAAAGTAATTGACAAAATTCTGAATAAAATAAAAGAGTTTTATTTAATGAGAATTTGCATTAAATTTGGTGGAAATTTAATGGGAATTTGAGTGGGTTTTTGAGTGGAGGGAATTGAAAGGCATTTGAGTGAGTGGAGTGTCCACCCACATGAATGTGGAAGAGGTGGGGGCAGCCCCATGGCTGGGCGCATGGCCCCTTGGGTGCCCCCCTCTCCCTATAAAAAGAGCCCCCCTCCCTCTCTCTCAGTTACACCTCCTCATGAAGGATCTCTCTCCCCCTCTAGAATTTATTCCCCATGGTCTCGGACTAGCGAGATACATGTTCCCGGTGGCTATTCGGCAAGAAAGAGTTGTACTTACGCTGCATTGCTGGAGCGAGGAGGCGGAGGTTGCTCAGTGCCTCGAACGTGTGTGCGAGCACGGATGCGCTGCTGTTTTGCGGCGCTAGGACTTCCTCTCGATCTTGAGATCGGCAAGAGATCATCTACATCAACCACGAGTTTGGACTCGTTACGCTTTGTCGGTCTTCAAGGGTATGTTCTCTACGGATATACATTCGCCCGTTGTTTGTATCTAGTAGATAGATCTTGGTACATAGTTGTTCCCATCGTAGGAAATTTTTTGTTTTCTATGCTGCGAACCCTACAAGAGGAGGTTTCCTCTCCTCCCTCCACCAGGAACCATTGTTCTAGTTTGACTATTCAAACTTGCCTTTTGCCTTTCAATTTTGGTGTTTGATTTGTCTATTTTAAATTCCCAGACAAGTGACCTATGGCATGATGCAATCATTCCATTTTGTCATGAAACATTCATGTACCCTTCCCCTTCCGGATCAGTGAACCTTCTAGACCCTTCTACATCATTCCGGTGAAAATATCAGAATCATTCCCGAACTCCAGAATTGGACTTTCCTTATATGAATCATATTCTCCGGACCATTCCGGATCTCCTCATGATATCCTGAATCCCATCCGAGTATCCGAACAACATTCGGTCTTCTTACTCACATTACATATCTACTAAACAACATCGAATCCTTAAGTGTATCTCCCTATGGTTTGTGAATTATGCAGAATGACTGAGACTCTTCTCCGATTAATAACCAATAGAGGAATCTAGAAATTCATATGGCTCCCACATATTTCTACAATTACTTTGTGATCGAATGTAACATTTACATACGGTACCAATTTCCCTTTGTCTCGCGATATTTTACTTATCCGAGGTCTGATCGTCGGTATCTCTGCATACCTAGTTCAACCTCGTTACCAATAAGTACTTTTTACTCGTTCCTGTGATATGTGATCCCTTGTGAGCCAGTCACATGCTTGCAAGCTAATTGGATGACATTCCACTAAGAGGGCCCAGAGTATATACTTTCTGAACACTCAATTCCACCTTTATAACAACCTAGTTACGAAGTGGTGTTTGATGTCATCAAAGAATCGATCCGGTGATGGTGATTATCATGATCTCATGGTCGAAGGAATTAGGTTACTATGTATCTGAAAGCTTATAGCACACTAACTATTGAAATAACTTGAACTTTATGATACACTTATCTATAGGAGTATGTACATCACACCATTCTCCTAATGATATGATCTTGTTGTTAATACCATCTCAATGTTCATGATCAGGAAACCATGATCATCTATCAACCAAAAAGCTAGTATTATAAAGAGGCTTTACTAGGGACTCTAATAAGTTTACAAATCACACAAGTATTAATGTTTCCGATTAATACAATTATAGCATGAAGGTAAACATTTATCATAAACACAAAGATATAATAATAACTACTTTTATTATTGCCTCTAGGGCATATCTCCAACAGATGGTAATCGCCATAATGGGAATAATGTAAGTTTGGTACTCGTTATTTTCGGGGTGTTGTAATGATACTCGTCGGTTATGCTCACGACTCACTGATCATGGGACACCTGAATTGCAGGCATAATGGGGATTCTCAGAATGTAAATCTGGGGTCCCACACCCGACAACTTCATCTTCAGATATCCAATGTGAGGGGTGGCCATGAATTTTGCCATAGCTAGCCTGCCAAGTAATGCATGGTAAGAGCTGATAAGGTCCATCACTTCAAACTCTATGGATTCAGTGCAACAATTTTCTCTATTGCCAAATAGTACGTCCACCCAGACTTTCCCAATTGGCTCGCATGACAATCTTGGCACAATGCCATGGAAAGTGGTCTTAGTCGGCTCCATCATATTCATGGTGATCCCTAGCTTGAGCATCGTGTCCTTGTACATGATGTTTATGCCGCTACCATAGTCTATCAGTAGTTTGGAAAACTTGACATTTATGTTAGGGCCCATGAATGCTAGGTCCAGCACTAAGGCATATCCTCCTAGAGTTGGCATAATCTTAGGGTGATCCTTTATGCTCCAAGTGATTTCTTGCTCGGACAAATGCATGTACTTTGGTATTGCTAGCATTATGGCATTTACTTCCATCATCCACCGCTGCTGACTTTTCTTGTCATTCGGCTCATTGAAAAACACAACTTAACTCTAGTGAGGCTCCCTGTACTCATTCTAGCCTCCGTTGCCGACAGTCGCGCCATCGTTCCTTGGATCATGCACTTGATGCACTACCTCTCTTTTGTCCGAGTTATGGTATCTCGGCTGCTGATTCTCGTACCTTGGTTGTGCAAGTACAAGCTGAGCATTTGCCCCTATGACTGGTAGTGGGGGAGGTGGAGGGAGCTGATTCGCCAAACCTCCTTTGTCACCCTTTTGGAACCAGTTGCACTGCCGAGTCGTATGATTTGTCGGCTTACTCGGACTGGGTGTATGAAACTTGCATGGCTGATCCAAATCATTTCATAAGTGTACTTTTTCCTTTCTTGCCAAGGCTTCTTTTGTTCATACGCATTTTTGCCGTCATCCTTTGGCACCCAGTTTTGGTGCTATCCATTTGTCCTTTGATGTTGACTGCTGCTGGCATCTGTATGGTCCTGGCTCACTGCAGCTATTTGAGTCGAACCGTGTCTGTAATCCGACCTTTCATCTCTTCTTTTGCTTCTATACTCATTGCGATCTTGGTGCCTCTACGACCCGACAACATCATATGCTGGAGTCTCTATGTTTCCATCTACCGAGAAAAGCAAAGGCTGAGTCTGATCTCCCAATGCATATGAGTCGGCAATTTTTATCGTCTCGACCACGCTTGCCGGCATATCCCATTGCAGTCTTTGCCACATCACACTTCCATGTCGGCATCCTTGTGCAAACCAAGCTATGGCTGGCGACTCAATCACTCCTTTGCAAGAATTTCGCATCGTCCACCATCTAGTGAGGAACTCTTTGTCCGTTTCATTTCGTCTCTGCTACACATTGCCAGCTATTGTGGGCGATTCGGCCTCTTATACATGCTCGTGAAGTTACTAATAAAGGCTTCCTCAAAATCAACCAGCTATTAATGCTTCCCGGTGGCAAAAAATTTAGCCACACTCTCGCTGGTCCTTCTAGCATCTGCGGAACGTACTTCACTTCCCATCTCAGGTTTCCCTAAGAAATGTTCACTACAATCCTATAGTCCATGAGCCAATCTTCCGGATTCGTACTGCCATTGTACCTTTTTGTGCATCTCGGCAGTTGAAAATTTGGCACTGGTGGCTCTCTCATGATCCTTTGTCTGAAACATGCTGGACCTGACAGGCACTATGGTTTCAACAAGTTCTGCCATTTTGATCCTGTCAAGCTTCAGTCTAGAATAATGCGGCTAGAGATTTCTGCCTCCCAACCGAGATCCCAGTGTGTTGTATAGGTGATCCGGGATTTGATATCCGGCATTTATTATCACTGAATAACCTTCATTGTACTTGTTGTCATTTGGGTATATGGGTTGCTACAACGCTCATCCCGCAGTTTGTTGGGGTCTTTCTGGCTGTGTCGGTGGCGGGTTTGGAGGTGGATTTCCTCCTCCCGCCGAGTGACTACCGCACCGTGGCTGTGGCGGGTAATTCTGATCGCCATTGTCATTCCTCCGGCCAGCATGTCGTTGGATATCATTTCCCTGGCCGGCATTTCTCCTAGTGTCGTGTCCTCGACCAGGATTGCCCTGAGAAACTGCCGGGTCATATGTGACGAGTTGTTTGTTTCTGCCGGAGTTGGCGCCTTTTTCTTGCCTTTGTCTCGGCGTATCATGCGGCGTTGAAGATGCATGACCAATGGACTTGGCCAGGTTTGGTGCTGTCTAGTGAACCACTTGAGACCCACCTGGAGCACCCGGATTTTCCCTTTAGTAGGCTTCATTTAATTCCCTAGCAGCTCGTACCAACTCGTTCACTCTTTCCTACTGTTTTCTTTTTTTTCACCCGTTAGGTGGGTTAACTCGACCATCGCTGCTTCTGCAGCTTTGAGATTCGCTGCCACTGTATTATATGTCGGCCTTATCGCAGTCGCGTGGCTGCATGATGGCATGGACCTTGACGTTGCGTCTGCTACCATCTCGTTGTTGAAGTTCCTTCCTCTTATCTTTGCTATATCGAGCTGGGTTTTGTTTTCCTTGACTCGGTTTGCCGAGTTATACTCTCAGAGAGTGATTTCCTGCTCCTGCTGGAGCCCTGCAACCTCCTTTGCTGTTTCCAGCACTTCCTTTCTTGTTTCCTCTAACTTGGCCTGCACACGCGTCGGGTCAGCTGCTGGTGCTACCGGCTCTACCAGCTTGTTTATCGCATCCTACAACTCCCTTGTCCTGTTACTCGAGGCTATGTTTTCAGATCTCTCCAGGGGGCACCTTTGTAGTTCTTGCTGCCTTAGGGGTGACGTTTGGGTCATCCTCGTCTACCGGCTCATTCACCGCGGGAACCATTGGCGGTGCTACTGGAGGGCGCTAGGGAATGGGAGCTATCATCATTACCTCGATGGAAGCAGAATTATGTCGGATCCCCGTAGCATGAACAATAGGTGGATCTGCCGCTAGGATGACTCGCTCAGGGTACGTGCATTCAAAACGCACCACGACATAGACTTGATGGTCGCCGAACTTGATGAAGCGACCTCCCCTTGGGAGAGGCCTCGTGCCGAAGCACCTAGCGTTGTTGCTGACGAAGTTGAGTGTGCATAACCTCTGGACAAGGACTAAGAGGATGCGCTCACCCGAAAAAGCAATCATGTTGCCCATCTGGATGAACACTCCAGCAAGCGCAACTACTGGCCCCATGGTGGGCGCCAATTTTTGTGGTGGTGTCACGGAAGATGCCATGGGTAGTCTTGAGTTGGGGCCGAATGGACGCAAGAGAAATACGGGAAGGGAGTGCGAAGTTTAGCCGCAGACGAAGAACTATGAAGAACTATGTTTAACTTGCGATCTTATTCCTCTTCCTTCTAGTTTACAAGTGCTCTTAGAATGTTGTCCGCAATTACAATGCATAGGACAAAATATGTTGTCCGCAGAGCAATTTCTAAGACAGATTGAGTCGGAGGGTACCTAGGGGCAAATGGGTTATCTTGGGAAGGCTTTCCATAGATATCAAGCTCGTCATTGTCGGTTGAATTGGGATATCCCTGCATTTCGAGCTCCATCTTCACCCTGGTCGGCACTCCCTCCTCTACGGACGTGGTCGTGAACCCTCGCGCCACCTCCTGTATACAACGGATTAAACGTGTAGATTGATGTTTGAAGTGGAATCTAATTAATACTAGTACAGAATATGAGCAAGGCTCATCCCCGAGCACTCCACTACATGTTGTAGAGCACGATTAGTTGTCATAACACTTTCGGAATACCGTTTCACGAATATTACACCTATTAAAGTAGTACAACAAAAATATCGTAGGTCTAAGGTATAACTATATTATTCATATCATAGATTTTTATAGAAGATCCATGTTGTGGTGGTTTCACGGCAGATGCCATGGATAGGCTTAAGATGGGGCCGAATGGACGCGACAGGAATTCGGGGATGGAGTGCGCGGTGTAGCCGCACACGAAGAACTATGTTTAACTTGCGATCTTATTCCTCGTCTTTCTACTTTACAAGTGCTCTTAGAGTTGTTTGCCAAGTAGCTACTAGCTTGAAGAAGTGGCCAGCCTTGAGGCCCTCGTTGCATGTGTTGGGAATATGTCCTAGAGGCAATCATGTATGATGATGTTTTCCCATTGTATTCATAAAGTTATTCAGTTGTCCTTGTATGAGCATCTGATGTATATCATTGAATATGTGATTCGGTTGTGGAACTATGCATTCATGTTGTTTGTACTAAATGTCCTTGGTCATTGAGGTTGTGCTGGACACACAACTTAGACCAATGAGAAAGTCGGCTTGATGACTCGGTTCCACTTGTCATGGGCATGGAGATGCCATTTCGACTTACACAGATTTGGCTAAAGAGTTTAGCAAGTCGGATTGATCCATATTGAGGTACAACGAACAAGTTGTCATTTGTATATCTCAATCAATGTAATCCTTAGACCTGAGGTTATTGCATAGTCCGAGTTGAGGATCACCGACTTAGGTTCTGTAAAATGCTAATCCGTAACTAGGCAGTTATAAAGGCATAGTTTGGGTCGACTAAGAATCAAGCTGCGTGATGTGAATAACCAAGATGGGATTTTGCCCCTCCACTTGGAGAGATATTCTCTGGGCCCTCTCGGATGATATGACTCGGAAAGCATGGCCATGCACGACTCGGTTAAGTGTTAACCGAGGCGATCGACTAAGAGTTAGTCGGGTGAATCACTTATCTCGGATCGAGAAGAGAGTCAGACTATTTAAGGGATGACAAATATTCGCCTATAGTCTGACAAGGTATATCGTGAGGCAAAAGAGACTCGGACGCAAGTCGCATTGGAAAGGCAAGTCGTGATGACTCTATGGTACTTGGAGTCGGCACGTTCTGCTAGGAGCCGCTACTGACTAATAGATTGAGAGTCGGACTACAATCGTGTCCAAGTATCCAAGAGCCTGCGGGGTCACATACTTAAGAGCGGGAGCAAGTTCGGATTGGATCTGAACCGAAAATCTGGTTGGGTTGGACCTGAGCCAGATTTGGACGGAGTCAGTGAGTCACTCTCTCAGGGACTAATAATATATGGGCTTTAGTGAATGGGCCACAAAAGTGGAGCCCATGTTCACTCCCTATATATAGTGGAGCGCAGTAACCCAGAAGGGTTAATCCTTGATCGGTTAGGTCATTCCATGTGTTGGAAACCCTAGCTCCACACTAGTCCTGCCATTGTAACGAACCTAGCAGTTCGCCACCGGTGCTCCTCCTTGTACGTGTGGATACCAGCAGAGGTGCTGCATGATCAGCACCAGGATGATCGGATCGTAAGGACTGCATTGCATCAACTGACGCACTTCATCAGTAATCCACAACTGAGCATCTAGTGGTAAACCTCATGTCCTTATACGTTAGCTGGATCTTGGGATCACCACGTTAGAGGAAAAAAGTTATGTTTTATCTCTACGTGGCCCAACATGCCACCCCGTGTCACCCCAAGAAATATTCAAGAGGTACAAGCGTCAAAGCTTGGGGATGCCCAAGGCATCCCCTTCTTCATCAATAAAAAGCTCAGGTCTTTCTAGACACTTCATTTTTATTGTTTCATGCACTATTGTGTTGTTCTTGGAGCGTCTTAGTTTTTGTTTGGTTTTCTTAGTTTGCTTGAATAAAGTAGTTTGGACCCCCGTTCTCGCTGTGTTGTTTCAAATAAGTTGAGTGGTGTTGGAAAGGAGTACAAAGTTATTGCTTGAGTAGTACAAGATGAGCTTGCTTTGACTATGACTTAGACTTTGTCATGTCATTCTAGGTGTTGTTTTGACCTTATGCTTAGTGATTATTGCTGTAGCATGACTTGTTCCAAAAAATTGGGATTGCTTAGTGTTCCTTAGAGGGGAAAAGTTTTGTTTTATCTCTACGTGGCCCAACAGTGGTATCAGAGCGATAGCTTCTCGTTTTAGGCTCGAGATTTCGCAGATGTGATATGTGGTTAAGTCGTAGATGAGATCTATATGCTGTTTAGGCGGTCGATCTATGAGATAGATCGGTTTTGTACGAGATTGATTGGATCAACTGTACTCGGGGAATGGTAGATCTGATTTCCATGATCATACTACTGAGGTCGTGGAACGACATACCCCTACCGGTCGGCTTCTTCCATCGGGGTAGACTGTGACACGTAAATCCAGAGCTGGTGACCGAAGATCAAAAAGTTTGATCGAATCAGAACAATGGTCGGAATCCATGTCCGGATCATAGATGAGATCTATGTTTTCAGAAAAATTGTCGGCTTTGCCCTGTCGTAGCGCGTTAGACGTCGTTGCGAGTTTCACAACACCGGTAGATATCATATCTTTGCATAACTTGTTTTTGCAGGAAGGTGTGAATGGTATGGTTCATGTGCATAACAATGTATGTTTTGTCAGCCGGCTGGAGCCTAGGTGCTGTCATTTTTGTAGGGCTCGCAGCATAGAAAACAAAAAATTTCCTACGATGTGAACTATGTACCAAGATCTATCTACTAGATACAAACAACGGGCGGATGTATATCCGTAGAGAACATACCCTTGAAGACCGACAAAGCTTAACGAGTTCAACTCGTGGTTGATGTAGACGATCTCTTGACGATCTCAAGATCGAGAGGAAGTCCTAGCGCCGCAAATCAGCAGCGCATCCGTGCTCGCACACACGTTCGAGGCACCGAGCAACCTCCGCCTCCTCGCTCCAGCGATGCAGCGGAAGCACAACTCTTTCTTGCCGAATAGCCACCGGGAACATGTATCTCGCTAGTCCGAGACCATGGGGGATAAATTCTAGAGGGGGAGAGAGAGATCCTTCACGAGGAGGTGTGAGAGACAAGTGAGGAGGGGGGCTCCTTTTATAGGAGGAGGGGGGGGGGAACCCCAAGGGGGTGGCCGGCGCATGGGGCTGCCCCCTTGCCCTCCCCTCTTCATGTGGGTGGACACTCCACTCACAAATCTCCTTTAAATTCCCTCCACTCAAAAGTCCACTCAAATTCCCATTAAATTTCCACCAAATTTAATGCAAACTCTCATTAAATAAAACTCTTTTATTTTATTCAGAATTTTGTCAATTACTTTAATGACAAACATTCACAAATAACCCCTTGCTAGAATTCTATTTCACATGCATAACCACTTTATGCAATTTCACCCGAAAACCTGTTTCGGTATCTAGTGAAATAAATTCCCGCGCTTGTTCATTCTTTCGGCATGAAACATTTGATCCAATTGGATGTCGGTGTCTCTTAAGTGTGTCACCCTACGGTTCATGAATAATGCAGACATGATCGAGACCCCTCTCGGATCAATAATCAGAAGCGGGATCTGGAGACCCATACTGACTCCCACACATTCAACAATGACTTTCTTGTGATCGTCGGAACCTTTTACGCTAGTATCTTAATCCCTTTGTTTCACGATATATTACATGTCCGAGATTCGATCATCGGTATCTCCATACCTAGTTTGATCTCGTTACCGACATGCACTCTTTTCTCGTTCCTGTGATATAACATTCTAGTGATCAAATCACTTGCTTGCAAGCTAATCAATGTGATATCACCGAGAGGGCCCAGAGTATATCTATCCGTCATCGGGATGAACAAATTCCACTCTCGATCCATGAGCCTCAACATAACACTTTATTAGTTCTGAATCCATCTTTATAATCACCCTGTTACGGTGTGACTTTTGATGTTATCAAGAAACTCTTCCGATGTTAGTGATTGACATGATCTCATGGTCTAAGGATTAGGATCACTTCGTAAGTTGTTATAGCAATATAAAATCAATGACTTTGATCGTAATGCTATACTTCGGATGAATGTTCATCACACCATTACACTAATGTTGTGATCCCGTTATTAACAACATCCAATGTCCATGATCAGGAAACCTTGATCATCTTGTTAATCAACGAGCTAGTTTATGAGAGAGGCATAACTAGGAACTTTCTGTTTGTTTATTAAACACACATGTATTAACGTTTCCGTATTAATACAATTATAGCATGCAAAATAAACATCTATCATATACTTGGAATACACATAATAAACACTTTATTATTGCCTCTCAGGGCATAGTCCCTTCAGTCTCCCACTTGCACTAGAGACAATAATCTAGTTACATAGTGATAAATATAACACCCATTGAGTTCTGGTGTTGATCATGTTTTGCTCTAGGGAGAGTTTTAGTCAACGGATCTGCTACATTGAGATTCGTATGTACTTTACAAATCTTTATATCTCCATCCTTGACATGCTCGCGGATGGAGTGAAACCGGCGCTTATAATGCTTGGAATGCTTGTGAGACCTTGGCTCTTTGGCATTGGCAATGGCACCATTGTTGTCACAATAGATCACCATTGGGTCCAACGCGTTTGCCACCACTCCTAGTTCGGATATGAACCCCTTCATCCAAACTGCTTCCTGAGCCGCTTCTGAAGCAGCAACATATTCGGCCTCCGTTGTTGATCCCGCTACCACAGGTTGTTTGGAGCTCCTCCAACTAACCGCTCCGCCATTCATGAGAAATACGTATCCGGATTGAGACTTAGAGTCATCCGGATCGGTGTCAAAGCTAGCGTCGACATAACACTTAGCGACGAGCTCTTCTTCACCTCCGTATACAAGAAACATATCCTTAGTTCTTCTTAAGTACTTAAGGATATTCTTGACCGCTATCCAGTGTTCCGAACCTGGATCCGATTGGTACCTACTATTCAAACTAATAGCATGTGCCACATCCGGTCTTGTACATAGCATGGCGTACATTATAGAGCCTATGGCTGAAGCATAGGGGACTTTGTCCATTATCTCTCTTTCTTCCTCCGAAGCCGGACTTTGAGTCTTACTCAATGTCTTGCCTTGCAACATAGGTAACAACCCCTTCTTACTTCCGTCCATTTTAAACTTCTTTAAAATCTTATCAAGGTATGTACTTTGTGATAGCCCTATTAGGCGCCTAGATCTATCTCTATAGATCTTTATGCCTAATATGTATGACGCTTCACCTAGGTCCTTCATTGAAAATTTGCTGTTTAGATAACTTTTAACACTGTTTAAAAGATCTATATCATTTCCGATCAATAATATGTCATCCACATATAATATCAGAAATGCCACATTGCTCCCACTCACTTTCTTGTAAATACAAGCTTCTCCATAAGTTTGGACAAATCCAAACTCTTTGATCACCTCATCAAAGCGGAGATTCCAACTTCGTGATGCTTGCTTCAATCCATAGATGGATCGCTGAAGCTTGCACACCTTGTTAGCATCCTTAGGATCGACAAAACCCTTTGGTTGTATCATATACAACTCTTCTTCAATATTACCATTGAGAAACGCGGTTTTGACATCCATCTGCCATATCTCATAATCAAAATATGCAGCAATTGCTAACATAATCCTAACTGACTTTAGCATCGCTACGGGAGAGAAAGTCTCATCGTAGTCAACTCCTTGAATTTGTCGAAACCCCTTTGCGACAAGTCGAGCTTTATAGACGGTCACATTACCATCAGCATCAGTTTTCCTTTTGAAAATCCATTTGTTCTCCACGGCCTTTCGGTCATGAGGTAATTCCACCAAGTTCCAAACTTGATTTTCATACATGGATTCCATCTCGGATTTCATGGCTTCTAACCATTTGTTGGAATCCGGGCTCATCATCGCTTCTTCATACGTCGCAGGGTCATCATTTTCATCAACCATGAAATTCATGACAGGATTTCCGTACAGCTCGGGAGCTGCACGCGTCATGTTTGACCTGCGAGGTTTGGTAGTACTCTCTTTCGGAGTTTCATGATCATTATCATTAGTTCCCTCTTCAACAGGTAGAGCAAACTCCAGAACAACTTCCGGCGCTGCGCTACTCGCCATACTTTGAAGAGAAGGTTCCACAACCTCTTTGAGTTCTACCTTCCGACTACTCACACCTTTCGCGAGAAACTCTTTCTCTAGAAAGGATCCATTCTTGGCAACAAAAACCTTGCCCTCGGATCTGTGATAGAAGGAATACCCAATAGTTTCTTTAGGGTATCCTATGAAGACGCATTTTTCCGCTTTGGGTTCGAGTTTATCCGGTTGAAGTTTCTTCACATAAACATCGCATCCCCAAACTTTAAGAAATGACAGCTTAGGTTTGTTTCCAAACCACAATTCATACGGTGTCTTTTCAACGGATTTAGATGGTGCCCGATTTAAAGTGAATGCAGCAGTTTCTAGTGCATAACCCCAAAATGACAACGACAAGTCCGTCAGAGACATCATAGATCGAACCATATCTAATAAAGTACGATTACGACGTTCTGACACACCATTTCGCTGTGGTGTTCCGGCAGGTGTGAGTTGTGAAACAATTCCACACTCTTTCATGTGAGTGCTAAACTCGTAACTTAGATACTCACCTCCGCGGTCGGACCGTAGAAATTTGATCTTTCTATTACGATGATTTTCCACTTCATTCTAAAATTCCTTGAACTTTTCAAAGGTTTCAGACTTGTGTTTCATCAAGTAGATATAACCGTATCTACTCAAATCATCCGTGAAAGTAACAAAATAACGATATCCACCTCGCGCCGACACACTCATTGGACCACATACATCAGAATGTATGATTTCCAATAAATCTGTCGCCCGTTCCATTGAACCGGAAAACGGCATTCTAGTCATCTTGCCCATAAGGCATGGCTCACATGTATCAAATGATTCATAATCAAGTGATTCCAAAAGTCCATACGAATGGAGCTTCTTCATGCGTTTAACGCCAATATGACCTAGACGGCAGTGCCACATATATGCGGACATATCATCATTAAGTTTAATCCTTTTAGCATCAACATTATGAATATGTGTAACATTATCATCGAGATCTAATAGAAATAAACCATTCATCATCGGTGCATGACCATAAAAGATTTCATTCATATAAATGGAACAACCATTGTTCTCGGATTTAAATGAATAACCACTTCGCATCAAACACGATCCAGATACAATGTTCATGCTCAGTGCAGGCACCAGATAACATTTATTCAAGTTTATAACTAATCCTGACGGTAAGTGGAGAGGCAGCGTTCCGACGGCGATCACATCAACGCTTGATCCATTTCCGACACGCATCTTGACCTCACCCCTTGCTAGCGGTCGCTAGTTCCGCAGCCCCTGATTCGAGTTACAAATATTAGCAACTGAACCGGTATCAAATACCCAGGTGCTACTGCGAGCACTAGTCAAGTACACATCAATAACATGTATATCATATATACCTTTGTTTTCCTTGCCGGCCTTCTTGTCTGCCAGATACTTAGGGCAGTTGCGCTTCCAGTGGCCAGTCCCCTTACAATAGTAGCACTCGGAATCAGACTTAGGTCCAACTCGGGGTTTCTTTTCAGGCGCGGCAACAGGCTTGCCACCCTTACTTCCCTTCCATTTTCCCTTCTTGTCTTTATTGAAACCAGTGTTCCTATTGATCATCAACACTTGATGTTCCTTTTTGATCTCCACTTCTGCAGTTTTAAGCATTGACAGAAGCTCGGGGAGAGACTTCTTCATGCCTTGCATATTATAGTTCATCACGAAGCTCTTATAGCTAGGTGGCAGAGACTGCAGAACATAATGGATGCCTAAGTCAATGGGAATCGATATTCCCAAGGACACAAGCTTATCGGCGTAACCCGACATCTTGAGTACATGCTCACTAACGGAGCTGTGCTCTTCCATCATGCAGCTAAAGAACTTTTTTGAAGCGTTGTAGCTCTCTACAGTAGCATGTGTGTCGAAAATCATTTTCAACTCACCCATTGTATCAAATGCATTGCCGTTTTCGAAACGCTTTTGAAGTTCCGGCTCTAGCCCATACAATATGCCGCAATGAACTAAGTTGATATACAATCTTCTCCTCGTCAGGGGCATCATCTAAAGGTGGGGGGCCTAACGGCGCTTCTAGCACATATTGCTTTTATGCAGCAGAGAGGAGAATCCTCAAATTCATGGCCCATTCGGTAAAGTTGCTACCGTTCGTTGCTAGTTTCTCTTTCTCCATGAACACATTGAAATTAAAAGCAGGTGGTGCCATCTACAACAGAATTTGTAAAGTTTAGACTAAGTGTATGATAGATTGAGTTCAACTAATCTATATTACGAATGAACTCCCACTCAAAAACGACATCCCTCGTGCCTTTTTGGTGATTACATGAACCAAATCCACTACACCAAGTCCGATCATCACGTGAGTCGGTATAGCTTCAAAGGCGAGCATCAAATGGGCATCATATCAACTATATGACTCATGCTTAACCTTTCGGTCCGTGTTCCGAGGCCATGTCTGTACATGCTAGGCTCGCCAAGTTAGAACCTTAGTATTCGCGTGTGTAACTGTTTTACACCCGAAATATGGTCGTGGATCCAAGAACACCCGATCATCACGTGATGTCTTGGAGCGACGAAAACATAATCGGTGCATACTAAAGGAAAAACACATTCTTATCTTGATATTTAAATGAGGGATCATCTTATTATGCTAACAAAGCGCTAAACAAGCAATATAAGATGCTATCAAACATCATATGTTTATTAGTGAAATTATATGGTTCCCGCAGATGATCTCTATCATGTGCATCATGGTATGATCACTATCATACCTATATGTGTAAATCCAAGGTCTATGGATTTTACACGCTATGTGTGTTGTAAGAGTATCATCTCATACTTCTACTTACAACACTACCATATCATAACACTAGCCCAGCAACAATCTAAACTAGACGCCTCTAATTTATCCATTGCAAGTTTTACGTGGCTTAGGGCTTTCGAGATAGAACCGTTCTTACCTACGAACATGAACCACAACGAGGATAATCAAATTGTTGAAAACTCGCTTGCAAAATAGATATTGACTATAGTAGGAGAGACAGACACCCGCTAGCCACTTATGCAAACTAGTTGCATGTCAAGCGTGGAACAGGTCTCATGTGCGAGGACATGTAAAGTTTGTCCGGGCTGCTTCATCCCACTATGCCACCAATATCCAAAATTACAACAAAGGAGCAACAACATGATCATCATCGCTCACATACTCATATGTGTACTACCCGTATAAAGTATCTACGCATAGATCCGGCTCTGATACCACTGTAGGGTTCGCAGCATAGAAAACAAAAAATTTCCTACGATGTGAACTATGTACCAAGATCTATCTACTAGATACAAACAACGGGCGGATGTATATCCGTAGAGAACATACCCTTGAAGACCGACAAAGCTTAACGAGTTCAACTCGTGGTTGATGTAGACGATCTCTTGACGATCTCAAGATCGAGAGGAAGTCCTAGCGCCGCAAATCAGCAGCGCATCCGTGCTCGCACACACGTTCGAGGCACCGAGCAACCTCCGCCTCCTCGCTCCAGCGATGCAGCGGAAGCACAACTCTTTCTTGCCGAATAGCCACCGGGAACATGTATCTCGCTAGTCCGAGACCATGGGGGATAAATTCTAGAGGGGGAGAGAGAGATCCTTCACGAGGAGGTGTGAGAGACAAGTGAGGAGGGGGGCTCCTTTTATAGGAGGAGGGGGGGGGGGAACCCCAAGGGGGTGGCCGGCGCATGGGGCTGCCCCCTTGCCCTCCCCTCTTCATGTGGGTGGACACTCCACTCACAAATCTCCTTTAAATTCCCTCCACTCAAAAGTCCACTCAAATTCCCATTAAATTTCCACCAAATTTAATGCAAACTCTCATTAAATAAAACTCTTTTATTTTATTCAGAATTTTGTCAATTACTTTAATGACAAACATTCACAAATAACCCCTTGCTAGAATTCTATTTCACATGCATAACCACTTTATGCAATTTCACCCGAAAACCTGTTTCGGTATCTAGTGAAATAAATTCCCGCGCTTGTTCATTCTTTCGGCATGAAACATTTGATCCAATTGGATGTCGGTGTCTCTTAAGTGTGTCACCCTACGGTTCATGAATAATGCAGACATGATCGAGACCCCTCTCGGATCAATAATCAGAAGCGGGATCTGGAGACCCATACTGACTCCCACACATTCAACAATGACTTTCTTGTGATCGTCGGAACCTTTTACGCTAGTATCTTAATCCCTTTGTTTCACGATATATTACATGTCCGAGATTCGATCATCGGTATCTCCATACCTAGTTTGATCTCGTTACCGACATGCACTCTTTTCTCGTTCCTGTGATATAACATTCTAGTGATCAAATCACTTGCTTGCAAGCTAATCAATGTGATATCACCGAGAGGGCCCAGAGTATATCTATCCGTCATCGGGATGAACAAATTCCACTCTCGATCCATGAGCCTCAACATAACACTTTATTAGTTCTGAATCCATCTTTATAATCACCTTGTTACGGTGTGACGTTTGATGTTATCAAGAAACTCTTCCGGTGTTAGTGATTGACATGATCTCATGGTCTAAGGATTAGGATCACTTCGTAAGTTGTTATAGCAATATAAACTCAATGACTTTGATCGTAATGCTATACTTCGGATGAATGTTCATCACACCATTACACTAATGTTGTGATCCCGTTATTAACAACATCCAATGTCCATGATCAGGAAACCTTGATCATCTTGTTAATCAACGAGCTAGTTTATGAGAGAGGCATAACTAGGAACTTTCTGTTTGTTTATTAAACACACATGTATTAACGTTTCCGTATTAATACAATTATAGCATGCAAAATAAACATCTATCATATACTTGGAATACACATAATAAACACTTTATTATTGCCTCTCAGGGCATATTCCCTTCAATTTTATTGTATAACAACCTGCATGTCGGATTATCCATGTAATTTACTTTACTAAGCTAGTGTAGCTGTTTGGAGAACCCGAATGGCATGCAAGGCGATGTACAAGTCGGCGACATGGTGTAAGACGGCAAGTGACAAGAGTTGGCACGGGTCGGATTATAGGCTTTGTGGAGATGGAGATCGCCATGAAGAGAGCCATACCATTTCACATAATAATTGCTTTATTTTGTGTTATTGATATGTCTCTGTTTTACCTCTATTAGATAGTCCGTAAAATTTAATCCCTCAAAGAAGGTCTAGTCGGTTTTCCTGCCAGTGTTTGAACCATCACAAGTCGGACATTTTTGGCAGTGGGCTCATAAAATTGAGGTGCTGCCAATTCTTTCCGACTAGGTGGGTTCGAGTCAGACTCTTACTGTGGGAACGCTCGGTAAGCTATACGGGTCTATCACAACGGTTGTGGGAATCGGGGAAAAGTCGGATGGGAGCCGGGGCATGTGATGCCACCCGTCCAACAGGAGTCGTATGAGATGCGATT
This sequence comes from Avena sativa, assembly GCA_916181665.1. NCBI lineage: Eukaryota > Viridiplantae > Streptophyta > Magnoliopsida > Poales > Poaceae > Avena > Avena sativa. Next base: position 104,129,582 of record OV702282.1, read on the forward strand.
GACAAGGAGTTGTCTACCTAGATCACTTGGCGGCTAGCGGTGATGCTAAAGCTCACTAGCCGACTTGCTTATTTAGGATCCTGAATCACTAAGTAACCATCGGAGGGGTGTTGGTTCTAGTGGGAGCATAAAATATTAAAGTGTTTAATATGCTTGCTCTTTTATGAATATATCTCTTAAGTTTTTTTTGCATATTTCTGCTGTAGATCATGGCACCAAGTAGCAGTCACTCTCAGATATCCGGTTTTGCTTTGAGAACCATCCTTGAGAAAGATAAACTGAACGACACTAATTTTACCAACTGGTATCAAAATCTGAGAATTATCCTGAAACAAGAAAAGAAGGACCATGTCCTAGACAACCCATTTACAGATGAGCCAAATGAGAATGCGACTGTCGCTGCCACCAATGCCTACCTTTGGGCTAAGGATGAGTCCACGGATATTAGCTTTCTTATGCTTGCTCACATGGAACCAGACTTGCAAAAGCAGTTCGAGAATGTTGAGGCTTACGACATGATCGAAAGCCTCAAAAGTATGTTCCAGGCTCAGGCGAAGACTGAGAGGTATCAAGTCTCTCAGGCTTTGCTAAGTTGCAAGCTTAAGGATGGTGATCCACTGAGTCCGCATGTGATCAAAATGGTTGGTTACGTGTAGTCTTTGGAGAGGCTTGGCTACCCCATTAGCGAAGAGTTCGCTACGGATATAATTCTGAACTCTCTTCCTAGTGCGTATGGGCAGTTCATTTCGAACTACCACATGCATGGTATGGATAAGAAGCTCACTGAATTGCATGGGATGCTCAAGCAGGCAGAGGCGGATCTCAAGAAGGGCGCTAGTCAAGTGTTCATGGTGCAGAATAAGGCTAAGTTCAATAAGAGTTCTTGGACTAAGAAGAAGGCTAAGTCGGGAGAAAAGCAGGCTCAAGACCCGGTCCCAAGTGCTTCCTCAGGGACTAAGCGATCTCCTTTAGCCGGATCCACTTGCTTCTACTACAAGGCGGATGGCCACTGGAAGAGGAACTGCAACAAGTATTTGGCCGACAAAGCCAAGAGTGGAGGTATGACTTCCGACTCGGGTACACTTGTTTGCAATGATATAGACATTTATCTTGATGATGCACCTAATAGTTCTTGGGTATATGATACCGGATCAGTTATTCACATCTGCAACTCGTTGCAAGGACTGGTAAGAACTAGGAGCGTAGCAAGAGGCGAGGTTGATATTCTAGTCGGCAACAAAGCAAGAGTTGCTGCGTTGGAAGTCGGCACGATGCAACTTCATTTACCTTCCGGATTCATTATGGAACTGAATAATTGTTATTATGTTTCAGTGCTCAGTCGAAACATTATTTCTGCTTCATGTTTGATGAGGCAAGGCTATGAGTCGAATATCAAGAATAATGGTTGTTCTTTGTATTTGAATGATATATTTCATGGCTTTGCACCTGTCCAGGACGGCTTTTTTTGAATCTTGATGGTGAGTCGGTCTATAACATAATTGTTAAAAGGTTAAAACCAAATGATCTGAATATGACTTACTTTTGGCACTGTCGGCTTGGTCATATAAGTTGGAAACGCATGAAGAAGCTCCATGATGATGGACTCCTAACTTCGTTCGACTTGGAGTCGTTCGAGACATGCGAATCTTGCCTACTCGGCAAAATGACCAAGACACCTTTTGCAAAGAGTTGTGAAAGGGCGTCCGACTTGTTGGGACTAGTACATAGTGATGTATGTGGACCAATGAGCACGACAGCCAGGGGTGGTTATGAGTACTTCATTACCTTCACTGATGATTTGAGTAGGTATGGATATATCCACTTGATGAAATATAAGTCAAAAGCCTTTGAAAAGTTCAAAGAATTCCAGAATGAAGCACAAAATCAACTCGGCAATAAAATAAATTTTCTTCCGTTGGACCGAGGAGGCGAGTACATGAGCCATGAGTTTGATGACCATCTGAAAAGTTGTGGAATAGTTCCTCAACTTACTCTACCAGGAACGCCGCAAAGGAATGGTGTTTCGGGAAGGCGGAATCGGACCTTGTTGGACATGGTACGATCAATGATGAGTCGGACAGATCTACCTTTATCATTTTGGGGTTATTTTCTAGAAACAGCGACGTTCAAACTAAACAGAGTACCATCAAAGTCGGTAGAGAAGACACCGCATGAGATGTGGACAGGCAAAAAGCCGAGTTTGTCTTTTCTTAAGATTTGGGGTTGGGAAGCTTTTGTCAAGCTACTTCAGTCGGACAAGCTTACAACCAAGTCGGATAAGCGTATTTTCATGGGGTATCCGAGGGAAACCATGGGTTACTACTTATACAACCGAGAAGAGGGCAAAGTGTTTGTCGCTCGGAATGGTGTCTTCCTGAGAAAGAGTTTCTCAGTCGGGGAGTAAGTGGGAGCACGGTGCAGCTCGAATAAATTCGAGAGGAACCAGCTAGTAGAGAGTCAAAAAAACCTTGGAGGTTGAGCCGTTCGCGGTAGCTAAGCCGGCAGCAGCACCTGTACTATGAAGATCGGCAAGATTGCGAAGTGTTCATGATGTGTTACTGTTGGGCAGTGATGAGCCGGCAAGTTATTCGGAAGCGATGGTGGGATCTGATTCTGAGTCATGGCTTGGAGCCATGAGATCTGAGTTAAAGTCCATGGATGAAAATCAAGTTTGGAACTTGGTTGATCTGCCAGACGGTGCAAGACCCGTCGAGTGCAAATGGGTCTTTAAGATCAAAACTGATATGGATGGAAATATTTCCGTCTATAAAGCACGTCTTGTCATGAAGCGGTTCCGACAAGTTCAAGGAGTTGATTACGACGAGACTTTCTCGCCCGTAGTGATGCTTAAATCAGTTCAGATAATGTTAGCTATAGAAGCCTATTTTGACTATGAGATATGGAAGATGGATTTCAAAACGGCTTTCCTTAACGGAAATTTAACCAAGGGCGTGTATATGATACAGCCCGAGGGTTTTGTCGATCCGGCTAATGCTGACAAAGTGTGCAAACTTCATAAATCCATTTATGGGTTAAATCAAGCATCTCGAAGTTGGAATATTCGCTTTGATGAGGTAGTCAAATCGTTTGGCTTCATCAAGAGTGATCATGATTCTTGTTTATACAAGAAGTTTAGTGGGAAAAGTAAACTTTCTAATCTTATATGTGCATGACATATTATTGATTGGAAATGATGTCCAGATGTTGCAAGAAACCAAGGAATCATTGGAAAATAGTTTCTCAATGAAAGTCTTGGGTGAGGCAACATATATTCTCGGAATCCGGATCTATAGAGATAGATTAAGAAGGCTCATTGGATTGAGTCTGAGTACTTATTTGTACAAAGTGTTGAAGAAGTTCAACATGGAATCGTCTAAAAAGGGGTTCTTACCGATGTCCCATGGTGTAAAACTTAGCAAGACTCGGTGTCCTTCGACAACTGATGAGCGAAGTCGGATGAGTGCGATTCCGTATGCTTCTGCAGTCGGATCCATAATGTATGCCATGATTTGTACTAGGCCGGATGTTTCAAATGCTCCAAGTATTGTGAGCAGATACCAGGCTGATCCTGGAGAAATCCACTCGACAGCGGCTAAAAACATCCTAAAGTACTTGAGAAGGACTAAGGATATGTTTTTGGTTTATGGTGGTGAAGATGAACTCAGTGTAAAGGGTTACACAGATGCAAGTTAGCTTACCGACTCTGATGATTCTTGTTCGCAATCCGGATACGTGTTTATTATAAATGGAGGTGCTGTGAGCTGAAAGAGTTCCAAGCAAGAGACTGTGTCTGCATCTACAACAGAGGCTGAGTATATTGCCGCCTCGGAGGCAGCAAAGGAAGATGTTTGGATGAGGAATTTCCTCATGGATATTGGTGCGGTTCAGGGCTCGTCCAATCCGTTAGACATGTATTGTGACAACAATGGTGCTATTGCACAAGCCAAGGAACCTAGACAACACCAGAAGAACAAGCACATACTCATGCAGTACCACCTGATTCGCCAGTTCATGGATCAGGGTGATATCAAGTTATGCAAGGTACACATGGATACAAATATTGCGGATCCATTGAAAAAGCCATTACCACAGCCGAAGCAGGAGGCGCACCCGAGAGCCATGGGCATTATATGCCTAGACATGTGATTTCGGAAGACGATTGGCTCTAATGCAAGTGGGAGACTGTTGGGAATATGCCCTAGAGGCAATCATGTATGATGATGTTTTCCCATTGTATTCATAAAGTTATTAAGTTGTCCTTGTATGAGCATCTGATGTATATCATTGAATATGTGATTCGGTTGTGGAACTATGCATTCATGTTGTTTGTACTAAATGTCCTTGGTCATTGAGGTTGTGCTGGACACACAACCTATACCAATGTGAAAGTCGGCTTTATGACTCGGTTCCACTTGTCATGGGCATGGAGATGCCATTCCAACTTACACAGATTTGGCTAAAGAGTTTAGCGAGTCGGAATGATTCATATTGAGGTACAATGAACAAGTTGTCATTTGTATATCTCAATCAATGTAATGCTTAGACCTGAGGTTATTGCATAGTCCGAATTGAGGATCACCGACTTAGGTTCTGTCAAACGCTGATCCGTAACTAGGAAGTTATAAAGGCAGAGTTCGGGTCGACTGACAATCAAGATGCATGATGTGAATGACCAAGATGGGATTTTGCCCCTCCACTTGGAGAGATATTCTCTGGGCCCTCTCAGATGATATGATTCGGAAAGCATGGCCATGCACGACTCGGTTAAGTGTTAACCGAGGCGATCGACTAAGAGTTAGTCGGGTGAATTACTTATCTTGGATCGAGAAGAGAGTCGAACTATTTAAGGGATGAAAAATATTCGCCTATAGTCTGACAAGGTATATCGTGAGGCAAAAGGGACTCGGACGCAAGTCGCATTGGAAAGGGAAGTCGTCATGACTCTATGGTACTTGGGAGTCGGCACGTTCTGCTAGAAGCCGCTATTGACTAACCGATTGAGAGTCGGTCTTCAATCGTGTCCAAGTAGCCAAGAGCCTGCGGGGTCACACACTTAAGAGCGGGAGCAAGTTTGGATTGGATCTGAACCATAAATCTGGTTGGGTTGGACCCGAGCCGGATTTTGAGTGAGTCAGTGAGTTGTTCTCACATGGACTAATAATATATCAGCTTTAGTGAATGGGCCACGAGAGTGGAGCCCACCTTCACTCCCTATATATAGTGGAGCGCAGTAACCCAGAAGGGTTAATCGTTGATCGGTTTTGGTCATTCAATGTGTTGGAAACCCTAGCTCCACAACAGTCCTGCCGTCGAAACCAACCTAGCAGTTCGCCGCCGGTGCTCCTCCTTGTACGTGTGGATATCAGCAGAGATGATGCACGATCAGTACCAGGACGATCGGATCGTAAAGACTGCACTGCATCAACTGACGCGCTTCATCAGTAATCCGCAACTGCACGTCTAGTGCTAAACCTCGTGGCCTTCTACGTTAGCTGGATCTTGGGATCACCACATTAGAGGAAAAAAGTTATGTTTTATCTATACGTGTCCCAACAGCACGTATCTCACCCTAGCTCTACCCCTCCTTATATAGAAGATGAGAACAACTAGGTTACAATGTGGATCCTAGGGTTCACTTTTTGGGATTTGTCTTTACTCGGTGGGCCGGGTCACTAGGATAGCCCTTAGCTCGGGACCCAGTCAGCAAAGCTACCTTGCTAATGGTCTTCCAGAACATAGATGCTAGTTCCTTTGGTGTCACCTCTTGCTTTATGCGTCACCCGGTACTTTAAGCGTCACCCGACACCTTTAGTTCTCGCCGGCTTCGCTCTCTTCTTTTGACCCAACTTTAGCGTAGTCCTTACCGAATCATACTCGGAAAGGAGCTTCTTGCTCTCCTTGAATCGGCCTCGCTTCCTGAGACTCAGTCTAGCGTTACCTGTAGACAAAGATACTCTATACTGCCCCTGCCGACATATATCTTATGTCGGCCAAGCACATGCACTATCACTCATCCGTTGTTGACTCGGCCTATGTCGCACAAACTCGGTTGAGGTCAAGCCGGATTAGCTGTTAACTTTCATCTCTTATGACCATATCGGGGGTTATCCTGCCGACAATCCACAAAACTCCCATGACACAATGAGCTCATAAGGTAAGTTCCTGCTCAAACAAAAATCCAGGATAAGAAAATTGTAAACTAGTCTAGCATTAGATCTACCTCTTAACCTATCTCGTTGTCTAAAGGTTGTCTATTTTCCTAGTAGCAACTTCTATTGGAACGGATCCTACCATCTATTTTTATCTTGATTTCTACTATCACTAAGTCGAAGTACTGCCTCATTTAAATCCGTTGCACTAACATTGATTTTTTGTAGATGTCTTCATAGGTCTTCTAGTACCACTACTAGGAAAAACCCTACTCAAGGCACACTAGAAAGGCTATTCGAGGCGCATATGGGATGCTCCTCGAGGCCTGCACCGCTAGTATTTTTTTACTCGAGGATCATCTGATATGCTCCTTGTATATATTTATACGAGGCGCATATCGATATGCGTCTGACATATCGATATGTGCCTCGCATATCTAGTCTAAGAAAATGTAAATTTACTAGATGACACATGAGCAGATCCAAGCAGATGTAAATTTACTACATGGCAGATGAGAAGATCTAATCAAATCTCCAAAACAATCGACCGTTCGAACCATATATACTCCCTATATCTAGAAGGCGCACGACAAAGAAAAATAATCTATAGAGGATGGAGAAAATCATACATATGAACAATGAAATCTGCGGCTGCGACGACTAGAGAAGTTAGCAAAGTAGTACCTCGGATGTCTCATCGTAGAGCTCCTCCTCAAACTCTTCATTGTAATCGATTTCTTTGAAGAGTATTTGTTCGGGAAGGATATCGTTGTTGATGATGAGAACTGGGTTACCTCCGTCAGCTTGCGCATGGCCCTCAACCAGATCTCCCGCTAGCACCACAACGTTGTCGGCCACCTGCTGCTTGATGGCGACGGTGACGGGCTGGACAGAGCCCGAAGCATCAACGGTGTGGCGACGAGCGGCGTGCGTGCTCAGAGAAGCCGCCTCCTCCTGCTCGGCAATGACAGAGCCATCTGCTGATGCACCTCCAACTGGCTTCACCTCCGGCTCGTCTCCATGCGTACGCTTCATGGCGCAGCTAAGAGGAGGGAGGTGGTGCAAGCGAAGGAGCTTCAGCGTGCGCGGAAGCTGCATATTGGATTTTTGTGACTAGACAGATTGGGGGAAAATGATGAGCTCCTAGAAGAAGAAGGCCTTAGCGGGTTTATATATGGGTGGACACGTGTGTGGGTGTGGACGCGTGTGGGTGGGGCTAGTGCATGATATCCACTTTCTACTTGCATTAACAACACACGCACGGTACCTCGGGAACTTGCACAACACGAGTTTTTGAGGCGGGCGACATAATGGTGCAGCTCAGTAGAACCCTAGAGGCGATTGATATTTCTGACCGCCTGCAGTTGAGTGATCTACGGAGATGGACAATAATTTCCGTCAACTTAGGTTCCATTTACAGGCGTTTAGTTTTAACGAGCGGTTGAGGGGGTAGTCATACTAGAGACGATGCAGATTAAAAACCGTTTGAGATTAAAGTTAGAGGCGATCAGACAATTACAACCGGCTGAGGGTGATGAACACAGCTGGTGGATTGTATTTTTTGGATAAACTGGCTCTAGGCACAGTCTCTAAGTAACCAGTTTGTACTAGTGACATGACTCAGAAATGCATGACAAATGGGAGTGGAAGCTAATGCCGATGGAGAATCTGCATTACTCAGCAAAAGATGAATATGTCAAATACAATTTCTAAAAGAGAATCATATTCAACAGCTTCTGCCTCCGTTTAGGAAGACAAATTCTCAATCATAGGTTGTGCATCAGGTGCAAAGGAGGCCAAGGATATAAATATATCAAACGTCAGAAGTAGGCAGGTCCTTTAGGTGCTAGCAAGAACGAATGGGTGAAGGACGAATACAGGTGGTATCTATCGACATATGTCGATAGGTGGGTGAAGAACGACACATGGTGGGTGAATAGAGACGACAAGGAAGAAGACTGAATTAGGTAAAGGTCGTGATTAGGTGCCTACGATCTACTAGTAGTGTGTTCATTCAGTTCCGACACTTAGTATTGTTTAAGTTGATCACCACATATACCAATGTGGATATGATTTAGTATGTTATATTGCATAATATTGTAACTTATTTTGGTTGAAACCTTGTTTAGTGTGGGTAAAAATTATACTAGTTTTTATCATTATCCTGTAAAGTGTGTAATTACATCATATGGATGTATAGTTGTATTTAATCTGCATATTCTGAATGTGGTCTAGCAGATAAGCAAGTTATTTGCAGATAAATAAGAAAAATCACATTAAGAATTTATTTTCAGAAAACAAAGAACAGTTTGTATGAACTTTTTAAATTCTTAAAAATTTGTAGGACTAAATGTCTACCTACCAACAGAAGAGCATACAACTATTCCACCAAGCAAAAACTATGAACTAAGTAGTAAAAAAAGAATCAGAATAGAGCTGTGCACAAACATTTCCTTGATTAATTCACTCAAATACAAATTCAGATCAAATTGTCTTAAACCAAATTCAGATCATTATAATGAGTATTCGAGAGAAAGTGCATACATTCTACACGGACAGTCTATATCGGTGTGCATGGCAGGTTCAGTGCACTGTCGACACAACTTATCTTGCACAGTCCGCACATAATTATAATGAAGCACCCGAGATGTAGTGCATATGTTCTGCAAAGGCAGTTTGTGTCCATGTGCATCGTAGGTGGAGTCCATTCCACGGTCACTACACTGCCTCTGCATGTTATCTTGCACAGTACATATAACAGTATAATCAAGACTTTAAGGGCAGTGCATATGTTTTGCACATGAAGTGCATTCCCGACTAGGGTTACAATGCATATGTTCTGCATAACCAGTGCGTCTGTGTGCATCGCAGGTGGAGTCCATTCCATGGTCAGTGCACCGCTGATGCATGTTTTCTTGCACAGTCCATACAGCAGTACACCAAAGACTTTATGGATAGTGCATATGTTTTGCACATCCAGTGCATTTTGGGCTACATGGCAGGTTTAGTGCATTGCACGGGCAGTGCACGGTCGACGCATCTTATCTTGCACAGTCCGCACAACAGTATAATATAGAACCCGAGATGAAGTGCAGACATGTGACGCAGGTAGTGTATCTCGGTCTGCATGGCAGGTGCAGTCCATTCCACGGTCAGTGCACTGCCGGCGCATCCGATCAAAGCGGTCGGTCAGCGTTAGTAAAGATGGCACAGTGACCTGTCTTGTCGGTGCTACGCCAGGGCGTGGGCTTTGGTGTGAGCTTTAACAACATGCAATTAATGATGTAGACCTCTAGTCTCCTCCTCTCCGGCCTTTAAATAATGCCGACACCTCTTCATTATTCTCCACAGTCTCCCTACCAGCGATAACCATTCAAACTCTCCTAGCTATCACTGGCTTGATAATGCCTCACCGCCTTCCCACCTGTTGGGCCAGGTTCCCTCCGGGGTGCTCGCATAGCGGTCCTAACACCGCCTAGCTCCGACGATGAAGAGGAAAAGGAGGACGTCACGGCGCAGGAGTCAGTCATGGCATAGGAGGAGGTAGCCGCTGCGGAGGATGAGACTAGAGACATGGACCTCGATGAGTATGACTCTTCCTATGGTGACAGTGACCACTCCTACGACCTAATGCTGCTGCCAAAATCACAGGAGAAAGAGGCCATTGTCGACTCATTCGAAACAGAGAAGAATAGGTGGGAGGATGTCCAGAACCGCGAGGAATAGACCGTGTTCCTCGCGTCCCTGGAGAGCGAGAGGGTCACTGCTTATGAGGAGCATAGGGGTCGCCGTTCTCCTCGCTGTCCAAGAGATGACCAGTCAGATGCGCCATGCGGTGGAGGGAAGGAGGAACCAGCAAGCGGCAGCGGCAGCGAACGATGACGAGGAAGGACCATCATCTGTCATACACATCTACAGCGACAACTAGGATTAGGGTATCTAGCTTTATATTTGATTTATGTTTATATCTCCATAAATTTGATTCAGATCATGTAAAATATCTCCTGATTTGGATGGAATATGAATTTCTCTAAATTTCATTAAAAGACTTAGTTTCCTTGTCGGCGTTACCCAAGGGAGTCATCTGGTACTGCTGCTGATGGACACTTAGGGAGAGCGGATGCATATGCTCCTAGAACGGGAAAAGGGGACTAAAAATAGAAACTAGAAATGCAGAGCATAAAAAATAAACACGGCATTGCATGCATTGCATCAAGAAAATTCCGTGTATTTCAGAGTAAGGCAGTGCATACAATGATCGTATGGAAGTTCATTCAAAACAACAATAGTAATTTAGGTATGCTCATCTGCAAATAAAATACAAATATAGTCGCCAATAGATAGTGTAAAACAAATTCTAATGTATATAACACAGAAGAAACTGGTTTACGAAAAAATCTAATCGAACTACAAAACCCGTATGCAATACAAAGACAAGTTAAGTTGCACTCGAGAGCAAGAAGGCAGTTCACGGGTAAAACAACAGGAAGTGCACCTACTCAAACTCAAAAGGAAGTTGTTCATATATAATTACATTAGATAGGTCAGGATCCATCCCTCCACTCATTATAACTTAGCAGAGAAAACAGGGGAATAAAAATAAAAAAGAAATCCGTGCAATGCATAATCAACTACCCGGGTAGTGTATAATCACCATCTCGGGCAGTGCATAATGATTATCCTAGGCAGTGCATGGACTTCATTAATATATGTCCAGAGCTTATAGACCACCGCAGTGCATAATACGTTATAAAATTACTAGAAAAATGGCTGTTCGTGGCGCACCTGATTTCCCCTTCCATGGCACACTAGGGTGCGCCAGTACGGCTAAAAGTTACCCATAGCGCACTGCCTGGTGTGCTACATGTACCTAGGAATAGTAGTTTCGGACTGCATGGTGCGCCAGGGCTATGAAAGCCCGTGCGTTTCCGCTATGTTACGTGTGGCGCACCAGGAAGTGCGCCACTAAAGCCAGACCATGTGCGCTTTAGGTGCAGCGTGCTACTAAAGCCAGGCCATGTGCGCCAGATGATATACAATACAGATATACAATACATATATGAATACACAATTTGCAAAACAGGATAGAAACAAATACATATAGATAAGTCATATACACGAATAAACATGATAATTTATATTGTTTCGATCAAGTTACAAAGTATCTAGTGACATGAATACATGTGTCTCGACCAAGTTAAAGCTCACAAGCTTGCCTAGACATCTAAAGTAGAAACACGTGGGACAAACAGCCAAGGACGATAAGCATCACTGTGACAAAGGTGTAGTTCTTCATTTGGTTCCTCGTCCTAACTCCCGCTAGATATCGCATCTATCTAGCTTCCGCCTCCTCCATAGTATTGTACCCTTTGTAGCTGTTGTCGCTGAAACGGTGCACCTGTCTCCGGCAGTCTTCCAATATCATAGACTCTGGGAACTCGTCCCTTGTACACGACTTACAATGTCATCTACAAGTTGGCAATAATAATTAAATAGTGGGTGAAATAGCATGTAAAATTCGCATATAAAGATACACTTATCAAATAACGCAAAATCAAAAAGAATGCCTCATATATAACTAGGTTGTTGGACACAGAAATATTCTATGATGGAACCGTAAGCCAAATAGGATGCACAAGACTTGTACTTGTGCATGGCACAAGGCTTACAATCCCATCACAGTACTTCCACATATACTTAGGTCATTGGACATTTTAACCATGCGCCACAACATTTTAATCATTGGCATTCTCAGAAAACACCAAAGTAACTAATTTTTTGCCTCATTATCGAAAAAAAACGTAGTGCAACCAAAAAGAATGCCTCATATATACATAGATCATTGGACACATGAATATGCTATGATGGAACAATCTAGCCAAGTAGGATGCACTAGACTTGGACTTGTGCATGGCACAAGGCCGACTATCTCATCATAGAAGATTCACATATATAGTGCTCCACGACATTTTAATCATCGACATTCTCGAAAAAGATCGAAGTAAGAAAAAAAAGGACCAAAGTAAGCAAAAAAGGACCAAAGAGTAAGAAAAAACCAAGAATTGATTCATATATAACCCTAATAATAAGAAAAAGAAGTAAGCATTGATTCATAACCCTAATAAGTAGTAGCATGTATCACTATTAAGTTCAACGACCGTCGACACACACAAGTACTTGTGGGGATATTGTTTACATCACACAAGCTCATTGATAGAATAGAACTACAACTAGGCAATCATCAAGACTTCTGGCTTGGCTCAGGGAACGGGAGGACACCTTGTTTCGTCATGAATGCCCTATAGTCACCCTGTATATTTAGGTGATCTACTATGTCAAGGTTTTTCTGGGGATTGCCTCCATAGAATACCCACGCCCCCTGAAGTCATGACATCACGAAAGATTATTGCCCCAAATTGCTTCTGGATGCAATACATCTCTTGTCTAATATCTGAATCAGTAATCGGGGCCTTGGCTTCGGCCCACAGTTTGAGATGATCTGGCAACATAGAATTTTGTTGGTCTACTAGGAATGCCCTCATGTGATGGAGTGCGTAGTAGGCTTCCTTCTGACTGCTTTCTGGCTACTTCACACAGGGGAAGTCCGTTACGTGGGTGACAAGATGTGCCTGCCCAACTTGACCTTATGCACGAAGGTGGTGCCTTCCATTGAGGCATTTCTAGTGAGAGCATCATCTAGAACTTCCTTGATCTTGTCATAGTTTTTTTATTTTCTCGACTCCCCAAGTGGAAATATGTGGCTTGCGAAAGCTTCAGAGATAAGGAGATGAGTGTGTAGTGTTGATATATGTGCAAAACAATTCAAACGGAATGTGTTGGAAAAAATAATGATAAAAATCTAATAAAGCATGTTATGGCGGCGAGCGACACTTACTTGGGAAAGTAAGGCATGAGAATGTATTCCTTTGTCTTATTCACCAACAAGGTTCCTTAGAGGTACGAGGCCACGAATCGCTGTTCAATGGGGATTCCCAAGAAGTCGTCATGCATGTAGTAGGGGTCCACTATCACGATGCCCGGGGTGTTCTCTCTAATGATTTACATGGCCAGGCTGAGAGAAAACAAGCAGACCATGGTATAGTGCAGCGGGTACTGGTGAAACATATTTAAGATGTCTTCAAACCGTAGGAAGAACAGATCCACGGGGAAATTACCGAAGAAGCCCAAGCCTGGTGGCACCTTAACAACGAATACCGGGTGCGTGTGATCTTTCTCCGCAAGAATGCGTTTCTCTACCATTAGCACACCATCATGCATACTCTTTAATACTGAACTGGCGAGCCTGTAAAAATTTTTAGTTATCATGGGATCACCCGCCACATGCATCCTCCACATAATACCCTTGGGTCTTGGTGGCCTGTCCTGAAACCTGATCGGATTCGTAGTTGACACCACCGGCTGGATCGAGCTTCTAGATTTTATTTTCCTGGCCTTCTTTCCTTTTGGAGAGCGGGGAGGCACTGAAATCTGAGCGCCGACTGCCCTATGTAGTGTGTTAGGGCTTAGAATAAAGGGCCGCTTGGATGTATCAGCTGGCTCGGTGAAGGCATAAGATGGAGCCGTCTCCTGAGAACCAAACAGATGCTTGTTGCAAGTGGGTTTCTCTAGGGGTCCACCAGCTGGGTCTTCATTTGGGGTCTCGTTGCAAAACTGAGTGTTGATTTACTGATCAATGTTTTTGTCGTCCTCGTTCGGATCCTGCACCACGGGCATGTCAATATGATCAGCCGACCCATCGCGTGGAGGTGACAGCGGTAGAGGTGTGGGGGTCTTGCCATGGCTTGGCGTTGACACAACATGCGGTGCTGTTGTCTGTGGGGTGATGGCCCTGGCCGTCCCCAAATCAATCATGGTCTTTGGCCATAGCATGAATAAGACAAATTAATTTCTGAGGACACCCGGCTCGTCTTCATCCACTCCTGCGGGTTGTATATGTCGTCGCAGCCCCTTAGCGCCCGAATAATTTTAACCCTATGCATGCTATATGGCATTGGATTTGAGTGAAACATGCGGTGCAATGGTTGAATGATGGTACCCTTGGCAACATCCCTCATCTCGTTGTTCATGTAGCTTAAGAGAGTGCATTGAACATCCATCTGCGAAAAACATGTATGGCGTCAGAGATGCCATAAGAGTAATAAATGGCAAGGCGGTAAAGTAATTTTTTTACCGTGATGGTGTCGAGCTCGGCTAATGTCGAGGAACCACATACAATGACGGGCGTGCAAGAGACGGAGGGGCTGCTCGATGGCGTGGTGTCATTCGTGGTGTATTCTCTCTACCGGGTGAATTAAGATCCGATGCCACCGCGATGATGGCAAGGGAGTCACCAACGTGTTCTACGCCACGGTGATGGCAGGGAAGTCACCAACACGTCCGACGCCGCGGTGATGGAAGGGGGAGTCACCAATTCTTCCGGCACCGAGATGCTAGCGGGAAGAGTCAAGCAAACATAATTCACCGGATTCGCAGATGCCGTGTTGTTCGAGTGGCTACTGACCATGCTTGGAATCGGCACGGCCCTTGTCAACCACCCGCATTCCAGTTCGCTATTGACTCCACCAAGGTAGGCAGGATGGAGGTGAGGGTGATTTCTTGGTTGTCTTAAACGATCTGCGAGATCCGCGCCACTTGTTACTTAAGTTCTTGAACCTCGCAGTTTTCCTCGTTGCTCCTTCCCGCCACACACATCCTTGGCAGTGGACCAAAATGATCCACCCAATTTTTACCCCTGAAGCCGTCCAGACAGCCAGCCGACGACGGCTTCTGCGAACCGGTGTGATTTCCTTGGTCTAGTTCATTGCCCTGTTAAAAGGGTTACTCCATCGGGTGGTGGCAGCCATCGACCCCTGGGATCCCTGACTAGCAATTTTCTGCTCTTGTAGAATAAGTAACATGAACTATTTAGAAATTTGACTTCATCGATTAGAATGCAATCGACTTGATCCACGGTAATTAAATTCCTTACCACAAGAACCTCGAAGTTCTTCATCTTAGGATATGCGCTGAGTTGTTTGGTTTTTGGGTCCACGTGGTAACGGGCCCTGATAAAGTTTCGAAGCTGCCTATTTTCGAATTTCCAAAAGGGGTTAGGTTGCCCCTTAGCTCTATACTAGTTGTCCTCCTTATCCCATTTGGGCTCCATAGCTCTGTAACCAGGATTCGAGTTGGTGGTGACATATATTCATCGCCTGCAACTCCTTTTCCCGCCTACCCGAGACCACAGCTTCTTCGGATTCGCACCTAGCCTTAAACTCCCGGTATTGATCTTTGAAGATTTGTGGGTCAATCTTCTGGATCTCCTTGAGACTTTTCCCTTCTTTAAAGATCTACTTCTTTATCCGGGTTCTCCAGCTGGCCAAGGCGATGCTCATCTTCACGAGGGCGGATTTGTTTACTTCATTCCCATTATAATTTGTGTTCCGATACTGAGGGGGAGTCTTGTATCTTGCGTTCAGCTTCTCAAAGAGGAATGTGCACAAATGGCCATTATCTTTATGCCAGAGATTCTTGGTGTTGATCGAGATAGCGTTTTGGGTGATAGCCTCCACTTGCACACCGTACCCTTTGGGGATATGGTCGGGCGTCAAAGGAACCCCTATTGGGCTCACTTCAGTAATTTCATCTTTGAAGGTGCCAACCTTGTAACGGGCGCTGTTCCTTCTTCTTATTAGGCAGATTTCTACCATCTGCTGTGCCCTCGCCGCCATTAGTGGTTTCATCATCCGCCGTTCCTTTGGCTTCTTCTTCCTTCGCATCTTCCATCTCATCGTTGTCGCTCTCGGAAGGATTGTATTCTTCATCATCCCCTGTCACTGTTGGAGATATTCCCAAGAGGCAATAATAATGTGGTTATTATTATATATTTGTATTTATGATAAATGTTTACATCCCATGCTATAATTGTAATCGGAAACATTAATACTTGTGTGTTTTGTAAACATAAAGAGTCCCTAGTAATCCTCTTGTTAAACTAGCTTGTTGATTAATAGATGATCATGGTTTCCTGATCATGGACATTAAATGTTATTAATAACAAGATCATGTCATTAGGAGAATGATGTGATGGACACACTTCTATAGTTAGAATGGCATAAGATCAAGTCATTTAGACCTGAGATCATGTTAATCTAATCCATAGTAACCTAATCCTTAGACCTGAGATCATGTTAATCACCATCACTAGATGGATGCTTTGATGACATCAAACACCAATTCCATCACTAGGTGGTTATAAAGGTGGCATTAGGTATTCTGAAAGTATGCATTGAAGTGCATGGATCAAGACTGGTATTTGTCCATCCATATGACGGATAAATATACTCTAGACCCTCTCGGTGGAGTGTCATCCAATTGGCTTGCAAGCATGTGACAAGGTCACAAGGGATGCCATATCACGAAACAAGTAAAGTCTTATCAGTAATGAGGTTGAACTAGGTATAAGAGATACCAACGATCAAACCTTGGATAAGTAAAGTAACGGGCAACAAAGGAGATCAGTATCATATGTAAATGGTTCATTCGATCACGAAGTCACCGTTGAAATATGTGGGAGCCATTATGGATTTCCATATTCCTCTATTAGTTATTGATCGGAGAGGTGTCTCGATCATGTATGCATAGTTCATGAACCGTAGGGAGACACGCTTAAGGAATCGATGTTGTTTAAGTAGATATGGAATATGAGCTGGATACCGAATGTTGTTTGGAGTCTCGGATTGGATCCAGGACATCACAAGGATATCCGGAATGGTCCGGAGAATAAGATTCATATAAGGAAAGTGGTTTTCCAGGGTTTGAAATTTTGTTGTTCTTTTGATCGGATACTTCTAGAATGTTCTATAGGAACCACCAGTGGTTCCACCACCCTGGGAGGGTGTCACTTGGACAATTTCATGCCCTAGGGGCCAGCCGCACCAAACCCTAAAGGGCCAATTCTGCCAAGACTAGTAAAAGGGTCAAACCCTAGTTTTAATAGTCAAATCCTAGTTTGAAAAGTCAAACTCTAGTTTTTGGTATGAAGGAAGACTTGGTGGAAAAGGTTTCAAACTCTTCCCTTGGTGGCCGAGTTGGGGGGACATGGCCTGGGCTAGGAACCCTTGGCCAGCCGCCCTCACCTATATTATGAGGGGTGGAGGCGCACCCCTGATGGCGCCTGAGAGCGCTTCGTTGTGAAACACCAAGAGCAAGGTGTGATGCAGCACATCAGCAAGTCTTCCCTTAGTAAGAAACCGAGGTTATCGAACCCGTAGGAGGAAGGAAATGTCTCAAAGGTGTTGCAAGCAACGTGGAAACCTGCATAACACAAACTCAAGACATTGCCCCAACTAACAGTGAGGTTGTCAATCTCACCGGTTGCTGTAACAAAGGATTAAATGTATGGTGTGGAAGGTGATGATGGTTTGGAGCAGGTAAACAGTAACAGTGGAAGATGTATCAATAGTAAAGATTGGACCGGGGTCCATAGTTCACTTGAGGTGTTCTCCTTAGATAAACAAACATGGCATGCTGGGTAAGCAAATTACAGCAGGGCAATTTACAGGACTGAGCAAGGCATAACAATGCAATACTAGACAAACAGATCCTATGAGATTCGATTGGGCAATACAACAATATACATAGACTGCCATCCAACTGCATATATGACTAGAAGTCCACCTTTGGGTTATCATCCGAAACCCCTCCAGTATTAAGTTGCAAGCAACAGACAACTGCATTAAGCAAAGTGTGTAAGGTAAACAATCCACTTGTTCCATGAACAAGAGACCATTGTTTTCTCCCTAGTGGCAACAGCACATCTACAACCGTAGAGATTTCTGTCACTTACCTTGATTAAGTAGAGGCATGAACCCACTATCGAGCATAAATACCCCCTCTTGGAGTCACTAGCAACTACTTGGACAAGATAGCTACTAACAACGAAGAGCATGCAAGATCACAAACAACACAGACATGATAGAATCAATAAGACAAAACCATTAATCAATCTGTCATAGTATTCTCAGTATCCATCCGATCCCCGCAAACACAACATGCATGATTACAAATAGATGAGATCTTGATCATGAACGGAGCTCACAAGATCTAGACATGAAAGCACAAGGAGGAGATACAACCATCTAGATACTACATGGACCCGTAGTCCAAGGTGGAACTACTCACACTTCATACCGGAGGCTGGCATGATGAAGAAGAAGGCATCCGGGACGATCTCCCCTCCGGCAGGGTGCCGGGAAGAGCTTCAGATCCCCCTGATCTAGGGACGATGGTGGCGGCGTCTACATACGGTTTCGTGGAATATTGATTGGGTACTTAGGGTTTAGGCATCGGGGGCTTCTTATAGGCAAAGAGGCAAGGCTGGGAGGCGGCCAGGTGGCCCACACCCTGCCCAGGCGCGGGCCCACCCTAGGTCGCGCCTAGGGGTGTGGCCACCCTGTGGCGCCCCTCCGTCTCTCCTCTGGACTCTATGTTCTCCTCGGTGAAATATTGACTTTGGCTTTTGTCCCGTCCAATTCCGATAATATTTCCTTACTAGCTTTTATGGAACAAAAAACAGCAGAAAGCAGGCAACTGGCACTGTGGCAACTTTTTAATAGGTTAGTACCATAAAACATATGAAAAGCACCTCAAAGTGTGGACAAAGCAAAGCAAAGTAGATACTAAACAAGCATGGAACATCAAAAATTATGGATATGTTTCTGACGTATCAAGCATTCCCAAGCTTAACTCCTGCTCGTCCTAGAGTAGGTAAATGATAAAAGAATAATTTTTGAGGTGACATGCACCATTAAAACGAAGATCAAACCATTTGTAAGCATTGAAAGCTGGGATCAAAGAACTCTAAACATGTGCATGAAAAATGGAGTTCTAACAATAAGACAAAGTAACTATGCATGCAACATGAAAGGCTACAAACAAAGATCATGAATAACATGCATTGAAAAACGTTTGTTTGTTTCACAAATAGAAAACATGGCATAGTGGCAATCAGCTTGTTCCTCATAGAGTAGCAAATAGATGCATAGGACACCTTCAAAGTACATAAGAGTGACTAGATACAAATAGCACAAGAACAAGCAATATCAACAATATGCATCAATCAATAAGTTTTGGGACACTGCACATAGAACTAAGAATGGCAACTATCCTCTCTTAACTGGTGCCTAAAGGTAGAAGGTGGAGACTCAATATAATAGTGGAAGAAAGGCCCTTCATAAAGGGAAGCAGGGATTTCAAGTTTTAAAAAGAGCTTCCAAAATTATGGTACTTGTTAGCTTTCAGCCCTCATTGCCCCTATCATAAGCATCTTGAAATGATTAAGGTTAAAGTGAACAAAGTATGGAGTATATGCTTGACAAAGTATAAGTTCGAAATCTCATGTCCCTTGAATACGAGGGCCGCACCTCATGCTACTCAACTTTGGTCACCTGTAAGTTCTTGTCATAGTAAGTACATGTGTATCATAAAGAACCGCCAATGGGGTACCCCTTGCACATGGTATAGGAGCTATCTGATAACCAAAATGACAAGGCAAGCTGACAATCAACATCTCAGCATCTTTTTATTTACTATTTACATAGATTTTTAATGAAAATGCTTCAAATATTGCTCATTATGCTGATGCTGCAAGTTTGCACCATGATTAGGAATGGCTTAGGCTAGCGGCCTAGACGTTTCTATAACACAAAATACATAACTCCATGGACTTACAAGCTCCCTCTTTATTTCACACCGGCAACATCCATAGACAAAAGAGCATGATATCAACTGTGTACAAAGTACAAGTGCAATGTTGAAAATGTTCCCCATGACAACATGTTTCTGCTAATTCCAACATATAAGTGCAAGCATATACAACATAGATGACACAATGGTTGAAGTTTATTAGGGGCAAGGAATATAAAGTGTGCCATCAAGTTTGTGAGGGCTTTAATCACTAAGTTTTTACATAACAAAATACTTTTTAATTGGAAGATAGCTAAAAATAAGAATATACTTGGAATTGTGTAACACACCATGCATAGGAGTTTATAGTGGACACTTCGGAATAACTTGGTTTCTTGGAAATTGGAAGCATGAGTAGATCTTAATCATACAAGTGGAGGCTAGCAAAAGACTGGGAGCAACCAACTAAGAGAGCAATAATAGCCATAATCATGCAGAGCGACAAAACATTACTAATCAAAGAATAGAGTGGTACTACAAGTCAAGGACTAAATGATCATAGAAGCTATGGTGACTTGTTCATAGTCATAACATGGTGTGAGCATCTGCCAAGTCAACCCAAACAAAGCATCAAAGGATAATACCACAATAATATGCTTTTGTATGCTAAAACAACGCATGATTCTTTCAAGGCACACTAAGAAATCCCAATTGTTTGGAACAAGTCATGATACAACAATAATCACTAACCATAAGGTCAAAACAACACCTAGCATGACATGAAAAAG
Source organism: Avena sativa (assembly GCA_916181665.1). Lineage (NCBI taxonomy): Eukaryota > Viridiplantae > Streptophyta > Magnoliopsida > Poales > Poaceae > Avena > Avena sativa. The sequence goes on from OV702282.1 coordinate 104,150,205, forward strand.
TCTAATTCACAGTCAATGAAAGCTCCTCTTGCACTTTCAAGCAAGAATTTCTACTCCTCTCCAATACCAATCAACTTATTTGAAACAACACAACGAGAACGGGGGTCCAAACTACTTTATTCAAGCAAACTAAACAAACTAAGCAAAGCATACAAAAACTAAGAAGCTCCAAGAACAACACAACAGTGCATGAAACAATAAAAACAAAGTGTCTAGAAAGACCTGAGCTTTTTATTGATGAAGAAGGGGATGCCTTGGGCATCCCCAAGCTTTGACGCTTGTACCTCTTGGATATTTCTTGGGACAACACCGGGGTGGCATCCCCAAGCTTGCTATTTTGTCCATCCTTCATCTCATTACATCATTCTCTCTCTACACCTAATTTTTTTCCTTCATACAAAACTTCACACAATCTTCATTAGCAGCATTAGTTTATTCAAAAGATAATAGACCCTTGGGTTTATCTTTAGAACAGCAAAACTTTTCACTAAAAACACAAGATACTGTAGCAACTCCTTCAAAAAGCTCAATTTCCCAAAAAGAACCCAAAAAGGAATCAATAAGAAGCAAATGCAGATAATGGCAGAAATCTGTCAAAATAGACCAGCAGGTATAAACCGATTTTTCGACCTTATGTTGCTCAAATAAAAAGGTGTTAAACTAACGAAAGTTAGATAACATACTGGGGATTTATTCGTAAATTTTCAGCTCAATACGACTTACAGAGACTCCTCACGAATTTTTATGGTGGAGGATAGAAATCTGTTTCGGGACAGCAACTCCCCAAATCTTACTTCCCTCTCATTAGAGGTCATTCTTGGCACAAAAAGAAAACAAAAAGGATAAGGAGAGGTCATTACTGAAGTAATAACTTCCAAGACTCAAGGATACTCTTGGGTTATCTCCCAACAAGTACTTTTCTTTAACGCCTTTAAGTTAGGCACAAGAAGCAAGAAATCAAGTATTTTCAAATGAGGAATTATTACTCCTCTTGCTCCTAACATTCTTACGTTTCTTCTTATCTTTAGGGAAAATATTATTGCTTACTGGAGGAGCAAAATGCATAATGCCTTTTCCCACATCTATTATTGCTCCAAGGTGTTTCAGTAGGGATCTTCCAAGTGTAATCTGTCCTTTGCCTACACATTCAATAACAAGATAATAAGTAGACACCATTTTCCCTTAGATTTTTGTAAACACACCTTCATCTATTCCAATGGGTAATTGTCACATCCCAAAATTCTCCTAATTTTGGAATGTGAAGTAAATAAATAAGTTTGATTGATTGTTTGACTATGTTGAAAATTATCAAAGAGAAGAAATTTTTGAATAGAAAATCCTCTCAACCTTGAATTCAAAATCTTATATTATTTTGTTATGACCTAAGTAGCCATATAGGCAAAAGGGCATGGATTGATTATGGATTGTCGAATTGGTGTGCAATATTTCAAAATGAAAATCATGAAGAATTCATAAGCATTTCATTACATCCATGCAAAGTTCTCACAAACTGAATCGAAATGTCACATCCCAAATTTTAGATTTGGTTCTGCATATCATTCATACCATTGCATCATACTTTTCCATGCAAAACCGTCGATTGAAAAGAATCGGCGAAACGCTATCTTCAAAATCCTTTTCTATTTTTGCTACGAGGCTCCTGCGGGAGGCCTTAGTAGGACTTGTGTTGTCCACCCTTGTAGCCTAGTGGTTTCACCCAACCCTTGACCCTAGGTTGTTCCCCTCGATTTTACCAAACCGTAGGACCAAGAATCACCCGATTCGGAGCCCGCACGGAAAAGTTACGGCCGTTTCTTTTAAAAGAAAGAAAATCGGGCCGATTTTCGCCGTATTCGCCTCCAACCACGCGCCGTATAGGCGTAGGACCCCGCGAGGGGGCCCCACTTAAAAGCCCCGGGCCGCGCCTCCCGGCCCACCTCGATCGCCCCGCCCCGCCTCGAACCTCGCACCCAGCCGCCGCCTCCTGGACCGCGAGCCGCCACCCGCCTCGGCCTCCGTGCGCCGCCACCTCGGACCCCGTGCGCCACCGCAGGTACCGCCGCCGCCTCCTCCTCCTTTTCCCGCGCCAGCCGTCTCCCGCGCGCAGCGCCGCGCTGCGCCTGCCCCGCCGCCAGCGCCACCCGCTCGCGCCGCCTCGCCTCCGAGCTGCCCCGCAGCGCTGCTCCCGCCGCCGCGCTGCGCCTGCCCCGCCGCCGTGCTGCGCCTGCCCCGCCGCCTGCCGCATGCCGCTGCTGCTGCCGCGCGCGCGCGCCAGCCGAGCCGCCAGCCGCGCTGCTCGCTGCCCGCGCCGCTGCCGCTGGTGCGCGCCAGCGCGCCCTCGCACGCGCCGCCCCGCGCGCCTCGCACCTTCGCCTCGCACGCCGTGCCACCGCCTCGCGCCGCCGTTGCATGACCGCCTTGATCCGCGCGCTGACCAATCTTCCCCTTCCGCACAGGAAAAACGCCGTCGCCGGAACCGATCGTCGCCACCGTCCCGAGTTCGCCGCCGTTCGTTTCCGGTGAGTCCGCTGCCGCCTTTGGAACTCAGATCAACGGTTCAGATCAGTCGTTGACTGGTCAGTCCCAGGCTTTGACTAGTCAGACGCCCAGTCAGCAGCCGCGTTGACCAGTCAACAGACACAGTTGACTGGGTAATTACTTTAATCGTTTTAGTTGGCAGATTTCGGTAGAAACTTGTAAATTGCGTAGAAATTAAACCGCTGGGCCAAAAATTGCAAATAAAATATGTGTAGGTTCAGTAAGTCGTGTAGAATCTTGCTGTACCATTGTTTCACACTTTCGCACAAGGTTTAGTACAGTTTAATCAAATGAGTTAATGGCCTTTTTGGAGTAATTAATTCGTAGAAAAAGATCCGTAGCTCCAAAAATCGCGTATGGTATGTCCCTGGATTCAGTGGAACGAGCGGAATCTCATCGTGAATTAAAAGGATAGGCTTACGGTGAAAACTTCTGCAGAAACTGTCTAGTGACTTTCTGCAGTGTTTTAATTACTCGGGGAGTTTTATAATTCCTTTTTGAGTAATTCCAATTGGTACTGTTTCTAAATAGCAATGCCCATACTGTAGAATTTTCCCAAGATTTTACAAATAGTATAATACCGGTAGCGAATTATTTGAGTTCTAGCTCTAGTTTTGAGCATTACTTTTTGCGTATTAGTTTTCCTAGCGCTAAAACTATTTTCCATGCATGCAATCAGTAGTATTATTGAATAGGATTATGTGGTGCAGCTGTATCACCAATTCACTTGCCTTGCATACCTTTATGCATCATCTTTGTTGCATATGCTTGTGGAATTGTTTGTTTATGATTGCAACTGTATCGTGTAGATGGTGACGAGTGCAACGCTTGCTCATGTGTGGATTGTTTTTCCGACCGCTACAACCAAGGAAAGTAGATGCTATTTTGTTCATGATATTGTCCTACTATTTTCTATGCATTGTCGTGTATTTTGTAGACGCATGTGTAGGATGATACTATCGCTATGCTAAGTCCTATTATGTGGTAGGGACTTCCTTGTAGATGAAACACCGTTGGTAGATGTGCTTAGCCATGCTATGTTGTACGAGGGCTGGGTTACATCACTGAGACTTGTTTCTAAAAGTATTGGTTTGTGAAAACTAAAATGACTTAATCAATGAATCTCCTGTGTGTGATGGTATCGATAATTTTTGGTGGTTTCATTGCGGAAAAGCACCCAGGCATCAAGAGAAATTGATTGGCTTCTTTATTTGGTAGCTTACGTATACAACCATGTGCCAATAATGAAATGGGCGGTTGGTTGGACTTAGTAGGTTGTGGTAACTCGAACCCGCGTATCCAGAGATGTAGAATTTTGGTAGGTTGGACCGGTGCGCGTCGGGATTGGGGAGCTACTTCCCGAATAGTCTCTTCTTGGACTTCTCCCTATCATCACCCAAAATGAGAGTGATGGTACGAGCTGGGCTGGCCAAGTCACATGGGTAAAGTGTACTAACCCCTACAGGGTGTATAATCTAATCGATTAGCCGTGTCCCCGGTTATGGACAACTGAGTTGCTTGATATTGATTCCATGACATGTTTCTCGCTCATTCCAATTTCATAATTGTTTTAATATTGTTGGATTGTCTTAATTGGGATCTTTTCAAAGAAAATCAAAAACTGTTTATGAAAGTAGGAGAAAGGTATTTGCAAATGCAAGCCAGACACAGCTCCACTTGCCAAGTATGCATGTAGATGTTAGCACTATTGTCCCCTTTACTAGCTCTACTTGCCATACATTCCATGTATTGACCCTTCGGGGCTACTACGTTTCATGTTGCAGGTTATTCCGATTCTGAGTAATCGATATAGGCCACGGTACTCCACTCGGCACTTGTTCACTTGTGGGCAAATTGAAGAATGGAGGATTTAATTTATTTATGTTGCTACCTGAATAATTTGAGCTAGCCTTGGGCTAAGCTTTTATTGTAATAATGGTACTCTGGATCATTGTTATTTATGATACACGGATATTTTGCTATGTTATTCATCTCATTCTATTATGAGCCAATGAACCGATCCAGGGATTGGCATGTCACATAGAAGCCTCGGTCTTTTCAGAATCGCGGTGTTACAAGATGGTATCAGAGCCCGTGTGTCGACTGTAGGATCGTGACCTAGGATTGGATTAGGAAGCCATAGATTTATTAAGCCTATATTGACTCTGTCTTTCATCTTATGCCCTTCACCCTCGTAAATTCTTACCATATGCTATTCTCACACTTTCCTCTTTTACTTGATAGATGGGAGAAGTCAGGACTGAGTATGCAACCATGGAGTCACCAAGGCCCTTTGCAAGGCAGTTAGCTCATCTCTCGCAGTCATTGGGATTGCCACTGCCCATGTTCAAGGGAAGAAGGCTGTACACCTATGGATATGGAGAGGATGCATGGGAGATCACTACCTTCATATTAAGGGATGCCGCCTTGCCAAACCCAGTGCATCTGATCTACACCAAGACATACTGCAACTGGGGACTTGGAATCAACTTGGCCATACATGAAGCCCTGTCTCGCCAGTGCCATCAAGTCCGACACCTACTGCCAGCAGATTCACCCTACCGTGACTATGGGAGGCGTGATGAAGATGGGCACATTGTGGTTACCCCGGGCGACAGGAACAACATGCCGCCCTGTCGGAGGCACATAGAGGACATGGAAAGGGAGAATGGAGCTCTAGCTGAGAAGGTGATGATGATAAAGGAGATTGCAGATTTTGCTAGCAATGGTATGGTGGTCCAAGGACAGGAGATTGACACCCTGCATGAAGCTGTGGGAGTTCTGGAGAATGCCCTGATAGCCAGAGATGCAACCATAGCTCATCTTCATGGTACTGTGCAGGAGAACACCTAGAACATACAACAGTTGCAAGGGACCGTCTAGGAAAGGGATCAAACTATTGAAGCTATGACAGCCCAGATTGCCGCCCTCCAAGCACAGCTGAATCCACCCTCTGATGATGACAATGGAGAAGATGGCAACAATGGGGATGATGATGACAGTGGGAACGATGATGATGATGAGGACGAGGATGATGATGATGATGGAGACGATGATGGTGGAGGAGACGAAGCTGTTGCAGTCGCAGCAGAGAGTGAAGAAGAAGAGGAGGATCCAGAAGAGGTGGAGTTTGAGATCTCAAGTGATGATTCAGGAGAAGTGTACACTCCGCCGCCATGGTTGTACCGCGAGCGGAAGCGACAACGCATGACAGCAAGGACCTACCGCAACCTCTTCAAGAAGTAGATAGAAGTCCACCAATTAGTCCACGTCAGGAAAATGTTAGTTTAAGAGTGTTTAGTTTCTTATTTGTGTACTCCAATATCCCAGGAATTATTTGTGCGAATTCTATGAAAGAGTTATGGCAAGTTTGGTTAACATCTGTGTTATTTTCGCTGCAGTTTTCTGCTGATACAGCAGTACTGTATGATTTTTCATATTTTTCTGCTAAATGGGAAAAATCTGAAAAACATTGGGATGATGCGAAACTCTCTGTACTGTATGTGCAAAAATCAGCTAAATTTTCTGACGAGTCTAAGTCAGGCGGAAAAATTCGTGAACGCTGCTGGACTGTTCTGGCAGATTGCTGTTTTTGCTGTTTAGTTGATCAACTGTTTAGTTAACCATTTCCAACTCTTGTAAAATTATTTCAGTAGGTATATACTGCTAGGATAACCCCTGGGATGTTTCTGGATCACTTGTTTGTTGATGTGTTGCTTGCTTGTGATTGTCTGCTATTGTTTGTTGTTGTTTGATCATATGCATGGGTAGAATCCTATTATCGTAGTTGATTCTCTCTAAACTTACCTGTGCTGAACCGCAGATGCCTCCCCGCCGTCAACCCACTGAGTTGGAGCAGCTCATGGCAGCTTAGGCACAGCTGACCCAAGTGATGACTCAGTTCATGGCAAATCAGAACAACAACAACAATGGAAACAATCAGCCTCAGGGAGATGCTCTCACCAGATTTCTGAGGCTAAGGCCAGCTAAGTTCTCTACTGCAACGGAACCAATGGTTGCTCTCGACTGGTTGCGTTCAGTCAACAAGGATCTGGTAACTATCGGATGCACTGATGCTGAGAAGGTGAGGTTTGCCGCTCACCTACTGGAGGGACCAGCCGCTTCTTGGTGGGACACTTTTCAGATCACCCACCCGCTGGACACTGTGACTTGGGAAATGTTTGAGGAAGGTTTCAGGACCAATCACGTGTCTTCAGGAGTTCTGAGCCTGAAGAGGAAGGAGTTCCGCAACTTGCGCCAAACCAACCGCACTGTGGCTGAGTACATTGAGGAGTTCAACAACCTGTCCCGTTATGCACCTGAGGATGTTGACACGGATGCAAAAAGGAGGGAGAGATTCCTGGATGGCCTTAGTGATGAGCTTTCAGTGCAGCTACTGGTGGTTTATTGCCCCACTTTCCAGGAGCTTATGGACAAGGCCAGGATCTTGTAAGGGAAGCACAAGCAGGTGGAAGGCCGCAAGAGAAAGAGTAACAATCACCACTCTGGTTCATACCACAAGTCTCGCACTTCATATGATGGATACTCCAAGCATGGAGGGAGTGACCATGGGAGCCATGATCGCCACCACCATGGGGGCGATGGACATCGCCATGACAACCACAAGAGAAACCACCACAGCCACAAGGGAGGACACTCTCACCACTCTGGAGGACACGGTGGACATGACCGCAACCGTGATCGCAGCTTTGTGAAGAAGGATCTGAGTGAGGTGACATGCTTCAAGTGTAAACAGAAGGGACACTATGCTGGTAACTGTCCGGAGAGGAAAGGACTGAAGCCAACCAACAACGAGAAGGCCACAGTAAACCACATGAATGTGGAGGAGATTCCAGATGAGCCTGACCTTGTGATTGTTAAGTTTCCAATCAACACTTACCCTGCACTTATACTTTTCGATACTGGTGCATCGCATTCATTCATATCAAGGGAATTTGTGGATAAGTATAAGCTACCTACTGAGTCTATGAAAGGGTCCATTAGAGTGAGTTCACCTGGAGGAGATATGATAGCTAGCGTGGGATGCCGCGACTTAACTGTGAGGATTGGAACACACAACTTCAGTGCACATTTGGTAGTGTTGGAATCACAGGGGTTAGACGTTATTCTGGGTATGGATTGGATGTCTATGCATGGGGGACACATAGATTGCGCACAGCGAGTTGTTTCACTCAAAACCCCGGATGGTAAGAGAATTAGGTTCAAGTTGGCTGTACGACTAGGAAGGTGTAAGTTGAATCATCTTAAGGGGGTTAGCATGGATACTGTGCCAGTGATTAGGGATTACCCCGACGTGTTTCCGGAAGAGCTGTCAGGGATGCCACCTGACAGGGAAGTAGAGTTTCTTATCGACCTGATGCCTGGAACGGGACCTATAGCAAAGAAACCATATAAGATGGATGTGGATGAGCTGAAGGAATTGAAGAAGCAGTTGAAAGAGCAGCTGGAAAAGGGATTCATTCAGCCTAGTTCGTCATCATGGGGTGCACCTGTTCTGTTTGTGGAGAAGAAAGATAGCAGCAAGAGATTAGTAGTGGACTATCGCTCGCTGAATGAAGTAACCATCAAGAACAAGTACCCTCTGCCGAACATAAATGATTTGTTTGATCAACTGGAAGGAGCGAAGGTGTTCAGCAAGATTGATCTGCGATCAGGCTACTTTCAATTGAAGATCCGGGAGGAGGACGTACCAAAAACCGCCTTCACCACTAGGTATGGTTTATATGAGTATACGGTTATGTCTTTTGGACTAACGAATGCCCCGGCGTATTTCATGACCATGATGAACAAGGTATTTATGGAGTACTTGGACAAGTTCGTGGTGGTGTTTATTGATGACATACTGATATATTCCAAGGATGATGTTGAGCATGAGAAACATCTGCGACTGATTATGGAGAAGCTGAGAGAACACAAGCTGTATGCCAAATTCAGCAAGTGTGAATTCTGGCTTAACACTTTTGGATTTCTTGGACACGTAGTGTCAGGAGAAGGAGTCATTGTGGATCCAAGCAAAGTGACTGCAGTGACAGAATGGGAAGCGCCCAAGAATGCGGGAGAGATTCAAAGCTTTTTGGGACTTGCTGGATATTACAGGAGGTTCATTGAAAACTTTTCCAAGATTGCTAAGCCGATGACTGAACTTCTGAAGAAGGAGAGGAAGTTTGAATGGTCAGACGTATGTGAAGCCAGCTTTCAGGAACTGAAGCGTCGACTAGTGACCGCGCCTGTTCTGTGCTTACCAGACCTTTAGAAGGATTTCCAAGTGTACTGCGATGCTTCTCGACAGGGACTTGGGAGTGTGCCGATGCAAGATGGGAGAGTAGTGTCTTATGCCTCGCGACAACTCAAGCACCATGAGCGGAATTACCCCACACACGACTTGGAGTTAGCGTCAGTGTTTCATGCGCTCAAGGTATGGAGGCATTACTTAATGGGAAAACACTGTGATGTGTACACCGACCACAAGAGCCTGAAGTACATATTCACGCAGAAGGAACTGAACATGAGGCAAAGGAGATGGTTGGAACTTATCAAAGATTATGATATGAATCTACAATACCACCCAGGAAAGGCCAATGTAGTAGCAGATGCTCTGAGCCGGAAGGTTTATGCCAATGGATTGACGATTGGTGAATTGCCTGAGGATTTGTGCAAGCAATTCAAGGACCTTATACTGGAGGTAGTATCTGAAGGATACTTGGCAACAATGGAAGTCCAACCAACGCTACAGGACATAATCAGGAAGGCTCAAGTGGGAGACAAAGAGATAGATGAAGTTAAGGAAAAGATGAAGGAGGGTTGAGCAAGGGAATTCCGCGAGGATGAGCAAGGAACCTTGTGGTACGAAGATCGTTTTTGCGTTCCCAACGATTCGGAGATAAGGAAGTTGATTCTGCAGGAAGCTCATGAATCGCCGTATTCCATACATCCGGGTAATACTAAGATGTATATGGACCTAAAGGACAGATTCTGGTGGAACAACATGAAGGGAGACATCGCAGAGCATATTGCCCTATGTGATGTATGTAGCCGAGTAAAGGCGGAACACCAGAAGCCAGCAGGACTGCTACAGCGATTGCCCGTGCCGGATTGGAAGTGGGATAGAGTGGGAATGGACTTTATCACAGGATTGCCCAGGACCAGGTCAGGATATGACTCCATTTGGGTAGTGGTCGACCATTTGACTAAGGTAGCCCACTTTATACCGGTGAAGACGACTTACACAAGTGCGAAGTTGGCCAAGATTTACATGGACAGAATTGTGTGCCTACACGGAGTTCCCAAGGGTATCGTATCTGATAGAGGCACCCAATTTACCTCACACTTCTGGCGCCAGCTGCACGAGTCACTTGGTACTAGATTGGAGTTTAGCACATCGTTTCACCCACAGACCGATGGACAGACCGAGAGGGTGAATCAGATTTTGGAAGACATGCTGAGAGCTTGCGCCTTGGCTCATGGTTCTAGTTGGGATGAGAATTTGCCATATGCTGAGTTTTCCTACAACAACAGCTATCAAACCAGCATCAAGACGTCACCGTTTGATGTACTGTATGGGAAACGGTGCCGGACACCATTGCTATGGGATGGAGTAGGAGAACGCCAGTTGTTTGGACCTGATTTGATCAAGGACGCTGAGGAGAAGGTCGCCTTGATTAGGGACAGGCTAAAGGTAGAACAATCAAGGCAGAAGAGCTATGCTGACGCCAAGCGCAAGGAAGTGGTGTATGAGATAGGTGATAGAGCATACCTCAGAGTGTCGCCACTTCGTGGAATCAAGAGATTTGGAATTAAGGGTAAGCTGGCACCTCGGTTTATTGGACCGTATCGGGTCTTAGCACGCAAGGGGGAAGTTGCTTATCAGTTGGAGTTGCCAGAGGCTTTGTCCGATGTTCACAATGTGTTCCACGTATCCCAGCTAAAGAAGTGCCATCCGGAGATGGCAGATACACCATTGAGAGACACGGTACCACTAGAGGAGGTTCAGCTTGAGAACGACTTGACCTATGAGGAGAAACCGGTCAAGATTCTAGAGACAGCGGAGAGGACTACCCGTACCAAGACAATCAGGTTTTGCAAGGTGCAGTGGAGCCACCACACCGAAGAGGAAGCCACTTGGGAGCGTGAGGATGACATCCGAGAGGACTAACCACACTTATTTGCTAGCCACGCCGAATCTCGAGGACGAGATTCATCTTAAGGGGGTTGGTCTTGTCACATCCCAAATTTTAGATTTGGTTCTGCATATCATTCATATCATTGCATCATACTTTTCCATGCAAAACCGTCGATTGAAAAGAATCGGCGAAACGCTATCTTCAAAATCCTTTTCTATTTTTGCTACGAGGCTCCTGCGGGAGGCCTTAGTAGGACTTGTGTTGTCCACCCTTGTAGCCTAGTGGTTTCACCCAACCCTTGACCCTAGGTTGTTCCCCTCGATTTTACCAAACCGTAGGAGCAAGAATCACCCGATTCGGAGCCCGCACGGAAAAGTTACGGCCGTTTCTTTTAAAAGAAAGAAAATCGGGCCGATTTTCGCCGTATTCGCCTCCAACCGCGCGCCGTATCGGCATAGGACCCCGCGAGGGGGCCCCACTTAAAAGCCCCGAGCCCCGCCTCCCTGCCCGCCTCGATCGCCCCACCCCGCCTCGAACCTCGCACCCAGCCGCCGCCTCCTGGACCGCGAGCCGCCACCCGCCTCGGCCTCCGTGCGCCGCCGCCTCGGACCTCGTGCGCCGCCGCAGGTACCGCCGCCGCCTCCTCCTCCTTTTCCCGCGCCGGCCACCACCCGCTCGCGCCGCGTCGCCTCCGAGCCGCCCGCAGCACTGCACCCGCCGCCGCGCTGCGCCTGCCCCACCGCCTGCCGCACGCCGCCGCTGCTGCTCGCTGCTGCCGCCGCGCCAGCCGAGCCGCCAGCCGCGCTGCTCGCTGCCCGCGCCGCTGCCCGCTGCTGCACGCCAGCGCGCCCTCGCACGCGCCGCCCCGCGCGCCTCGCACCGCCGCCTCGCGCGCCGTGCCACCGCCTCGCGCCGCCGTTGCGTGACCGCCTTGATCCGCGCGCTGACCAATCTTCCCCTTCCGCGCAGGAAAAACGCCGTCGCCGGAACCGATCGCCGCCACCGTCCCGAGTTCGCCGCCGTTCGTTTCCGGTGAGTCCGCTGCCGCCTTTGGATCTCAGATCAACGGTTCAGATCGGTTGTTGACCGGTCAGTCCTAGGCGTTGACTAGTCAGACGCCCAGTCAGCAGCCACGTTGACCAGTCAACAGACACAGTTGACTGGGTAATTACTTTAATCGTTTTAGTTGGCAGATTTCGGTAGAAACTTGTAAATTGCGTAGAAATTAAACCGCTGGGACAAAAATTGCAAATAAAATATTTGTAGGTTCAGTAAGTCGTGTATAATCTTGCTGTACCATTGTTTCACACTTTCGCAACAAGGTTTAGTACAGTTTAATCAAATGAGTTAATGGACTTTTTGGAGTAGTTAATTCGTAGAAAAAGATCCGTAGCTCCAAAAATCGCGTATGATATGTCCCTGGATTCAGTGGAACGAGGGGAATCTCATCGTGAATTAAAAGGATAGGCTTACAGTGAAAACTTCTGCAGAAACTGTCTAGTGGCTTTCTGCAGTGTTTTAATTACTCGGGGAGTTCTATAATTCCTTTTTGAGTAATTCCAATTGGTACTTTTTCTAAATAGCAATGCCCATACTGTAGAATTTTCCCAAGATTTTACAAACAGTATAATACTGGTAGCGAATTATTTGAGTTCTAGCTCTAGTTTTGAGCATTACTTTTTGCGTATTAGTTTTCCTAGCGCTAAAACTATTTTCCATGTATGCAATCAGTAGTATTATTGAATAGGATTATGTGGTGCAGCTGTAGCACCAATTCACTTGCCTTGCATACCTTCATGCATCATCTTTGTTGCATATGCTTGTGGAATTGTTTGTTTATGATTGCAACTGTATCGTGTAGATTGTGACGAGTGCAACGCTTGCTCGTGTATGGATTGTTCTTCCGACCGCTACAACCAAGGCAAGTAGATGCTATTTTGTTTATGATATTGTCCTACTATTTTCTATGCATTGTCGTGTATTTTGTAGACGCATGTGTAGGATGATACTATCGCTATGCTAAGTCCTATTATGTGGTAGGGACTTCCTTGTAGATGAAACACCGTTGGTAGATGTGCTTAGCCATGCTATGTTGTACGAGGGCTGGGTTACATCACTGAGACTTGTTTCTAAAAGTATTGGTTTGTGAAAACTACAACAACTTAATCAATGAATCTCCTGGGTGTGATGGTATTGATAATTTTTGGTGGTTACATTGCGGAAAGGCACCCAGGCATCGAGAGAAATTGATTGGCTTCTTTATTTGGTAGCTTACGTGTACAACCATGTGCCGATAATGAAATGGGCTGTTGGTTGGACTTAGTAGGTTGTGGTAACTCGAACCCGCGTATCCAGAGATGTAGAATTTTGGTAGGTTGGACCGGTGCGCATCAGGATTGGGGAGCTACTTCCCGAACAGTCTCTTCTTGGACTTCTCCCTATCATCACCCAAAATGAGAGTGATGGTACGAGCTGGGCTGGCCAAGTCACATGGGTAAAGTGTACTAACCCCTGCAGGGTGTATAATCTAATCGATTAGTCGTGTCCCCGGTTATGGACAACTGAGTTGCTTGATATTGATTCCATGACATGTTTCTCGCTCATTCCAATTCAATAATTGTTTTAATATTGTTGGGTTGACTTAATTGGGATCTTTTCAAAGAAAATCAAAAACTGTTTATGAAAGTAGGACAAAGGTATTTGCAAATGCAAGCCAGACATAGCTCCACTTGCCAAGTATGCATGTAGATGTTAGCACTATTGTCCCCTTTACTAGCTCTACTTGCCATACATTCCATGTATTGACCCTTCGGGGCTGCTACGTTTGATGTTGCAGGTTATTCCGATTCTGAGTAATCGATATAGGACACGGTACTCCACTCGGCACTTGTTCACTTGTGGGCAAATTGAAGAATGGAGGATTTACTTTATTTATGTTGCTACCTGAATAATTTGAGCTAGCCTTGGGCTAAGCTTTTATTGTAAAAATGGTACTCTGGATCATTGTTATTTATGATACACGGATATTTTGCTATGTTATTCATCTCATTCTATTGTGAGCCAATGAACCGATCCAGGGATTGGCATGTCACATAGAAGCCTCGGTCTTTTCAGAACCGCGGTGTTATAAGAAATCCTGGTATCTAAATCCTACAGTTGAATCGCCCAAATGTTCCTAAAGGTAATTAAATTGACTTTATAAAACCCACTGTTGCTAAGGAATAAATTATTGATAATTATAGCCTAAAGAGATCCAATTAATATTATAAAATTTTAGGAACAAAATTGAGCTCATTTGGAGCTATTATGAAAAAGTTATGGAATAACTACAAACAAATAAAGATATAAATAAAATGGAATATACAAGGATTTATAAACCCACTACTTGCAAACTAGTAAAAAGATTACAAATATGATCCTACAATGATCTATTCGATTTTAGAAAAATTTAGAAACAAGAATCATATGATTTGAAGTTCGTATGCAAAAGATATGAGGGAAACAAGTAAATAGAAAAAGAAAAATAAAAAAGAAAGAAAAAGAAAAAAAAACCTAAGAGGGCGGGCCCAGCAAGGGACGACCGAACCAGCACGCACGTACAGAGGATTGATCGGTTGCTTTAAAAACCGTGCGAATCAGTTTTTGACAAACCTATGTCTATTCAAACTCTCATAACTTTTTATCTACAACTCCGAATCGACTTCCGTTTGTTTCTACTTGTTCCCTACTCGAAGGGATATCTCTACACCATCCTAAATCTCCATATAAACTCGTGGAGCCACAACTGTACGAGTTTCTCTCCTCGAAATCACGAATCTACACATGCCCGAATCTTATTTCGCTTTTTAACCTATCTAGACTTCGTTGTTTGCCTTCGGTCAAAAAACGAAAGTTGTAGAACTCATCGAAATCTTTTAATCCCGATAAATCTCACCTCTTTTCATCCACCACAGCCGGAGAATTTCGTATCGTAATATTTCAGATCTGACGGTGTAAATCCAAGATGTACTCGCGCTCGTTCCTTCAAATCCAAATTCCTTTGGTGAGAAGGTAGGACTAATGATTCCCCATAACTTTCATGTTCTAAGTTGTTCAATTTGACCTACGGATTTATCTCTCTAACACAGATCTACTTCCTGTCTATTCTGAGCCAAAATCGGGTAAATCTCTTCTTCTAGCCACCGGATCCTATCCAGACGGTCGAGATCCAATCAAACCGGTGCATACCATGTCGTCATCCCGGTCAGTTTCCTCATCAACGCCACGTCATCGTCAGGTCAGCATCTAGTCCTAGTCAGCATGCAAAGTCAACCTGTCCAGTCAACGGAATATTCTCTGGAATATTCCGTTCGAAACTAAAATTGCACATTATAGATCTAACTTGTAAAATTCATTAGAAATTCATACCATGTCCAAAAATTGCGTATAATATATCAAATTGAAGATAATTTTACGTAGAATCATCTTATCAGAATAGATCCAACTTTTACTGTACGTGGTTACTGCAGTAATTTAATTAGTTTTAATGGTCTTTTAGGTTATTAAATCCATAGAAAATTATCTGTAACTCCAAAAAATATGAACAATATATCAAATTGAAGCTACTGTAATGTACATTAATAATATCTGGTTGGATCTGGCCTTTGCCGATTATTTAACCCGTAGCAATTTAATTAGTTTTAATGGCTTTATAAATCATTAAATTCATAGTAAATTAATTGCTTGTCACAAAAATATAAATGATATACCGATGGAAAGCTGGCTCCATGTAGATCATCAATATGCAATTAGTTCAGCCTTTCACTGTAAGGTTTTGCCGTGAAGATTTAAATAGATTAATGGCTCTTTTGGAGTAATAAATTCATAAGAAAATAAATAATACTCAGAAAAATACAAATAATATGTCCCTGGATTCACAATTCCGTGGAGATTACAGATATAATTTTAATTTGATTTTTAGGAGATAGAACTATATGAATCATTTAAAACCCCATTAAACACTATTGAAATCATACAAAAAGATGTATAACTCCGATTAGGGTGAATCCAACGCCTACTGGTTCGTAATAACGTCCTCTATCCAGTAAATCGAAGAAACAAATTTAATTCGATAGTTAAATAGGAGTTACAATAGAACTATTAAAAACCCTATATTTACAAGTAATTATTAATAACAAGTACTCCATTGCATTAATTGGCCTCTTGCATGCATCATATACTTCAATATTGTTTAGAGAACTAAAGTAACAACCATTGTGACTTATTAAATTGCATGCATGCATTTGTTTGATCTCTATGTGTTATTGTTTATGATTGTATGCAATTGTTTGCTCGATAGATTGCGAGGAGTGCAACGTGTGCAGTTGCAACTACTATGATTGCAAGTATTGTGGTTATGACGAGTGCAACCATTATATATATGAGGATTGTGAGGATTATCTAATGGACTACATCTACAACAAAGGCAAGTGGTGCTATCTTGGTCATAAATGTCCTATTGTTTTCCTATGCATTGTAGATGTTTTTGTAGAATTGCATATGTAGGAATTGATGTGTATATGCTATGCTATGTCCCATATTATTCCCTAGCATTCCTTGTTTATGAGCCACCGTTGGTAGATGTGCTTATCCATGCTATGATGAACGAGGGCTGGGTTACATCACTGATGTTGATTCTAAATATGTTGGTTTGCAAAAACTAAAACAACTTAATCAATGAATCTCCAGGGTGTGATGGGATTGATAATTTTTGGTGGTATCATTGCGGAAAGGAACCCAGGACACTGAGAAAGGATTGGTTTCTTTGTTTGGTAGCTTTCGTGTGCAACCATGTGCCAATAATGAAATGGGCGGTTGGTTGGACTCAGTAGGTTGTGGTAACTCGAACCCATGTATCCAGAGATATAGATAGTGTAGGTTGGACCGGTGCGTGTCGGGTTTGGGGAGCTACTTCCCGAACGGTTCCTTCTTAGACTTCTCCCTATCATCACCCAATATGAGAGTGGTGGTACGAGCTGGGCTGGCCAAGTCACATGGGTAAAGTGTACTAACCCCTGCAGGGTGTATAAACTAATCGATTAGCCGTGTCCCCGGTTATGGACAATTTGAGCGACCTGATACTGATGCTATGATATTTCTCACTCATCTGTATTTCTTAATTACTTAAAACTTGTTGGGTGAACATAATTGGGTAGGAGCACCTGGGAGTGAACCAGAGTGTCCTATTTATCGTATTGGAAAACTAATTTGTTGCAAATGTTAGGATAAAATTGTTGCTTTCTGCAAATGAGCCTGAACTCCACTTGGCCAAATAAGCATGTAGTTGATAGATACGTTGTTAACCACTTTAGCCTACTTGCCATACATTCAATGTATTGACCATTCGTGGCTGCAACGTTTCATGTTGCAGGTTATATCGTATCTGAGTGATCTTTCATAGGTCGCGAGACTCCACTCAACAATTGTTCGCCCGTGGCACATTTGAAGGATGGGGATCTACCTTGTATTCGTTTTCCGCTGTGTACTTGAATAAATATTGTAAATTCTGGATCATATTCGTTGTATTTATGATGCACAGTTATATTTGGTATCATTTTGTACTGTGTGTGCTAGTGAACCGATCCAGGGATTGGCACTATACACATGAACTCAGCCTTATCAGGCGAGGGTGTTACAAGATGGTATCAGAGCTATGTGTTGACTGTAGGATCGTGACCTTAGAAATGGATTAGCAATAGAAGACCTCTATTAGGAGAACTATCATATTTTATACTTATCAGAGTTCTTATATTCCTTGTCTATCATTTTCCAACACCTCTCCTTGTTCAAAATTGTAGATGTCCATTCATTTGATTAGTAGAAGAAGTGATCTACCATAAAAACTACAAGAATTGGAAATTGTTATTAGTAGTTTTCTATAAAGCAAATTACTATATGAGAGTTGGCCTACAAGTAAAGAAAAAATAACATGACATAAATGAATATCTCACCAAGTTTGGGTAGGTCTGGACAACCATATTTTATCTTTTTAGGAGATCATCGCTATCGTGTTAGCATATTGTTCTTACCAACTTATGTGGTATGACAATATAGGTTGCTTGCTTGTTTGTACTGAACCATATCGTGTGATGCCTTATTTAGGATTTGTTGTTTTGAAACTCTAAAGTTGCTGGAGTTTTCGTGTGGTTTTAAAATTATTTTAATGGTGTGAATTAATTGAAATTCGTGGAATAACTGTTGCAGTTTTCTGCCGGACCTATAGTACCGCGCGATTTTTCATATTTTATTGTTAACTTAGAAAAATCTAATAAAACAGGATCTGGAGCGTAATTACCTGTAGTACATGCACAAAAATTGGCTAAAATTCCTGACGCGTTTAAGTCGGTCAGAAAAATTTGTGAAACCTGCTGTACCGTTTTGATAGATTTTGTTTATTGCTTATATTTTGCTCTATTTTACTCTAGTATTGTTCCCAATGCTTTCAAACTATTTTGTGGTTATATACTACTAAGTTTAAACACCTGTAATGTTATTATACAAGTGTTTGCTTGTGTGTTGATTCCTTATGATTGTTTGCTTGTTTGTGACATTGAATGCTTCATATAGTTATGGGTAGGATTATTTTCTTAGTCGTTTCTTTCCTATAGAATCTATTCTTCCCTATCTTGAACCCTTGGAGATATAATGATGTGTTAAGTGGAAGGTTTGACAACACAATGCATTTAGGAAGGAGAATGCTTTATCTAATGGAAAAACAGAGATGTGGGAGTATGAAGTGTTGAAATGATGTTATGTAGTAGATTACACAACCTGAAAGTTGAATTATCGATAGTTTAGTTTTAGTAGTAGCTTTGTTGATTGAATACATGGGAGTCTACATAGAGCATTAGTTCGTGTCCATGGAAACATTCTTCAAGGCAAGTGAGAATGCCCAAGTGATAGAAAAACGTGATTCAGCTATCCTCATACAGTGTAATGATTTGGGTGCAGGATGGATTGATCACCATTCCTACTACTCTTATCATTTGCTCTTGTACTGTTGGCTTTGCGAATCTTGAGTGTCTTTTTAGCCTTAGGAAAGAGCCGACATTGAGCCTAGACCATAGAATGGTATATTGTTCGACCTTTACAGAAGCATTCATTGGTAAGCGTAGGAATGAACAGTAAGGATGAATTTCAACCGTGTTTAATGGGTTTCGTGAAGCAAATGTTTCCTAATTGCCCACCATGAGAGTTTCGCTAGTTTAAGAAGTGCTTCCTCAGAAACTATCAATCATGAAATTAGAATGTGCAATGAAAAACAATTGAGCCAAGTGAATCCTTGAGAAGTGACCTAGTCAGATTTCTTTTAAGGGTGGTAGCGCCCTAATGGATCCCCGAACCTTTCTTTCTTTCTAGCCTTCCCAAATATCGGGACGATATTTCTTTTAAGGGTGGTAGTCTGTCACATCCCAAAATTCTCCTAATTTTGGAATGTGAAATAAATAAATAAGTTTGATTGATTTTTTGCTATGTTGAAAATTCTCAAAGAGAAGAAACTTTTTGAATAGAAAATCCTCTCAACCTTGAATTCAAAATCTTATATTCTTTTGTTATGACCTAGGTAGCCATATAGGCAAAAGGGCATGGATTGATTATGGATTGTAGAATTGGTGTGCAAGATTTCAAAATGAAAATCATGAAGCATTCATAAGTATTTCATTACATCCATGCAAAGTTCTCACAAACTGAATCCAAATCCTGATATCTAAATTCTATAGTTGATTGCCCAAATGTTCCTAAAGGAAATTAAATTGACTTTATAAAACCCACTGTTGTTAAGGTATAAATTATTGATAATTATAGCCTAAAGAGATCCAATTAATATTACAAAATTTTAGAAACAAAATTGAGCTCATTTGGAGCTATTATGAAAAAGTTATGGAATAAATACAAACAAATAAAGATATAAATAAAATGGAATATACAAGGATTTATAAACCCACTATTTGCAAACTAGTAAAAAGATTACAAATATGATCCTACAATGATCTATTCGATTTTAGAAAATTTTAGAAACGAGAATCATATCATTTGGAGTTCGTATGCAAAAGATATGAGGGAAACAAGTAAATAGAAAAAGAAAAAAAAAACTAACGGGCCGACGGCCCAGCTAGCTAGCCAGCCGGGAGCACGCAGGCACGCACACACGTACTTGTCCAGTTGCTTTAAAAACCGTGCGAAACAGTTTTTGTCAAACCTATCTCTACTCAAACTCTTATAACTTTTTATCTACAACTTCAAATCGACTTTCGTTTGTTTCTACTTGTTCCCTACTCCAATACCTATCTCTACACCATCCTAAATCTCCATATAAACTCGTGGAGCCACAGCTGTACGAGTTTCTCTTCTCAAAATCCCGAATCTACATATGCCCAAATCTTATTTCGCTTTTTAACCCATCTAGACTTCGTTGTTTGCCTTCGGCCAAAAAACAAAAGTTGTAGAACTCGTCGAAATCTTTCAATCCCGATAAACCTCACCTCTTTTCATCCACCACAACCGAAGAATTTCGCACCGCAAAATTTCAGATATGATTGTGTAAATCCAAGATGTACTCGCGCTCGTTTCTTCAAATCCAAATTCCCCACAACTTTCATGTTCTAAGTTTTTCAATTTGACCTACGGATTTGTCTCTCTAACACATATCTGTTTCTTGTCTATTCTGAGCCAAAATCGGGTCAATCTCCTCTCCTAACCACTGGATCTCATCCCAACGGCCAGGATTAGATCGATTCCTCGAAGGGGTACGAGCCAACCGGATCTCGCCACGTGTCAACGTCAGGTCAGCATCTAGTCCCAGTCAGCATGCAAAGTCAACCTGTCCAGTCAGCGGAATATTCTCTGGAATATTCCGTTCGAATTTAAAATTGCACATTATAGATCTAACTTGTAAAATTCATTAGAAATTCATACCACGTCCAAAAATTGCGTATAATATATAAAATTGAAGATAATTTTACGTAGAATCATCTTATCAGAATAGATCCAACTTTTACTGTACGTTATTACTGCAGTAATTTAATTAGTTTTAATGGTCTTTTAGGTTAATAAATTCATAGGAAATTATCTGTAATTCTGAAAAATATGAACAATATATCAAATTGAAGCTACTATAATGTAGATTAATAATATCTGGTTGGATCCAGCCATTGCAGATTATTTACCCCGTAGCAATTTAATTAGTTTTAATGGCTTTATAAATCATTAAATTCATAGTAAATTAATTGCTTGTCACAAAAATATAAATGATATACCGATGGAAAGCTGGTTCCATGTAGATCATCACTATGAAAATGGTTCAGCAAAATGCTGTAAGGTTTTTCTGTAGATATTTAAACAATCTAATGCCCATTTTTGAGTAATAAATTCATAAGAAAATAAATACTGCTCAGAAAATTACAAATAATATGTCCCTGAAATCACAATTCCGTGGAGATTACAGATATAATTTTAGTTTCATTTCTAGGCAACAGAAACTATATGAATCATTTAAACCTATTAAACACTATTTAAATCATACAAAAAGATCTATAATTCCGATTAGGGTGAATCCAACGCCTACTGGTTCGTATTAACGTCCTCTATCCAGTAAACCCAAGAAAGAAAATTTAATCCGACAGTTAGAACAGGCGTTACAACAGGACTATTAAAAACCCTATATTGGAAAGTAATTATTAATAAAAAGTACTCCATTGCATTAATTGGCCTCTTGCATGCATCATATACTTCAATATTGTTTAGAGAACTAAAGTAACAACCATTGTGACTTATTAAATTGTCATGCATGCATTTATTGCATTTGTTTTATCTCTATGTGCTATTGTTTATGATTGTATGCAATTGTTTGCTCGATAGATTGCGAGGAGTGCAACGTGTGTGATTGCAACTACTATGATTGCAAGTATTGTGGTTATGACAAGAGCAACCATTATATCTATGAGGATTGTGAGGATTATCTAATCGACTACATCTACAACAAAGGCAAGTGGTGCTATCTTGGTCATAAATGTCCTAATGTTTTCCTATGCATTATAGATGTTTTTGTAGAATTGCATATGTAGGAATTGATGTGTATATGCTTTGCTATGTCCCATATTATTCCCTAGCATTCCTTGTTTATGAGCCACCGTTAGTAGATGTGCTTAGCCATGCTATGATGAACGAGGGCTGGGTTACATCAGTGATGTTGATTCTAAATGTGTTGGTTTGCGAAAACTAAAACAACTTAATCAATGAATCTCCTGGGTGTTATGGGATTCATAATTTTTTGTGGTATCATTGCGGAAAGGCACCCAGGACACTGAGAAAGGAATGGCTTCTTTATTTTGTAGCTTCCGTGTACAACCATGTGCCAATAATGAAATGGGCGGTTGGTTGGACTCAGTAGGTTGTGGTAACTCGAACCCACGTATCCAGGGATGTAGATAGTGTAGGTTGGACCGGTGCGTGTCGGGTTTGGGGAGCTACTTCTTGGACTTCTCCCTATTATCACCCAATATGAGTGTGGTGGTACGAGATGGGCTGGCCAAGTCATATGGGTAAAGTGTACTAACCCCTGCAGGGTGTATAAACTAATCGATTAGTCGTGGCCACGGTTATGGACAATTTGAGCGACCTGATACTGATGCTATGATATTTCTCACTCATCCTTATTTCTTAATTGCTTAAAACTTGTTGGGTGAACATAATTGGGTAGGAGCACCTGGGAGTGAACCAGAGTGTCCTATTTATCGTATTGGAAAACTACTTTGTTACAAATGTTAGGATAAAACTGTTGCTTTATGAAATGAGCCTGAACTCCACTTGGCCAAATAAGCATGTAGTTGATAGATCTGTTTTTATCCACTTTAGCCTACTTGCCATACATTCAATGTATTGAACATTCGTGGCTGCAACGTTTCATGTTGCGGGTTATATCGTATCTGAGTGATCGTTCATAGGTCGCGAGACTCCACTCAACAATTGTTCGCCTGTGGCACATTTGGAGGATGGAGATCTACCCTGTATTCGTTTTCCGCTGTGTACTTGAATAAATAATGTAAATTCTGGATCATATTCGTTGTATTTATGATGCACAGTTATATTTGGTATCTTTTTGTACTGTGTGTGCCAGTGAACCGATCCAGGGATTGACACTATACACATGAACTCAGCCTTATCAGCCGAGGGTGTTACAGTAATAAAGTGGCATTATTGGTAAGAGATATCTCTTCTCCTCCTTTAGAAAGTCCTCAAAGACTCATAAATATCTTTATGCATAAGGCAAAATTCAGACATGATATCACAGTGAGCATAAAAAATTGCACTATTTATAGAGACTTTGATTGTGGGAAACCACTTTGAAGGCTCCGAATTTATTTGAACATAATTATGATATTCCCTAAGTGTGTGATAACAACTGTTCAAAGTAGCAGTACTTGACTCAAGAGTGTTCAACCTAGCAAAAATGTCTATAAAAGAGGAATCAGACTTGCCAGGCATATTATAAATTATAATCAATTTCTTTATGGCATCAAAAGCTTCATCCTCAGTACATTGAAAAATATCTTTCTCAGCCACAACATCCAAAGCATATCTATAACAAAGAGCAATACTGTGGAAGAAACTATTAATAACCAAGCTAAGAATCATCTTAGGATCAGTTTCCCTTTGTAAAGCAGAGATTCTAGACCAAGTTTCTTTGAAACTCTCTTCACTTTTTTGCTTAAAAGTAAAGATCTTTTCCATAGGTCTCATAGAGATTGGACCAAAACCAGACATGCTAGCAACTAGGGTAGGAATTATTTTTTTGTGTTTTTGATAAGAGAAAGCAAACCAAACTAAACTAATTTTTTTAGAGTTTTTGATAAAAAGTGGCAAACAAAACCAAGCAAAAGAAACTAAGAAAACTAAAACAAAGTAAAGAGAAAGGTTGAGGAGGACTCCCCTTGTGAAGACGTCCTTAGCCTCCCCGGCAACGGCGCCAGAAAACTTGTTGATGGCGCCTCAGAGCGCTTCGTCGGGAAACCCCAAGAGAAAGGTGTGATGCATGAAAACATCAAGTCTTTCCTCAGTAAAAAACCAAGGTTATCGAACAAGTAGGAGGAAGGAAACGTCTCAAAGGTGTTGCAAGCAACGTGGAAACCTACACAAAAACAAACTCAAGACTTTGCCCGAACTAACAGTGAGGTTGTCAATCTCACCGGTTGCTGTAAGAAAGGATTAATTGTATGGTGTGGAAGGTGATGATGGTTTGCAGCAGGTAAACAGTAACAGTGGAATATGTATGAATGGTAAATATTGGACCTGGGTCCATAGTTCACTAGAGGTGTTCTCCTTAGATAAACAAACATGGCATGCTGGGTAAACAAATTACAGCAGGGCAGTTACAGGACTGAGGAAGGCATAACAATGCAATACTAGACAAACAGATGCTATGAGATTCGATTGGGCAATACAACAATATACATAGACCGCCATCCAACTGCATCTATGACTATAAGTCCACCTTTGGGTTATCATCCGAAACCCCTCCAGTATTAAGTTGCAAGCAAGAGACAACTGCTTTAAGCAAAGTGTGTAAGGTGAGCAATCCACTTGTTCCATGAACAAGAGACCGTTGTTTTCTCCCTAGTGGCAACAACACATCTACAACCGTAGAGATTTCTATCACTTCCCTTGATTAAGTAGAGGCATGAACCCACTATCGAGCATAAATACCCCCTATTGGAGTCACTAACAGCTACTTGTCCAAGATAGCTACTAACAACGGAGAGCATACAAGATCACAAACAACACAGACATGATAGAATCAATAAGACAAAACCATTAATCAATTTGACATAGTAATCTCAATATCCATCGGATCCTCGCAAACACAACACGCATGATTACAAATAGATGAGATCTTGATCATGAACGAAGCTCACAAGATCTAGACATGAAAGCACAAGGAGGAGATACAACCATCTAGGTACTACATGGACCCGTAGTCCCAGGTGGAACTACTCACGCTTCATACCAGAGGTTGGCATGATGAAGAAGAAGGCCTCCGGGATGATCTCCCCTCCGGCAGGGTGCTGGGAAGAGCTTTAGATCCCCCCGATCTAGGGATGATGGTGGTGGTGGCTATAGACGGTTTCATGGAATATTGATCAGGTACTTGGGGTTTAGCATCGGGGGATTCTTATAGGAGAAGAGGCGAGGCTGGGAGGCGGCCAGGTGGCCCACACCCAGCCCAGGCGTGGGCCCACCCTAGGCCGCGCCTAGGGGCTGGCCACCCTGTGGTACCCCTTCGTCTCTCCTCTGGACCACGTGTTCTCCTTGGTGAAATATTGACTTTGGCTTTTGTCCCGTCCAATTCCGAGAATATGTCCTTACTAGATTTTCTGGAACCAAAAACAGCAGAAAACAGGCAACTAGCACTGTGGCAACTTGTTAATAGGTTAGTACTAGTGTTGGGGAGGTGACCTCGGATAGGGTCAGGACGGGGGAAGACAAAAGGAAGATCCCCGTCCAATTCCGAGTTAATGGCTAAATCAGCCGAATCCTGTAGAGGTCGGCCGAGGTAAGCACGAGCAGGACATTAAAGAGAGGGGAAGTACGTGACCCGACCGATGTACTCTGTAAGTCGGCCGGGTCAGCCCGAATAATATAATTGCATGTAACGATCAAGCCGAGTTAAGCGAGACAGGGCCGAATAACATGAAGCTTGCGGGAGAAGGAGGAGCCTATAGTCAAACTCTAGTCACGAGCTAAGAAGAATCTGAGCAGAGCCAAACACAAAGGACAAGGCGCAGAGCGACAGAAGGGCAGAAGGAGGTCACGGAGGTGACAGTCCTGGAGCCCGAGGCATGCAGGTGGGTTTCTCTGGAACCTTGCTGTCATTAGAAGGGCGACACGGAAAGGGGGCCGCCGAATTACTATATTGGGACAAGCATATTCCTCGAATATGCTTGCCACGTCAGCCCTAGAGGAGCCAAGGCCCCCCTTTATAAGGAGAGGCTTGGACTCTGAGAAGGGGATTGACGGATTTTGGGACCGTTAGGCTGTTAAAGTTCTTATTCTCCATTCGTATACAGCTCAAGGAGCACTTGTAGCCCGGAAAAGGAGAAATAAAGATCTTTACGTTAGTCTTCTGTGTGTAGATTCAACTACATCTTCCCTCCCCAGATCCCTCTAGCATCCATTGGCCCCATACTTTAGCCTACCCATGGCATCTGCCGTGCCACCACCACGACAGTTGGCGCCCACTGTGGGGCCAGCAGCGGTGCTAGCTGGAGTCAAGATCCGGACGGGAAACTTCATCCACACTGGCGAGCGCGTGGTCTCTGGCCTAGTTCGGAGATTTGATCTCTGCGACTATGTCAGTGACAACGCAGACAGCTTCAGGGGAAGAACTCCCCCGTGCAACGGCATCTTCATCAACCTGGGCAGGCACCAGATCTACGTCGGCATCAACACCTCCTGTGTCTACCCTCACCGAGTCATTTTTGCAGGAGAGCCTCCCCTCAGTGCTGCGAACGGTCCGCGTGGGGAGTACTCCACCAGCAGCGTCGAGGTGATGGTCGCAACAGGAGTACAGGTAGCAGCAGGAGGTGCCGGATCAAGCAAGGATCCGGTGATAGGAGGACAGGTGACCGCAAGACAGGTAGTTCCACAACCCACAGAGGTAGATCCTTCGGTAGCAAAGCCAGCCGAGGTGCAGGAGACAACCCCAAGGGCACCAAGGGTAAGATGGCCACCTCTGGAAAGACCAAAGAATATTCTCCAGGCAACTATAGATAACTTGACTACGCCTGTGGCACCGATAGTTGTTCTGGCTAATGCTCAGGCATAGTTGGAGGAAACTAGGCAGAAAGTACTTGTAGAAGCGAAAAAGGTGTCGGCATTGCGGGAGTCCCTAAACAGGACCCTGCGAGAATATGCTAAGGCAAATAAGCTAGATGTTGACACTGAGCGGGTTGATGAGTTAAGGATAAGAGGAAAGAACCTCATGAATGATATCAACAAAGAGCATGAAGATCATAAAGCAGATTCAGTCGATCTAGGTTTGCCGAGGTATAACACCCCAGCGAAAAACCTAAGGGTGGCAAATGCCGCAGCTCTAGAATTGGAGGGGTTGACCGGGGAAGCCCGGCAAAAACAGCAAGAAAGAGTGAATGAGCTAGTACGCATTGCAAACCAGCAGAATGAGGAAATGCTTAAGGCAAACCCAGCAAGACCTGATGCATCACGTATGGTTCATTCGGCTAGAGCAACACCTGCACTTTTAGTGGCAGCTGCATCTTCGCCCGGAAACAATACGCGAAAAGATAGAGCGGTAACCTCAGGAAAAAGAAACAAGCAGATTGTACCATATGATCCGGCAGTGGCTGAAAAGGTGAATGAGAATAGAGGCATGGGAAGCCGAGATAACAATGGCGAAAGAAACCCCCACCGTGCCGACAGAGGCAACGGAAGCCGAGGTAATGAAGACCTCGGAAGAGGAAATCATGAAAACAATATCCCGGCAGAAGGAAGAAGAGATCTGCCGCCTAATCCTCAACCGAGGTATGAACCTCGGCATGAAAGAGAAGTAAGACCAACTCGCCAAAATCAGGCAAACGAGAGATACAATGATGGTTACTCAAATATGGAATATGCGGGTCATGGTGGGAATAACCACTATGGAATGCAAGAGAGAATTGTATACAGAGATTTGCCATCAAGTGATGCAAGACAGAAACTGGACCGGCTATACCGATTCGAGTTGTTAGAAGAACAGGGTCCACCAGGCCCGGCATGCTTCGGACCACGGATCATGGTCGAGCCGCCAGTGCCGAACTTTCAGCTGGTAAGAGGCACAAAAACATATAATGGGAGCACCAAACCACATGACTGGTTGATTGATTATGCCACTGCTGTAAAAATAGCTGGCGGAAACTTGCGATGGGCAGTACGATATGTCCCGCAAATGTCGGAAGGACCAGCTAGAATATGGCTGAATAACCTGCCAACGGGCAGTATCAACTGTTGGCTAGATTTTGAAGAGATGTTCGTCAGCAACTTCACCAGTACTTACAAGAGTCCGAACAGGCCACAACAGCTAGCAATGTGCAAGCAAAGGCCGAATGCGACAGACCGAGAGTTTTTGACTCGGTGGTGCAACCTCAGGAACTCATGCGAGGGAGTTATAGAATCGCAAGCAATAGCTTGGTTTGCTCAAGGATGCCGTTATGGCAGTGTATTGTGGCAGCGATTGCAAAGAGATATGCCAACCACTTTGGCAGAAACCATCAGGATAGCGGATTCGTATGCATTGGGAGATCCGACATAACCAGAACTATTGTCGGCAGCTCATCAGGAGCATCAAGATCAATATGCAAGAGATGCGTCCGGGTCATCAAGGCGCAATGAGTTTAGAGGAAGAAGAAGAGAAGAAAGACCGGATTATAGGTATGCCTCTAATCAGGTGGCAGCGGTAGTACAAGATCAGCCGAGTCACGGAAGCAGTCAACGGCAGAAGAATGGCCCTCAGCAATGGACACCAAGGAATGAAGGGAAAAGATAGTGGACACCAGAACAGAAGAATCAATGGCAGGAAAGGCCGAAGTACACGTTTGAGTCTATGTTAGATCAACCGTGTAAGTTTCATACTTCAAACCCGGCTAAACCGGCCAATCATACAACTCGGCAATGCGCCTGGATGAAAAATGCAATGGGTAACCCGGCGGGCATGCAAGCAACTTCTCACCAGGCGCATCATCAGCATCAGCCGCAGTTGACTGGAGAAAATGCACAGCAACTAATGTTGCTACCTCCTCCCCCGAGGTATGACAACTCAGACCGGAGAGATGCAGTGCATCAAGTGATACATCAGGGTCCGGATGGAAGGATGAACCCAGGAAATAATGGACGCAATGAGTACAGGGAACATCATCAATCATACTGTGTGTTCACAACAGAACAACAAGACAGGCAAAGCGTACAGCGCCGGCATATGGAAGTAAATGCAGTTATGCCAGTAGTACCAAGATATGTGCCTTGGTCAGATCAGGAAGTAATTTGGAGCATAAAGGATCACCCCAAAATAATGCCGAATCCGGGGTCGTACGCACTCGTGCTAGATCCGACATTTGTTGGACCGAGCATTAATGTGAAATTTTCAAAAGTACTCATTGACAATGGGAGCAGTATCAATATCATGTACAAGGATACAATGCATAAGCTCGGAGTATCGCAGAATATGTTGCAACCCACGAGAACCACGTACATGGAATAGTGCCAGGGCTTTCATGCGAACCCATTTTAAAGGTTCGAGTAGATGTATTATTCGGCACAAGGGATAACTGCAGAGTAGAAAATGTGGAGTTTGAGGTGGTGGAGCTAGAGAGCTGTTATCATGCTCTACTCGGACGGTCGGCAGTGGCAAAGTTCATGAGCAGCTGCCACATAACTTACCTGAAAATGAAACTACCCGGACCACAAGGAGTGATAACAGTAGCAGGAGATTACAGGAAGTCAATGGAATGTGCTTCAGCCGGATCCAATCTGGCCGAGTCGTTGGTGATAGCAAGAGAAAAAAGAAGGATTCAGGAGGTAGCGGCCCTCGCTCAGTCGGCGCAACTGAATATGCCGGCACTGGCCAATCCACATGGAAGTGTATCTTTCCAGCCGACTAAAGAAACAAAAAAGTTCCAGATAGATGAGCAGTTCCCAGAGCGCACCGTCACCATTGGTGCCGGTCTAGATGCTAAATAGGAAAGCGAGCTCACCAACTTCCTCTGTGAGAATCGGGATATCTTTGCATGGTCAACTCAGGATTTGCAAGGTGTGCCGAGGGAGTTGGCTAAGCACTCTCTGAATGTAAGGCCAGGAGCAAGGCCGGTAAAGCAACCTCTCCGCCGCTTCGCCGAAGACAGGAGAAAAATAATAGGGGATGAGATAGCTCGGCTCCTTGCGGCCGGGTTCATTATGGAGGTGCTTTATCCGGATTGGATATCAAACCCGGTGCTAGTAAAAAAGAAGAAGGATGACCCAAATGTAGCCATCGTATGGCGAATGTGTATTGATTACACGAACCTAAACAAGGCGTGTCCAAAAGATCCTTTTCCTTTACCTAGAATAGACCAGGTCATTGATTCGACTGCTGGTTGTGAACTGTTATCATTTGTAGACGCGTATTCTGGTTTTCATCAGATACCGTTAAATCCGGCCAATCAAATAAAGACTGCGTTTATTACCCCGTACGGGGCTTATTGCTATTGCACCATGCCATTCGGCCTGCGTAACGTAGGGGCAACGTACCAGAGATGTATGCAAAAATGTCTGCATGACCAGATAGGAAAAAATGTACAAGTATATGTAGATGATGTGGTTATCAAAACCAAAGAAAGCAAAACGCTACTGGATGATATTCGGCAGACTTTCGCGAACTTGAGAAGGTTCTGACTGAAGCTTAACCCGGAAAAATGCACTTTCGGTGTACCAGCGGGAAAACTACTCGGTTTTCTCGTATCTAGCCAAGGTATAGAGGCCAACCCAACAAAGATAAGAGCAGTAGAAAGGATGGAATTTCCGAGATGACTAAATGGCGTACAAAAGTTCATAGGTTGCCTGGCCTCGCTTAGCCAATTTGTATGTCGGCTGGGAGAGAAAGCATTACCACTTTATCAACTGATGAGAAAATCTGATAAATTCATTCGGACACCACAAGCAGACAATGCGTTCCATGAATTGAAGAAGATGTTGGTCACAGCGCCAATCCTGGCCTCTCCATTGTCAAAAGAGCCAATGTTACTTTACATAGCCGCCACGAACAGAGTAGTAAGTGTTGTGATCGTGGTGGAACGAATTGAAAATGATAAATAAGTACAAAGGCCGGTATATTACCTAAGCGAGGTACTATCAGCCTCAAAGCAAAATTATCCACATTATCAGAAGATGGCATATGGGGTATATGTCAGTAAATAAACTTAAACATTACTTTGAAGAGCACCCCATCAAAGTGATCCGTGAAGCACCCATAGCCGACATATTAAGCAACAAATATGCAAGTGGCTGAATAGCTAAATGGGCAATTGATTGTCACCTTATGCTCCGCAGTTCGATAGGCGAGATGCAATCAAATCTCAGGCTGTGGCCGACTTCTTCGTGGATTGGGCCGAGGTGCAATATGTGCCACCATTACCAGATCCGAGCTATTGGACGATGCACTTCGACGGTTCCAAACTAAGAAAGGGTTTGGGGCAGGAATAGTGTTAACCTCGCCAAAAAGAGATCAGCTGAAATATGTGCTACAAATACATTTTGTCGCATCAAACAATGTAGCCGAATATGAACCACTCGTCCATGGATTGAAGGTGGCAAAAGAGATTGGGATACGCCGAATCTTATGTTACGGAGATTCGGATCTGGTAGTACAACAAGTCTCAGGCAATTGGGATGCGCTAGATGCCAATATGGCCTTATATAGGTTTCATGTGCAAAAACTGAGCGGATACTTCGATGGATATGAATTTCATCATATACCTCGGGTAGAAAACGACGCCACAGACACATTGTCCAAACTCGGATCAACCAGGCAATCAATTCCCCAGGTATCGCCCTAGAGCACCTGAGAAAACTGTCAATAACACCATCACCAGAGTCCGAATCTATCTTTATTCCGATGAAATCAAGAGAGAATAGTATGCCGATGGAAATTGACAAGGAATGTAACTCGGAATTTCCAAAAATGAACCCGGCCGATACACAGATGGATCTGGAAAAATCCGAGGTAGTTATGTCGGCGGAAAATATGGATATAGATAGTGAGATTACCCCAGAAAAAATCATACCAACATGGGCGCAACCCATATTCTCTTTCCTTAAAGATGCGATTTTGCCGAATAACGAGGTATTGGCTAGACAGACAGTGAGAAGAGCTAAAGCTTATACACTCATAAACAATGAGCTGTATAAAAGAAGCGTCACAAGCGTGTTGCAAAGATGTGTGGATTCGGCCGAAGGCCAGGAGATCCTCCTAGATATACATCAAGGAGAATGCGGGCATCACGCCTCGTCCCAGAGCTCTAGTGGCCAAAGCATTCAGGCATGGATTTTATTGGCCAACAGCGTTGAAAGAGGCCAAAGAACTAGTGGAAAAATGTAATGGTTGCCAGTGATATGCCAGCAAGATACATATGCCATCGTCCGAGTTAAAAACGATACCAATTACTTGGCCATTTTCGGTATGGTGCTTAGATATGGTGGGACCATTCAAGCCGGCCCGGGGCGGGATGATCCACATCCTAGTCATGGTCGATAAATTCACAAAATGGATTGAGGTAAAACCAATAAAGAAGTTTGATGGGCCCACAGCAGTAAAGTTTCTCAAAGATATTATCTTGAGATATGGTTACCCACACAGTGTTATTACAGACAATGGTACAAACTTTGCTGAAGGAGCCTTCGCCAGATTCTATCAAGAAAAACATATAAGACTAGATGTCGCCTCGATGGCTCACCCAGCATCTAATGGGCAAGTAGAAAGATCTAATGGACTAGTATTGTCCGGAATAAAACCACGACTCGTCGAACCACTTCAAAGATCGGCAGGCTGTTGGATTGAGGAAATACCAGCAGTATTATGGAGCCTCAGAACTACCCCAAATAGGTCAACAGGGTAAACACCATTTTTTTTGGTATATGGGGCAGAAGCCATGCTTCCGGCCGACATAATACATGACTCGCCAAGGGTTACCCATGTAGGGATTCGTAGCATGGAAAACAAAAATTTTCTATCGCATACAAACAAACAAGCCAAGATCTATCTACTAGATTGTAGCAACGAGTCGATGGTATAACTCACCCTCGAAGATTCCAAAGTGTTTAACGAGAGCGGATTCTCGTGGGTGATGTAGTCGTACTCTTCCCGATCTCAAGATCACGTAGACGATCCTTCCGGCGCTGCGTTCTGGCAGCGCTCCCTCAGTCGGTCACACGTTCGGTACTCGACGAATACATTCCTCTCCCTTGTTCCAGCAGGCAGCGGAGGTTGTAGCACTCTCCTCGTGATTTCGGCAGCACAACGGCGTGGTACCGGAAGTAGAGGAGAGATCTCGCAGGGCTTCGCCTTAAGCCGGAGCGAGTATGGTGGAGTATGAGAGAGTCCCTCGACGATCTAGGGTTTAGACACGCCGAGGAGGGGGCTAGGCCGGCGGCTAGGGTTTCACCTAGGCGGCGGCAGCGAGTGCCCTAGGGCCGGCGGCGGCGGCTTGGGACTAGGGTTTAGAGGTAGGAACTTGTGTGTCTAGGAGGGGAGCCCTGCCCCTCCTTATATAGGTGGAGGGGCCGGCCAAGGGGAGGGGAGTCCCTCCCCAACTCGGCTTGGTGGTGCGCCGGCGGTGGGAGGAGGAACTCCTCCCCCAAGTCGGTTTCCACCTCCCTCTCCACTTCCCAAAATTAGCCGTTTGACTTTCAAACTTGGCGTTTGACTTTTCAAACTAGGATTTGAATAAACCCTCTATTTATTTCAGCGATGACACCGAGTATATGATGCAATCATACCAACTTGATATAACACATTCATGTACCCTTCCCCTCCGGAGTGCCGGACATTCCGGAACCTTCTAGAACATTCCCGATGAAAACACCGGAACCATTCTCCAACTCCGAAACGGGACTTTCCTTATATGAATCTTATTCTCCGGACCATTCCGGATCTCCTCGTGATATCCCGAATCCCATTCGAGACTCCGAACAACATTCGTACTCTTTCTCATCATTCCATAACTACTCAAACAACGTCGAATCCTTAAGTGTGTCTCCCTATGGTTCGTGAATTATGCGGACATGATCGAGACACTTCTCCGAACAATAACCAATAGAGGAATCTGGAAATTCATATGGCTCCCACATATTTCTACGATTACTTTGCGATCGAATGAACCACTTACATACGATATCAATTTCCCTTTGTCTCACGATAGTTTACTTATCCGAGGTTATGATCGTCGGTATCTCTGCATACCTAGTTCAACCTCGTTACTGATAAGTACTCTTTTCTCGTTCCCGTGATATGTGATCCCTTGTGAGCTAGTCACATGCTTGCAAGCTAATTGGATGACATTTCACCGAGAGGGCCCAGAGTGTATCTATCCGTCATATGGATGGACAAATCCCACTCTTGATCCATGTGTCTCAACCAATACTTTCTGAACACTCAGTGCCACCTTTATAGCCACCCAGTCACGGTGTGGTGTTTGATGTCATCAAAGCATCCATCCGGTAAAGGTGATATGCATGATCTCATGGTCGAAGGAATTAGATTACTATGTATCAGAAAGCATATAGCAATTGAACTATTAAAATGACTTGATCTTTATGCTACGCTTATCTATAGGAGTATGTCCACCATATCATTCTCCTAACGATATGATCTTGTTGTTAATAACATCTCAATGTTCATGATAGGGAAACCACAATCATCTATTAACCAACAAGCTAGTATTATATAGAGGCTTTACTAGGGACTCTTATTTTAGTCTACAAATCACACAAGTATTAATGTTTCCTTGTTAATACTATTATAGCATGAATGTAAACATTTATCATAAACACAAAGATATAATAATAACTATATTTATTATTGCCTCTAGGGAATATCTCCAACAACCCAGTATACGACCGCTGAGGTAAATGAGATAGCTCGGCAAGATGATGTCGATCTGCTAGAAGAAGCCAGGGAGTTGGCACTATCAAGATCAGCTATTTATCAGCAGGACTTGCGACGATATCACAGCAAGAAAGTAAATCCAAGAGTGTTTAAAGAAGGAGATTTGGTTCTTCGGTTAGTGCAGCGCACAGCCGGCATGCACAAACTATCACCCCCGTGGGAAGGACCGTTCATCGTGAGCAAAGAATTGCACAATGATGCGTATTACCTAATTGATGCTTAGTCACCAGGAAAGAACAAGGCAGACAAAGCCGGCGAAGAATAGAAAAGACCATGGAACATAGCTTTACTTCGTCCATTTTACTCATAGGAGTCATCTATGACACGTTGTACAGTGACGCTTCAGGGCGAAGTATCAATTATGTATTAAACCTCGGCGCCTTGAGCAGTGACCCGAGGACTGCCATATTTTGTTTTAGTTTGGGTTATGTATTAAACCTCGGCACCTTGAGCAGTGACTCGGGGACTGTCCTACATTGTTTCTAAGTTCGTGTTATGTATTAAACCTCGACACCTCGAGCAGTGACTCAGGGACTGTCCTATATTGTTTCTAAGTATGGGTTACGTATTAAACCCCGACAACTTGAGCAATGACTCGGGGACTGCCATATTTCGTTT
The DNA here is from genome assembly GCA_916181665.1 of Avena sativa. Taxonomy (NCBI): domain Eukaryota; kingdom Viridiplantae; phylum Streptophyta; class Magnoliopsida; order Poales; family Poaceae; genus Avena; species Avena sativa. The sequence continues at coordinate 104,185,221 of OV702282.1, forward strand.
TTAAGTTTGGGTTATACATTAAACCTCGGAACCTCGAGCAATAACTCGAGGACTGCACAATATTATTTCGCATTTTTAGTGAGGTGTTAAGTCTCGATTTCTAGAGCAGTGATTAGAGAACTGCCCCACAATTGTCCCTTGTTAGAAAAATGCGTATCAAACTTCGGTACTCGGAGTGATATTATTTCGCTCTCCCCATATACGGCTTTCGAGATTCACAACTTGGTTAAAAGTCCAGAACACAGTGGTTGAGTTGTGAAGTTTATCAAAGTCAGGAAATATTAGACGCCGAACTACGGTAGAACAAAGGCAAACACACAATCCGAACTTAAGAAATTGAAGGCTACCAAAGCAAAGATTTGAACAAACAGGATCAATTTAAACAAAATAATAACGATCACAACCATGTGTGCCTCAGCGGCAAAAGGTAAAAGAGGCTCATACCACACAGAAAGTCGGACAATTGTTTCATACACATCATACGCCCGGCATACCGGGGATAAGAAACGACTTAGAGTTTTTTAGACCTAAGGGGCAGCGACTTGGTCAGGAACTGGGCACTCCGAGGTAGACGGCACCTCGGCCGAAGTTGCTTCGCCCTCCACAGAACCAGGAGCGACTTCGGAGGAAGCCTGGGGCTGGTGAGAAACATCAGCTTGAGCTTGAGAATGTCCAGTCCCTTTGGAGGAAGATCGCGCGTCGCCATTGCCATCCGAGCTTGCGCTCGAATCACCAGAACTATCCGAGTCGCCCTCACCCTCGCCTGGGTCGGCTGAGTTATCATCAGAGGCATCTTCAACTTCGACCTCATCCGTCGGGTTAGAAAGGAAACTCGGCCCTTCAATCCAGTTATGCACGTCCGCATACTCAACAAGCTGAAAGACGCGAGCTTGTCGGCTAGCGACGAATTCCGGATCTTCAACCCAACGGGAGCCAGTGCGCAAATTTATCAAGGTATCAAGGGAAATATCCTCATACCATGACATAACAACTGTGAGCGCCATATCAGCACCAGCTCGTCCAGCGGATTCCCTCCAGAGATTTAACTGGTTCTGGGATGCCATCAATCTTTCCACCAGTATTTTGATCTCATCAATATCAGGAGTCCCAGAAGTATTCGGACAGAGAACATGGTAGGCCCGAATGGCTGCTTGCACCAAGTCCCTGCCCATAATCTTCATCGGACCAACGGCAGCGCCAACAGCAACCAAGTAATCTTCCATCGAGTATTCTGGGCTTGCATCAGCAGGAACACCTCGGCGCACATGAGCATTAATCACCGCTCTAGAGCTCACAGGCTTAGCTTCTGGAAAATGGTCTGCGCAAAAGAAAAGTACGTCGGTCAACAGTAAGAAACGGAAAAAGATAACTCGGCCATGGTCAGAGGCTTACGGTGAATATAGGTCAGCATTCTCTGAAGATCTTGCGCCCAGTCACCCTTGGTTTTCTCAAAGCGAGTGATCTCCTCGCTCATCGCCCGTGTCTTGAGTTCGGCAGCCTCGAGGAGTTCTTTATTTTTCTGCAATTGCAGAGCTAGCCGATTCTTCTCCTCGGAGAACTCTTGGTCAACTTTCTCTAACTCAGACTTCTGAGAGAGCTTGAGGGACTCCACCTCGGCGCGCAAGCGAATTATCTCGTCGTCTTTATCTTTCAGCTGCGCCGAATGAGTAGCGGCTTGTTCTAAAAAATGCAGCATCATATCAGGCATAGGTGTGCAATCTTGATGTGACGCTGCAAAAGTTTGTAACTCGGCTTTACCAAAGCCAAAAGAGTTAAAAGAAACCCAGTGCACATTTAAAATGGAAGTATGTAAAGTAAAAGAGTAACTAACCTTCCAGGGCCTTGACTTTCTTCTCAAGACGGATGTTAAGATTGTTGATGTTACCTATTTACCAGCAAAGTGAGCTAACACCTCATGTCCAAAACAATAAGAGCTTTAGGGATAATGGAAAATTTTGTTAACTTACCAGCTTTCTTCACCACAAGAATGACCTTCTCGTACTTATCTTGCAATTTTTTATGCGCGAAAAGCAGCCTTTGGAATTCGGCGGTCCGCCGGTCATGCGCAACCTAAGCAACAAAATAAATAGCAATAAGATATTCGAAACTAATACAGATCCGAGTCAAGCAAAACTTAACTCAGATCTAGGTGGATGGATATTCAAAACTAATACAGATCCGAGTCAAGCAAAACTTAACTCGGATCTAGGTGGCTGGATATTCAAAACTAAAACAGATCCGAGTAGAGCAAAACTTAACTCGGATCTAGGTGGCTGGATATTCAAAACTAAAACAGATCCGAGTAGAGCAAAACTTAACTCGGATCTAGGTGGCTGGATATTCAAAACTCAGACAGATCCAAATCAAGCAAATCTTGATTCGGATGTAGGTAGATGGATATTCGAACACTAAGACAAAACTGAACCAGGCAAAGCGTAATAAAACTTCCAAATGAATAACAAATTATTCGGTTGCAAGCTTCGAGGACTAGAGTATATATAATATCATTCGAATGATTAACCAAACGTCGATAAAAACAATTACCTCATTCATCTTGTCGCTGTCAAGAATGATCTTGGCAGCCAGATGTAAGCGACTGCTGATGTTGGAGAGTTGAAAGGGCTGGCTGCTTGGATTGCCCTCGAGCTGATCAGCAGCATTCCAATTGTTGGCATACTCAACCAACGAACCGAGGTTGTTCCCACTCTCTGTACGAGTCGGGACTTTACCTCGGACGTGTTGTGTAGCCACCACCGCCGTGGAACTCTTGTGAATAGCGAGCTGTGTATCAGCAGCCGGGGTAACAATTGTCTTGGCAGAAGAAACCCCCTTGCGCAGCGCATCAGCAATTGTAGGCTGAGAAGAGCTGTCAAGCCCTTTCTGGGATGAGGGAGGTTTGGTGACGACGACCTTTTTTGCCTTAGAAGAGGCGTCGGCACTCGGAACGGCATTTTTGGGGGCCGGAGGGATTACGGTTTCTGAGGGCGCCGAGATATTGATATCCTCGGCTAGAGTCGGAGTCACAGTAAAGGCTGTGGGGGTCGAAGGGATCTCGGGGGAAACTTCGGGATTCATGGAGGAGGCAGCAGGCTCGATAGAAATATCTACTGGCCGAGTTATATCGGCATCAGCAGGAAAGACCTCAGGCGCATCCTGGGGAGATGACGTTTGATTCGGAGCGGGAGGAGAGTAGATGCGAGCAGGACTAGGAACTCTAGTATCTTCAGGAGGCGGAGGAGAAGGCGGCCGAGTCATGTGACTCGTCATGCTAGGACCACTAGGCTTAACAGAAAGAGGAGCCCTGCAAAGGCAAAAAAGATCAGGTCAAAAGGCAGAAAGAGAGAAACAAGAAATACAAATAAAAATAAACTCACCCAGTAACCCCGGGGATAGTTTTACGCTTCGGAGGGTGCTGGGCTGACTTCTTCATTCGTTTCTTGGGAGCTGCTTCGAGGCACCAGCTGGAGCGCTACGTTTCCCCGAGGTAACAGGAGGTCGGGAGGCGACAGGCTCGGCGTTGTGAACCTGACCGGCCGGATTAGCTGAGAAAGTAGAGGCCTGAAATGCATAAGAAATTGGCATTGCGGCAACTACCTCAAGAACTTGGACCTCGTCCGAATCACCTTCCTCCTCGTGGGCCGGGGTCTTGCCGCGGGCACGAGCCGGAGCAAGGTCCGACTTGGGAACGAACTCCTCAGAGTCCGGCTCCCCGCTGTCTGGAGTGTTCCGATCCGCGGGCCACGGGAGAGACAAAACCTCGGCATCCTCAAACTTCTGCTCCTCGAACCTCTGCAGGAAAAGAAAGAGAGAAATTAACAAGAGAAATCACAGATGCGATTAAAAGGCAAAACACAACTGCGAGAACTTACTCTGGGAGGGGGATGCTCGCGGGTGAACGGCTTCAGTCCCCAGGCCTAGTCCTCTGGCATCTCTGTCTTAAAGATAGCTCAGACGCGCTTGAAGATAAGGTAATTATCCAGCTCCACCGTTGAGACTCGGTTGGGATCAAGGAGACCGCTCATATAGCAGAGCTTATGCGTGCGTTTCTGGAATGGGAAGATCCGGCTGCTGACGAAGGTAGTCATCAGATCCTCACCGCGTAGCCCGGAGCGGATCAGTTCCTTTAGCCGAATCTCAAAGGCCTCGGCCAAAGCATGACTCTTCCTCGGATTATAAGTCCAGTTCTTCTTGGAAGGGGGGCCAATGGAAAAAGCAGGTAGCCGAATCCTTTCCTCCTTCCCAGAATTCTTGACATAAAAGAACGATTTATGCCATTTCTTGCACGACTCTAGACCTGCAACGCGAGGAAACTCGGATTTCCTCCGAGGTGTGATTGACACATCTCCGCACTGGGTGAGCAGTTTCTCGGAAGGTTGAAGGGATTTGTCTGGGAAAACATTGGAATGGATCTGAAAGAACTTCGACCAAACGTGCACAGACGGACATATGCCGAAGTATCCTTCCGAAGCAGAGATAAAGGCGGAAAGAGAAGCGATGGCATTAGCCGGAAGATGATGCGGCTGCAGGCCGAAGTAATCAAGAAACTCCCTAGCAAAATTGCTAAGGGGGAGACCAAACCCGCGAGCAAAGTGTGACATAAAGACGACATACTCGCCCTCCTTGAGAACTGGAGAAGATTCACTACCGGGTAAGCGATAGGCTACCTCGGCAGGAATCCGGCGAGTTCGGATTAACCACACAATCTCTCGGCGGGTGACGGAAGAGCCCTGCCAGGAGTCCCGCTCGGGCCCAGACGCTGCATCGTCATCCTCAATAAGCGCGCCGCTAACGGAGCTCGACATAGGATCACCGGAATAATCTACAGAAGATGAACTAGCGGCGGAGCAAAGCCTTGAACTGCAAGGCCCCGTCGTAATCCTACGCGAAAACGGAGGCAGAGCGGAGAAGGAACCGCCGCGGGAAATCTAAGGAGAAGCAGATGCGTCTAGAGGATAAAATAGGCAATGAGACTTGATAAACTCACCGGCGACGGCGCCGGAGCAAGTATACGGCGCCGGAGCAAAGCGATGGGAGCCTCGCCGTCGAAGATTCCGATGGGCGCACGACGGCGGGAGCACGAACAGGCGCGGAAGCGAGAGGAGGAAGAAGGGCAACGGGAAGCAGAGGAGGAAAGTAAATCTCCCAGCCCCGTGCCCCTCTTTATAACCACGCGGCCAGAGTGGTAGCGGGATCGTGCGTGCGGGCGTTAACTGTGTAGATCGTGTGTGCGGCATAACCGCATGCCGCTGAGTGGAACCGCACCAACGACCACACGATGCAAGAGAGGATTACGATCCTTGACAGAAATGGTGCGCGAGGCGTTGCAGCGCCGACGCGACAGGCGCAGTAATTACTGTAGTCTTTCAGTGGGCACTGTAGAGGAACAAAAAACTAGGGAAAATATGATGAGTGTAACACGTAGGATGAGGCGTACGCGAGAAGATGCGCAGATACCTCAGACGAGGGAAAAGTAACTCGGAAACTAGGGGAATCGAATATTGGGAAACTGATATGGCCCGGCCTAGGTTATAGGCATGACCATACCAGCTTCGGGGACTAATGTTGGGGAGGTGACCCCGGATAGGTTCAGGACGGGGGAAGACAAAAGGAAGATCCCCGTCCAATTCCGAGTTAATGGCTAAATCGGCCGAATCCTGTAAAGGTCGGCCGAGGTAAGCATGAGCAGGACATTAAAGAGAGGGGCAGTACGTGACCCGACCGATGTACTGTGTAAGTCGGCCGGGTCAGCCCGAATAATATAATTGCAGGTAACGATCAAGCCGAGTTAAGCGAGACAGGGCCGAATAACATGAAGCTTGCGGGAGAAGGAGGAGCCTATAGTCAAACTCTAGTCACGGGCTAAGAAGAATCTGAGCAGAGCCAAACACAAAGGACAAGGCTTAGAGCGACAGAAGTGCAGAAGGAGGTCACGGAGGTGACAGTCCTGGAGCCCGAGGCATGCAGGTGGGGTTCTATGGAACCTTGCCGTCATTAGAAGGGCGACACGGAAAGGAGGCCGCCGAATTACTATATTGGGACAAGCATATTCCTCGAATATGCTTGCCACATCAGCCCTAGAGGAGCCAAGGCTCCCCTTTATAAGGAGAGGCTTGGACTCTGAGAAGGGGATCGATGGATTTTGGGACTGTTAGGCTGTTAAAGTTCTTATTCTCCATTCGTATACAGCTCAAGGAGCACTTGCAGCCCGGAAAAGGAGAAACAAAGATCTTTACGTTAGTCTTCTGTGTGTAGATTCAACTATATCTTCCCTCCCCAGATCCCTGTAGCATCCATTGGCCCCATACTTTAGCCTACCCATGGCATCTGCCGTGCCACCACCACGACAACCAGAAAACATATGAAAAGCCCCTCAAAGTGTGGACAAAGGAAAGAAACGTCGATACTAAACAAGCATGGAACATAAAAAATTATGAATACATTTCCGACGTATCAACCCCCACACCCTTGTTGATTGGTGCCTAAACTTAGCCTCCTACTCTCTTCTCTCTCGTCCACCGTCCTGCTCCGTCTTAGGCGAAGCCGTGCAGAAATCTCTCCTTCTTCACCACCACCACCACCATACCATCGTGCTGTTGGGATTCTGAGGAGATCTACAACCTCCGCTACCCTGGTGGAACAAGGGAGAGGATGGTCTTCATCAACTAACATACGTGTGACCGACTGCGGAACGCGGCGCCGGAAGGATCGTCTGCATGATCTTGGGATCAGCAAGTGATCGACTACATCAACCATGATAATTTGATCTCGTTAAATGCTTTGGATCTACGAGGGTCAGTTCTCTACAATATCATTTCAACGATCTTGTAAATTAGATCTTGGCTTTTCCATATATTGGATCTTGGTTTTATGCGTTCTTGCGATATAATTTTTTTGTTTTCCATGCAACGAACCCTATAGTCATTCTTTCCGGCTGCTCGGCCTCCTCCTAGAATGAAAATTTATTTTGAGATCTGACTTCTCCTTCAATGTTGATGCGCTTAGAAGAGCCATCCTCATCGTTGTCACACATGTTTGCACTAAAAAGCAAGTCATGGTTAGAAAAGTTCACAGAAAAATTCGGCATGACCTTTGCTAATTTTCTTAACCCAAGAGTGCCTGATTTCTGCCGAAATAGATGTTAATCAACATTTCAGCAAAAATCGGGACACATTTCATACAAGAACCAAATTACTTAATAGAATTAAGTGCTTCATAGAAGCACAAGCACAATTTCAATATATACTTGCACTAAATCAAGTGCTTCATACACAAAGTGTATGTCAGATCATTACAAGCACAAGCACTACTCACTATTGAAATCATTACCTGCTAATACATGAGATTAGATACAAGTATATACAAGTAACTATAGTAGATACAAGTAATTATAGTATAGAATAAAAACAATACTAGCATAGTTGATACAAGTAACTAGTAGCATAGTTGCTGTCCCAGGTGCTGCTACAACTAGCAGCACTAGTATAAGTCTATAGAAATCTACAATAATACTAGCAGCACTAGTATAATTCTTCCATGGTTCTGCTAGTACAGCAATACTAGAAGCAATAGTAGCTAAATGGATCAAATAATTATACTAAATGGGCAATACTAGCAGCAATGCTAGTACATGAATACTAGCAGTAATGATCCCAGGGCTCTCTTCCTCTCTCCTCTCCAATTTGTGAAGATTGTAACACTATCCCTATTATATACAGTATTCTCTTTTCCCTATTATACTAGTAGCTACTACTTGCTACTGCTAAATACTACCACTACTACTAACCTACTGCTTGCTAACTACTACTAATTATAACCTAATTCTAACGTACTGCTTGCTAATTAATACTAACCTACTGCTTGCTTGGTAACTACTACTAATAACCTACTGCTTGCTTGCTTGCTTTCTAAGTACATTTCTTGGATGGTAGCTAAGTTGCATGTAACTTATTTAGCTAGTTCAGTTAACAAGTAAATGAACCTAATAATCGTAAGGAAATTTCATATTTAGATCTAGGAAATTCTAAAAGCAAAGCATATAGTCGCATGTGTTAGCCTGAAATCACATGAAGGACCAAATTTTGCAAAGAGAGTTTCGATGTCAATAACGACACCACCAATGATCAGGATAGTTCTCACTCCAAAGTGTGCACAAAATGGATATGGTTTGGAAAATAAAACAGAGATAGAAGAGTAGTTAATATGGTCTTCATTCATTTCCTTATAGATAAGATGTGTGATATGCTCGTTAAAGAAACTGTTTCATACTTGCATGCTCTAACTTGTCCAGTATTTGAGTGGTGTAGTTAATTGCCATTAGTAATAGGAAATCTTCATTACAATATCAATGACCCATTCAAAATCTTCTCTATTTTCAGCAACATCATAAGCTAAGGAACAAATAAAAAGTTCACAAAGTTCAATACTTACACAATTATTATGTGAAGAAAGTTCAGAAAGTTTAGACGTAGGAGAGGGGGACTTACCAGGCGGGAGGGGGTGGAGGTCGGTCTCGGCGACGAGCGGTGCAGTGGGGACAACAACAGCGGTCCTCCTTCTCCAATGAGAGAGCGAGCGTCGGGCCTCCAACTCCTCGTTTCGCGCAGGGTAGGCCTCCTCCTAGGTTGCGCGCAAGATGGGGACCTCCTCCTCCAGTGAGAGCGCGTGGGCTCCTCCTCCTCCGACGAGAGCGTGGGCGGTACGGGCCTCCTCCTCTGGCGGAATTGGCTTGCGCGCGTGCGGGCATGCTTGGCAGCATGAGAGCGGTAGATTGAGCGGCGGAGGCGGCGCTCGGTGTAGTGTCAAGATCGATCTGATGGTCGGGAGCGAGGGAGATGAGTGAGAGGGATGTAGCCATGCACGTGCCGACGTGGATACAACACAGATAGCCATAGCGCACCCTTACCTAGTGCGCTACGGGTTAACTACTTACCCGTAACACACTAGGTAAGGTGCGCTATGACTATCTTATTTGATAACTATAATAAGAAGGCGCACACCCCACTAGTTAACACTACCACTGTCCTATCCCACTGGTTATACCCTTTGCTCTATTTTGAACCTGTGAGCACCCAGGTTTGAACCCTGGTGCCCATATTTTAAAAAATTACTTTTAAATGTTAAAAAACCCCAAAAGTTATCTAAACTATATAAAATATCTGTTATATGTTTTATATGTCAAAAGTGGTACATATATATCATAAAAGTGGTACAAATATGATTCAATGTAGAAATAAATTAAACAATAATGTGTCCATTAATAATACAATCTTTTTTGAGCTAGCGTTTTATAATCTTTTTTGAGCTAGCATTTTACAATCCTTTTCCCTTCTTTGTCGCGGTTGAATAATTTATCCCCGACGCATGGTTTCCTGCGTGTTGTACATGGTATAATTAGAAGTTTATTAGAACGGCACAACCAATGTATGCATGCAATGGTCAATAGAAAATTTCGGCATGACCTATCCTAAAATTAGGACCTTTGTAAATTCCAAAGTCTTGCAAAAATGGAAAGGAATCAATATTTTGGCAAAACAATGGCAACTCATTTACACACAAACACATGAGAGAGCGTGCATGCTCCAAACACATGAGCATCAATCCTCTCCATACATATGAGCATATCAACCATACACATTAACACACCCTCTTACATGGACAACTTACCTAGATGAGAGACCGAGAAGATGGAAGGAGAGGTGAGAGACCGAGAGGATGGTGGCTGGAAGGAGAGCTTTTCTCTATTATGTTTGTAGCATGCAAGGTAATTTTTACATCCTATAAATGGTGAAAGAGTGGAGAAATTGAGGTGGGAAGGAGGAGGAGGGTGACCAGATCTAAGGAGGACGAAGAAGGGGAAAGTGAAGTGAGAGGTGGTAGTGGATAGCCATATGCAAAAGGTAGCTGCCAAAAAGTGATAGAAAGCACATACGGGATGCATATGATGGTGGTGCACCACATGCATGAACCATAGCCGTGGTGCACATGCCAGCAATGCGCCACAAGTATGTTTGCCCAGTTACACAACAGAATGCATCAATTTTACCGTTAGCATACAGAGTGCATGTGCGCCATGGCTACCTCCCACACCCGTAGCGCACTGTGCCCAGGTGCGCTACTACTAGGTGATCTACGGCCGACGGTGCCCTTGCCCACACGTAGTCGTGGCGCACCACCACCATGTGCGCCATTATTATGCTAGTTAGCCATAGGGCACTTTTTGGTAGTGCGTCACGCATATTTTACCCATGGGGCACCATTGGCACATGCTCCACAGATGTGTGGATAACCAACCTATAGCTGTTTTCCTAGTAGTGTAAAAGTAGCGTTTTGTTACCAAATCCAAGGGTCTATGTAATCTATTCATGGGCCTATCTTGTGTCGCAAAAGAAGTGTTATGGTTACGAATTTGTAAGGTCTCAAATGGATTTTTTACATTTTTTTATGTATGATGAATACGATTTGCATGATCGGTTGGTTATAAGGATAGGAGGAGTCATGGAAGCGGGGAAGGCGGGAGTTGCACCGACACCAGAAACAAGACCGTGACAGTTCATCATTTACAACTCCAAATCTCTGAAACCAAGGTGTCTTCTTGTCTACTGAATTATCTATTCTTGTCTATTCCATCATATACTTGTTCTTATTAGTTTCATCATTGTTGGCTACTGCGAAACAACACAGATTCAAGGCATGTTCCTAGACGTCTTAGTCCCAGCCATGATGGATGAATGGCTTCAGACTACGGAGACTCATCACGTTCCTTCTCATGGAATGACGATTCTTACTATGATGTACACCAACGAGGAATCCAAGGTCGATATAATACTCTCCATGTATGAAGGGTGGCTAGAAGAGGTTTGTACTGAGCCCACTTACCATCTCTTTGATTCAAAGGATTTGCATAGGAATTCTGTAGGATTACAACATAAAGAAATTATTCCTATTACGGTTGTTTGATTCTATAATCATTTCCCAAAGTCATTTGCACTAGTTTTTACTAACCAGTCTTTTGCACTAGTTTTCATACGAATAAAATATCAACGCATACATATTATTTCAGAATCCATTGTTTTCCTATGGTCGAATCAAACAACCTATAGCTATGTGTCATATGAATTACTGTAGGATTAGAGTGGGCATGGAAAATGCAATACTACATTTTCCCTACTCCTACATTTTTAATGTCATAAGAATCAAACATGAAGTCCTAAATTGTATCCTTCTCGATACAGTTTCTCCAGATTCTTCTACTAATGATCACATTTTATTTGACAGGATGATTAGAGCAGGTACGTAGGACTCTGTAAGATCCCACCCTTATAAAGGTAAAGATCCCTGTGATTGCAATGCTAGTCCCTGGATCAATTGCTAGCATCCACAGTTTAAGATGAAGTACACAGAAACAAAGGTCATTATTACATCGCCATTCTAGAGATAACATAGTTATTTACAACTCCATAGCCATAGGCTAGTACAAGAGTTTAACTTAACAATATAAAATAGAAGTCTTCATCTTCATGTGTCACAGGCAAGCATGTTGAGTGTAGACTCATAACCCCTAATCATCATCAGAGTAACCTGCAACATCACAAGTTACAGCCACAGTGGGTCAATACATTGGAATAGTATTGGCAAGTGATACCTTAGTAGAATATTAACATCTAGTTACTACATGAATTTGTCTAAGTGTAGCTTACGCTTGCTTTGCTCAAAATAGGTTTCACCTATCAGTTGAAAACACTAAGTTTTTGTAACTTACCCAAGGAACCACCAATAGAAATTGGTGAACCTTCACCCTTGTTCAACCACAAGTTTTAACTTAGAAAATTGGGATGAGGAGATTCTTGATAGCTTCCATGTCTTGATGCTCAAATTGTCCAATACCAGGGACATGGCTAAGTACTTAATTTCTTCCATCTGCAGAGGTTGTGCACTTTCCCCACAAGACTTGATTTTCACCAAGACAAGACCTTTCAGAAGCCTTCCCTTAGACCAAAATGGACGCGCTCCAAACCTATCAATCCCCTACCACCAACTGTCCATTTGGCTATGTTATTGCAACCTATATGATCCAGGCAGAGCCCATAATGCCATGTGGCTGCACTAGAGGCTTCTTAACATTTGACATCTCAAATCCCTTTGTCCCTGGGTGGAAATCCACAAGTGAGATACACAAGTTAAACCATAGAAATGGGCCTTGTGTAACCACTCAACCAAAAACCACCAAGCAATTACCATTCCACCCAGGTGTTTCATTCAATTAGTTGTTTTATTAAGCAAAACCATAAGTCAAAGACTTAGCAATATTTTTACATGGCATGTATATATTCCACCCTTGGTTGCTACAGGCTAGGCTAAGCATGGCAATAGCAAGTATCTTAACTTAGATAAAATTCTAACAATTCTACAACTACTAGGATTTCCCAAGCATAGCATATAGATACTTAGCAAAAAAAATTCATGCAAGCCCTATACAAAATAATTCTAATGCATAGTCAAAATATTGGGACAAAATATGAAGCACCACTTTCCTTTGTAGTTGGGGGAGTAGCAACAATCCTCACAATCACAATCACCACTAGCACCAAAATCTACACATAAAATGATAGCACCAAAATCACATATCAAAATATACAAGCAAAAATATATGAATGCATGAAAATGCCATGTGATGATCTTCTACACCAAACAAGACAAGTGAAACAGTACTAAAACACAAACAAAACATTTACACACTAAATAAAATCAATTGGGCCCCTAAAACATTTTCTATATAGTTTTTATATACAAAATAAGCTTATAAATGTCTCTTAAAAAATAACCCATTTTACAGATGCATTTTATTAAAAAAAGTACATAAATGGATAGAATTATTTCTCCTGATTCCAATGATATAAAATTTGCAAAATTTGAACGTGGGGATCAAAAGTTATGAATTTTACAAAATCAAACATCTAATAGATCAAATTATGTTTTTAAAACCAGAGTCTGGCCACGTGGCGTGATATTACTGGACGATACCGATTCGTGTGGATCGTGCAACGTGGAGCATTGGATCTAATTAGATCTGTGCAGCCCAGATCAAAAGATAATGATTCGACTAAGTGTTCTAACTCAACCACTGGATCTGCATCCAACGGTTCACAACGCATTGACCATGATCTGGCGGCGCTGACTGGTGGCGAGCGGTGGCGCGGCTCTGCCAGTGGTGGTACAGAGAGTACAAGAAGCGCAAGAGAGGGGGAAGAGGCTTACTGAGTTCGCCGTGACGTGCTGAAGCTCGAGGTGGTCGTCGCGGGGACAGGGGCACACGAACGGGTCGGCAATCTCTCGCCAGAGTGGTTTCTGACGACGGTTCGCATGGTAGTCGACGTTAACGAGTGCTACAGACCATGCTATAGCAAGAAAATGGTGGCGTTAGATGTGCACGGGGACTGTGACTACAGGAGTATCATTTAGAGAGGAGGGGGCGGTCGGGGCTTACGGGGAGAACTTGCCGGAGTGGACGCGGTCGTCGGTGGCGCTCTGGCGTTGACATTGGCGAGGTTATAGATGGTCCTAGCATGCACCAGTGGGGTTAGACGATGCGCAAGGTTGCAGAGATCATACTCGCAAGATCAGTAGGCAAGGGGCGGAGTGTGCTCACCGGAATTCACCGCCGGAGTTCGTCGGTACAACGGCGGAGTGAGCTCAAATACGAGCAACCTGGGGGCGACTGGGTGTGGGTGTTTGGGGGGATAGGACCGCGGCGAGGTGGTGACTAAATATCCAGAGTAGGGGCGAAAATCTCGTGGTGAATCAATGCAATTGATCACGGCAGTGAAGAGGAGGAAACGGTTGGCGACGACGTGTTCTCGCGCGGGATTTTGGGGAAGATGACGATGACGTGGAGAGGGCCCAGCGTCAGTGGCTGCGGGGTAGGTTTCGCGCGGGTGAGAGAAGGAGCAGAGGGGGAATGGCCCAGGTGGGCTTTTGGGCCGGTTCTGGTATTGGGATAGTTTAGCAGCGCTGGCCTTTTACCAATTCTTTTATCTTTTTCATTTTCTGTTTGATTTTCAAGGAACCAAATTCAAATGAGTTTCAAACCAAAATGAATTCAAATTTTTTCTGGGTTTTTCTAGGATGGATCCAGCTCTTAATTGGGCAATTAGCACTGTTTTTCACTCAAACTTACCTTGGTCCTTTGAAATTTTAAAAGAAAACAGTGCCTTTACCATTGTTTAATAAAGATATAAAAATGGTTTTAAATTCATATTTTGTTTTGAAATTTTTGTCCAGGCTTTGGAAAACATCAATCAACCATAGGATAAAATAACTTTGGTTTAAAACAAATAATCTCTTACTAGAGAGTAGCATTGGTCCAATGCCTTGCTTACATAAAATATTTAAATGTTTCTGTTTTGAAATGACATTGAAAATGATCCTAAAATGATTATGGATGAATCGATGATATGCAAACTTTGAAATCATTATTTTTGGGATTTTACAAATCTAACCCCCTTAAGGTGAATCTCGCCCTCGAGATTCGGATTGGCTAGCAAATAGGTGAGGGTGGTCTTTCCGAAGGTATTCTTCTCTTTCCCATGTTGCTTCTTCTTCGGAATGATGGTTCCACTGAACTTTGCATAATTTGATAGTCTTTGTCCGAGTAACTCTTTCTGCAGTCTCAAGAATTTTGATAGGCTTGTCCTCATAGGTGAGATCACTTTCCAATTGGACCTCTTCCAAAGGTATAATATCCTTTAAAGAAGTCTCTTCCATCTTTGGATGGCATTTCTTTAGCTGACTCACATGAAACACATTTTGAACGGCAGACAATGATTCCGGTAATTCAATCTCATAAGCTACTTATCCTTTACGACTCAGAATCTTCAATGGTCCAACATATCTTGGGGCCAATTTTCCTTTGACTCCGAATCTCTTCACTCCACGAAGTGGTGACACTCTAAGATAATCTCTATCACCCACTTCATAGGTGACTTCTCTACGCTTAGGATCTGCGTAGATCTTCTGTCGGAACTGTGCTATCTTCAATCTGTCCTTTACTAGCTTGAATTTCTCTTCAGCGTCCTTGATTAGTTCTGGTCCGAACAAATTTCTTTCTCCCACACCATTCCATAGCAATGGGGTAGTACACTTTCTCCCATAGAGAAACTCAAACGCTGCCATTTCAATACTGGCTTGATAGCTGTTATTGTAAGAGAATTCTATGTAAGGCAGACTTTCATCCCAACTAGCTCCATAGTCTAGGGCACATGCCCTCAACATATATTCTAAAATCTGGTTGGTCCTTTTTGTCTGTCCATCAGTCTGGGGGTGAAAAGCAGTACTGAATTCCAATCTCATTCCCAATGATTCATGCAGTTGCCTCCAAAAATGAGAAGTGAATTGGGTTCCCCTATCGGACACAATACTCTGGGTACTCCATGCAGATACACAATCCTATTCATATAGATCTTGGCCAATCTAGCACTTGTATAGGTTGTCTTCACGGGTATGAAATGAGCCACTTTAGTGAGGCGATCCACTACTACCCAAATAAAATCATATCCTGACCTGGTCCTTGGCAATCCGGTGATGAAGTCCATGCCAATATTGTCCCACTTCCAATCATGAATAGGTAGTGGTTGTAACAATCCTGACGGTTTATGATGTTCCGCTTTCACTCTACTACATACATCACACAAATCAATATGTTCGGCGATGTCTTTCTTGAGATTATTCCACCAAAATCTCTCCTTCATATCCATGTACATTTTGGTGTTACCCGGATGAATGGAATATGGTGAGTTGTGTGCTTCCTGTAAAATCAGTTTCCGAAGCTTCGGATCTTGCGGAACGCAGATACGTTTTCCATACCATAAAGTACCTTGTTCCTCTTCATGGAATCCTTTGGCTTTTCCCTTGCCAATCTTTTCCTTAATCTCTTCAATTTCCTTGTCCGTCTTTTTGGCTTCCTTGATTTTGTGCAACAAAGTGGGTTGAACATCCAATGAAATGAGATGTCCATCAGGCACAATCTCCAATCTGAGGTCTCTAAATTGGTCACACAGATCATCTGGAAACTCTCCCTTAGTAAGGCCATTCACAAATACTTAACGGCTTAGTGCATCCGCTACAATATTTGCTTTACCGGGGTGGTATTGCATACTCAAGTCATAGTCCTTGATGAGTTCTAGTCATCTTCTTTTTCTCATGTGGATTTCTTTCTGAGTGAAGATATACTTCAAACTTTTGTGATCTGTGAACACTTCACAACGCTTTCCCAAAAGATAATGTCTCCATGTTTTGAGTGCATGGACAACAGAGGCTAACTCTAAATCATGAGTAGGATAATTTACCTCATGAGTTTTGAGTTGTCTCGAGGCATAAGCCACAACTTTCCCTTCTTGCATTAGAACTGCACCTAATCCATGATGAGATGCATCACAATACACTTGGAAATCTTTCTCCAAATCTGGCAGACAAAGGACTGGTGCTGTCACTAGTCTCTTTTTCAATTCTTGGAAACTGAGTTCACATCCTTCAGACCAAGCAAACTTCTTGTCTTTCTTTAGTAACTACGTCATTGGCTTAGCTACCTTGGAGAAATTTTCAATGAATCTTCTGTAGTATCCTGCCAAGCCAAGGAAACTACGAACTTCTTTCACTGACTTAGGAGATTCCCATTCAGTTCCAGCTGACACTTTTGCGGGATCAACTGCTACACCATCTCCTGACACAACGTGTCCAAGAAATCCAACTTCATTCAACCAGAATTCACACTTGCTAAATTTAGCATACAACTTATGATCTCTAATCTTCTCAAGTATCAAACGCAAATGCCCTTCATGCTCTTCCTTGCTCTTGGAGTAGATCAAAATGTCATCGATGAAAACGACAACAAATTTGTCAAGGAACTCCATGAACACCTTGTTCATCATATTCATGAAGTAATATGGTGCATTGGTTAAATCAAATGGCATCATGGTGTACTCATACAACCCATACCTAGTGGTGAAAGCTGTCTTAGATGTCTTGTTCTCTTATCTTAAGCTGAAAATAACCTGACCGGAGATCAATCTTTGAGAACATATAGGATCCTTCTAACTTATCAAACAAGTCATTGATTTTGGGCAAAGGATATTTGTTCTTGATAGTCACTTCATTGAGTGAACGACAATCTATGCATAACCTTTGACTTCTATCTTAGTTTCCACAAACAAGACTCATGCTCCCCAAGATGAAGAACTTGGTTGAATAAATCCTTTAAGAAACTGTTCTCCAAGTTGTTTCTTGAGTTATTTCAACTCATCAACTGACATCTTGTAAGGTCTCTTTGCTATTGGTCCCGATCCTGGCAGCAAGTCAATCAGAAATTCACATATCTATCTGGTGGCATTCCTGGCAATTCTTCCGGAAACACATACGGATATTCACTCACAATTGGCACACTGTCTAAGCTAACCCCCTTAAGAGAATTTAGCTTACTCCCTTTTGATTCAAAGTTAGACTTGAATCTTATCCGTTTCTTTTCCGGGGTTGTGAGTGCGACAGTATGATTGGCACAATCTAGTATTCCCTCATACTTGGTCATCCAGTCCATTCCCAATATTACATCCAGTCCTTGGGACTCTAGGATTATTAGGCTAACTGGAAACTTATGCTTTCCAAATTCTATCACTAGACCGCGACATCCAAGACTTACTATCATGTCTCCATCGGGAGAACTTACTTTTATTGGACACCCAATATTTTCAGTGCGAAACCCATTTCTATCAGCAGATGCTTTTGATATGAATGAATGTGATGCACCAGTATCAAAAAGAACAAGTGCTGGAATAGAATTGAGTTTGAAGTTACCAGCCACAACATCTGACTCCTCATAAATTTCTTCCACATTGATGTGGTTTACTTGTCCCTTTTGGAAAGGGTTGGGCTTGGTGTGTCCTTCAACTTTCTTCTCTGGGCACTCATTTGCATAATGCCCCATCTTCTTACACTTCAAACATTCAACCTGGCTGATATCTCTCTTTGCAGGCTGACTGCCACTTCCACTTCCAGCTCCACTGTGATGACTCTTGTGTCCACCCTAGTGGTTCTTGTACTTGTCACTATCATGACTACGGTGATGCTTGTTGTCATGATGGCGGTTGTGGATGTGGTGGTTGTTGTACTTTCCATGTTTGTGGGATCCAGAACTCCCACTATCATCATGATGGGAACGCTTGTGAGACGATCCCGAGCTATGCTTGTCAGAGCTGTGCTTCCTCTTTATGCTTTCAACCTGTTTCATCTTGTTCTCCAAGATGGTAGCCTTGTCACAAAGGGATTGGTAGGTGGGGACATAGGCCACAGATAACTGCAGATTCAGTTCATCGTTCAGTCCTTCGAGGAACTTCTCTTTCCTCTTGGCATCGGTATCAACTTCATCCGGTGCATAACGCGCTAGATTGTTGAACTCCTCAATATATTCAGCCACACTGCGGTGGCGCTGCTTCAGGTTATGGAACTCCTTCTTCTTCAAACTCACCACTCCTAATGAGATGTGAGATGTACGGAAACCATCTTCAAAGATAACCCATGTCACATCCTCAATGGGAGTGGTGATCTGGAAGTTATCCCACCAAGTAGCTGATGGTCCTTCAAACAGGTGTGCTGCAAACCTGACTTTCTCTTCGTCGGTGCAGCTGACAGTTACCAAATCCTTGTTCACCGAACGTAGCCAATCATTGGACACCATGGGATCAGTAGTTCCTGAGAACTTTGCAGGCCTCAGTCTTAGGAATCTGGTGAGCATGTGAAATCCCGGTGGATTGTTCTAATTGTTATTGTTGTTGTTGTTGTTGTTGTTCTGATTCTGCATAAAAGTGGTCATCATCTGCATCAGCTGTGCCTGTGCTGTCATCAGCTGCTGCATCTCGGGGGTGACATTGTTGTTGTTTGGGTTGGGATTGGCACGTCGAGGAGGCATCTGTGGTTTTCATAAGGATAAGAATGAGATACCCATAGATGCTTAACATGCACAATACATCACATAGACAATCACCAAAACAAGCATCAAAATAACATAAAGTTCAACGACATAAACAACAAGTTTGAAAAGCAAACACACCATAGCAAGCCATCCACATGTTGGATGGTCATTGCGACTCAATAATCATAAGCATGGTAAATGATAGATAAATGAGTAGTCATCACTACTCCTT
The DNA here is from genome assembly GCA_916181665.1 of Avena sativa. Classification (NCBI taxonomy): domain Eukaryota; kingdom Viridiplantae; phylum Streptophyta; class Magnoliopsida; order Poales; family Poaceae; genus Avena; species Avena sativa. The sequence goes on from OV702282.1 coordinate 104,204,408, forward strand.
TGCATCAACCTCCTCATCAACAAGTGTAAGACCTGCATTCTCCATAGCGGTCTTGTATTCCTCGACATTGGTAGTCAAGGCCTCTATCTTGTCCTTAAGAGCCCTCTTCTTTGAACAAAGTCTCTTAATCACACCCTGCTGATGCTCGAGCTCGAAGTCCTTGGTATCTAGCCCTTCCTTCATCTCCCGGATCTTCTTGTTCCGGTCTTGGACACTCTTCTCTTGGTTCTTGAACTTCCTGTCCTGGCTCTCAAACTTAGCCTCCATTTCCTTGACTATCTCGTCTTGGTCCGCGAAGAGCTTGTCCTTCTCACGAAGCTGCACCTGGAGCTCCTCATTGCTAAGCATGACGTTGGTCCTATCGGTATCTAGGTACCTAATGAGAACCTCTAGGTCCTGAAGGTACAGACGAATCGGCTCCACCGTCTCTCTAGCAGCAACCTCGAACTCGATAGCCTCACCCTCCTCATCGCGTCTTCCGAAGGCGTGAAAGTAAAGACCTATAAGCTCTCTGGAGTGCCTCCCTACCAGACGCCCAAGTAAATCTTGCATGACTACCTCTAAGCTTCTCTCCTTGTCTTCATGCATTAGCTTGAAAGTGATAGCCTCCGTGGCTGTCTTAGTCTGGCATCCTGGCTGAGTAACTTTGAAGCCCCAAAGGTCCTTCCTCTCAAACTGGGTGAGGGGAAGCGTCATGATGCTAGGGAGCGGAAGGTTGAGCACACTAGTGAGCTCAATAAGACGAGTGCCAAAACGAGTTCCCTTGAACTCTTCAGCCGTGCTGATAGTAACATTAGGCATCTATTTTATAAGATAGAGAAAAGTTAGAATCAACATCAATAGAGAAAAAATCACAAGACAAAGTATCACAAGCATATCTTTGGCAACAATCACACAAGTCATGGCATACATAAATCCATTACAAGCATCCAAGGTTCAACATAACTTAGATAAAACTTTTGGAAATAAAACGATAAGTGTGGTGGTCCAACTAACGAAGTACATTACAATCCCATCTCACTTGCCAAGTTAGCTAATAGGGCATCCCTAGAGGCAATATGTCGATCCTGATCACATGACTACATTGCTAAGTCTATGATGTCCTCTCTTAAACGTTGGTTGGTAGCCTCTAACTCTTGGGTATGCTTCTTTTCTTCCCTAAGGTCATTTTGGGTGTTAAGCATTATGCACTTGAGTCTATCACCAAGCTCCTTGATGGCCTTCCAAGCTGCATCTCTTGCAGAGTCAAGAATGTGGTGTGCATTACTGAGTTGGTGACCATGCAGAATCCTGATTCCTTGTGGTTGTCTTCCTTGTTTTTGTACAAGTGAAGTTGCACCCACCAGTACTCCACTCCTTCATCCATCACGGGCAAACCTTTGTACACAGCTACACCATGTATCCCCATGGAAACCATGAGGTCCTTGAGGGCCTTTGGGAATTCTGTCTCACACTCCAAGGTCATGGTCATGAGTGGTCCCTTCCTCACGGCTTCGTTTATGTAGTTCATCTACAAATATAGATGAGAAAGAAGATTATAAAAGTTTACGAGAAGAAAAAGACAAGTGTGGAAATTGTTGAAAATTTTTCCTTAGTGGTTTCTAATCCAATCCTAGGGTCATAATCCTACAGGAAACATAGTGCTCTGATACCATCTGTAAGATCCCACCCTTATAAAGGAAAGATCCCTGTGATTGCAATTCTAGTCCCTGGATCAATTTCTAGCATCCATAGTTTAAGATGAAGTACACAGAAACAAAGGTCATTATTATATCACCATTCCAGAGATAACATAGTCTTTTACAACTCCATAGCCATAGGCTAGTACAAGAGTTTAACTTAACAATATAAAATAGAAGTCTTCATCTTCGTGTGCCACAGGCAAGCATGTTGAGTGTAGACTCATAACCATTAATCATCATCAGAGTAACCTGCAACATCACAAGTTATAGCCACAGTGGGTCAATACATTGGAATAGTATTGGCAAGTGATACCTTAGTAGAATATTAACATCTAGTTACTACATGAATTTGGCTAAGTGTAGCTTAGGCTTGCTTTGCTCAAAATAGGTTTTACCTATCAGTTGAAACACTAAGTGTTTGTTTGGCAAAAAATTACCCAAGGATCCACCAATAGAAATTGGTGAACCTTCACCCTTGTTCAACCACAAGTTTTAACTTAGAAAATTGGGATGAGGAGATTCTTCATAGCTTCCATGTCTTGATGCTCAAATTGTGCAATAGCAGGGACATGGCTAAGTACTTAGTTTCTTCCATCTGCAGAGGTTGTGCACTTTCCCCACAAGACTTGATTTTCACCAAGACAGGACCTTTCATAAGCCTTCCCTTAGACCAAAATGGACGCGCTCCAAACCTATCAATCCCCTACCACCAACTGTCCATTTGGCTAAGTTATTGCAACCTATATGATCTAGGCAGAGCCCATAATGCCATGTGGCTGCACTAGAAGCTTCTTAACATTTGGCATCTCAAATCCCTTTGTTCCTGGGTGGCAATCCACAAGTGAGATACCCAAGGTAAACCATATAAATGGGCCTTGTGTAACCACTCAACCAAAAACCACCAAGCAATTACCATTCCACCCAGGTGTTTCATTCACTTAGTTGTTTTATTAAGCAAAACCATAAGTCAAAGACTTAGCAATATTTTTACATGGCATGTATATATTCCACCCTTGGTTGCTACTAGCTAGGCTAAGCATGGCAATAGCAAGTATCTCAACTTAGAGAAAATTCTAACAATTCTACAACTACTAGGATTTCCCAAGCATAGCATATAGATACTTAGCAAAAAAAATTCATGCAAGCCCTATACAAAATAATTCTAATGCATAGTAAAAATATTGGGACAAAATATGAAGCATCACTTGCCTTGTTAGTTGGGGGAGTAGCAACAATCCTCACAATCACAATCACCACTAGCACCAAAATCTACACATAAAATGATAGCACCAAAATCACATATCAAAATATACAAGAAAAACATATGAATGCATGAAAATTCCATGTGATGATCTTCTACACCAAACAAGACAAGTGTAACAGTACTAAAACACAAACAAAACATTTACACACTAAATAAAATCAATTGGGCCCCTAAAATATTTTCTATATAATTTTTATATACAAAATAAGCTTATAAATGTCTTTGCAAAAATAAACCATTTTACAGATGCATTTTATTAAAAAAAGTGCACAAATGGATAGAATCCTTTCTCCTGATTCCAATGATATAAAATTTGCAAAATTTGAACATGGGGATCAAAAGTTATGAATTTTACAAAATCAAACATCTAATAGATCAAATTCTGTTTTTAAAACCAGAGTCTGGCCACGTGGCGCGATATTACTGGACGATACAGATTCGTGTGGATCGTGCCACGTGGGGCGTTGGATCAAATTAGATCTGTGCGGCCCAGAACAAAAGATAACGATTCGCCTAAGTGTTCTAACTCAACCTCTGGATCCGCATCCAACGGTTCACAACACACTGACCATGATCTGGCGGCTGACTGGCGACGAGCGGCGGCGCGGCTCTGCCAGTGGAGGTACGGCGATTACAGGAAGCGCAGGAGAGGGGGAAGAGGCTTACTGAGTTCGCCGTGACGTGCTGAAGCTCGAGGTGGTCGTCGCGGGGACAGGGGCACACAGACGGGTCGGCAATCTCTCGCCGGAGTGGTTGCTGACAACGGTTCGCACGGTAGTCGACGTTGATGAGTGCTACGGACCACGCCAAAGCAAGAAAATGGTAGCGTTAGATGCGCACGGGGACGGTGACTGCATGAGTATCATTTAGAGAGGAGGGGGCGGTCGGGGCTTACAGGGAGAACTTGCCGGAGTGGACGCGGTCGTCGGTGGCGCTCTGGCGTTGACGTTGCCAAGGTTATAGATGGTCCTAGCACGCACTAGTGGGGTTAGACGATGCGCAAGGTTGCAGAGATCATACTGGCAAGATTAGTAGGTAAGGGGCGGAGTATGATCACCGGAATTCACTGCCGGAGTTCGTCGGTACAGCGGCGGAGTGATCTCAAATATGAGCAGCCTGGGGGCGACTGGGTGTGGGTGTTTGGGGGGATAGGACCGCGGCGAGGTGGTGACTGAATATCCAGAGTAGGGGCGAAAATCTCGTGGTGAATCAATGCAATTTATCACGGCAGTGAAGAGGAGGAAACGGCCGGCGACGACGTGTTCTCGCGCAGGATTTTGGGGAAGAAGACGATGACGTGGAGAGGGCCCAGCGTTAGTGTCTGCGGAGTAGGTTTCGCGTGGGTGAGAGAAGGAGCAGAGGGGGAATGGCCCGGGTGGGCTTTTGGGCCGGTTCTGGTATTGCGCTAGTTTAGCAGCGCAGGCCTTTTACCAATTCTTTTATCTTTTTCATTTTCTGTTTGATTTTCCAGGAACCAAATTTAAATGAGTTTCAAACCAAAATGAATTCAAATTTGTTCTGGGTTTTTGTAGGATGGATCCAGCTCTTAATTGGGCAATTAGCACTGTTGTTCACTAAAACTTACCTTGGTCCTTTGAAATTTTAAAAGAAAGCAGTGCCTTTACCATTGTTTAATAAAGATATAAAAATAGTTTTAAATTCATATTTTGTTTTGAATTTTTTCCAAGCTTTGGAAAACATCAACCAACCATAGGATCAAATAGCTTTGGTTTAAAACAAATAATCTCTTACTAGAGAGTAGCATTGGGCCAATGCCTTGCTTACATAAAATAATAGACATTTAAATGTTTCTGTTTTGAAATGACATTGAAAATGATCCTAAAATTATTATGGATGAATGGATGATATGCAAACTTTGAAATCATGATTTTTGGGATGTTACAGACTCGACCTCAGATACTTTCCTTACAGCAGTCAACAAACCATCGCCGTCGTACAACTCCCCATGAGGGAGAACGTCCTAGTGTATCATTACGCTAGGAGCACGAAGGAATTCCAAGGGCTACACCATTTTCTCAATGAAAGACATATCATTTTCGTTAGCGTGAAAATGAGGAATGACACAAAGATGATTTTTTCACCCCCGATGAGTACCACGTAGCCATACATGATATATTCAAGAAAATCCCACGCGATAATCATTGGGATGGCATGCATAGTCTTGCGGCAACACTGATTGATAGCTCATATATTGAGATGAAGACAACAACCCATGCCTAAAAAATGCATGACAAATGGGAGTAGAAGCCAATACCGACGGAGAATCTGGATTACTCAGCAAAAGATGGATATGTCAAATATGAGTTGTACAAGAGGATAACATTCATCAGGGATCTCCTCGGTTTAGATAAACGAATACACGATGACAGGTTGTGCATCAGGTGCAAAGGAGGACATCATAGGATAGCAAGAACATATGAGAGAAGGATAAATACGGCATGAGTCTAGCAGAAGATGTCGATAGGTTGGAGAAGAACTAAGATGACAAGGAGGAAGTGTGAAGTTAGTAAATACTTTCATAGTCTCGCTACAATCTTCTAGCAGTGTGTTCATTTAAGGTGATCACCACAAATACCATGTGGTTTAGATTTAGTGTTTTGTATTTGCAACACAATGTCCTTTTAGGCTTGTTGAAACCCTGCTTAGTGTGTGTAGGATTATGTTGGTTATTATCATTATCTTATAAAGTGTGTAATTGTAGCATTTGAATGTGTAGTTCTATATAATCTGTGCATTTTAAATGTGTTCTTCCAGATAAGCAAATTATTTTTCCATTCTAAATATGTTCTTATATATAAGCAAATCATCTGTCTATTTTGAATGTGTTCTTCTAGATAAGCAAATTCAGGTCACATCGACTTCAACCGAATAAAAATATAATCGAAAATGGCTCCGTGAACACAAATATCCATTGCACATAATGCACAAAATCTAATCAAATAGAACAACCTGGATTACTCTCATAAAAAAATTATATGGAATACAAATAAAAATAAAGATGCATAGTCAAGTAAAAAGGCAGTGCACACGTTGAACACCATGCAGTGCGTACACGTAGACACAAAGACAGTTTGTCGTAGTACCTAGTTAAGGCAGATCAATCAGTATCACTCCATTCATCAGAACCGAGAAGACAAAAAACAATGGATTAAAAAAATGTAAACACGATAGTGCATAAACCGTATAAACGACAGTGCAAAATATGTATCAACAAAAATATTGATCTTGCCGGATATGGCAGTACATACACCGACCTAGAGGCAGTTAATTCAAAATGTCAACAAAAATTCAATTCACGTCGACTTAAACCAAATAAAAATAGAATACAAAAATGGCTCCTCAACACAAAAGTTGATAATACATAATCCGGAAAGAAAATGTGTGCATACAAAGCAAAGTGAATATGCACTTCAGATTAAGAAGGCGGTGCATGCTATAAATTTTCGGTAGTGCATCAACAAAAACTAAAAAGGAAGTTCGTCAAATATAATTACGGCAGATCATTCAGGATCACTACACGCATGATAATTTAGCAGATAGAAGGCAGTTAATTGTATCAAAACAAGGCAGAGCATTTAAAACCGGCACCACGTACATTCATGTTCCCTATCCTCTCCAACCCACGAAAAGGTAGACCAACAAAAAAAAAACTCTACGGAAACAGAGTCATTCTGCTACCGTCGCCGCCATCGACCAGGAGCAACAACATCTAGAAACCAACCGCCCGTCACTGAAGTTCTCCCCCCAAGTTGCAAAAAGAAGAAGACGGATTTGGCCAACATCAGCGAAGAGGGAGGAACTTTACGGCAACCTTGATAGGGACGATACATTTCCAAAATAATTTGTCTGGCAAAGGTAGAAAGCGGCAGAAAGCACCTTCTTCCTCCTATTCAAGAAAACAAGTAAGCGCAATCACCTACAACACAAGTTATGTCAAATCCACATGATTCAAAAGCAAATCCTTGTTGTTTAACCCTAGTTTATTTGCAATTGTTTTACAAAAAGAAATATCTATAGTCAGTACTATTTAACTTCACTTTTAGTTCATTCATTTCAGTTCCATATTTGCAAGCAACGCATATGTAACTAACAGTTTAGATTATATATATAGTTGTTTTTCATAAGTAAATATTGCACAAATAAGAAATCATAATTCATCCATATAAAGGATAGAAAAAGATATAAAAACATCAAATGAGTGGAAAAATTACTAAGGATTAGAACATTGCCCAAAAAATTACTAAGTTTCTGCCACACTTAGTAGGACTTGACTTATGCTCAACTATTATTTAATTATTAGGTGAAATGGAGGTCACCAGAAGTCCTACCATGTGGGACCCTGGATTTACGGTCCGAGAATCCCTGTTATACCTGAAATTCATGTTTCCATGATCAGTGATCCGTGAGCATAACCGACTAGTATCATAATACCATCCTTAAATTTATGAAGTAGAAGACTTACATATTCTCCTTTATGGCAGTAAAAACAACAGCATGTCATGCCTTAACCTATAGGCAACTGACTGGGAAGAATTCCTAGCTTGCATAGACGTCAACATCTCCTTCCTTAGCATCTGGAAATATGGCCAAGTAAATATCTAGGGACAAAGCCGGTGAGTACATTGAATATACTCACAAACTCATCCCAAGGGTACTCCTGGAGATCACCTTTCCAACCGTCCATGAATATAGACACGGCTATCTAAATAGATTATACTTTGCAGAGTTTGTGCACTTTACCCACAATAATGAATAGATCCAGTAGGATACAACCATGGCTCGCTACACAAGGTAAACAGGGGTTCGGATAATCAAACCTAAACTTTCATTTGTCATCCCTAGCAACAGCGGCTTGTCCTATTGGGTTTGTTCTCCCCGGCAACGAGTATGTGGCCCCGACCATAGTCCTCCCTTCTGCACTTCCGTATACCCAAACCATACCTTGGCCTATACAATAACCTTGGTGAATCCACTTCCTTATCCAATCCTAAAGCATACCCTCCGCGGGAGACCCAATTGTTGCACTGGCACTCCTGCCGAGACAGACTCACTCTTGCTTAAGAAAGCTGCAGGCCCCTAATCCGAAGATCTGTTGTAGATCCTACCCGGGTTTCTAGTGATTTCTCCCCTTAAGCAAGTACAAGCATCCCCTGCTAAAGACGACAAACTACGAGCTAAGCCTCGGCTCCTAGGGTAGTGTGGTTGCAGGGATAAATTGTTTCGGTAAAGGAGTAGACCATCCCTTATATTTATCTTGCTCAACTTTCTTCCTTTTCCTCTTCATATTTTATTTTGTAAAACATCCACTCAGAAATGTTGCCTCTTTCCAAGGGTTTATTTTGAAAACTTTGTAGTAGGGTAAAACCCAAAATAGTTTTATCATCGAAAGACCATAGTCTCCAAGGAGGGAAGATGCTAAGCATCCTAACCTCGATCTAAAGGGGTAAAGGTCGATGTCAACAAGTGGTTGGTGTCCTAATGGACACTCATTAACAACTTGGAGGAGCCAAGTTACCGTTGTTGTTTTATTTAAAACAAACCATGCAATTAACTATGTAGTTTATAAACGAGATACAAAACAAGTGATACAAAGAGTAGGTTAATATAGTAGTTTGGGAATGGTGGTCTGCCTATGACCAGCGAGATTTCCCTGTACTTCTTCTTTAGATAACCAAGAATACCAATGTAAAATAATAATAAGACTCTGATGCTTCCTTCTCGGCGTCACACAATCGCAACTATTGCCGTTATTGAGCATACATGCAAACAAACAATGCATCAATCAATACAAGGCATACAAGCATCAAGACCTATAGAAAATAATAAACCATACAAGTTTACAATACAGTAAGTTTTGAGTGGTTGTATTTAGTTCAAGTGGAAAATGCTTGGAGAGCCTTTGTGGATATACTTTAATGATTTTGGAGTCTAAGACTACTCAATTGAGGGTTTTTAAACCAAGTTCAGGTTTGTACGATATCAATTTGCAAAAAGGATATCACCACCTAGGTATTGATAAAGTTAAACCAACAAAAGTGGTTTCACTATTTTATCAATTTCCATTGATTTATAATGAATTTTCTAGGGAATAAAACTCTAGTTTTAGGAAATAAATCACTAGAAAAGTTCTGTAAGTCCAAAATTTATGTACTTGGATAGCAAAGTAGGGTTTGATGGGATGATTCACTAAGAGTTGGAATTATCTCAAGATATTTAACAAAATTCCCTCAGGAAATCCTAAAGGCAGTACTAGAGGGTTTTTGTCTTTTTAACAAGAAATAATCTACAGGAGATTTTGATATGATTCCAAGGACACATGTTAGGTATTTGATATTGTTTTGACCTTATGCTTAGTGGTTATTGCTGTAGCATGACTTGTTCCAAACAATTGGGATTTCTTACTGTGCCTTGAAGGAATCATGCGTTGTTTTAGCATACAAAAGCATAGTATTGTGGTATTCTCCTTTGATGCTTTGTTTGGGTTGACTTGGCACATCCTCACACCATGTTATGACTATGAACAAGTCACCATAGCCTCTATGATCATTTATCCCTTGACTTTTAGTACCATTTTATGCTTTGATTAGTAATGTTTTGTCGCTCTGCATGATTATGGCCATTATTGATCTCATAGTTGGTCGCTCCCGGTCTTTTGCTAGCCTCCACTTGTATGAGGAAGCTATACTCATGCATCCAACTCCCAAGAAAGCAAGTTATTCCAAAGTTTCCACTATAAACAACTATGTGTGGTGTGTTACACCATTCCAAATATATTCTTGTTTTCATCTATCTTCCAATTAAAAAGTATTTTGTTATGTGAAAACTTAGTGATTAAAGCTCTAACAAACTTGATGGCACACTTTATATTTCTTTCCCCTAATAAACTGGAACCATTGTGTCATCTAGGTTGTATATGCTTGCACTTATACGTTGGAATTAGCAGAACCGTGCTATCACGGGGAACGCTTTCAACATTGCACTTATACTTTGTACAAAGTTTATATCATGCTCTTTTGTCTTTGGATGTCGTCGATGTGAAATGAAAGGGGAGCTTGTAAGTCCATGAGTTATGTATGTGTGTTAGAGAAACGCCTAGGCCGCTAGCCTAAGCCATGCCTAATCATGGTGGAAACTTGCAGCATCACCATAATGACATCTATGAAGCTTTCTTCTTATAAAAAAAGAGAGACATTTTGAGAATAGGAAAGAGAGAAAAAGCACCATATTCCCATGGTAAATAAGAAGATTGCTAAGATGATCATTGTCTTCTTGCCTTGTCATTTTGATTATGGGATAGCTCCTGTATCTTGTGCAAGGGGTACCCTGTTGGTGGTTCTCTATGATACACATGTACTTACTATGACAAGAACTTACAGGTGACTAAAGTTGAGTAGCATGAGGTGCGGCCCTTGTATTCAAGGGACATGAGATTGCCAACTTATAATTTGTCAAGCATATACTCCATAGTTTTTTCACCTTAACCTTAATCACTTCAAGATGCTTATTATAGGGGCAATGAGAGCTGAAAGCTAACAAGTACCATAGTTTTTGGAAACTTGAAATCCCTGCTTCCCTTTATGAAAGGACTTTATTCCACCATTATATTGAGTCTCCACCTTCTATCCTTAGGCACCAGTTAAGAGAGCATAGTTGCATTCTTAGTTCTATGTGAATTGTCCCAAAACTTATTGATTGATGCATATTATTGATATTACTTGTTCTTGTGCTATTTGTATCTAGTCACTCTTATGAACTTTTAAGGTGTCCTATGCATCTATTTTCTACTCCATGAGGGACAAGCTAAATGCCACTATGCCATGTTTCCTGAATGGGAAACAAACAAACGTTTTTCAATGCATGTTATTCATGATCTTTGTTTGTAACCTTTCATGTTGCATGCATAATTACTTTGTCTTACTGTAAGAACTCCATCTTCCATGCTCATGTTTAGAGTTCTTTGATCCCATATTTCAATGATTGAAAATGGTTTGATCTTGACTTTGATGGTGCATGTCACCTTAAAAATTATTCTTTTTATCACTTACCTACTCGTGGACGAGCAAGAGTTAAGCTTGGGGATGCTTGATACGTCAGAAATGTATCTATAATTTTTTATGTTCCATGCTTGTTTAGTATCTACTTTTCTTTGCTTTGATTTGTCTACACTTTGAGGTGTTTTTATATGTTTTTTTCTGGTACTAACCTATTAACAAGATGCCACAGTGCCAATTGCCTGTTTTCTTCTGTTTTTGGTTCCAGAAAGGCAGAAAATAAATATTCTCGGAATTGGACGGGACAAAAGCCAAAGTCAATATTTTACCATGGGGAACACGGAGCCAGAATACGAGACGGAGGGGATGCACTAGGGGGCCACACCCTTTGGTAGTGCGGGCTAACCCTAGCCGCTCCTGGGGGGTGTGACTACCCTGGCCGCCCCCTGCCTCGCATCTTCGCATATAAAGACCCCCAATGCATAAACCCTAAGGACCCGATCAATATTCCACAAAACCATCTGTAGACGCCGCTACCATCGACCCTAGATTGGGGGGATCTGAAGCTCTTCCCGGCACCCTGCCGGAGGGGAGATTATCTCAGAGGCCTTCTTCTTCATCATGCCAGCCTCCGGTATGAAGTGTGAGTAGTTCCACCTTGGACTACGGGTCCATGTAGTAGCTAGATGGTCGTATCTCCTCCTTTGTGCTACCATGTTTAGATCTTCTGAGCTCCGTTTATGATCAAGATCATCTATTTGTAATCATGCATGTTGTGTTTGCAGGGATCTGATCGATACTAAGATTACTATGTCAGATTGATTAATGATTTTGTCTTATTGATTCTATCATGTCTATGTTGTTTGTGATCTTGCATGCTCTCCGTTTCTAGTAGCTATCTTGGCCAAGTAGATGCTAATGACTCCAAGAGGGGGTATTTATGCTAGATAGTGGGTTCATGCCTCTATTTAATCTACGGGAAGTGACGGAAATCTCTAAGGTTGTTGATGTGCTGTTACCACTAGGGAGAAAACAACGGTGTAGTGACCTTGGATCAATAAAGATCCTAAGTCCCTGTGATTAACATGCTAGTCCCTGGATCAATATCTAGCACTCACAGTCGATGAATATCATGTAAAACACAAAGTCTTTATTACACGGAGAATCCAGGGTATGAATTTATTACAAATTTGCTTAGCATAAGGCTAGCTCAAATAACATCGGAAACATAAAAGAAGCTTGAGTCCATCAATGCCCCAGGCTTGTCGAGTGTAGACTCGTGATCCCTACGCACCTTTCAATCTTCGGATTCTACACATAAGACGTGCAGCCAACAAGTTGGGTCAATACTTTGAATGTATTGGCAAATTACACCAAGGAAAGAAAAGACTATCTCTACATGCAAGGCTAGTTTAGGCTGTGGAGTTCTTTTGCTCAAAGCTAGTTTTTCTTAAGTAGAGAGAAGAAGAGAAGATTTTCCCTACATTGTAAACATTTGCTTAGATAAAATAGGGTCGAATGGAACACGAGGATATTACTCACCAAGTGTCCAAATAACCAAACACTTGGATATTACTCACCAAGTGTCACTTGGATATTACGCACCAAGTTCCCAAAATTCCACCCATTGGCGATATTACTCACGCCATGGGGTTTTTTAAACTTTTTTTAGAAAAGAGAGAGGAAGATCCTTTAGAGGCTCCATCCTTCAGATGCTCAATGTTGTTATGTTTTCGTGAACACGGCTGATCGATCAGACTGCAATACTTTCGAGAGTTTGTGCACTTTACCCACAATCCACGATCAAGTCCTTTTACAGACAAGACCATGGCGAGGCTTTCCCTTAGTAGCCCCTCTACCTTCTGGATCCAACCGTGCCAAGAACCTCCAAATGTTGGTACCCAGGTGAGGTTTCCCACTAAGTACTAGGCCAAGACAGAGCCCATATGTATTGTGGTTGCACTGGAAGCTTCTGAATTCTGAAACATGGTAGACTTCTTTGATTCCTGGGCGCCGTCCTCCACCAAAATCTCACTCGTTGTCCCGACAACCATTCCGCCCAGAAAAAAACTTAGTTTTATTTTGAAGTGGATTTGAGAAGAAAATTTTGCTCAAGAGAGCCTTTATACTTAGAAAAATTAATTGTCTTTCGAATCCCCCAACGGTACTTGTATATATAGCATAGAAAGCAATACTTAGCAAAAACAGGGGTAACCTATAGGAGGGGAAATCCTAAGTATAGATCTACTCATGGCATACTACAAAATCATCGCACTTGCAAAACAATACTAAGGAAAAATTCTACTAGAACATCCTACACATGCATACTACAGAATTTTGAAGATCACATGCATAGAATCAAAACTGGGACAAAAATTATGAACAAGTGGTGTAACTTGCCTTGATCCGAGCAGCACTCTACACAATAGCACTCCTTAGCGCACTCCGAACAATCTAACAAATCACAAACATAGATCTGATCACAACTTGCACAAAATATGCCACAGCGATAACATGCATGCATGCAACATGGTATTTATGCAAGATTGGTTTTCTAAATTGACCAAGGTAGCATAATTGGATTGCAATTGTGTTAGGGATGTTATTAGTTTTGATTTCCCATAGGTTTAAAATAATTTGGGTCATTAATCTAATTCATAGGTTTATTAGGAGATCCAACCATCTAATTAGCCCCAAAACAAATCTAATGCTCTTAAGCAAGGTTCTACAATTTTTTTCAGTAGGTGTTGTGGAAACAAAGTCATCACAACAAGAATCAACTAAAACAGAATTTTAATTAGTTTTTATAGATTAAAAACTCCAATATAGAGATTGAATTCTACACCGATAACCCTACTGTAAACTTGGAATTTTATTGCAGATCTGGGTTCTACATAATTTTGTGAATCCAACGGTATATTATATGCTAAATTTGGCCAAGTAATTAATTTTCTATGAATTTCGCAAGTTTAAATACAAATCTGTCAATTAAATCTATTCCTAATCAAGATCGCGCCAAGTGGCAGAACCCCATTGGGCCAGCTAGGCGAAGCGGCGCTGACGCGGCAGGCAGACACGGCGGCCACGCGGCGCAACGCTACTGGCGCATACCCCTTCGCTTTAAACTTCTAATCCTCACTGTCCATCCTAGATCCAACGGCTAAGAGCAAGGACATGATCACCTCCCTGGCTGGCGGCGGCGACTGGCGGCGGTTGGGCACTACGGTGGTCGGCGTCGGCGTCCGTGTTCTTCGGTGAGGGTGAAGCAGTCACGGATGATCGCCTCCTCCTCGCGGTCCCGCTCGTAGCCTCAGGTACGATCTTCTCTTCCCCGAGCGGTGGCGGTGGCTGCTCCTTCTCCGCAGCTCCGGCGAGCAATCCGTGGTGGTGCGCTGCGGTAAACAGAGGGGGAAATGGGTGAGTCGACATTGTCGATCGAGAGGTTCAATCTAGGGAAGGAATCAGGGGGAGGGATGCTCCTGTTGTCGACTTCGTTGGCTTACCGAGGCCAGCGGCGGCTCGAGCCCGCGGAATCGGAGGGAGGCTAGGGTTTTGAGGGTTTGGGAATGGAGGAGAGGGTCGCGCGGCTGAGTCTTTATATGCAGCCTAGGGGAAGTCCTGGCTGGACACGAAGACGGGGAAGAAGCGTGGCCGGCGCAGACTCTGGTTCTTGTCTGGGAGAAAGGGAGGGATGACAGGTGGGGTCCGGGTGTCGGCGGGAGCGGCAGCGCGGGCTGGCGCTGGGCTGTGCTGGCGGCTGCTAGTGCTAGGCGACGCGCGCGTGTTAGTGGGCTGGCACGGTCGGCCCAGTAGGTTAGACAGTAGGGATTTTTTTTGTATTATTCTTTTTCCAGTTCTGTTTTACTTATTCTCTAATAACTTTTGCATAGACAATCCAAACTTAGTGAAACCTATTTCCAAATTTTTGTAAAAATGAGGTGGTCCTCATAGGGTCACAGATTATTATTTTTACAAAGTTTTTAGAAGGATCAAGCATGAATACATCCTTATTGCTCACATAGGGAAAAATCTTTATTAGGGTTTTGGTAGGTTTTGTTGTTAGGGTTTTGTTGCAAATTCATTTGTAGGATGCAATGATGCAAGGATGATGCATGCCACTAATAACATCCTATTATAAAAATCTGGGATGTTACAAACCTACCCCCCTTAAGAAGAATCTCGTCCCCGAGATTCGGGCTGGCTAGAAAATAGGTGTGGGTGTTCTGCCTTCAAGTCTTCTTCACGCTCCCATGTGGCTTCTTCCTCGGAGTGGTGGTTCCATTGTACTTTGCAGAATTTTATAGTCTTGGTGCGGGTAACCCTTTCGGCTGTTTCCAGTATTTTGATGGGTTTTTCCTCATAGGTAAGGTCATTCTCCAATTGAACCTCATCTAGGGGAACGGTATCTCTTAGCGGTGTTTCGGCCATCTCCGGGTGACACTTCTTTAGTTGTGACACATGAAACACATCATGAACAGTCAGTCCCTCTCGTAACTCCAACTGATAAGCAACTTCTCCTCTACGGGCCAGAACCTTATATGGACCTATGAATCGTGGGGCTAACTTACCCTTGCTTCCGAACCTCTTAACTCCTCGCAGGGGTGAAACTCGGAGATATGCACGGTACCCTATTTTATAAGCCACATCTCTGCGTTTGGAATCAGCGTAACTCTTTTGTCGGGATTGGGCTACCTTTAGCCTATCCTGAATCTGTCGTACCTTTTCTTCGGCATCCTTTATCAATTCAGGTCCAAAAAGACCACGTTCACCAACTCCATTCCATAACAGCGGAGTCCTACACTTCCTGCCATACAGAACTTCAAACGGAGCCATCTTGATACTTGTCTAGTAGCTGTTGTTGTATGAGAACTCATCATACGGCAGGTTATCGTCCCAACTGGATCCATAGTCTAGTGCGCAAGCTCTCAACATATCTTCCAGAAACTGGTTCACCCTTTTCGTTTGGCCATCTATCTGAGGGTGGAAGGCAGTACTGAATTCTAGTTGGGTTCCAAGAGACTCATGTAGCTGTCACCAAAATTTTGAAGTGAACTGGGTGCCTCTATCTGATACAATCCCCTTAGGAACACCATGCAGACTTACAATTCTTGACATGTATATCTTAGCAAGCTTAGCACTTGTATATGTGGTCTTTACGGGAATGAAGTGAGCCACCTTGGTAAAGTGGTCCACCACTACCCAGATAGAATCAAATCCAGAACGAGTCCGGGGCAATCCCGTGATGAAATCCATGCCTACCTTATCCCACTTCCAGTCGGGTATAGGTAGTGGTTGAAGTAATCCGGCCGGTTTCTGATGCTCGGCCTTAACTCTATTGCATACATCACACAGAGAAATATATTCGGCAATTTCTCTTTTTAGGTTATTCCACCAAAATCTATCCTTCACATCCATGTAAATCTTCGTGTTACCTGGATGAATTGAGTAAGGTGAGTCGTGAGCTTCTTGTAAAATCAACTTCCTGATTTCGGGGTCATTGGGAACGCACAAACTCTTCCCATACCAAAGGGTCCCTTGTTCGTCCAGACGAAACTCTTTTGCCTTTCCTTCACTTATCTGGACTCTTATTTCCTCCAACTCTTTATCTCCCTTTTGTGCTTCCTTGATTCTCTCTTGAAAGTAGACACTATTTCCATAGTCGCTACGTGTCCTTTCGGAACTATTTCTAGCCTGAGGTCCTTTAATTTCTTGCATAAATCCTCTGGAAGTTCCCCTGCGGTAAGTCCATTCACATAAACCTTACGACTTAAGGCATCGGCCACCACATTTGCCTTTCCGGGGTGGTACTATAAATCCAAGTCATAATCCTTAATTAGTTCAAGCCATCTTCTTTGTCTCATATTCAACTCCTTTTGGGTGAAGATGTACTTCAAACTCTTATGATCTGTGAACACATCACAATGTTTGCCCATGAGGTAGTATCTCCATACCTTGAGTGCATGTACCACAGACGCAAGTTCCAAATCATGGGTGGGGTAGTTGTGTTCATGGTTCTTAAGTTGTCGAGAGGCATAGGATACCACTTTCCCATCTTGCATCAATACACTTCCAAGTCCTTGTCGAGAAGCGTCACAATAGACTTGAAAATCCTTTTGGATATCAGGCAAACACAGAATTGGTGCCATTACGAGGCGTTTCTTTAACTCCTGAAAGCTTGCTTCACATGCTTCGGTCCATAGGAATTTCTTTTCCTTCTTCAACAGTTTCGTCATGGGTTTCGCTATTTTGGAAAAAAATTCAATAAACCTCCAGTAATACCCCGCGAGGCCCAAGAAACTCCGAATATCTCCCACATTCTTAGGTGACTCCCATTCAGTCACGGAAGCTACCTTACTAGGATCTACGGCAACTCCTTTTGCCGACACCACATGACCGAGGAATCCTACTTCCTTTAACTAGAATTCGCATTTGCTGAATTTGGCATACAACTTGTGTCCTCTTAGTTTTCCATAATTAGGCGCAGATGTTTCTCGTGTTCTTTTTTATCCTTGGGAGTATATGAGTATATCATCTATGAATACCACGATAAACTTGTCCAAATATTCCATGAACACCTTGTTCATCATGGTCATGAAGTATGCTGGGGCATTGGTTAGACCAAAAGACATCACGGTGTACTCATACAATCCGTATCTTGTGGTGAATGCTGTTTTGGGCACATCCTGTTCTCGAATTTTTAGCTGAAAGTAGCCTGATCGTAGATCGATCTTTGAGAACACACTGGCTCCCTTTAACTGGTCAAACAAGTCATTGATGTTAGGCAGAGGGTATTTATTCTTGATTGTCACTTCATTCAACGAGCGGTAGTCGACAACCAGCCTCTTGGTTTTATCCTTCTTTTCCACGAATAGGACGGGTGCTCCCCAAGATGACGCGCTGGGTTGGATGAATCCCTTGTCCAATTGTTCCCTAAGGTGTTTCTTGAGTTCCTTTAACTCGTCCACATCCATCTTGTACGGTCTCTCTGCTATCGGCCCTGTGCCCGGCATCAAGTCAATGAGGAACTCGATATCACGGTCGGGAGGCATTCCGGGTAACTCCTCCGGAAAGACATCTGGGTATTCCTTTACAATGGGTACATCCTCCAAGCTAACCCCTTTAAGAGAGTT
The DNA here is from genome assembly GCA_916181665.1 of Avena sativa. Lineage (NCBI taxonomy): Eukaryota > Viridiplantae > Streptophyta > Magnoliopsida > Poales > Poaceae > Avena > Avena sativa. The sequence continues at coordinate 104,222,496 of OV702282.1, forward strand.
CACCATGACTTCCTTAAGTGCGAAATTTGACTTGATGCGAATCCTCTTCCCTTCTGGTGTTGTGAGCATGACAGTTCTTTTGGCACAATCTATGACTCCTTCATATTCGGTCATCCAATTCATTCCCAAGATTATGTCTACTCCTTGTGACTCCAGAACTACTAGACTTGTGGGAAAGATGTGTGTCCCAATCCTTAGTTCTAATCCCCGGCAACCGGAGTTTGCCACTATTTCTCCCCCAAGAGAACTTACCCTTAGAGGAAAGTTTATAGTCTCCGTAGGTATCTTGCCTCTATCCACAAATACCCTTGATATGAATGAATGCGATGCACCAGTATCAAAAAGAACAACTGCGGGAATAGAATTGAGCTTGAACTTACCAATCACGGAGTCTGGTGTGTCACAAGCATCCTCCATAGAGACATGATTCACCGTGGCTTTGACAAACGGATTTGGCTTCTTCCCGTTTCCATGGTTGTGTCCATTTCCATTCCCATTGCCATTGCCGTTCTTATCGGGGCAAGTGGTTGCATAGTGCCCTGTCTTATTGCACTTAAAGCATGTCACCTCACTGAGATCCTTTCCATTGTTGCCATTCCCATTGCGGTTTTTATGCCCATTGTGTTTGTAGCCGCCATGGTGATGACCGTTATGGTTGTGGCCATTATTGTTATAAGGTGGTGGTGAGGAAGTGCGCTGCTTCTGGTATGGAACAGAGTGCTTGTGAGGGTTAGATTTCCTCTTGCGGTTTTCTATGCTCTTTCTTTTGGATTCAACCACAATGGCTCTGTCCAGGAGTTCCTGAAAGTTGTAAAATTTCTGAGCCACAAGCTGAATGGATATCTCATCATTGAGTCCTCTTAAGAACTCCTCCCGCCTCTTGGCATCAGTGGAAACATCATCGGGTGCATAACGGGCTACCTTGTTGAAAAGCTCACCATACTCGGTGACAGAATGGTGCAGCTGGTGTAGGTCGCGAAAATTCGCGCCTTTTCAGAGTCATGACACCAGCAGCCACATGATGAGTGCAAAATGCTAACTCAAACTGATCCCAAGTGATAGCATCAATATCCGGGTGGGTGACTTGGTAGTTATCCCACCATTCTGCAACAGGTCCTTCAAGCTGGTGTGCGGCATAACGTACCCTGTCGGCTCCGACAGATTGCACGGTGTCTAGCTTCTTGTTAATTGTACGGAGCCAGTCATCTGCGATGATTGGTTCAGCGCTGCTAGTGAAGGTAGGTGGGTTCAACCTCAAAAACCGAGTCAAGCAATCCTGTTGAGGTGGTGGCGGAGGTGGCGGTGGTGGCGGGTTGTTGTTGTTGTTTTGCATGTTCTGAGTGAGCAGTTGGATCAGCTGGTTCTGAGTGTCCAGGAGTTGTGCAATTTCCGGAGGAATTTCAGTGTTCGCACATCTTGGCGGCATCTGTAGGGTTTGAGAGAAGGGTTAAGAAATAGAGAGAAAGACTAAGTAGTAAACTCCTACCCTTATGAAAACACACCAAGCACACAAGACACAACTTAACACAAAAATCATCCAAGTTTAACTAAACCAAAATGTCTTGGTATTTATTACAATCGCGAGTAACGTTCTACTATAGAATTAAAGGTGGTCCAACTATTACACATCTTCCACGCCTTCCTCATCCTCGTCCTCGAACGAGTAGCCTTCCTGCTCTAGGGTTGTCTTGTACAACTCCATCTCCTTCGTGGTGGCTTCTAGCTGCTCCTGAAGTCCCTCCTTCTCGCTTGGTAGCTCCTCCACTAGACTTGACTTCTTCGCGGCTTCAAGTTGCTTTGCCAAGTCCCTCTTGGAAGCACGCACATCATTGATTATCTTGCAAAGGCCTTCAGTTTGCACTTCAGTTCCGTCGATCTCCTGCTTGAGTTCCCTAATCCTCTTGTTTTTATTTATCACCCTCTTCTCTTGGTTAGCAAACTTATTCTCTTGGTCCTGGAACTTTATCTCTTGGAGCTTCATTGCCTCCTCCTGCTGCTTGATCATTTCCTCCTTCTCCTTGATGAGGGCGCATAGCTCGTCGTTCTTTAACATCTCGAGGAAGCTACCCTTTTCAAGGTCATGGACGTGGCACTCCAAGTCTTGATATTGGGTCCTTCGGCGCTTGGTAGAAGTCCTTTCCTCAAAGGTTAACTCCATGGGAATTCCTTCCTCATCTCGTCTTCCGAAGAGGCCGCGCGCAGTGTCCTTGGAGAACCTCATGATGACGTCCACATAGGCGACCGGTGAGCTTATGCAAGCTGATGCTAAGGGCCTTCTCCTTGGAATCGCTAACAATGTGGATTGCTATGTCTTCCTCCGGGTTCTTGCCTCGCTCTTTTCCTGGCTAGATGACTTTGACTCCCCAACAGCCGTCCTTGTGGAGTTTCTTCATTATGCTCCCCTGGATTGTTGGGAGGGGAAGGTCCAAACGTGTGCAAAGGTCCATGAGGCATCCACCAAAGCGAAGGGGCTTGATGTCCGCGACGGTGTCGTAGAGGAAGCTTGTCATCTTTAAGTTAGAAGAATGAAAAATTAGATACCTAAGTAGAGGAAAGCAGATACTAGAACTGCGGAAAATAACATAGTAGAAAAAACAAGTAAGGCACATAAGTTAGAGGTGGTTCCAATCCGAGGGTCACGTCCTACAGGCAACGATGTGCTCTGATACCATCTGTAGTGACCTTGGATCAATAAAGATCCTAAGTCCCTGTGATTAACATGCTAGTCCCTTGATCAATATCTAGCACTCACAGTCGATGAATATCATGTAAAACACAGTCTTTATTACACGGAGAATCTAGAGTATGAATTTATTACAAATTTGCTTAGCATAAGGCTAGCTCAAATAACAGCGGAAACATAAAAGCGGCTTGAGGCCATCAATGCCCCAGGCTTGTCGAGTGTAGACTTGTGATCCCTACGCACCTTTCAATCTTCGGATTCTGCACATAAATCGTGCAACCAACAAGTTGGGTCAATACTTTGAATGTATTGGCAAATTACATCAAGGAAAGAAAAGACTATATCTACATGCAAGGCAAGTTTAGGCTGTGGAGTTCTTTTTCTCAAAGCTAGTTTTTCTTAAGTAGAGAGAAGAAGAGAAGATTTTCCCTACATTGTAAACATTTGCTTAGATAAAATAGGGTCGAATGGCACACGAGGATATTACTCACCAAGTGTCTAAACAACCAAACACTTGGATATTACTCACCAAGTGTCACTTGGATATTACGCACCAATTTCCCAAAAACCCACCCATTCGCGATATTACTCACGCCATGGGGGTTTTTAAAACTTTGTTTAGAAAAGAGAGAGGAAGATCCTTCAGAGGCTCCATCCTTCAGATGCTCAATGTTGTTCTGTTTCCGTGAACACGGCTGATCGATCATATTGCAATACTCTCGAGAGTTTGTGCACTTTACCCACAATCCATGATCAAGTCCTTTTACAGACAAGACCATGGCGAGGCTTTCCCTTAGTAGCCCCTCTACCTTCTGGATCCAACCGTGCCAAGAACCTCCAAATGTTGGTACCCAGGTGAGGTTTCCCACTAAGTACTAGGCCAAGACAGAGCCCATATGTATTGTGGTTGCACTGGAAGCTTCTGAATTCTGAAACATGGCAGACTTCTTTGATTCTTGGGCGGCCGTCCTCCACCAAAATCTCACTCGTTGTCCCGACAACCATTCCGCCCAGAAGAAAACTTAGTTTTACTTTGAAGTGGATTTGAGAAGAAAAATTTGCTCAAGAGAGCCTTTATACTTAGAAAAAATAATTGTCTTTCGAACCCCCCAACGGTACTTGTATATATAGCATAGCAAGCAATACTTAGCAAAAACATGGGTAACCTATAGGAGGGGAAATCCTAAGTATAGATCTACTCATGGCATACTACAAAATCATTGCACTTGCAAAACAATACTAAGGAAAAATTCTACTAGAACATCCTACACATGCATACTACAGAATTTTGAAGATCACATGCATAGAATCAAAACTGGGACAAAAATTATGAACAAGTGGTGTAACTTGCCTTGATCCGAGCAGCACTCTACACAATAGCACTCCTTAGCGCACTCCGAACAATCTAACGAATCACAAACATAGATCTGATCACAACTTGCACAAAATATGCCACAGAGATAACATGCATGCATGCAACATGGTATTTATGCAAGATTGTTTTTCTAAATTGACCAAGGTAGCATAATTGGATTGCAATTGTGTTAGGGATGTTATTAGTTTTGATTTCCCATAGGTTTAAAATAATTTGGGTCATTAATCTAATTCATAGGTTTATTAGGAGATCCAACCATCTAATTAGCCCCAAAACAAATCTAATGCTCTTCAGCAAGGTTCTACAATTTTTTTAGTAGGTGTTGTGGAAACAAAGTCATCACAACAAGAATCAACTAAAACAGAATTTTAATTAGTTTTTATAGATTAAAAACTCCAATATAGAGATTGAATTCTACACCGATAACCCTACTGTAAACTTGGAATTTTATTGCAGATCTGGGTTCTACATAATTTTGTGAATCCAACGGTATATTATATGCTAAATTTGGCCAAGTAATTAATTTTCTATGAATTTCGCAAGTTTAAATACAAATCTGTCAATTAAATCTAGTCCTAATCGAGATCGCGCCAAGTGGCAGAACCCGATTGGGCCATCTAGGCGAAGCGGCGCTGACGCGGCGAGCAGACGCAGCGGGCAGACACGGCGGCCACGCGGCGCAACGCTACTGGCGCATACCCCTTCGCTTTAAACTTCTAATCCTCACCGTCCATCATAGATCTAACGGCTAAGAGCAAGGACAGGATCACCTCCCTGGCTGGCGGCAGCGACTAGCGGCGGTTGGGCGCTACGGTGGTCGGCGTCGGCGTCTGTATTCTTCGGTGAGGGTGAAGCAGTCAAGGATGATCGCCTCCTCCTCGCGGTCCCGCTCGTAGCCTCAGGTACGATCTTCTCTTCCCCGGGCGGTGGCGGTGGATGCTCCTTCTCCGTAGCTCCGGCGAGCAATCTGTGGAGGTGCGCTGCGGTAAACAGAGGGGGAAACGGGTGAGTCGACGTTGTCGATCGAGAGGTTCAAGCTAGGGAAGGAATCAGGGGGAGGGGGTGCTCCTGTTGTCGACTTCGTCGCCTTACCGAGGCCAGCGGCGGCTCGAGCCCGCGAAATCGGAGGGAGGCTAGGGTTTTGAGGGTTTGGGAACGGAGGAGAGGGTCGCGCGGCTGAGTCTTTATATGCAGCCTGGGGGAAGTCCTGGCTGGACACGGAGACGGGGAAGAAGCGTGGCCGGCGCAGACTTTGGTTCTCGTGGGGGAGAAAGGGAGGGATGACAGGTGGAGTCCGGGTGTCGGCGGGAGCGGCAGCGTGGGCTGGCACTGGGCTGTGCTGGCGGCTGGTAGCGCTAGGCGACGCGCGCGCGTTAGTGGGCTGGCACGGTCGGCCCAGTAGGTTAGACAGTAGGGTTTTTTTGTATTATTCTTTTTCAATTCTGTTTTACTTATTCTCTAATAACTTTTGCATAGACAATCCAAACTTAGTGAAACCTGTTTCCAAATTTTTGTAAAAATGAGGTGGTCCTCATAGGGTCACAGATTATTATTTTTACAAAGTTTTTAGAAGGATCAAGCATGAATACATCCTTATTTCTCACGTAAGGAAAAATATTTATTAGGGTTTTGGTAGGTTTTGTTGTTAGGGTTTTGTTGCAAATTCATTTGTAGGATGCAATGATGCAAGGATGATGCATGCCACTAATAACATCCTATTATAAATAACTGGGATGTTACAAACGGTCTCTTGTTCATGGAATAAGTGGATTGTTTACCTTACACACTTTGCTTAAAGCAGTTATCTATTGCTTGCAACTTAATACTGGAGGGGGTTCGGATGATAACCGGAAGGTCGATTTCTAGTCATAGATGCAGTTGGATGGCGGTCTATGTATCTTTTTGTATTGCCCAATTGAATATTATGGGATCATGAATGTCTAGTATTGCATTGTTATGCCTTGCTCAGTCCTGTCAATTGCCCTGCTGTAATTTATTTACCCAACATGCCATGTTTGTTTCTTATGGAGAACACCTCCAGTGAACTATGGACTCCGGTACAATCTTTACCATTGATACATCTTCCACTGTTCCTCTTTACTTTCTTAAAACCACTATTATCTTCCACGCCATATAGTTAATACTGTGTTACAGCAACTGGTGAGATTGACAACCTCACTGTTCGTTGGGGCAAAGTCTTGAGTTTGTGTTGTGCAGGTTTCCAAGTTGCTAGCAACACCTTTGAGACGTTTCCTTCCTCCTACTAGTGCGATAACCTCGGTTTCTTACTTAGGGAAGACTTTTCTTCTGTGCTCTTCACACCTTGCTCTTGGGGTTTCCCGACGAAGCTCTATCAGGTGCCATCAATGATCTAAAGCTACTGCATGTTAGGTAAAACCTTTAGAAACCCTAGGAAAATCAGATCTAGGCATTTAGGGTTGATTTGTATTTTCAAAAGGATTTAAATCAAGGTGCCAATTCTATATTTGGGCATAAATGAATAAAAAACAGAGGGGTCATGGGCTTGGAGCGGGGGTTAAATGGGCCAGAGGGGCATATTTGTCCCATGGCGCGCAGTGCGATGCACGAGAGAGCGTTGGTCAAACCGCCAAGACTGTCCCAGGCGCCAGCAACTCAGGAAAGCGAAGGGGTACCGATATTTAGGGCTATAGGATTAGAGAGAGATGGACGGGCAGGACGCGTCATCCTCCTCGTGACAGACACGGCGGAGGACAAACCCTAGCGGCGGTCGGGGAGCGGTGAGGTGCTCACCTGAGGGCACGGGAGGCGTCGGGGAAGGGTGGAGGCAACGCGGTCGACTACGGCGACTCCAGGGGTGGGTAACACGAATCTGTTTGCTTCCGAAAAACAACTCGTGTGATGGCACCCAAACGGATCTCATCAGAGCTCGCCGGAGCTGCACTCGGGGTTCCTTCATGTTGAAAAGAAGGCCAGGGGTAGAACCATAAGAGAAAGGGGAGTTCCGGAGAGTGACATGCAGAGCCAGGGGAGCAAGGGAGGGGAGGCTACGCTCGATTTTTGCTCGAGGCCGAAGCTTGCTTTTCTTCCTTCTCGTGGGCATGGAAGAGCAAGGGGGAGGGAGTAGAGCTCTGGAGGGGTAAGTGGGAGAGAAAGAGAGGGAAAATAAGCAGTAGGGGGTGTTGGGGTAGCTCCTGGCTTTATAAACCAAAGAGGAGGTCTTGGGGTGGACTAGGTCCATGGAGAGCAATGGGGAGGGGTAGAAACCAGGGTAGGTTGCTGTGGGAGAGGGTAAATGGTTTCTAGTCAAGTGGTATGGCAGGGGGAGGAGGGTAGCTTCTGTGATTTAAAGAGGTACAAGAATAGATATAGATATGGTGTCTCCTCCTTCTTATAAGCACTAAGGGACAAGGGAGGGGGTGCTACAGGGTTGCTACAGTGCAACACAACCAGAGGAGTGAGTTTTGTGATGTACAAGCTTGGTTGACCAAGTTGGAGCAGGTTTGGTGGGGTTTAAAGGTGTGAGTTTGAATGCTGTCATAAATTGGTCAACATGGTGTTTATGAAGCAAGTCTAAGAATTTTCTTTGGCAAGAAGGGGAAATTGTAATGGTGTGTAGATAGGGTCAATGCATAACTCTAGGATTTGTTTGAGATTTTTCAAATGATTTAAAGTACACTTAAAACCATTTATTCAAATAGTGCAGAAGTGGTTTCTAGAAGCTATTTTGATATTTTTACATTTTACAAGGTTGGTTTTTAAGGTGAGATTGTCCTAACTACCATATCACATATTGGAGAATTTTCTTGGAATTTATTTGGATATAAAATTATTTTTAAAATTATTATTCCTTGGTTCTTCCATTTAAGAAAAAGGGCAAAAATAAATAATAAATGATCTGAAAAATATTTATTTTTGAGTTGGGAAGATAGGATATGATAATTAGACATCAATTGTGCCTTGATTTGGCCAAGTAGTTTGGATAAAAACAAAATTTCCTTTGTAGGAAGGGTTTTGAAGATTTTTGCAAAGAGTGGAAATTAAAAGGATTTAGGTTCCAAATAATTATGGGAATTATTTGGCAATTGATTATATCCATGGGGATGATGTCAACTTGAGTTATACATCATTGGCAACCTTGGGTTTTGCAAAGCAAGAGGGAATTAGAAGAGAACAAGGATTACAGGATTTAGGACATCAATGTTTTATACCACCTAAACAAGGTTGGATTAGTGAGCTCAGAGCTCACCATGATGCAAGGTATAGGTGGATGGTTAGACCAAGTTATATAGATGATAATCGGAGCAAGAGTTTGTCTTGGTTCTATTTGAGGTGTTCTAAAAGTGATGGTAACTTTGTTGAAAATAAGGCTGCCATAACACATGCACCATGAAGCCTCATAAACCATGTGGGTTTAAGAAGAACAAAGCTCCAATGGAAACAAGTGAAGTATGGATTGATATACCATGGTTAGTAGATCATAACCATGCAGAGAGTTGGTCAAGGTAGGTAGCACATGTATCTGAGCTTCTGCCAAAGTAGGCAAAATGATAAGATTTGTAGAAAAGATTATTTTCTTGTCTAAAAATTATCAAGGATGAGTGGGTCCAAGAATGGTTTAGCCACAGGAAATAGTGAGATTTGGTATTACTAGTGATGCACTACGAGATGTTTAAAGTACATTCTCAAGAATGCGCACATATTCTAGTAGGTGGAGTTCCAAAGATTGAATCTAGTTATTGATTCCAGACTTAGCCAATTTAGCAGATTTGTGGATTTGGACTAGTATGCAAGAGGGAAACATTTGGGGAGGATGCAAGGGTTTATTATTATCATCAAGTGTATGATGTATAAGGATAGATTGGGTAGAGGGGATTCCTGCTTGTATTTGGTCTTTGATGAGTTGGATGCTAATACACAAGATTAGCTCAGGATAGATCTGCTTAAGTGGATTAGAGGGTCACTTAGGATAGATCCATCTTAGGAGGCTTGGTTTAAGATTTGGGAATCTTAACCATTGGTGTGATCCTAAGGTATGAGCTCCTAGATTATCTCACTCTAGTTCCTAAGCAAACAAGGCAATCAACAGATCAAGGCAAATCATCAGACAGAAGATCTAGGCAAATCATGAGGCAGCAGATCAAGGCAACTCATCTTGCTAAACAATCAAATACTACTGAGGTTATCATAAAGCCTAGCTTGAGGTAAGCATGGGTGTTTTGAAGAGATTGTGATTGGAAGTAAGATAAGGTCCTCTTGGTATTACTACCAAGATCAGAATGAAAGGGTTTAAGAAAAGGTTTTGGAAAACCTATAGATAAGAGTAGTTGAATGCTCTGTCTTGAAAACATAAGGAGATTATATATAGGTCTCCATAGTTTTGTAAAAGAGAAGCTAGTAAAATATTCTGTTGTTTCAAAGTCATCTTGGCTCAGGTTTTGCCAGAACTTTTGAGAATATGAAAGATGAGCCAAGACATTATTTTTGTAAAATAGTTTTTTCAATTGAGGTTGAGGTAAGGAGTATATTATCTAATACACAATCAGAGGTATTCACAAAAAAACAAGTAAGCAAATATTGCAACATTGAATTGTTCCCCCTGATTTTTGCCTTTTGGATAACAAATCAGGGTTGTTGAAATTGGGATGTTACATAGTCCTGCAAAGGTATAGAGAAATCTACAACATACTTGTATTCCTCACTAACATAAATATAAAATAGTATGTAGTTCATAAAACTTCCTTATAGTAGTGGATGAACTAAAGAGAGGAGTTCACAATTTCCTCAGAGAGAAAAAGAATAGAAACAAGGAGAAGGTTAAGGGTACTATAAGAAAAATACCAAGGGAGCTAAGGGTTGCCCAATACTGCCTTTAATTGTCTACCAGGGCACTAAAAGGTGTGATAATTCCATCAACATGATTGAAACGCCAAGCTGAATGTTCTTCGACAATAAATTATTGTCAAGCATTATTCCTAAGGACAAATAGAAATATAACCATCAGGATTTAGGAGCAATGAGAAATGTAAGTACACGTACTGAAAATATATATCTTTGTATTTCCCTATTGAATGGTTGATTTCATTATTATAATAAAAGAAGGATGAGGATTAAAATATCATAATTGTCCTGCTCATCTGTAACATGTTAGGACTAGCTCTAAGCTGGAGCACTACAACAAAGAATTTCATAAAAAGAAAAATAGTGCCTCAACTGCAATGGAGGATAATGACTAGGAGAACAGGTAGAACAACTATGCAATAGTTTTTCCTGGTGACAACTCAAATATGCTATCTCAAGAACCTTGTCTCTAGAAAAATTCCATCGGAGGTCCCATGACAGATGTTGAGAAGATGCAGCACACAATAAATATAGTAAGATAGATTACACACTCCAGATGACATATGTCAAAATTTAGAAAATGACATCGAATAAGGACTCAACAGTAGCTACAGAGAATACGTTAAGACAGTAGGACTTTCTATTATAGAATCAATGGAAATCCTTAAGTTTTATATGGAGTCAGAGAAAGATAGAGTAGTTAGATTAATAGAAAAAAGAGGTCTCAACAAAAATTATGTTCCTGCATCATGTTCATTAGCACAAGATTTCCAAATGAATAGGATAGGGTATTTCTATATGTGAAATAGAATCCAAATGCAAAAATTTGTCTTCTAAAAAGGGAAATATTGAATGAATAGAGCGTAAATTCTGAAACTTTGGTATTTCTTTTTCTTTCGGACAAGATAATTCTCGTAGCGAGAATGGGATTTCTACAACGATCGAAAACCCCTCAAGTAGAATCTGAGAATAAAACTCAGAATAAAAACCAATTTTGTAATCCAACAATCGTTCTTGGTTAGGATGATTAATCGAGTTAATCCAAAAACAACTCTAACAGTTTTGATGCATCAAAACAAAATGAAGACACGAGAATCCATGCTGTCAAGGTATGATACAATAAGGATGATTGTTGCAAGTTTAATGGTGCTATCTTTTTTAGTATGCATCTGCCAATCAGGTAGACGATACCAATGTTGAATCTGCAGCAAAAGGATAGGAGCACGCAACTTCACCAATGATAGAAGACTAGGCTTTAAAGGTAGGCACTCATTTAGTACAAAATAAATAAATTATTCTGCACTGAAATAAATAGATATTTCTGATGACCGACATTCATAATATATATATTAACTAAGAACTAATATAAACTTTTGATTGTAGGAGGCTGTTGAAGGAGATAGAAACAACCAGACTGCCTCTCATGAAGAAGCAGCAGCAGAAACAAGCATAGTCTGCTCTGACACAACCAACAGTCAAGAGAGGGATAAACAAGAGGAACAACAGATATATGACAAAGATGAAGAGAAGAAAGAAAAAGACAGTGGATTTGTATAAACAAAAGAAGATTTACAAATAGATAGTACCAATCTGACAGTAGAAAGTCATGTGCGGTAGATAGAACTTATATTATCAAATTAATTTTTTAAACAATTTAATTCTTTTGTAAATATAGCATGTTACTACCGTGTGAAACAAGTGATGATGCACTTGGAAAAATAGAGTTTGCTTTAGATATTAGAAAATCTGGGTGTAACACAAGGAATAAATAAGTATGAACGAATATGGTTACCATAGTACATCTTAGTCAGTCTGCTACTTACACTACAAATTCAAACAAAATGTGTCACTAGTCCAACACGACTGTTGAACCAATGCACTGCCTTATGTACTGTAATTGAACTGACATTCAACTATCATTCTAATGCACTACCTAACATTATTCATTTCACTGACTTTTTTGCACTTTATTTCTTCACACACTAACACTATTTTCTTTCCCCAGATACAGATAGTGGAGACCAAGAAAATAAGGCTAGCAGGCAAATACAATCGAATGGACCAAATTGTATAACCTGATATGCAAGTTTATAGAGAGAGAACTGTCAGAAGTTGAGACAACAAAAATAAAGTTATATAATGCAAACAATTATCATTTTGAACTTCACATTTGATACAGAACCATACTGTGTTCTAATAGGAACTCCTCCACTGTTGTGCAGATCTCGCGTTCTCTTGGAGCACGTCGAAACCATTGTAAATGCGCTACTGTATTACATATAAAGTTTTTTGAGAAAGAAAGGACTGATAGGGCATACAGGGGATGAAATGGCGTTAACTTATCTTGAAAAAAACTTATGATATCCAAGTGGATAAAGAAAATTATTCGTTACAGAGCAACTGTACTAAAGAAAAAGGAACTGAATCCAACATAATGTTTACATCACTTAATGGTTCTGGTACTAAACGAAAGTGTTTATACATTGAGAGCAAACTAGCAGTTGTTTTGCAGCAAAAACATAAAGACGGTAGAAGAAGTATGCATTGGGTAGAGTAGCTATTTAAATCAGTCACATCAGACCATATAGACAAATAAGTAGTAAGTGAAACAATAATGTTCTTTAAATTATATATTTCAACAAGTAGATAACATCGTAGTGCAGCTACAAAATCTTGAATATTCAATTTCTGAATGGGACAATATTTTAACAAATTAATTATAAATGCTCATGTAGAGAATGTTTCCTTTTCTCAGGGAACCTCCTAAGGGAAGTTCAAGTACAGTAGGTCATTGGTTCAAATTGAAAGTATATATTTTGGAGAAAAATTTCATAATTTAAGATTCATTGAGAGATCCAAGGGATGTTGATCTTGAAAAATTATGCTCACAATTATTCAGGAAAATAAAAAGATTGTGGAGCAAAGGTTTTGAAATAGTAGAAACAAAAGTCCAAATGTTGGATGGTTCTGAGGTAGTATATGAACACATGACTCTACAGGATAACAGGTATTGTTGATACATAACATAAAATTTGTTCTTACATTGAACTAATTTAATTATCTTTGTCCAGTTCTAACCGACTGACAAAAACTAAAATGAAAATATTATGCAGTTGTGAATGTGGATTCTTCATGCTCTATATGATAGAGAATAGCACCACAGATCATGTTCTAGAATTCACCAAAAAAGATATTTCGCATTACAAGGAACTGCTTCTGATGAGGATGCTAACATGAGACATCTTTTGCATAAATATAGAAGCAATAGATGATAGAATATTAGGTGATTCTTCACAAATATTTCGAGGACTATTAATCATACCACAATATGTTTTTTCATATCATTGTTACAATCACAAACATCGTAAAAAGAAGCAACTACAAATACTTATGCATTGAAAAACATTGACCAAAACCTGTTCTATAACAAAATACTACAATTTTCCTGATATCAGTGCGACAATGGCAGACATAAGTATTTACAAATTTCCAGCATCTACATGCCAATCCGATTATCAAGAGCTATTCACAAGAATAGATTTCCAAGACTTGACAAAACAAATATTGCTTGGAATTCAAGAGAAAGAAAATAGGATGTCGTAGAAATCAATGATACAACTGAAAGAAACATCGAAGAAAGAGATCTTCAGAGAAAGATATAGAAGAAATCCAAAAAGGTGCAAGATTTTGATGGAAGAACAAAAGAATTAAAAACCAGAAGAAAGACTTGTTTTCATTAAAGCTGAGTTTAAAGAAACAGGGGATGCAAGGAAAGTCTAGAAAAAAATAATCAACAATACACCAAAACCAGAGTACAGAGAGTAAGTGTAAAGTTTAACTTCATACATCAATATTTATCTCAATTAGCCTAGATCTAATTATTCGAATCTAAACTAACACCCCTGCAATACTAATCCTATTTTTTGTCTTGCAACATGAAAGTTTTTATCAAGACAACTGCATGCAATCAATCAAGAGAATTTACTCTGATATCTACTGCACATGAACTAGCAAACAACTTCAAAGAGAATGGATGGATACATAATGAATTTATAGATGCTGTCATCCACACATGGAAAACTTATGATGAGTTCAAATATATTTTCCAGGAAGGTAAAAGAGTAATCCTACCCACACAGGTAACACCAATATTAGATTTTACGAACAAAAACAAAAACTTTGTACCTGAAGACATTGCTCTCACCATTGAATACCTCATAGGAATAGACGGCCTTAAAAAGGCAAGCACGTGAGTTATTTTAAAAACAAGCATTAATTTTTATATTTAGTATTAAGATTCCTTGAAAAAATAAAACTTACCAAATCGTTAAAACTAACTTGAGTATTATATCTACTTCCATACACAAATATTATTAATGGTCCATTTCAAGAAATATTTTTCAGTTTATGTCCTAAATGGATCTGCTCGGAATCGAAAGGTGGAGATCCTTCGGATATAAGGACAATAAAAAGATGCATGATTACCAAAGTAACATAGGAGAAAATATGGTAAGACTGCTACCACATTAATACATAACTAGAAAACTTTCACTATAGTCAGAATGTTATTTGCCACAAAAGAAACTTATCACTACTTAATACCTCTCTTTTTAAATAATGTGACTGTAATGTTTCCATGTCCAGCTAAGAAGGTTTGAACAAGTGCTAGAGTGCATTTAAAAAGATAACACATGATATCTCATAATCGTATCTATAATTTTTGATGCTCCATGCTTGTTTTATATCAACTTTGTTATGTTTTATCTACACTTTGAGGTATTTTTAAACATTTTCTGTAACTAACCTATTGACAAGATGCCGCAGTGCCAGTTGCCTGTTTTCTGCTATTTTTGGATTCAAAAAATCTAGAAAAGAAATATTCTCGTAATTGAACGGGACAAAATCCAAAGTCAATATTTAACCCGACACGACATGGAGCACGAAGGAGAGACAGAGGAGGGAACCAGGGCGGCCACACCATACGGTGGCGCGGGCCCCCTATCCGCGCGACCACATGGTGTGGGCCCCCTGGCCCTCCACCGACCTTGCCCTTTCGCCTATTATACATCTCCCCGAGATGTAAACCTAACATGGATCAGATCTCCACAAAATGTTCCGCAGCACCGCCACCACCGAAGAGGAGATTTAGGGGACAAAAGTCTTTGTTCCGGCACCCTGCCGGGACGGATAATTGCCCCCAGAGCCATCTCCATTGACTCCACCGCCATCTCCATCACCGTTGCTGACTCCCATGATGAGGAGGGAGTAGTTCTCCCTCGAGGCTAAGAGCTCTATCGGTAGCTATGTGTTCATTTCTCTCTCTATGCGAGATCTTATTGTGGTCATGAGATTTGTAATCATGTAGATCTACTCTTCTACTCAAGTGCTTTAATTGTAATGTCCGGTTATCCCCACGTGTGTGAACGTGACAGTGTGCACACCATGTGGCACTTAGGCTAAAGATTACAAAAATAATTATCATGAGTTATATTTGGAGTTGGATGTCTCTATGAAATTGTGGTGTTTGTTGGAACCGTCTAGCGCTCAAGGTGATAGTGTGGGGTTATCTAGATGGGGAATGCGAACTTTAAGGAGTTCTTTTGTAGCTCTACTGTTGATTAGAGTTGTCCAACCGGAGAGTAGTTTAGAGTAGAATAATGAAGAGAAGATATTTATATGAGAGTGTCCACTAGTGAAAGTATGATCCCTAGGCTTTGTTTCTAAGCATTGAAACACCGTTTACAACTAGTCCTACTACATGTTTGCTTGCTTCCATCTTTATTTCAGATTGCCTTTAGTCTCTTCCTCCCTACCAAGCTCTTTTCTGGCACCATTGTCTTATAATCATCCATACTACTTGTATTTTACTATCTCTTCGCCGAACTAGTGCACCTATACACCTGACAAGTGTATTGGGTGTGTTGGGGACACAAGAGACTTCTTTTATCTTGATTGTAGGGTTTCTTGAGAGGGATACCTTTTACCACTTCCTCCCTGAGTTCGATAAACCTTGGGTGATCCACTTAAGGGAAGCTTGCTGCTATTCTACAAACCTCTGCACTTGGAGGCCCAACACTGTCTACAAGCATAGAAGTGTGCTTATACATCAAGCTCTTTTTTGGCGCCATTGCCTGGGAGGTAAGGTAAAAGGTACTCACATCCTCTGGCTACTAAGCTATCTTCTAGTACTATTGCTGGTGTGTGAGTGCTCAAAGTTATTTCCTTTAGATTATGCAATTATATCTTTTTGTTTCTTGTTTTTATTTTCACTAGTTAGGCTTAATGGAAAACAACAAAAAAATTAGATAGCTTTCTAGTATTTATCTTGAGTTAGGACATGAAGTGTTTGAAGAGAAAATTAAAAAACCTATGGAACTTTATTTTCATGCTAATAGCAATGTTATTAGTATGAATTCTTTGACCACTATTATTGCTAATGCTATGGAAACATCTAAGCTTGGGTAAGCTAGTTTTTATGAAAATGATCTTTTTAGTTCCCCAGCTTTAGAGGAGAAAATTTGGTTTGATGATACTTTACCTCCAATATATTATGATTACAATGATGAATATGATATTTTCAGTCCACCTACTATTGAGGAGAAAATTAATTATGATTATAATATACCTCCTATATTTGATGATTATGGCGATGAGAATAATAATGATAGCTATTTTGTTGAATTTGCTCCCACTACAATTAATAAGAATTACTATGCTTATGTGGAGAGTAATAATCATTTTATGCATGTGGCTCATGATAAGAATGTTTTATGTGATAGTTATATTGTTAATTTTATTCATGATGCTGCTGAAAGTTATTATGAGAGAGGGAAACATGGTCTTATGCATCTTAAAAATATTATGTTTCCCCTCTTTATGTTGAAATTTTTGAAGTTGCACTTGTTTTGCCTTCCTATTTGCGTACAAGATCCCTATGCATAGGAATCTGGTTTAGACTTAAATTTGTTTTATATTTTTTTTCTTTATGCTCTCTTTTACTTCAAATTCATATTTCTTATGTGAGCATCTTCTCAAACTATCAATGCCTAACTTAAAGGCGTTAAAGAAAAGTACTTCTTGGGAGATAACCCAATAGTTTTATTGAGTCTTGGAAGTTATTACTTCTGTAATAACCTCTCCTTATCATTTTTGTTTGATTTGTGTGCCAAGAATAAACCTCTAATGAGAGAGAAGTAAGAATTGGGGAAGTTACTGTCCTAAAACAGATTTTTGTGCTTCACTGTAAAAATTCATGAAAAATCTCTATAAGTTGGATTCATCTTTAATTTTCTGAGTAAATTCCCCTGGTTGTTAGATAACTTTTGTTAGTTCAACACTTTCGATTTGAGGAAAAAAAAGGTCTTCAAAAAAATTGGTTTTTACTTGCTGGTCTGTTTTGACAGATTTCTGCAATTATTTGCATTTGCTCTTTATTGATTTATTTTTGAGTTATCTTTGTTAAATTGAGCTTCTTAAAGGAATTGCCACAGTAGATTGTGTTTTTAATGAAAGTGTTGCTGTGCTGAAACTAAACCCAAAGACTTATTATCTTGAATATAGTAATGTTGATAATGAAGAATTGTGTGAAGTTTTGTATGAAGGAAATTTTCAAGTGTAGGGGAAGAATGATGTGATGAGATGAAGAATGGACAAAAGCTCAAGCTTGGGGATGACACCCGTGTCACCTCAAGAAATATTCAAGAGGTACAAGCGTCAAAGCTTGGGGATGCCCATGGCATCCCCTTCTTCATCAATAAAAATCTCAGGTTTTCTTTCTAGATATTATATTTTTATTGTGTCATGCACTATTGTGTTGTTTTTGGAGCGTCTTTGTTTTAGTTTTATTTTGATTGGTTTTCTGCAATAAGTTGGTTGGATACCAGAACACTTATTTTGGAGAGAGACACACTCTTTTTTCATTGCCTAGAACATTCTAGTTTTCATTCTTATTTTCTTGTAAGTGTTCTCTTTTGCTAGAACTATGTTTAGCCTTAGTTTTCTTGTGCTTAAATCTTAGAACTTTTTATTTATTATTTGTGGATCTGTGAGACAAGCTCACTGATCTTTATTGACTATTATCTTTGTGAGTTGTTTCTAAGTCGATTGGTGTTGGAAAAGAGTAGGAAGCTTCATGCTTAAGTGGTACAAAAGGGAGCTTGTTTATACTTTGCTTAGGCTTTATCATGTCATGTTAGATGTTGTTTGGACCTTATGCTTAGTGATTATTGTTGTAGCATGACTTATTCCAACAATTGAGATTGCTTAATGTGCCTTGAAATAATCATGCGTTGTTTTAACATACAAAAACATATTATTGTAGTATTCTCCTTTGATGCTTTGTTTGGGTTTACTTGGCACATTCTCACACCATGTTATGACTATGAACCAGTCACCTTAGCCTCTATGATCATTTAGTTTTTGACTTGTGATACCACTTTATGATTTGATTGATAATGTTTTGTCGCTCTACATGATTATGGCCATTATTTATCTCTTAGTTGGTCGCTCCCAGTCTTTTCCTAGCCTCCACTTGTATTGAGTAAGCTCTACTCATGCATCCAACTCCCAAGAAACCAAGTTATTCCAAAGTGTCCACTATAAATTACTATGCATGGTGTGTTACACCATTCCAAGTATAATCTTGTTTTATCTATCTTCCAGATTAAACTTGTTATGTGAAAATTAGTGATTAAAGCTCTCACAAACTTGATGGCACGCTTTATTTTTCTTTCACCTAATAAATTTGAACCATTGTGTCATCTATGTTGTTTATGCTTTCACTTATAAGTTGGGAATTAGCAGAACCGTGCTGTCATGGGGAACGCTTTCAACATCTGTAAATATCTACCCAGTTGATATCATGCTCTTTTATTTATGGATGTCGGCGGTGTGAAATAAAAGGGGATCTTGTAATTCCATGGAGTTATGTATGTGTGTTAGATAAACACCTATGCGGCTAGCCTAAGCCATGCCTAATCATGGTGGAAACTTGCATCATACCCATAGTGAGCAATCTATGAAGCATCTTCAAAAAATATATATTGAAAAAAAGAGAGAGATACCATGCTCATGGTAAATAAAAGATCGCTGAGATGCTCATTGTCTGTTGCATTGTCATTTTGATATGGGAGAGCTCCTGTGTCATGGGGAAAGGGGTACCCCGTTGGCGGTTCTCTATGATACACATATACTTACAATAACAAGAACTTACCGGTAACTAAAGTTGAGTAGCATGAGGAACGACCCTCGTACTCAAGGGACATGAGATTGCCAACTTATGATTTGTCAAGCATATACTTCATACTTTGTTCACTTTAACCTTAATCACGTCAAGATGCTTATGATAGGGGCAATAAGAGTAACAAGTACCATAATTTTTGGAAGCTCTTGATGAAACTTCAAATTCCTTCTTCCCTTTGAAGGGCCTTTCTTCCCACTTTTATATTGACTCTCCACCTTCTATCCTTAGGCACCAATTAAGAGAGCATAGTTGTCATTCTTAGTTCTGTGTGCATTGTCCCAAAACTTATTGATTGATTCATAATGTTGATATTGCTTGTTCTTGAACTATTTGTATCTAGTCACCCTTCTGAACTTGGAAGGTGTCCTATGCATTTATGTTTTGCTACTCCATGAGGGACAAGCTGAATACCACTCTTTCTATGTTTTCTATATGTGAAAGAAACAAACGTCTTTCAATGCATGGTTATTCATGATCTTTTGTTTGTGTTAGCTTTCATGTTACAACATAGTTGCTATGTCTTATTGTCAGAACTGTATCTTTTATGCTCATGTTTAGAGTACTTTGATCCCAGCAATCAATGCTTTACAAATACTTTGATCAACATTGTGATGGTGCATGTCACCTCAAAAATTATTCTTTTATCACTTACCTACTCGAGGACGAGCAGGAGAAGATTGGGGATGCTTGATATGTCGTAAACGTATCTATAATTTTTTATGCTCCATGCTTGTTTTGTATCTACTTTGTTGTGTTTTGTCTTCACTTTGAGGTATTTTTATACATTTTCTGGAACTAACCTATTGACAAGATGCCGCAGTGTCTGTTGCCTGTTTTTTGCTGTTTTTGGTTTCAGAAAAGCCAGAAAAGAAATGTTCTCGGAATTGGAGGGACAAAAGCCAAAGTCAATATTTAACCCGACACGACACGGATCCCGAAGGACAGACGAAGGAGGGCACCTGGGCGGCCGCACCATACGGTGGTGCGGGCCCCCTGGTCGCGCGGACACATGGTGTGGCCCCCCTGGAACTCCACCGACATTGCCCTTTCGCCTACTTATACGTCTCCCCAAGACGTAAACCTAATGCGGATCATATCTCCACAAAAAGTTCCGCAGCACTGCCGCCACCGAAGAGGAGATTCAGGGGACGGAAGTCTCTATTCCGGCACCCTGCCGGGATGGGGAATTCCCCCAGAGCCATCTCCATCGACTCCATCACCGTTGCTGACTCCTATGATGAGGAAGGAGTATTTCTCCCTCGAGGCTAAAGGCTCTACCGGTAGCTATGTGTTCATCTCTCTCTCTATGCGTGATCTTATTGTGGTCATGATATTTGTAATCAAGTAGATCTACTCTGCTACTCAAGTGCTTTAGTTGTAATCTCCGGTTATCTCCACGTGTGTGAAGGTGACAGTGTGCATACCGTGTGGCACTTAGGCTAAAGATTACATAAATAATTATCATGAGTTACATTTGGAGTTAGATGTCTCTATGAAATTGTGGTATTTGTTGGAACCATCTAGCGCTCAAGTTGATAGTGTGGGGTTATCTAGATGGGGAATGCGAACTTTAAGAATTTATTTTGTAGCCCTAGCATGGATTAGAGTTGTCCAACCGGCGAGTAGTTTAGAGTAGAATAATGAAGAGAAGATATTTATATGAGAATGTCCACTAGTGAAAGTATGATCCGTAGGCCTTGTTTCTAAGCATTGAAACACCGTTTACAACTAGTACAGCTTCATGTTTTCTTTCTTATATCTTTATTTCAGATTGCCTTTAGTCTCTTCCTCCCTTTCAAGCTCTTTTCTGGCACCGTTGTTTTATAATCATCCATACTACTTGTATTTTACTATCACTCCGCCGAACTAGTGCACCTATACACCTAACAAGTGTATTGGGTGTGTCGGGGACACATGAGACTTCTTGTATCTTGATTGCAAGGTTGCTTGAGAGGGATACCTTTGACCACTTCCTCCCTGAGTTTGATAAACCTTGGGCGATCCACTTAAGGGAAATTTTATGCTGTTCTAAAAATCTCTACACTTGGAGGCCCAACACTGTCTACAAGAATAGAATTCTGCATATACATCAACACATTGCTAAGATGGAGTGCATCATTAAAAAGTGCATGCTACATGAGAACAAAAATTCAAGATGAAGAGGCATGTGGACTGTAGACACTATATTACCTGCAGAGACATAGTGGCGAAATTATAGTAAAAGGAAAGACGTCAAATGTAAGCAATAATTAGATAGATTTTAAAAAAATTATTACAAATGCAATGACCTGAATCGTTAAATTCAAAGTTTCTATGTTTATGGTGCTATCCCTGGATCAAAGCTAGGAAACACAGTAACAAAATAAAATTCCAAGATAAACATACGTCATTTTATTACTCATCGATGGATGCAGAGTTTACATAATACAAGTTGCACAAGATATAGTTATTGGCTCACTTTAGAGAAGAATTGATAATGTTGGGCACCATCAACGCCATAGGGATTGTTGAGTATAGGCTCGCGATCCTAGTCGTCCTCACTTGTCATCAGAACATCCTGCAACATGGCATGTCGCAACCAACAAAGTTGGTCAATACATTGAAAGTATTGGCAAGTTACAACACTTACGCCTATTTCTACATGCATAAGGCTTTATGTGGAGGCCATACGGTTTATTTGCGTAAAGCCAATTTTGTAAAGGTTGATAAAACTTTATTTGTCCTACTTTCAGAACATTTGACAAATAATATATGGTGAAGTGGAAAGCAAGAAATCCGCCAAGCTGCCATCCCTCAACCTAACACCCGACACCCTTCCAAGTGCCCAAAATCCCACCTATGAACGAATCCATGAACATAGGGTTTGAAAACACACCTATAAGGAATCCACGGTCATAGGGTGTAGCATCCCAATTGTCTAACAACTGTAATGCTACTTGGTCTAGTAATATAATGGCTACTTCCTACATATAATTGTTGCATCATCATTATATCATGCTCATGTCATCATGCCACCTTGCATTTGAGCATCATATAAAACCCTTTTTGTGTTGGTTCTTCTCTCATATGCATTGTATATTGTATTTGCCTCTTGATATTGTATTTGGTTCTTGATATATTGTTTAAATGCCCAAGTCGAGTTGGGGGCATATCTTTTACTGACTCCACCACCTTTCTTTTCATCACCCCATCATTCCACCATTCCACCATATATGAGCATTGCAACTTATTTGGTTTTACCTCTAGCTCATGTGGGTTGGGATGGATCCAATTCTATTTTCCACATGCTCTCATCTTAGCATCATGTGGTTTTCACATTATTGATATGTGGGGAGCCACATGGTCACCTTTGCATGCTATGTTGTAGATTTGCCTCTACTAGCTTCTATGTGGGAATTATTCTATATGTGTACATGCATGAAGCTATAATTTAGCCATGTGATGATCTAGTGGAGAAACACACACTAGTATGGTCATATAGCTCCATATATGTGCATAGGTTCAACATTTTCCATATTGCATGGTAGTATTCAAATTTGAGTGCGTGCATGATATAAATGCCCATGTGTATTTCTAGTTGTTTTCACAATTAGCAAGGTAGCATTTAATGCTTATGAATGGCCCATGCAAAGCTCCACCATCTCTTCTCCTTTGAGTTTTGCCTTTGTTTTAAAAGTGGGTCTTGTCTTGTGTTACCATCCTATGTGTTCTTGATCTCTTGTTGATCACACCTTCTTCTTTCATCACCTCCCCATCTCCATCTCAACACCTCTTCTAGCTTGATCTAGTTTTGGGCATGTTAAACCCTACACCTCTTCCACCTATTCTTGTTGATCTAAGCTTGGTGCATGCAAGTATCATCCTCTATCCCTCTCCCTACCCCCTCTCTCCTCTCTCTTTACACCACTTGTTTGATCATGCTTCAAACCCTAGCTACCATACCACATCCTCTCCCTTAACCCTCCTCTCTAAACCACACCTCAACCCTAACCAAGGCTAACCCACCTAGCCACCCTTCCCTGGCCGAGATACCCCCTACCCAACCCTAACAACCTAATCCGAGGCCACCATCTACCCCAACCCTAGCACCAAACCCTAACCTAACCACCCCATCTAACCCTAGCTACAATCGACCCTCTCTCTCCCCTCTCTTCTCTTTCTGCCATGAGGGCCCCCCGGCCCGAGCCTCCCCACCGTCCCTGCCGTCCCCACCTGGCAGCCCCATCACCACCTCGCCCTGCCCTGCCCAAGCACGTGAGGGAGGAGCAAAAGGTGGCACCGAGGCCACCTTTATCTACCCGTGCCCACGGCTGCCTCCCTCTCCCTCTTTGCTTTTCCCTCCTCCCACACGCCTCCTCTGGCCTCCCCAGATCTCCCCAGGCCGCCCCCTTCCTCTCCGTCTACCCCTACCACCATCCACCACCGATCACCACCTTTCCGTCGGCCTCCTCTCGACGACACCGTACCAGGCGGCGGGTGCGGCACCCAGGCGTTGAGGAAGGCCATGGAGAACCCCTGCATCGCCCCTGTCCACGTCGCCGAGGAGGAGAAGCCCCAGACCTGCCACGGATCCGCGACGCCCGCGCAAACCCTAGCTCCACCCGGCGTCTGCGTCCTCGCCTCTCCATCGCCTCCCAGACCGATCCGACCGCACCGAGCTCCCCGCGGTGAGTCCCTCTCCCGCCTAGACATCCTCTGCCTCGCCGTAGACCCTCTGCCTCGTCGGGCGTTTCGTCGAACGCTCACAGTGCGCCGGGTGCGCTGGCGTCTGCACGCTCTCGCGCCGCGTAGCACCTCACCTAGCCGCCGTTCTGCTCTCTGCCAGCACCCCCCACGCCACCGCACTGGCTCGCACCCCAGCGCGCACCCTCGCGACCCGCATTCGATCCCCGCCTCGCGCCGCGCACCGTTCGGCCTCTGCACGCGGAGAAGAAAAACAGTGCACGTGGACACTTTGCACTCACCCCCCCAACCTTTTTATTCCTAAATCCGCGGTCCAGCCTACCCCACTGGTCAGCCTCCCTGCGTTTTTTGCGGAACCCCCCCTCCCAAGATCCACCGCCTCAACCCGCGCTCCCTCTCTGTGCCGCGTGTCAAGCCCCCTCTCGTTCGCTGCCGCGTGGGTCCGCTTCACCGCCGGACCCACCTGTCCGTCACCTTGGCTCACTTCACCCGTGGTGAGAAAAGCTTTATCGCGCGCGTGTGCCCTGCCAGTCGGCCTTGGCCCACTTGTCTGTGACTGTGGCTAGGACTGGCTGAGTGACAAAAGACCTTCTGTTTTTCTGTTTCAATTCAAACTATTCAAATTAATTTAAATTCAAATTTCAAAATCTGTTTTTAATAACTTTTAATCTATAAATCCAAATAATACAAATAATATATGTTTTGAAATCAGAAAAATGTGAGGGTTTCAAATATGCCATCCAAAATACATTTTGAACACTCTAATTTTCAAGTTGATTAAAATTACATTAAATTTCCCTCCTTCTTAATTAATTAATAACTTTTGATTTATAACTCCAAATTTAACAAATAATATATCTAAAATGATCAGCTCCACGAGACCTTTCTGTTTATACATTCCATGTTATGAATTGCAGCATGCATCATATAAATATAAAGTATACAGCAACTTAATTGAGGTTTAAATGTGATTAAAACTCCATAAAATGATTTATTCTTGTATTCCACACCTCACCCATGCCATGCTACATTAATGCCATGCAAATTGTGCATCATTCATCATGGCATGATTGCTTTCTTGTCGCATTTAATTCATATGCTTGTGCACTTTATTTATGTTGGCCCTTGTTTGTTTGGTTCTTCTTCGAATAGACGCTGAGCAGGGGATATATCAAGGAACCCAGGAGCACCACCCAGATCCTTCTCTCGCTTCAACTGAGCTGCCAGGCAAGCACTACCACATGCTTGCATACATATAGTACCTATTGCCTCTTTCTTATTCTTGCATCATTGAGTCGCGATTGCATTAAACTGAATCCCAAGTATTGCATAGCCTTTACTTTTAAACCCCACCAAAGCTTGTTCCTCCATCCCATGAGCCATTACTACAGGAGTTGTTTGAGCCATGCGAGTCGTAGAACAGCATGTGTAGGGTATGTGAGTGTCTGATGGATAACGAGGTACCTAAACAACTTAACCTGAGTAGTATGGGATAACTAATGAATGTGGCACCGGTGAGCAATATCTGCTATTTGGTTTTTCATGCTCACTTGTGTCCCGTAGGACCCCGAGTACTTGATTCCTGTTCCTTGAATATTCGCGCTATCCATATCCAGGAGGCTTATGGGACCCCCCTAAGCCAGAGCTTGATTCATTCTTATTTCTTGGGGCCACAAACTAGTTTGAGGTTTTATTTACTATCCTGTACTTATGCCATGCTTTACTGCTTTATTTAAATTGTGCGAGGTACTGCACCTGTACTGTTTTGGAAGCGGAGTGTTTTCGCGGTATCGACAAGCCCAGTCACATTTTCGGGTTCCCAGTCGTTTACAGCCACTGACGCAAACCTTGAGTCCGTCTCGGAGTCGGCTAACTTCGTTGCGGGTAGCTTAATGGGGTGGCCCCCTGAAATACTTCTGAATCTGGTGATTGCTTTGTCGTGAATGCCTCGTTGGGTTTTGATTTGGTTGTTCCGAGGTTGATCGAGTGTGTGTTGCTATTTGTGCACCCCTGCAGGGTAAAACTTTCTGAAAGCCGTGTCCGCGGTTATGGACGACTTGGAGCACAGTTTCTCGATCATAGACAAGCATAACTAAAGTACCGTTTTAATTTGACTAAGTAACTGACTAGTAAATAGTGCAACACTCATGGAATGGTTAATAAAACTGCCAACGGATGGGGGTTGTTCGTCCGCTTCCTCGTTGGTAAGCGAGGAGGAGGATGGATCTGTTAATATTATCGTCATAACTGTTGTCTCTAATCCACGGACATCCGTCTATCTTTGGTTAGGCGGATGGTTAGCAAGTATCTATAGAATTGCTAGGTATTATCTTTTGCTGCAATTGCGTCACCCCAGGTTGTGTCCCCTTTAGAGGCATAAAGACTTGCTGAGTACCCCTAGGGTCTCACACGATAAATTATTTGATTCAGATGAACAGGTACACTCACAAGATGGATACTGGGTGGAGGAGACGGACGATGTGGGCAACGATCATTCGGTGTAGAGATTCCGGGAACGGGGATCCGTGAGATCTGTGGGCGCGATGTGTTTATTTATGGGGCATCTTATGCCGATTTGCTTCTTATCCGTACTCGGATCTTGTTTGCCGCTTCCGCCTGATACTCTGATGTTTGATGTATGAGGAGATATCCTAAACTATTATATCTATCTAGGATATTTGGATCTTGCCGTATGGCGTTGCAATATTTCTATTTCTTTTAGATGGAATGGCTCTGATGTACTGTTGTATGGTGGCTTGCATACATACTCATTTGTGTATGTAGTTGATCCCTTCGCCTGCCGATTACGCCGCCCGTTCTTGTCCCGATGTTTTGGAAATGGTTGGGACGGCCGAAAGGTCTACCTGTGAGTGGCATTTGGGCCCCACCGTACTATTTCAACCATTTCCGCTCATCTAGGCTTGTAACTAGGAGCGTAATTCACCGAGGTAGTTACATAGGGGTTCACCTATGCCGAATCCACGGACATAGGGTTTTGAAATCTCACCTATACCGAAATCCACGAACATAGGGTTTCAAAAAGGTTTTGAAAAAATAGGAGATCCTTTAGAGGATTTAGTCTTCAATTGCTCAAATTGCTCATATCCGGGAGCACGGCTATTCGATTAGATCATACACTCTATAGAGGTTGTGCACCTTACCCATAATTCATGATCAAGCCCTTCGACCGAAACTCTTCAATTGGTGTAGGTCTAGGACAAGATCATGACGAAGACTTTCTATGGTGGACCCCTTTTCCTAACTGGCCCGCCCACAACAATGTCACCTGGTGGTACCTAGGAAGGGTTTCCCTCTATGTACTTGAGCCAGAGGACATATAGATCATGGATACACCAGAAGCTTCTTGAACTGAAACAATGAAGACCTCTTTGGACCTGGGCGGCGGTGTCCACAAAACCTGAGCACCTGCACAGCCCTTGTTGGTATGCAACTCTTGTAGACGTCTCTGACATATTGCTCCACCTAGATAAAAACAGTTTTTATTTTTTTAATCATTTTATAAAATATATGATCTTAACTGAAGCTCAAATATTTAGAAAATTCAGTTGCTTTGAACCCTGCGTCAAATACTTTTAGCAGAGCAATAGCATTTCATACAAAACAATAAGTGTTTACCTATGGTATCAAGGGAATTTTTTGTGGGGGTAAACCTAAGTTTACAACTACTTAGGGTCATATCTATAATTTTACAAAGCATGTTGTTAAAAAAATACTTATACCAAAATAGTACTACAACCTACACATGCATACTACCTTTTGATAAACAAAAATATGCATTGCTAAAAACATAGGTAATGGAAATGACGGATGGGATAACTTGCCTTTTTCGATAGAAGAAATCCAATAATAACTCCTCAATAATATATCCTTGATAATATATATATCCTTAAAATTTATTATCGATAGTTTATCCTTGATAATTTATATTGTTGATTATTTACCCTCTTCACTCCTCGTGAAATCTATCGCAACAAAAAGAAATACAATGATATACATAAACACACATACAAACAAGCATAACATTCCAAAATGTAAATTGTCAATGAAGATAAAAGCATGGAGAGTATGCATAAAATCCAAATAAAATTTCAAATAAAACCAAACTATTTCATTTATCATTCATTAGTACCTCAAAACATATTAGCAAAGAACCCTAGTTAGGTATGGGTATTTATATTTACATAGAAAGTTAAAATTAAGCCTAAGATTTAGGTTATTCTTTATATGGTCATCGAAATGGTTGGAAACAAATTATTCGATGGTTATGATGGACATGTATGATCATAAGATCCAATTTTGCCTAAGGAATTATTATGAAAAATATTTATGGGTTTTAAGTTATGACAAAATACTCAATATCTCTCATGAGAAATTCGGATATTTAATACTCTTCAAAACTTGAAACTAAATGTTTCAATGGGTTCTATAATTTCCAAGGATTCCAAGATACCAAATTTGCAAAAATAGGAAGAACAGATGAAATAATATTGAAATTAGAAGTTTCTTCCTACAATAGACATAAACTAGAAATCTGGAATTGTCGTGTCCTACCTGAAATCACATGGAAAACTCCATCTAATTCCTACGGTTAGCCGGTTTGTCTTATGTATGATTCTAAGTGTGTAAGGCAGGTAGAACTACCACGGTAAGATGGCCATACCGGCATCGGTGCATGAGGTCGACAGTCACCGTGGCCTCGGTGATCTTTGGTGGTCTTTTCGCTCAATGGATGTGAAGCTCTAGGTGTGGGAAAACAAAACGGCCACAAGAACTCATGAGAGTGTGTGCACGAATGCTGGAAAGAATAGAGAGATGAACCGAGTGCTAGGTACCCTGTACGTGTCCAAAATGGTGATGGCGTCAGCAACCGCGTGGAGCTTCGATCAGCAATTCTCCACGGCAGAGAGAAAAATCTTGGACGTGGATGAGTTAGGAAGGAGCGATGTGAGGACTCGACTAGACGTCTCGGGGATATTTTTTATAGCAAGGAGATCGTAGTCGTCGGGGATGCGAAGCTGAAACGATGCGCGTACGACTCATATTCTGGCAGCAATGTGCAGGTGATTTAAGTTGCACCGAAGTGGGATTAAATCCCCTGAATGGAAACTTGGGCTATTGAGGAGTCACTATAAGAAAGGTTTCCTTCCGCAACGACTGGGCCTGTCGGTCATCGTAGAAGGCGCCTCTTCCGCAACAAAAATCTCGGCTCGACCATGGCCGATGCAAAACTTTTTTTATTATTTTCGCGCCACTTTAATACGACGAAACTACTAAAAACATGGAGGAAGCTCGTCGGGCGCAAGGCAGAAGTAAGATTTCTGCTTCCTCACGAGATGTTGACTCGCCGAAGTATTATTTTTTGCGTGTGAGTCCCGAACTATCGTCGGATTGTCGACAAGTACGCCATAGGGGATCCTAGTGGCGTTGGAAAGAAGGGGTGTGAGACGTCGGATGTTCCAGGAGCGTTGAGCACAAGTTTACCCAGGTTCAGATCCGACTGCGGTGATCCTACTCCTACTAGCAACCCAGTAATATATCGGCGTAAGTCGGATGTTACAACAGATTACAAGAGAGGTTCACCTGTGCGAATTGGTTGTGGTTGTATATCGAGTTGTGTTGCCCTAAAGGCTCCCATAGGTCTGGTTTATATAGTCACCGGGGCCTGGGGTTACACGGAGAGACATACCCGGCTACATTACAGAGTCGGAAGTACGTACAGCTTGGATTACAAGTAATACTTCAGGCCTAAGTCGGTAACTCTTCTGGGTCTTTTCGTAGGCGGAACTGGCTCCTCCTCTTTCTCTGACTGGGCCGCCCGTGAAGCAAAGCTCTAACCCGTTAGTGGGACACCCTGGTCTGCGAGTCCTGTGGGTATACCCGGAAAGTATATCCCCAACAGTAGCTCCCGGAAGTCTCCAAGATCTGAAGTCGGATAAATCGTCTAGCTTGATGTTTTCTTCGTCTTGAGAATCTTGAAGGGTTCCCGAAAAGCTTCTTTCATTGATGTAGGATTCCGAGTCAGTTGAGTCGGATATATTCTTCTCTAACCTTGATTTTTCCGTTGCTTGATTTGAAACATAAGCTGTATTTTATAGCGGCGTGTTGACTGACAACTTTATAGGTCTGGTCCCATCACTGACAGGATTTCCATCAGAACGACCGTTGGTGGGTCTGCTCCTTACGGAACGGAATGCCGTTTCAATGCCTGCGCAAAAATCGAGGGGTTGGAAGAGTCGCGAGGAAGCTAACTCCCCCTCTCCTATACCCGTGGCGATAATCGCGCGTCTCACCGCACGGATCTTGGCGCAGAGGCAAATAGGAGGAGAGAAAACCCTTCTTCTCAGATTCACTTATCCGTCGATTCACTCATTGCTTCCTCGTACTCCTCGAGTTCTCCGCACCAGTTCCCCTCTGCCCTTCGTTTGAGAAAAAATCTCTCCTTCCCCCACCACCCCATCTTCCTCCAAGAACTATGGCATCTGCCTCGTCCTCTGGAACGGCGGCGGGTTCATCGGCGGCGGACGAGAAAAAGATGCGGGGTCTATGGATCCCTAGTGCCATGGACACTACGGAGCTCCAAGTCATGGAGGATGAGGGGTTCATCGCTGCCAGCGCATGGCGAAGCGCTGCTGGACATGCCATCCCTGCGCCAAAGGACGATGAGAGGGTGATGTTCAGCACTCATGTCGACCGCGGCCTCAGTCTGCCACCGTCGTACTTGTTCATCGAGGTCCTCAACTACTACGGTGTGCAAATCCACAATCTTCCTACCAACTCTCTTCTTGAGCTAGCGCTCACGCAACTCTGTGCGAGGGGTTTCTTGGCATTAGGCCAAGTCTCACCCTTTTCCGGTACTATTATGGTACCCAGAAGAATTCCATCAGTGCTGGTGTGCCTTATGTCACCGGCACTCTTAGCTTAGTCCTTAGGAGGAATCGAACCTATCCTAGGATTAATGCTAGTGAGTCCATCAAACGTTGGGCTGAAACTTTCTTTTATCATAAGGATATTCCGGCTCCAGGTAAGGCAGAAGGTCTTTCGGCGTTCGCCAATGGCCCCGCTCCCCACCAGGATTCATGGGATGCGGATGTGCCGGAGCTGTCGGATATTTTGATTCTCGCCAAGAGGCGGATCGATTTCTCATGAAGCATCAGGGTCTCCATGGATACGACTTGATCCACTGCTGGCTGGAGCGCCGGATTCAGCCTCTCCAGTACCACGGAGACCGTCTCATGAACCAAATCACCGGCGACAAAAAGGACAGAATGAAGGTCAGCCCAAACCGGCTCTCGCCGAAGGACTACATGACCATCATGCAATATTTGGTCAAGGAAAGACTGGAACGAAAAGTTCCGGAAGTTTCCATGAAGATGTATACATCCAGTCGTCCTCTAACTCCGGTAAATATTTCGACTCTGCTTTCGCGTTTCATCATTTTCTTTGGTTCTTTCGCCGACTCTATTTTCATCAATGCTTTTCTGATTCTGTCAGCTCGAGAAACTCTCCGAGTCCCAGCTAGCTCCACTAGATGGCTATGCTTCAGATGACCCGGAGGCGATGGAGTATAATGAGGTGCAAGAAGTTGCCGCCTCCCCCTCCAAGCAGCATAAGGCAAAGGAAGTTGTCGCTGCTGGTAGCTAAGTGCTGCCAGTAGTTAAAAAGTAAGCATCTCATCTTTTATTTTTAGTATTCTTGTACCTTTGTTATCTTTCCAGAGCACATCTAATATTTCTCCATCAGCAGAAGCTTGTTGTCTCTCCAGTTGTGCCACAATCGACCCCATCCACTGCTCGATCAGCGCAGGGAGCTTCTGCATCCCCTGATGCTGGTAAAACCTCGAAAGCCCTGGTCATCATAGATGACCAGGCAACTAACAAGGGTGAACCCGAAAGGGGTAATGATCCCATGGTAATGACCACAAGTACAATGACTAAAGTGGTCGTCTCAGTTGTTCCTGGCCTCAAGAAGAAGGAGAAAGAAGAGATCCTCAAACTGGCTCAGTCCAGTCTTGAGAAACAAATCTTGACTCCAGAAGCAATGAGTCAAGAG
Organism: Avena sativa; assembly: GCA_916181665.1. NCBI lineage: Eukaryota > Viridiplantae > Streptophyta > Magnoliopsida > Poales > Poaceae > Avena > Avena sativa. The sequence goes on from OV702282.1 coordinate 104,254,368, forward strand.
GAGGAAGACGTCACGCTGGTCAGCCTCCTGGACCAGATTTTGGTCCAGGACGCTAAAGTCGCATCTGGCGAACTTCCAACGACGGATGTTCCGTTACTCACCCTTACCGAGAAGGTGTTTCACAACACCAAGATCGAATTCGAAAAGTTGCACCTGGAACATATTGTAAGTTTCCGATTCTTATTTGCATTTATTATCATATCCTCTATCCCCCAAGCATAAAGTCAGATAAATATCATTGGATCCGGGTTGATGCTTTTAGGTTGCAAAAGAACGATGTAGTGTAGACCCCAAGGATCGTGCTATAATTTTACTTAGTTAAATTTGCAGCCCGAGTCTTAGTAGCCATTTTATGGTATTCCGTCTCTAAACTTACAGAAAATTGCATCTTCCAACCAAGAATATTTCCAACAAGCGCAAAGAAATTACAGCTTTGCACTTTGAAAAATCAAAGTTAAAAGTTGAAAAGGATGAAGCAGAAGGTAAACTTTTTCGGCTTCCTCTTTATCAGTTAAATGCTTTTGTCATAGTCGTATTTTGCGTTATCCGATGGATATTTTTGTCTTTGCAAAATTGTTGTGCCAATCCAGCAAGATGGTGGAGCAGGGCCGAAAACTTCAAAGTCTTGGAGGCAGAGAATACTGAACTCCGGCAAAAACTTGAGACCCTAACTATGGAGTTGGAGAAATCCGTAGCTGCAGTTTTGGAATCAAGCAATCACGAGACTGTGAGGCTCGAGAAGCTCCTATCCCTCCGAGATAAAGAACTTGCTGATCTCAAGAAGGAGTTTGATATCCAGAAGGATCTTGCCCAGGCCTCAGCAAGTGAACTAGACAGCATCCTCTAGGAGCATGCTGAATGTAATCACTCTGTTCTTGGTAAGATTTCCTAATCTTTTCTTTGTGTTAATCATTTTTCGACTTTTGTTTTAGTCGGAATTTTGACTTTTGGTTCTTTCCCAGCCCGCTTGAATCTTTCCGACTCTTCCACTTCCGAACCTCGCCTTTAACGCATCAAGCTCGTCGGATATGTCTTGTTCGACTTCCGCCAAACTCTAGAAGAGGCTGGCGAAGCCGTCAAGCTTTCCAATTTGCACAAAATGTCAGTGCACGAGGTGAGGGACAAAGTGAATGAGATTCCAAAGCTGATTGAGGACTAGAAGATCTCCTATGCTTGGACTGCTGCGCAAACAGCTCTGACCATGGTGATGAGCCACCATAGCAAAATGGAAATCTGGCACGTCACCAAGGGCATTGCCGAGGATGATGATGGGGGTAACCCGCAAGATATCAAGGCCATCCAAGAATCTTGTGCAGGTTATGCTTGTCGGGTGGTGGAGATGACCAACTATACGACGCCATTCTTCGAATCCGTCGTCGCACCTCCTTCGCCTCAAGAGCCAGAGATCAGTAATACTTCTGAGTCTGAGGGAGAGGGAGACACTGCTGATGACTCCAGTTTTCCACCTACTTCATCACCATCGCCTGCAGCATAAACATTTTTCTATGCATTATCTGAAACTTATGGCAATGTAATGATGGCTACAATATTTATTTTGTGCTGGTCTGTAAAAACTGATGCTTTTACTATCTTAGCACTTTTTGTTTATATATTTTTATACTTTGTGCTTGAAAATTTTTGAAGCACCCTTTTTTTATGCATATACTTATTTGTTTATCTAGCTCTCTGCCTCGTCCCTTTTATGGGTCGGCCAACCTTTAGCACGGAAACTTTGCCGAGCAACGAAGCGCAATTTCTAAACCAGTTTAAACTTAGAAACAAAGCCGGCCTCCAGTACCAACAACTCATTACTCGGAAAATACCCGCTTTTAAGCAATAAGATAAAGAACCAAATTATAGGTAATAATTTAAACTTTGTACCCTATGGTAACATTTTTAGATTGTTCAAAAATCGTAACCAGAACAAACATGAGCATAAAGTACTTTCAAGTATTATGGGATTTTTGAAAAAATTACATGCTCTTTTGGAAATAAGATGGAAAAAAACGTCTCAAAAATAACAATATGAGGGAACCAATACTTTATTTCACTTTTAACATGTACATATATGATTACAAGGAAATATAACTAAGAATAGAAGGGACGTAGCTGTGCAATATTCCATGGACGGTCTATTTCATTCGTGCCTGTGCTGCCAGCAGCTCTCTTCCTTTTCCGAGTATCAGGTCTTTCCTTGACTGGTCTCATGTTTGTTAAATAATATGACCCATTATGTAGAACTCTGCTAACCATAAAAGGTCCTTCCCAAATTGGGGAAAGTTTGTGCTTTATCTTTTGCACAAGTCGAGAACTAAATCGCCTTTTCTGAAAGAACGGTTTTGCACTCTCTGACTATGATACTTGCGTAACTTCTGCTGATAGGCTGTAGATCTCTGTTCAGCAACTTATGCAGAACTCTGCTAACCATAAAAGGTCCTTTTCAAATTGGGGAAAGTTTGTGCTTTCTCTTTTGCACAAGTCGGAGAACTAAATCGCCTTTTCTGACAGAACGGTTTTGAACTCTCTGACTATGATACTTGCGTAACTTCTGCTGATAGGCTGTACATCTCTGTTCAGCAACGACGCGTACTTTTTCGATTATATCGAGATCATCTTGCCGAGAAACTTCTGCATCTTCTTTGATATACGCTTTGACTCGTGGAGCTTGATGGATTAGATCACTCGGAAGAACTACTTCTGCACCGTAGACCAAGAAGAAAGGAGTAAAGCTGGTTGATCTGTTAGGAGTTGTACGTAAGCTCCAAATCTCAGACGGTAATTCTTCCGCCCAAGCCCCCGTGGCCCGACGAAGCGATGCCTCTAGGCGAGGTCGGATTCCTTGTAGACTAAGGCCATTAGTTCTTCTGACTTGTCCATTCGCTTGTGGATGTGCGACTGATGCAATATCAAGTCGGATCCCTTGCTCTTCGCAGAATTAGGCAAGTTCCCCCATGGAAAAGTTTCTCCCGTTTTCAATAATTATATTATGTGGATATCCGAATCTGATGATTACGTCCTCGACGAATCTTCTGGTTGTGGCTCCATCGCAACTTCAATCCATTTTATGAATTTACCCACCATCACTAGTAGGTGAGTGAATCCACATTTTTCCGTGCGAAACGGCCCTACCATATCAAGCCCCAAGACCGCAAATGGCCATGTAATAGGGATTGTTCGCAACTGCTCAGCCGGCACATGTGCCTGATGAGCGTACTTTTGGCAGCCCTTGCATGTTTTGACCAGTTTATCGGCGTCTGCCTTAGTTGTAAGCCAAAAGAATACATGTCGAAAAGCTTTTGCCACTCAGGATCTGGCTGCGGCATGGTGACCACACTCGCCTTCGTGGATTTCTCTTGAGATTTCCACTCCTTCTTCCGAAGAAATACATCTCTGAAACATGCCAGAAACACTCCGCTTATAGAGCTCACTATTTATTATAGTGTATGCTTTTGCACGTCGGACAATCTGCCGGCTCAAGACTTCGTCTTCGGGTAATTTTACGTCTATCAAGAAATCCATATAGGGTTTTGTCCAGCTAGGAATTATAGCCAGAACTACTATTAAAGGTGATTCGGATTTCGTTGGATAGTCCTCATCAACTCCAACTATGGAGGGGACCCTTAAATGCTCTAGAAAAGCTCCATCCGGTACTTGTTTCCGCGCAGAGCCTATTCTTGATAGGGCATCTGCTTCCATATTTTCTGCTCGAGGGATGTGTTGAACCTCAAAACACTCGAATGATTTAGATAATTCATCCACAACAGCTTTATATACTGTCATGTGGTTGTTTACGTTGCAGATGTCCGATACTTGCTGAGCAACTAAATCCAAATCTCCGTAACACATGAATCTTGATATGCCAATGTTTTTGGCCATGCGTATTCCATGTAGCAGTGCTTCGTACTCGGCAATATTATTGGTTGTCGTGAAGTGTATTTGCAACACATAGAACAAATTATCTCCTTGGGGTGATTTGAGCACCACGCCAGCCCCCGAGCCTCCTCGTGCTTTTGATCCGTCAAAGTGAAGTGTCCAAAATTCCGAGTCTGGAGGGCCTGTTTTTCTGCCGTTTCTGTCTAATCAACCTCAATGTCGGAAAGAATTTGGGACTTGATCGCTGTACGTGGTTTGTACTTAATTTTGAAAGTTGTAAGCTCTATTCCCCATTTTGCGACACGTCATGTGGCGTAGTGGTTGTTGATTATATCTCGCAGAGGAGCCGTGCTCATTATTGTGATCTTGTGCTCTTGAAAATAGTGCCGTAGCTTTCTGGATGCAAAGAACACTCCATAGGCTAGCTTCTGATGATGTGGATACCGTTGCTTTGATTCTGTCAGGACCTCACTTAGACAATAAGTTGGCCGCTGCACCTTATGCTCGTGGCCTTATTCCTCATGCTCAACTACTGTTACCACGCTTATGACCTTGTTGGTCACTGCGATGTAGAGTAACACAGGTTCCTGAGGTTCTGGCGTTGCGAGAACTGGTGGATTTGATAGAAAATCTTTCAAACTTTGCAGTGTAGTTTCAGCTTCTGGGGTCCAGACAAATTTGTCGGATTTATTCAAGAGTTTATATAAAGGTGCGGCTCTTTCACCAAGCCGGCTGACGAACCGACCTACTACTGCAATGCAACCAGTGAGGCGCTGTACGTCCTTCAGGTGAGTCGGCCTGGTAATGTTTAAGATAGCCTTGATTTTGTCCTGGTTCACCTCGATGGCTCGCTCAGAGACGATGAAACATAACAATTTTCCGGCTGAAATTCCAAAGAAACACTTGTTTGGATTTAGCATCATGTTGAATTTTCGTAGACTAGCAAATGTTTCATCAAAATCGGAAATTAAAGTTTCCCTCTTTTTGGACATAACTGCTATGTCATCTATGTATACATGGAAGTTGCATCCGATTTGGTCGTTGAGACATCGTTGCATGTTACGTTGATATGTTGCTCCTGCGTTCTTTAGGCCAAAAGGCATAGTTTTGTAGCAGAAGGTTCCGAAAGGATTGATGAAAGACGTCTTAATTTGATCTGAATTTTTCATCGGTATTTGATGATATCCGGAATATGCGTCGAGAAAATAGAATAATTCTGACCCTGCCGTTGAGTCGATAACTTGATCGATTCTTGGCAAAGGAAATGGATCTGGGCATGCCTTGTTCAAAGCGATATAATCAACATACATCCTTAAATCAATGGTGTCCTTTTTAGGGACGATTACAGGATTTGCCACCAAATCTATATGGATGACCTCTGTTATAAAATCCGCTAGCTCTAAACGGGCTAATTCCTTGGCTATTGCTTTGTGCTTTTCATCACCAAACCGTCGTCAGGACTGTTTGAAGGGTTTAGCATCTGGGTACACATTAAGAGAGTGCTCAACAAGTCCCCTAGGTACTCCGGTCATGTCAGATGGCTGCCATGCGAAGATATCACTATTAGCTTTTAGGAACTCGACGAGCGCGCTTTCCTATGCGTGGCCTAAGCCTTCCCCTATGTTCGTCGTCTTGGAGGGATCGTATTCCTTCAGCAACGTCTTCTTCGTCTCTTTCGATGGCTTGAACTGCAAACTCGGCTTCAATACCTCGTTCTTCATAGCGGGCATCTCGGATGGATTAATGGTCTTCTTGATCTCCTTGTACTCCTGGGCGTGTAGCATGGCTTAGGCGAAGGCAGCAGATCCTTCGTCGCACTCTCGTGCCTTCCTCAGATTTCCTCGTATGGTGATTACGCCCTTTGTACCTAGAAGTTTAATCATGGTGTAGATATAACAGGGATGGGCCATGAACGCCCAGTAAGACGGACGCCCAAAGATGGCGTGGTAAGCACTTTTGAACGGTACCACCTCGAAGGGGAGTGGCTTGGTCCGGTAATTTTCTCGGGTTCCAAATGTCACATCCAGAGTAATCTCACCCATAGAATTTGTCTGTCTCCCTGGTACAATGTCATGGAAAGTTACACTACTATAACTCAACTGGCTCTCGTGTAGCTTCATGCGGTGGAGTGTCTCGACCTAGAGAATAGTGATACTGCTCCCACCATCAATGAGTGTTTTTGAGAACTCATAGCTATCAATAAGAGGATTGACGACCAGAGGATACTTGCCCCGACGATGTGTTTTCCTCGGGTGATCTGAACGATCAAAGGTGAAAGTCACTTGTTAACAATCCATGAATTGGGGGACAGCCGGAACCGTGGCATTAAGCTCACGAATAACCGCCTTTTTGTCCTTAGCTAGTTGGGATCCAAGGAAGCAGACGTATGCGTCTTTCCTAGTTGGAAAAGTCTTCTTTCCATCCGACTTGGTCTCTGTGGCAGCTTCTGCCTCTTCCATGTCAGAATATTCTGTGGGCTCCTTTCCTTTCTCGGAATTTGTCTTTCCTTTTTGTCGCTTGGCTCTGTAGCCAGCGGATTCGTCTTTCTTGTTGTCGTCATTGAAACGACACTCGGCATTTGTATGGGTAGATCCTCTGTTACTATCCAAGTGGTGGACGCAGGGATTATTGGCAGTGTCAGCTCAGGTATAGGTTCTCCCGGGTTGCTGGTCTCCTCTACCCTGGATTCAGGAAGTTCCTCAGCCTATATCGCGGCCGCCTCCGCGCCCTCCTCGTCTTCCAGATCCGAACATTGCATTGATAGCTGTGTTGTCCGGATACGGCATTTCGTCCGAGGTGTTCTCGTGCTTCTGAGTTTGCTTTGGATGTTTGGATACATTGGGATTAGCCAGAATATTTAGCAGCCCTTCTGAATCATCATTGGCGTCAGTATACTTTCTTTCCATCTCTATCATTTCTCCCAAATCTGTGATGTGGTCATGCTTCAGCCTGTGACGTAAAAGTCCGACTGGAAGTCGTGCAATAAAATCTTCTATCACAGTTTTCTCATTTACTCCTTCGTAGGAGTTCTTTGTATCGATCCATCGTCTGAGGTAATCCTAGCAAGTTTCTCCGGGTGTTTGCCTGCAATGCTGCAAGTCTCTAATTGTGCAAGGCCTCCTGTATGTTCCCTCGAAGTTTGAAAAGAACGCACTTTGCATATCATACCAGTTATGAATTGAATTCTCTGGCAGTTCATTGATCCATGATCGAGCCGTCTTCCTCAACATCAGTGGGAGATAACGGACTGCAACCAGGTTGTTTCCTCCTTTGGCGATGTAGCAAGCCTTTGAAAAGAATGTGCTTGGTGATGCAAAAGTCAACCGGAATTTTTTTCTGACGTATACGTGGACCAAAGCACTTGGGTCCCACATACACATCTTCTTCCTCATACCGCCGCATTTCTATGTTTGATTCGATGCGATTGCGAGCGTCGTTTCAAGAGAGCGATTTGCGCCTTGGAGGCTCGCGGCTTCTGCACGGTGGAATCGGATTTCTGCTTCTTCTCTCACCATTGCCGCCTCCGCCCCTGTGGCTTTCGTGGTGGCTGGTGGGAGGGGATGGTGGCCCTAGTGGATTATTTCCAGCTGGGTTTCTTGGTGGTGGCGGTGGAGCCTCATTATGCTGACTCTAATACATGTTTCTTCGGGCACTGTCCCTACTAGATTCAGGATGTTCTGGATCATCTCTTCGTCTGGCGTTGCCAGCCAGACGGCTTGGTGGTGGCATCCTTAGCCGATCTTGCTCCTCTCGCTGGCGGCGTATTTCCGGGTCTTCTCTATAGCGATTATTTTGCCGACGATGGTCTTGATGAGGAACCATTGCCCTGATGGCGTCTTCGGCCGCAACTGGAATAACTCTTGCCCAGTCACACGCCGGCCAGCGAGAGTGGCTGTTGGAGCCGGTCCTGGAATTATCTTCTTCTCCACGGGGACGGTAGCGCTGAGCCAAATCTCTGCGGAGCCTTACGTCAGCGCTTTGGTCAGCACCAGTGTGGCAAAACTCGGATTTTGAGGCCAGCTTGCCACTGAATGACGCGGTCGTCTTCTCCTGCTTTAATCCTTTGTCCAGCAACACAACGCACTGTTGGACCTGCTATGGAGACGGATTGTTGGCGAGGATGGCTCGAGCTGCAGCAGCATTTTCCAGCTGTGTGCTATAGACTTGGATCTTCTCTCCATCTTTTTCGTCAAATAGATCTTTGTGGATATCCGGATTCTTGTTTGCAAGAAACGGACCTCCCCTTGTTTTGTTTGGATGTCGCTTGAAATCTGACTGATATCTGGCAGGATCACTGTCTAACTGTTGTCTCATCTCAATGAGGCGTGCAGCTTCTTCCAGTAGAAACAAATAGTTGTTTTCCAGGTCCTCAGCCCTTTTCTCCAGTGCCTCCGGCGTATGATCCGAAGCCGTTGGGATTGGAATTGTGAGAGCATCTTCGTAGATTTCGCGTGCACCCTTGGTGACAACTTGTCCATCCATAGGAGGGTCAATAGGGGTGGGTTTAATCGGATCTCCGTCCTAATTCTCCATCTTGATCTCTTCATCAACTTTTTCTTTGTTGGATTCCTCGACGTCCGGCTCTGCCGGAGTTGGATTCTTGTTCTTCTTCTTCTTTGACCACCCAGTAGCTTTAACGTGCGTACCAGTGTCAAAGACGTCTTTTGGTCCGGTACCAGGGGATAAACTTCCGTCGGTACTTTCCGTCATGGTTAGCTTATAGACCTCAGAGAAATCTCCGGTGTCCATGTCATCCTGCGAGGTGTAGCTTTCATCCATGCTATCATATGGACTAGGAGGAGTTTCTGGCTCACCAAGTGTTTCTCTAGAGAGGTGCTGCTGCTCATACTCCTCTATCTCCTTATCGAAGTATCGAAGTTCCGGTGACATGGTTGACTCCGTTGGGGATCCAGGTAAGTCGGCGTTTTCTTCGATTGCGTCTAGGACCGAGTCGCTACCAGCTCCAGCATCGACAGAGTCGTATCCAGTGCTTATGTGGTACACGAAACATTCCTTCTTCTTGTTCATGTTCTTGAAGTAGTGGCACAGCTGGGTTTCCGCCTCCTCCATCTCAAAGTTCTCCATGATGTCGGCGATTGCTTCGTAATCGATGTAGGGGCGCTTCATCATCTCCTTCATCCTGTGCTTCAAGGGTAGCTTTTCTGCTACGACATCCGGTATGGCGGAGCCGTAGTGAATATATTCTTCATCCGTGTATCCAATCTCATTTGGGAGATCGGATCCGGATTTTACTTCCACCTCTTCTTCCACTACAAGAGTGGGCTGGGTGGGTTCGATTTTCTCCGGGACCTTGAACTCTTCCTCCTCTACGGACAAAGTAGATCCGGATTATACTTCTGCCATGGCCATCACCTCAAGGGTGGGTTGGGCGGGTTCATAGAAACCGATATAAATATCGATCTCGCTGATTGACATAATTGTGTAGGTCGTCACGGTCCTGGAAGCCGGAATCCAAGTCTCATCTAGGAGGATGAGAGGGACATCGCTGGCATAGACCACGCGACCCATGGCAATTGTTTCGTCGATTCCTGCACGCGTAGATTCCGCCTGGAATAATGGTCCAAAGGTCACCTGCCCCACGGTGGGCGCCAACTGTCGTCGGATTGTCCACAAGTATGCCATAGGGGGTCCTAGTGGCGTTGGAAAGATGGGGTGTGAGACGTCGGATGTTCCAGGAGCAGTGATCACAAATTTACCCAGGTTCAAATCTGACTGCAGTGATAGGATCCTACTCCTGCTAGCAACCCAGTAATATATCGACATAAGACGGGTGTTACAACGGATTACAAGAGAGGTTCGCCCGTGCGAGTTGGTTGTGGTTGTCTATCGAGTTATGTTGCCCTAAAGGCTCCCATAGGGACGGTTTATAAAGTCACCGGGGCCTAGGGTTACAGGGAGAGACATATCCGGCTACGTTACAGAGTCGGTAACTACGTACAGCTTGGACTACAAGTAATACTTCAGGCCTATGTCGGTAACTCTTCTGGGCCTTGTCATAGCCGGAACTGGCTCCTCCTCTTTCTCTGACTAGGTCGCCCGTGAAGCAAAGATCTAACCCGTTAGTGGGCCACCCTAGTCAGCGAGTCCTATGGTATACCCGGAAAGTATATCCCCAACACGGACGTTAGTGACTCTAGAGGACCAAACTTCTCGGTCGTGACACCCTAATTTGAACTCGATAACGTTGTTCGATGCTCCTTCCGTTTAGTCAGGCTGCTCGGCCCCGCATGTCTGCCTCAAATTATAGGAATCGTGTGTATGATGAAATTTTTTCCTTCCCTGTTCCGAACTTGATAGCATCGCTCGTGCATCTATCGTTTAATCAGGTTGCTGGGTCCCATCTGTCATCCTCACACTAGATGAAACATGTGCATGATGGATTTTTCCGTGGCTCATGCCTCCCTGATATGAACTCGATAACGTTGCTTGATCTATCTGCCGTTAATCACGATGCTGGGTCCCACATGCCAGCCTCTCATTACAAGAATCATGTGTATGATGGAAGTTTTTTCCTTTGCTCCTGCTACCCTCTTTTGAACTTGATTGTGCTGCCATTTAATCATGCATCTGGGCCCACCTATCATCCTCTCATATGAAGAAACGTGTGTATGATGGATTTTTACCCTTGGTCGCGCTACTCTATTTCGAACTTGATAACGCTGCCAGATTCTGAATCACACAGCTGGGCCCCACCATGTCATACTCTTAGTAGAAGAAATGTCTGTATGATGGAATTTTTACCCTCGGTCATGCCTTCGTGTTAACTTGATAGCGTTCCTCACTGCATCAGCCGTTTATTTAGTCTAGTGGGTCCCATATGTCAGCATATCATTAGAAGAATCCTGTGTATACGATTGAATTTTTTCCTTCTCTAGCGCTACCCTGTTCCTAACTAGATATCATTGCTGGATGAATCTGCATTTGTTCATGCTGTTGGGTCCCATATGTCAGTGCATTATTAGAAGAAATGTGTGCATGTAGGAATTTTTTCTCGCTGGCACCTCCATGTTTCGAACTTGGCAACATTGCTCGATGCATCAGCCGTTTATACTGGCTGGTGGGTCCCATATGTCAGCCTCACATTAGAAGAATAGTGTGTATATGGGAAAGTTTTTCTTCTCTAGCGCCACCCTGTTCCGAACTAGATAGCGTTGCTCGATGAATCTGCCGTTTGTTCACGCTGATGGGTCCCACATGTCAGCATATCATTAGAATAACGTTTATTTCTTGGAAATTTTTCTCGCTTACTCCTACCTTATTCAAACATGGCAACATTGCTCGATGCAACACCTATATAAGGTCTCTCTGGTGGATCCCACATGTCAGCCTCTCCATCAATGAAACATGCTATGATGGGCTTTTTTCTCTCTATCTCCTCCGTGTTTCGAACTTGGCAACGTTGCTCGATGCATCAGCCGTTTATACAGGCTGCTGGGTCCCACATGTCAGCAACTCATTAGAAATAAATGTGTGCATGCTGGAGTTTTTTCACGGTCGCGCCTCCATGTTTTGAACTTGGCAACGTTGCTCGACACATCGGACATTATACAAGCTCGTGGGTCCCTGATGTCAGCCTCTCAGTACAAGAAACATGTGCATGCTGGAATTTTTACTCGCTCGTGCCTCCCTGTTTGGAACTTGGCAACGTTGCTCGATGCCTCCTCTGTATTAGGTCTCTCTAGTGGGTCCCACATGTCAGCCTCCTTTGTAGAGGTCACGTGTGTATGTTGGACATTTTTTTGGTCGCGCCTCCATTTTGAGCTTTGTAACATTGCTGGGTCCTAGATGTCAGCGTTCTCTGTGCAAAAAACATGTATGATGGAAATTATATATATATATATATATGTATATATATACATATATATGTATATATTGATAAATCTAGGATTTGAATCGAACTCAAGACTTTAACAAATGGCAACTATATGCGCTTCCATTACGCTAGAACCAACTATGCTACTCCTAAAAGATTAGGTTTAGAAATATTGAAATCACTTAAAATGAAAAGGCAGCGATCGTGACGATTGCCATAAAAAATGCTACATGGCCTGTATAAATAAAACTTGGGTAGGCAAAGCTTGCACTATACTTTATTAGAATGGAATGGAAAATGCTAAATTAAGAAGTAATTGGTTGATACAAAAAAAATTTTGGGTCCAATATTGTGAATAAATGGGCTTATTATCATGGGCTTCTTAAGTGTTCTTCATGCTTTAAAAAAGTAACAATGTGTTGAGGGATGCCGGCCCACGTCCGATTTGACTCCAAAATGGATAAATTAGATTTTTGGCGAGAGTTGGGTCGAAAGTACTATTTTCTAATGAGCTCCTCACTAAAGTTGCAATGTTTTGGGTCGGACTTGGATCGAATGTCTAATCTTTTCGTTAGCTCCTTAGTGAAAATTCAATGTAGTTGGTAAGATGTATTGGGGTTTGGTGGCTCTACTCACCACCAAAGGCTAATTAAGGGAAGATTTTTTTTGAAACAAGATTATGGGAAGTTTTTTGTCAGAAGTGGGTTTGAAAATTTCATTTCCATAGGATGAGTAGTAAAAATACATTGTACTGAAGGTCGATGGTCCACCTGACTTGGCTGTACCAACATGGTATCCAAAAGAATGAAGTTGGAATGGGAGAAAATTGAACGATATTGTAAGACTTGATATGACCTAGCTAGCAAAGAACTTTGGCAGTGCATGATTCGAACATGGAAAGTACTAGAGGGAGTTTGACTGATTGACATAAAATCGTGTCATATTAAAGTCTTATAGCACATGATCATTTGAGGAAAGGTCATATTTCGAGATGCTTTGGGTGGCTTTGAATCTGCCCAATCGATTTGATGTACTCAAAGCCATGTAATCATGACATTTAAACTATAGGTGATAGAGACACAATGAATTGTATGCTTTAGTACGATCAAATTAATACATGTCGCAATTAGCGGCAACATGTGGCACTGTTATCATGCAAAAAGGCAAAGAATTCGAACATTTATTTCATAGTTTCAAACATAATAAATACAACCAGTTTGTACACTAGCACGTCACATTACAATGTCAGCACATCAGAGCTTGACTTGTTCATTTCACATACACTGGTAGAGTTTGTATAAATAATTTTTTAGAAGATTGCATAAAAATTTTATTTGCCTGCTTTGGCGTACCAATCCTACATCAATTACGGCCTAGTTAGAGCCTATTTCCTGGCCACGGTGACCTACTTTTCCTATCCAGAAGGAATATTCCTCTGAAAACACAAAGCTACACAGTAAGAGTATAATGTGGAAGGAAATACTAATTAAAAAAGAATGTCATGGCTCATATAAACTGATTCAAACTAGCCAATAAAACCAGTGTACTAACAGTCAAATGTTGAACCACGATGCAAAAAAAGATGACACATCGATACACGAGAAAGATACACAACTTAGTGTAGAAATGGAACAACGAGCCTACCACACCTAAACTAGGCCTAAACCAAATATCTGCCAGTCGCACACTATTCCAACTATCTTTGGGAAGGCTGATAACTGCCACAGTCTCACCTTTATTTGGCCGCAGGTTGCAGCATTTAATCTGAGGGAATTGTATTCCACGAAACCTCTTATATGCTATATATACACAGTTTTTCCTCATGAATGGGAACAATGTGCCATCGGGAGCGTAGCATCCGCGTTTTTTCATCATCTTGTTAATTATTGGATAATTGAGAACGAAAAACAGAGAGTTGTCGCCCAGACCGTTAACCTGCCTCCAAACGATGACCCCTACAGGCCTAGTATAGCTAGGATCGTGTTAAAAACATAGACAAGAGCGGATGGATATAGGCGTAAGTTAGTCCCATTTTGAGCATGGGGAATGACTTCATCCTCTTCTCCATGGGCTACCCCCATGCCATATGTCGTAATTATGATCAACAAGCATTCACTGTTAGCCGATCGAGCGAGGAACCACATGCTTGGCCGATAATTCAGAATATGTGCTACGATTACAAATGGCAGCTCCTTATTTCCTGCAACATTCGAATTGGAGACAAAATTGTGGTAATGGCATACATATTATAACACCAGCATTCTTCAATGTTCAAGCTAATAGTGTGAATAGGAAAATCCTAATTAGCAGTTGATTTTTCCTATTCTGCTTCTTCCATATCTTACTTTCCTAGTTGTTGTATGTTTTAAAAGAGGGACTGATCATTCAGTTATATAAAAATTGAGGGACTCTTTGGATCACATGAACACATGACTTAGAAAAAATACTGGGAGCACCACTTTTTATAGATATAGAGGCATCTCCACTTGAATCCTATAGGATTAGATATCTACAGGGTTTTGGATCAAGTGTAGTGTTTGATTGCACAGGAAATCCGAAGGAATTGTATAAAGAGGTTGGAGTGGATGGAAATTTTCCTCCAAAATAGAGTTCAAATCCTTTGAACGAATTCATAAGGATTATACTCTTTTGAATCAAACAACTTTTATATAATAAAACTAAGGATCCAAATCATACGCTGATCCAAAGGAAATGATTGGTGTCCTAAAAAAATCCTATGTGATTCCTACAATCTGAGGAGGGCATAAAAGTACAAACAAATCAATAAACCCAGCTTCAGTGTGTTGCCCTCACATTTGAGATGCTGGGTAATACTTTTCATATTCTGACAATGAACGAACTTAATAAGTGCAAGGACGCCGTCATACACTATATTTTTGAAAGACTTATTACTGGTACTAATTCATTAGTAGCAATTGTTCATCCATATTATTAGGACATAAAGGGTGTGCTCATTCATTCATATGAAAGGTAAAACATAAGCAAGGTAGTTAAGGAACAACTTCAGTAAATCACTCACAATGTATCATGGAACTAGAATTGCCTTCCAATCTGGGATCCTAGCATTAGGTGCAGCCTTTACATGCGACCACAAAAATGAGGCCACCGTGTTCAATGGAATCATGGTACTGTCTCCTTCCATGACCTCAATGGTCCAGACATCTCCAAACTTTGCTACCGCCTTCCAGGCAGGCGATTTCACTATCGAACAACGCGAGGAGCTTGTAGTCTGTGTAACCGCCAGCTTCTGTGGGAACTCTGCAGATTACGATCTTCAGCAGGTCAAAACATCCATCCCACAACTTTTCGTACTTTTCTCCATAGCTGTGGATTCGCCAAAAAAAATCTTGAAATATGCATGAGTATAGAAAAGAGTACAGGTAACTATGGGAACCCTGGCTGGCTAGTACCACTACCTGTTATATATTGGTAATGACTTGCACTCAATGCCATAAGTATCCATCGATGGAAGGTTGATTACTTGATAGGTGTAGATGTTCGCTAGACACCAGACCTCGCTCGGGTCCACGACGGCGATCCATTCGCCGTTCATGCCCACCCAGAAATTTTCATGCATGAAAGGAAGGATGGCGGTGCGCCGAGGATGGTGGAGGGGAACCACGTCGTACGACGTGTCGTGCAGACGATTTACCATCATCTCGTCATAGTGCTCGTCGAACCAATGAGCAGGCTGAGGCATTGTAGGTAGGTTTCATTCCAATGGTGCAAAGTCCATTTCGTACCTTCGTTGTTGCCGATACGATCGTACAGGATCTTGTAGCATGCGGCTATCCTAACGGTGATTGAAATTTCTAGACACTGAACGATGAGATCGACAATGTCCCCACTGAGTTGATCCCACTTGCATCGCCCGCTGAGCTTCCCCATTGGAGTAGGCGGAGTAGGTGAATGCAAGTGGATTTGGGGTTTTCTAGAGGAGGAAGGGGAGCGTTAATGCAAGAAACATGTTAGAAGAGAGATCGTGGGGGAGATCATGGGCAGAGTCGGGACTAGGGACCGGGGAAGAATATGGAGAGGCAAAGAAAAAAATGAGAGTGAGATTTTACTTGCTTGGTCTGTCAGCAGCAGCATCGAGGACGTCACCGCCGCCTAGAATTCATTATATGTTATACTAGCACGCCACGGAGCTACTCCTACGTATCTGAGGTGTAGTATGGTCTAGTCATATCAGTTTGACCAGAGGGTTTTCTTTTTACAGCATTCATTTCAACATAGTATTTCAACGGAAAATAGGAGGACGAACTACTACTAGTAGTAGCCGTGACATGGGAACATGTACCTTCACCTTGTTCACCTACATGCAGAAGTCATAGTACAATGACTGAAAATATATACACCGGATTCAATGCGCATATGGGTGTGTCCGTGGTAATTTTTGCATGTTGTATGTGTTCATATATACATGGAATTACACGTGTTCAGCATACAACCGTGCAGCAAAATGAGAGACGTGTGCTACGTGCACGGACGCAAGATTTAACGTGCATGACTTCTTGCCAGTGAGAACTGCATGCCTCATGCGCTCAGAGCCACTAGAGACGTCCATCACGGAGATTACAATTTTCCACCAGTTGCACCCGCAACTAGTTGTTGCATGTCCCACTTCCAAGTTTTTTATAAAATGATAAATAAATTATGAACATATTGTATATAGTTCGTCTGTGAGTTTCTAGACATAAATATTACATGGTTTGGCCACCACAAAATTATCAAATGAACACAAGATATCGTTCGATTAGGATATTTCTTTTTTACACAGGTCACGTAAGATCATATTACATGAGCAGGTATTGTATATGCATGAGAAACAGCATAGCCAATGTTCCTAATTTGTTTCACATTTTTTGAGAACTCGAAAGTGCAAGAACTAATAGAGGGGTGCGGGCGCAACGAGTTGCAGAATAATCGACACGCACTGACGAAAGCTATGGCTTGCATACAAAAGGATTTTGATCAAATTGCACACCTTGCACTAACATTGCGGCAAAATGAGCGGTTTGAGTACAGCAAGTTAACGCCTCAGGGCCATGCGATACAAATAAGGCAAAGAAAATAATTCAACATACGCATCCCTATTCCATATGATTGCTATGTTCAGCCCATCTTCATTTTACTGTTAATTATGCCGGTTCCAATCCTTCGCGTTGGCCAATATTGGGACGAACCACAATGGAGTCTGCCGCCAATTCCATCCAATGTTTATTGATAAACGAACAACAACGTCTTGAGCATTCATACTAAAGCGGCATATTTCAGGACGAGAATTAAATCCATCGAGGCTAACTTCATGCGGTGAGGTGTATACACAGTTGCTCCTCGTTAGATCTCTAGGCCAAGTCCTGCAGCGCAACTGGAATAGTAATCAGATAGTTCAATCCAAGAAAGATAGAAAATGCCCCAAGGTTAAAAGGCCTCCACCAGGAAGTAACCTACTAGTGTCAATAAAAAAAACATGGCAACAATACCCATTAGAATAGGTGTGAATAGTGCGGACATGATGATAAGCAACATTACCAACGACTGGGTAACCACCATGAGTACTTTAATACCTCCTATCACTAACACCCTCTGTATTGATTAGAATAAGGCTACCACCATCAGGAGATCTTGCTAACCACCACAGATCAGGACCATACTCACGATTACCGTAAAAATCGGGTGGCCCCGGAAGATACACATTACCTTGCAACGAATGAAAATTGAGAGGTCAGTTCGACAAAATTATAATGATGAAGCTATAAAATTTTAAGGATGGAAATTTTACCCCATGCCCGAGGATCCCATGCATAAACATTGTCAATCTGAGTTATTGCATAGACAACTCCATTGTGGATAATTTCATCGCAGTAGCTGAACATGTTGAACTGGTTCTCAAGAACAATCCGGATACCATGAGGACCATCAAGGAAGGCAATTACAGTGTCGAAGATGGCTAGCACAGAGAAATCCTTATAGTTCCCACTTTGGGAACTTAGCAAATGGATATCTTCAGTAGATTAGTTGGCTAACCAGCAGCCACAAACTTAAGTACCTTGGAGGTGGCCTCAAAGTCGAAGATTTCTGGTAGACGAATCCGGCGACGAGTGAACACATTCACAAGCTCCTAGTTCTAGGCGAGACCAACAGTGGCGATCGAATCTCCATTCGCGCCTGCCCACTTATTACCCTCATAGTCTGGCATCACAGCATCGGAGGACGACCTGTCCAGCGGCGTCATCTCACGGAAGGTCTAGCTAAACTTCTGCCATGGCTTCTGCTTGCCCCTGCCACAATACTAGCTGCCCCTGTAGAACTGCTTCTTGTGATTATCGCGGTATAAGACAGTGAAGAACACAGGGGAGACCAAATGGATGAGATTTCGCCAGGGATGCACTATGTGTTGCTGAGTAGAGATAAATTTTACACCATGCAATGAGGCTCGCAGCATTGATGACGTCGCATCTGGCTGAGATTTCTTTAAGGGGGCCATCAGAAAACACCCTAGAAGTGTCACTGTCATCGATCTATTGGGCCATCATGAGGAATAGCTTTAGAAGTTGGGAGACGATGGTCCTTGGTTTTTATTGGGGTTTTGGAGGAGATAGGGAGCGGCAACTGGCAGGGCAACACGGAAAATAGTCTATCAAACCGGTCGCCGGAGCTGTTCCTAAAGCGGCATGGCGGCGTTGGCGGGTGACTGTATTGGTGTGCAAGTGGAAATGTCCGTCACCGGGATGTTGGAGGTGAAGTGAGATGGAGATCGAGGGCAAGGCGAAATACGAGTTGAAATAAAACCAAGCAATCCTTCTTTCTCTCTACTAAATTTACTACCTATCGAACTGGGCTCCAGAGATGATTCGAAAGCGGCATGGTGGCGTTGGCATGTGCTAAGGTGGGAGAGGGCGAGTGGGGATCAGCGAGAATACGGAGAGGAAGAGGATGGAGAGAAAAGGAAAATACTACTAGGGAGTAGAATAAATCGATTGAAATCGTACCGACTGGAGTAGGTCTGTCCTTCAGTACAGCATAGCTAGCCTAGCACGCCAAGGAGCTATACTGTACTGTCAAATGAATTCTCATGGCAGAGAGACGGTCTGGAGTATACTCGGAGCTCATCTTTGCCGAATGTATGAATAAACCTTGGATATTCTACATTCATCATCGTGTGCAGGCACATTCACAACAAGTACTTCCATTGGTAAATGGAACCAAAGCTGGAATACTCTCGAACTCTTGTTGTACAATACAAAAACAAAAATGCTCACAAAATGGGCTACCTCCAAATGATTTTTCTTGAAACTTTCAAAGCAACCTAAATTTTACTTGTAGGTCAAACTTGACCTAATTTCGATAAATCTACATAAAATTATTCAAGTGGGCAGAGTTAGCTAGAAAGTTTGAAAACTCATAAAACATAGGAATCGTTAGTAGTTGGTCCATTTAATATGTTTGGAACATTTACATTAACACTGATATGAACAGTATTACACTTTTTTAGAACCCTCACAAGCTTTTCCTTAGACCATGATCCGAACATTATTACATTGACACTAATGATTAGCCAAGCTACAAACAGAGAAAACCCAATCTCATACGGAGTACAATACCACTTAATGACTTATAGGGGGACTCCGTGGTCTTCTGAGGCTACTTGGCAGCATCCTCCGTGGGAAACTTGGATGTGTCCTCCGGCGGTACCATCGCCAAAAGCTGACTCGTAGATGTTGGGAAACACGCCGCTGTGAGTGATGGCGACGCTGGCCAGCAGCTTGCCGAGCTCCTCGTCGCGCATTACATCGAGCATCACGTGCCTCGGGATGATGCGGATCTTCTTGATGTCCTTGGCGGCTTGGCCGACGAGCTCCAGCACCTCGGCGGTAAGGTACTCGAGAACGGCCGCGAGGTAAACGGGAGCCCCGAAGCCTATGCGCTGGGAGTACCGACCCTCCTTGAGGTAGCGCCCGATCCGGTCGACTGGGAAATGCAGCCCGACCTTGACGGACCTCATCACCTGCTTCTTCATGTGCCTTCCTGGTGCGAGACTGCGACCTAGAGTGACCAGAGAAGGATTCGGAAGCGGGCGACATGTCTTCTTTTTCTCCACGTCTTTTGTCGCCGCCACCTAGATATTCTTCTTCTTCCACCGGGAAGCTCCCGTCTTCGGATCCATAGCTGCAAAGTCGTAAAGTAGGTGGGTGGAGAGGAGGAAGAAAGGTAATTTCAGAGGTCAGGTGAAGGTTCTCATGTCCCTTATATTGACATCATCCTTTTTACTGTTTTACTATGAATTTTTAATAAAAGACTGTGTGTATCAACCGATGCATAGGCCAGGGTTCTACTCCCCTTTTCGAAAGAAAAGAAAAAACGACCTTTCTCATTTTTGCAATGTTTCCATATTTTCTTTAACTTTTTTGAAACATGGTCAGATGTGTCGGCATCAAAATTAATACAAAGAGGTTTCATGTTTCAAAATAGTCGTTGTTTTTTAATATGACTGCGTGGGTACAATAATTATATCTGAATTTCGGACAAATTTCCCACTTGGACTTTAAATTTTACCTACTTTGGTCAATTGACAAAAAGACATTTAAGTGTGACAAATAAGATAGGAAGATTGAAAATTCACGAGACTTGTTAACCATAAAATGTACTCTATTTTGTATGAAATTTATTGTGTTGTGGCATTCAGAGACATACTCTTTGCACTTTAAAAAAACATTTACATGTGGAACTTCTAGAATTATTTGAATTTTTTTGAAAACATAAAAGTTGACAAGTCACATTAACAACATTAGTACGTCATACCAAGATGCACCCATCTACCAGAAATAGACACGTTATTATAAACTATATAGATAATGGCCATGACCTTGGATCATTCTTTAGCTTTAAACAGAAGTATTTTAACACATCGTTGGTTATATTGTGAAGAAAATGTTTTTAAACCTTGTCCAAATTCATGTTTATCATTTACGCACGAGGACGCCATACGAAAGTGTTTAACTTTTTTAGTACATTCTTTAATTTATAGAAAATAAACGGGACGAGTTATGTAGATATGACCTTGGCATTGGTAACTTGGCTTGAAATGTAAACAATCATCATCATCGTCATCGGCCTACTCCTCAACGTCGTCCTCAGACTCCTCTTTCTCGGTCTCATCGTCCATCTTATCAGAGTCGCTCGGCACTGGTGGCGGCGTCCCTTCGAAAAATCGCTTACAGCGGCTATCTTCTTCATCTGAGGAGTCGGACAACGGTGGGAGCCATGTCCCATCCACCGAGTCTAGGCTTATATGCGCACTTTCGGGGCCGTTCCCGTTTGTTAGGTCGATCTACGTGTTCTGGAGAGAGTTGTCATATGACGTTTTGGAAGGAAACAAATAGAAATCAAGTTCTAAGCAACCACAGGTTAGGTGTCTTGGGTGAAAGGAGGGGTGTGTACTATTGTAATTTATAATGTATATTTACATCGTTCTTGTATTAATTCCTGAAAAGTATCCCAAAATATCATAAATAGGTTGTACGAGACTTATCCCGCCAACAAAAAAAGGATTATATCCGACTCATCGGTTCTTGAATTTTATCGGCCCAAGGAATTCAAGAGGCGACCGTTTTATCTAAAAATGGAAAAAATTATGCAGATCACGCTGAATTACTTGGTGTCTCGTACCTCCTTCGATCAAAATTAAGTGTCTATACATGCTTATCTACAGTGCATTAGTGTACACTACACAAATTTGTGTCACCGAACTTGATTGATGGTGACATGGTGTGGGCTCTGTCTTTTTGTGAACTACTGCATCTTAGACTAGAAGTTTAACACTGAGCGAAAACTTACATTGGGAAGGAATTTAAGGATAAATGTAAAATGGATGGTGAGAGGGGACATAGAGAGAAAATCGAGAGGTAGAGTAGGTGTACCAATATCATGTGACATCGCACCGCCTTCAACTCCTCTCGCGCTTCCTACGTGTGCTCACAGTCTCTTATCGCTCTTCGATATTCCCCTCTATTTAGAGCCATATTTTTCGTTGTACTGGTACTACTTGATTTACAGAAAAACCATTCCTCTCACTAGGAAATTTGAGATTGTATCTTTTCTTAATACTTGTTGGAAACTTCCCTTCGTCAACATTGTTTACCATGCCAAAATGCACCAATCTACTAAATATGGAAAAATTATCATAAACATCATGTTGGATACGGCCATAACCTTGGTATTTCCTCTTTCGGCTTGAAACTTGTGCACATACATGCTAGGCCAATTTTGTGAGGTATGTTTTTCCAAAGTTATGAAAACTCATGTTTACCATTTTTCATGACAGGCAATACACACAAAATGATGCCGTGTGTAAGTCTTTGTTTTTAGGATTTTTCTTTATTTTCTTCGTTTGATCTCAAAATAGGGTCAACATTGTCGGCATGCAAGTTATTAGCAAGAAAATAAATCTTTTGACCTGGAAGTTCTCATATATTGATTTCCTGGTCGGTACAATACTTTCAAAGGCCCTATGTAAAATCTTAAGAGCAATCTACCATTTTCTTATACTTCAAATTAATTTGACGTAGTTTCTATAAATCCACATAAATCCATTTAAGTGCCAAAGTTAGATAGGAAGCATGATCCACTATGTCTAAAACCATTGGCTTGTGGTATTATGAATCATATTATTTGGACTTTTTGCAAAGAAAAAACACTGATGTCGATAGAAAAATTGAATGTATTTTTTTCTAATTTGTTGGAAACTCCTACAAGAAATGGTGCGTATTGTGTCAAGATGCACCCATCAACCAAACTAATGTGAGAACTCTATCAAATTGTAAACTATAATGTTGATATGACCTTGACGACCTTGGTCGTTCGGGTTGAAACCCAATAATGTCCATACGCATGGTAGGCCAATATTATGAAACCATTTTCCCAAAACTTATGTAATCCCGTGGTTACCGTTTTTATGGCACGTAGTGCTTGCGACAAGATAGGACATCATGCGTAAATCTTTCATTTTTCCTTTATTTCATGTCATCGTTTTCAAAATGGATTCAAATTTGTAAAGATGAAATCATAGTAAAAAGTCGGATGGGTCGTCAAAACTCTTGGTGGTTTCAGATATAAAAATTTAGCGCCACATGAGTAGCTACAAAAGCTTTTTTCGTTAAACTTCAACTCAACCTATAATTTACTTATAGTTAAAATTTGACCTAATTTCGATACATCGCCATAAGTCATTCAAGTGGGCAGAGTTAGTTAGGACAAAGTTTAAAAACTCATAAAACATGGGTGATGGGGGAATACCAATCGGGGTATACCCATAAAACAGAGTCGCCAGCTGGATCGCCAATCCCAGAGCAGGTCGACTCACCAGATATGACGACTGGCATATAGTTGGCCGACTGGAGGCCCAAGACGGCGACTCGTATACAAACGCCACCAAATCCCTTGTAAACCCTAACTGACTGCATATATAAAGCCAACAGGGGCACCCCTTTGGGTGAACCTACGCCAACATTAGATGAGATCTAGTCTCCCCTCCGTCTACGGCGGCTCCATTATAAACCAATCTATGATCATATACTGGATTGACAGCAGGACGTAGCGATCATCCACCGAGGGGACGTGAACCTGGATACAACATGTGCCAATCTCGCTTCCAGATTCTCCTACATCATCTTGCTCCTTCTACGTAAGGTACCCCAATAGCATCTGTCGTGCCAATACCACAACAGTTGTCGTCCACTATGAAGCAAGCGGTGCTTGGAGGTGATAATCTGGACGGGGTTCCTCACCATTAACGCCGACTGGATCGCATCAAGTTGGTTCAAGCCGATAGCCGTCCAACGCGATGTAGTGCTGATGAAGCTCGGCCATGAGTGCGCGAGAGATTTGTTCTTGCCGGAAACTAAGTTTTTAATTCAATCCCGTCTTTTTTATTACTTTGTCAACTAATTATCCACCTCGGATCTAAACTTGCACATACGCATGTTGATTATACGTATTGACTGATCCATGTTTTGTAAGATAGGGGAAAATATTCTTCAATTGGTTCATCGGTATACTGCGGCGGCGCTTGGCCTCGCGCGGCTTGGTGCCGTAACATCGCAATACATGACAGTGGAAGCTAACTCAGCATATAGTTCCAACACACTGATCGATTTTGAACTTTAGTGTCATTACATGCCAGACTAAGCTCCGGCGACTCTGATCGGTGTTTGCGCGCTATACAGCAGCATCATCCCGGACAAATAGCAGATCAACCCATCAGTTTATTATCTACCGATTCTACCAATGACTTAACTGATTGATTTGACATCTACCGAATCTCTTTCATTTATTACCTGCCAAATTGATTATTTTCTTAAGATCTAATTGTTTGCATGTTTATCTTGTAATACATGGACTGCACAAATGCACATGGGAGCCGTCTTCTGATTGTGGCCTCCGGGATGAGCGATCCACGCGTGCATCGAAAAAATTCAGATACATAAGATCGTATCACCAGAATCAAGTCACGAGGCTGGCTTTTTATAATTTCTGGATCGAAGAAGCATGGGCATCGAGCGTATTCACCAGATTAGCATGGAATTATCTCTCTATTCAAGCTTTTTTCTCATTGTTGTATTATATCCTGCTAACTAATTGTTTTGCACTTACAAGGGCCAAGGAAAACCAAGTCGCAATTCGCCGTTCGCCAAGCGCCACGCCAAATCGGTCGCGGGTTTGTCCATTGTTGACTCGTCCTTCGCGGAGTCGTCCCTCGAGGATTCGCCACGCTCGGGAACTTGCCCTTGCGGACTTGCCACGTCTAGGGACTTGCCCTCGCAGACTTGCCACGCCCGAGGACTCTCCCTCGTGGATTCGCCACGCTCGGGGGACTCGCCTCCCCTGTCGCGACTCACCCATTGGCGACTCGCCAAGCTACTGGCTACACGCCACGTCGACTTCGCCCTAGCGTGACCTCCATCCGCCGCGTTGACTTCGTCCTAGCGCGACCTCCATCCACCGCGTCGACCCCGTGTCCGCCGCGTTGACTTCGCCCTAGCGCGACCTCCATCTGACGCGTCGACCCCGTGTCCGCCGCATCGATTTCGCCAAAGCACGACCATATGTCCTCTGCGTCGACTTCGTGTCCGCCGCGTCGACTTCGCCAAAGTGCGACCATACGTCCGCCGCGTCGACTTCGCCATAGCGCAACCTCCATCCGCCACGTCGACCCCGTGTCCGCCGCGTCGACATCTCCATAGCGCGACATCCGTCCGCCGTGTCGACCCCGTGTCCGCCACGTCGACTTCACCAAAGCGCGACCATACGTCGTCTTGTCGACCATGTGTCCGCCGCGTCGAATTTGCCATAGCGCGATCTCCGTCTGCCGCGTCGACCCTGTGTCCGCCGCGTCGACTTCGCCATAGCGCAACCATACGTCCGCCACGTCGACCCCGTGTCCACCACGTCGACTTCGCCATAGCGCGAAATCCGTCCGCCGCGTCGAGCCCGTGTCCGCCGCGTCGACCCCCTGTCCGCCGCATCGACTTCCCCAAAGGCGACCATACGTCCGCTGGGTCGACCCCGTGTCCGCTGCGTCGACTTTTCCATTGCACAACCTCCATCCGCCGCGTCAACCCCATGTCCGCAACGTCGACATCCCCATAGCGCGACCTCCATCCGTCGTGTCAACTCGTTATCCGTCGCGTCGACTTCATCGGCTAAACGCCGTGCGACCCCGTCCGCTGCGTCAAATGTGTAGGCCACGCCTACTAAGGAACCTTCATCGTCCGAGTCGCCAGAGAGGGTCGACGCTGGATGGACTCACCACTGGGCTTCTTTTCCCTCCGGGAAAAATCAATTTGCCTTTGTCAATCTTTGAAAGAGTGAATCACAATGTCCAAATAGTGTGAACGAGGACTCGCAAACCGAGGCTCGGATCATCCATGAAAAACGCTAACCGAGGGTCATCATTAGAGTCGCCTTGCTCGACTGGTCTTCCGGGCGAAGACAAATGGAAGTGCTACACAAACATCACCATGTCCTCCTCAACCTTAGACAGCGCGACTCGCACGGCCAAGTACTGCAGACGAGGACTCGCAAACCGAGCCTTGGATCATCCAGGAAAAACACTAAGACGAGAGCCATCTTTGGAGCCGCCATGCGACTGGTCCCCCAGGACAAGATGAGAGACTCACTAACAAAAACATCGCAATCAACATCATCGTGGACTCGCCACACTTAGGGACTATCCCCTTGCGGACTCGCTCACCGCAAACTCGCCATGCTCAATAACAACCACTACTATTTTCAGAATATGCATCTCTAAAGAGCCTCAAGTTACCTCTACAAGACAACTCGAGCCTCGGGGACTACTCCTAGGCATACTATGTGTACTCGTCGTTCCATGACCGTGGCTCCACACACTCGGGGACTCTCCCCTCGGGGACTCACCACTACGGAGTCGCCCTCACGTACTCGACACGCTCGGGGACATGCCACCGCGGACTTGCCCTCGCGTACTCGGCACGCTCGGGGACTCGCCACCGCGGACTCTCCCTCGCGTACTAACCATGCTCGGGGACTTGCCACCGCGGACTCGCACTTGCGTACTCAGCACGTCAGGGACTCGCCACCGCGGACTCGCCCTCAATTACTCAGCATGCTCGGGGACTCTCCATAGCGGACTCTCCCTCGCGTACTCACCATGTTCGGGGACTCTCCACCGCGAACTCGCCCTCGCGTACTCAGCACGTCGGGGACTAGCCAGCGCGGACTCGCCCTTCCGTACTTAGCACACCCGGGGACTCCACCGCGGACTCGCCCTCGCATACTCAGCACGCTCGGGGACTCGCCACCGCGGACTCTCCCTCGCGTACTCAGCACACTCGGGTACTCTCCATCGCGGACCGTCACTCGCGTACTAACCACGCTCGGGGACTCGCCACCGCGGACTCACCCTCGCGTACTCAGCACGCTCGAGGACTCTCCACCGCGGACTCGCCCTCGCGTACTCAGCACGCTGGGGACTCGCCACTGCGGACTCGCTCTCGCGTACTCAACACGCTTGGGGACTCTCCACCGCGGACTTGCCCTCGCGTACTCAGCATGCTCGGGGACTCTCCACCACGGACTCTCCCCCGCGTACTCAGCACGCTCGGGGACTCGCCTCCACGGACCCGTGTCAACACCCAGATTTTTAATCCCAGATGTCCGTTATGCCATACATCGCAATCGTAGGATTACCATTTTTATGAGACATAATAGATTGGATATCATAGAACATCATCCATTACAAACCATATATAAGGTCTTACACAAATAAAAGGATCACATGATACAGTCGTAATACAATTCAAGCAGCGGAAATAACGTAATAATAACGATACCGTAGGTGAAGCTCCATCTTCATGGTCACAGGCAATACTGACGATGGGAGGTGATCCTAGTTGTCGTAACCTTCCTACTGCCTGTCCTCTTGATACTGTTCTTCATAGTCTGGTCACGGGAATAGACAGGGACAAAGCCATGAGTACTCTTTAAGTACTCGAAAACTAGTACTAACAAGTGAAGTGTTTTTTGAGTAGGATATACGAACCTCTAGGGTTGTTTTGCAAAAGGCCAGATTTATCTCTACTGAGTTCAGAAGTTAAGAAATCTATTTGAAAGTTTTATAACACCTAAGTGGGAACTTGAATTTCATGTCACAACTCAGTTGTGGTCAAGTCAAGTCACAAATCATTTCATAAGTCATTTTGAAAACATCTGACGACAGAACAGTATGGCCACTCCAACTGTCCATAACCGTGGACGCGGCTATTCGAATAGTTTGACACTCTGTAGAGGTGGTACACTTTTACCACAACATTCGATACATCCATCAGGAATAATCCTGAATTCACCATACTCTGTATGCGGATAATCAATCCTAACCTTTCAATTACACGCCCTAGTATAGGCACCTCTCCTATGAGTTTGGCCTCCCAACCATGACCAACTGTCATCTTGGGTACTGCAGATGTGGACAATCTTCACAAGATAGCATCAGCTCAAACCTTGGCCGCAAGGGAACCCATACTAAGGTATATAAGTTTCTAGTCAAGCCCTACCTAAATTTCGCGTATTGTGGTTGTACATTAAAATTAGAATAGTATCGCATCCAGACAACCATCAGTTTTATAAAGGGCTAAGGCTCATGCCTTAACATTTTCATCATCATAATCATCTCGTGTTCAGAAACACATATCAAAACATTTCACTAGAATGACTCATCATTCTAATGTTTTCATAACTATTTTCACCAAGTATTCCCATCTAAAGTTGATCAAGTTTTATGCTTAGCACTAGCATCTACAAGTGAGGTTAAACACTAATGAGGGGTGGTAAACAAGTGTATCTTATCTAATTTCAATCTCATGCCTCAAGATGACATCAAGATTATCTATCTTAGGCCAAGTTTTATGCTCTTATGCTACCTTCATATATCTTTCTAAAATCTACAAGTCATTAAGTAAACTCCAAGAGAAAGCTTTGATAAAGAAATAAAATACTAAGCTTGCAAGTAAAACTAGGATTGGGTATCAAGTGGTGGAAGATTGCAAGGATTAGCTTGCTAAGTCAACTTGTATAGTGAGGCTTGCAAGGTTGCAAGTATAGGCTTGCTAAGGTATTAATATAAGCTTGCCAAGTTGTAAGTGTTAGCTTGCCTTGTGCAGAATTGTGGTTGGAGTTTTCCTCGGCTTCTTCCTCGTAGTATCCTCCTTCCTCCTCGTATCCTTGGTCGGTACTAGCGTCTATAAATAAATACGAGGTACACAATCACCAAATAATGCAAAACTATTTCTATTTATCACACCATGGTTTTCACTAGATGATATAGGATCATCACAAGCATTACAATGATTAAGGAAAATAGTTTTATTTTCTTTATTTTAGAAAAGTAATTTCTACTCATTGAAAAACTACTTAAGGTTTAATATTCTCCAACTCAAACATGGGATCATGTTAACACATGTCATCACCACATATTCCAGTATTGGGAATGTGATTTAAAGTGGTGTCACAATTTAATAAGGTTTAACCTTTTATTTTAATTAATTAAAGTGACTAGAAATGCCTATGAGGCATTCTTTTATGACTTGTCCATTATTTCTGCAAGTAAACCTATATATTTTTATATATTCAGAAAGGTCTTATTAAATGTGATTTTTGAGAGTTGGAATCAACTCAAAAGCTTTCATGGTTGAATTTTGAAAAATGTTTGAATGCAGAAAAGCTTCTGCGTTGTTATTTTTACCATGGTTGATCTACAAATCTAAATGGTTTGAATCCAACGGGCTTGGATTAAGAACTCCAGTACCTTTGTAACAAAATTGGTTTTATTCATTTTGGTTTAGTGAATTGACCTGGGTTGATTTTTGAATCTAGATACATAACTGAGTTTGAAGATAAAAGAATAAACCTAGATTTGAATTACTGGGTTGCGCGCGATGCTAACCGGGCCGGCCCACTGCGCATAGCGTGCGCTGGCTGGTTAAGTGGTTATCCCCACTCGTTAGTGAGACCGAGAGTGGTGAAGCGGTACAGGGCGATTAGGGTCGTGCGATCAAACTCTAATCCTACGGCTGTGGTTCATTGTCCACGCCTGAACAGGAAGCGGTGAGGTCGAACCCTAGCGCGGCTAGTGGGGGTCTATGGGGGCTCACCAGGGCTCAGGCGAGGGTTGACGACATGGGCGAACATCGAAGTCGACAACGGCGAACCTCCTGGTACCGGCGGCTCCTCCTGGGGCGGCTCCAATCGCTGGCTCCCTTCTCCTCCAACAGCGGCAGACTCCGGCCAAATTCTGGCGATGCGCTGCTCGCTTTGCTCTGGGAGTGAGGTGGGGTGCTTCTGAGAGAGAGGGGAGTGAGATGGTGTGAAGAATTCGTGCTGGGGTGGCCTCTGTTTATAGTGCCTGAAGGGGACCGACGAGCGCAGGCAGAGCTCGTCGTGTTCGTCGGCACAGCGAGCTACTAGCATGGACAAAGGTAAGGGACGGTGCTGTGCTCCCTGGCGAAGCTCAACGGAATGGCTACGCGGTGTGGAACGGCCAGAACATCGCGGCGCTCTGGGTGGGTCCGACAGCAGTTTTAATGGCGCACATCATCTATGGTCCGCGCGGCGGCGAACGGGCATGTCCACGGTGTTGCTGGGGTGCTGGCGATCCTGCTTGCACGCGGCAAGGGCGGCGCGCGGTTAGTGGGCGTGTGTCGAGGGTGATGCTCTAGCGCGCTCTTGGCTCGCTCATAGAGAGGCTTGGCATGCTCGGGCTGTGTGGTCCAGGGGCTGGCTGCGCTTGAGGCTTGAACATGGGGTGGCGGTGGACGGTAGGGAGTGGTCCCAGACATGGTTGCTAGGCTTGGTGCTTCTCCTAGCTTGCTGTCGACATGTGGGTGGCAAGTTAGAATCGGCATGGTCACCATTGATGGCTATGGCAAGCTCACAGTGGTGCTAAAGCTTGTTAAATGGGCTAGATGATCTACTAATAGCTTGATGTGAACCAGAGAGGGAACAAGTTAGGCCAAAATCACTACTCCTAATAGTGTTTTATGTTTGTTGGTTTGGTGATTACAAGGTGTTTGATGAAATGGCCGCAAGAGATTCAAATTTGAATTTTGGATTCAAACTTGGTGGATGTGTTGGTTACATACTAGGGAGTATCTGGTTAGTGGGATTGGTCAAGTGGAATTGGTTTGGGTGGTTTTTGAAAAACGGGTGATCTTCACATATGAATGAGATTCAATTTTGAAATGTGATTTGAATCAAGTTTCCAAATGTTTATGCAAGTTTGAAAGGTGGGATTTGATTCACTTTTACTTGGTCTAGCAAGGGGTGAAAAGAAATGGAGAAGTTTCTGTTTGAAATCCTGGACTAGAAACACTCGAAGTGGCCTAGTGAGCAAGATTGGCAAAAATGACCATTTGCTTTATTTGTTTTGTTTTTGATTTTCTCTTGATTTGTTTCTGCTTGGAAATGTTTTATATGATGTTGTTTTCACCTTCAAACCATTCCTTGCTATTTAGATCAATCACACAAGTCCATTCATTCATTAATACAATCATCACATACACACATGCATTCATAATGATTTGAATTAACAAAAGTTTTTGTTAACCCTAAATTTGGTGATTGAAATTTGATAATCATTGTTCAACATTTTTGGGATATTACAAACATTCCCTCCTTAAACAAAATCTGATCCCGAGATTTTAGAAAGAAGAAAGAAGAAAACTAGGATTTAAAAAGATCGGGAAACTCCGTTTTGATGTGATCTTCTCGCTCCCAGGTAGCTTCTTCTTCAGTGTGGTTACTCCACTAAATCTTGAGAAACTTGATGCTTCGGGTTCTGGTGGTCCTGAAAGCTTCCTCCAAAATACGGATGGGTACTACGGGATATGTTAGGTCATCATTGATCTCTATGGTGCGGTGATCAATATTCTTGAAAACTTCAGTCTTCTCCGGTACTTCAAGGCATTTCCGAAGTAACGGTATATGGAACACATTGTGCACGGCTGACATCTCTTCTGGCAGTTCCAATTGATACGATACTTCTCCCCGATGATTCAGAATCTTGAAAGGTCCGATATATCTGGGGGCTAACTTTCCTTTAAGCTGGAAACGTTGCATTCCTTTCAAAGGCGAAACTTTGAGATACACAAAATCTCCAATATTGAAAGCAAGGTCTCGACGTCTTTTGTCTGCATAACTCTTCTATCTTGACTGGGCGGTCTTGAGGTGCTCATGGATCTTGTGAACTTTCTCTTCTGCTTATTGTAGGATGTCAGGTCCGAAAATCTAACTCTCTCCTACTTCCGACCAATTCAAAGGGGTGCGACACTTCCTTCCATACATGAATTCAAATGGGGACATTTGCAAACTAGCTTGATAACTATTGTTGTATGAAAATTCTACGAAAGGCAGACAGTCTTCCCATTTAGATCCATACTCTAGCACACATGCTCTCAACATATCTTCGAGTATTTGATTTACTCGCTCTGTTTGTCCATCGGTCTGAGGGTGATAAGCTGTGCTGAATCTAGTCGGGTTCCTAAACCTTCTTGGACTTTCTTCCAGAATCTCGAGGTAAACTGAGTTCCTCAATCTGATACAATGTTCTTGGGGACTCCGTGCAAACTAACGATTCTAGCGATGTATAACTCTGCTAGCTTCGAGCTCTGGTATGTGGTCTTGACTGGTAAGAAATGGGCTACTTTGGACAATCTGTCAACTATGACCCATATAGAGTCAGTTCCCCTACTATATGTAGGCAATCTAGTGATAAATTCCATTCCAACTGAATCCCATTTCCATTTTATAATTTGTAGTGGTTGCAATAGTCCTGCGGGTCTCTGATGTCCTGCCTTGACTCTCTGACAAATATCACATTTGGCGATATAGCTTCTGATTTCTCTCTTCATCTTATGCCACCAAAATTGCTCCTTCAAATCATGATACATCTTCGCTCCTCTGGGGTGGATAAAATAAAGAGTATCATGGTCCTCCTTCAAGATAGTTTCCTTCAGCTCTAAATCTGCTGGTACACAGAGGCGTCCTTTGTACCACAGAACTCCTTCTTCATCCTCGGTGAATCCGGGTACTTTTCCAGTACCGATGCGACGTTTGATTCTGTCGATACTAGCATTTCCTTTCTGCGCCTCCTTGATCTGACTGATCAAAGTGGGTTGAAGTCTTATGCTAGCCAAAAATCCTTCACTTACTAATTCCATTCTAAAATCTTCCATCTCTTTGTGAAAACTTGGTTGCTCCTTCAGAATCATGGAGTTCAAGCAGCACGGCAATCTGCTAAGGGCATCTGCTACCACAATGGCTTTACCGGGGTGATAGTGAATGTCTAGATCATAGTCCTTGATTAGTTCAATCCATATTCTCTCCCTCATATTCAGCTCCTTCTGAGTGAATATATACTTCAGGCTCTTGCGATCCGAATAAATTTCACAATGGTTTCCCATAAGATAATGCCTCCATGTCTTCAGGTTTAGAACTACGACTGCTAGTTCAAGGTCATGAGTAGGATAATTCTGTTCATGCTATTTCAGTTGTTGGTACAGATAAGATATAACTTTGCCCTCTTGCATTATCACACATCTGAGACCGATCTTGGATGTGTCACAATACACATCGAAGGGCTTCATGATATCTGTCATGATCAAGATTGGGGTTGAAATCAATCTCCTCTTGAGTTCCTGGAAACTCTCTTCACATTTGTTTGTCCATTCAAACTTCTTATCCTTCTTCAGCAATTGGTTCATGGGTCTTGCGATACCCGAGAATCCTTCTACGAACTTGCGGTAATATCCCGCCAATCCGAGAAATGCACGAACTTGTGTTTGAGTGGTTGGGGTTTGCCAATCTTCAACATTCTTCTCCTTTGTAGGGTCAACGGCAATTCCTCCAGCTGATACAATATGTCCGAGGAATCCTACTTCCTATAACTAGAATTCACATTTGCTAAACTTGGCATACAACTGATGCTCCCTAAAGGTTCCAAGGATGGTCCTTAGGTGTAGCTCATGTTCTTCTTCTGATTTGGAAAAGATCAAGATGTCATCGATGAAAACAATGACTAACTTATCCAGGAAGTCCATAAAAGTCTTATTCATGAGGTTCATGAAATAAGCGGGGGCATTGGTTAATCCAAAATACATGACAGTATACTTGTATAATCCATATCTGGTGGTAAAGGCAGTCTTTGGAATATCCTCTATGCGAAACTTGAGTTGATGATAACCAGTTCTAAGATCAATCTTATAAAACACTTTGGCACCAGTCAACTGGTCAAACAGGTCTTCTATCTTTGGTAGTGGGTACTTGTTCTTGAAGGTGACATCATTCAACTTCTGATAATCCGTACATAAAGGGTTACCTCCATCCTTCTTGTCCACAAACAAGACAGGTGATCTCCATGGCGACGCACTTGGTTGGATCAATCCAATCTCCAGCATAGCATCCAGTTGCTTCTTCAGCTCCACTAACTCAGACGGGTTCATACTATATGGTCTCTAGGCTATAGGTCCAGTTCCAGGGATTAGTTAAATGATAACTTCGATATCCTGATCTGGGGGCATACCGGGCAAAACATCTGGAAATACATCGGGGTATTCACAGACTAGTCTGACTTGGTCAATGGTTCGCTGGGCTATACTCTTGTTGCATTTGAATTGACTAGGCAAGGTTTCAGATACATGCTCGACAGATATTCCGGCTGTACTGGTCATGATTATGGCTTTCTTGGCACAGTCGATTAATCCTTTATGTTTGGACATCCAATCCATTCCTAGTATTACTTCCAAACCTTTAGTTCCGAGTACTATTAGATTAGCATAAAAATCTATGCCATGGATTCGGATAGGTACGACCTTGCAAATTTGTCTAGCTTTGGTGGTTGAACAAGGTATTTGAACAATCATAACATGCTTCAATTTGGTGGGTTGAATCTTACTAGTGCATGCAAATTCTTCAGTTAGAAACGAGTGCGATGCTCCAGAATCAAACAACACTCTTGCAAGTACTGAGTTAACAGAAAACATACCCAGCACGACATCTGGCGCTTCTTGGGCTTCTTCAGCATGCATGAGAAAGAGACGACCGTTGCGGTTGAGCGAGTTCCCTGGGGCAAATCTCCTTCCGGGCTGAACACGATGCTGCAGCTGGGCTGGGGCATTTGCATTGGGGGCTGCGGCAATCTTATTGGGACACTCATTGTAGTAGTGACCCTTGGTTCCACATTCATAACAAGTCACTTGCGACTTGTCCTTTGCTGCAACAGGCACAGCATTGCTTCCAGTCCTCGGGGTAGTGTTGGTGTTGGTGGCGACATTGTTGTTGTTGAACTTAGGCGGTGCACGGTTGAAATTGCTGGGGTTGCCAGAGTTGTTGTGGTTTCCTCCGGGCCTTGGGTTTCCACGGTTGGGATAGATCAGACGGTTCATCAGGGGTCTATTGGTTCTTGGGGCAAATCCTGGAGATGGGTTGGGGCGATAATTTGGTGTATGGTGGGTTCCTGGTTGATGCATCATGCGACGCTTGCGGTTCTCATTAGCTTGGTTGATCTTGCCTTCCATCTTAATGGTAGAGTCCACTAAGTCTTCAATATCAGCAAATGGGATATTGACCAACACCGTCTGCATCTCATCGTGTAGACCATTCAGGAATCTCTCCTTCTTCTTGGCTTTGGTATCTATCTCATCAGGTGCATACCTAGCTAATGACAAGAATTTGTCACGGTACTTAACTACCGTCATCCTGCCTTGCTTCAGTTCCCTGAATTCATCTCTCATCCTCTTGATCAAACCTGGTGGCACATGGGTTCTGCTGAACTTGATTTTGAACTCTTCCCAAGTCATCATTTGACCTCCATTCATGCCACGAACGCTATTCCACCATGCTATTGCATCTCCGGCCAGATAGTGGGTGGCAAACAGTACTTTCTCATTAGCTTCCACTCCTGCAACTTCTAGGTTGTTCTTCATGGTTTGCAGCCAATCATCTGCATCGAGGGGATCTTCAGACTTAGTGAAAATGGGTGGGTTGGTGTTCTGGAAATTCTCAAGCTTGGATCCATGGTTGTCCTGATTTCCATGGCCTTGATTGTTGTTGAAGGGTGGCTAAGTTGGCTTGACGTTCGGCTCTTTCAGCTTCACGGTTAGAAACCAACATTTGCAAGTACAATAACAGCTATCAAGCCAGTATTGAGATGGCAGCGTTTGAATTCCTCTATGGAAGGAAATGTACTACACCATTGCTATGGACTGGTGTTGATGTGGACATCCCATCTATTGATACAACCGTTGTACCTATAGCTACACACATACAAGGACCTATCACTCGATCTCATGCCAGACAACATAACTATCAGGTACTTCCGTTTCTTGGAACTATTCCTCACATACATGAGAATATGATGCTGCCTAAATCAGATGTATTTATTTATCTTTGGAATGATGGACCAAGCATGGATGAGAGGTACAAGCATTGGAGCATGGCCATGCATGGAGATGGCAGCAAGCATGTGATGTTTCAAGAGAAGGCCACGGATGAAGATTTCAGAACTTTGAGGCCTCCATAATGAAGAAAGAAGGCTTGGACGAAATATTCAAGATTAATACTTCACAAATTCGTCCGTAGCTTAATATGGTGCTGCGACACCTTTATTTTGGGCCAGGCCCATGTAATTTTCGCAGTATTTTAAATAGCCACTTTTTAGAGTCCGTATATGAGGGTAAAAGGACTTCTAGGGTTGGATTCGTCCACCACTTCCATGGCTGGCCGAAACCCCACCTTTTCCTCCTTAAATACTCCCCATAGCCGTCACCATAGACTCGGATTTTGTTTAGACATTAAGTTAGCCTTCATAGCAACTTCGCCAAGGCCCGAGCGTCGCAGAGGCCTCTTGTACTTTGCACCTATACAGGATCCCACCTTTTCAATAAATCTTTCCTCTTAATCCGCAATATCTTGATTGCAATATTGGTTCTTACTTGTTCTCGATTTCAGGTAGAAATTAAGACCCTCGCTGGTCAGGCTGATCGTGTTCCCGCAGGATTGGTAACCTCCAGGAGATTGGCCTAGCGATTGCATTGGCGCTCGTCCTCTCACGTGTAGTCGGATCGTCAAGCCCGAACTCCACCCAAATCGACTATCACCATCTCATCGAAAGATCGGACAGCTTTGCCCTATCAAGTGCTATCAGATTTCAGGTTGCTCGGTGAGATTTTACTGCTTTCGTAGAATAGATCTGTTTTACCTATAACCCACGAAAAAGCCAAAAACACAGTTAGAGTTTAGATCCATCCCATCACCAATCTATGCCTCGCATTATCTTTTCAGTTTTTGCATTGTTGAATTTGTGTCTACATCGTCGCATCGAGTTGCTGGTCTTAGGGTCTCGTCGCTTAGAGTTTCGAGTTCTGATCACAGTAGTCACTGCCACACTCGCTGATCACCGCCACCATATTACGCTGCCATACTGTAACATCCCAAAAATACTAAGCTTGGATCATCAAATTCTAATCATCAAAATTAGGGTTAACAAAAACTTTTCTAAATGAAATCATGAATGCATGCATATGTGTATGAATGGATTTTGAAATCCTTTAAAACCACCTTGTTTGTTTGTTTGTTTCATTGCTTGTAAAATGTTTCTTAGGTGAAATAAACATCATCTAAAACATTTCCCACACTTTTCCTAAAGACAAGTAAATCAAAACACATATATGAAATGAATGGTCATTTTGGCCAATTTAACTCCCATGCCTACTTTGGCTGTCTCAAATTTTCAGAACCTAACAGAAACTTTTCTGGATCTTTGCACCCCTTGAATGTACTCATAACAAGGTATCAAGGCCCACTTTGTGATCATCCAGAAACTTTCAAATGCATAGTTTAAATGACAATTCAAAATCGAATCTTTATCATATGGGAAGATCCCACTTTTTCAAAAACCACTCAAACAAGCTCAACTTTCAAAACCCAGGTATCTGCAGACTCACAAGCACCAATCTAGCAAACCCACCAAAAATCTTTTCAAAATTCAAAACATGATTTCATGCGGCCATTTCATCAAACAGGTTGCAGACACAAATCAAACAAACATCAAACACTATAGTGTGCAGTAAAATTGGCCTAACTTGTTCCCTAGTTAGCTCACACATAGCTCAGTAGATCAGCCAGGAAGTTTAACTAATGACTAGCACCCCTGTGAGCTTGCCATTGCCATCAATGGTGAACAGCCGAGCACCCCCTTGTCACCCCATTGTGGACAGCAGGCTAGAGGAAGAACTAGCCGTGCCAACCTTGTCTGGGAGGCAGCCCACCGTCCACCGCCACTACCTGTCCCAGCCGCGAGCGTTGCCAAGCCCTGGACCACGCGCACAAGCCGCGCCCAGACCGCCAGAGGCCATGCCGAGCATGCGCCAGAGCAAGATCCTCGACCGAAGCCCACAGACCACGCGCCGCCCTCGCCGCGTGCATACACAATCCCCACCGACCTAGGAGACCGCCAGACATCCCCGTTTGCCGCCCCGTGCCGCACAGCCACCGCCCGCCGTCGAAGACGCCGCCTCTGCCGCGCAGAGCACCGCCCGTTCCAGACCAAACCCCACCGCCCCATGCCTCAAGACCATGTCGTTGAGCATCACCAGGAGACACCGCACCGTCCCCTACCCTTGCCCATGCCATTAGCCGCCTGTAACATCGCCCCCGACGAGCTCACCGTGCGCCCCGACGGTCCCCTCGCTCGACTATAAATAGAGGCCACCCCCGCACGATTTCTTCACACCATCTCACTCCCCTCTCCTCACTGATCATGCCACACCGTTCTCAGAGCAAGGCAAGCACCACCCCGCCGGAATTTCACCGGAGCCCGCCGCCTCTGGAGAAGAAGGGAGCCAGCGATTGGAGCCGCCCTAGGAGAAGCCACCGGTACCAGGAGATTCGCCGTCGTCAACTTTGTCGTTCGCCCGCCTCGCCGACCCTCGCCAGTACCCCGGTGAGCCCCCAGCAACCCTCACTGGCCGCGCTAGGTTTCGTTCTCGCCGGAGTTGTCTCGCGTCAACGATGACTCCCAGCCGTTAGATTAGAACTAGATCGAACGATCCACGTCGCCCCATACCGCTTCGCCCAGCCCCGTGTCACTGACGAGTGGGGACACCCACTTAAGCAGCCCGCGGGAGCACTGCGCTTAGCAGGCCGGCCCAGTAACTTTTCCCGCGCAGCCCAGTTATTCAAATTAAACCTTTTTCTATTTCAATTCAAACACACTTCTGTACCCAACTTCAAAAATCAACCCAGATCGATTCAGTGCACCAAATTGAATGAAACCAATTTTGTTGGAAAGGTCTATGAATGCTGAATCCAAGCCCGTTGGATTCAAGTCATTTGGATCTATAGATCACCCATGGTAAAAATAACAAGGCAGAAGCTTTTCTGCATTCAAACATTTTTCAAATTTAAACCATAATAGCTTTTGAGTTGATTCCAACTCTCAAAAATCACATTAAACCATACCTTTCATAATATATAAAAATATATAGGTTTACTTGCAGAAATAATGTTCAAGTAATAAAAGAATGCTACATAAGCATTTCTAGCCACTCTAATTAATTAAAATAAAAGGGTAAAACCTTATTAAATTGTGACACCACTTTAAATCACATTCCCTTGGACTACAATACGTGGTGATGACATGTGTCAACATGATCCCATGTTTGGTTTGGAGAATATTAAATCTTAACTAGTTTTTCAATGAGTAGAAATTACTTTTCCGAAAATAAAAGGAATTAAATCAAGCCCTAAACCTTGTAATGTTAGAGATGATGCTAGATCATCCATAGGACCCTTGTGTGTGATGATTGAAAGTATTTAAGTATTGTTTGGTGATTGTGTACCTCGTATTTATTCATAGACGCTAGTACCGACCAAGGATACGAGGAGGAAGGAGGATACTACGAAGAAGAAGCCGAGGAGAACTTCAACCACTGCTCTGCACAAGGCAAGCTTATACTGATATTGATGCAAGGTAGTAACTATGCAAGCCTAATACTACTAGTGATTGTGCAAGCTAACCTTTGCAAGATACCCTAATGATGCAACAAACCCATACTTTTTCTATGACTACTATATGCCTTAAGCATATGTGATCATACCCACTTGATAAACCAATCCTAGTTTTATGTGCAAGATTCTTACTTTATTTCTTTATCAAAGCTTACTTAGAGTTTACTTAAGTGACTGGTAGATATTGGAAAGATGCTGAAGGTTGCATAAAGAGCATAAAATTTGGCCTAAGTTAGAAACCTTGATATCAGCCTGAGACATGAGGTTGTACTTAGTTGAAACTCCACTAGTTACCACCCCTCCTTAGTACTACCCCCGCCTGTAGATGCTAGTGCTAAGCATAAAACTTGATCAACTTTTAGATGGGATTAATTGGTGGAAAAATGGTTATGAAAACCTTGGAATGATGGATCATTCTATTGAAATGTTTTGGACATGTGTTTCCAAACACTTGAGAATTTTGGTGATAAAAATGTTGAGGCATGAGCCTCAGCCCTTTATAAAACTGATGGTTGTCTGGATGCAATACCATTCCAATTTTATCGTACAACCACAATACCCGAATATTGGGTAGGGCTTGACTGGAAACTTATATTCCTTAGTATTAGTTCCCTCACGGCCAAGGTCTGAGCTGAGGCTACCTTGTGAAGATTGTCCACCTGTGCAGTACCCAAGATGACAGTTGGTCATGGTTGGGAGGCCAAACTCACAGGAGAGGTGCTTATACTAGGGCGTGTAATTGAAAGGTTAGGATTGATTATCCACATACTAAGTATGTTGAATTCAGGATTTGTTCCTGACGGATGTATCGAATGTGGTGGTGAAAGTGTACAATCTCTGCAGAGTGCCAAACTATTCGAATAGCCGCGTCCGCGGTTATGGACAGTTGGAGTGGCCATACTGTTCGCCCGTCAGACTTTTCAAAATGACCTGTGAAATGAACTAAGACTTTGACTTGACCACAACAGAGTTGTGATATGAAATACAAGTTCCCAATTAGGAGTTATAAAATTGTGACCAACTTTAGAACTTAGGACAGATAAATCTGGATTTTGCAAAACAACCCTAGAGTCTAGTGTCCTATTATCCAAAACCCCCTTTTCCTATTAGTATTAGTTTGCGAGTACTTAAAGAGTACTCATGGCTTGGTCCCTGGCTATTCCCATGGCCAGACTATGAAGAGGAGTACCTCGAAGATGGACCCCAGGAAGGTAACGACAACTAGGATCATGTCCCATCGTCAGCATTGCATGTGACCCCGAAGATGGAGCTTCGCCTACGCTACCGTTATTATTACGTATTCCGCTGCTTGATGTTGTATTAAGAACTGGATCATGAGATCCCTATTTGTGTAAGAACTTATGTATCGTTTGTAATGGATGATGTACTATGGTATCCAATTCTGTTATGTCTCGCAAAAATGGTAATCCTGGGATTGCGATGTATGGCATAACAGGCATCTAGGATTGAAAAATCCGGGTGTTGACATATACACCCAACCACCATAAACCCTAATACTCCACCACCGCCTTCCTACCGCGACACGGATCCGATCACCTCTCCTGCCACGGCACGAGTCCGAGTTGAGTTATTGTTTCCTAGTTATTTCTTTTTACTTTCCTTCCTTGATTGTTTCCGTATTGAGCTAAAGTCCGTGTCAAGCTAAGAGTTCGGTCGTAAGTCTGGAACCGCCTCCGAATTTTTCTTCTGGCTATACTGTTTTTCGACCCCGGGGATCACTTTTCTCCATCGGCCGTTATAGCGATATTTTTTTGGCACCTGCGTGCTTTCCGGAGCATAATACAAAAATTTCGAAAAAAATTTTGGGGCTAACCTGTTTTTAGACCCCGTAGATCAGTTCTAGACACTCGCCATCATAGTGATTTTTGACATCTCGGTTCGCTTTTCAGGGTGCCATATCATCATCCATTGCTTGTTGTGTCGCGTCGTGACATCGTTGGTGATCTAGGCTCGCGTCTCTAGTACGGTCTAGCCTAGGACCAGCACAGTACCATCGTTGAGCATTCTTTCAACTTTTGCATTGCTGTTTTGATAATTGCTAACCCCTTTGCTAAGCCTTCCCAGAGCTCCACAGATATTCTCCACGTGCGGTGTCTCGACTCCCGGTAATCGCTCGGTTCAATCTCTGGACCCAATGATCCTCGCGGTTGCACATCGCCTTTTCCTGCTGTTTGGTAAGAACTTGTAAGATCTTTGTATATTGCTTGACGGATTACGCGTGCCTTCCACCATATTTCCGTAGTATATACCTGTGCTTTTTAAAGGACTAACCTTGACAGATACTTCGCGGAACCCTGCCACAATGACGAACCAAGAACTACATGCCCACTTCTCCGAGCACTTGGTCGGTCGCGCTGAAGATGTGGATGCACGCCTAGGGGAGTTTGACACCAAGCTCACCAACTCCATGGACAAGATCGATGGGCTCGAGAAATCCTTCAATGACAAGCTTGACGCTCGTTTCAAGGAGGTTTTGGCTAGATTGCCGGCACCCGCACCCGCACCCGTCCCATTGGCACCTTGGCATGGCGGACGGCGCATTCCGATCACGGGTCGGAGTGCTGGTTCGGCTGCCGCCGCACCTCAGGCGGCTACTGCTGCAACTGACGCACCTCAGACTTCAGCCGCGGCTGCTGCTGTGACACTGGGGACAGACGACGGGTACTACTATGACCCCGACGACGATCTGTTTGACGAGGAGGTTGAACAACCTCCACACCCTGCTGGTCGTCCCCGACACTACCACCACAATGCTCGACCACCGGTATGTGATGATGATCATGTTGCAAAGCTTAAATTAAATATTCCATCTGTTGAGGGTAAATATAATCCTGATGCATATCTTACATGGGAGATGGAAGTAGAACAACGTTTTGTATGTTTAAAATATCCTGAGAATATGCGTGTTAGTGCTGCTACATGTGAATTTACTAAATTTGCTTCCCTTTGGTGGTCCGAGTATTGTCGTTTAAATCCTACTACTATTCCTAGTACTTGGACTGCTATAAAAACTGCTATGCGTGTTCGTTTTGTACCTCCCACTTATCAACATGATTTACTAAAGAATCTGACACGTTTTAGAACAAGGGAAAAATTCTGTAGAAGAGTATTATCAGGAATTGCAAACGGGGATGGTTCGGTGTGGTCTTGTTGATTCTACTGAAAAAATGCTTGCACGTTTCTTTGGTGGATTAAACAAGGACATTCAACACATATTAGATTATAAGGAATATAATTCTATCACTCATTTGTTTCATCTTGCTTGCAAAGCTGAACGTGAAGTGCAAGATTGCCAAACACCATGGAGGAGGACTAATAATTCTGCAGGTCGCACATCCACTTGGACATCCCGACAATCAGCGCCTCCTTCTCGTGATTCGCCACCAGATACTACCACATCCAAGGCCACCACAAGATTTCCAGCTTCTCCTCCATCGTCATCCAATGCTCCTGCTCGTAGTGCATCTTCTATGGCTTCCACGGGTAAAAAAAGGATATACAATGCCGCAAGTGCTGGGGTTTTGGTCATATTGAGAGACAGTGCACAACACAACGTGTGATGATGGTGCGTCATGATGGTCAATACGATTCAGCGAGTGACTTTGATGAAGATACATTAGCCCTTATTTCTGCTCGAG
This sequence comes from Avena sativa, assembly GCA_916181665.1. Taxonomy (NCBI): domain Eukaryota; kingdom Viridiplantae; phylum Streptophyta; class Magnoliopsida; order Poales; family Poaceae; genus Avena; species Avena sativa. The sequence continues at coordinate 104,297,352 of OV702282.1, forward strand.
ATGGAGACAATTCTGATGCTGATGAAGAGATAGAGGTAATGGGAGCTGAAGCTGCTGATCAATACAAGAGCTTAATTACACAACGTGTGTTGAGTGTGCAATTGAGCAAATCTGAGCAAGATCAATGCCACAACCTGTTCCAAACACGTGGTATTGTCAAGGAAAGAGCTATACGGATCATCATCGATGGAGGGAGTTGTAATAATCTGGCTAGTGTTGAGATGGTAGAGAAGCTTGCACTTCCAACAAGACAATGCACACATTCATATTACATCCAATGGTTTGAGAGTTCTCGCAAGATCAACGTAACAAGAACGGTACACGTGCATTTTACTATTGGTACATATTCTGGTTTTGTTGATTGTGATGTTGTACCTATGCAAGTTTGTTCTTTGTTACTTGGTAGACCATGGCAATTTGATAGAGAATCTATTCATAATGTCAAAACTAATCACTATTCTCTTATGCATGATGGAAAGAAAATTGGTCTAAAACCTATGACTCCCGAACAGATTTTAAAAGATGATCTTGCTAGAGCTAGTAGAGCTAAAACTAAGGAGAAAAATAAAAGTGAGAATCAGGTTGTTGCTGCAGATTTTGTACCACCAAAGAACACTAAATCTGATTCTAAACATGCTATTGAAATTCGTTTGAGGAGTCCATGTATGCTTGCAAATAAAATTGATTTTGCTGAACTAGATGTAAACAATACTCAATGTTATGCAATTTTCTGCAAAGAGGTTTTGTTTTCATTTGAGGATATGCCTCCTTCTTTGCCACCCGCTATTGCTAACCTTTTGCAGGAATATGAGGACGTCTTCCCCGCTGAGATACCACCAGGACTACCTCCTATTAGAGGAATTGAGCACCAAATTGATCTAATTCCTGGTGCTACGTTGCCCAACCGCGCGCCTTATAGAACCAATCCAGAGGAGACAAAGGAGATACAATGCCAAATTTAGGAACTACTCGATAGATATCATAATCGTGAGTCCCTTAGTCCCTGTGTTGTTCCTATTATTTTGGTACCTAAGAAAGATGGTTCTTCGCGCATGTGTACTGAGTGTAGAGCTATCAATAATATTACTATTCGATATCGTCATCCTATTCCATGTTTGGACGACATGCTTGATGAGTTGAGTGGCTCTACCAGGTTTTCTAAGGTTGATTTGCGTAGTGGTTACCACCAGATTCGTATGAAATTGGGAGATGAATGGAAAACAGCATTTAAAACTAAGTTCGGTTTATATGAGTGGTTAGTGATGCCGTTTGGCTTAACTAATGCACCCAGGACTTTCATGAGATTAATGAACGAAGTTTTACGTGCTTTCATTGGACATTTTGTGGTAGTCTACTTTGATGATATTCTGATTTATAGCAAATCTTTAGAGGATCATTTGGACCATTTACATGTTGTTTTCAATGCTTTACGTGATGCACGTTTGTTTGGTAATCTTGAGAAGTGCACCTTTTGCACCAATCGAGTTGCATTTCTTGGCTATGTTGTTACATCACAGGGTATTGAAGTGGATCCAGCCAAGATTGAAGCTATTGAGAATTGGCGCAGCCCAAGACGGTCACACAAGTGAGGAGTTTTCTTGGCCTCGCTGGTTTTTATAGGCGCTTTGTCAAAGACTTTGGATCAATTGCCGCGCCGCTGAATGAACTTACCAAGAAGGATGCGCCCTTTGTTTGGGGCGATGCACAACAACAGGCCTTCGTCATATTGAAAGATAAGCTAACACATGCTCCCTTACTCCAACTTCCTGATTTTAATAAGACTTTTGAGCTTGAATGTGATGCTAGTGGGATTGTTTTGGGAGGTGTGTTATTACAAGAGGGAAAACATATTGCATATTTTAGTGAGAAATTGAGTGGGGCTAGTCTGAACTATTCTACTTATGATAAAGAATTATATGCGTTAGTTCGGACATTAGAAACTTGGCAACATTATCTATGGCCTAAAGAATTTGTTATACGTTCTGATCATGAATCTTTGAAGCATATTCGTAGTCAAGCTAAGTTGAGTCGTCGTCATGCAAAGTGGGTTGAATTTATTGAGTCTTTGCCTTATGTTATCAAACACAAAAAGGGTAAAGATAATATTATTGTTGATGCTTTGTCGCGCCGTTATGCTTTGTTATCTCAACTTGACTTCAAAATATTTGGATGGGAAACTATTAAGGAACAATATGTGCATGATGCTGAATTTAAAGATGTGTTGCAGAATTGTAGAGATGGTAGAACATGGAACAAGTTCGTCTTCAATGATTGATTTGTGTTCCGTGCTTACAAACTATGCATTCCAGATAGTTTTGTTCGTCTTTTGTTGTTACAAGAGGCGCATGGAGGAGGATTGATGGGATACTTTGGTGTCAAGAAAACGGAGGATGTTCTTGCTGCACACTTCTTTTGGCCACGTATGCGTTGAGATGTTGAGAGATTTGTGGCACACTGCACTACTTGTTAAAAAGCTAAGTCTCGCCTTAATCCACATGGTTTATATATGCATCTTCCTGTTCCTAGTGTTCCTTGGGAGGATATTTCTATGGAATTTGTTTTGGGATTGCCACGTACACATAAGGGGAGGGATAGTATTTTTGTTGTTGTGGATCGGTTTTCTAAGATGGCACACGTTATTCCTTGTCATAAAATGGATGATGCTGCGCATATCGCTAATTTGTTCTTTCGTGAAATTGTTCGTTTACATGGTGTGCCAAATACTATTGTTTCTGATCGTGATACTAAATTTCTTAGCCACTTTTGGAGATGTTTATGGGCTAAGTTGGGGACTAAATTGTTGTTTAGTACTACATGTCATCCCCAAACTGATGGACAAACTGAAGTAGTAAATAGAACTTTGTCTACTATGTTGCGAGCTGTTTTAAAGAACTTAAAATTGTGGGAAGAGTGTTTATCTCATATAGAATTTGCTTATAATCGTTCGCTGCATTCTACCACAAAGATGTGCCCGTTTGAGATCGTCTATGGTTTTGTTCCTTGTGCACCTATTGATTTATAGCCTTTACCTACTTCGGTGCAAAATAATTTGGATGCTACACAACGCGCTGAAATGATATTAAACTTGCATAAGACTACTAAAGATAACATAGAACACATGAATGCTAAGTATAAACTTGCTGGGGATAAAGGGAGAAAGCATGTTGTGTTTGATGTTGGAGATATTGTTTGGTTACATTTACGTAAGGATCGTTTTCCTGATTTACGCAAGTCTAAGTTAATGTCGCGTGCTGCTGGTCCCTTTAAGGTGTTAGAGAAAATAAACGATAATGCATATAAACTTGAGTTTCCTGCAGACTTTGGTACGGTTACTCCTACGTTTAACATTGCAGATTTGAAGTCTTACTTTGGTGAGGAAGATGAGATTGCGTCGAGGACGACTTAAATTCAAGAATGGGAGCATGATGTGGACATCCCATCTATTGATAAAACCGTTGTACCTATAGCTACACACATACAAGGACCTATCACTCGATCTCGTGCCAGACAACTTAACTATCAGGTACTTCCGTTTCTTAGAACTATTCCTCACATACATGAGAATATGATGCTGCCTAAATCAGATGTATTTATTACTCTTATGAATGATGGACCAAGCATGGATGAGAGGGACAAGCATTGGACCATTGCCATGCATGGAGATGGCAGCAAGCATGTGATGTTTCAAGAGAAGGCAATGGATGAAGATTTCAGAACTTTGAGGCCTCCATAATGAAGAAAGAAGGCTTGGACGAAATATTCAAGATTAATACTTCACAAATTCGTCCGTAGCTTAATATGGTGCTGTGAAACCTTTATTTTGGGCCAGGCCCATGTAATTTTTGCAGGATTTTAAATAGCCACTTTTTAGAGTCCGTATTTGAGGGGAAAAGGACTTCTAGCGTTGGATTCGGCCACCACTTCCATGGCTGGCCGAAACCCCACCTTTTCCTCCTTAAATACTCCCCATACACTCGGATTTTGTTTAGACATTAATTTAGCCTTCATAGCAACTTCGCCAAGGCTCGAGCGTCATAGAGGCCTCTTGTACTTCGCACCTATACAGGATCCCACCTTTTCAATAAAGCTTTCCTCTTAATCCGCAATATCTTGATTGCAATATTGGTTCTTACTTGTTCTCGATTTCAGGTAGGAATTAAGACCCTCGCTGGTCAGGCTGATCGTGTTCCCGCAGGATCGGTAACCTCCAGGAGATTGGCCTAGCGATTGCATTGGTGCTCGTGCTCGCACGTGTAGTCGGATCGTCAAGCCCGAACTCCACTCAAATCGACTATCACCATCTCATCGAAAGATCAGACACCTTTGCCCTATCAGGTGTTGGAGAAAGAAATTTGTTCGGGCTAGAACTAATCAAGGAAGCTGAAGAGAAAGTCAAGTTGGTAAAGGATAGATTGAAGATAGCACAGTCCTGACAGAAGAGCTACGCAGATCCAAAGCGTAGAGCAGTCACCTATGAGGTGGGTGATAAAGCTTATCTTAGAGTATCACCACTTTGTGGAGTGAAGAGATTTGGAGTCAAAGGAAAATTGGCACCAAGGTATGTTGGACCATTCAAGATTCTGAGTCGCAAAGGAGAAGTGGCTTATGATATTGAGTTGCCTGAATCACTATCCGCCGTTCACAATGTGTTTCACGTAAGTCAGCTGAAGAAATGCCATCCGGAGATGGAAGAAACTTCTTTGAAGGATACTATACCATTGGAAGAGGTTCAGTTGGAAAGTGATCTCGCTTATGAAGAGAAACCTATCAAGAATCTTGAGACTGCAGAAAGAGTTACTCGAACAAAGACTATCAAATTCTGCAAGGTTCAGTGGAACCATCATCCCGAAGAAGAAGCAACATGGGAAAGAGAAGATGATCTTCGGAAAGACCACCCTCACCTATTTGCTAGCGAATCCGAATCTCGAGGGCGAGATTCTCCTTAAGGGGGTTAGAATTCTAACATCCCAAAAATCATAATTTTACAAGTTTGCATATCATTCATGCATTCATAAGCATTTGGTATTTTTCAAACAAGATTTCAAAATCAGAAACCATTTATGTGCCTATTATTTTATGCAAGAAAGGCAATGGTTTTATTTCTACTTCCAAAGTATGATAATGCCTTGATTTAGTCCGAAATGTTTAAAGATTTATGCAAAGCTTGCACAAAGATTTTCAAAACAAAAATCAAAACTAAAACCATTCATATGCCAATTATATATATTTAATTAAGGCATGGTTTTATTTTATTTTATCAATGGATCAAAGTACCTTGGAGTAAGTAGTAATGTTTTTACACAATTAAGTTCTTGTTTTACACTAGAAAAATTTAGAGGAGATCTGAATTTAAACCCATTTGAATTTGGTTTGAATTTGATTCCTGAAAATCAAACTAGAAAAAGAAAAAGAGTAAGGAAAAAGAAATGGGTCGGCGCCACCTATTCAGCCCAGCAGCAGTAGTAGCCCACTAAGCCCACCCGACCATTTCCCCTTTACCCCTCTTTCTCACCCACGCTCGCTGTACCCACTCGCTGACAGACGCGGCCCACTTCCACCTCAGCTCGTCGTCCCCAAATTCCCGTGCGATGACCCTCTCCGCCGTTTCTTCCTCGCAATGACGCCGCAATTGATTTCGATTAATTTCCATTGATTCCTCGCGTAATTGTCGCCCCTGCTCTGGCTACATAAGCACCGCCGCACCACGAGCATTTACCCTCACCAAGCCACCTCTTAGCGCCCCCAGGCTTCTCGCAATCAAGCTCGCACCGCCGCTGCCCGGTGCGCTCCGGCGAGCTATTCTTGTGAGTCTAGTGCGCCCCTCCGCCCCTCATTGACACGAGCATGCTTGCCAGATCTTTGCGCATCCACTCATATCTTTTGATTGTCCTGAATCGCCCCAGGTCACCGTCCCCGTCAACCCCCGTGAACGAGCAATCACGGTAATTTCTGAGCGCCCCTCGACCTCTGCTTCATACGAGTAGGTTCGTCATGTCCTTGCGCATCTACTGTTCATTTGCCCTATGGTGACCTAGGTCATCGCCTTTTTCTCCGGCAGTGAACACCTGAAGCTAGGTTAAACTCCGGTGAGCTCCTCAGCCCGTGTCCATGCGCCCCTGTCCAAACCAGTTGCACGTCGAGCTTCACTACATCTTCGCGAGTCTGGTAAGCCACAGCGCAGCCCCTATCCCCCTTTGCAATCGCCGGAATTCCAACGCCAATAGCGTCGCTGCCGCTATAGCCATGCTCGCCGCCAGTTCTTGGTCAAGCCGTTGTGAGCCGTTAGATCTAGATCCAGCGCATCTGATTATATCACTTAACGAAGGAGTACGTGTAGATTTGAGCCACATGATCTATCTTAAATCCTATGGCCCACGTTGGCCGATCCGCGCGAATCGATACGGGCCAATCAGATGCGTCCACGTGTCTGAGATTTTATTTTAAAATTTGTTTTTGAATCTATTAGAGATTTAAACTTGTAAAATTCATAACTTTTGTTCTGTTAATCCAAAAAATACAAATAATATATCAATAGATTCACAAAATTAAATCCTACACATCTATAGGCTTAGTTTTCTATTTTGCTTCTATGAAAATGGAATTTTATGCAGAGACATTTGTAGGCTTATTTTGTGTATAAAATTATTTAGAAAATGTTTCTAAAGCAAAATTAAGTTTATTTAGTCTCTAAATATTTATTCTTAGTGTTAAGTACTGTTTACTTGTCCTGTTTAGTTTAAGAAAATCATCACATGGTATTTTCATGCATTCATATATTTTTTCTTGATTGTTTGGAATATAAATTTGGTCCTATCATTTTATGTGTAGATTTTGGTGCTAGTGGTGATTACGATTGTGAGGATTGTTGCTACTTCCCCAACTACCAAGTAAAGTGGTGCTTCATGACTTTGTCCCAATATTTTTACTATGCACTAGTGATATTTTGTATAGGGCTTACATGATATTTTGCTAAGTATCTATATGCTATGCTATGGGAAATCCTAGTAGTTGTAGAATTGGTAGAAATATTCTCTAAGTTAAGATACTTGTTATATTATCGTGCTTAGCCTAGCTAGTAGAAAACAAGGGTGGTATATACATATACATGCTATGGAAAATTTTACTAAGTCTTGTGACTTATGTTTTTGCTTAATAAAACAACTAAGTGAATGAAACACCTGTGTGGAATGGTAATTGCATGGATGGATTTTTGTTGAGTGGTTACCAGGGCCCCATTTTCATGGCCTACCCTGTGTATCTCACTTGTGGAATGCCACCTAGGAACAAAGGGATTTGAGATGCCAAATGTTAAGAAGCTTCTAGTGCAGCCACATGGCAATATGGGCTATGCCTGGATCATATAGGTTGCAATAAATTAGCCAAATGGACAGTTGGTGGTAGGGGGTGATAGGTTTGGAACGTGTACATTTGGTCTAAGGGAAGGCTTCTGAAAGATCTTGTCTCGATGCATGTCGAGTCTTGTGGGGAAAGTGCACCACCTCTCGAGAAGGAAGAATCTAAGTACTTAGCCGTGTCCCCGGCAATGGACAATTTGAGCATTAAGACATGGAAGCTATCAAGGATCTCCTCATCCCAATTTCTAAGTTAAAAGTTTGTGGTTCAACAAGGGTAAATGATCACCAATATTCATTGGTAGATGCCTTGGGTGATTTTTGTCAAATAAAAACTTAGTGTTTTCAACTGATAGGGAAAAACTTATTTTGAGCAAAGCAAGCCTCAGCTACACTTAGACAAATTCATATAGAAGTTTAGAAACTATTATTCTACTAATGTATCACTTGCCAATACTATTCCAATATATTGACCCATTGTGGCTGTAACTTGTGATGTTGCAGGTAACTCTGATGAGGATTAGGGTTATGAGTCTACACTCAACATGTTTGCCTGTGGCACATGAAGATGAAGATATTACTTATATTGTTAAGTTGAACTCTTGTACTAGCCTATGGCTATGGAGTTGTAAAATACTATGTTATCTCTGGAATGAAGATGTAATAATGACCTTTGTATCTGTGTACTTCATCTTAAATTGTGGATGCTAGCATTGATCCAGAGACTAGCATTGCAATCACAGGGACCTTTACCTTTATAAAGGTGGGGTATTACAGACACCACGTACGGAAGAGTGAAATTGTCTTACATGTAACCAGGTAATAATTAACTTATACAAAATAAGAAGGGGCAGCAGAAAGAGGGCAACGGAGATGCCTTACCAGGGGCAGTAGCAGAAGCATGAAATAGCCTAATCCAAGGGAAACAGACCAGTCCTGACAATATTCCCGGAGGAATTTTCCATAGGCTGCGTGCCACTTCAAGGTCTTCGGATGGTACTTTCGGACTAGGAATTTGCCAATGTACACCGCGTGCTGGATCATGTTGTTGATGTCCGATTGAATGACTCTGCCACATAATGGGAAAAAAATCTCCCCCTGCATGGGAAAGGTATATGCGCACACCGTAACTTCCTCAACATGTAGTGGCTCTTGTTGTCCCTGTAGTACTTGCTAGAGTCCACGTCATCAAAATCCTCCTATTGATTTTTAAGAACATAAATTAGAAATCATACATATAATTGACAACATATGTAAGACAATATTAAATTGGTATCAGAGAGAATGCATCTTAGCAATTGTTTGATCATTTTTTATCATTTCATGTATCCAAACAAAATGACAAGTAATTAGCTCAAAGTTATATGTAGAACAAACTCTGCGGCCTCATAAGTTTCTTCAGGGATGGTGTAAGCGAACCAAGTACCAATTGCACATCCTATTGTTCTTGTATATCGCCCTGGGTTCGCTAAATCAGCCCTGAAAAATCTGACACCAATGTGTCTACCTCTCTTTTGGGGCAAATTTGAATCATTGGCCATAATAAGAAATTGAAATGTAATCCTACGAAACAATATTCAGGGATATACATATTCTGGTAAGAAAACAATCCTTAATATTGCAATTATAATTAAAAGAAAACCAAACAATATTCAGGTATATGTAGAAATAACTTATGATTAAAACCATCCATATACATATGCATCATACGAATCATTCAAAGATCATATAGCAGAAACAATTAGAAGATCATATAGTTCCATATGAGAATAAATTACGGGCCTCATAAGTTTTTTCAGAGACGGCGTTAGCGAACCAAATTACCAAGAGCACAAACTATATTGTTTATGTAGCTACCTCAAGTTCACTAACCCATCCCTAAAAACCGACATGGGTCACCCCTGCAATTTTTTGGGGCAAATATCAATCATCGACCTCGCTGAGAAACTAAAATGTAATAATTATTATACACTATGAATGCATCCAATAACAATTAAAAAATCATATAGTTCCATATGAGAATAAATCAAGATCCTCATAATTTTTTTAGATATGGAGTTGGCGAACCAAAATACCAACTTCACAACCTATACTGTCTATGTAGCTGCCTCAGGTTCACTAACCTATACATGCTTGCTAGAGTGAAATTGAGTCCCGTGAGACTAAATGAGGTTCATAAATTGAAGAAAATAATTGGCGTAGTACAAACCTTGGATCCTTACCCTGAAAGGCATGACGAATAGTATTCATGCGACTTGCATGCATAGCAATAAGATGTAAGTGTTATGAATTTGAATAATTCAAATGTTTAATCACAACATGAAACCGTTTGGTTACTTAATTATGAAACCAATATAACCTTTTTCATGTATTCTTTGAACGAAATCTCGTTGAGTGAATATTCAGACATCTGGATATATTCAGACCTCCAGATTTTGTTAATCTTAAATTTGGATAATAATTCATAATTTAAAGGCAAAGGAAGGTGTTTACATATGCTTGCTAGAGTCCTAAGAGAAAATGAGGTTCATACATCGAAAAAATGCATAGTACATATTTACATCGAACAGTGAAATTGACTCCTAAGAGCAAATGAGGTTCATACATCGAAGAAAATATATGGCATAGCACATATATACATCGAAGAGATTCATTCCTAAGAGCAAATGAGGTTCATGCGCTTGCTGCAGAGAAATAAGGTGAAACTATTTTGAATTTTACTAATTCAAAGATTTAATGCCAATGTGATATCATTTAGGTACTTCAATACGAATTTCCACCAATTTAAAATCTATGTGATGTATTCCTTGACAATTACAATATAATTTAGCACTATAAATATTTAGTAGTGTGTATGAGCATGATTAGTAATATAATTGAACGCTAGAAATTTTAAGGAACTCCATATATAAAGGAGTAGATTAATATATATATATATATGATTTAATAGTTCAATAACCACCATCAGAGACATCACGTATGGAAGAGTGAAATTGGCTTACATGTAACCAGGTAATAATTAACTTATACAAAATAAGCAGGGGCAGCAGAAAGAGGGAAACGGAGATGCCTTACCAGGGGCAGTAGCAGAAGCATGAAACAACCTACTCTAGGGGAAACAGACCAGTCCAGACGATATTCCCGGAGGAATTTTCCATAGGCTGTGTGCCACTCCAAGGTCTTCGGATGGTGCTTTCGGCCTAGGATTTAGCCAATGTCCACCGCGTGCTGGATCATGTTGTTGATGTCCGATTCAATGACTCTGCCACATAATGGGAAAAACAATCTCCCCCTGCAGGGGAAAGGTATCTGCGCACACCGTAACTTTCTCATCATGTAGTGGCTTTTGTTGTCCCTGTAGTAATTGCTAGAGTCCACATCATCAGAATCCTCCTATTGATTTTTAAGAACATAAATTAGAAATCATACATATAATTGACAACATATGTAAGACAATATTAAATTGGTATCAGAGAGAATGCATCTCAGCAATAGTTTGACCATTTTATATCATTTCATGTATCCAAACAAAATGACAATTAATTGGCTCAGAGTTTGTAGATCAAACTCTGTGGCCTCATAAGTTTCTTCAGGGATGGTGTAAGCGAACCAAGTACCAATTGCACAATCTATTGTTCTTGTATATTGCCCTTGGTTCGCTAACTCAGCCCTAAAAAATCTGACACCAATGTGTCTACCTCTCTTTTGGGGCAAATTTGAATCATTGGCCATAATAAGAAATTGAAATGTAATCCTACGAAACAATATTCAGGGATATACATATTCAGCTAAAAAACAATCCTTAATATTGCAATTATAAATCACAAAAAACCAAACAATATTTAGGTATATGTAGAAATAACTGATGATCAAAACCATCCCTATACATATGCATCATACGAATCATTCAAAGACCATATAGCAAAAACAATTCAAAGATCATATAGTTCCATATGAGAATAAATTAGGGGCCTCATAAGTTTTTTCAGAGACGGTGTTAGCGAACCAAAGTACCAAGGGCACAACCTATATTTTTTATGTAGCTACCTCAGGTTCACTAACCCGTCCCTAAAAACCGATAAATGTCACCCCTGCAATTTTTTGGGGCAAATATCAATCATCGGCCTCACTGAGAAAATAAAATGTAATAATTCTTATACACTATGAATGCATGCAATAACAATTAAAATATCATATAGTTCCATATGAGAATAAATCAAGGGCCTCATATTTTTTTTAGATATGGAGTTGGCAAACCAAAATACCAACATCACAACCTATACTGTATGTGTAGCTGCCTCAGGTTCACTAACCCATGCCAAAAAAATGACACCAACAAATGTCTATCACCCCTGCAATCTTTTGAGAAAATTTCAATCATCGGCCTTAGTGAGAAACTATAATGTAATTCTTATGCACTATGAATGCATGCAATAAATTTTTCAAAGATCATAGTTCATATGAATGTAGAATAAATCTGAGGGCCTCATATGTTTTTTCAGAGACGGCGTGGGCAAACCAAACTACCAATGGAACAACATATATTGTATTTGTGTAAATTGCCTCAGGTTCACTTACCCGAACCAAAACAAACGACACCAATAAAATGTGTGTCACCTCACAAATCTTTTGTGGCAAATTTCAATCACCGGCCTAAGTGATAAATCGAAATGTAATTCTTATACACTATAATGAATGCAATAACATAATATGATCACAATTCTTTGTGTGTGTACATAGTAGAAGAAACAGTTCATATATGTAGAATAAATCCTTGTTTATCCTCTAGTAGTACTAGTACTTGTGAAAACTACTTAAAAGCTAAAAAAGTATTTGCGGAAACTCTAGTATGCTTCTTTTACTCCTTATCTGGTATCGCTCTAACTATGGTTCATCTTATTTGGTATTGATTTTGGAAAAGTTTTGATATCTCTTCTAGTCTTTCAAATCTTATGTGCCTTTTTGGCATGCCGTTGCTTAACCAATTGACCTAGTGTTGAGTTCTTTAGATTTGTGTGTGATGTGTGTTCCTTGTTCCCTTTTTCTCTTGTTCAAATGAGAGATTCCTTTCTATCATGATATCTCTGTCTTTTTCCCCACAATATTATATTGTAGGGTCCAAACTATTCTGTTCTAGGCTTCGAAGTCTCCTTTTGCCTCGTGTGCCTCCTTTTTATTTGTTCGGGTACTTCAGAAGTTGTATCTTCTTTTGGAAGCTAGCTTGTGGTTACTACCTTGTAGTGTACTCTATGTCACTCAAGTAGTATTTATTCCTTTCTCTGGATTTTAACCCTTGGACTTGAACCTAAGATCCCCGATTGTGCTGGATTCTAGTGTTATGAATCTTGTACATGAAGTTGACCTTTAACCCAAGATCCTTTCCTTAAACCCCTGTCGTTAATGTTCACGCATTACCTCAGGATGCATGGTACTACTATTCTGGCCTTCAATCTTGTGGTCTCACTTCTATTTCCGTGACTCTATCACACATCCCTTTTCGATGCATTTGTTTTTGGAAGGTTGTTGACTTATGAATCCACATCTCGGGATTCAACCCTGAGTATGTTCCTTTCCCCTTGTTGTTCTCCGACCTTTGTCTGCCAGTTGGTAGCCAAGTAGCAAATGTGCATCCATGTCTTCCGATGCATGATACTCTTGTGGTTCATCTAGTCAAACCAGTTGGGGATGTCTAGGATAAAAAACTCCAGAACCTCGTCCTTTCTAAGACCAGGTTAAAGTGTTGTAATCTGCAGATTAAGAAGCATTGATTGTATTCTATATGTTCTACCATAAGGTATCACACTCTTTTAAACTAAGAGGTCATGCTAAGCTCCATTACCCTCTTAATGAAGTGATACTTCCACACATCTTTATCCACCTTCCTCAAGATTTCGTGCTCATGAGTGATGCGTGTGCGTATGATGTGGCAATCTGAGCTTATTGGAAATTATCAATGCTTTTAACCTCAAGGACATTTGTGTCATTATTAGCATGATTTGTTAACCCTATCACTAAGCAAAGGATGATTGTGCTACCTAGTCCGTTATCCTGGTACACTCTCTTTAGTCAAAGAGTCTGGCTCGTGCCGGAGCTTTGAGACTATGTATTATTGCTTTACCAAGCAAGTTTCCTCTCGAACTAAGTGACATATCGGTGGTTCGTGATATTCTATATGTATTACTAAAAGTATCGCCATGTTGCCACATGACCGTGATGTCAAGTACTTGAGCAAGTTAGTTCTCTAAACTACTCCTTTCTCCAAGGATCCGTACCTGATACCTCTGAACTAGTTGGTCGAGCTTAAACAACAACTTGGAGAGTTGTAAGATAAAAGTTGTATACGACTTTGTTTCTTCTTAAAGTATGTCTAGTTTTGTTCGAGTTGAAATAAGATAGTATGTTCTTTGTCGATACGTTATCTTCCCCTCCTTTTATTTGAGTTTGGGCTATGGTCAAATCAAACTCAGTTCCATGGACTATCCTGATGGTGTATTTACTTGTGATTTTTCACCTAAGTGCATCTTCTTGTTCATTGGTCTGACCAATGTCCATGGCTTGTTCATATAACAAATGAGTCCATCTTCTTGGAGTATATTGATAAGTTTGTTATTGAGCCCATCGATGACATCATCATCTCCTCTATGGAATTTAGATTCACATGGAATAGTTTGCATTAATGTTGGAAACCTTTGAGAACCGTCTTTGAGTCGACTCGAAGTACATGTTCTGGATGTTAGAAGTGACCTTCTCCGGTTCACGTGCAAATGTTGAAAGTTGTCACCGTGGATTCGAGAAGAGTTATCTTTCTTTCCTTAAGGATACATGTGTGTTCTATTGTTAGTACCCTATGTGTATGAAGTTTTGTTTTGACAAGTTGCTAAATGCATGGGTATAGCAATCTAGATCATCTTCTGGAGTTTGAAACTATGTTCCACTTCTTGAGAATCTAGCTAGTAACTTTACCTCTATGGTAAATATGGCAAAGTTTCGATTCGGACATGCTGAGTCTGAAGTATCATCCCACCTAACCAAAGCTGAATCTCAAGAAGATATGATGGTTGGTGTTCCTCTAGGTTTTGACATAGGTCTCTTTGTAAATCTGGCAAGATTGATGTAATGGTTGACACACTTAGCCGGAAAGACCCTCTGTCATATTCTCTTGATTCAGCAATAACAACCACTCTTCAAGAGACAACTCCTATGATTTATTATCGGAGTTGTTCTTATGATTTCCTCTGTATCCAAAGTCTGACTTTCACTTGATGTCTTCTTTCTAGAACATCAAGGAGAACATTAAAAGTAGTGTAGCTAAATGTCTCTCGGTCGATCCTCCAGACCCTTTTATGTTGGTAATCGTTTTGTTGTGCCAAGTAACTGAAGTCTGAGAATGAAGTTTCTTTTTCTCGTGTCATTAGGAATCTTCTTACCTATTCATATGAGTGGTGTAAAGTGATATCATGATCTGTGGCAAAGAATCTTGATAGTCCTATATGAATAAAGAGTTTCCATCATTTTCCCAACCATGTTTTAAGAGTGACTATGATTTTGGTAATCAGAAGTTTCTCTTGTTACATGTTCCTTGTGACTCTTATGAGTCCTCTCCTCAAGACACCTTTCTGTCTTGGCCTTTTGTTGAACAAAAGAGTGACCCTTCTGTTTTAAAGGTAGTTCAATAGCTTGGTTTTCTTGATCAATATCTCTGCAACCTGAAATCTCTACTTAAGTCATTTAGTAGACGTTCCTTCTCGAAGTCTATGGTCATGTTATTTCTATTGTAAGCTCTCCTTTTCAGAAGCTTAAACTCTTTTGAAGCTCCTTGGTCTAAATCCTTATGAAGACCATCTGTCTAATAATTTGAAACCTTCTCCTCTTGTTTCCTTTGTTGCCTTGACGGGTTTCATGTTCATCATCTCAAAGTTGTTTTTGAACACTCCTTCCATGATATGACCATGAGATACTCTCTATGTTGTTTTGTGTGTTTACCTCTTATCCTTGGAGTGGCCATGTTCCCTTCATCTTTCCTACCTTAGGTATTTCGGGTCAAGATTCTCATAAGGGGGATAGAGCTGTAACACCCCTAACTTTATTAAATACTAATTGGGGTTGTTTGTGCATTCATGAGCATAATTATTTTGCTAATACAAAATGCAAACAAGAATAAATGGAAACTAAAACCCTAATCTTCACCTATTTTTGAAAACAATTCAAAATGTTTTGAATTTTGAAAACTACCAAAAATGTTGGAGCCCAAATGGACTAAAAGGCCCTCTCAATATTTCACATATTTGCAAACCCTCTGGTATTTTTCGAATGAATAAAAACACATTTGAAAATGAAATACAAAAAGAGAAAACACAAAATAGAAAAAGAAAAGGTTTTCTATAAAAAAATAGAGCAGCAGCCAAACCAGCCCAGCCCAGCTTACCTCGCTCCTTCTAACCTTTCTTCCTATCGACAGTGCCCTGCAGCCTAGCTCAGCCCAGCAGTGGCCTGCCTGTGGCCCATACCGCTTCACCTGTTCGTCGTCTTTGTCCTCGACGCCAAGTAGCTCGGTGTCCCATGCACGGCCTCCCGATCTTCACCGCTCTGATTCCCGCCACCGCTGAGGTCGCCTCGCTAGGATAAGAACGCCACGAGGACCACTGTGTTGATCTCTCTCTCCCCCATACCCTTATCTCTTTCCCTCTTGCTCTCCATCAGGAGCTCCTACGAGTTCCCGAACCCTAGCTAATGACCACCGCGTAGAGCCATTGACTCGGCCTACCCTCAGCCATCTAAGACCACCACCACGACCGCCTCACTTGACTCGTTTGATTGTCCCCACTCACGTGAACCAGAATGCTCCTAGAAGCCACAATCGTCATGTCCTCCCCGAGCTACGGTCGTCATCGTAGCCATCGATTCCGGCCACCCTGCCATCGCCAACCATCCTGCTATGTTCATGGTGAGATCATAAGCACGACCATGCTCTCCATCCTCTTCTTCACTTCCTGGCTTGCTCTGCCAATGGTCACCTGAAATCTCCGTTGCCTACCGTCGCTGTGTATCTAGCTCCAGTGACCACCCCACAATGGCGCTGCCTCTTTTAGGTTCTCTCGTTGTGCTGGTTTGAATAGACCAGGACACGTAGCCCCGCATCGCCTCCTATGCCGTCCCTGTCGTCGAGCTATGAGCCGTCGCCAGCGTGACGTCGTGCCGATGTCATGTTGACATCAGCCGAGCGCGGTCAACGCATTCGAACCACACCAGTCCCCACTTTGCCCGTGTGGATGCTGTGGTAGCCTTGGGCCCTTCTTTCAGCCACTACGGCTAGGTAATGCCTCGGTGTAAAAAGTAATCCCGTGTTTTGTTATAATTTGAGAAATGGTTTAAATAATTATAGAAAATGTTATAATCTTATAAATTCAAAATCTAATAATTTGTAAGTCATAAAATGTGTATAATATATCAAAATGTTCAGAAAAATGAGATCTATCTCATAGCATCAACATCATGCATTGTTCAACAACTTTCATAACAAGTTTAATTAGAAGAACTAATTGAACCCCACAGGTGATTTCGAGGGTTCTCCTGCTCTAGGGTTTGCAACCCTCGGACCCTGTTTAAAATGGTCGGGTATGTTTTAGGGTTCATATCAATGCTATTTAACTTGTCATATCATCATACTCATTTGAGCATTGCATCGATGTATTGTGTTGATTGTTTTCATTTCTTTCTGGTGTTCTAGTTCTTCCCATAGAATATTGTATCGAGATCAAGATCCAAGACCGAGATCAACACCGTTGAAGATCGAAGATCAATACTTGACCAAATGTAACCAAGAAAAGTATCAGATGTTCGACGCTCTGCTTTCTGAATATCAACAGGCAAAGGAAAGCATAGCCCCACCATGATATAATCCTATGATTTCTAAAGCATGTCTGCTCTGCTTATATCTCTGTCCTGCTTAGCCATGCTTAGTTGTTGAGTCTGGTTCATCCAGATGATGTATCAGATGCAAAGAATGTAGTATGATAGGAGAACATGATGAGATGAGATCAGAGGTGATATGAGATTAAATATGCTAAGGCTTTTATGAGAGGCCATAGTGGGATGTGTTTTTTTTAGTTCCATACTTGCCACCCTTAGGACCCGAGGTTCTTGCCTCCTGATCCATGACTGAGTGTACAGCAACACGGGAACCTATGGGACCCCCCTGACCCCAACTTGCCTAGTCTAATCCATGAGTCTGTAGTTTGAGATTTGGAGTTGTCATCTTCATTTTGGATGGGTTGAAGATGGTGCATCATATAGGACGTGGCCGGGTGAAGGGTGCATGACACTGAAACTGGATCCCGATACACAGTGTCAAGGACCGCCTGGGAGTATGGCCAACTACCGCAGCCGGAAGCCCTTCTAGGGGACTCGTGGATTAGGGAAAAGCAAGGGAAAAGTTTTGGTCGACCACCCTCTGTCAGCACACCAAGTAAGTGTGTCAAGTGACACTAATCATAAAACTTGGCAAGTAAAGTAATGTGTGCTTAAGGATGCTTCCCCAGGGATCGAGGGGGTGATCCTAGGCGGTAGTTTCAACTGATGATGATTCGGTGGATATCAAAGATGATGATCAATACTTTGGAGATGTCGCTCTATTATCACCTTTTAAAACATTCTGAATAGACGAGCTTCTTCTCCCTCTTGTTTTATAAACCAAGATAGCTTTATGCAAAACAGCTCCACCAGCCATAAGTCTTGCGAAGTACACCCTCTTCTCACCCTTGCTTTGTTGATACTTTGGAAGAAGAGTAAGTGTTCCCCTAAAGACAAGTTTGGTACGACATCGACACCGACGAGTAGCTTGGGGTTCCTGGCCAGCAGCCTAGAATATATGGGCTGGGATATCATCGTTATGCTTTAGGACTCTTAGTTCATTTGTTGAGTTTGCTATATGTAATAGCATAATTTGCCTTTCGTTGTTTGATGTTTGTGGTTAGTGACCTTTTCTTGTAATATTTTGGTTCTTTTCTCAATTATGAGCTTGTTGTAATAATTTTTGTGTGATACGGTCACTGTTGTATTACCGATTCTCTCACTGGATATCTTCGAGCTCTAAGTTAGGCTTATGTCAGAGGGAGGTCTGGGATTTCTCTAACCCTGATCCCGGGGGTGTCACAACTCATGAGCTATTAGCTACCCCATCCTTGCGACTCGATGCTCATACGACGAATTCTCCCACCTTGTAATCTCACTTGCCATTAATACAATCAAGCAAGAAGTAGGTATTTACCCTACGGGGGGCTGAACCTAGATAAACCCTATGTCTTGCCCTCAATCTCGATCCGCAGATGGCGACTCACTCTTTCCCTACTTCGACTCAATCGCTACCCCTGGTAGCGACTAACGTGGCCATTCCCACGACATTGACAAAGATACTTTGGCTCTTATTCCTACACGAGATGGAGATAATTCTGATTCTGAAGAAGAAACGGAGGTAATGGGAGCTGAAACTGATGATCAATACATAATTATAGTTGCACAATGTGTGTTGAGTGTGCAATTGAGCCAAGCTGAACATGATGAACATCACAGGATTTTCCAAACAAGAGGCGTTGCCAAAGAAAGAGCTATACGGATGGAGTTGGAATAATCTGGCTAGTGTTGATATGGTCCAGAAGCTTTCTCTACCTAAAAAACAATGCACACATTCATATTGCATTCATTGGTCTGAGAGTTCTCGAAATATCAAGGTAACAAGAACGGTACGTGTGTATTTTACTATTGGTACATATTCTGATTTTGTTATTGCGATGTTGTGCCCATGCAAGCTTGTTCTTAGTTAGTTGGCAGACCTTAACAATTTGATAGAGAATCTGTTCGTAATGGTAAAACTAATCATTATTCTCTTATGCATAATGGAAAGAAAATTAGTATCAAACCTATCACTCCTAAACAAATATTAACATTGTGTTTGGATGCACTTAATTGGGTATGGAATTAACGAATTGGAAATGGACACCGAATTCTACTGTTTGGTTTGTCCTAAATTTCAGGATCTGAAACGGACCCCAATTCCACCCCCACCCCGCGTGACTTTACCTCTCATGCTATCCAGTTTGGAGCCCCGCCACTTTGAATCATTGCGGAAACGAGCGTACCGCTTCATCTAGACTCGTGCGCTGGGAGACTGAGCGACGAGATCGAGCAACAACATCATCTGTCGACACCGCTGCACCTCCCCATCCCTGCCCCTTCCTAGCCCTCCTCCATCCCCATCCCCACTCTCTCCGGTTACACTAGTTTCGGCGATGGCCCATCCCGTTCCTCTCCGCTAGCCCTCACCCAAGACACGACTAGATGGACGGAAAAACCAGAGCTCTTATCTTCTTGAGGGCCTGTTCGGTTAATCCACCCTATGGTTGGATTGGACGGGAATGAATGGGATTTGCTTGGATTTTGACTTATATGGGATTTAATCCCTCCCAATCCATGTAAATCCAGCTCAATCCATTGCAAACCGAACAGCCCCTGAGGGTTCCAAGTTGGAAACAAGATCTATCTCGGGTTTTCTTTTAGCGGGTCATATTCATGGTCATCTCCATGGAGCCGATTGCTTGCAGCCTTCGACACCAGCTTGATCTATTAGGTCAGTACTCAGTACCACAACACCCTGAAGCCAGGCCTAAAACATGTTGAGTGCCCCAATGCTTGATATATTTTCTTGCATTGTTTAGCAGCTCCTACCGGCACATAGATTTCTAATGCAGAGTTTTTTCTCAAAAGATCAATTCTTGTGTGGTTTCCTCGGTCATTATCCCAGGAAGTGGTGGCAACGCCTGGACTTGTCCTTGGTTGTATTGCTTCCAGACCCTGCTCATCGCGGTTGAAACCCTACTATTTCGGTAAGCAGGCATCCTCTCAGACCTAAATGATGATGTCTCGATTTTTTTCACTATTAATCTGCTACTAGCTGAATGTCCGTGCGTTGCTACGGAATAAAATAAAAAATACATACATATATTTTAAACAATTATTCTAAATTGAAAAATGATATTAAACATGAAGCCACATGATTTCCATTCATACGATGACAAATAGCTATTCAGTCGCCAACTTCTTTCATCGGCACCTTAACTATACTAAAGCAAAACTACAAGAACGGTGATATTGTTGCAAGCAACTTATTATATAAAGATCACAAGTTACAAGTCATTGTGTTATCCCAAGGATGCCACCTGCCATCGACCAGACCACCGAGGCCGCCAACACCACGGTTGGCGCGGGCTCAATTAGCCGATTCCTACAAGTGGGAGCAACTAGAACAGGCTATGTAACACCCTCTCCTGATAAGGCTGAGTTCATGTGTATAGTGCCAATCCCTGGATCGGTTCACTGGCACACACAGTACAAAATTATACCAAATATAACTGTGCATCATAAATACAACGAATATGATCCATAATTTACATTATTTATTCAAGTACACAGCGGAAAACGAATACAAGGTAGATCTCCATCCTTCAAATGTGCCACAGGCGAACAATTGTTGAGTGGAGTCTCGCGACCTATGAATAATCACTCAGATACGATATAACCTGCAACATGAAACGTTGCAGCCACGAATGGTCAATACATTGAATGTATGGCAAGTAGGCTAAAGTGGTTAACAACAGATCTATCAACTACATGCTTATTTGGCCAAGTGGAGTTTAGGCTCATTTGCATAAAGCAACAGTTTTATCCTAACATTTGTAACAAAGTAGTTTTCCAATACGATAAATAGGACACTCTGGTTCACTCCCAGGTGCTCCTACCCAATTATGTTCACCCAACAAGTTTTAAGTAGTTAAGAAATAAGGATGAGTGAGAAATATCATAGCATCAGTATCAGGTCGCTCAAATTGTCCATAACCGGGGACATGGCTAATCGATTAGATTATACACCCTGCAGGGGTTAGTACACTTTACCCATGTGACTTGGCCAGCCCAGCTCGTACCACCACTCTCATATTGGGTGATGATAGGGAGAAGTCCAAGAAGGAACCGTTCGGGAAGTAGCTCCCCAATCCCGACGCGCACCAGTCCAACCTACACTATCTACATCTCTGGATATGCGGGTTCGAGTTACCACAACCTACTGAGTTCAACCAACCGCCCATTTCATTATTGGCACATGGTTGCACACGAAATCTTCCAAACAAAGAAACCAATCATTTCTCAGTGTCCTGGGCGGCATTCCCCACCAAAATCCACACTCGATGACCCAATCAATGCCATTCCGCCCAGGTGGTTCATTAAAACATGTTGGTTTGTCATTTAGCAAAACATAAGCCTTTCAAAACATATAACTTTTCATGATGTGATTCCCTTCCTCGTCTAAATAGCATAGCTAAGTAATCTATCAATACGATGGCTCATAAACAAGGAATACTAGGGAATAATATGGGATATAGCATAGCATATACATATCAATTCCTACATATGCATTTCTACAAAAGCATCTACAATGCATAGGAAAACATAGGACATTTATGACCAAGATAGCACCACTTGCCTTTGTTGTAGATGTAGTCGATTAGATAATTCTCACAATTATAATGGCCTCTTTCGCAATAACCATAATACTTGCAATCATAGTAGTTGCAATCACAGTAGTTGCACTCCTCGCAATCTAACGTTTGAAGCAAACACAACAAACACACCATTCAAAACATTGCAAACATGCAACACTGCAACATTACAAGAAAACAATGATGAACATATGCATGCATGATGATTTAATGAGTCACAATGGTTGCATTTAGTGTTCTGAACATAATTAGATTACATGATGCACGTGGAAAGTCATTTAATGCACTAAAGATTTTATTACTAAAGTTGTATCGATTTAATATGGTGTATACCACTTTAATTGAATTAAATATGTTTATGTCGTATTAAATTGTGAACTAGATGCTACTGGATAGATAATGCAATTTAGAGACAGTGGCAATTTGAATCACCTAAAAAGGAGTTATAGATATTTTCTTATGATTAAAACACTATTTCAATGGGTTTAAATATTTCTGTATGAATTTCTGTTTTAACAGTACCAAATAATTTGTCATGCAATTTCTCTGTATAGATATTGTCAATACAAAACATTAGCACTTGGATTCACCCTAATCGGAGTTATAGATCTTTTTGTATGATTTAAATAGTGTTTAATGGTTTTAAATGATTCAGATAGTTTCTTTTGTCTAAAAATGAAACTAAAGTTATATCTGTAATCTCCACGGAACTGTGATTTCAGGGACATATTATTTGTAATTTTCTGAATAGTATTTATTTTCTTATGAAGTTATTACTTTAAATAGGCCAGTAACCATTTAAATCTTCACGGCAAAACCTTACAGTAAAATGCTGAACTAATTTCATATTGATGATCTACATGGAACCAGCTTTCCATCGGTATATCATTTATATTTTTGTGACAAACAATTAATTAACTATGAATTTAATGATTTATAAAGCCATTAAAACTAATTAAATTTCTACGGGTTAAATAGTCGGCAAAGGCTAGATCCAACAAGACATTATTAATGTACATTACAGTAGCTTCAATTTGATATATTGTTCATATTTTTCGGAGTTACAGATAATTTCTTATGAATTTATTAACCTAAAAGACCATTAAAACTAATTAAATTACTGCAGTAACCACGTATAGTAAAATTTGGATCTATTATGATAAGATGATTCTACGTAAAATTATCTTCAATTTTATATATTATATGCAATTTTTGGACGTGGTATGAATTTCTAATGAATTTTACAAGTTAGATCTATAATACGTAATTTTAAATTCGAACGGAATATTCCAGGGAATATTCCGCTGACTGGACAGGTTGACTTTGCATGCTGACTGGGACTAGATGTTGACCTGACGTTGACGTGGCGTTGATGAGGAAGCTGACCGGGTTGATGACATGGCACGCACCGGTTTGATTGGATCTCGACCGTCTGGATAGGATCCGATGGCTAGAAGAAGAGATTGACCCGATTTTGGCTCAGAATAGACAAGAAACAGATCTGTGTTAGAGAGACAAATTCGTAGGTAAAATTGAAAAACTTAGAACACGAAAGTTGTGGGGAATCATTATTCCTACCTTCTCACCAAAGGAATTTGGATTTGAAGAAACGAGCGCGAGTACATCTTGGATTTACACCGTAAGATCTAAAATATTGCGATACAAAATTCTCCGGCTGTGGTGAATGAAAATAGGTGAGGTTTGTCGGGATTGAAAGATTTCGACGATTCCTACAACTTTCGTTTTTTGTCCGAAGGCAAACGACGAAGTCTAGATGGGTTAAAAAGCGAAATAAGATTCGGGCATGTGTAGATTCGGGATTTCGAGGAAAGAAACTCGTACAGCTGTGGCTCCACGAGTTTATATGGGGGTTTGAGACGGTGTAGAGATAGGCCTTGGAGTAGGGAACAAGTAGAAACAAACGGATGTCCATTCGGAGTTGTAGATAAAAAGTTATAGCAGTTTGAGTAGAGATAGGTTAGAGAAAAACTGATTCGCACGGATTTTAAAGCACTCCACCGATCGATCCTGTACGTGTCTAGCTGGCTGGCTCGGTCCGGTCGGACCGGGTGGCCCGGCCCGTTTAGTTTTTTTTTTATACTTGTTTCCCTCATATCTTTTGCATACGAACTCCAAATGATATGATTCTTGTTTCTAAATTTTTCTAAAATTGAATAGATTATTGTAGGATCAAATTTGTAATATTTTCACTAGTTTGGAAGTAGTGGATTTATAAATCCTTGTATATTCCATTTTATTTATATCTTTATGTGTTTGTATTTGTTCCATAACTTTTTCATACTAGCTCCAAATGAGCTCAATTTTGTTTCTAAAATTTTGTAATATTAATTGGATCTTTTTAGGATATAATTTAGCAATAATCGATGTCTTAGCAATAGTGGGTTTTATAAAGTCAATTTAATTTCCTTTAGGAACATCTGGGCAAATCAACTATAGGATTTTAGATACCAGGATTTGGATTCAGTTTGTGAGAACTTTCATGGATGAAATGCTTATGAATGCTTCATGATTTTCATTTTGAAATCTTGCACACCAATTCTACAATCCATAAGAAATACATGCCCTTTTGCCTATATGGCTACTTAGGTCATAACAAAAGAATATAAGATTTTGAATTCAAGGTTGAGAGGATTTTCTATTCAAAAAGTTTCTTCTCTTTGAGAATTTTCAACAAAGTCAAACAATCAATCAAACTTATTTATTTATTTCACATTCCAAAATTAGGAGAATTTTGGGATGTGACAGGCTATCATGCCGCCCTCACGGCCACTTCAGCCGCCGAACCGCGGGATCCAGGGTCGCCGCCCCGGCTCTTGTCTCTGCGAAGATTCTGGGGCCGTCGCGCCGGCTACCTTCTCCTCCAGCCACGGATTTCCGTCCAGGGCCTCCGTGCCGCACCATCTAGGAGCTACCAACACGCGAGGAGAGGAGGCCCCTGCCGACGCCGCGTCACGACCGGATGAGATCCTGACACCGTCGTTAGCCACACAGTCTTTGCCGGCGACGTCGTTTGATGGCGTCGGGGATGATCGGAGGTGGATGGGGGAGTGGCAGCGGTGGCTAGGATTTTCCATGAGCCGCTCCCCTGGGAACGATGCGTGGCCCGGGTACCGACTTCATATGAGTACATGACACCTTAAGAATGTCCATTCGCCATTCGTTATTCAGTAAACAGTGCTACTAAAAATTAGATAGCAAGGAAATGACACGCATATCAATCTTGGATATAGTATGCGTACTCTCTATCTATCATAAGTGCACCTAGCTTAAAGCTAAATTACGTTACTACGATATTGAACAGAAAATGCATGCTTCATCCTTTCTTCCCTTAAATTAGTTATTATACGGCCCCCCACCTAATTATTGATATTTTGACGGTACTCTCTTCCAAATGTAGAAAAATAGTCCCAATATCATTGCACCCCATGGAAATATGGCATGTCCGCAGCATGTGCCCACATTAATGGCCATCGCAGGCTAGTGTCGACCTTTGCGTCTGTCGCGTGCGATCCATCGGAACTCAGGCTCTCACGCACCGGCACCGGCACCGACACTGGTTGGCCACGTTCGCACGCCTCTCGTGTCCACCACCACCGGAAGAGGAAAGCGGAGTCGCCGACAGGAAACATGGGAGGAATTGAGGACGAAATAGATGACGGTTCAGAGCGATGAATCAGTAAATTTTGTAGACACAAGGTTTCACCGAGGGAAGATTTCAGTTTATTAGACACACACCACGCACACGAGGACACACACCGGTCGATCCCGCACCTTCTCCCTCCTCTGCTTCAATATCCAATCTGACGCCTGCCTCCTCGCTCGTGATCCACCGCCTGTCTGCCTCCTCTCTCACCCAAGCACCTCCTCCCTGCCTCCAACCTCGTCCAACTTTGCGTCTTCCCCAAGCGAATCCCCTCTTCACGCAAGCACGCGCCCGAGATCCCCTCGCCCTCATGACTCGCCTCGCCTCGCTCGAACCTCGCCAGCCACCGACGCTAGGAGCACGTCCTCATCGACCCGGACCCTGCCACCAGACGCTGCCGCTAGGAGCACGTCCTTGTCAACCCGAACCACCACCATACGCCTCATCGTTGCATCCTGTAGGGTCCGGGTCGAGTAGCGTGGCTGGTGTGATGGCGATTGGAGGCGAGAGGAGTAAGAGGAGCACGTGAAGGTGAGTTCCGGCGGCGATCCTTGGCAGAGGGGACCGGAGGAGCTTCGCAGCAGCAAGGACCATGGGCCTAGGCGTTCAAGGTCGTGAGCATGCAACGCTCAAGCCATAGGAGGCGAGGCCTACAGGCGCCATGTGGAGGAAGGGTTTGTCACTTAGCGGTGGCACCTCTTGTAGGACGAACCTACCTCTGTGTAAATTAGATTTATGGACTGACATGAGAGCTAATTCTAGATGTATGCTAATGCTACACCAGTGCGGGTTTGTTAGCCATCTCATGTACATGTCGATCTTTTCACGACATGACGCAACTCGCAAGAATGGACTACGGGAGTAAAATACGCTAGCGCAATAGAAAACAGACCAAAATCCTCTCACTCTCTCTCTCTACTCGTGTCGTTCCCCAATTCCTATCCACAATCCATTGTCTCCATTGCCGCTGACTGCTCTCATTGTCCCACGGCCTCAGTTTTTCTCTGCCGCCTGCTCTCCCCTCTCGTTGCTCACCCCTTTGCCTCATCTCCCATAGCCCTGACACCTCGTCGTCTCGTCTCCCATGACATTACCGCACGATTCCGGCCGCCGGCGTCCACCAACTCCCAAAATCAGCCGATCCTATGCCCCATCCACCTACTCCCACACGTCCCCATCGCATGCAGTCCTGAATCGGCGTTGGTCCTTAGCACAGCCGCTGGCGCGTTGCCGTCGAAGGACCGGGCGATGGCGCATATCAAGCCAGGCAACCACTGCCTTCCGCAAGGACCTAGTTGCTGCCACAACCGGGGCTAGCGGCGCCCGCTCTCCCT
Source organism: Avena sativa (assembly GCA_916181665.1). NCBI lineage: Eukaryota > Viridiplantae > Streptophyta > Magnoliopsida > Poales > Poaceae > Avena > Avena sativa. The sequence goes on from OV702282.1 coordinate 104,324,248, forward strand.
CGCAGCCGCAATCCCCTATGTGTCACGCAATATCGTAGCTGCGGATCCCTGCTTCCCTAGCATGATGGATTCTAGGATGCGGCGTTGATGGGCATGGGATAGAGGAAGACAGAGGCCTTGGTGAGGAATTTGAGTGCGCGTGGACTCGGATCATACCTTGTCGCCAATGGGGATTCGTCGTTGTGTTGGACTGGTGGTTAGGGTTGAATAGCGAGAAAAGTAACAGGTAATCTCTATTTTCTCTATTTATATTGGTAGTTGTTGGGCCAAAAGATATTTCCGTTTTATTTTGATACGGGATTGTGCTATATTGATTAACAGATCCGAATACTTCCATATTATGCTCTATTTAAGTACAAGACTTTCAATCATGGATATAGCCTACCTTGTAAACCAACTACTAACAGACTCCAGTTTATTTGCATCAACAATTAAACCGATGACAGCACTTCTCGGGGCAAACCAAAATTTTGATTATATATAACTGAATGACATCTGGACCATTATGAATCTAGATTTGTGTCAAATTTTTGTTGAACAATACATACTGACATTGTACAAGTTTTCCTTTAAGATCTATCCAACATACAATAAAAAATAGAAATCATAGCTGCGTGTAGGTGATCTACTTGTATGCAGCCTTTGTTGTCAATCAAACACGGGTTTGAATCTGTCGACAAAGTCAAGAAGTAAACAACCAACGCGGTTGAGTCTGTTTGTAGCCTTCCCGTGATGGTGTGTGATTAATTGTAACGATTTGATTGTAGCTTTCCATTTAATTATCCTTCCCATGAGGGTGTGTGATTAATTGTAAAGATTGTTTTTATTTTCCGGTAAAGGATGTGTGATTAATTGTATAGATTTTCTTTTGATTTTCCTTAATTGTAGCATTGATTGCCTTCCGTAAGGGACGATGTGTATATGTTCCTTCCGTAGGATGTAAATTGTATGGCCTATATTGCTTCAATGTTTGATGTTTGAGGGCGACCTATGAGCACCAACATCCTTTTAATAGTAAAGATGATGCCCCTTATAGCTCAACTATGTCTTCAAGGATGACGAAGAAAAGGTTGAAAGCCACTGCTTTTTATAGGTGAATAGAGGATTATTTTAACGTCAGTATGTGTGAAAAAATAATATACATACATTTTAATGTGCATATGCTACTATTCATACATGTACACAAGTATATATTATTTAGAGAAGACATTCAATTCCATGGTTTGTACATCCAAACAGAAATTAGAATTGGGTATCACCCTCTGATTCCCGCAACAAATTTCAAGCTACCCAAAAAATAGAATTTGAATTGATAAATATTTCCTTTCCAAGCATGATTTGGAATTCTCACATAATTCATTTCATTGTCTCAATCCTATGCATCAAAACAAATCATAAAAGATGAACTTGCAAAAGCTAGTAGATCTAAAACTGAGGATACAAACAAAAGTGAGAATCGGATTGTTGCTGCTTAGTTTATACCACCTACGACCTCTAAATATGATTCTAAACATGCTACTGAAATTCGTTTGTAGAGTCCATGTATGCTTGCAAATAAAATTCTTATTGCTGAACTAGATGCGAATAGAACTCTGTGTTATGCAATTCTTTGCAAAAAGGTTTTGTTTTGATTTGTGGATATGCCTCCCTCTTTGGTACCTGTTCTTTCTAACCTTTTGAAGGAATATACGGATGTTTTTCCACCTGATATGCCACTAGGACTACCGACTATTAAAGGAATTGAGCACCAAATTGATCTAATTCCTGGTGCCACTTTCCCAACTATGCACCATATCGAACCAATCCAGAGGAGACAAAGGAGGTATAATGCCAAATTGAGAAATTACTCGACAAGTATCATATTCGTGAGTCTCTTAGTCCTTGTGTTGTTCCTATTATTTTGGTACCTAAGAAAGATTGTTCGTCGAGCATGTGTACTTATTGTAGAGCTATCAATAATATTACTATTCTATTCGTTACCGTCATTCTATACCACATTTAGATGACATGCTTGTTGAATTGAGTGGCTCAACTATGTTTTCCAAGGTTGATTTGCATAGTGGTTACCACCAGATTCATACAAAATTGGGAGATGAATGGAAAACAACTTTTAAAACTATGTTCGATTTATATGAGTGGTTAGTAATGCCTTTTGGTTTAACTAATGCACCTAGCATATTCATGATATTAATGAACGAAGTTTTACTTGCTTTATTTGACGTCTTGTGGAGATTTTTAATATGCGGCCCGAAAGTGGAAGCGCCAAGGCATAGCGGGGTCCGAGTTTGTTGGTATTGGATAGAGCTACCCAGAGTCGGGTTGCCAATTTCCTAGAGGATCTTTTTTGGCATGAATTCGACAAACAGTTTGAACGCAAGAAATCTCGCCAACGCCCGTAAAATTGGGCCCGTCCTATTACTTTTGACCATTAAATCGCTACCATCCTGGCTGCCATGTAGACTTGCAGCGTTGGCCCCCTTGTCCATTCCCCATTGTTTTTGACGTGGTCTTCTTCTTCTTAAAAGGGACGATCTGTGGTCGCCGCCATGGAATGGAGTTGGGAGGCCAATTCCTTCAACATCGAGATCCGGCACCCAGCCAAACCTGATCGGCCCCGCCCTCCTCCTCCCAAACCGGAGGTCGTCCTCGCCACATACGCACCCATGGCATGGCACCGGGGCGATATTTCATTTCTAGAGGAGACCTGCCACCATGTCGAACCTTCTCGTACCCTCCTCCTCCTCCTGAACCGGAGCCCGCCATCGCCGTGGCTGCAAATGCGTTGAAGCAACCCGACAAAACCCTAAATATAATAATGCCTGTTGTTTTATTTTATGCATCGTCATGATGTCATCATAAATGTCTTGTCTCTAAGAATGTTTTAACTAAAACCCTATTTTTGTTTTCTACCCTTCATCTTTCCTTGAGTTCAATTTAATCTTAATTATCTTGATCAAATTATTTTCCCTAAAACTATTTACTAAAATGATTTAAAAGAAAACAGAAAATAATAATAATAATAATAAATGTTTTATAAAAATAGATAAAACACCTATACCTAAACTGGCCAGACCCAAAAAGCCTAGCCAGATGAAACCCTAGATCATACCCCAACCCTAACCCTAATCTAGACCAACCCTATTCCTTTTCCCTCCCCGCCGCCACCCCTACACAAGCACGCACACACACCTAGTCGCACGCGTAGCACTTGACCCAACCCTCGCCCAACCCTGGTAAAACACATGCACGCGTACACGATAGCCGACCCACTCCCTCGCCTGGCCCACCCATCGCTCCCAACGCGGTCACGCGACCCCCACGATCCCTCTTGGCCTCATCTCTCTCCCTCAACCGCACTCGTCGCTCACCCCTGGTCCACCTACCCTCACTCCCCGCACGCGAACCCCTATCCTTCATAACCTTCGTTCCCCTCGCACCTCGCGTCTCCTCTTCCCCCGCAGACCCTGTGTGTCGTCGTCTGTCTCCTCTGCGGCATGCCGCCGCTAGACTGTCGCCTTCCTCCCTCTGTCGCCTACCTCACCAGATCCTCGAACCACCGCCCGCCCTTTACCGAGCGCCTCCTCCGCCATCTTCCTCCATCATAACCCGACCATGTGCAGCGAGGTCCTCCCGGTGCCCGAAAAGCCCGCCGATGCTCTGGCATGCGGCCATGCCGGCCCCTAGTCATCCTCACCGTCCCTCCCGGTGGCCGCCCGCGCGCTCCTCCGCTGGACAACAGGAGCTCCGCCGTCCCCTTCTTCCCCTACCCTCCGGCTCTCCCTCCCCAATCTCGTCCCCGCGGGTGTCGCTCTTCTCCTTGATTTTGCACCGCGACTCATTCGGCCTCCTTTTCCTATCCTCCGTGTTTCCGTCGCCGACCCGCTCCACCTTGACCTAGTCTGGCCTGTCGCTGCTCTATCCGCCCTCGGCGCAGGACACCATTGCCTCCGGCCAGCACTCCGTGAGCGTGTCGACCGCCTTGTAGAAGCTTGTGTCCTCCTTTTGCAAACATGACGCACCCATCGACCGCAAGCTCCACCCGAGCCTCTGTCTCAAGTGCTTCTTGTGCTTCTCCTCTGTGTTGTGTTAAGTACCCTGAGACATTGTTCTTTTATTCCGATGTGACCTAGCTACTGGCTGACTCATTCTGCCTCATTAACGCGTGAAGCAAGCCAAGATCCCCCGAAGAGTACTGAGGACCAAATGTAAGAGACGTTTTGCCCCGCTAAGTTCGACAATACGGATCTAATGGATGAGACCCCGTACCCGGAGACCGCCACCTGGATGTCAAGATGTCCTTCCTGGACCGTGTTCTCCGGTCACGGATCCGAACACCCGAACCCCTCGATCCCTCGGAGACCAAGATCTGTGATCCGAGCACCCGAACCCCTCGATCCCTCGGAGACCAAGATCTGCGATCCGAGATGTGTGACCCTTATCTGACCCCTATATTTTATAACATATGGCATTGTCACTTGTTCCATATAAATCAATGATCTAGCATACGTATTCATTTGTTTAGGGGTGTTTTGTCAAATCACCTAATAATTAAATATGGAGACCATATGCGGGCTTTTCTAGTCTTATATTGACTCAATTTAAATTTGTGTAGTAAACCGGCGACATATTTTTCCTTGTTAATACAATATTTAAATTGCAGGGTATATAAACAATATGAATCTAATAATTAAATGTCGGGACCCCGGTTCCACTTAATAGTGCTTAATTGCATCACACCTTTGCCATGTCATGCATCATATATGAGTCATGCCCGATCATCTGCTGTAGTATTAAATAGTGGATCGGTGTTTCTTTTAGTGCTTTTTCTTCTTCACGGATTAGGTCGATGAGTTGATGCGAGTGTCTACCCGATCTTCGGACGAACCTTCGGCAATGTTTGAGGCGAGCATTCTCCCCCTTGCTAGCTATTTTTTATAGTTTTACTTCCTCGTGTTGATCTATTGCTATCTATGTTGCGATGCTTTAGATTCTATAGCCTTTATATTCCTTGCATCCCTATATTGCCATGGACACCTCCTATTCCCTGTTGTGTGGTAGATAGTCGGTCTTGTGAGTCATAGATGCTTGCATAGGTGTTGCTTCGTGCCGCTGTGTTCCACAGTTGTTGGAAGGTTTCCTTGTGCTTTATGTTGAAGATGATCGTGACTTAAATTATGTCGGGGGGATAACCCCCGAGTGGGGAAAGCCGGGCATAAGTAGGCCGACTCCAGAAGACACTGACCGCCTAGTCTTCAAGCAGAAGAGCTCTAGCCGGTTGGCTAGTACCACCTGGCTGGGCTTAAAGGTTTCCCGGCTAGACCGTCTAGCCGGGTAGCTAGAAGAACCGGCTAGTTGGATGCTTCCACCCGGCTGGCCTTGGATTTGATGGAGTGCGTAGAGGGGTAACGCTCCTTGCAGGGTACGCCTTTGGCGCCTCTCGTCACTAGACAGGCTGGCACGCCGCCTTGACCAGGGCTACCAGATGAAGATAAAGAAAAGCAGACGACTGACAGTCAAAGAAGCCCCGGGTGACCTTAAAGCGAGGGATGACGCCCAAAGGAAGCCTGGGTGACCTCTTAAGTAAAGGATGACGCTAAAAGGAGGGCGCGGGGCCACTACATCACCGTCCATCAGTGTACTAGAGACTTACTGGGTCCTGGTCCACCACCTGGTGGCCCTGTAGCCGACCCGCCTTGTAAACCTATATCCAAACAGTAAACCCTAGAGCCCACAATGTAACCTACCTCCCCCAACCAGTATATAAGGGCCGGTGGAGCTAGGGTAGATAAGTGAGAACATTTGTAAGAGTTCGCCTCTAGTTCTTTTTCTTCCTCTAGCCATCGATAATAGATAAGGAAACAGCTACATGAGCATTTGTACTAGGCATTCGCCCCCATATCGTAGATCTTGCAGGAGTAGGGGTGTTACCTCGCCAAGAGGGCCCCGAACCTACGTATGTCACTATGTTTGCAGCTGATCATGCCCAACCCGTTGAATGAACCACCGATTGGGAACTAACTGTCCCTCTTAAGCCATCCCCGAAGGCACTGCCGTGTTCCACACCACGACTGTTGGCACCCACCGTGGGGCACATCTTGTCGCTGATGAGCGTGTGGCCTCCGGCCTCGTCCTCACGCTCGGCGCTTTTGACTGCATCACGAACAACGCCGCGTGCTTTGGCAATGACACCTTCCCCATCAACGGCTCCATACTGCACTTCGGGGACCACCGGGCCTATGTTGTCACCATCGTCGAGGCCTTCCCCTGCAAGGTCGACACCATCTCCGGCGTGCCTCTCGACCACGTCGCCCGCGGCGCTGCTGCGACAAACGGCTGCGTCGAGGTCATGGTGGTGAACACCCACGACCACCGCCGGCCACAAGAGCGTCGAGAGGGAGGAGAGGGCTCCGCGCATGAGCAAGAGCAGGATCCGCTAACCGCCTCCATCTAGCACCTCCGTGCCCCCGTCGTCATCAAGACAGATTCGACGGTTGTCGTGGCCATGCTCGAAGCCACCCGCTAGAAGCTCTTGGAGGAGGCCACCAAGGTTGCTGCTAACCAGCGCCTACTGAACGCCATTGTGCACAAGTACAACGCCGCCCATGACTTATCCAGGTAGATTTAGCACCGAGGGCGTGACCTTGGGTCAGAACTGGACCATGCCGTGGACTCGCCCGCTGGCGTGGCCCAACTCGTCTATAGCACCCCCGCCAATAACATGAGAGCGGCGGAGGCGGCAGCCGCGAAACTAAATCACCTCGAGGGGGAGGAACTTCGTCATGAGCAGGAGCGCATCCAACTCGTCGTCGCCATCGGCAACAAGCAACAAGCCAAAGGGGAAACACCCAGGACATGGTCCCTCGCAGATGCACAGACCAGACGGCACATGGAGGAAGCAAGCACCAGCAGGTATCTTCGCCATAACGGGAAAAACAGCCGCCCGCGCGGCGGATCCGGCAATCGTGGCCATCGCAACCGCGACGCTGCCATCACCAGCGTTAGTCGTGCGCCGGGTGGAGGATCTGGCTAAGGAAAAAAGGCATGCACGCTAGAAGAAGGAGCTGGCAAAAAAAGACCCGCCCGTGTCGCGCTTGACCGAACATCTCGGCCCTCGCGAGCCGTCTGACGCGCGCGAGCGCATCGACCTCTTGGTACAGTCGCGCAAGCTGGAAGAAGAAAGTCTGACTGGCCCGAAATGTTTCCGCCCGCGCATCCGAAACGAGCTCCCAAGGGACACGCCAAAATACAATGGCACCGTAAAGCTGGAGGATAGGCTGGTGGATTACACAACCGCCATGGGCATCGATGACGGTATCCTCTGCCTAGAAGTCCGCTACATCCCCCTCATGATCGTCGACTCGGAAAGAAGATGGCTCAACAGCCTACCCGACAACAGCACCAACGCCTGGCTGGACTTTGAAGAAGCATTCATCCGCAACTTCACCGGAACATACAAGCGATCGGGTCGACCCCGCAAACTCACCCCTTGCATTCAAGGAAAGGACGAATCGGACCGCGCCTACCTCACCCGGTGGACCAGCCTGCACAACTCGTGCGAAGGAGTGCGCGAACATCAGGCAATCGATTTCTTCACCAAGGGCTGTCGAGACGGCACCATGATAAAGCACAAGCTCAGCCGGGTAGATCCCCAAACCATGGATCAGGTTCCGGATATTGTGGACAAATACGCCACCACCAACGCGGCGATGAAGAATCCCATTGTGGTGGACGACCAAGGCCAAATCATGGTGGACGAGCAGGCGGAGCGCCACTAGCTGGGCGAGCACCATTCCATGCGGCATGGCCACAACAACCACCATGGAAAAATAAAATATGACCATCCCGACAGCCAGTACGGCAGCAAGCAAGTAGCAGCGGTACACGAGGACCCGGCTGTAGGCAGAAGCTGGAGACAGAGACCGGATGACAGGCCACCGCGGCCCAAGTACACCATGGAGTCCATGCTCGATGGGCGTGCAAGTTCCACAGTGGCATCAAAAATCCCACGAACCATATGACACGCCAGTGCAGCTGGAAGAAGAAGATGGCCGAAGCCGGCGGTCTCCCACCACCACCTCCACCTCTAGCCGGAGGCCCGCCGGACAACAGGGAGCTGCACAACCGCAGAGAAGATGATGAAGATGGCTACCCGCACCAAGTGGGCAACTACCACATCTACCTCACCGAGCCAGAAACAAAGCACATCAAGAGAAGGCATGAGGCGGAGGTTAACTCTATCGTTCCCCCGCCCCCCAGTACCTGCATTGGTCCGAGCAAGCAATCACCTGGAGCAAGGAAGACCAGCCAGCCGTGTTGCCAAGCCCCGACAGCTATGCGCTATTTCTGAACCCCATCATCATCTCCAATAAGCACTTGTGCCGTATCACTCGTGTCCTCATCGACGGATGCAGTAGCATCAACGTCCTATACCGCAGAAGCCTCGAGCACCTCGGCATCAGCGATTCTCAACTTCAGCCCTCAAGCGCTTCCCTCCACGGGGAGGTCCCGGGTCCACCGCACTCGCCAGTCGGCAAGATCCGGCTGGACAATATCTTCGGCACCGAGAACAACTTCCGCCGCAAGCCGATCTGGTTCGAGGTTGTTAAATTTTTCCAGCGCCTACCATGCCATACTCGGGCGCCCAGCCCTCACCAAGTTCATGCACATGCTACATTACGCGTAACTCAAGATGAAGTTGTCGGGTCCAAAAGGAGTGATCACCGTTGATGGTTGCTACAAGTGATCGATCGAATGCGCCACTGACGGTTCCAAGCTAGCCGAGGCCATGATCATCACATAAGAGAAGCGCATCATAGTGTAGAACATGGCGGCCCTGCAGGCGGAAATACCGGCTGGAGAGCCCAAGACAGCCGGTGAATCACAGTTCAAGACATCCAAGGGCACAAAGAAGATTCTTATGAACGAGGCTGACCCAAGCAAGTTCGTCTTGGTTGGAGACGGCCTGGACAGCAAATAGGAAAGCGCACTTGTCGACTTCCTCCGTGAGAATCAGGACATTTTTGTATGGTGCCCCAAAGACATGCCAGGTGTCCCGAGGGAACTCACCGATCACTCTCTTCATGTTTGACCGAACGCGAAGCCGGTCAAACAATCATTACGCCGCTTTGCAGAAGAAAAAAGAAGAACCATTGGTGAGGAGATCATAGGGTTTCTTGCAGCCGGCTTCATCATGGAAGTTTTCCACCCGGAATGGTTGGCGAACCCGGTGCTGGTACTGAAGAAGAAGAAGACAACGGCCTCAACAAGGCCTTCCCCAAAGATCCATTTGCTCTGTCGCGGAAAGATCAGGTCATCGACTCCATGGCCGGCTGTGACTTGTTGTCTTTTCTGGACGCTTACTCGGGCTATCACCAGATCAAGCTCAGTGTAACTGATCAAATAAAGACATCATTCATAACCCCGTATGGGGCTTACTGCTATACCTACATGCCCTTTGGTTTGAAAAACACGAGAGCAACCTACCATCGATGCATGCAGAAATGCCTGCAGATGCAAATTGGTAGAAACGTACACGCCTACATTGACGACGTCGTCATCAAGACCAAAGAGCACCGCACACTGGTCGAAGACCTGAAGGAAACATTCTACAATATCCACCATTTCCAGATCAAGCTGAACCCGAAAAATGCTTCTTTGGCGTCCCAGCCGGCAAGCTCCTCGGTTTTCTGGTGTTAGAACAAGGAATCGAGGCAAACTCAGAGAAGATAGGAGCAATCGAGCGCCTGGAGATGCCGCAGAACTTGCGTGACGTGCATAAGTTTACCGGGTGCTTGGCCTTTCTCAGTCGGTTCGTCATCCGGATGGGAGAGAAGGCCTTGTCCTTATACCAGCTCATGAACAAGTCTGACAAGTTTGTCTAGACACGGCAGGCGGACGAGGTGTTTCGTGACCTCAAGCGCATGCTCACCTCCCCTCCAATCTTGGTGGCCCTGGCTGCAAAGGAGCCAATGCTGATGTACATCGCGGCCACCAACAGGATCGTCAGTGTCGTACTGGTGGTGGAAAGGCCAGAAGAAGGGAAGGCCCGGTCGGTCCAGCGCGCTGTGTACTACTTGAGTGAGGTACTATCACTCTCCAAGCAGAACTACCCCCACTAACAAAAGCTGGTGTACGGCGTGTACATGGCCGCCAAGAAACTCAAGCACTATTTCCAAGAGCATTACATCCGGGTGGTGACGCTAGCCCCACTCGCAGAGATCATCGGCAACAAGGACGCCACCGGTCGCATGGTGAAATGGGCTATAGAGCTCGCCGTGCAAAACATCCAGTACGAGCCAGGAACGGGGATCAAGTCTCAAGCGCTGGGGGACTTCATCATCGAGTGGGCGGAGACATAATACATGGCACTGGTTCCCGACTCCATGCACTGGAAGCTACACTTCGATGGCTCCAAGATGCACGGGGGGCTCGGAGCAGGCATCATCATCACGTCCCCCAAGGGAGACCGGCTCGAGTACGTGTTGTAGATCCACTTCAAGGCATTGAATAACATCACAGAGTATGAGGCACTCATTCATGGACTCAAGATGGCCAAGGAGATACGCATCTAGAGGATACTTTGCTTCGGCGACTCAGACCTGGTGGTACAGCAAGTCTCATGAGAATGGGACGCGAACATGGCCCTATACCGCTTCTTCGTCTAGCATCTATGTGCGTGCTTCGAAGGAGCCAGTCCCGGGGACTGCTGCCACCGAGCCTCCACCCGGCCAGCCTCCTAAAACACCAGACCCGGAAGTCTGCGAGGAGATCAAGCTCATCATGCGAATGGTGTACGCCATCTGGGAAACATCTGACTGGGCCAAACCACTCATGAACTTCCTGGCTAAGGGCGAGCTGCCAGAGGAGGAAGTCGCAGGGTGGAAAGTGAGACGCAGGGCAAGCGCATACACCATCATCAACAATGAGATATACAAACGCAATGTCGGAGGCATCTATCAGCGTTGTGTAAGCCAAGAGGAAGGAGTCAAGCTCCTAGTTGACATTCACCGGGGAGAATGCGGACATCACGCTTCATCAAAGGCCATAGCAGCAACTTCCCCATGGTTTCTACTGGCCAACAGTGCTAAAGGATGCCGAGTAACTGGTCAAGATATGTAATGGCTACCAACGTTTTTGCCAGCTGAAGCACACGCCGTCTGCATCACTCAAGACAATACCAATCACCTGGCCGTTTGCAGTCTGGGGGCTGGACATGGTTGGACTATTCAAGACAGCCCGATCCGGTATGACACACTTGCTCGTAGTGGTGGACAAATTCACCAAGTGAATTGAGGCAAAACCCATAAAGAAGTTGGACGGGCCAACAATGATCAAGTTTTTCACGGACATCATCATACACTTTGGCTACCCCGACAACATCATAATGGACAACGACACCAATTTCACCAAGGGAATTTTCACTCGCTTCAGCGGAGAGAAGGGTATCCGCCTGGACCTAGCATCGGTCCCACACCCTCAGTCAAACGGGCAGTGTGAGCGCGCACTATCCCTAGCCGCTCAATCGACTTCACGCCATTTTTCCTCGTCCACGATGCAGAGGCAATCCTCCCACTGATATCCAGTTTGATGCACCCCGCAAGCTGCTCTACACGGATAAAGAGGCCAATGAAGCGCGCGAAGACAACGTGGATCTTCTAGAATAGGCACGCAAGCTAGCCTTGTCCAGATCAGCTATCTACCAGCAATACCTGCGTCGCTACCACGCCAGCCAGATCTGGCCTACATCATTCCACGAGGGCGACCTGGTGCTACGCCTGGTGCAAATAACGAAGGGAATGCACAAATTTCCCCACCTTGGAAAGGGCCATTCATCATCAGCTGAGCGCTGCACAACGAATCATACTACCTCATCGACGCCCAGCAGCCGACAAAGAAAAAGGCTGACCGCTCTGATGAAGAAACCGAGCGCCCGCGGAACACGAACCTACTCCGTCCATTTTACACTTGAGCAAGAAGTGTATGTATCTTACTTCCATGTAATAAATGAACAAGCTTGGGAGCCTCGGCACAGCCTCGAGGACTCCGCGTCCATCTATGCATCAGTTTTGTCATCGACCTGACTCCGGCAATCTGTGCAAAGAGCTTGCTGGGTGGCCTAGATGCCTGCGACTTCTACAGACGGTTAAGTGTTGTACGCGGCACCTAGGTCCGACTGTTCGGTTTCGGCTTCAGACCGCAAGCCGGTGGTAGAACCGGCAAGAGCAAAATCCCGAAGTCCCCCTTACAAGAAACAACCTAAATAGAAGACCAGGGCGCCTAGATAATCCGGCTGCGCCTACTCGATCTAAGCCGGTGACAACACCCGAAGTATCGTGAAGTATGACAACCTAGCTACCCCTTCAGTTTCGACTACAAACCACAACCCGGATAGCAGACGGCAAGGACACAACTTGAAAGGCCAATGCTCACTGAGAAACGGAATAAGTTATCGGCCTAGTTCGAAAGGGCATCATTCTCAAATTTTATCATAACTGCAAATGCATACACCAGTGGAAAAACTAACGCACGCGATGTAGTGTTTCTGTTTTGCACGAGCCGCAACTTGGTAGGAAATAAGGTAGAAAAGAGCTTCGACTCAGCTGTCTACTCCAGCCGGCCTGAACCTCGGGGACTACACCCATCAGAAAACTCCAAGGTGGAAAAGAGCTTCGACCCGACTGGTTACTCCAGTCGTCCCGAACCTCGGGGACTACACCTAGTGGGCGCGCTCCCGCACACCCATCAGAATACACCAAGTCACAAAAGAGCTTCGACCCAGCTGGCTACTCCATTCGGACCGATCCTTGGGGACTACACCCAATGGGAGCGCTCCCGTGCACCCAGCAAAAAACACCAAGGTGGAAAAGAGCTTCGACCCAGCTGGCTACGCCAGTCGGCCTGAACCTCGGGGACTATACCTAGTGGTCGCGCTCCCGTGCACCCATTAGAAAAAGACAAGGTGGAAATGATCTTTGACCTGGCCGGCTACTCCAGCCGACCCAAACCTCGAGGACTACACCTAGTGGACGCGCTCCAGCGCACCCATCAGAAAACACAATGGTTAGGAACATCCATAAAGAGAAAAAAAGGCAAATTTAGCTTGAAACAAAAGAAGTACTGAATAGATAAACGGAAAGTGAAGCTTCCATGCAGGATTAACGTTTTACAGCGAATAAGTTCACCGCATGGACAGAACAAACATAGAACAAGTTTTCACAATGACAATACACCTGGCATCCCAAGGATTTAGGGCTGAGGCGCCATAATAGTAGAAGGAATATTAGCTTCAGGAGAAGGAGTTGGGATGTGAGAAGGAGCATCAACACCGGATGCGGGCATCTAGTCGAAGGAGGCAACGTCGACGCCGCTTGGATGGGCTGGTATCCAGTGATACGGCTCCGGCTCAGAGAGGTCGCGAAAGTCACGGTCCAGCTCCACGTAGGTGTCGATCTTGACTCCGCACGACCTGATTTCAGGAACGCTTTGGCAGAGGCCCTCGTAGCTGGTTCTGCCACGGAAGCCGCAGGTGAGCGCGCTCAGATCCACATTAGGATACCAATACTTCACCAGAGCCAGCGCCATCTCCATGCCACCGCGAGGCGCCTACTCCTTGCCGATCTCAAGCGATTAGCTCACGGTCGGCTTCCTCCGTAGGCAGGGCCTCAAGAGCTTTCTCCGTCGACTCCAGGTAGTGAGCTACAGCCGGTTAAAATAATGAGTAGCGAAAGACAATTCATTAACTCAAGCGTAAAAAGAGCAAGGAAATGCAAACTTACTAACGACAAGCTCAGTAATCCGCTCAAGCTGCTTAGTCAGATCACTCTCCTAAGCCCGGAGCACCTTAAGAAGCTCCTCCCGTTGGGAAGAGGCCGCCTCCAAGGTCATGAGCGCCTCTGCCCGGGTGTCGGCGACCTTCTTGCCCCTCTCGATGGCAACCTCCAGCTTATGCTTGGACACAGCCAGCTGGTCGATCTGCCCCTGGCGGGCCTTGTTGGATTCCTCCAGCCGGGCTACCTGAGCCTTCAAGTGCTCCACCTCCTTCTCCCTGTCTACAATCATTGTTGTAGGAGGGTACCCGATAGTCATCAAAAAGCACAAAAAGGAGAACAACCTCCAAGATATGTCAGAGGAAGCAATCTTATGCCCCAGCTCCTGAGTACTCCTAGCTACCTCTAAAAACGCTTTCTACTAAGATAAGTAAGTAAGGAAAAGGGCACGAAAGTCCGGTTATAGAAAAACCGGCTATAGGAAAAGAAACGGAGAGAGACACCTACATCCAATAAAACAGACAATTTTTTGGCTTTGGCAAGTCCCCTCTCCATTGTCTCAACCAGGTGGCGAGCCTGGTCAAGGGCGACGTGCGCCGCGCTCGAGAGCTGGGCGAGGATGGCACCCGGTGTAAGCGCAGCCGGAGCTGGCCTGGAGCCACTAACCATGACCTCGTCTTTGTCAGCAGCGGTGCGTGGAGGCGCAGCCACCACCAACTCCGCCCCCGACAAGCCGGAGACTCCCGCCGTAGCCGCATGCACCGGGGCACTCTGCACCTTCTCTATCGTCTCTTCAATGATAGGCCTGGCTGAACTGGCTGGAGCATCGCTCCAGGCCTGGTTCACGCCAGCCTTGGGACGGAGGAGGGGGTGTCGGGGTCATGGCCGGCCGCAAAGAGCTGTGCAACCCGCGAAGTCGCGGGCGAGCGATGCAGCGCATCCGTGGCCGGGCGAACCCTGAGGAGGTGCAGGCGAGGTCATCGTGGTGGGCGCGGCCAGAGCCGTCACGACGGCTAGAGCCAAGGGAGGGGTAGTGGTGGCAGCACCCGAGCCGCCCAGCGACATCGCCTCGCTGCGAGAGAAAACCAAACTGGTTCAACAGAGAGCTAGGAAAAGAGCTAGGAAGAGCAAGAGAACACTCACCCGACGCCAGACGGCAAGACAGTGGCTGGCCGCGCTCGGCGCGTCCTCTTCGGCTCCGCGGCAACCGGTGCGGTGGTGGACGCCACCCTCTTCCCCTGGGCCTTCACCGCGGACCTCTCCCGGTCATCCTCCTCCTTGACTGCACCCGCACAAACACAAGTGTCAACAGCAAGCCCCATAAGCAGATCAAAAACAAGAAGCTGCACCCGGGAATTACCATGAGGATCCGAAGGCCCATCGTCGAGCCAGACGGGAAACCCCTTCGGATCCATTTGGGGGTACTTGGACGGCATCCGGTCGGGCAGGAAAGAGGGAAGGGCGAAGTCGCCAATACCATCCTCAGCATGCTACACCGTAAAAAGCTACTCAAATGGGGGAATATAAGGAACCCAAGGAAAACCCTCTAGGGAGAAATCTAACCCTCTAGGAAAAGCATGGACAACTCACCCGAGGAGGTAGGCGGCCATGGTAGTACTGCGGGCAGGACTACGACCATGTCTCCTGCAGGCAGAACTTGGAGATCATAGAGATCCAATTCTGTAGCGCCTCGTACGACACCTCCTCCAGTGATGTCTGGGTCGTGTCATCGACACTGGACAAGTAGAACATCTTGTGCGACCACCTCTGGAGTGGAAGCATGCGACGCGCCATCCAGTAGAGCACGATGTCCCAGGCGGTGAGACGCTTCGTCATTGCCACTGCCTCCACCCGGGTGGCCATCCGATTGATGTCTGCCTAGCCCCATCCCCTTCATCGTCCAGGCCTTCTACAACGATGACATGTTGATGAAAGGCGACAGCCCAATACAATCGATGTCTGTGGTGTTGCTCACATAGAAATATGAGTGACGCTAGAGCTTGACGGTGTCGGGGAGGTCGAGCCTTGGAATCGGTGAGGATGGCCGTGGGTGGATGGTGCAGCATCCTATCTCCATCAGCGGTCCGTCCTTGATGGTGTTCTGCGCCTTGAAGTGGAAGAACTTCAAGATGTTCGCCACCTTGGGCTAGACCCCAAGATAAGATTCGTAGCATGTTGCATGATGCGACAACTACGCAATGGCATTAGCGCCTAGGTGGTGGAGTTGGAGGGCGAAGAAATGAAAGAGCTGAAGAAGGAATGGACTGACGGGAAGGCCGAAGCCACGGATGAAGTGGGCAAGGAAGATGACGCGCTACCCCGCCCGGGGATCGAGCTCCTGCTCCCCCTCCGGAGCAAGCCGGTGCTTCACCAGCCGCGACGAAGGGAGAAATTCCCCCGCTGGTACTTGTAGACAAGATCGTCCGTCACAATCATCCCGCACTAGCCGCCATGTTGCTCCAGCAGCATATCGGCGGGAGGGGAAGTCGTGGTGGAGATCGGAGTCCCCAGCGAGCGCACGGGGAGCGGCGGCGGCTCCGACGTCCACGAACTAGCGGCGCAGGGGCAGGTGCAAGGCAAGAAGGCAAGGGTGTAGAAGGCATGGAAGGCGATAGCTGGAGGAAGACGAAGTGGGAGGCCTCGTCCCCCCCCCACGACCCTATTTATTTCCGTGGGGGGCACCGTCGTCTCCTCCGCTCCCACGCGACATGTGGCCGCGTGATGCTTCCAATCCCTTGGCGTCACGGTTTTGGATCTTACCTGTCGATGGAACCGTGCAAAGAAAATCCACAGGTCTTTCGTGGGAGGCGAGGCGTGTGCACTCGGCCTGAGAAACCGATGTGGCAAGACGTGTGCACAGTTACCAAAAACTGGCGCAACGATGTAAGAGTCAAACCGATGCGACGTGCGCCAGAGCAACGGTCGTGGCTGACGAGAGCATTGACCTCATCCACCAGACGTTTTGACTCCAGCTTCGTCAGTCAGTCGTTGCCTTTGCTATTTACGCCCAGTGGGTGGCCATCGATTCCACAGCCGGTTGAACCCAGCCAGAAAGCAAAAGGAAAATTTGCGGCCGGACCTCATCATCAAACTACCTCGAGAAACAAAGGATCTCGCAAGACCTTTCGCACTAACCAAGTCCTTATGCACTGGGGGACTAGTGTCGGGGGGATAACCCCTGGGTGGGGAAAGCCGGTCCTGATTAGGCCAACTCCAGAAGACACTGGCCGCCTGGCCTTCAAGCAAAAGAGCTCTAGCTAGTTGGCTAGTCCCACCCAACTGGGCTTAAAGCTTTCTTGTTGGCCCGTCTAGCCGAGTAGCCAGAAGAACTGCCTATGTAGCTGCTTCCACCCGGCTGGCCTCGGATTCGATGGAGTGCGCAGAGGGGTAACACCCCTTACAGGGTACGCCTCTGGCGCCTCTCTTCACCAGAAAGGCTAGCACGCCGCCCTGACCGGCGCTACAAGACGAAGATAAAGCAAAGCGGACGGCTGACCGTCAAAGAATCCCCGGGTGACCGTTAAAGCGAGGGATGACGCCCAAAGGAAGCCAGGGTGACCGCTAAAGTAAAGGATGATGCTGAAAGGAGGGCGCGGGGCCACTGTAGCACCGTCCATCAGTGTAATGGAGGATGACTGGGTCCTGGTCCACCGCCAGGGGGCCCTATAGCCGCCCTCCCTATAAACCTAGATCCAAATAGTAAACCCTTGAGCCCACAATGCAACCTACCTTCCCCGACTAGTATATAAAGACGGGTAGAGCTAGGGTTCTACGTAAGAGAGAACAATTGTAAGAGTTCTCCTCTAGTTCTTCTTCTTCTTCCTCTAGCCATCGATACTAGCTAAGGAAACAGCTCTAGGAGCACCTTTACTGGGCATTCGCCCCCATATAGTAGATATTGCAGGAGTAGGGGTGTTACGTTGCTGAGAGGGCCCCGAACCTGGGTTCGTCGCTATGTTTGTAGTTCATCGTGCCCAACCCGTTGTGTGAGCCATCAATTGCACCTAAGTGTCCCTCTTAAGGCATCCCCGATGGCACTTTCCTGTTACACACCATGACAAATTACAACTGATATTAGAATGTTGGGAATAGTTATAACTAATGTAGAGGCACCAGTAGGGAATATATGTTATTTGGTTTTTAACCGCTCACTGGTGTCCCGTAGGACCCCGAGTACTTGATACCTGTTCCTTATCTATCGCACTATTCGCATGTGGGACCATCAATCCCCTTGGTGAGAGCTTGAGTCATATCTTATTTGTTAGGACCACAAAGTAGTTTGGGGGTTTATTACTATCCTGTACTTATGCCATGCTACTGCTTTATTTATTACTATTACTTGTGTAGAGCGTTTACTACTATACTATTTTGGAACCTCGTGCCACGTTTTGCGATATCGACAAGCCCGGTCACACTTTTGGGTTCCTAGTCGTTTACAGCCATCATCACAAACCTCTGGGTCCGTCTCGGAGCCGGCCAACTTCCAAGGTGGGGTGGCCCCCAGAAATAATATATGAATCTTGTGATTGCTTTGTCGTGATGCCTCGTTGTTTTTTCATTTGGTTTTTCCGAGGTTTCTCTTGTGTGTGTTGCTATTTGTGCCTCCCTGCAGGGAATAACTTTCTGAAAGTTGTGTCCGAAGTTAAGGATGACTCGGAGCACAATATCTCGATCATAGACAACTGTAACTAAAGTAGTGCTATAAATTTGACTTTGGAATGACTAGTAATCAGCTTAAATTATAACGGAAGGCTATATAAAAGTACCAACAACTACTACAATTAGGATGCCTCATGCTATATGTATCTGACAAGTATCGCAACTACAACAGAATGGTTAACTAAAAGTGCCCATTGCTTATTATATCAGGATAACTCATGCTATCTATGTCTTACTAGTAAGTGCTGGAACTATAATGGAATGAATAAAATTGCCAACTGTGTGAGTTTCCTCGGTACGACTTCCTCATTTGGTCTCGAGGGGGAAACACCAGGATGGGTATGATTAGTGTTAGTATCAGTATGGATCTAAATAGATCTTTCTTATCCCTCTCTAATAGCTGATAGTTGTATCGAGTCTCTATAGGTTGTTTAGTGCATGTTGCGTTGCCGCTTCAGTCCACCATACCTATTTAGGCGAGGCCCAACGAATTCTAAGACTCGCCGTGTATTGGCCTCAGTACTGTCCTCTCTCTTTTTTCCTTTGCCCTTTGTCGACAGCCCTTTTGTTTAAGCAGGTTTTGAGATCACGTTGTTAGAAGGGTTACCCTTCTGGCTTGGCCTGGGAAGGGTTATGGATGCCGTTGGTTATTCTTCAAGGCTCTTAGCCCGATTTGTATCTTATCCGTACTCGAATGTGTATCAATTTCAAGATGATTTGGATCATTGTATTTTATATCTATATTCTTGACTCTTTGAGTCGTTGTTGTATATCTGTTCTATGGGTTTCCATCGTGGACTAATGTGTAATGGTATTACTTCGTATTCCACCCGCATGAAAGTGCTTGGCGGGCACCTTTGAATCATTTCTATGCGGGTTTAGCGGGAATCGCTAAAGCTTGCATAGGGCCGATTTGAGGGTGTTACATGCGCCACCACATATTCGTCTTGAAGACCATGCTCTGTACTCTGCTTTGAATTACCAAGGGCTCGTTCACAAAGCTTGTGTAGCACCCCGGTAAAACCACTACTAGAAAATCGCATGTTGCTTTAATTTCGTGTACCATCATGACTGCATGCTCATGTCATCATGCCACATTGCCTTAGACCATCGTCATCTCATCGTGCATATTTTTTCCAAAAACTATTTTATAAAGGCCTATCTTTATTTTCTACATATCTCCTTTGTTTCAAATTATAAAACCCGGGCCTTCCGGATATTTTATTTGTCTAAAACTCTAATTACAATTTTTTTAACAAATAAAATAAATAAATAATAAAATAGTTTTTATAAAATCTCCGAGGAGGCAGTCCAGCCGGTCAGGCCAGAGACCCAACCGAACCAGACTACCTACTACCCTGCCCGTTTAAACCTAGACCTAAAATAAACCCTAGCCCCACATAACCCTAATCTCCAAACCACCCCACACCCCTGCCAACGCTATCCGCCAAACCACCCATCCAGCGTTGGCCCACTCCCAGGTGCACGCACATACTTCGGCCCTTAACCCCACATGCCAGCATCGGCCCCACCCCGCCAGTCCCACTCCTCCCACACGCCAACAACCACCTCTCACTCACTCGACTAACCACACCCTACTGTTATCCACCCCTACCCAGTGCCCACGCACGTCGCGACACCCACTATTTCGCCCTCCCTGCTTGACAACCACATCAAAACGGGTCCACTCTCCCTCCTAGACCCTACCCCACTGACGTTTCCCCCATCCCCGACCCTTTTGCGACCGAGCCTCGATCCCGCAACCCACCTACCCCACTAACCCCACCTCTCATCACCGCACTGCCTCCCCTCAATCGAGCCAGTGTTGCCGCCCGACGATGTGGCCGGCCCAGGCACCATCCTCCTTCCGCTAGCCTCTCTACCACACGTCTCTTCTCCGCTCAGGGCGCCTCCGCCACCCCGGTTTTCCCTGACCGTCTGCCGCTAGGGACCAAACTACTGTTCCCAACCGCCTCTCCTCCCCGCATTCCTCGGCCAGCGTGTCACCATCGCCACCTCATCACCGTGCGCATCCCTAAGCCACGTAGTTGACGCCACATGGCCGTCTCACTCCTACTGCTGCCCGTGCATTTTTCCATTCCATTGATGAACGTGATGCATGGGTATGTTGCATGCGTGTGTGCTTCATCTCCAACGACCACTCCCTCTTGTCTATCATCACCCACAAACTCCGATGTGAGAAGATGTACACAAGTACTAGAAGGCCACCGGTGACGCACAAGTTCACCATCGCCCGTTGAAGCTGGAACTTCAAGATCTCCACCACAAACACCAAGATCATTGAGAGGAAACCAATGTGTAACACCCTCAGATTGCTCCTATGTAAGTTTTAGCGATTCTCGCCAAACTCGCATAGAAATGATTCAAAGATCATTACTAGACACATTCATATGGGTGGAAAATGAAGTAATACCATTACACATTAGACCACGATGGAACCCATAGAACATATATACAATCACTGATGACTCAAGAATACAAATATATATTATAAAGATCCAAATCGCCTTGAAAAAGATACAGCGTCCGAGTATGGACAAGATGCGAATTGGACTAAGAGACCTAAATAATAACCAATGGTGTCCATAACCCTGCCTAAGCCAAGCAGGAAGGGTAAGCTTGTTAATGATGTCAATCTTAAACCTGCTGAAACAAAAGGGGTGAAGAAAGGGAAAAGGAAAAAGAGACTGGTCAGTATTGAGGCCAGTACATGGTGAGAATTAGAATTCGGCGGCTCTCGCCTACATAGGTATGATTGACTAGGGCTAGTTACTTTGCGGCCCAAAAGTTCGCAGGAAAAGGCATCGGGGGGTCCGAGTTGCGTGTAATCACCGCGATTCTAAAAGTTGGAGGCATAATTACCGAGATGGGCATTTCGAGTGAATGGTGGTCAAACCAAATATTTTCAAATCTTAGCTGTTATGTCAGGATATTCCGTTACATTAGTACCTGATGTGCCCCTTCTAAGTCACCGTACATGTGCCGCACGGGCAAATCCATTTCTGTACATTCCTAACCCCCGACACTAAATCCGGCGGCAGTGGTGGTCCTTTTTCTCCCTCCCCCTACACTGAATATGGTTCGGCTGTCGTGACGGTTGTTTTTCTCCCCGCCCCCTCTACCTCCCCACCCACACATACACTGAATCCAGCGACGACATGTCAAGCGAGGCCAAGGTGGTAGCTACGTCGACGACTGGTTTGGCTTCGTCGGAGCTAGCGTCTCGGGCACAACGCCAGACAAGCGAAGCAGCGTCGAGGTCTGCAGCCTAGGTTAATGAGCAGGTCAGCCAGAAGTCTGATAATAGGGTACCTACGAGCAGCGAGTTGAAGAGAAAATCTAGGCCGGCGGTGGACTGTTCGGTTCCAGTGTGGGGTCGTGCAACCCAGATCTCGAAGAAAACCACCCGAGAGAAGAGCAAGAGGTGAATTTTTCTTTTTTGTGCCTTGTCTTGCAAGTAGATTAGTTACTGCAAAGTAGTGTCGAATGAACTGAAAGGTCCCCTTTTTAATCAAATTTGGAACAACTTCAATGCAGCAGACCTATATGATTTCACGGTTCATGTCCGCCAGTACACTGCAAAACTAGATTTTGGTTGCGAGAAGGTTGTGTTCGGGAAGGATGTGCGTCTGCTTGTTAACTACAAAGAGGTTGTGTCTGTTCCGCAGCTGATAGATATGCTTCATTCTAAAATTCCTTGGGGATCCAGACAGAGGGCAAAATTGGTGTGGTGTAACATGAGTGATACCTATGTGCAAATTGAGCACTTACATGAGCTTCAGATGCTTTGGGAGTGTTGTGCAGCTGATCGTCAGGTGAAAGTTGAAGAGATGATTGATGATATGTATGAAGATATGATACGCCCAATTTGCATCACCTTTATATATCATAATCTACCTCTATTCATTGATATTTGTCTTATTATGAGGTATTACTTATGTCTTTTCCACTGTTTATGCATGTTGGATGATTCTTGGAGGATGGACTTTTGGAGTCTGGATTTTGATGGAAAAGATGGTGTTTTGATGCAATTTCATGAAGATAAGAAAAATACCAGAAAAATATGGGAAAATATTATTTTTCCAAAAGATTGAGGAAGCCAGAATGAGGAGCGAAGAAGGGCTGCAGGGGGCCCACACCCCCTAGGCACGGGCCCACCCTGGGCCGCTCCTAGGGTAGGTGTGGCCCACCTTCCCGGCTCCCAACTCCGCCTCTTCGCCTATATCTTCCCTACGGAACCCTAAGGCTAGGGGAGCGACCACAGAAAGATTTCCGCCTCCTCTGGGGGCGGAAAACACCGAGAGAGAAAGATCTCTCCGGCAGACAGATTTCTGCTGGGGGGAATTCCTTCCCGGAGAGGGGAGATCGTCGCCATCAACACCATCGTCAAGCTAGGATTCATCGAGATCATCATCATCATCATCCACACCATCATCTCCACCAGCACCATCATCACCACTCCGTCCTGCTGTAACAATTGTGTTGGATATTGCTTTAGTTCTTAGGGGAAACTTTCCCGGTGTTAATTACTATTGTAATTGATGCTTGTGAGTGGAACCATTGGATTATTATTTATGTTTAGATTGTTATCCATTATCATATCATCTTTGATATTGATCCATATGATATCTTGTGAGTAGTTCGTTTAGTTCTTGAGTACATGGGAGAAGTCATGTTGTTATTAGTGGATTTGTGTTGAGTTATTATTCAATGGTTTAGTATTTAAGTTGTGGTGCTATTCTTCTAGTGGTGTCATATGAACGTCGACTACATGATACTTCACCATTTATGGGCCTAGGGGAATGCATTGTGTATTTGGCTACTAATTGTGGGGTTGCCGGAGTGATAGAAACCTGAACCCCCGTTAGGACACCGTTGCACAAGGGAACGTAGGATCTCAGAGTTTAAGTCTGTGGTTAGATTTATATCTTAATTACTTTCCTGTAGTTACGGATGTTTGTAGGGGGTTTAATCACAAGTATGTATTAGTCCAAGTAAGGTCGGTACATTAGCACAGGTTCACCCACACAACACTCACAACACCAAAGAAGAGTACTCAGCTATTTGAAGCAAAAGCACTTGACAGAATTCCCATGTATCCTCGAGAACGTTTGGTCCTTATAAGTATTTCCACCGGCTTGTCCTTTGCCAAGAAAGTATTGGGCCACTTTCTGCGTTTGTTCTTTATTACCTGCATTTGTTTTGTTGCCTTATCAGAAAACCACTAAAAATCCGTTTGCCAAGTATTTGCAGAGAGTTCCTGCTCCATACCACTATTCAGCACCTTCTGCTCCTCGTTGGGATCAACACTCCTATTTATCGAAAGTACTATGATACACCTCCTATGTTTGTGGGTCATCAAGACTTTTTTCTGGCGCTATTGTCGGGGATTGAAGCGCTATTGAAGTGTGGAACTGGTAAAGGAAACTTCTACTGCGAGTATTGCTTTTTGTTACTGCTTGTTACTTTGTTTCGAATATGGATAACCCACTTGGTTTTCTGTTTGGGAAAACTACTACCACTGCTAGGGTAGTAGATTAACCACCACCTGTTGAGATAGATCCTTTTAAGATACCTACAAGTATTGTTGATCGTGTTATGGATAATTATTATTTTGGGGATGGAACTGTCCATCCTGGTGATCACTTGCTTTTTATCCATGAATTATGCGGGTTGTTTAAGTGTGCAAGTATCACAACTGTGCAGATGAAGAAGAAGCTACTCTCCGTATCCTTGAAAGGGAGAGCTGAAGAATGGTATAAGCTGCTGAAGAATGGATAATCCATGCAATGGGAGGAGATGTCATCTCTCTTTTATTCTAAATTTTATCCTCCCAGTGAGATTCATAAGGATAGAAATCTGATATATAACTTTTGTCCTCGTGATGGAGAGAGTACAGCTCATGCTTGCCGGAGATTGAAGTTACTAATTCTTAAATGTCCTATTCATGAACTCCCTAACAATATTATTATCAATAACTTTTATGCTAGGCTTTCTCTTCATGATACATATTTACTAGATGCTTCTTGTGCTGGATCATTCACACACGTATGAAGGATGAAGCTAAATGAGATCTACTAGACCATATTTGTAACATCCCAAAAATACTAAACTTGGATCATGAAAATCTAATCATCAAAATTAGGGTTAACAAAAACTTTCTAAAGGAAATCATGAATGCATGCATATGTGTATGCATGGATTTTGAAATCCTTTAAAACCACCTTGTTTGTTTGTTCCATTGCTTGTAAAATGTTTATTAGGTGAAATAAACATCATCTAAAACATTTCCCACACTTTTCCTAAATACAAGTAAATCAAAAGACATATATGAAATGAATGGTCACTTTGACCAATTTAACTCACATGCCTACTTTGGCTGTCTCAAACTTTCAGAACCTAACAGAAACTTTTCTGGATCTTTGCACCCCTTGAATGTACTCATAACAAAGTATCAAGACCCACTTTGTGATCATCCAAAAACTTTCAAATGCATAGTTTAAATGATAATTCAAAATTGAATCTTTATCATATGGGAAGATCCCATTTTTTCAAAAACTATTCAAACAAGCTCAATTTTCAAAACCCAAGCATCTGCAGACTCACCAGCACCAATCTAGCAAACCCACCAAAAATCAATTCAAAATTCAAAACTTGATTTCATGCGGCCATTTCATCAAACAGGTTGCAGACACAAATCAAACAAACATCAAACACTATTGTGAGCAGTGATTCTTGCCTAACTGGTTCCCCATTTAGCTCACACACAACTCAGTAGATCATCTAGGAATATTAGCCAGGCACTAGCACCACTGTGAGCTTGCCATTGTCATCAATGGTGAATAGCCGAGCACCCTCTTGCCACCCCATAGTCGACATCAAGCTAGGAGTAGCAGCAAGCCTAGCCAGCATGTCTGGGAGGCAGCCCACCGTCCATCGCCACTCACTGTCCCAGCCGCGAGCGTTGCCAAGCCCTGGACCATGCGCACAAGCCGCGCCCAGACCATGCCAAGCGTGCGCCAGAGCGCCACCCTCGACCATCACCCACAGACCGGGCGCCGCCCTCGCCGCGTGCATACACAATCCCCACCGACCCAGGAGGCTGCCAGACATCCCCGTTTGCCGCCCTGTGACGTACAGCCACCGCCCGCCATCGAAGACGCCGCCTCTGCCGCGCAGAGCACCACCCGTTCCAGACCAAACCACACCGCCCCATGCCTCGAGACCATGTCGTTGAGCATCGCAAGGAGACACCGCACCGTCCCCTACCCTTGCCCATGCCTTTAGCCGCCTGTAACCTCGCCCCCGACGAGCTCACCGTGCGCCCCGACGGTCCCCTCGCTCGACTATAAATAGAGACCACCCCAGCCCGATTTCTTCACACCATCTCACTCCCCTCTCCTCACTGATCGTGCCACACCATTCTCAGAGCAAGGCGAGCACCACCTCGCCGGAATTTCACTGGAGCCTGCCCCTGCCGGAGAAGAAGGGAGCGAGTGATTGGAGCCGCCCCAAGAGCGTCCGCGACCACCCCTGTGTTCGCCGTCGTCGACTTCGTCGTTCGCCCGCCTCGCTGACCCTCGCCAGTACCCCGGTGAGCCCCCAGCGACCCTCACTGGCCGCGCTAGGTTTCATTCTCGCCGGAGTTGTCTCGCGTCGCCGATGACTCCCAGCCGTTAGATTAGAACTAGATCGAACGATCCACGTCGTCCCATACCGCTTCGCCCAGCCCCGTGTCACTGACGAGTGGGGACACCCACTTAAGCAGCCCGCGGGAGCACTGCGCTTAGCAGGCCGGCCCAGTAACTTTTCCCGAGCAGCCCAGTTATTCAAATTAAACCTTTCTCTATTTCAATTCAAACACACTTCTGTACCCAACTTCAAAATTCAACCCAGATTGATTCAGTGCACCAAATTGAATGAAACCAATTTTGTTGGAAAGGTCTGTGAATGCTGAATCCAAGCCCATTGGATTCATGTCATTTGGATCTATAGATCACCCTTGGTAAAAATAACAAGGCGGAAGCTTTTCTGCATTCAAACATTTTTCAAATTTAAACCATAATAGCTTTTGAGTTGATTCCAACTCTCAAAAATCACATTTAACCATACCTTTCAGAATATATAAAAATATATAGGTTTACTTGCAGAAATAATGTTCAAGGAATAAAAGAATGCTACATAAGCATTTCTAGCCACTTTAAGTAATTAAAATAAAAGGGTAAAACCTTGTTAAATTGTGACACCACTTTAAATCACATTCCCATGGACTACAATATGTGGTGATGACATGTGTCAACATGATCCCATGTTGGGTTTGGAGAATATTAAATCTTAAGTATTTTTTCAATGAGTAGAAATTACATTTCTAAAAATCAAAGGAAGTAAATCAAGCCTTAACCTTGTAATGTTAGAGATGATGCTAGATCATCCATAGGACCCTTGTGTGTGATGATTGCAAGTAGTTAAGTATTGTTTGGTGATTGTGTACCTCATATTTATTTATAGACGCTAGTACCGACCAAGGATACGAGGAGGAAGGAGGATACTACGAAGAAGAAGCCGAGGAGAACTTAAACCACTGCTCTGTACAAGGCAAGCTAAAATTTGCAAGACTACTAGTGAATGTGCAAGCTAACACTTGCAAGATACTTTACCTATGCAAGCCCATACTTGTTACTACACCTACTATATGCCTTAAGCATAAGTGATCACCCCCACTTGATAAACCAATCCTAGTTTTACTTGCAAGCTTCTTACTTTATTTTCTTTATCAAAGCTTACTTAGAGTTTATTTAAGTGACTAGTAGATTTTGGAAAGATGCTGAAGGTTGCATAAAGAGCATAAAACTTGGCCTAAGTTAGAAACCTTGACATCAGCCTAATACATGAGGTTGTACTTAGTTGAAAGTCCACTAGTTACCACCCTCATCATTACTACCCCCACCTGTAGATGCTAGTGCTAAGCATAAAACTTGATCAAATCTAGATGGGAATACTTGGTGGAAAAATGGTTATGAAAACCTTGGAATGATGGATCATTCTATTGAAATGTTTTGGACATGAGTTTCCAAACACTTGAGAACTTTGGTGATAAAAATGTTGAGGCATGAGCCTTAGCCCTTTATAAAACTGATGGTTGTCTGGATGCGATACCATTCCAATTTTATCGTACAACCACAATACCCGAATATTGGATAGGGCTTGACTAGAAACTTATATTCCTTAGTATTAGTTCCCTCATGACCAAGGTTTGAGCTGAGGCTACCTTGTGAAGATTGTCCACCTGTGCAGTACCCAAGATGACAGTTGGTCATGGTTGGGAGGCCAAACTCACAGGAGAGGTGCTTATACTAGGGCGTGTAATCGAAAGGTTAGGATTGATTATCCGCATACTGAGTATGGTGTATTCAGGATTTGTTCCTGACGGATGTATCGAATATTGTGGTGAAAGTGTACAATCTCTGCAGAGTGTCAAACTATTCGAATAGCCGCGTCCGGGGTTATGGACAGTTGGAGTGGCCATACTGTTCCCCCGTCAGACTTTTCAAAATGACCTTTGAAATGAACTAAGATTTTGACTTGACCACAACAGAGTTGTGATATGAAATACAAGTTCCCGGCTAGGAATTATAAAATTGTGACTAGCTTTAGAACTCAGTAGAGATAAATCTGGCTTTTGAAAAAACAACCCTAGAGCCTAGTGTCCTATTATCCAAAAACCCCCTTTACCTATTAGTATTAGTTTGCGAGTACTTAAAGAGTACTCATGGCTTTGTCCCTGGCTATTCCCATGGCCAGACTATGAAGAGGAGTACCTGGAAGATGGACCCCAGGAAGGTTACGACAACTAGGATCATCTCCCATCGTCAGCATTGCCTGTGACCCCGAAGATGGAGCTTCGCCTACGCTACCGTTATTATTACGTATTCCGCTGATTGATGTTGTATTAAGAACTGGATCATGAGATCCCTATTTGTGTAAGAACTTATGTATCGTTTGTAATGGATGATGTACTATGGTATCCAATTCTGTTATGTCTCGCAAAAATGGTAATCCTGGGATTGCGAGGTATGGCATAACAGGCATCTAGGATTGAAAAATCCGGGTGTTGACAAGTTGGTATCAGAGCCATCCTGACCATAGGAGACCCTAGTTAGACTGGACGTTTGAATCAAAAAATTAGTTTCAAAACCAAAGAATACAAATATTTACAAAAACTTATTCTCATTCTTATCTATTTGATTCTTTCATAAAAATTCATGTTCCTCAAAAACTCTAGCAAAATACATAAAATTTTGACACACTTTATCACGCTGCTAATCTACTCATCCTCTATTTTTATAGATGGACGTGAAGTACAACAAGTTTTACCAACTTGGGAATGGAGGAGACCTTATCTTTGAGAGGGATCTGGATCAGCTTTCGGAACTTCTAGAGCGTCCGCACCCCGAGTTCTTTGGAGCTTAGCTCAATGATCAAGGAGGAGAAGATCTGCAGTGGCTAATTGTTGCAAGTCTCCGAGGAAAGATTGAACCTCCCACTGCGGAGAGAATTCAGTTTACCTTGAGGAAAAACAACTGGCTCGATGGACTTGCCAGAGCAATGCAGGAAGCTCTTCCCTGTCTGTGTGGGCAGAGCATCAATAAGATCAAGGGTACTCGCTTTGAGTTTTTCCCAAGGCGTGATGCAAATGGAAAACCACTGGAAGCCCCATACCACCCCGAGCTGAAGACTCAATTGGACCATCTTAGCTTCATGATGTATGATCGTCAGCAAGAGTTGGACAACTGCCGTGACTACTGCAACCACAAGTCTGCCATCATCAAGATGAAGGATCAGACCATAGCCATGCTAGCAAAGGATCGCAAGTCTCGCCGCCGTCAGCTTGAAAAAAAGGAGCGCATTATTGCCCGTCTTTGCCACCGCATCTCATCTCTGGAGGAGACCATCCACGAGAGAGACATGCAGTTGGAGTAAAGGGAGAATGCAGGAGAGGATCTTCGTGGAGACCCTTACTCTTATCTCAGCGATGACGATGATTTTCTGGAGGATCAGGCCATGGACTTCTTCACCGATGAGGAGGATTTCGCCTTCATCGATGATGATGAAGATGATGAAGCCACAGACTCCAAGGAGTAGTAGCACTGAGCACTAGCGTAGTGAGTAGTAGTCGGTCCCACTGTATCGTAGTTTTCAGAAGGGTTCTTAAAACCATCTGTTTTCTTTGTTGAGGTGTGTGTTGTACTGTGTGCTATGAATGAATGAATGAAAAAGCAAGTTGCTAGAAAAACCTGAGTCAAACTTTAAAAACTTTTCAAAGACCCAAAACCTTAGAAATTTCCCTCTTTTCTCATGATCTATCTAAATCTTCAGATGCCACGCGGAGGAAGTGGTTCAGCCCCGGACCCGATGTTGCAGATTCTGCAAATGTTGACTTCTGACCGTGAAGCTGAAAGAGCGGAACGTCAAGCCAACCTAGCCACTTTGCAACAGATAGCCCAGCTAGCCCACAACAACCAAGGCCACGAAAATCAGGACAACCATGGATCTAAGATCAAGAATTTCCAGAATACCAACCCACCTGTTTTCAC
Organism: Avena sativa; assembly: GCA_916181665.1. Taxonomy (NCBI): domain Eukaryota; kingdom Viridiplantae; phylum Streptophyta; class Magnoliopsida; order Poales; family Poaceae; genus Avena; species Avena sativa. Next base: position 104,354,288 of record OV702282.1, read on the forward strand.
TAAGTCCGAAGAGCCCCTAGACGCCGATGATTGGCTGCAAACCATGGAAAATAACCTAGAAGTCGCTGGAGTGGAAGCCAATGAGAAAGTCCTGTTCGCCACCCACTATCTAGCCGGAGATGCCCGAGCATGGTGGAACAGTGTTCGTGCAATGACCGGAGGCCAGATGATGACCTGGGAGGAATTCAAGGTCAAGTTTAGCAGAACCCATGTGCCACCAGGTTTGATCAAGAGAATGAGAGACGAGTTCACAGAGCTAAAACAAGGAAGTATGACTGTAGTGGAATACCGTGACAAATTTTTGTCATTAGCTAGGTATGCCCCGGACGAGATAGACACCGGATCCAAGAAGAAAGAAAGATTCCTGAATGGTCTGCATGACGAGATGCAGACGGTGTTAGTCAATATCCCCTTTGCTGATATCGAAGCCCTTGTCGACTCTGCTATCCAGATGGAAGGAAAGATCAACCAAGCCAATGAGAACCGCAAGCGTCGCATGATGCATCAGCCAGGAACCGATCAGACCCCAAAGTTTCGCCCCAACCCATCTCCAGGATTTGCCCCAAGAACCAACAGACCCCGATGAACCGTTCAACCTATCCCAACCGTGGAAACCCTAGACACGGAGGAAATCACAACAACCCCGGCAACTCTATCAATTTCAACCATGCCCCACCCAAGTTCAACAACAACAATGCTACCGCCAACACCAACACTGCCCCTAGGACTGGAAGTAATGATGTGACTGTCGCAGCCAAGGACAAGTCGCAAGTGACTTGTTATGACTGTGGAAATAAAGGCCACTATTCCAACAAGTGTCCCAACAAGAAGAACGCTACAGCCCCCAATGCCACTGTCCCAGCTCAGCAGCAGCGTCGTGTTCAGCCAGGGAGAAGATTTTCCCCAGGGAATTCAATCAACCGCAATGGCCGTCTTTTTCTCATGCATGCTGAAGAAGCTCAGGAAGCGCCAGACGTCGTGCTGGGTATGTTTTCTGTTAATTCAGCACTTGCAAGAGTGTTGTTTGACTCTGGTGCCTCACATTCATTTGTCACAGAAGAATTTGCCTGCACTAGTAAAATTCAACCAACCAAACTGAAGCATGTTATGATTGTGCAAATTCCCGGATCAACCACCAAGGCTAGGCAAATTTGCAAAGCCGTCCCTATCCGAATCCATGGCATAGATTTTTATGCTAATCTAATAGTACTCGGAACTAAAGGTTTGGAATTAGTACTAGGAATGGATTGGATGTCCAAACATAAGGGATTGATTGACTGTGCTAAGAAAGCCATCACCATGACCAGTACCACCGGAATAACAGTCGAGCATATATCTGAAACCTTACCTCGCCAATTCAAGTGTAACAAGAGTCTAGCCCAACCTACCATTGACCAAGTCCGGATAGTCTGTGAATACCCCGATGTATTTCCAGATGTTTTGCACGGTATGCCCCCAGATCGGGATATCGAGTTTATCATAGAACTAATCCCCGGAACCGGACCCATAGCCCAGAGACCCTATAGTATGAACCCGTCGGAACTAGCAGAACTGAAGAAGCAACTGGATTCCATGCTAGAAATTGGATTGATTCAACGAAGTGCGTCACCATGGAGATCACCTGTCTTATTTGTGGACAAGAAACTTGGAGGTAACCGTTTGTGTACGGATTATCGGAAGTTGAATGATTTCACCATCAAGAACAAGTACCCCTTGCCCAAGATAGAAGATTTGTTTGATCAGTTGACCGGTGCCCAGGTGTTTTCTAAGATTGATCTTAGAACTAGCTATCATCAACTCAAAATTCGTGCAGAGGATATTCCAAAGACTGCCTTTACCACTAGATATGGATTGTACGAGTATACAATCATGTCTTTTGGATTAACCAATGCCCCCGCTTATTTCATGAACCTCATGAATAAGATTTTTATGGACTTCCTGGATAAGTTTGTCGTTGTTTTCATTGATGACATTCTGATTTATTCCAAATCAGAAGAAGAACATGAGCTACACCTCAGGACCATTCTTGGAACCCTTAGAGAGCATCAGCTATATGCAAAGTTTAGCAAATGTGAATTCTGGTTACAGGAAGTAGGATTCCTCGGTCACATTGTATCAGCCGGAGGAATTGCCGTTGACCCTGCCAAAGTGAAAGACGTAGAATATTGGCAAGCCCCAACCACTCAAACCCAAGTTCGTGCTTTTCTCGGATTGGCGGGATATTACCGCAAATTCGTAGAAGGATTTTCGAGTATCGCCAGACCCATGACCCAATTTCTGAAGAAGGACAAGAAGTTTGAATGGACAGACAAGTGTGAAGCGAGTTTTCAAGAACTCAAGAGGAGATTGATATCATCCCCAATCTTAATCATGCCGGATATCACGAAGCCCTTCGATGTGTATTGTGACGCATCCAAGATTGGTCTCGGATGTTTGCTAATGCAAGAAGGCAAAGTTATATCTTATCTATCTCGACAATTGAAGCAACACGAGCAAAACTATCCAACCCATGACCTCGAACTCGCAGCCATAGTCCTAGCCCTGAAGACATGGAGACATTACCTGATGGGAAATTGTTGTGAGATTTATTCGGATCACAAGAGCCTAAAGTATATATTCACTCAGAAGGAGTTGAATATGAGGCAGAGAAGATGGATTGAGCTAATCAAGGATTACGACCTAGACATTCACTATCACCCTGGTAAAGCCAACGTGGTAGCAGATGCCCTTAGCAGATTGCCGTGCCGCTTGAACTCCATGATTTTGAAGGAGCAACCAAGTTTGCACAAAGAGATGGAAGATTTTCGAATGGAATTAGTAAGTGAAGGATTTTTGGCTAGCATAGAACTTCAGCCCACTTTGATCAGTCAGATTAAAGAGGCGCAGAAGGGAAATGCCAGTATCGACGGAATCAAGCGTCGTATCGGTACGGGCAAAGTACCCGGATTCACCGAGGACGAAGAAGGAGTTCTGTGGTACAAAGGACGCCTTTGTGTACCAGCAGATTCGGAGTTGAAAGAAGTTATCTTCAAGGAGGCTCATGATACTCTTTATTCTATCCATCCCGGAGGAACTAAGATGTATCAAGATTTGAAAGAGCAATTTTGGTGGCATAAGATGAAGAGAGAAATCGGAAGTTATATCGCCAAGTGTGATATATGTTAGCGAGTCAAGGAAGGACATCAAAGACCCGCTGGATTGTTGCAACCTTTGCAAATTCCGGAATGGAAATGGGATTCTGTAGGAATGGACTTTATCACTGGACTACCTACTTCTAGTAGGGGAAATGACTCTATTTGGGTCATAGTGCACAGATTGTCCAAAGTCGCCCATTTCTTGCCCGTCAAAACCACCTATCAGAGTTCGAAGCTAGCAGAGTTATACATCGCTAGAATCGTCAGTTTGCACGGAGTCCCCAAGAACATAGTATCGGATCGAGGAACTTAGTTTACCTCGAGATTCTGGAAGAAAGTCCAAGAAGGTTTAGGAACCCGCCTAGATTTCAGTACCGCGTATCACCCTGAGACCGATGGACAAATAGAGCGAGTAAACCAAATACTCGAAGATATGCTGAGAGCCTGTGTGTTAGAATATGGATCTAAGTGGGAAGACTGTCTGCCGTTTGCAGAATTTTCCTACAACAATAGTTACCAAGCCAGTTTGCAAATGGCCCCATTTGAATTCATGTACGGAAGAAAGTGTCACACCCCTTTGAACTGGTCGGAAGTAGGAGAGAGTCAGATTTTCGGACCCGACATCCTCCGAGAAGCAGAAGAGAAGGTTGACAAGATTCGTGAGCACCTCAAGACCGCCCAATCCCGACAGAAGAGTTACGCCGACAAGAGACGTCGAGACCTCGCCTTCAATATAGGAGATTTTGTTTATCTGAAAGTGTCGCCATTGAAGGGAATGCAGCGTTTCCAACTCAAAGGAAAGCTAGCCCCCAGATATATCGGACCTTTCAAAATTCTGAACCGTCGAGGAGAAGTATCGTATCAACTGGAACTACCTGAAGAGATGTCAGCTGTGCACAATGTGTTCCATATCTCGTTACTTCGCAAATGTCTCGAAGTCCCCGAAAAGACCGAAGTGTTCAAAAATACCGATCATCGGACCATAAAGATCAACGATGACCTGACCTATCCCGAAGTACCCATCCGCATTTTGGAGGAAGCCTTTCGAACTACCTGAACCCGAAGCATCAAGTTTCTCAAGATTCAGTGGAGCAACCATACAGAAGAGGAAGCTACCTGGGAGCGCGAAGATCACATCAGGACGGAGTTTCCCGATCTCTTCAAATCCTAGGTAATCTTTTCGTCCTTTTTCAAATCTCGGGACGAGATTTTGTTTAAGGGGGGAAGGTTTGTAACATCCCAAAAATACTAAACTTGGATCATGAAAATCTAATCATCAAAATTAGGGTTAACAAAAACTTTCTAAAGGAAATCATGAATGCATGCATATGTATATGCATGGATTTTGAAATCCTTTAAAACCACCTTGTTTGTTTGTTCCATTGCTTGTAAAATGTTTATTAGGTGAAATAAACATCATATAAAACATTTCCTACACTTTTCCTAAAGACAAGTAAATGAAAACACATATATGAAATGAATGGTCACTTTGACCAATTTAACTCACATGCCTACTTTGGTTGTCTCAAACATTCAGAACCTAACAGAAACTTTTCTGGATCTCTACACCCCTTTAATGTACTCATAACAAAGTATCAAGGCCCACTTTGTGATCATCCAAAAACTTTCAAATGCATAGTTTAAATGACAATTCAAAATTGAATCTTTATCATATGGGAAGATCCCACTTTTTCAAAAACTATTCAAACAAGCTCAATTTTCAAAACCCAAGCATCTGCAGACTCACCAGCACCAATCTAGCAAACCCACCAAAAATCAATTCAAAATTCAAAACTTGATTTCATGCGGCCATTTCATCAAACAAGTTGCAGACACAAATCAAACAAACATCAAACACTATTGTGAGCAGTGATTCTTGCCTAACTGGTTCCCCATTTAGCTCACGCATAACTCAGTAGATCATCTAGGAAGATTAGCCAGGCACTAGCACCACTGTGAGCTTGCCATTGTCATCAATGGTGAATAGCCGAGCACCCTCTTGCCACCCCATAGTCGACAGCAAGCTAGGAGCAGCAGCAAGCCTAGCCAGCATGTCTAGGAGGCAGCCCACCGTCCACCGCCACTCACTGTCCTAGCCGCGAGCGTTGCCAAGCCCTGGACCACGCGCACAAGCCGCGCCCAGACCATGCCGAGCGTGCGCCAGAGCGCCACCCTCGACCATCACCCATAGACCGCGCGCCGCCCTCGCCGCGTGCATACACAATCCCCATCGACCCAGGAGGCCGCCAGACATCCCCGTTTGCCGCCCTGTGACGTACAGCCACTGCCCACCGTCGAAGACGCCGCCTCTGCCGCACAGACCACCACCCGTTCCAGACCAAACCACACCACCCCATGCCTCGAGACCATGTCGTTGAGCATCGCAGGGAGACACCGCACCGTCCCCTACCCTTGCCCATGCCTTTAGCCACCTGTAACCTCACCCCCGACGAGCTCACCGTGCGCCCCGACGGTCCCCTCGCTCGACTATAAATAGAGACCACCCCAGCCCGATTTCTTCACACCATCTCACTCCCCTCTCCTCACTGATCGTGCCACACCATTCTCAGAGCAAGGCGAGCACCACCTCGCCGGAATTTCACTGGAGCCTGCCGCTGCCGGAGAAGAAGGGATCCAGCGATTGGAGCCGCCCCAAGAGCTGCCACGACCACCCCTGAGTTCGCCATCGTCGACTTCGTCGTTCGCCCGCCTCGCCGACCCTCGCCAGTACCCCGGTGAGCCCCCAGCGACCCTCACTGGCCGTGCTAGGTTTTGTTCTCACCGGAGTTGTCTCGCGTCGACGATGACTCCCAACCGTTAGATTAGAACTAGATCGAACGATCCACGTCGTCCCATACCGCTTCGCCCAGCCCCGTGTCACTGACGAGTGGGGACACCCACTTAAGAAGCACGCGGGAGCACTGCGCTTAGCAGGCCGGCCCAGTAACTTTTCCCGAGTATCCCAGTTATTCAAATTAAACCTTTCTCTATTTCAATTCAAACACACTTCTGTACCCAACTTCAAAAATCATCCTAGAGCGATTCAGTGCACCAAATTGAATGAAACCAATTTTGTTGGAAAGGTCTGTGAATGCTGAATCCAAGCCTGTTGGATTCAAGTCATTTGGATCTATATATCACCCTTGATAAAAATAACAAGGCAGAAGCTTTTCTGCATTCAAACATTTTTCAAATTTAAACCATAATAGCTTTTGAGTTGATTCCAACTCTCAAAAATAACATTTAACCATACCTTTCAGAATATATAAAAATATATAGGTTTACTTGCAGAAATAATGTTCAAGGAATAAAAGAATGCTACATAAGCATTTCTAGCCACTTTAAGTAATTAAAATAAAAGGGTAAAACCTTGTTAAATTGTGACACGACTTTAAATCACATTCCCATGGACTACAATATGTGGTGATGACATGTGTCAACATGATCCCATGTTGGGTTTGGAGAATATTAAATCTTAAGTAGTTTTTCAATGAGTAGAAATTACTTTTCTAAAAATCAAAGGAAGTAAATCAAGCCTTAACCTTGTAATGTTAGAGATGATGCTAGATCATCCATAGGACCCTTGTGTGTGATGATTGCAAGTAGTTAAGTATTGTTTGGTGATCGTGTACCTCGTATTTATTTATAGACGCTAGTACTGACCAAGGATACGAGGAGGAAGGAGGATACTACAAAGAAGAAGACGAGGAGAACTTAAACCACTGCTCTGCACAAGGCAAGCTAAAACTTGCAAGACAATCTACTTTAGCAAGCTAGTAACTATGCAAGTCTAAGACTACTAGTGAATGTGCAAGCTAACACTTGCAAGATACTTTACCTATGCAAGCCCATACTTGTTACTACACCTACTATATGCCTTAAGCATAAGTGATCACCCCCACTTGATAAACCAATCCTAGTTTTACTTGCAAGCTTCTTACTTTACTTTCTTTATCAAAGCTTACTTAGAGTTTATTTAAGTGACTAGTAGATTTTGGAAAGATGCTGAAGGTTGCATAAAGAGCATAAAACTTGGCCTAAGTTAGAAACCTTGACATCAGCCTAAGACATGAGGTTATACTTAGTTGAAAGTCCACTAGTTACCACCCCTCATCATTACTACCCCAACCTGTAGATGCTAGTGCTAAGCATAAAACTTGATCAACTCTAGATGGGAATACTTGGTGGAAAATGGTTATGAAAACCTTGGAATGATGGATCATTCTATTGAAATGTTTTGGACATGAGTTTCCAAACACTTGAGAACTTTGGTGATAAAAATGTTGAGGCATGAGCCTTAGCCCTTTATAAAACTGATGGTTATCTGGATGCGATACCATTCCAATTTTATCGTACAACCACAATACCCGAATATTGGATAGGGCTTGACTGGAAACTTATATTCCTTAGTATTAGTTCCCTCACGGCCAAGGTTTGAGCTGAGGCTACCTTGTGAAGATTTTCCACCTGTGCAGTACCCAAGATGACAGTTGGTCATGGTTGGGAGGCCAAACTCACACGAGAGGTGCTTATACTAGGGCGTGTAATCGAAAGGTTAGGATTGATTATCCGCATAATGAGTATGGTGAATTCAGGATTTGTTCCTGACGGATGTATCGAATATTGTGGTGAAAGTGTACAATCTCTGGAGAGTGTCAAACTATTCCAATAGCCGCGTCCGCGGTTATGGACAGTTGGAGTGGCCATACTGTTCCCCCGTCAGACTTTTCAAAATGACCTTTGAAATGAACTAAGATTTTGACTTGACCACAACAGAGTTGTGATATGAAATACAAGTTCCCGGCTAGGAATTATAAAATTGTTACTAGCTTTAGAACTCAGTAGAGATAAATCTGGCTTTTGCAAAAACAACCCTAGAGCCTAGTGTCCTATTATCCAAAAACCCCCTTTACCTATTAGTATTAGTTTGCGAGTACTTAAAGAGTACTCATGGCTTTGTCCCTGGCTATTCCCATGGCCAGACTATGAAGAGGAGTACCTGGAAGATGGACCCCAGGAAGGTTACGACAACTAGGATCATCTCCCATCGTCAGCATTGCCTGTGACCCCGAAGATGGAGCTTCGCCTACGCTACCGTTATTATTACGTATTCCGCTGCTTGATGTTGTATTAAGAACTGGATCATGAGATCCCTATTTGTGTAAGAACTTATGTATTGTTTGTAATGGATGATGTACTATGGTATCCAATTCTGTTATGTCTCGCAAAAATGGTAATCCTAGGATTGCGAGGTATGGCATAATAGGCATCTAGGATTGAAAAATCCGGGTGTTGACAATATTCAAGAGAACACTGAAGCTTGGGAGAATGACAAAGGAAGAAAGTCAGGTATAAATTATGATTATGAATGCATTAAATCGTTTATGGGAACTGATGACTTCCATGATATTAGTAATGAGTTTGGTCTTGATTCCCAAATTATTGCCAACTGTTTTAAGGCCTTTTCCTCTTACATAGAAATTCCCAGGAAGAAGTGGAATAAGTAGCATGCTCCTTATAAAGATGTTGTTAATCATGTTCCTGTCAGAAGTGCTAAAGTTTGTACTACTAATCATATTGTGCCTGAACCTTATGTTGATAAAATACCTTTCCCAGCTAAGGTAAAGGAATATTCTATGATGATTAGAGCAAATAACAAAAGTTCAAAGAAAACTATGGAGCCTGTTGAGCAATTGAATATTGAACCTGTGGTAGCTATTTTGAAAGATCTTGACGCTAGAAATATAGAGGATGAGCACATTTTGTTCTGTGAAGACGCTTCTAATATTATATCTCATGCTAGTAAGGCTATAAAAGCTAGTGTTCCTGTGCTTTCTGTTAAAATTGGTGATCATTGCTACTATGGTTTATGTGATATTGGTGCTAGTTCTAGTGTTATTCCTTATGAGATTTATAGGGAAATTATGCATGAAATTGGTCCTTGTGAGCTTGAGGACATTGATGTGGTTATACACCTTGCAAATAAGGAAACCATTTGCCCTATTGGTATTGTAAGAGATGTGGAGGTTCTTTATGGTAAGATTAAATATCCTGCTGATTTCTAGTGCTTAATTCTGCAGCTAGCAAAACTTATCCTATCATTTTTGGTAGACCTTTCTTGAACACTTGTGGATCTATTATAGATTATAAGAAGGAGAAAGTTTTAACTAAGTTTGATGGAGATTCTTATGAGTTTAACTTTTCCAAATTTGCTAAAGCTCTCTGTGAAAATAGCTTGCCTAATAAAGATTTCAGGATGGAATAACTTGCTTCTATTGATCCAGTCTATGACCTTGGACCTCTTTTTGGTGACTAAAGTATGCTCATTCTGATGATAAAGTTGTTGCCAGTGACAGTTATATTGTCAACTTTATTCAAAGTGCTACTGAAAGTTATTATGAGAGAGGGAAACACGGTTTTATGCATCTCAATAATGTTAAGTTTCCCTGTTTTATGTTGAAAGCTTTGAACTTGCATTTGTTTTGTCTTCCCATGCTGGTGGCTTTTTGTTTCAACAATTCGTTTTCTCATGATACCCCCATGCATAGGAAGTTGGTTAGACTCAAGTGTGTTGGTTATTTGCTTCTTGATGCCCTCTTTCACTCCATATCTTTATTTCCTTTGTGAGCATCTTTGAAAGTTTCAAGCCTAACTTAAAGGAATTAAAGAAAAGTACTTGTTGGGAGATAACCCAAGAGTTTTGTTGAGTCTTGGAAGTTATTACCTCTGTAATAACCGCTCCTTATCCTTTTTGTTTTGGTTTTTTGTGTCAAGTTCAACATCTTTTGTGAAGTAGAGGAGTTGTGAAAAGTGGCTGTCCTGGGACAGATTTTTGTGCTGCATTGTAAAAATTCATGAGGGATCTCAATACGTCGGTTGGAGGTGTATTTTTATGAGATTGTTCTCCAAGTTGTTACCCAACTTCCATTAGTTCTGCACTTTTTTATTTGAGCAACATAACGTTTTCTAAAAAATCAATCTTTACGTGTTGGTATGTTTTGACAGATTTCTGTTATCATTTGCATTTGCCTCTTATAGAAGCCTTTGTTTTGATAGATTTCAGTTGAAGTGTGAACCTAAAGGTTTGTTGTTTTGCTTACACTAATGTTTGCTTTAAAGTTTTTGTATTTCCTTGTGAGGAAAGGAACATTCCAGGAGAAGGAGAAAAGGAGCCTGCAAAGTTCGTTTTTGAATAGGTAAAATTGGTGAAAACAGAAGGTTAGTGAAACCCCAATCTTTTTATATTTTTGATGTTTTTAATACATAAGGGAAGTTACGAGACAAAACAAAAGAGGAAACAGAGTCCTGGGTGGAAAAACCCACCCCAGGCATGAGACCCTGCCTGGCCGCTCCTAGAGGGGGTGTGCCACCCCCGAACTCCGTCTCCTCCTTGTTTCCGTGGAAAAATCTTCCTTATGCTTTGAAACTTTGTAATATATAACCCCCCATATCCCCTGAGGTTTGTGCATCATGTTCTCGTCGTGTTTTCGTTTTGATCTGTTTCTGTCAGGAAATCTTCTCAAGTTTAGAGCATTATGGTCTCCTTTAACGACAAAGGCAAGAAGCCCGAGGAAGACGATCCTCACAAACCCAAGGAGGAGGAGATTTTGGTCGGTTATGAAGGAGACATGGAGGAGGAAAAACAACCAGACACTTGCACTACCGTCGTGAGCATTGGAGTGGTGGCAAAACCTACCAAGCTCAAGAGGAAAACATAGATGTCTATAGGAGGGAAATCTCGATGTCATGCCCTCTCTCCACAATCACCTCCTCCAAGTACCAAGAAACCCTTCCACACTCTTATACATGAGCGTCAATTTCAAGATGTGCCAAAAGGGAATTTTCCCTCTATGTGGGATATGCCTCGTCCTAACCATGTAGGGGAGGAACACACTAAGAAGGAAGAGTGGGGAAAGAATAATAAGGACTGGACCTGTCGGTCCGATATGATCATGAACCGCATTGAGAAAACTCGGAATTGATTCTTACTCTAACCTTTGATATTGAGGAGTTAAGGAAGCTTATTGAGGATCTTATCAAGAGAATACCACCACCGCCAAAGGAGTAATTCGTCATCAGGTTTGGCATCCCCTTGGCTTGTTCCAAGCTTGGGGGAGTGCCGCGGTATCACCACCATTATCTTTTATCTTTTACCTTTTTAGGGGATTCGTATCTTTGGTAGAGAGGTTATCTTATAGTTTGGTTTGCATGTGGAAGTATCTCTCCTTTAGTTGATTATCTATGTATCCCTTGGTGTGAGTGCCTTTATTGGAATATTAATGAGAAGTTTCATCTTTTACTCTTTGCACTTATTATTTTAGTTTGCAATCTCTATTATATGATGGATCTTCTTGATCAGTATTGGCACCACTTTGGGATCATCAAGTGGATCTAAATTGGTTTTGGCAAACCGAGTTCTGGTCAGTAGCAATAATTTTTTAGGTTTGAAAGAAAAAGAGAAAGATTACAGGTATTTTGTATCATTTATCTTCTTTCTTGTTGGCTCATAAGCTTAGTATTCTTTATTTAAGATCTTTTGTGTCTTCAAGGAAGATTGCATATTTGGCTTTATTACTTGTATGTTTGCTTGTTTCTTTCAACTCTCTTGCTTACTACCATCCTTGCTAGCCAAAAACCTGTTTTGAGAAGGCATACTTCTCATGTTTCCAATCCCTTTGAACCAAAACCTTTGCCATTTCTGTCCACTATATCTACCTAGTAGCTTTTTCTATTCCAAGCAAATTCTCAAGCTTCATCTACCTTTCGAATTAAAAAGTATTTTTTATGTGAAAACTAGTTAGTAAAGATCTCACGAACTTGATGGCACATCTTATTTTCTTGCCCCCAATAGACTTGAACCATTGTACCATCGAAGTTGTATATGCTTGCATCTATACGTTGGAATTAGTAGAACCGAGCTGTCACGGGTAACATTTTAAACATTGCACTTGTACTTTGTACTTAGTTGATATCATGCTCTTTTGTCTATGGATGTCAACAGTGTGAAATAAAGAGGGAACTTGTAAGTCCATGGAGTTTGTATCCTGTGTTAGAGAAACGCCTGGACCGCTAGCCTAAGCCATGCCTAATCATGGTGGAAACTTGCAGCATCACCATAGTGAGCTATCTATGAAGCATCCTCAATAAAAAGCTATACACACAGTAAATAAAAAGATCGCTGAGATGCTCACTGTCTGCTTGCCTTGTCATTTTGGTTATGGGATAGCTCCTGTACCATGCGTAAGGGGTACCCCGTTGGCAGTTCTCTATGATACGCATGTACTTACAATGACAAGAACTTACCGGTGACCAAAGTTGAGTAGCATGAGGAGTGGACCTCATATTCAATGGACATGAGATTGCCAACTTATATTTCGTCAAGCATATAATCCATCTTTGTGCACTTTAACCTTAATCATCTTAAGATGCCTATGATAGGGGCAATGAGGTCTCAAATCTAGTAAGTACCATAATATTTTGAAAGCTCTTTATTACTTGTAATCCCTGCTACCCTCTATGAAGGGACCTTTCTCCTAGTTACCAGGGTGAGTCAGTAAACCTACTTCCTCTCTATCTCCAGCAAGCATTTGAGTTGTTGTGTTTCAGGCATTCATATGGTGATTTATTCAATCATGTTCTTTATCTTCCTTGTTTGCACAAGACTCTTACCTATTGAGTATTACTTTGAAAGCCTTCACTTGGGAAAAACTTTTTGAGCAAAGAGTGCTCCTGTTGTAAAACTTCTACAAAAAGCTTTCTCTGAAACATTTTGCCAGGTGTTCTCTGACCAAGAACAAGTTTCCCAATTCCAATTATGATTTATCTTTATGCGTCTCTATTGTGACTGTTGTACTTGGTTGCAAGCTAAGTTATATAATGGTGAGTTTCTTTCTTCAATGAGTTGTGTAATGTTAAGTGTGATGCTTCTTGTTCGTATTCTTTTATCGACACTTCACTCCATAAACCTATGGACATGTTTACTGAGCTTAGTTTTCGCTTGGGACAAGCGAAGGTCTAAGCTTGGGGGAGTTAATACCCCCAATTTTCATCACCTTTCTTTGTCATAATCTACCTCTATTCATTGATATTTATCTTATTATGAGGTAATGCTTATGTCTTTTCCATTGTTTATGCATGTTGGATGATTCTTGCAGGATGGACTGCCGGAGTCTGGATTCTGATGGAAAAGAGGGAGTTTTGATGCAATTTCACGAAGATCAGAAAAATACCAGAAAAATATGGGAAAATATTATTTTTCCAGAAGATCGAGGAAGCCAGAAGGAGGAGCGAAGAAGGGCCACAGGGGCCCACACCCCTAGGCGCGGGCCCACCCTAGGTCGCGCCTAGGGCAGGTCTGGCCCACCTGCCCAGCTCCCGACTCGGCCCATTCGCCTATATCTTCCCTACGGAACCCTAAGCCTAGGGGAGAAACCAAAAAATATTTTCGCCGCCTCTGGGGGCGGAAAACACCGAGAGAGAAAGATCTCTCTGGCAGACAGATTTCTGCCGGGGGAATAACTTCCCGGAGAGGGGAAATCATGGCCATCAACACCATCGTCAAGCTAGGCTTCATCGGGATCATCATCATCCACACCATCATCTCCACCAGCACCATCATCACCACTCCGTCCTGCTGTAACAATTGTGTTGGATATTGCTTTAGTTCTTAGGGGAATCTTTCCCGGTGTTAATTACTATTGTAGTTGATGCTTTTGAGTGGAACCATTGGATAATTTTTTATGTTAAGATTATTATCCATTATCATATCATCTTTGATCTTGATCCATATGATGTCTTGTGAGTAGTTCCTTTAGTTCTTGAGGACATGGGAGAAGTCATGTTGTTATTAGTGGATTTGTGTTGAGTTATTATTCAATGGTTTAGTATTTAAGTTGTGGTGCTATTCTTCTAGTGGTGTCATGTGAACGTCGACTACATGATACTTCACCATTTATGGGCCTAGGGGAATGCAATGTGTATTTGGCTACTAATTGTGGGGTTACCAGAGTGACAGAAACCTAAACCCCTATCAGGAAACCTTTGCACAAGGGAGTGTAGGATCTAAGAGTTTAAGGCTGTGGTCAGTTTAATATCTTAATTACTTTCTTGTAGTTACGGATGTTTGCAAGGGGTTTAATCATAAGTATGTATTAGTCCAAGTAAGGTCGGTACATTAGCACAGGTTCACCCACACAACAATTACAACACCAAAGAAGAGTACTCAGCTATTTGAAGCAAAACCACTTGACATAATTCCCATGTATCCTCGAGAACGTTTGGTCCTTATAGGTATTTCCACCGGCTTGTACTTTGCAAAGAAAGGATTGGGCCACTTGCTGCGTTTGTTATTTATTACTTGCACTTCATTTTTTTGCCTTATAAAAAACCACTAAAAATCCGTTTGCTAAGTATTTGCAGAGAGTTCCTGCTCCATACCACTGTTCAGCACCTTCTGCTCCTCGTTGGGATCGACACTCCTATTTATCGAAAGTACTACGATACACCCCCTATACTTGTGGGTCATCAAGATACTAGAGATCTTGCTGCTAGAGCTTCTGCTGCTCGAGTTTACGGACCACCAGATGCTGATCAAGCTAAGTTCAATATACACCTAGAGGTGGATTCATACACAACAAAACATGATGGCGGAGTTAATAAGATAATTTCGTCATGTACTATGGAGATAGCCTTCGATTCCAAAAACATAACTCTTGTTTAACTGTGAGAGATGATTGGTAAGGAAATAATTATTGGCCCTAAGAAGATGGCACGACTCCGGTGGTGGCATCATATGAGGTAGGAGTGCATAGAGGTTTTGGATACCGATGATCTGATGCAGATTTTGCGACGAAAGAAGCAAACCAGGAAGGTGTTTTTCCTGGCTGCCATGTCTGATGTTGTTGGACAGGTTGTAGTGGATGCATAGGCCCCTGTTGTGGCTGGATAGAATGAGGCGATAGACGTTGATCAGATCTTATGAGATCTGCTACCCAGGGCGTCTCAGATAGACCATAGGGTTCCTCTGCTTGTATTTGTAACAAAGATTGTTGTTTCTTTGAAACTGTGTTGATGTGGTCGTGTTTGTTCAGATATTGCAATCCGATGTTCTGTGAGCTATTGAGATTTTTGGATATATCACACGATGAAAGCATCATTGTTGTAATGAGACACAAGTACATTGTAGTTGACATGATTATGTTTGCTGAGATGATGTGATATATTTGTTTCTGAGATTATGATTGTTGAGAGATTGTAATATAATGTGCTATGAGCTGTTGGGATTTTGGGACATATCATTCATTGAAACCATCACTGAACAAGGTGATATATAAGTACCTTGTAGTTGACATGATTATGATGTAATATAATGCTCTGTGGGATCAATAATTTGACTAATTGCTGGATAACTATCTGTTACTTAGAAGGAAGTACTATAATGGATGAATGAGCATAGGGTTTAGGAAAAAAACTTACTAAGTAGGAGATAGTGATCTATTGGACGGACATGTCTAGGATTTAGGAATAAGGGTTAAGGGGTTAGTACAATAAATAGTTCATTAGACCCTAAACCATAATCCTATATTGCTTGGTACATAATATTTTGTATATTGCTATATGTTAAACAAATTGGGAAGGAGGAAGTACATGATTAATATTAAAAATTAAAATGAACGAAGAGAAAAACTATTAGATATGAGATAGTAATCTAGCCACAGGACATTGTATCAATTAAACCATTGTAGCATGCCAATTTAGTCAATGTTGCAACGTTGACGCAGTTCACTTTCCCCACTCCTTCTCTCTCCACTCACTACCCTCCTCTCTCTCCTCACCATCACCGACGCGTCTCCGCGGCCGCATTCGCCATGCCGCCCTGGAACGATGAGGACAACCAGTCGAACAACGACATCTTTCTCTCCAACACTGAGTCTTACCTCCCCGATGTGAGTTCCTCTATTTTCTCGCCAATGGTTAGGCATTGGTAATTATCTTGACACAAGACTCGAAATGTGCATGCAATCGTGTTTATTTCTAGCTTTTAGTTCCCTTATAGGTACCACTCACGATCTACGACCCCGATTGGGAGGGCCTAGATCTCGATTGGGAAGTACCATGGGATAAAACTAAGGAAATATGTTGCATTTGAAGGCAGCAACACTGGAAGAAGGTTTTTGGGCTTTACAAATCAGGTTTGCTTTCGTTATGTACAATGGAGACATGAAGAAAATTGTGTAGTGTTGTGTTGATAATTAGGTCCCGTGTTTTTTTAGGTTGGCCCGGTGTGTAAAGATGTTGAGTTGGTGGATCTTGAGTGGCCAGACGCACTTAAGAAATGTTTAGCCCAGTTGTGGGATACGCATGAGCTCGAAAGGTCGGGAGATTTACAGATGGCCATGATGCAGCTACAAAAAATTACAAGCTCTTGGTAGGAAATAAGGAGCTGGAACAGGAAATCAAGCATTTGCGGTCAGAACTAAATGACACAATCAATGGGAGATTGGTGTTGGGAACTCCACGGAAGATTTAGAAGGCAGAAAAGGAGAGGGATCAGCTCATGGAAGAGAATAGCAAGCTAGAGTACTGCATTGCGGATCTGTTAAAGGATCTGAAGAAGGAGCGCAAGGTGAACATGGACAAGCTACAGACGATCAAGGAAATTTTAGATGAATAATTTGTGTCGTGGCAATATCTGAAAGTAGTTAACTATAAGACTTGCAATTGTGATATCTTGACTAATCCAAACTCAATCCTTGAGCAAAATAACCTTTCAGAAGAAAGCATATATTGCATAGAGAGAGGTCCACGTTTACAAAATCACTACTACATGGATAAAACACGATTTGGTCCGTCAGAACACATAGTTTACAAAGAGGAACTTATAGTTTGCACTTAGCCTGGCGCGGAGATGCTCGTTTTCCTTCCTGAGAAGATCCAGTTCGAGGGTTCGTTCGATCATGTCTGCTTGTGTTTTTACCTGCTCCATCAGTACTTGGATGTGCGCCTCCTGCTGGTTCAAGCACACCGTCTGGGAAGCGACAACCTTATCAGTAAGCTTAAGATTATCCACCATGAGATCCTTGATGATCTCCTCCTTCGCACGCGCCAAGGCGATACTTTTCTCATGAAGTTCCTTCCAGCCGGTGATGTCCACCTTCAGATTGCGGCACTTGTCATAAAGGATGGTGAATTCTTCTCTCAGCGGTCATGGGAAACTTTCTGAAAATTATGCTTCTCCATTTGTATAGCCATCTTATCCTTTAGCCAGGTCGAAGTTCTGGGTTGAGATTTCGCCTCTTCTACTGCAACAAAAATATGTGGTTAGTTTCCATAATTTAAACAATTAACTAGTGTCAATATCATAATTTTAAGGACAGAGAAATCAATGATTGTTCAAAATTTAACAGAATCAACTAGTGGCACAGTCCTAATTCCCAAGATAATGTCAGAGCCATATAGGATTTTTCCCAATTCAACAAGATAAACTAGTGGCATATTTCTAATTTCTATGACAGAGCAATATAGCATTTTTTTCCCAGTTCAACAGGATATAGTAGTGGGATAGTGCTAATTTCAATTTCAGAGCAATATATCCTTTTTTTCTAATTCAACAGGATAAAGTAGTAGCATAGTCCTAATTTCAATTTGAAAGCAAATAGTAGTGGCATAGTCATAATCTAATTCCAAGCTCAGATACATAATGGAAAGAAAGGATGGTGACCATTCATGAGAACACAAACCCATAATTCGGTTGACAGGCAAGTAAGATAAATAGAGAAATAAGGAGTTGCTCCAAGATTCCTTAATTGCACGACATATATAAATTACAAAAGTAGCGGAGCATGAACTGAGATTCCTTCCCCCTCTACTCGGAATCAGAATTGGGCATTGCCGTTAGCTCCACGTACTCCTAGTTTGGTCTCTTGGGCACGGTGAGACTTGGGCCCATGTCCTTCATCTGTCTCAATGCGTCTAGGCAACGGTCCCTTTCATTGTAGGCTTCGATGGCAACCTTTGCTTCGAAGATGTGTTCTCTGCGTGTCTCGGTGGCTTCATCCAACAAGAGGATGCATCTATTCTAGAGATTCTTCTTGTCACACAAGAGCTTCGTAATTAACTTGATGGCCAGGTCTTGTTTGGACAAGATGTGTGCGATCAACTTCTACAGCTCGTCGATCACCCTCTGCAGCTCGTCGCGCTCTGCTTCGAGCCTTTTGATGTTAAGTGAAATATCAAGCTTGATCTCCTTCTGCAGAGACAAATGCCTTTGAAGGCAATCATTAGCCTGGGTTAGGGAGCGTGCACCGCGCAGTTGGTTGTCTATCTTGGAATTAATCGCGTCCAACTTGTCACGACAGTCGACCTTCGCTTGCTGCATCGTTCATGTTATTTAAAATAGGTACTCTATAATCGTACCTCATGTTCTAGGGAAGCACAATATTCAAGTCACATAAACCACAAATATATCTACGAAGATTGAGCGTGGTCCCTACTAGGAGGCTACTTGTGGGAAGACACGATCTAATATTTCCACATTTAGAATATCAAAAATAAAACAAAATGCCTGTTGGGATTTCCTACCTCGTTGAGCCGGGGAACAGGGCCAAATGGGTCCTGTGATGCCGCCGCCATCGTGTTGGTTTCAGGATCCACGACCGCCCTAAAATATGTAGCAGAGTAAGAAGAAGAAGAAGAAGTAGACATAGCAGAAGAAGAACAACAAGAAGAAGAAAACAAACAAGAAGAAGAACATTCAGCGCCGCCGCCGCCATCGTGCTGCTTTCAGGGTAAATGGCCGCCCTGGAATATGTAGCATAGTAATATGAAGAAGAATAAGAAGTAGACATAGAAGAAGAAGAAAAAAGAGAAGGGGAAGAAGAGGAAGACTGTACTGGGAGCGGGAGGAGCCCCAGCTTGCTGGAACATTCAGCGCCATTGGTAAGATAAATTGGGTCTCTGTGCGAGGGGGGGGGAATGAGCAGCTGGTTGAGCAGGAAGTCCAAGGCGGCGAGCTCTCTCCTTTCTCTCCGCATGCAAGGTCGATCCGCGTCTCCTCCGGGGAGCCAATGCTAATGCAGATGGAGGAAGGTAGGGGAAGGAGGAAGAAGCAAGTGATGGGCGGGGGAGAATGGTCAAAGAGTCCAGTATGTGGTACAGTCTTATACAAGACCACCATTTACTCCGGTGCTATCTCAGCCTACATCCACCGTTCATTTGTGAATTGATGGCCTATGTTGCTTCCATCTCAAAGAAGCGTCATTGGCAGAACCAGGGAATAAAACCCCACGGTCCACACGATGGGACTCGATTGGACTGGATTTAATGAGATGGATGGTTCAGCGAGTGCTTCAGCATGCGCCGCCTAGTATCCGGTGGATAAAAGTGTCGGGTTGGGACTACGAGAGAGGAAGTAACTACGGGTTGCACGTCCAGCGTGTGTGCAAGCTCAAGGGGTTGTCATGATCCGTGCAACTGCTGCACGGACAAAACATGCTGAAACATTCAACTCCACGTCGACAGGCACGCACTGGACACTTTCCGATGCTGCCACACGACGCATTTTGTGATTTGTTACATGACAACACTCCCAATACGTAGATATTTTATGATTATCACAATTTTTTTGTGACTAGACTATGATACGCTCCTGGCGCCCCTGATAGGATCGACACCCAACTTTGCGTACCCGCCATCGTGCATTTTCTAAATCTTGTAATGTGAAAAATAAATGAATAAAATAAAACTTTGTTGATTTTCAGGGTGAGAATAAACTTTTTGAATCCTTTTTGAAACTTTCAAACCTATTTGGATCAAATAAAATCCTAAAGGGATTTAAAAAGATATTTAAACAATAAAGATAAATTATTTGGAATTACTATTTTTGATCTTTAAATAAAAAGATTTGGTTTTCAAATGAAAAGGTAGAATTATAAATAAGGATTATTTTATAGAGCCAAATTAAACCTTGGCCAAGCTTTTGAAATAAAATATTTTGTTTTTATAAAAATAGTAAAGGGTTATTTAAATAAAATAATAAGGATTAAAAAATCCAATTTTATAAGATAAAGGTTTTACTATTTTAATTAAACATCCAAAACTTGTTAAATTATTTTAAACAGGATTTCCAAGTATTTTATAATCTCAAATAAAACCTACTGAAGTGTTTTTGGTTTTATATTTATATTTCAAATGGAGTTTTTAAATAAAACAAATCCTATTTAAATTAATAACTAAGGACTATTTATTTAATTATTAAATAGATCCTAAAAAGAATAAAAATATTATTTTGTTTTGGACTTTGGTTTATGTTGTTAAACAGAACCAAAAACTCAATGCAAGTGTGGTGAATGTTTTGAATTGATTTGTTGATTGATTTGTTTGTTTGAATTCCAAAACAGAAAATAGAATTGGAAAAAGGTAAAACAATTAGAAAGAAAAAAATAGAACCAGACCTGACCCAACTAAGCAGGCCCAGGAAGCCCAACTCCAGCCCAGCTTCTTCCCCCACGCGCGAGTCGTTTTTCACCAGAAGACCTAGCCGCGCAAACACTGACCAGTGGCCCCTCTTTCCCCCTTTCTTCCTCGCTGACAGCAAGGTCCCACCTCTCCTGTTCATCATCTTCCCCCTGATCACTCCCTGCCGTTGCAGCCATTAACGCCGGCGATCAATTCGCGTTAACAGCGGCCATTACAGCACCCCGCGACCACGCCCATTTAACCGCCCGCGTCTTACCTCTCTTTCCCCCCAGACAGCTCTCTCCCTCTGCCTCTAGGCTGCGACTATTTCGCCCCGCATCGCCACTGCTCCGACCATCGTCCCCAGTCAATTCCGGCGAGCCCAGCCACCGCCTTGCCTCCTCGACCAAGCTCACACACTCCCTAGACCTAGGCGCACCTCCCTGTGCTTTCCATTCACTCGCAGGCGCCCCAGGGCCTCGACTTCGACAACAACTGAACGCCGCCGCGTCTGCCTCTCTCTCCGGCGAGTTTTCCTGGTAAGTCTAAGCCGCCCCGAGCTCTCTCAGTGATGCCGTACTCATACGCGTCTAACCACACCTTCGTTTTGCCTCAGCACGATCTGTAACCTCGTCCCCGACGACGCCTGAGCGAGACCGACGCCGTCCTTGACTCCGGCAAGGAATTCCGACGGATCCTGAGCGCCCCTCGCCTCCTCGCTACCACGTTGAGCATCGCCATGATTCCTGGAGCATGCTGAGACCCTCCTCTGCCTTCCTCGCTTCCTGTAACCGCCGCTAGCACACCGTCTGACCTTGCGCCGCTGCCAGCCGCCGCTAGCGCCGCCAGTTACTGGTCGAGCTGCTGTGAGCCGTGCGATGCAAATCGTCCGGTTGTGAATAGAACTGAGCGAAGAGGTATGAGTCAACCCGCGCCGTGCGATCTGTTTAGATCCAACGGCTCACACTGCCGATCCGGCCGAAGCGGTACTGACCAATGAGAACACGCCGCGTGGCACCAGTTCTGTTTAAAAACAAAGTTTGAATCTGAATTAGATGCAAATTTGTAAACCTTGTAACTTTTGATCCACACGTCCAAAATTTGCAAACTTTATATCAATGGAATCAGTGGAACAAGCCCTAGCCAACCATGCAATTTGTTTAGTAAAAAGCTTCTGGTAAATTATGTTTTTGCAGAAACATTTGTATGCTTGTTTAGGTTATAAAAATTGTTCCAATATGTTTTTAGGGTTGAAATCTTTGCAAATTGGTTTGTTGTGAACTTACTGACCCTAGGAACCAACCTATGGATTCAAAA
The DNA here is from genome assembly GCA_916181665.1 of Avena sativa. Taxonomy (NCBI): domain Eukaryota; kingdom Viridiplantae; phylum Streptophyta; class Magnoliopsida; order Poales; family Poaceae; genus Avena; species Avena sativa. Next base: position 104,376,193 of record OV702282.1, read on the forward strand.
ATGTATTTTGTGAATATTAGGATTGAATAGTTGAATTAGCCCATTTCTAGTCAAATAAAAATATTGGTTTTGTTATGGAAATGATTTTGAACAAAAACCTTTGGAAAATGTTTTGATTCAAAGCTACTGACCCTAAACACCAAGTTTTGTGAATTAACAACTTATTTGGTGAACAATATAAAATTATTGCTTTACTAAAAAACATTTTCCACCACATAAAATAATGATTGGATTTAAAAATGGTTTATAGATAAAACCCTTTTGCAAATGACTTTGCCACTTTGGAAAATGACCACTTTGAACCTTACAAAGTTTAGAGCCTAGTGGAGACCACCTTTGAAAATAAAACTATCTTTTGCATGCTTGCATGCATGACTTTGTTTCTATTATTTTATGTGTGATGATTTGTTTGTTTGATTATGGTTTGGAATGCTAGTTGAATTTGTGTTTGCTTGATTGAATTGTAGTGAAGTTAGAAGAGTGTGAGATTAGCAAGATCAAGAAGTGAACCAACATTCCCTACCAAGAAGGAAAGTTACACTATCATCTAAAGTCCTACTATTTTCATTATACTTAGTGGATTTTGAAACATGCATGAAAAAAATTTCTATACTTATGCTATGCTAAATCCTAATAGGATACCTTATATATTCCTTAGTGAATCAATGCAGTTGTAAAATGCTTAGCCATGCAACATATTTTGAGAAGAGATACATGTTGAGATTTTATAAAGATGAGAAAAGACTTGTGTTTTATATAATAAAACAAGTACTCAATGAACCACCTGGGTGGACAAGGTTACTCAAGTTTTGGAAAAGGTGGCAACAAAAGGAACCATGTCGATGACAATCTATTTGTGTTGTGCACCAAAAGAAAACCACCTAGGGACTTAGAGATTGAACATGTTTCTCCAACAGTGGCTTTCGTGTACAGCCACATGCTAATATGGCTCTGGCTTAGTCAACTACATTTGGAAGACCCATGCATTGTCCTCAGGTTAATTGGAAATGAGGGAACTAGTAACCCTACATTGGTGCCTGAAGACAAGCTAGCAATGGTGCATGGGAGGACCCTATGGAAAGACTTCGTCACATTCTCAATCTGCCAGTACTCCATCTTGGTGAGTACTTATCCAGCGGCCACTGGTGGCAACAAGATGAGAGTGTGTCATGTGGGTAAAGTGTACAACTTCTGCAGAAGATAATAAAATCTAAGTACTTAGCCGTGTCCCCGGTTATGGACAATACTGAGCAACTAAAGGCTTGAAGCTATGGGAAATCTCGACATTCCAATTTCTAAAAGTAAAATTTTTAAGTGACAACAAAAGGCTTGAAGCACTTGGGGATTTACCAAGGAGCTCAAGAGATTTTGATGAAAACTTGAAGCACTTGGGGACTTACCAAGGAGCTCAAGAGATTTGGATAAAAACTTGAAGCACTTGGGGACTTACCAAGGAGCTCAAGAGATTTGGATAAAAACTTGAGGTACTTGGGGTGTACCAAGGAGCTCAAGAGATTTTGACAAAGACTTGAAACACTTGGGGATTTACCAAGGAGTTCAAAAAGATTTGACAAAAGATCAAAACTAATTGAAAAGATAGGATAAATTATTGCTTTCTGCAAATAAGCCTAAAACCCTACTTAGCCAAATATGCATGTATTGATAGGATCCACTTATATTCTACATAGTAGTGAAACTTGCCAGTACAATTCAAATGTATTGACCCTTGTGGCTGTAACTTGTAATGTTGCAGGTTTGATTGATATTAGTGAAGTTGATTGATTAGGATTACAAGTTTACAACCAACATGTCTGCCTGTGGCACTTTGAAGATGAAGGATCCCATGCTTATAGATTTTCTGCTGCAATGTAATGTAATAGCCAAATGATCTATGTAATATTTAATAAAATTATGTTATCCCTGGTTATAAAGTTATATTATGACCTTTGTTTCTTGATATTACATCTTAACTGTGGATGCTAGCTATTGATCTAGGGACTAGCATTGTAAACACAGGGATCTCTACCTTATTAAAGGTTGGAACCTCTACATATGGTATCAGAGCATTGTTTTGCCTGTAGGATTTGTAAACCTAGGATTGGACAAAAACCCCTTAGAAAAAAATAGGAATTGTATTTGTTCCAAAACTTATTTACAAACAATCTTGTAAACTCTTTCCTCAACCATTTTGGTTTCAACTCTACATCTCTTCTATTTCAACTTGATGGAAAAACCTACCCCATGGCCAAAGACTTCACCATGAGCTAAGGACTTCATCAACTCTAATGACTTCAACATCTTCAACTCTAATGACTTCAACTTCTTCAACTCTAATGACTTCAACATCTTCAACTCTAGTGACTTCAACTTCTTCAACTCTAATGACTTCAACATCTTCAGCATATTCACCAAGGACTTCAACCATGGTTTTCACTAAGGACAAGTGAGACAAGAAATCTTGCTCAAGATTTGGAGACTAAGGAAACACAATTTAGAAAGAACCCTCATCACCTTTGAAGTTTTGTGACCAAGAGTTTTTCCCAAGGAAACCATGATCTCATGTAAAAAAAGAATCAACCAAGAAGGATGGAAAGATCACAAGTGAACCATATAGATGGACCACCATATTTAGCTTAAGCCAAACCCACCAACTTATGTGGTGTAACAAAAATATTTTTGGTTGCCTAAGTATATGCTTGAAAACTTTGCTGATTGAGTGAAATGTTTGTTGTGATTGCTTGCACATTGCTTGTGTAAATTGTGATGTGTGTGATTAGAATCCTTACTTAGAAATCTTTTGCCTATTCTAATCTCAATTCAACCCAAACAGATGACTACTCCAAGAGACTCCAACATCAAGGTTGATGACAACAACACCAACCAAGAGGACCACATGGAGGAACTCATAGCAACCCAAAACCAGTTGAACCAAATGACAGCTCAGTTCATAGCCAACACCAGTGGGGAAGATCCAACCCTGCAAAAGTTTTTGGAAGACCAAGCCCAAATGTTGCATAAGGTGACAGACCAAATGCTCAACATGGAAAGCAACTTTTCCAAAGGAGACAAGGGTGTTATTCTAGGAGGAACCAAAGCTTGCAATATTTGTGGAGACAAGGATCACACTTCCAAGGAGCATGGAAATCAATGCCCCAATTGTGAAGAGAAACATCCAGTTGGCCAATGCCCCACATCTCAAGTGACTTGTTACCTATGTGAAGGAAACAATCATGTACCTATCCAATGCCCCATCTATTCCATAGTTGAACAAAGGAAACAAGGTGGAGTGCAACAAATGATTGCAAACTATCAAGAAGGATCCAAGTCCACCAAGAAGAATGAGGACAAAGGAAAAGCTCCACTTATACCTCCATGCAATACAACACAATTTAAAGGACCAAAGAAGAGGCATATGAATTATCCAAGGAGCAATAGAAGGTCCAAGAAACAAGTAGACATTCCTACCTACAAGATAACATATGAACAACATGAACTAGATGCACTCCTAGCTTTGGAGAAGCCCAAAAAGAAAAAGAAGGACAAAAGCCAAACATGAACTAGATGCACTCCTAGCTTTGGAGAAGCCCAAAAAGAAAAAGAAGGACAAAAGCCATGTGCAATGTCATCATTGTAAAGAAATGGCACACTATTCTAGTGAATGTCTAGAGAAACAGAAGTATAAAGAGATTGGCCAGGTATGGTGCAACAACTGCAAAGAGCTAGGCCATTATGCAACAACTTGTCCACAAGAGACACGTGAAGAACTCAAACTTATCATATGTTTCAATTGCAAAGAACCAGGACATTATGCAAGCAATTTTCCAGAAAAGATGAAGAACAAGATAAACAAGCCTATGAAGGATCTCAACCTTGTCACATGTGTCAAGTGTGGAAACAAAGGACACTATGCAGATGTTTGCCCAGAGAAGTTTCCCCAAGATCCCAAGAAGTCCAATATGTAATTTAGTTGGAAAAATTTTAAGGGTGGTAGTACCCTAGATGCTTTGAGCCTACTTGTAACCATAGCCTTCCAAAATATCGGGACGAGATTTATTTTAAGGGTGGTAGCCTGTCACATCCCAAGATTTTCTAAATATTGTAATGTGAAAAATAAATGAATAAAATAAAACTTTGTTGATTTTCAGGGTGAGAATAAACTTTTTGAATCCTTTTTGAAACTTTCAAAACCTATTTGGATCAAATAAAATCCTAAAGGGATTTAAAAAGATAATTAAACAATAAAGATAAATTATTTGGAATTACTATTTTTGATCTTTAAATAAAAAGATTTGGTTTTCAAATGAAAAGGTAGAATTATAAATAAGGATTATTTTATAGAGCCAAATTAAACCTTGGCCAAGCTTTTGAAATAAAATATTTTGTTTTGATAAAAATAGTAAAGGGTTATTTAAATAAAATAATAAGGATTAAAAAAATCCATTTTATAAGATAAAGGTTTTACTATTTTAATTAAACATCCAAAACTTGTTAAATTATTTAAACAGGATTTCCAAGTATTTTATAATCTCAAATAAAACCTACTGAAGTGTTTTTGGTTTTATATTTAGATTTCAAATGGAGTTTTTAAATAAAACAAATCCTATTTAAATTAATAACTAAGGACTATTTATTTAATTATTAAATAGATCCTAAAAAGAATAAAAATATTATTTTGTTTTGGACTTTGGTTTATGTTGTTAAACAGAACCAAAAACTCAATGCAAGTGTGGTGAATGTTTTGAATTGATTTGTTGATTGATTTGTTTGTTTGAATTCCAAAACAGAAAATAGAATTGGAAAAAGATAAAACAATTAGAAAGAAAAAATAGAACCAGACCTGACCCAACTAAGCAGGCCCAGGAAGCCCAACTCCAGCCCAGCTTCTTCCCCCATGCGTGAGTCGTTTTTCACCAGAAGACCCAGCCGCGCAAACACTGACCAGTGGCCCCTCTTTCCCTCTTTCTTCATCACTGACAGCAAGGTCCCACCTCTCCTGTTCATCGTCTTCCCCCTGATCACTCCCTGCCGTTGCAGCCAGTAACGCCGGCGATCAATTCGCGTTAACAGCGGCCATTACAGCACCCCGCGACCACTCCCATTTAACCGCCCGCGTCTTACCTCTCTTTCCCCCCCCCACACAGCTCTCTCCCTCTGCCTCCAAGCTGCGACTATTTCGCCCCGCATCGCCACTGCTCCGACCATCGTCCCTAGTCAATTCCGGCGAGCCCAGCCACTGCCTTGCCTCCTCGACCAAGCTCACACACTCCCCAGACCTAGGCGCACCTCCTTGTGCTTTCCATTCACTCGCGGGCGCCCCAGGGCCTCGACTTCGACAACAACTGAACGCCGCCGCGTCTGCCTCTCTCTCTGGCGAGTTTTCCTGGTAAGTCTAAGCCGCCCCGAGCTCTCTCAGTGATGCTCTCACATTCCCCGTACTCGTACGCGTCTAACCACACCTTCGTTTTGCCTCAGCACGATCTGTAACCTTGTCCCCGACGACGCCTGAGCGAGACCGACGCCGTCCTTGACTCCGGCGAGGAATTCCGACGGATCCTGAGCGCCCCTCGCCTCCTCGCAACCACGTTGAGCATCGCCACGATTCCCTGAGCACGGTGAGACCCTCCTCTGCCTTCCTCGCTTCCTGTAACTGCCACTAGCACACCGTCTGACCTCGCGCCACCGCCAGCCGCCGCTAGCCCCGCCAGTTACTGGTCGAGCTGTTGTGAGCCGTGCGATGCAAATCGTCCGGTTGTGAATAGAACTGAGCGAAGAGGTATGAGTCAACCTGCGCCGTGCGATCTGTTTATATCCAACGCCTCACGCTGCCGATCCGGCCGAAGCGGTACCGCCCAATGAGAACACGCCGCGTGGCACCAGTTCTGTTTAAAAACAAAGTTTGAATCTGAATTAGATGCAAATTTGTAAACCTTGTAACTTTTGATCCACACGTCCAAAATTTGCAAACTTTATATCAATGGAATCAGTGGAACAAGCCCTAGCCAACCATGCAATTTGTTTAGTAAAAAGCTTCTGGTAAATTATGTTTTTGCAGAAACATTTGTATGCTTGTTTAGGTTATAAAAATTGTTCCAATATGTTTTTAGGGTTGAAATCTTTGCAAATTGGTTTGTTGTGAACTTACTGACCCTAGGAACCAACCTATGGATTCAAAAATGTATTTTGTGAATATTAGGATTGAATAGTTGAATTAGCCCATTTCTAGTCAAATAAAAATATTGGTTTTGTTATGGAAATGATTTTGAACAAAAACCTTTGGAAAATGTTTTGATTCAAAGCTACTGACCCTAAACACCAAGTTTTGTGAACTAACAACTTATAAGGTGAACAATATAAAATTATTGCTTTATTAAAAAACATTTTCCACCACATAAAATAATGATTGGATTTATAAATGGTTTATAGATAAAACCCTTTTGCAAATGACTTTGCCACTTTGGAAAATGACCACTTCGAACCTTACAAAGTTTAGAGCCTAGTGGAGACCACCTTTGCAAATAAAACTATCTTTTGCATGCTTGCATGCATGACTTTGTTTCTATTATTTTATGTGTGATGTTTTGTTTGTTTGATTATGGTTTGGAATGCTAGTTGAATTTGTGTTTGCTTGATTGACTTGTAGTGAAGTTAGAAGAGTGTGAGATTAGCAAGATCAAGAAGTGAACCAACATTCCCTACCAAAAAGGAAAGTTACACTATCATCTAAAGTCCTACTATTTTCATTATACTTAGTGGATTTTGAAACATGCATGAAAAGAATTTCTATACTTATGCTATGCTAAATCCTAATAGGATACCTTATATATTCATTAGTGAAAAAATGTAGTTGTAAAATGCTTAGCCATGCAACATATTTTGAGAAGAGATACATGTTGAGATTTTATAAAGATGAGAAAAGACTTGTGTTTTATATAATAAAACAAGTACTCAATGAACCACCTGGGTGGACAAGGTTACTCAAGTTTTGGACAAGGTGGCAACAAAAGGAACCATGTCGATGGAAATCTCTTTGTGTTGTGCACCAAAAGAAAACCACCCAGGGACTTAGAGATTGAACATGTTTCTCCAACAGTGGCTTTCGTGTACAGCCACATGCTAATATGGCTCTGGCTTAGTCAACTACATTTGGAAGACCCATGCATTGTCCTCAGGTTAACTGGAAATGAGGGAACTAGGAACCCTACATTGGTGCCTGAAGACAAACTAGCAATGGTGCATGGGAGGACCCTATGGAAAGACTTCGTCACATTCTCAATCTGCCAGTACTCCATCTTGGTGAGTACTTATCCAGCGGCCACTAGTGGCAAAAAGATGAGAGTGTGTCATGTGGGTAAAGTGTACAACTTCTGCAGAAGATAATAAAATCTAAGTACTTAGCCATGTCCCTGGTTATGGACAATACTGAGCAACTAAAGGCTTGAAGCTGTGGGAAATCTCGACATTCCAATTTCTAAAAGTAAAATTTTTAAGTGACAACAAAAGGCTTGAAGCACTTGGGGATTTACCAAGGAGCTCAAGAGAATTCTGATGAAAACTTGAAGCACTTGGGGACTTACCAAGGAGCTCAAGAGATTTGGATAAAAACTTGAAGCACTTGGGGAATTACCAAGGAGCTCAAGAGATTTGGATAAAAACTTGAGGTACTTGGGGTGTACCAAGGAGCTCAAGAGATTTTGACAAAGACTTGAAACACTTGGGGATTTACCAAGGAGTTCAGAAAGATTTGACAAAAGATCAAAACTATTTGAAAAGATAGGATAAATTATTGCTTTCTGCAAATGAGCCTAAAACCCTACTTACCCAAATATGCATGTATTGATAGGATCCACTTATATTCTGCATAGTAGTGAAACTTGCCAGTACAATTCAAATGTATTGACCCTTGTGGCTGTAAATTGTAATGTTGCAGGTTTGATTGATATTAGTGAAGTTGATTGATTAGGATTACAAGTTTACAACCAACATGTCTGCCTGTGGCACTTTGAAGATGAAGGACCCCATGCTTATAGATTTTCTGCTGCAATGTAATGTAATAGCCAAATGATCTATGTAATATTTAATAAAATTATGTTATCCCTGGTTATAAAGTTATATTATGACCTTTGTTTCTTGATATTACATCTTAACTGTGGATGCTAGCTATTGATCTAGGGACTAGCATTGTAAACACAGGGATCTCTACCTTATTAAAGGTTGGAACCTCTAAATATGGTATCAGAGCATTGTTTTGCCTGTAGGATTTGTAAACCTAGGATTGGACAAAAACCCCTTAGAAAAAAATAGGAATTGTATTTGTTCCAAAACTTATTTACAAACAATCTTGTAAACTCTTTCCTCAACCATTTTGGTTTCAACTCTACATCTCTTCTATTTCAACTTGATGGAAAAACCTACCCCATGGCCAAAGACTTCACCATGAGCTAAGGACTTCATCAACTCTAATGACTTCAACATCTTCAACTCTAATGACTTCAACTTCTTCAACTCTAATGACTTCAACATCTTCAACTCTAGTGACTTCAACTTCTTCAACTCTAATGACTTCAACATCTTCAGCATATTCACCAAGGACTTCAACCATGGTTTTCACTAAGGACAAGTGAGACAAGAAATCTTGCTCAAGATTTGGAGACTAAGGAAACACAATTTAGAAAGAACCCTCATCACCTTTGAAGTTTTGTGACCAAGAGTTTTTCCCAAGGAAACCATGATCTCATGTAAAAAAAGAATCAACCAAGAAGGATGGAAAGATCACAAGTGAACCATATAGATGGACCACCATATTTAGCTTAAGCCAAACCCACCAACTTATGTGGTGTAACAAAAATATTTTTGGTTGCCTAAGTATATGCTTGAAAACTTTGTTGATTGAGTGAAATGTTTGTTGTGATTGCTTGCACATTGCTTGTGTAAATTGTGATGTGTGTGATTAGAATCCTTACTTAGAAATCTTTTGCCTATTCTAATCTCAATTCAACCCAAACAGATGACTACTCCAAGAGACTCCAACATCAAGGTTGATGACAACAACACCAACCAAGAGGACCACATGGAGGAACTCATAGCAACCCAAAACCAGTTGAACCAAATGACAGCTCAGTTCATAGCCAACACCTGTGGGGAAGATCCAACCCTGCAAAAGTTTTTGGAAGACCAAGCCCAAATGTTGCATAAGGTGACAGACCAAATGCTCAACATGGAAAGCAACTTTTCCAAAGGAGACAAGGGTGTTATTCTAGGAGGAACCAAAGCTTGCAATATTTGTGGAGACAAGGATCACACTTCCAAGGAGCATGGAAATCAATGCCCCAATTGTGAAGAGAAACATCCAGTTGGCCAATGCCCCACATCTCAAGTGACTTGTTACCTATGTGAAGGAAACAATCATGTACCTATCCAATGCCCCATCTATTCCATAGTTGAACAAAGGAAACAAGGTGGAGTGCAACAAATGATTGCAAACTATCAAGAAGGATCCAAGTCCACCAAGAAGAATGAGGACAAAGGAAAAGCTCCACTTATACCTCCATGCAATACAACACAATTTAAAGGACCAAAGAAGAGGCATATGAATTATCCAAGGAGCAATAGAAGGTCCAAGAAACAAGTAGACATTCCTACCTACAAGATAACATATGAACAACATGAACTAGATGCACTCCTAGCTTTGGAGAAGCCCAAAAAGAAAAAGAAGGACAAAAGCCAAACATGAACTAGATGCACTCCTAGCTTTGGAGAAGCCCAAAAAGAAAAAGAAGGACAAAAGCCATGTGCAATGTCATCATTGTAAAGAAATGGGACACTATTCCAGTGAATGTCCAGAGAAACAGAAGTATAAAGAGATTGGCCAGGTATGGTGCAACAACTGCAAAGAGCTAGGCCATTATGCAACAACTTGTCCACAAGAGACACGTGAAGAACTCAAACTTATCATATGTTTCAATTGCAAAGAACCAAGACATTATGCAAGCAATTTTCCAGAAAAGATGAAGAACAAGATAAACAAGCCTATGAAGGATCTCAACCTTGTCACATGTGCCAAGTGTGGAAACAAAGGACACTATGCAGATGTTTGCCCAGAGAAGTTTCCCCAAGATCCCAAGAAGTCCAATATGTAATTTAGTTGGAAAATTTTTAAGGGTGGTAGTACCCTAGATGCTTTGAGCCTACTTGTAACCATAGCCTTCCAAAATCTCGGGACGAGATTTATTTTAAGGGTGGTAGCCTGTCACATCCCAAGATTTTCTAAATCTTGTAATGTGAAAAATAAATGAATAAAATAAAACTTTGTTGATTTTCAGGGTGAGAATAAACTTTTTGAATCCTTTTTGAAACTTTCAAAACCTATTTGGATCAAATAAAATCCTAAAGGGATTTAAAAAGATAATTAAACAATAAAGATAAATTATTTGGAATTACTATTTTTGATCTTTAAATAAAAAGATTTGGTTTTCAAATGAAAAGGTAGAATTATAAATAAGGATTATTTTATAGAGCCAAATTAAACCTTGGCCAAGCTTTTGAAATAAAATATTTTGTTTTGATAAAAATAGTAAAGGGTTATTTAAATAAAATAATAAGGATTAAAAAAATCCATTTTATAAGATAAAGGTTTTACTATTTTAATTAAACATCCAAAACTTGTTAAATTATTTAAACAGGATTTCCAAGTATTTTATAATCTCAAATAAAACCTACTGAAGTGTTTTTGGTTTTATATTTAGATTTCAAATGGAGTTTTTAAATAAAACAAATCCTATTTAAATTAATAACTAAGGACTATTTATTTAATTATTAAATAGATCCTAAAAAGAATAAAAATATTATTTTGTTTTGGACTTTGGTTTATGTTGTTAAACAGAACCAAAAACTCAATGCAAGTGTGGTGAATGTTTTGAATTGATTTGTTGATTGATTTGTTTGTTTGAATTCCAAAACAGAAAATAGAATTGGAAAAAGATAAAACAATTAGAAAGAAAAAATAGAACCAGACCTGACCCAACTAAGCAGGCCCAGGAAGCCCAACTCCAGCCCAGCTTCTTCCCCCATGCGTGAGTCGTTTTTCACCAGAAGACCCAGCCGCGCAAACACTGACCAGTGGCCCCTCTTTCCCTCTTTCTTCATCACTGACAGCAAGGTCCCACCTCTCCTGTTCATCGTCTTCCCCCTCATCACTCCCTGCCGTTGCAGCCAGTAACGCCGGCGATCAATTCGCGTTAACAGCGGCCATTACAGCACCCCGCGACCACTCCCATTTAACCGCCCGCGTCTTACCTCTCTTTCCCCCCCACACAGCTCTCTCCCTCTGCCTCCAGGCTGCGACTATTTCGCCCCGCATCGCCACTGCTCCGACCATCGTCCCTAGTCAATTCCGCCGAGCCCAGCCACTGCCTTGCCTCCTCGACCAAGCTCACACACTCCCCAGACCTAGGCGCACCTCCTTGTGCTTTCCATTCACTCGCGGGCGCCCCAGGGCCTCGACTTCGACAACAACTGAACGCCGCCGCGTCTGCCTCTCTCTCTGGCGAGTTTTCCTGGTAAGTCTAAGCCGCCCCGAGCTCTCTCAGTGATGCTCTCACATTCCCCGTACTCGTACGCGTCTAACCACACCTTCGTTTTGCCTCAGCACGATCTGTAACCTTGTCCCCGACGACGCCTGAGCGAGACCGACGCCGTCCTTGACTCCGGCGAGGAATTCCGACGGATCCTGAGCGCCCCTCGCCTCCTCGCAACCACGTTGAGCATCGCCACGATTCCCTGAGCACGGTGAGACCCTCCTCTGCCTTCCTCGCTTCCTGTAACTGCCACTAGCACACCGTCTGACCTCGCGCCACCGCCAGCCGCCGCTAGCGCCGCCAGTTACTGGTCGAGCTGTTGTGAGCCGTGCGATGCAAATCGTCCGGTTGTGAATAGAACTGAGCGAAGAGGTATGAGTCAACCTGCGCCGTGCGATCTGTTTATATCCAACGCCTCACGCTGCCGATCCGGCCGAAGCGGTACCGCCCAATGAGAACACGCCGCGTGGCACCAGTTCTGTTTAAAAACAAAGTTTGAATCTGAATTAGATGCAAATTTGTAAACCTTGTAACTTTTGATCCACACGTCCAAAATTTGCAAACTTTATATCAATGGAATCAGTGGAACAAGCCCTAGCCAACCATGCAATTTGTTTAGTAAAAAGCTTCTGGTAAATTATGTTTTTGCAGAAACATTTGTATGCTTGTTTAGGTTATAAAAATTGTTCCAATATGTTTTTAGGGTTGAAATCTTTGCAAATTGGTTTGTTGTGAACTTACTGACCCTAGGAACCAACCTATGGATTCAAAAATGTATTTTGTGAATATTAGGATTGAATAGTTGAATTAGCCCATTTCTAGTCAAATAAAAATATTGGTTTTGTTATGGAAATGATTTTGAACAAAAACCTTTGGAAAATGTTTTGATTCAAAGCTACTGACCCTAAACACCAAGTTTTGTGAACTAACAACTTATAAGGTGAACAATATAAAATTATTGCTTTATTAAAAAACATTTTCCACCACATAAAATAATGATTGGATTTATAAATGGTTTATAGATAAAACCCTTTTGCAAATGACTTTGCCACTTTGGAAAATGACCACTTCGAACCTTACAAAGTTTAGAGCCTAGTGGAGACCACCTTTGCAAATAAAACTATCTTTTGCATGCTTGCATGCATGACTTTGTTTCTATTATTTTATGTGTGATGTTTTGTTTGTTTGATTATGGTTTGGAATGCTAGTTGAATTTGTGTTTGCTTGATTGACTTGTAGTGAAGTTAGAAGAGTGTGAGATTAGCAAGATCAAGAAGTGAACCAACATTCCCTACCAAAAAGGAAAGTTACACTATCATCTAAAGTCCTACTATTTTCATTATACTTAGTGGATTTTGAAACATGCATGAAAAGAATTTCTATACTTATGCTATGCTAAATCCTAATAGGATACCTTATATATTCCTTAGTGAAAAAATGTAGTTGTAAAATGCTTAGCCATGCAACATATTTTGAGAAGAGATACATGTTGAGATTTTATAAAGATGAGAAAAGACTTGTGTTTTATATAATAAAACAAGTACTCAATGAACCACCTGGGTGGACAAGGTTACTCAAGTTTTGGACAAGGTGGCAACAAAAGGAACCATGTCGATGGAAATCTCTTTGTGTTGTGCACCAAAAGAAAACCACCCAGGGACTTAGAGATTGAACATGTTTCTCCAACAGTGGCTTTCGTGTACAGCCACATGCTAATATGGCTCTGGCTTAGTCAACTACATTTGGAAGACCCATGCATTGTCCTCAGGTTAACTGGAAATGAGGGAACTAGGAACCCTACATTGGTGCCTGAAGACAAGCTAGCAATGGTGCATGGGAGGACCCTATGGAAAGACTTCGTCACATTCTCAATCTGCCAGTACTCCATCTTGGTGAGTACTTATCCAGCGGCCACTAGTGGCAAAAAGATGAGAGTGTGTCATGTGGGTAAAGTGTACAACTTCTGCAGAAGATAATAAAATCTAAGTACTTAGCCATGTCCCTGGTTATGGACAATACTGAGCAACTAAAGGCTTGAAGCTGTGGGAAATCTCGACATTCCAATTTCTAAAAGTAAAATTTTTAAGTGACAACAAAAGGCTTGAAGCACTTGGGGATTTACCAAGGAGCTCAAGAGAATTCTGATGAAAACTTGAAGCACTTGGGGACTTACCAAGGAGCTCAAGAGATTTGGATAAAAACTTGAAGCACTTGGGGAATTACCAAGGAGCTCAAGAGATTTGGATAAAAACTTGAGGTACTTGGGGTGTACCAAGGAGCTCAAGAGATTTTGACAAAGACTTGAAACACTTGGGGATTTACCAAGGAGTTCAGAAAGATTTGACAAAAGATAAAAACTATTTGAAAAGATAGGATAAATTATTGCTTTCTGCAAATGAGCCTAAAACCCTACTTACCCAAATATGCATGTATTGATAGGATCCACTTATATTCTACATAGTAGTGAAACTTGCCAGTACAATTCAAATGTATTGACCCTTGTGGCTGTAAATTGTAATGTTGCAGGTTTGATTGATATTAGTGAAGTTGATTGATTAGGATTACAAGTTTACAACCAACATGTCTGCCTGTGGCACTTTGAAGATGAAGGACCCCATGCTTATAGATTTTCTGCTGCAATGTAATGTAATAGCCAAATGATCTATGTAATATTTAATAAAATTATGTTATCCCTGGTTATAAAGTTATATTATGACCTTTGTTTCTTGATATTACATCTTAACTGTGGATGCTAGCTATTGATCTAGGGACTAGCATTGTAAACACAGGGATCTCTACCTTATTAAAGGTTGGAACCTCTACATATGGTATCAGAGCATTGTTTTGCCTGTAGGATTTGTAAACCTAGGATTGGACAAAAACCCCTTAGAAAAAAATAGGAATTGTATTTGTTCCAAAACTTATTTACAAACAATCTTGTAAACTCTTTCCTCAACCATTTTGGTTTCAACTCTACATCTCTTCTATTTCAACTTGATGGAAAAACCTACCCCATGGCCAAAGACTTCACCATGAGCTAAGGACTTCATCAACTCTAATGACTTCAACATCTTCAACTCTAATGACTTCAACTTCTTCAACTCTAATGACTTCAACATCTTCAACTCTAGTGACTTCAACTTCTTCAACTCTAATGACTTCAACATCTTCAGCATATTCACCAAGGACTTCAACCATGGTTTTCACTAAGGACAAGTGAGACAAGAAATCTTGCTCAAGATTTGGAGACTAAGGAAACACAATTTAGAAAGAACCCTCATCACCTTTGAAGTTTTGTGACCAAGAGTTTTTCCCAAGGAAACCATGATCTCATGTAAAAAAAGAATCAACCAAGAAGGATGGAAAGATCACAAGTGAACCATATAGATGGACCACCATATTTAGCTTAAGCCAAACCCACCAACTTATGTGGTGTAACAAAAATATTTTTGGTTGCCTAAGTATATGCTTGAAAACTTTGTTGATTGAGTGAAATGTTTGTTGTGATTGCTTGCACATTGCTTGTGTAAATTGTGATGTGTGTGATTAGAATCCTTACTTAGAAATCTTTTGCCTATTCTAATCTCAATTCAACCCAAACAGATGACTACTCCAAGAGACTCCAACATCAAGGTTGATGACAACAACACCAACCAAGAGGACCACATGGAGGAACTCATAGCAACCCAAAACCAGTTGAACCAAATGACAGCTCAGTTCATAGCCAACACCAGTGGGGAAGATCCAACCCTGCAAAAGTTTTTGGAAGACCAAGCCCAAATGTTGCATAAGGTGACAGACCAAATGCTCAACATGGAAAGCAACTTTTCCAAAGGAGACAAGGGTGTTATTCTAGGAGGAACCAAAGCTTGCAATATTTGTGGAGACAAGGATCACACTTCCAAGGAGCATGGAAATCAATGCCCCAATTGTGAAGAGAAACATCCAGTTGGCCAATGCCCCACATCTCAAGTGACTTGTTACCTATGTGAAGGAAACAATCATGTACCTATCCAATGCCCCATCTATTCCATAGTTGAACAAAGGAAACAAGGTGGAGTGCAACAAATGATTGCAAACTATCAAGAAGGATCCAAGTCCACCAAGAAGAATGAGGACAAAGGAAAAGCTCCACTTATACCTCCATGCAATACAACACAATTTAAAGGACCAAAGAAGAGGCATATGAATTATCCAAGGAGCAATAGAAGGTCCAAGAAACAAGTAGACATTCCTACCTACAAGATAACATATGAACAACATGAACTAGATGCACTCCTAGGTTTGGAGAAGCCCAAAAAGAAAAAGAAGGACAAAAGCCAAACATGAACTAGATGCACTCCTAGCTTTGGAGAAGCCCAAAAAGAAAAAGAAGGACAAAAGCCATGTGCAATGTCATCATTGTAAAGAAATGGGACACTATTCCAGTGAATGTCCAGAGAAACAGAAGTATAAAGAGATTGGCCAGGTATGGTGCAACAACTGCAAAGAGCTAGGCCATTATGCAACAACTTGTCCACAAGAGACACGTGAAGAACTCAAACTTATCATATGTTTCAATTGCAAAGAACCAAGACATTATGCAAGCAATTTTCTAGAAAAGATGAAGAACAAGATAAACAAGCCTATGAAGGATCTCAACCTTGTCACATGTGCCAAGTGTGGAAACAAAGGACACTATGCAGATGTTTGCCCAGAGAAGTTTCCCCAAGATCCCAAGAAGTCCAATATGTAATTTAGTTGGAAAATTTTTAAGGGTGGTAGTACCCTAGATGCTTTGAGCCTACTTGTAACCATAGCCTTCCAAAATCTCGGGACGAGATTTATTTTAAGGGTGGTAGCCTGTCACATCCCAAGATTTTCTAAATCTTGTAATGTGAAAAATAAATGAATAAAATAAAACTTTGTTGATTTTCAGGGTGAGAATAAACTTTTTGAATCCTTTTTGAAACTTTCAAAACCTATTTGGATCAAATAAAATCCTAAAGGGATTTAAAAAGATAATTAAACAATAAAGATAAATTATTTGGAATTACTATTTTTGATCTTTAAATAAAAAGATTTGGTTTTCAAATGAAAAGGTAGAATTATAAATAAGGATTATTTTATAGAGCCAAATTAAACCTTGGCCAAGCTTTTGAAATAAAATATTTTGTTTTGATAAAAATAGTAAAGGGTTATTTAAATAAAATAATAAGGATTAAAAAAATCCATTTTATAAGATAAAGGTTTTACTATTTTAATTAAACATCCAAAACTTGTTAAATTATTTAAACAGGATTTCCAAGTATTTTATAATCTCAAATAAAACCTACTGAAGTGTTTTTGGTTTTATATTTAGATTTCAAATGGAGTTTTTAAATAAAACAAATCCTATTTAAATTAATAACTAAGGACTATTTATTTAATTATTAAATAGATCCTAAAAAGAATAAAAATATTATTTTGTTTTGGACTTTGGTTTATGTTGTTAAACAGAACCAAAAACTCAATGCAAGTGTGGTGAATGTTTTGAATTGATTTGTTGATTGATTTGTTTGTTTGAATTCCAAAATAGAAAATAGAATTGGAAAAAGATAAAACAATTAGAAAGAAAAAATAGAACCAGACCTGACCCAACTAAGCAGGCCCAGGAAGCCCAACTCCAGCCCAGCTTCTTCCCCCACGCGCGAGTCGTTTTTCACCAGAAGACCCAGCCGCGCAAACACTGACCAGTGGCCCCTCTTTCCCTCTTTCTTCCTCGCTGACAGCAAGGTCCCACCTCTCCTGTTCATCGTCTTCCCCCTGATCACTCCCTGCCGTTGCAGCCAGTAACGCCGGCGATCAATTCGCGTTAACAGCAGCCATTACAGCACCCGCGACCACACCCATTTAACCGCCCGCGTCTTACCTCTCTTTCCCCCCAGACAGCTCTCTCCCTCTGCCTCCAGGCTGCGACTATTTCGGCCCGCATCGCCACTGCTCCGACCATCGTCCCCAGTAAATTCCGGCGAGCCCAGCCACCGCCTTGCCTCCTCGACCAAGCTCACACACTCCCCAGACCTAGGCGCACCTCCCTGTGCTTTCCATTCACTCGCGGGCGCCCCAGGGCCTCGACTTCGACAACAACTGAACGCCGTCGCGTCTGCCTCTCTCTCTGGCGAGTTTTCCTGGTAAGTCTAAGCCGCCCCGAGCTCTCTCAGTGATGCTCTCACATTCCCCGTACTCGTATGCGTCTAACCACACCTTCGTTTTGCCTCAGCACGATCTGTAACCTTGTCCCCGACGACGCCTGAGCGAGACCGACGCCGTCCTTGACTCCGGCGAGGAATTCCGACGGATCCTGAGCGCCCCTCGCCTCCTCGCAACCACGTTGAGCATCGCCACGATTCCCTAAGCACGGTGAGACCCTCCTCTGCCTTCGTCGCATCCTGTAACCGCCGCTAGCACACCGTTTGACCTCGCGCCACCGCCAGCCGCCGCTAGCGCCGCCAGTTACTGGTCGAGCTGCTATGAGCCGTGCGATGCAAATCGTCCGGTTGTGAATAGAACTGAGCGAAGAGGTATGAGTCAACCTGCGCCGTGCGATCTATTTAGATCCAACGCCTCACGCTGCTGATCCGGCCGAAGCGGTACCGCCCAATGAGAACACGTCGCGTGGCACCAGTTCTGTTTAAAAACAAAGTTTGAATCTGAATTAGATGCAAATTTGTTAACATTGTAACTTTTGATCCACACGTCCAAAATTTGCAAACTTTATATCAATGGAATCAGTGGAACAAGCCCTAGCCAACCTTGCAATTTGTTTAGTAAAAAGCTTCTGGTAAAATGATTGTTTTTGCAGAAACATTTGTATGCTTGTTTAGGTTATAAAAATTGTTCCAATATGTTTTTAGGGTTGAAATCTTTGCAAATTGGTTTTTTGTGAACTTACTGACCCTAGGAACCAATCTATGGATTCAAAAATGTATTTTGTGAAGATTAGGATTGAATAGTTGAATTAGCCCATTTCTAGTCAAATAAAAATATTGGTTTTGTTATGGAAATGATTTTGAACAAAAACCTTTGGAAAATGTTTTGATTCAAAGCTACTGACCCTAAACACCAAGTTTTGTGAACTAACAACTTATTTGGTGAACAATATAAAATTATTGCTTTACTAAAAAACATTTTCCACCACATAAAATAATGATTGGATTTAAAAATGGTTTATAGATAAAACCCTTTTGCAAATGAATTTGCCACTTTGGAAAATGACCAATTTGAACCTTACAAACTTTAGAGCCTAGTGGAGACCACCTTTGCAAATAAAACTATCTTTTGCATGCTTGCATGCATGACTTTGTTTCTATTATTTTATGTGTGATGTTTTGTTTGTTTGATTATGGTTTGGAATGCTAGTTGAATTTGTGTTTGCTTGATTGACTTGTAGTGAAGTTAGAAGAGTGTGAGATTAGTAAGATCAAGAAGTGAACCAACATTCCCTACCAAAAAGGCAAGTTACACTATCATCTAAAGTCCTATTATTTTCATTATACTTAGTGGATTTTGAAACATGCTTGAAAAGAATTTCTATACTTATGCTATGCTAAATCCTAATAGGATACCTTATATATTCATTAGTGAAACAATGTAGTTGTAAAATGCTTAGCCATGCAACATATTTTGAGAAGAGATACATGTTGAGATTTTATAAAGATGAGAAAAGACTTGTGTTTTATATAATAAAACAAGTACTCAATGAACCACCTGGGTGGACAAGGTTACTCAAGTTTTGGACAAGGTGGCAACAAAAGGAACCATGTCGATGGCAATCTCTTTATGTTGTGCACCAAAAGAAAACCACCCAGGGACTTAGAGATTGAACATGTTTCTCGAACAGTGGCTTTCGTGTACAGCCACATACTAATATGGCTCTGGCTTAGTCAACTACATTTGGAAGACCCATGCATTGTCCTCAGGTTAACTGGAAATGAGGGAACTAGGAACCCTACATTGGTGCCTGAAGACAAGCTAGCAATGGTGCATGGGAGGACCCTATGGAAAGACTTCGTCACATTCTCAATCTGCCAGTACTCCATCTTGGTGAGTACTTATCCAGCGGCCACTGGTGGCAACAAGATGAGAGTGTGTCATGTGGGTAAAGTGTACAACTTCTGCAGAAGATAATAAAATCTAAGTACTTAGCCGTGTCCCCGGTTATGGACAATACTGAGCAACTAAAGGCTTGAAGCTATGGGAAATCTCGACATTCCAATTTCTAAAAGTAAAATTTTTAAGTGACAACAAAAGGCTTGAAGCACTTGGGGATTTACCAAGGAGCTCAAGAGATTTTGATGAAAACTTGAAGCACTTGGGGACTTACCAAGGAGCTCAAGAGATTTGGATAAAAACTTGAAGCACTTGGGGACTTACCAAGGAGCTCAAGAGATTTGGATAAAAACTTGAGGTACTTGGGGTGTACCAAGGAGCTCAAGAGATTTTGACAAAGACTTGAAACACTTGGGGATTTACCAAGGAGTTCAGAAATATTTGACAAAAGATCAAAACTATTTGAAAAGATAGGATAAATTATTGCTTTCTGCAAATGAGCCTAAAACCCTACTTAGCCAAATATGCATGTATTGATAGGATCCACTTATATTCTACATAGTAGTGAAACTTGCCAATACAATTCAAATGTATTGACGCTTGTGGCTGTAACTTGTAATGTTGCAGGTTTGATTGATATTAGTGAAGTTGATTGATTAGGATTACAAGTCTACAACCAACATGTCTGCCTGTGGCACTTTGAAGATGAAGGACCACAAGCTTATAGATATTCTGCTGCAATGTAATGTAATAGCCAAATGAGCTATGTAAGATGTAATAAAATTATGTTATCCCTGGTTATAAAGTTATATTATGACCTTTGTTTCTTGATATTACATCTTAACTGTGGATGCTAGCTATTGATCCAGGGACTAGCATTGTAAACACAGGGATCTCTACCTTATTAAAGGTTGGAACCTCTACAGATGGTATCAGAGCATTGTGTTGCCTGTAGGATTTGTAAACCTAGGATTGGACAAAAACCCCTTAGAAAAAAATAGTAATTGTATTTGTTCCAAAACTTATTTACAAACAATCTTGTAAACTCTTTCCTCAACCATTTTGGTTTCAACTCTACATCTCTTCTATTTCAACTTGATGGAAAAACCTACCCCATGGCCAAAGACTTCACCATGAGCTAAGGACTTCATCAACTCTAATGACTTCAACATCTTCAACTCTAATGACTTCAACTTCTTCAACTCTAATGACTTCAACATCTTCAACTCTAATGACTTCAACTTCTTCAACTCTAATGACTTCAACATCTTCTGCATATTCACCAAGGACTTCAACCATGGTTTTCAGTAAGGACAAGTGAGACAAGAAATCTTTCTCAAGATTTGGAGACTAAGGAAACACAATTTAGAAAGAACCCTCATCACCTTTGAAGTTTTGTGACCAAGAGTTTTTCCCAAGGAAACCATGATCTCATGTAAAAAAAGAATCAACCAAGAAGGATGGAAAGATCACAAGTGAACCATATAGATGGACCACCATATTTAGCTTAAGCTAAACCCACCAACTTATGTGGTGTAACAAAAATATTTTTTGTTGCCTAAGTATATGCTTGAAAACTTTGTTGATTGAGTGAAATGTTTGTTGTGATTGCTTGCACATTGCTTGTGTAAATTGTGATGTGTGTGATTAGAATCCTTACTTAGAAATCTTTTTCCTATTCTAATCTCAATTCAACCCAAACAGATGACTACTCCAAGAGACTCCAACATCAAGGTTGATGACAACAACACCAACCAAGAGGACCACATGGAGGAACTCATAGCAACCCAAAACCAGTTGAATCAAATGACAGCTCAGTTCATAGCCAACACCAGTGGGGAAGATCCAACCCTGCAAAAGTTTTTGGAAGACCAAGCCCAAATGTTGCAGAAGGTTACAGACCAAATGCTGAACATGGAAAGCAACTTTTCCAAAGGAGACAAGGGTGTTATTCTAGGAGGAACCAAAGCTTGCAATATTTGTGGAGACAAGGATCACACTTCCAAGGAGCATGGAAATCAATGCCCCAATTGTGAAGAGAAACATCCAGTTGGCCAATGCCCCACATCTCAAGTGACTTGTTACCTATGTGAAGGAAACAATCATGTCCCTATCCAATGCCCCATCTATTCCATAGTTGAACAAAGGAAACAAGGTGGAGTGCAACAAATGATTGCAAACTATCAAGAAGGATCCAAGTCCACCAAGAAGAATGAGGACAAAGGAAAAGCTCCACTTATACCTCCATGCAATACAACACAATTTAAAGGACCAAAGAAGAGGCATATGAATTATCCAAGGAGCAATAGAAGGTCCAAGAAACAAGTAGACATTCCTACCTACAAGATAACATATGAACAACATGAACTAGATGCACTCCTAGCTTTGGAGAAGCCCAAAAAGAAAAAGAAGGACAAAATCCATGTGCAATGTCATCATTGTAAAGAAATGGGACACTATTCCAGTGAATGTCCAGAGAAACAGAAGTATAAAGAGATTGGCCAGGTATGGTGCAACAACTGCAAAGAGCTAGGCCATTATGCAACAACTTGTCCACAAGAGACACGTTAAGAACTCAAACTTATCATATGTTTCAATTGCAAAGAACCAGGACATTATGCAAGCAATTTTCCAGAAAAGATGAAGAACAAGATAAACAAGCCTATGAAGGATCTCAACCTTGTCACATGTGTCAAGTGTGGAAACAAAGGACACTATGCAGATGTTTGCCCAGAGAAGTTTCCCCAAGATCCCAAGAAGGCCAATATGTAATTTAGTTGGAAATTTTTTAAGGGTGGTAGTACCCTAGATGCTTTGAGCCTACTTGTAACCCTAGCCTTCCAAAATCTTGGGACGAGATTTATTTTAAGGGTGGTAGCCTGTCAAATCCCAAGATTTTCTAAATCTTGTAATGTGAAAAATAAATGAATAAAATAAAACTTTGTTGATTTTCAGGGTGAGAATAAACTTTTTGAATCCTTTTTGAAACTTTCAAAACCTATTTGGATCAAATAAAATCCTAAAGGGGTTTAAAAAGATAATTAAACAATAAAGATAAATTATTTGGAATTACTATTTTTGATCTTTAAATAAAAAGATTTGGTTTTCAAATGAAAAGGTAGAATTATAAATAAGGATTATTTTATAGAGCCAAATTAAACCTTGGCCAAGCTTTTGAAATAAAATATTTTGTTTTGATAAAAATAGTAAAGGGTTATTTAAATAAAATAATAAGGATTAAAAAATCCAATTTTATAAGATAAAGGTTTTACTATTTTAATTAAACATCCAAAACTTGTTAAATTATTTTAAACAGGATTTCCAAGTATTTTATAATCTCAAATAAAACCTACTGATGTGTTTTTGGTTTTATATTTAGATTTCAAATGGAGTTTTTAAATAAAACAAATCCTATTTAAATTAATAACTAAGGACTATTTATTTAATTATTAAATAGATCCTAAAAAGAATAAAAATATTTTTTTTTTTGGACTTTGGTTTATGTTGTTAAACAGAACCAAAAACTCAATGCAAGTGTGGTGAATGTTTTGAATTGATTTGTTGATTGATTTGTTTGTTTGAATTCCAAAACAGAAAAAAGAATTGGAAAAAGATAAAACAATTAGAAAGAAAAAATAGAACCAGACCTGACCCAACTAAGCAGGCCCAGGAAGCCCAACTCCAGCCCAGCTTCTTCCCCCACGCGCGAGTCGTTTTTCACCAGAAGACCCAGCCGCGCCAACACTGACCAGTGGACCATCTTTCCCTCTTTCTTCCTCGCTGACAGCAAGGTCCCACCTCTCCTGTTCATCGTCTTCCCCCTGATCAGTCCCTGCCGTTGCAGCCAGTAACGCAGGCGATCAATTCGCGTTAACAGCGGCCATTACAGCACCCCGCGACCACGCCCATTTAACCGCCCGCGTCTTACCTGTGGCATCCCGCAAAACCACTACTAGAAAATTGCTGTGTTTTTGTGCATTGCATCATCATGACATCAGCATGCATCTAATTGATTAAAACTATTTTTGCTAAAAGACCTACTTTGTTTTCTATATTAATACCCTCCCCTTTGTTCAAACCAAACCGTCGGTCCAGCCGCATCTTTTATTCATCTAAAACTAATTACAAAATTTATTTTAAATAACAGAAAACCCTAGACTAAAATATCTAATCCTAAAACCACCTAAAACTCTACCCACCCTTATCCTCCCCAGCCTTCCACCTCACCCCAGCCAATCCCCTTCCTCCACGTCACTTGGCCCAAACCCCCACCCACTCTCAACGCGCCACCTCACCTCTCCCTCCCTCTCCCCACCTGCCTCTCAGCACACACACACACACACACACCCAGACGCACACCCCCTCTCCCTCTCGCCTGGCCCCACCACACACACACACCACGCAACACCACACACGCCGCCTCCCCACACCGAATCCCCACCCCCCCCCGATGCTCCTCTTCCACCCGCTCCTCTCCTGCCTCCCGCAAACCCCGCCGCCATCCTCGCTGGGCGGCACCGCCGCTGTGCCCCGCAAGCCCCTCCTCCTTCTCCTCTCTCTCCGCCGAGGCCGCCTCTCCTCCTCCCTCTAGGACGCGCGCGGGGCTCGCCTTCCCCTCCGACGGCCGCCTCTCTGCATCAGCTGCCCGCCGGCGCCCCTCTCCGGCCGCCCGTTGGACCCCCCCCCCCCCGCGGCCCCAAGCGCCTCCTCCGCCGCTTGGCCTCCCCGTCCTCGCCGGCGCGCCCTCCCTCAAGCCCGGCCGCCAGCTTGCCGTCTGGCCTCAACCGCCTCCGGCGCCCTACGCGCGTCCTCCGGCCGAGCCCGGCCTCGCTCGCCTCCGCGCCCCACATCCTCGAGCACCCCACCGCAACCCCGGTCCCCGCGCAATTCGCTGCCGTCGCTCCATGCCGCCTCTCGCCATCCCGCGCGTGTGTCCTCGCCGGCCGTCTTCCTCTGCCCCGAGCTGGCTGACACCGCCTCTGCCGCGTCAGCCTCTCCTCCCCCTCTGCAGTTAGCCAGCACCTCCGGCCACCGCCTCCTGTTTCCTCGACGACGTCCACCCTCCCGCGTGCTTGCCTGATGCCTCAACCATCCTCGAGCCTTGCCTCTGCTTAAGCCACGCGGGATACCCCCGTTTCTCTGTAGCACGCAATGGTTCTCTGCCTTGTGTTGTTCTGGTCAGCAAAAGATGATTGTAGATGGAATATGGTAGTTGGAGACTACATAATCAAGTTCTACACCGACAATCGAGTGGAACCCCGAGTACTTCGTCGTGGAAACTAGGGGCGATGACGCCGAATCGACAAGATCTACCTCACGGAGCGGAGAACCCCCGGACCCGGAGCATCCCTGGACACCAAGAACTACCGGCGACCCGACCAAGACCCGAAGACCGATCCCGCCGAACGCCAAGATCTTCATCCCGAACGACAAGACCGATGACATGGCCCGACGACCCGACAAGACCTTCGTGACATCAAGATCGGCACCGACCAGGGCGGATCCGATGCGCCCCGACGCTGAACCAAATCCTCCTTCCCGGAATGCCAAGATCTACCTCCGTTATCTGAGAACGATCCCGCCGAGGCCGAACCCTAGATCCGGACCCTGAGACCGAACCCCAGAACCCCAAGATCGCCGAACCCTAATGTGTGACCCCTTTTCTCGAACCCTATTTTATAAATGATATAGACTTGTTGCATTAAATCATACATGTTTGCATACATATTTATGTGGTTTGGGGGCCTTATGCCGATTCATCTAAATTAAATATGGGGCCATATGCGGACAAATCTAGTCTTATATTGGCCTCATTTAAATTTGTGTAGCAAATCGGTAACTTATCTTGCCCTGTTATTACAACATTTAAATTGCGGGGTATCTAAATAACTTGAACCGTTTAATTAATTGTCGGGACCCCGGTTCCGCTTAATATTGTCTAATTGCTTTGCACCTTTGCCATGCCATACATCACGCATGCATCATGCCCGATTTTCTACCGTAGTATTAAATAGTGCATCCGGTGTTTGTGCTTGTGTTTTTCTTCTTCACGGACTAGGCCGATGAGTTGATGCGAGTGTCGACCCGACCTTCGAATGAACCTTCGGCAATGTTTTCAGGCGAGCATCTCCCCCTTTCTACCTATCTTACTTTTATAGTATTTAATCCCTCCTGTTGATCTATTGCTATCTGTGTGGCGATACTCTAGTTTTCGTACCCGTGATATCCCTTGCAGCCTTATATTGCCTTGGACACCTCCTATTACCTGTTGTTTGGTAGATAGTTGGACCTGCGCGTCGTAGTCGCTTGCTCAAGTGCTGTTGCGTGTCGTCAAGTACCACAGTTGTTGGAGCCTTGCCGCATGTTTAATGTTGTAGGTGATCATGGCTTTAATTATCGTTTAATTCAATTATTGTTTAATAACTAAAATTGAAGTAGGTAAATGCAGAGGCACAGGTGGGCAATAGATGTTATTTGGTTGTTAACCGTCCACTTGTGTCCCGTAGGACCCCGAGTTCTTGACACCTGTTCCGAGATCGAGCGCGCTAACCACATGTGGGATGTATGGGCACCCCATCGATTTAGTACCTGATTTCAAAGTACTGTACTGGGGGCCACAAGTAGTTTGGGGCTTTATTACTATCCTGTACTTATGCCATGCTTGACTGCTTTATTTAAATTGTGCGAGGTACTGCACACTGTACTGTTTAGGATCGGGACACGTTTTCGCTGTATCGACAAGCCCATTCATCTTTTCGGGTTCCCAGTCGTTTACAGCCGTCCACCCAAACCCTGAGTCCATCTCGGAGACCGGCCGACTTCGTTGCGGGTAGACTTAGTGGGGTGGCCCCCCCGTGCTGCTTTGGGTCTGGGAAACGTCATGACTTAGGCCCCGCCGACATACCGATGGGTGTATGTTAATTGATCTGGCAAAAAGGGTCGAAGTGCGTGTGGAACTTTGGTGCACCCCTGCAGGGTTAAATCTTTTCGAGAAGCCGTGTCCGCGGTTATGGACGACTTGGAGCACAGTGCTTGATCATAGACAACTATAACTAAAGTTTACTGTTATAATTTGACTTGTATCTGATATGACTAGTAATCAGCTTCACTGTAACGGAATGGCTAAATAAATGTACCAACAACTGCTGGGTTTTGGGATATCTCATGCTATATGTATCTGACTAGTAAGTATTACAACCCCAACGGAATGGTTAATTAAAACTGCCCACTGCTTATTCTATCAGGATGACTATCTTTACCTGACTAGTAATTGATGCAACTATAACTGAATGAATAAAACTGCCAACTGTGTGAGTTCCTCGGTTGACTTCCTCGTTTGGTCTCGAGGGGGAAATGCCAGGATGGGTTTGTTTGTTGTTAGATTCAGGTTGGGTCCGAATAGGTCTTTCTTATCCCTCTCTGGCAGCCGACAGTTACATCGAGTCTCTATAGGTTGTTTAGTGCATGCTGCGCTGCCGCTTCAGTCCACCATACCTATGTAGGCGAGGACCGCCGAATTCTAGCCTCGCCGTGTACTGGCCTCAGTACTGACCGCTCTCTCTTTTTCCTTTGCCCTTTGTCGGCACCCCTTTTGTTTAAGCAGGTTTTGAGATCGACGTCGTTAGCAGGGTTACCATTCCGGCTTGGCCTGGGCAGGGTTATGGACGCCATTGGTTATTCTTCAGGGCTCTTAGCCCCATTTGCATCTTGTCCGTAGTCGGACGCTGTATCATTTTCAAGGTGATTTGGATCTTTGTTCTGTATATCCGTATTTTTGACTCATTGAGTCGCTGTCATATATATCTGTTCTGTGGGTCCCATCGAGGACTGTTGTGTAATGTTATTACTTCATTTTCCACCCGCACGAAAGTGCCTGGTGGGCACCTTTGAATCGTTTCTATGCGGGTTTGGCGGGTTTCGCTAAAACTTGCATAGGGCCAATTTTGAGGGTGTTACAGAGTGGTATCATTGCTCAGCAGTTGCGATACCCCACAAGTCCAGCCTGTAGGATAACCTAGCTAACGGCCGAAGTAGAGTGTCAAAACTATTTTTGCAAAATCGGTTGGATAGTTCTGATTAGGTCTGATTTTACTCCTTACCCCTCTGCTGCTCTCCTCTCACCTCTGCGTGTTTTGAATCCGCTCTCTTCTCTCTCTTCGAGTCCAGGATTTCTCGTGGTTGGGTTCCATCGTACCTTCAGGGTTTCACCTCCTCTTTGGTAACGGTGTTGCTACATCTGGTCTTCATGCTATCCAAGGAACCCTTCGTCTGGTGGACTTCTCTTTGTTCCTTCTCGTGCCTTCCGGTGTTTTCCGACGCGACGACATCACCTACGCCAGATCCGATGTAGAGTCTTCATCACGCCCTTTTGTCTCTGAATCTCGATTGACAAGATCTTCAGTCTAAATTCTGAGAGTTGGTTGCATAATTATTCTATTCATGTGCAGAGTAATGCTTTGGGTGCGCGATGGAGTGATCACCATCCGACTACTCTTATCATTCGCTCTTGCACATTGAATGGTGAATCATTGCAGTTATACTCTTTCCGCGGAAGTTAGAGGTGGCCTTACCCTTTTGAGACCTTTACCTTCATCTTTGTTTCTTCGGAGTGTTCTCTCGACGAAGGGGGAACAATCCTTGTTGGTGGTGTCGCCGATTTCAAGATGGCGAAGGAATCATTGTTAGTGGTGTCGCGATGATCTACCCGAAGCAAGAATATTCAGATCGCCGCCCTTCTTCCCGGTACCATGAGGCGGATCTCGAGGGCGAGATCCATTGTTAGTGGTGTCGAATTGTGGCATCCCGCAAAACCACTACTAGAAAATTGCTGTGTTTTTGTGCATTGCATCATCATGACATCAGCATGCATCTAATTGATTAAAACTATTTTTGCTAAAAGACCTACTTTGTTTTCTATATTAATACCCTCCCCTTTGTTCAAACCAAACCGTCGGTCCAGCCGCATCTTTTATTCATCTAAAACTAATTACAAAATTTATTTTAAATAAAAGAAAACCCTAGACTAAAATATCTAATCCTAAAACCACCTAAAACTCTACCCACCCTTATCCTCCCCAGCCTTCCACCTCACCCCAGCCAATCCCCTTCCTCCACGTCACTTGGCCCAAACCCCCACCCACTCTCAACGCGCCACCTCACCTCTCCCTCCCTCTCCCCACCTGCCTCTCAGCACACACACACACCCAGACGCACACCCCCTCTCCCTCTCGCCTGGCCCCACCACACACACACACCACGCAACACCGCACACGCCGCCTCCCCACACCGAATCCCCACCCCCCCCGATGCTCCTCTTCCACCCGCTCCTCTCCTGCCTCCCGCAAACCCCGCCGCCATCCTCGCTGGGCGGCGCCGCCGCTGTGCCCCGCAAGCCCCCTCCTCCTACTCCTCTCTCTCCGCCGAGGCCGCCTCTCCTCCTCCCTCCAGGACGCGCGCGGGGCTCGCCTTCCCCTCCGACGGCCGCCTCTCTGCATCAGTTGCCCGCCGGCGCCCCTCTCCAGCCGCCCGTCGGACCCCCCCCCCCCCCGCGGCCCCAAGCGCCTACTCCGCCGCTTGGCCTCCCCGTCCTCGCCGGCGCGCCCTCCCTCAAGCCCGGCCGCCAGCTCGCCGCCTGGCCTCAACCGCCTCCGGCGCCCTACGCGCGTCCTCCGGCCGAGCCCGGCCTCGCTCGCCTCCGCGCCCCACATCCTCGAGCACCCCACCGCAACCCCGGTCCCCGCGCAATTCGCTGCCGTCGCTCCATGCCGCCTCTCGCCATCCCGCGCGTGTGTCCTCGCCGGCCGTCTTCCTCTGCCCCGAGCTGGCTGACACCGCCTCTGCCGCGTCAGCCTCTCCTCCCCCTCTGCAGTTAGCCAGCGCCTCCGGCCACCGCCTCCTGTTTCCTCGACGACGTCCACCCTCCCGCGCGCTTGCCTGATGCCTCAACCATCCTCGAGCCTTGCCTCTGCTTAAGCCACGCGGGATACCCCCGTTTCTCTATAGCACGCAATGGTTCTCTGCCTTGTGTTGTTCTGGTCAGCAAAAGATGATTGTAGATGGAATATGGTAGTTGGAGACTACATAATCAAGTTCTACACCGACAATCGAGTGGAACCCCGAGTACTTCGTCGTGGAAACTAGGGGCGATGACGCCGAATCGACAAGATCTACCTCACGGAGCGGCGAACCCCCGGACCCGGAGCATCCCTGGACACCAAGAACTACCGGCGACCCGACCAAGACCCGAAGACCGATCCCGCCGAACGCCAAGATCTTCATCCCGAACGACAAGACCGATGACATGGCCCGACGACCCGACAAGACCTTCGTGACATCAAGATCGGCACCGACCAGGGCGGATCCGATGCGCCCCGACGCCGAACCAAATCCTCCTTCCCGGAATGCCAAGATCTACCTCCGTTATCTGAGAACGATCCCGCCGAGGCCGAACCCTAGATCCGGACCCTGAGACCGAACCCCGAACCCCAGAACCCCAAGATCGCCGAACCCTAATGTGTGACCCCTTTTCTCGAACCCTATTTTATAAATGATATAGACTTGTTGCATTAAATCATACATGTTTGCATACATATTTATGTGGTTTGGGGGCCTTATGCTGATTCATCTAAATTAAATATGGGGCCATATGCGGAAAAATCTAGTCTTATATTGGCCTCATTTAAATTTGTGTAGCAAATCGGTAACTTATCTTGCCCTGTTATTACAACATTTAAATTGCGGGGTATCTAAATAACTTGAACCGTTTAATTAATTGTCGGGACCCCGGTTCCGCTTAATATTGTCTAATTGCTTTGCACCTTTGCCATGCCATACATCACGCATGCATCATGCCCGATTTTCTACCGTAGTATTAAATAGTGCATCCGGTGTTTGTGCTAGTGTTTTGCTTCTTCACGGACTAGGCCGATGAGTTGATGCGAGTGTCGACCCGACCTTCGAATGAACCTTCGGCAATGTTTTCAGGCGAGCATCTCCCCCTTTCTACCTATCTTACTTTTATAGTATTTAATCCCTCCTGTTGATCTATTGCTATCTGTGTGGCGATACTCTAGTTTTCGTACCCGTGATATCCCTTGCAGCCTTATATTGCCTTGGACACCTCCTATTACCTGTTGTTTGGTAGATAGTTGGACCTGCGAGTCGTAGTCGCTTGCTCAAGTGCTGTTGCGTGTCGTCAAGTACCACAGTTGTTGGAGCCTTGCCGCATGTTTAATGTTGTAGGTGATCATGGCTTTAATTATCGTTTAATTCAATTATTGTTTAATAACTAAAATTGAAGTAGGTAAATGCAGAGGCACAGGTGGGCAATAGATGTTATTTGGTTGTTAACCGTCCACTTGTGTCCCGTAGGATCCCGAGTTCTTGACACCTGTTCCGAGATCGAGCGCGCTAACCACATGTGGGATGTATGTGCACCCCATCGATTTAGTACCTGATTTCAAAGTACTGTACTGGGGGCCACAAGTAGTTTGGGGCTTTATTACTATCCTGTACTTATGCCATGCTTTACTGCTTTATTTAAATTGTGCGAGGTACTGCACACTGTACTGTTTAGGATCGGGACACGTTTTCGCTGTATCGACAAGCCCATTCATCTTTTCGGGTTCCCAGTCGTTTACAGCCGTCCACCCAAACCCTGAGTCCGTCTCGGAGACCGGCCGACTTCGTTGCGGGTAGACTTAGTGGGGTGGCCCCCCCGTGCTGCTTTGGGTCTGGGAAACGTCATGACTTAGGCCCCGCCGACATACCGATGGGTGTATGTTAATTGATCTGGCAAAAAGGGTCGAAGTGCGTGTGGAACTTTGGTGCACCCCTGCAGGGTTAAATCTTTTCGAGAAGCCGTGTCCGCGGTTATGGACGACTTGGAGCACAGTGCTTGATCATAGACAACTATAACTAAAGTTTACTGTTATAATTTGACTTGTATCTGATATGACTAGTAATCAGCTTCACTGTAACGGAATGGCTAAATAAATGTACCAACAACTGCTGGGTTTTGGGATATCTCATGCTATATGTATCTGACTAGTAAGTATTACAACCCCAACGGAATGGTTAATTAAAACTGCCCACTGCTTATTCTATCAGGATGACTATCTTTACCTGACTAGTAATTGATGCAACTATAACTGAATGAATAAAACTGCCAACTGTGTGAGTTCCTCGGTTGACTTCCTCGTTTGGTCTCGAGGGGGAAATGCCAGGATGGGTTTGTTTGTTGTTAGATTCAGGTTGGGTCCGAATAGGTCTTTCTTATCCCTCTCTGGCAGCCGACAGTTACATCGAGTCTCTATAGGTTGTTTAGTGCATGCTGCGCTGCCGCTTCAGTCCACCATACCTATGTAGGCGAGGACCGCCGAATTCTAGCCTCGCCGTGTACTGGCCTCAGTACTGACCGCTCTCTCTTTTTCCTTTGCCCTTTGTCGGCACCCCTTTTGTTTAAGCAGGTTTTGAGATCGACGTCGTTAGCAGGGTTACCATTCCGGCTTGGCCTGGGCAGGGTTATGGACGCCATTGGTTATTCTTCAGGGTTCTTAGCCCCATTTGCATCTTGTCCGTAGTCGGACGCTGTATCATTTTCAAGGTGATTTGGATCTTTGTTCTGTATATCCGTATTTTTGACTCATTGAGTCGCTGTCATATATATCTGTTCTGTGGGTCCCATCGAGGACTGTTGTGTAATGTTATTACTTCATTTTCCACCCGCACGAAAGTGCCTGGTGGGCACCTTTGAATCGTTTCTATGCGGGTTTGGCGGGTTTCGCTAAAACTTGCATAGGGCCAATTTTGAGGGTGTTACAGAGTGGTATCATTGCTCAGCAGTTGCGATACCCCACAAGTCCAGCCTGTAGGATAACCTAGCTAACGGCCGAAGTAGAGTGTCAAAACTATTTTTGCAAAATCGGTTGGATAGTTCTGATTAGGTCTGATTTTACTCCTTACCCCTCTGCTGCTCTCCTCTCACCTCTGCGTGTTTTGAATCCGCTCTCTTCTCTCTCTTCGAGTCCAGGATTTCTCGTGGTTGGGTTCCATCGTACCTTCAGGGTTTCACCTCCTCTTTGGTAACGGTGTTGCTACATCTGGTCTTCATGCTATCCAAGGAACCCTTCGTCTGGTGGACTTCTCTTTGTTCCTTCTCGTGCCTTCCGGTGTTTTCCGACGCGACGACATCACCTACGCCAGATCCGATGCAGAGTCTGCATCACGCCCTTTTGTCTCTGAATCTCGATTGACAAGATCTTCAGTCTAAATTCTGAGAGTTGGTTGCATAATTATTCTATTCATGTGCAGAGTAATGCTTTGGGTGCGCAATGGAGTGATCACCGTCCGACTACTCTTATCATTCGCTCTTGCACATTGAATGGTGAATCATTGCAGTTATACTCTTTCCGCGGAAGTTAGAGGTGGCCTTACCCTTTTGAGACCTTTACCTTCATCTTTGTTTCTTCGGAGTGTTCTCTCGACGAAGGGGGAACAATCCTTGTTGGTGGTGTCGCCGATTTCAAGATGGCGAAGGAATCATTGTTAGTGGTGTCGCGATGATCTACCCGAAGCAAGAAGATTCAGATCGCCGCCCTTCTTCCCGGTACCATGAGGCGGATCTCGAGGGCGAGATCCATTGTTAGTGGTGTCGAATTGTGGCATCCCGCAAAACCACTACTAGAAAATTGCTGTGTTTTTGTGCATTGCATCATCATGACATCAGCATGCATCTAATTGATTAAAACTATTTTTGCTAAAAGACCTTCTTTGTTTTCTATATTAATACCCTCCCCTTTGTTCAAACCAAACCGTCGGTCCAGCCGCATCTTTTATTCATCTAAAACTAATTACAAAATTTATTTTAAATAAAAGAAAACCCTAGACTAAAATATCTAATCCTAAAACCACCTAAAACTCTACCCACCCTTATCCTCCCCAGCCTTCCACCTCACCCCAGCCAATCCCCTTCCTCCACGTCACTTGGCCCAAACCCCCACCCACTCTCAACGCGCCACCTCACCTCTCCCTCCCTCTCCCCACCTGCCTCTCAGCACACACACACACACATCCAGACGCACACCCCCTCTCCCTCTCGCCTGGCCCCACCACACACACACACCACGCAACACCACACACGCCGCCTCCCCACACCGAATCCCCACCCCCCCAATGCTCCTCTTCAACCCGCTCCTCTCCTGCCTCCCGCAAACCCCGCCGCCATCCTCGCTGGGCGGCGCCGCCGCTGTGCCCCGCACGCCCCCTCCTCCTTCTCCTCTCTCTCCGCCGAGGCCGCCTCTCCTCCTCCCTCCAGGCCGCGCGCGGGGCTCGCCTTCCCCTCCGACGGCTGCCTCTCTGCATCAGCTGCCCGCCGGCGCCCCTCTCCGGCCGCCCGTCAGACCCCCCCCCCCCCCGCGGCCCCAAGCGCCTCCTCCGCCGCTTGGCCTCCCCGTCCTCGCCGGCGCGCCCTCCCTCAAGCCCGGCCGCCAGCTCGCCGCCTGGCCTCAACCGCCTCCGGCGCCCTGCGCGCGTCCTCCGGCCGAGCCCGGCCTCGCTCGCCTCCGCGCCCCACATCCTCGAGCACCCCACCGCAACCCCGGTCCCCGCGCAATTCGCTGTCGTCGCTCCATGCCGCCTCTCGCCATCCCGCGCGTGTGTCCTCGCCGGCCGTCTTCCTCTGCCCCGAGCTGGCTGACACCGCCTCTGCCGCGTCAGCCTCTCCTCCCCCTCTGCAGTTAGCCAGCGCCTCCGGCCACCGCCTCATGTTTCCTCGACGACGGCCACCATCCCGCGCGCTTGCCTGATGCCTCAACCATCCTCGAGCCTTGCCTCTGCTTAAGCCACGCGGGATACCCCCGTTTCTCTGTAGCACGCAATGGTTCTCTGCCTTGTGTTGTTCTGGTCAGCAGAAGATGATTGTAGATGGAATATGGTAGTTGGAGACTACATAATCAAGTTCTACACCGACAATCGAGTAGAACCCCGAGTACTTCGTCGTGGAAACTAGGGGCGATGACGCCGAATCGACAAGATCTACCTCACGGAGCGGCGAACCCCCGGACCCGGAGCATCCCTGGACACCAAGAACTACCGACGACCCGACCAAGACCCGAAGACCGATGCCGCCGAATGCCAAGATCTTCATCCCGAACGACAAGACCGATGACATGGCCCGATGACCCGACAAGACCTTCGTGACATCAAGATCGGCACCGACCAGGGCGGATCCGATGCGCCCCGACGCCGAACCAAATCCTCCTTCCCGGAATGCCAAGATCTACCT
This sequence comes from Avena sativa, assembly GCA_916181665.1. Taxonomy (NCBI): domain Eukaryota; kingdom Viridiplantae; phylum Streptophyta; class Magnoliopsida; order Poales; family Poaceae; genus Avena; species Avena sativa. The sequence continues at coordinate 104,411,119 of OV702282.1, forward strand.
CCGTTATCTGAGAACGATCCCGCCGAGGCCGAACCCTAGATCCGGACCCTGAGACCGAACCCCGAACCCCGGAACCCCAAGATCGCCGAACCCTAATGTGTGACCCCTTTTCTCGAACCCTATTTTATAAATTATATAGACTTGTTGCATTAAATCATACATGTTTGCATACATATTTATGTGGTTTGGGGGCCTTATGCCGATTAACCTAAATTAAATATGGGGCCATATGCGGACAAATCTAGTCTTATATTGGCCTCATTTAAATTTGTGTAGCAAACCGGTAACCTATCTTGCCCTGTTATTACAACATTTAAATTGCGGGGTATCTAAATAACTTGAACCGTTTAATTAATTGTCGGGACCCCGGTTCCGCTTAATATTGTCTAATTGCTTTGTACCTTTGCCATACATCATGCATGCAACATGCCCGATTTTCTACCGTAGTATTAAATAGTGCATCCGGTGTTTGTGCTAGTGTTTTGCTTCTTCACGGACTAGGCCGATGAGTTGATGTGAGTGTCGACCCGACCTTCGAATGAACCTTCGGCAATGTTTTCAGGCGAGCATCTCCCCCTTTCTACCTATCTTACTTTTATAGTATTTAATCCCTCCTGTTGATATATTGCTATCTGTGTGGCGATGCTCTAGTTTTCGTACCCGTGATATCCCTTGCAGCCTTATATTGCCTTGGACACCTCCTATTACCTATTGTTTGGTAGATAGTTGGACCTGCGCGTCGTAGTCGCTTGCTCAAGTGCTGTTGCGTGTCGTCAAGTACCACAGTTGTTGGAGCCTTGCCGCATGTTTAATGTTGTAGGTGATCATGGCTTTAATTATCGTTTAATTCAATTATTGTTTAATAACTAAAATTGAAGTAGGTAAATGCAGAGGCACAGGTGGGCAATAGATGTTATTTGGTTGTTAACCGTCCACTTGTGTCCCGTAGGACCCCGAGTTCTTGACACCTGTTCCGAGATCGAGCGCGCTAACCACATGTGGGATGTATGGGCACCCCATCGATTTAGTACCTGATTTCAAAGTACTGTACTGGGGGCCACAAGTAGTTTGGGGATTTATTACTATCCTGTACTTATGCCATGCTTTACTGCTTTATTTAAATTGTGCGAGGTACTGCACACTGTACTGTTTAGGATCGGCACACGTTTTCGCTGTATCGACAAGCCCATTCATCTTTTCGGGTTCCCAGTCATTTACAGCCGTCCACCCAAACCCTGAGTCCGTCTCGGAGACCGGCCGACTTCGTTGCGGGTAGACTTAGTGGGGTGGCCCCCCCGTGCTTGCTTTGGGTCTGGGAAACGTCATGACTTAGGCCCCGCCGACATACCGATGGGTGTATGTTAATTGATCTGGCAAAAAGGGTCGAAGTGCGTGTGGAACTTTGGTGTACCCCTGCAGGGTTAAATCTTTTCGAGAAGCCATGTCCGCGGTTATGGACGACTTGGAGCACAGTGCTTGATCATAGACAACTATAACTAAAGTTTACTGTTATAATTTGACTTGTATCTGATATGACTAGTAATCAGCTTCACTGTAACGGAATGGCTAAATAAATGTACCAACAACTGCTGGGTTTTGGGATATCTCATGCTATATGTATCTGACTAGTAAGTATTACAACCCCAACGGAATGGTTAATTAAAACTGCCCACTGCTTATTCTATCAGGATGACTATCTTTACCTGACTAGTAATTGATGCAACTATAACTGAATGAATAAAACTGCCAACTGTGTGAGTTCCTCGGTTGACTTCCTCGTTTGGTCTCGAGGGGGAAATGCCAGGATGGGTTTGTTTGTTGTTAGATTCAGGTTGGGTCTGAATAGGTCTTTCTTATCCCTCTCTGGCAGCCGACAGTTACATCGAGTCTCTATAGGTTGTTTAGTGCATGCTGCGCTGCCACTTCAGTACACCATACCGATGTAGGCGAGGACCGCCGAATTCTAGCCTCGCCGTGTACTGGCCTCAGTACTGACCGCTCTCTCTTTTTCCTTTGCCCTTTGTCGGCACCCCTTTTGTTCAAGCAGGTTTTGAGATCGACGTCGTTAGCAGGGTTACCCTTCCGGCTTGGCCTGGGCAGGGTTATGGACGCCATTGGTTATTCTTCAGGGCTCTTAGCCCCATTTGCATCTTGTCCGTAGTCGGACGCTGTATCATTTTCAAGGTGATTTGGATCTTTGTTCTGTATATCCGTATTTTTGACTCATTGAGTCGCTGTTATATATATCTGTTCTGTGGGTCCCATCGAGGACTGTTTTGTAATGTTATTACTTCGTTTTCCACCCGCACGAAAGTGCCTGGTGGGCACCTTTGAATCGTTTCTATGGGGGTTTGGCGGGTTTCGCTAAAACTTGCATAGGGCCAATTTTGAGGGTGTTACATTACCTCTCTTTCCCCCAGACAGCTCTCTCCCTCTGCCTCTAGGTTGCGACTATTTCGCCCCGCATCGCCACTGCTCCGACCACCGTCCCCAGTCAATTCCGGCGAGCCCAGCCACCGCCTTGCCTCCTCGACCAAGCTCACACACTCCCCAGACCTAGGCGCACCTCCCTGTGCTTTCCATTCACTCGCGGGCGCCCCAGGGCCTCGACTTCGACAACAACTGAACGCCGCCGCGTCTGCCTCTCTCTCTGGCGAGTTTTCTGGTAAGTCTAAGCCGCCCGAGCTCTCTCAGTGATTCTCTCACATTCCCCGTACTCGTACGCGTCTAACCACACCTTCGTTTTGCCTTAGCACGATCTGTAACCTTGTCCCCAACGACGCCTGAGCGAGACCGACGCCGTCCTTGACTCCGGCGAGGAATTCCGACGGATCCTGAGCGCCCCTCACCTCCTCGCAACCACGTTGAGCATCACCACGATTCCCTGAGCACGGTGAGACCTCCTCTGCCTTCCTCTCTTCCTGTAACCGCCGCTAGCACACCGTCTGACCTCGCGCCACCGCCAGCCGCGGCTAGCGCCGCCAGTTACTGGTCGAGCTGCTGTGAGCCGTGCGATGCAAATCGTCCGGTTGTGAATAGAACGGAGCGAAGAGGTATGAGTCAACCCGCGCCGTGCGATCTGTTTAGATCCAACGGCTCACGCTGCCGATCCGGCCGAAGCGGTACCGCCCAATGAGAACACGCCGCGTGGCACCAGTTCTGTTTAAAAACAAAGTTTGAATTTGAATTATATGCAAATTTGTACACCTTGTAACTTTTGATCCACACGTCCAAAATTTGCAAACTTTATATAAATGGAATCAGTGGAACAAGCCCTAGCCAACCATGCAATTTGTTTAGTAAAAAGCTTCTGGTAAAATGATTTTTTTTGCAGAAACATTTGTATGCTTTTTTAGGTTATAAAAATTGTTCCAAAATGTTTTTAGGGTTGAAATCTTTGCAAATTGGTTTGTTGTGAACTTACTGACCCTAGGAACCAACCTATGGATTCAAAAATGTATTTTGTGAAGATTAGGATTGAATAGTTGAATTAGCCCATTTCTAGTCAAATAAAAATATTGGTTTTGTTATGAAAATGATTTTGAACAAAAACCTTTGGAAAATGTTTTGATTCAAAGCTACTGACCCTAAACACCAAGTTTTGTGAACTAACAACTTATTTGGTGAACAATATAAAATTATTGCTTTACTAAAAAACATTTTCCATCACATAAAATAATGATTGGATTTAAAAATGGTTTATAGATAAAAACCTTTTGGAAATGACTTCGCCACTTTGGAAAATGACCACTTTGAACCTTACAAACTTTAGAGCCTAGTGGAGACCACCTTTGCAAATAAAACTATCTTTTGCATGCTTGCATGCATGACTTTGTTTCTATTATTTTATGTGTGATGTTTTGTTTGTTTGATTATGGTTTGGAATGCTAGTTGAATTTGTGTTTTCTTCATTGACTTGTAGTGAAGTTAGAAGAGTGTGAGATTAGCAAGATCAAGAAGTGAACCAACATTCCCTACCAAAAAGGCAAGTTACACTATCATCTAAAGTCCTACTATTTTCATTATACTTAGTGGATTTTGAAACATGCATGAAAAGAATTTCTATACTTATGCTATGCTAAATCCTAATAGGATACCTTATATATTCCTTAGTGAAACAATGTAGTTGTAAAATGCTTAGCCATGCAACATATTTTGAGAAGAGATACATGTTGAGATTTTATAAAGATGAGAAAAGACTTGTGTTTTATATAATAAAACAAATACTCAATGAACCACCTGGGTGTACAAGGTTACTCAAGTTTTGGACAAGGTGGCAACAAAAGGAACCATGTCGATGGCAATCTCTTTGTGTTGTGCCAAAAGAAAACCACCCAGGGACTTAGAGATTGAACATGTTTCTCCAACAATGGCTTTCGTGTACAACCACATGCTAATATGGATCTGGCTTAGTCAACTACATTTGGAAGACCCATGCATTGTCCTCAGGTTAACTGGAAATGAAGGAACTAGGAACCCTACATTGGTGCCTGAAGACAAGCTAGCAATGGTGCATGGGAGGACCCTATGGAAAGACTTCGTCACATTCTCAATCTGCCAGTACTCCATCTCGGTGAGTACTTATCTAGCGGCCATTGGTGGCAACAAGATGAGAGTGTGTCATGTGGGTAAAGTGTACAACTTATGTAGAATATAATAAAATCTAAGTACTTAGCCGTGTCCCCGGTTATGGACAATACTGAGCAACTAAAGGCTTGAAGCTATGGGAAATTTCGACATTCCAATTTCTAAAAGTAAAATTTTTAAGTGACAACAAAAGGCTTGAAGCACATGGGGATTTACCAAGGAGCTCAAGAGATTTTGATGAAAACTTGAAGCACTTGGGGACTTACCAAGGAGCTCAAGATATTTGGATAAAAACTTGAAGAACTTGGGGACTTACCAAGGAGCTCAAGAGATTTGGATAAAAACTTGAGGTACTTGGGGTGTACCAAGGAGCTCAAGAGATTTTGACAAAGACTTGAAACACTTGGGGATTTACCAAGGAGTTCAGAAAGATTTGAAAAAAGATCAAAACTATTTGAAAAGATAGGATAAATTATTGCTTTCTGCAAATGAGACTAAAACCCTACTTAGCCAAATATGCATGTATTGATAGGATCCACTTATATTCTACATAGTAGTGAAACTTGCCGATACAATTCAAATGTATTGACCCTTGTGGCTGTAACTTGTAATGTTGCAGGTTTGATTGATATTAGTGAAGTTGATTGATTAGGATTACAAGTCTACAACCAACATGTCTGCCTGTGGCACTTTGAAGATGAACGACCCCATGCTTATAGATTTTCTGCTGCAATGTAATGTAATAGCCAAATGAGCTATGTAAGATGTAATAAAATTATGTTATCCCTGGTTATAAAGTTATACTATGACCTTTGTTTCTTGATATTACATCTTAACTGTGGATGCTAGCTATTGATCCAGGGACTAGCATTGTAAACACAGGGATCTCTAGCTTATTAAAGGTTGGGACCTCTATAGTGCACACCCTACAGGGTGCAAACCACAATGCTGTTGGCTTGTGACTATATAGGGCATCCCGGTTTTGAGGGGATTAACCTCAAAGGGTAGACACTTGTATAGTAGAGGGCATTCGGAAGGTCTTGACCAGTTATTTGACCCATGATCGGTGTAGATCAGGGACGGGTAATCAGATGGTGTGGGTAAACTGTACAAACTCTGCAGAGTGTAAATCTATTTGAATAGTCGAGTCCTCGGTCATGGAAGGTTATGCTAGCGTCTGTACAACGGTGATGATTTTGTTTTAAAAAGGACTTCGGAAAGCAATGGCTCGAAATTGTTTTGACCATGGGATGGTCAGGAAAATCGAGGAAGGAGTTTGGTCATGACATGACCGGAAGGAGAAACAAATGGGTGACCCAATTCTAGTGCTTTATTAAAACTTTTCAAACAGGTTTCCAAAATGTTTTACAAAATCTTTTCAACCAAGATATAGATACATGCTATATCTGCAAGAGAAACTAGTTTATAAAAGAACCTCTATTGGAGCCATCCTACCACACCCATATTGCATGCCTTTTATTATTGACTTCTTAAGATGGTTTGCGAGTACATTCAAAGTACTCACCGGCATTGTCCCTGGCTATTTACTTTGCCATATTGCATATGTTAAGAAGGAACGAAGGTGCTGCCATCTATGCGAGCTAGGCCGTCTTCCGAGTCAGTTTCCTGTAGGTTAAGGCACGGGCTCTGCGCTGAGAACTTCCGCTACTTGTGTTGTATTCGCCATAAGGGAATCTTTGTAAGTGTTGTACTCGTTACTATATGGATGTTGTAATGATACTAGTTGGTTATGCTCACAGCTCACTGATCATGGGAACGTGAATTCTATGCAGAACGGGTATTCTCGGACCGTAAATCCGGGGTGCCATAGACATGGTATCAGAGCCATCCTGATTGTAGGAGACCTTAGTTAGCATGGACATTATATAGGACAACCCTTATTTTTCTGAAAACACCGGCCTTCGAAAACTATTTCCCAAAAGATTTCGAAAGATTTATTATCTCACCTTCTCTGACTTAAACTATTTGAAAATGGATTACTCTATATCTCGTCTGCTTCAAATGTCCCATTTTCAAAAACAAAGTCCAACTCAGAGACTATGAAGATGGAGATCCCAAAATGAAGAGACACCAAGGAAAGCAAAACAAATGAGATACCAACAACGCAAGACACTACAAGATCGCCCTGCCAACAGAGCCCTTCACTGCCCCCAAATTGATCAACTACGGCATCGACGACAACAAATGGCAAGACAGAAGTCAAGACCCCCGTAACGTCCGTACTTAAGATTAGCATCCCTAATATAGGATTCCCCCTTATGGCGCGTAGTCACCCCTTAGTATATATGGTACGCTCTGCATGCTTGTCATGTGCTTGTGTGATGCTTGAAATGTGTTGCGTGTCAACCTCGGATCCCTCGATCCTATTGTATGACCACCTTGTTGGCATACTCCGACGCTAACCCTCACAACCCCATAGCTGGAACCTCTCCTCAGCAGGATGGCCACATAAAGAAATCCCAGACAACTCCTACTCGTGCCTTAGTTCCAAACGACCCAAGATGACGGAAGATAAGGATGCCCTAAAACAACGAGTCTACTCCATCGTCAAACTAAAGAAACACAAAACGTTCAAAGTGAAGACAACCCCTATGGAGATAACCTGCCCCCACCCTGACGAAGGACCAAGAAGAAGCGTCGCTAACCACTAAATCTACCCCGAGCTAACTCTTAGGACTTAGTTAGGTAACCCCCATAGAAAGGTTGTTGCAATAAGGCATCACTCGACGATCTCAACTCAAGTGTCATGCCAATGCTCCAAGGCGAAGGATCTACCCCAACCTCGACGACCCCATGTAAAGCTCTAAGGTGGAAAGACTGTGTCTTTCCACTCAAATCCAGAAGACCGCCTACGAGGAGATAATCCAGAAGATATCCAAGAATTTGGTCCAAATACCACCTCAAGAGTAGTCAGAGGAATAGAACCTAGACATCATCAACGATCTTCAGAAGACTGGTCGATCCTCACAACACCGAGATGTTGAAAATTAGGGTGACAAGACTACCCGGTGCCGCCAATACTACTCTCCAAGGAGTAGAAATCAACCCAAGGCATCGAGTTCTCCAAAGACGTCACATAGTCCTTTCTCTTCTATCTCCGTTAACCACTCCACTTAAAAGGGCTCCGACTCTGCTAACCCCTAGGAAATACAGTAACTAAAGTGGGTACCCAACCCAAGGACGGCTACAAGATTCAAGGAGCACTATCGACATAGTCCTTCGTATCCTACCTACCTACTCCGCTAACCTCTAGCAAGTGATGGATCGTCTCGAAAACCTATTCAGTAAGGCATCAAGTACCTTCACCAATGGCCGGCGGAAATCTGATGAATTCTGAGTGAACCATGTTAGATGATATGCAAGGATAGTACCCTTCTTTGCATGTTTTACCCACGACGTGCGTATTTATCTCGTGGTGCAAGCACATACTGTATTTTTTTGAGTTACGGCCCGGTAAATGCGGTTTCTTACTGTATGTACCCTATAAGACACTCTCAATTTTCAGGGAAAAATGGTTTGGGGTGCCCCATGGGGTACCTAGGCTGGATGCATGCCGGGGTCCAAGATTGCACCGACCGTCGCGTTGCAGCGGCCGTCGATGGGTTTCTCCGTTTTTTTGGGCACCACCAAACAAATTCTAAAAAAAAATAAAAATGTGAAAACAGCTCCTGGAGCCCTTTCATGTGACCCACTGCCATCATAAAATCATAGGAAAGGCATATCAGGTCCTTTGGCACCCAAGGCACCACAAGGATGTGTATCGAGTGTGAGTTAACATCGCTTCCAACCCTAGATTCCCCCCTTCTTGCCAAGAACATGGAACCACCACATGGATTGAGCCCAAACCCGGCACCTATATCCTTCTCGGTATCGCAAGCGATTTCTCCAACTAGATATTACGTGATAATTTGGAGAAATCTCGACTTTCCATTTTCTGAACCTGAAAAGACGGTGTTTTCCCAAAGGAGGTGCTATATCAGGGTGCGCCCATGGGCCCGAGGAAATTTACACGCATGCTACACCATGGTGCATGGAAATTTCAGGAAGGTGGGTATTTATCTCGTGGTGCAAGCATATAATGTATTTTTTTTAGTTACGACCCGGTAAATGCGGTTTCTAACTATATGTACCCTATAAGACACTCTCAATTTTAGGGAAAAATGGTTTGGGGTGCCCCATGGGGTACCTAGGCTGGATGCATGCCTGGGTCCAAGATTGCACCAACTGTTGCTTTGTCGCGGCCGGCGGCGGGTTTCACCTTTTTTTTGGGCAGCCCCAAACAAAAACTAAAAAAATAAAAAAATGTGAAAACAGCTCCTGGAGCCCTTGCATGTGACCGAGTGCGCTCATAAAATAATAGGCAATGCATATCAGGTCCTTTGTCACCCAAGGCACCACAAGGATGTGTATCGAGTGTGAGTTAACATCGCTTCCAACCCTAGATTCCCCCCTTCTTGCCAAGAACATGGAACCACCACATGGATTGAGCCCAAACCCGGCACCTATCTCCTTCTCGGTATCGCAAGCGACTTCTCCAACTAGATATTACGTGATAATTTGGAGAAATCTCGACTTTCCATTTTCTGAACCTGAAAAGACGGTGTTTTCCCAAAGGAGGTGCTATATCAGGGTGCGCCCATGGGCCCGAGGAAATTTACACGCATGCTACACCATGGTGCATGGAAATTTCAGGAAGGTGGGTATTTATCTCGTGGTGCAAGCATATAATGTATTTTTTTTAGTTACGACCCGGTAAATGCGGTTTCTAACTATATGTACCCTATAAGACACTCTCAATTTTAGGGAAAAATGGTTTGGGGTGCCCCATGGGGTACCTAGGCTGGATGCATGCCTGGGTCCAAGATTGCACCAACTGTTGCTTTGTCGCGGCCGACGGCGGGTTTCACCTTTTTTTTGGGCAGCCCCAAACAAAAACTAAAAAAATAAAAAAATGTGAAAACAGCTCCTGGAGCCCTTGCATGTGACCGAGTGCGCTCATAAAATCATAGGCAATGCATATCAGGTCCTTTGTCACCCCAGACACCACCAGGATGTCTATCGAGTGTGAGTTAGCATGGCTTCCAACCCTAGATCCCCCCCTCGCTGCCCAGAACATGGAACTACTCCATGGATTGAGCCTAAACCCGACACCTAGCTCCCTCTCAGCATCGCGAGTGACTTATCCAAATAGATATTTCGTGGTCATTTGGAGAAATCTCGACTTTCATTTTCTGAACCTGAAAAACCGGTGTTTCCCAAAGGAGGTGCAAGATTAGGGCGCGCCCATGGGCCGAGGCAATTTCCACGCATGCTACACCATGGTGCATGGCCATTCCCGGGAGGTGGGTATTTACTTCATGGTGCAAGCATGTACTGTATTTTTTTGAGTTACGACCCAATAATTGCAGTTTCTAACTGGATGTACCCTATAAGACACTCTCAATTTTCTGGCAAAAATAGTATGGGGTGCCCCATGGGGTACCTAGGCTGGATGCATTCCTGGGTCCAAGATGGCACCGACCGTTGGTTTGCCGCGGCCGCCGACGGGTTTCACCTTTTTTTGGGAGCACCAAACAAAATCTAAAAAAATGTGAAAATGTATCCTGGAGACCTTGCATGTGACCCACTGGCCTCATAAAATAATAGGCAAGGCATACCAGGTACTTTGGCACCCAAGACACCACCAGGATGTGTATCAAGTTTGAGTTAACATGGCTTCCAACACAGATTCCCGCTCCCTCGCTGCCCAGAACATGGAACCACTCCATGGATTGAGCCCAAACCCGGCACCTAGCTCCCTCTCGGCATTTCAAGAAACTTCTCCAACTAGAGATTTCGTGGTCATTTGGAGAAATCTCGACTTTCCATTTTATGAAGCTGAAAAACCGGTGTTTTCCCAAAGGAGGTGGAAGATTAGAGAGCGCCCATGGGGCCGAGGAAATTTACACGCATGATATACCATGGTGCATGGACATACCCGGGAGGTGGGTATTTATCTCGTGGTGCAAGCATATACTGTATTTTTTTAGTTAATGCATGGTAAAAGCGGTTTCTTACTGTATATACCCTATAAGCCACTCTCAATTTTCAGGGAAAATGGTTCGGGGTGCCCCATGGGGTACCTAGGCTAGATGCATGCGCGGGTCCAAGATTGCACCGACTGTCGCATTGCAGCGGCCGCCAATGGGTTTCACCGTTTTTTTGGGCAGCACCAAACAAATTATAAAAAAAATAAAAAATGTGAAAACAGCTTCTGGAGCCCTTGCATGTGACCCACTGCCATCATAAAATCATTGGCAAGGCATATCAGGTCCTTTGGCACCCAAGGCACCACAAGGATGTGTATCGAGTCTGAGTTAACATGGCTTCCAACCCTAGATTCCCCCCTTGTTTCCAAGAACATGGAACCACTACTTGGATTGAGCCCAAACCCGACACCTAGCTCCCTCTCGGCATCACAAGCAACTTCTCCAACTAGAGATTTCGTGATCATTTCGAGAAATCTTGACTTTACATTTTTTGAACCTGAAAAACAGGTGTTTTCCCAAAGGAGGTGCTAGATTAGGGCGCGCCATGGGCCCAAGGAAATTTACAAGCATGCTACACCATGCTGCATGGCCATTTCAGGGAGGTGGGTATTTATCTCGTGGTGCAAGCATATACTATATTTTTTTATTTATGGCACGGTAAATGCGGTTTCTACCTATATGTACCCTATAAGACACTCTCAATTTTAGGGAAAAATGATTTGGGGTGCCCCATGGGGTACTTAGGCTGGATGCAATCCTCGGTCCAAGATTGCACCGACTATTGCTTTGCCGCGGCCGCCGGCGGGTTTCGCCTTTTTTTGGTGTAAAAAATGTGAAAACGGCTCCTGGAGCCCTTGCATGTGACCGAGTGCCCTCATAAAATCATAGGCAATGCATATCAGGTCCTTTGTCACCCCAGACACCACCAGGATGTCTATCGAGTGTGAGTTAGCATGGCTTCCAACCCTAGATCCCCCCCTCGCTGCCCAGAACATGGAACCACTCCATGGATTGAGCCCAAACCCGACACCTAGCTCCCTCTCGGCATCGCGAGTGACTTCTCCAAATAGATATTTCGTGGTCATTTGGGGAAATCTCGACTTTCATTTTCTGAACCTGAAAAACCGGTGTTTCCCAAAGGAGGTGCAAGATTAGGGCGCGCCCATGGGCCGAGGCAATTTCCACGCATGCTACACCATGGTGCATGGCCATTCCCGAGAGGTGGGTATTTACTTCATGGTGCAAGCATATACTGTATGTTTTTTTGAGTTACGACTCGATAATTGCAGTTTCTAACTGGATGTACCCTATAAGACACTCTCAATTTTCTGGCAAAAATAGTATGGGGTGCCCCATGGGGTACCTAGGCTGGATGCATTCCTGGGTCCAAGATGGCACCGACCGTTGGTTTGCCGCGGCCGCCGACGGGTTTCACCTTTTTTTGGGCAGCACCAAACAAAATCTAAAAAAATGTGAAAATGGATCCTGGAGACCTTGCATGTGACCCACTGGCCTCATAAAATAATAGGCAAGGCATACCAGGTACTTCGGCACCCAAGACACCACCAGGATGTGTATCAAGTTTGATTTAACATGGCTTCCAACACAGATTCCCGCTCCCTCGCTGCCCAGAACATGGAACCACTCCATGGATTGAGCCCAAACTCGGCACCTAGCTCCCTCTCGGCATTACAAGAAACTTCTCCAACTAGAGATTTCGTGGTCATTTGGAGAAATCTCGACTTTCCATTTTATGAACCTGAAAAACCGGTGTTTTCCCAAAGGAGGTGGAAGATTAGAGAGCGCCCATGGGGCCGAGGAAATTTTCACGCATGATATACCATGGTGCATGGACATTCCCGGGAGGTGGGTATTTCTCTCGTGGTGCAAGCATATACTGTATTTTTTTAGTTAATGCACGGTAAAAGCGGTTTCTTACTGTATATACCCTATAAGCCACTCTCAATTTTCAGGGAAAATGGTTCGGGGTGCCCCATGGGGTACCTAGGCTGGATGCATGGGCGGGTCCAAGATTGCACTGAATGTCGCGTTGCAGCGGCCGTCGATGGGTTTCGCCGTTTTTTTGGGCAGCACCAAACAAATTCTAAAAAAATAAAAAATGTGAAAACAGCTTCTGGAGCCCTTGCATGTGACCCACTGCCATCATAAAATCATTGGCAAGGCATATCAGGTCCTTTGGCACCCAAGGCACCACAAGGATGTGTATCGAGTCTGAGTTAACATGGCTTCCAACCCTAGATTCCCCCCTTGTTTCCAAGAACATGGAACCACTACTTGGATTGAGCCCAAACCCGACACCTAGCTCCCTCTCGGCATCACAAGCAACTTCTCCAACTAGAGATTTCGTGATCATTTCAAGAAATCTTGACTTTACATTTTTTGAACCTGAAAAACAGGTGTTTTCCCAAAGGAGGTGCTAGATTAGGGCGCGCCATGGGCCCAAGGAAATTTACAAGCATGCTACACCATGCTGCATGGCCATTTCAGGGAGGTGGGTATTTATCTCGTGGTGCAAGCATATACTATATTTTTTTAGTTATGTCACGGTAAATGCGGTTTCTACATATATGTACCCTATAAGACACTCTCAATTTTAGGGAAAAATGATTTGGGGTGCCCCATGGGGTACTTAGGCTGGATGCAAGCCTCGGTCCAAGATTGCACCGACTATTGCTTTGCCGCGGCCGCCGGCGGGTTTCGCCTTTTTTTGGTGTAAAAAATGTGAAAACGGCTCCTAGAGCCCTTGCATGTGACCGAGTGCCCTCATAAAATCATAGGCAATGCATATCAGGTCCTTTGTCACCCCAGACACCACCAGGATGTCTATCGAGTGTGAGTTAGCATGGCTTCCAACCCTAGATCCCCCCCTCGCTGCCCAGAACATGGAACCACTCCATGGATTGAGCCCAAACCCGACACCTAGCTCCCTCTCGGCATCGCAAGTGACTTCTCCAAATAGATATTTCGTGGTCATTTGGAGAAATGTCGACTTTCATTTTCTGAACCTGAAAAACCGGTGTTTCCCAAAGGAGGTGCAAGATTAGGGCGCGCCCATGGGCCGAGGCAATTTCCACGCATGCTACACCATGGTGCATGGCCATTCCCGAGAGGTGGGTATTTACTTCATGGTGCAAGCATATACTGTATTTTTTTTTGAGTTACGACCCGATAATTGCAGTTTCTAACTGGATGTACCCTATAAGACACTCTCAATTTTCTGGCAAAAATAGTATGGGGTGCCCCATGGGGTACCTAGGCTGGATGCATTCCTGGGTCCAAGATGGCACCGACCGTTGGTTTGCCGCGGCCGCCGACGGGTTTCACCTTTTTTTGGGCAGCACCAAACAAAATCTAAAAAAATGTGAAAATGGATCCTGGAGACCTTGCATGTGACCCACTGGCCTCATAAAATAATAGGCAAGGCATACCAGGTACTTCGGCACCCAAGACACCACCAGGATGTGTATCAAGTTTGATTTAACATGGCTTCCAACACAGATTCCCGCTCCCTCGCTGCCCAGAACATGGAACCACTCCATGGATTGAGCCCAAACTCGGCACCTAGCTCCCTCTCGGCATTACAAGAAACTTCTCCAACTAGAGATTTCGTGGTCATTTGGAGAAATCTCGACTTTCCATTTTATGAACCTGAAAAACCGGTGTTTTCCCAAAGGAGGTGGAAGATTAGAGAGCGCCCATGGGGCCGAGGAAATTTTCACGCATGATATACCATGGTGCATGGACATTCCCGGGAGGTGGGTATTTCTCTCGTGGTGCAAGCATATACTGTATTTTTTTAGTTAATGCACGGTAAAAGCGGTTTCTTACTGTATATACCCAATAAGCCACTCTCAATTTTCAGGGAAAATGGTTCGGGGTGCCCCATGGGGTACCTAGGCTGGATGCATGGGCGGGTCCAAGATTGCACTGAATGTCGCGTTGCAGCGGCCGTCGATGGGTTTCGCCGTTTTTTTGGGCAGCACCAAACAAATTCTAAAAAAATAAAAAATGTGAAAACAGCTTCTGGAGCCCTTGCATGTGACCCACTGCCATCATAAAATCATTGGCAAGGCATATCAGGTCCTTTGGCACCCAAGGCACCACAAGGATGTGTATCGAGTCTGAGTTAACATGGCTTCCAACCCTAGATTCCCCCCTTGTTTCCAAGAACATGGAACCACTACTTGGATTGAGCCCAAACCCGACACCTAGCTCCCTCTCGGCATCACAAGCAACTTCTCCAACTAGAGATTTCGTGATCATTTCAAGAAATCTTGACTTTACATTTTTTGAACCTGAAAAACAGGTGTTTTCCCAAAGGAGGTGCTAGATTAGGGCGCGCCATGGGCCCAAGGAAATTTACAAGCATGCTACACCATGCTGCATGGCCATTTCAGGGAGGTGGGTATTTATCTCGTGGTGCAAGCATATACTATATTTTTTTAGTTATGTCACGGTAAATGCGGTTTCTACCTATATGTACCCTATAAGACACTCTCAATTTTAGGGAAAAATGATTTGGGGTGCCCCATGGGGTACTTAGGCTGGATGCAAGCCTCGGTCCAAGATTGCACCGACTATTGCTTTGCCGCGGCCGCCGGCGGGTTTCGCCTTTTTTTGGTGTAAAAAATGTGAAAACGGCTCCTGGAGCCCTTGCATGTGACCGAGTGCCCTCATAAAATCATAGGCAATGCATATCAGGTCCTTTGTCACCCCAGACACCACCAGGATGTCTATCGAGTGTGAGTTAGCATGGCTTCCAACCCTAGATCCCCCCCTCGCTGCCCAGAACATGGAACCACTCCATGGATTGAGCCCAAACCCGACACCTAGCTCCCTCTCGGCATCGCGAGTGACTTCTCCAAATAGATATTTCGTGGTCATTTGGAGAAATGTCGACTTTCATTTTCTGAACCTGAAAAACCGGTGTTTCCCAAAGGAGGTGCAAGATTAGGGCGCGCTCATGGGCCGAGGCAATTTCCACGCATGCTACACCATGGTGCATGGCCATTCCCGAGAGGTGGGTATTTACTTCATGGTGCAAGCATATACTGTATTTTTTTTTGAGTTACGACCCGATAATTGCAGTTTCTAACTGGATGTACCCTATAAGACACTCTCAATTTTCTGGCAAAATTAGTATGGGGTGCCCCATGGGGTACCTAGGCTGGATGCATTCCTGGGTCCAAGATGGCACCGACCGTTGGTTTGCCGCGGCCGCCGACGGGTTTCACCTTTTTTTGGGCAGCACCAAACAAAATCTAAAAAAATGTGAAAATGGATCCTGGAGACCTTGCATGTGACCCACTGGCCTCATAAAATAATAGGCAAGGCATACCAGGTACTTTAGCACCCAAGACACCACCAGGATGTGTATCAAGTTTGAGTTAACATGGCTTCCAACACAGATTCCCGCTCCCTCGCTTCCCAGAACATGGAACCACTCCATGGATTGAGCCCAAACCCGGCACCTAGCTCCCTCTCGGCATTTCAAGAAACTTCTCCAACTAGAGATTTCGTGGTCATTTGGAGAAATCTCGACTTTCCATTTTATGAACCTGAAAAACCGGTGTTTTCCCAAAGGAG
This sequence comes from Avena sativa, assembly GCA_916181665.1. Lineage (NCBI taxonomy): Eukaryota > Viridiplantae > Streptophyta > Magnoliopsida > Poales > Poaceae > Avena > Avena sativa. The sequence goes on from OV702282.1 coordinate 104,427,363, forward strand.
GTGGAAGATTAGAGAGCACCCATGGGGCCGAGGAAATTTACACGCATGATATACCATGGTGCATGGACATTCCCGGGAGGTGGGTATTTCTCTCGTGGTGCAAGCATATACTGTATTTTTTTAGTTAATGCACGGTAAAAGCGGTTTCTTACTGTATATACCCTATAAGCCACTCTCAATTTTCAGGTAAAATGGTTCGGGGTGCCCCATGGGGTACCTAGGCTGGATGCATGGGCGGGTCCAAGATTGCACTGGCTGTCGCGTTGCAGCGGCCGCCGATGGGTTTCGCCGTTTTTTTGGGCAGCACCAAACAAATTCTAAAAAAATAAAAAATGTGAAAACAGCTTCTAGAGCCCTTGCATGTGACCCACTGCCATCATAATATCATTGGCAAGGCATATCAGGTCCTTTGGCACCCAAGGCACCACAAGGATGTGTATCGAGTCTGAGTTAACATGGCTTCCAACCCTAGATTCCCCCCTTGTTTCCAAGAACATGGAACCACTACTTGGATTGAGCCCAAACCCGACACCTAGCTCCCTCTCGGCATCACAAGTAACTTCTCCAACTAGAGATTTCGTGATCATTTCAAGAAATCTTGACTTTACATTTTTTGAACCTGAAAAACAGGTGTTTTCCCAAAGGAGGTGCTAGATTAGGGCGCACCCATGGGCCCAAGGAAATTTACAAGCATGCTACACCATGCTGCATGGCCATTTTAGGGAGGTGGGTATTTATCTCGTGGTGCAAGCATATACTATATTTTTTTAGTTATGGCCCGGTAAATGCGGTTTCTACCTATATGTACCCTATAAGACACTCTCAATTTTAGGGAAAAATGATTTGGGGTGCCCCATGGGGTACTTAGGCTGGATGCAAGCCTCGGTCCAAGATTGCACCGACTATTGCTTTGCCGCGGCCGCCGACGGGTTTCGCCTTTTTTTGGGAAGCACTAAACAATAAATAAAAAATAAAAAGATGTGAGAACGGCTCCTGGAGCCCTTGCATGTGACCCACTGCCCTCATAAAATCATTGGCAATGTATATCAGGTCCTTTGTCACCCAAGGCACCACCAGGATGTCTATCGAGTGTGAGTTAGCATGGCTTCCAACCCTAGATCCCCCCTCGCTGCCCAGAACATGGAACCACTCCATGGATTGAGCCCAAACCCGGCACATAGCTCCCTCTTGGCATCGCAAGGGACTTCTCCAAATAGATATTTCGTGGTCATTTGGAGAAATCTTGACTTTCATTTTATGAACCTAAAAAACCAGTGTTTTCCCAAAAGAGGTGCAAGATTAGGGCGCGCCCATGGGCCCGAGGCAATTTACACGCATGCATGGCCATTCTTGGGAGGTGGGTATTTATCTCTTGGTGCAAGCATATACTATATTTTTTTTGAGTTACGGCCCGGTAAATGCGGTTTCTAACTATATGTATCATATAAGACACTCTCAATTTTCAGGGAAAAATAGTTTGGGGTGCCCCATGGGGTACCTAGGCTGGATGCATGCCTGGGTCCAATATTGCACCGACCGTTGCTTTGCCGCGGCCGCCGGCGGGTTTCGCCTTTTTTTGGGCAGCACCAAACAAATCTAAAAAAATGTGGAAATGGCTTCTGAAGCCCTTGCATGTGACCCACTGGCCTCATAAAATCATAGGCAAGGCATACCAGGTCCTTTAGCACCCAAGGAACCAACAGGATCTATATCGAGAGTGAGTTAACATGGCTTCCAACCCTAGATTCCCGCTCCCTCGCTACCCAGAACATGGAACCACTCCATGGATTGAGCCCAAACTCGCCACCTAGCTCCCTCTCGGCATTGCAAATGAATTCTCCAGCTAGAGATTTCATGGTCATTTGGAGAAATCTTTACTTTCCATTTTCTGAACCCGAAAAAACGGTGTTTTCCCAAAGGAGGTGCAAGATTAGGGCGCGCCCATGGGCCCGAGGAAATTTACACACGTGCTACACCATGGTGCATGGCCATACCCGAGAGGTTTGTTTTTATATCATGGTGCAAGCATATATTTTTTTTAGTTACGGTCTAGCGAATGCGGTTTCTAACTATATGTACCCTATAAGACACTCTCAGTTTTCAGGGAAAAATGATTTGGGGTGCCCCATGGGGTACCTAGGCTGGATGCATGCCTGGGTCCATGATTGCACCGACCATCATGTCGCCACGGCCGCCGATGGGTTTTGCCTTTTTTTAGGCAGCACCAAACAAAATCTAAAAAAATAAAAACAAATGTGAAAACTGCTCCTGGAGCCCTTGCATGTGACCCACTGCCCTCATAAAATCATAGGCAAGGCATACCAGGTCCTTTGGCACCCAAGGTACCACCAGGATATCTATCGAGTGTGAGTTAGCATGGCTTCCAACCCTAGATCCACCCTCGCTACCCAGAACATGGAACCACTCCATGGATTGAGCCCAAACCTGGCACCTAGCTCCCTCTTGGCATCGCAAGGGACTTCTCCAAATATATATTTCGTGGTCATTTGGAGAAATCTTGACTTCCATTTTCTGAACCTAAAAGACCAGTGTTTTCCCAAAGGAGGTGCAAGATTAGGGCGCGCCCATGGGCCCGAGGCAATTTACACGCATGCATGGCCATTCCCGGGAGGTGGGTATTTATCACTTGGTGCAAGCATATACTATATTTTTTTTGAGTTACGGCCCGGTAAATGCGGTTTCTAACTATATGTATCATATAAGACACTCTCAATTTTTAGGGAAAAATAGTTTGGGGTGCCCCATGCGGTACCTAGGCTGGATGCATGCCTGGGTCCAATATAGCACCGACCGTTGCTTTGTCGCGGCCGCCGGCGGGTTTTGCCTTTTCTTGGGCAGCACCAAACAAATCTAAAAAAAATGTGAAAATGGATTCTGAAGCCCTTGCATGTGACCCACTGGCCTTATAAAATCATTGGCAAGGAATACCAGGTCCTTTGGCACCCAAGGAACCAACAGGATGTGTATCGAGTGTGAGTTAACATGGCTTCCAACCCTAGATTCCCGCTCCCTCGCTGCCCAGAACATGGAACCACTCCATGGATTGAGCCCAAACTCGGCACCTAGCTCCCTATCGGCATTGCAAATGAATTCTCCAATTAGACATTTCATGGTCATTTGGAGAAATCTCGACTTTCCATTTTCTGAACCCAAAAAAACGGTGTTTTCCCAAAGGAGGTGCAAGATTAGGGCGTGCCCATGGGCCCGAGGAAATTTACACACGTGCTACACCATGGTGCATGGCTATACCCGAGAGGTTGGTATTTATATCGTGGTGCAAGCATATTTTTTTTGAGCTACGGTCTGGCAAATGCGGTTTCTAACTATATGTACCCTATAAGACACTCTCAATTTTCAGGGAAAATGATTTGGGGTGCCCCATGGGGTACCTAGGCTGGATGCATGCCTGGGTCCATGATTGCACCGACCATCATGTCGCCACGGCCGTCGATGGGTTTCGCCTTTTTTAGGGAGCACCAAACAAAATCTAAAAAAATAAAAACAAATGTGAAAACGGCTCCTGGAGCCCTTGCATGTGACCCAGTGCCCTCATAAAATCATAGGCAAGGCATACCAGGTCCTTTGGCACCCAAGGCACCACCAGGATATCTATCGAGTGTGAGTTAGCATAGCTTCCAACCCTAGATCCCCCCTCGCTGCCCAGAACATGGAACCACTCCATGGATTCAGCCCAAAACCGGCACCTAGCTCCCTCTTGGCATCACAAGGAACTTCTCCAAATAGATATTTCATGGTCATTTGGAGAAATCTTGACTTTCATTTTCTGAACCTAAAAAACCGGTCTTTTCCCAAAGGAGGTGCAAGATTAGGGCGCGCCCATGGGCCCGAGGCAATTTACACGCATGCATGGCCATTCCTAGGAGGTGGGTATTTATCTCTTGGTGCAAGAATATACTATATTTTTTTGAGTTACGGCCCGGTAAATGCGGTTTCTAACTATATGTATCATACAAGACACTCTCCATTTTCAGGGAAAAATAGTTTGGGGTGCCCCATGGGGTACCTAGGCTGGATGCATGCCTGGGTCCAATATTGCATCGACCATTGCTTTTCCGCGGTCGCCGGCGGGTTTTGCCTTTTTTTGGGCAGCACCAAACAAATCTAATTTTTTTTGAAAATGGCTTCTGAAGCCCTTGCATGTGACCCACTGGCCTCATAAAATCATAGGCAAGGCATACCAGGTCCTTTGGCACCCAAGGAACCAACATGATGTGTATCGAGTGTGAGTTAACATGGCGTCCAACCCTAGATTCCCGCTCCCTCTCTGCCCAGAACATGGAACCACTCCATGGATTGAGCCCAAACTCGTCACCTAGCTCCCTCTCGACATTGCAAATGAATTCTCCAACTAGAGATTTCATGGTAATTTGGAGAAATCTCGACTTTCCATTTTCTGAACCCGAAAAAACGGTGTTTTGCCAAAGGAGGTGCAAGATTAGGGCACGCCCATGGGACCGAGGAAATTTACACACGTGCTACACCATGGTGCATGGCCATACCCGAGAGGTTGGTATTTATATCGTGGTGCAAGCATATATTTTATTTTTTTGAGTTACGTTCCAGCAAATGCAGTTTCTAACTATATGTACCCTATAATACACTCTCAATTTTCAGGGAAAAATGATTTGGGGTGCCCCATGGGGTACCTAGGCTGGATGCATGCCTGTGCTTTGCCGCGTTCGCCGGCGGGTTTCGCCTTTTTTTGGGCAGCACCAAACAAATCTAATTTTTTTTTGAAACTGGCTTCTGAAGCCCTTGCATGTGACCCACTGGCCTCATAAAATCATAGGCAAGGCATACCAGGTCCTTTGGCACCCAAGGAACCAACAGGATGTGTATCGAGTGTGAGTTAACATGGCGTCCAACCCTAGATTCCCGCTCCCTCTCTGCCCAGAACAGGGAACCACTCCATCGATTGAGCCCAAACTCGGAACCTAGCTCCCTCTCGACATTGCAAATGAATTCTCCAACTAGAGATTTCATGGTAATTTGGAGAAATCTCGACTTTCCATTTTCTGAACCCGAAAAAACGGTGTTTTCCCAAAGGAGGTGCAAGATTAGGGCACGCCCATGGGACCGAGGAAATTTACACACGTGCTACACCATGGTGCATGGCCATACCCGAGAGGTTGGTATTTATATCATGGTGCAAGCATATATTTTATTTTTTTGATTTACGTTCCGGCAAATGCGGTTTCTAACTATATGTACCCTATAAGACACTCTCAATTTTCAGGGAAAAATGATTTGGGGTGCCCCATGGGGTACCTAGGCTGGATGCATGCCTGGGTCCATGATTGCACCGACCATCATGTCGCCACGGCCGCCGATGGGTTTCTACTTTTTTTAGGTAGCACCAAACAAAATCTAAAAAAATAAAAACAAATGTGAAAACGGCTCCTGGAGCCCTTTAATGTGACCCACTGCCCTCATAAAATCATAGGCAAGGCATACCAGGTCCTTTGGCACCCAAGGCACCACCAGGATATCTACCGAGTGTGAGTTAACATGGCTTCCAACCCTAGATCCCCCCTCGCTGCCCAGAATATAGAACCACTCCGTGGATTGAGCCCAAACACGGCACCTAGATCCCTCTCGGCATCACAAGCGACTTCTCCAACTAGATATTTCGTGGTCATTTGGAGAAATCTCGAATTTCTATTTTCTGAACCCGAAAAACCGGTGTTTTCCCAAAGGAAGTGCAAGATTAGGGCGTGCCCATGGGCATGTGGCAATTTCCACACATGTTACACCATGGTGCATGGCCATTCCTGGGAGGTGGGTATTTATATCGTGGTGCGAGCATATACTATATTCGGTTTCTAACTTTATTTACCCTATAAGACACTCTCATTTTTCAGGGAAAAATGGATTGGGGTGCCCCATGGGGTACCTAGGCTAGATCCATGCCTGGGTCCAAGATTGAACCGATCGTCGCGTTGCCGCGGCCACCGGCGGGTTTCGTCATTTTTTTTGGGTAGCACCAAACGAAATCTAAAAAATTAAGACAATGTGAAAATGGCTCTTGGAGCTCTTTCATGTGACCCAATTCCCTCGTAAAATCATAGGCAAGGCATACCAGGTCCTTTGGAACCCAAGGCACCACCAGGATGTGTATTGAGTGTGAGTTAACATGGCTTCCAACCTAGATTCCCCACTTGCTACCAAGAAGATGGAACCACTCCATGGATTGAGCCCAAACTCGACAACTAGTCCCTCTCGGCATCGCATTGTGAATTCTCCAACTTGATATTTCCTGGTCATTTGGAGAAATCTTGACTTTCCATTTTGTGAACCAGAAAAACCGATGTTTTCCCAAAGGAGGTGCAAGATTAGGTCGCACCCATGGGCCCGAGGCAATTTACACGCATGCTACACCATGGTGCATGTCCATTCCCAAGAGGTGGGTATTTATCTCGTGGTGCTACCATATACTGTATTTTTTGAGTTATGGCCCGGTAAATGCAGTTTCTAACTGTATGTACCCTATAACACACTCTCAATTTTCTGGGAAAAATGGTTTGGGGTGCCCCATGGGTTACCTATGATGTATGCATGCCTAGGTCCAATATTGCACTCGCCGTCGTGTTGCCGTGGCCACTTGCGGGTTTCGCCATTTTTTGGGCAGAAGCAAACAAAATCTAGAAAAAATTAAAAAAAATGTGAAAACGGCTCCTGGAGCCCTTGCATGTGACCCCCTGACCTCATAAAATCGTAGGAAAGGCATAACAAGTCCTTTGGCACCAAAGGCACCACCAGGATGGCTATCGAGTCTGAGTTAACATGTCTTCCAACCCTATATCCCCCCCCTCTCGCTGCCCAGAACATGAAACCACTCCATGGATTGAGCCCAAACTCGGCACCTAGCCCCCTCTCGGCATCGCAAGTGACTTGTACAACTATAGATGTCATGTTCATTTGGAGAAATCTCGACTTTCCATTTTCCGAAACCGAAAAGCCGGTGTTTTCACAAAGGAGGTGCAAAATTACGGTGCGCCCATGGGCCCGAGGCAATTTGCACGCATGCTACACCATGGTGCATGGCCATTCCCGGGAGGTGGGTATTTATCTTGTGTTGCAAGCATATACTGTATTTTTTTTTGAGTTACGGCCCGGTAAATGCGGTTTGTAACTGTATGTACCCTATAAGACACTCTCAATTTTCAGGGAAAAATGGATTAGAGTGCCCCATGGGGTACCTAGGCTGGATGCATGTCTGGGTCCAAGATTGCAGCGACCGTCACGTTGCCGCGGCCACCGGCGGGTTTTGCCGTTTTTTTGGGTAGCACCAAACAAAATCTAATAAAAAAATGTGAAAACTTCTCATGGATCCCTTGCTTGTGACCCATTTCCCTCATAAAATTATAGGCAATACATACCAAGTCCTTTGGCTCCAAAGGCACCACCAGGATGTCTATCGAGTGTGAGTTAACATGGCTTCCAACACTAGATTCCCTCCCTCGTTGCCCAGAACATGGAACTACTTCATGGATTGAGCCCAAACCCGGCACCTAGCTCCCTCTCGGCATTGCAGGTGACATATCCATATAGAGATTTCGTGATCATTTAGAAAAATCCCGACTTTCCATTTTAAGACCAGAAAACCAGTATTTTCCCAAAGGAGGTGCGAGATTAGGGCGCGCACATGGGCCCGAGGCAATTTCCACGTATGCTACACCATGGTGCTTGGATATTCCCGGGAGGTGGGTATTTATCTCGTGATTCAAGAATATACAGTATTTTTTTGAGTTACGACCCGGTAAATGTGGTTTCTAACTGTATGTACCCTATAAGACACTCTCAATTTTCAGGGAAAAATGGTTTGGGGTGCCCCATGGGGTACCTAGGATGGATGCATGCCTAGGTCCAAGATTTCACCGACCGTCTCCTTGCCGCGGTCGTCGGCGGGTTTCGCCCATTTTTTCCGCAGCACGAAACAAAATCTAACAAAAATAAAAAAATGTTAAAACGGCTCCTGGAGCCCTTTCTTGTGACCCACTTCCCTAATAAAATCATAGGAAACGCATACCAGGTCCTTTGGCACCCAAGGCACCATCAGGATATCTATCGAGTGTGAGTTAACATGGCTTCCAACCCTGGATTCCCCCCATCGCTGCCCAGAACATGAAACCACTCCATGGATTGAGCCCAAACCCGGCACCTAGCTCCCTCTCGCCATCGCAAGAGAATTCCATATAGAGATTTCATGGTCATTTGGAGAAATCTCGACTTTCCATTTTCTAAACCCGAAAACCGGTGTTTCTCAAAGGAGGTGCAAGATTAGGGCGCGCCCATGGGCCCGAGGAAATTTCCACGCATGCTACACCATGGTGCATTGACATTCCCGGGAGGTGGGTATTTATCTCGTGGTGCAAGCATATACTGTATTTTTTTGAGTTACGGCCCGATAAATGCGGTTTCTAACTGTATGTACCCTATAAGACACTCTTAATTTTCAGGGAAAAATGGTTTGGGGTTCCCCATGGGGTACCTTGGTTGGATGCATGCCTGGGTCCAAGATTGCACTGACAATCGCATTGCCGCGGTCGTCGGTGGGTTACGCCTTTTTTGGGCAGCACCAAACAAAATCTAAAAAAATAAAAAAATGTGAAAAACACTCCTGGAGCGCTTGCATTTGATCCACTGCCCTCATAAATTCATAGGCAAGGCATACCAGGTCATTTGGCACCTAAGGCACCACCAGGATGTCTATCGAGTCTGAGTTAACATGGCTTCCAACCCTAGATTCCCCCCTCGCTGCCTAGAACATGGAACCACTCCATGGATTGAGCCCAAACCCGACACCTAACTTCCTCTCGACATCGCAAGAGGCTTCTCCAACTAGAGATTTTGTGGTCATTTGGAGAAATCTCGACTTACTATTTTCTGAACCCGAAAAACTCGTGTTTTCCCAAAGAAGGTGCAAGATTAGGGCGCGTCCATGGGCCCGAGGAAATTTCCACGCATGCTACACCATGATGCATGGCCATTCCTGGAAAGTAGGTATTTATCTCGTGGTGCAAGCATATACTATATTTTTTTGAGTTACGGCCAGGTAAATACTGTTTCTAACTATATGTACACTATAAGACACTCTCAATTTTCACGGAAAAATGGTTTGGGGTGCCCCATGGGTACCTAGGTTGGCTGCATGCCTGGGTCCAAGATTGCACTGACCGTTGCATTGCTACAGCCGCCGGCGGGTTTCGCCTTTTTTTGGGTAGAACCAAGCAAATCTAAAAATAAATAAATAAATGTGAAAACGGCTCCTGGAGCCCTTGCATCTGACCCACTGCCCTCATAAAATCATAGGCAAGGCATACCAGGTCCTTTGGCATCCAAGGCACCACCAGGATGTCTATCGAGTGTGAGTTAACATTGCTTACAACCCTACATTCCCCCTCCCGTTGCCCAGATAAAAGGGAACAACTCCATGCATTGAGCCGAAACCCCCCACCTAGCTCCCTCTCGGCATCGAAGCGACTTCAACAACTACATATTTCGTGATCATTTGGAGAAATCTTGACTTTCCATTTTTTGAACCCACAACACCGGTGTTTTCCAAAATGAGGTGCAAGATTAGGGCGCGCCCATGGGCCTGAGGTAATTTCCATGCATGTTATACCATGGTGCATGGCCATTCACGGGAGGTGGGTATTTATGTCGTGGTGCAAACATGTACTGTATTTTTTGTGTTACGGCCCGGTAAATGCGGTTTCTAACTATATGTACATTATAAGACACTCTCAATTTTCAGGAAAAAATTGTTTGCGGTGCCCCATGGCGTACCTAGGCTGGATGGATCCCTGGGTCCAAGATTGCACCGACTGTCGCGTTGCCACGGCGGCCGACGGGATTCGCCGTTTTTTTGGCAGTACCAAACAAAATAAATAAAAAATAAAAAAACAGGAAAACGGCTCCTGGAGCCCTTGCATGTGACCCACTGCCCTCATAAAATCATAGGCAGGGCATACCAGGTCCTTTGGCATCCAAGGCACCACCAGGACGGCTATCGAGTGTGAGTTAACATGGCTTCCATCCCTAGATTCCCCCCCCCCCTTGCTGCCCAGAGCATGAAACCACTCCATGGATTAAGCCCAAACCCGGCACCTAGTGCCCTCTCGGCATCGCAAGTGACTTCTCCAACTATAGATTTCATGGTCATTTGTAGAAATCTCGACTTTCCATTTTCTTAACCCAAAAAACCGGTGTTTTCCCAAAGGAGGTGCAAGATTAGGGCGCTCCCATGGGCCCGAGGCAATTTCCACGCATGCTACACCATGGTGCGTGGACATTCCCGGGAGGTGGGTATTTATCTCGTGGTGCAAGCATATACTGTATTTTTTTTGAGTTACGGACTAGTTTCGAATGCTATCCATTTGGAACCCTGACCTGGTACATTGCCCGATCCGTTTGCTATCCACGACCTGTATTTTTAATATCTTAGCACTCTTATGCTGAGAAGGGAAATCAAGATTCAACAGTTAGTCGAACTAGTTTCGAATAAATAAGATACACTCTTAGGAAGCTTAGGTATGGCCCCGCCTAAGCATAAGTCATCGCCCCGGCGGCCGCTGCCACCTCCGAAGCTTGGATATTTTCCCCCTCTGAAACAGGCCATGCAGCTGTACTACAAGTCTGGTCTTCCATTGCCATCCGAGATGGTTGATTTTGCATAATGTGCTACATCTACAGCGGCGGCGGTGGCAACGGTGAAGGTCGCGACAACATCGAGAAGGACAACCGAGCGTCATGGAGAATGCGCGAGGCGGAATTTTTGTGTGCTATGCGCACAAGAAAAACAAGGTACGTTCCAAAGCGTTCCTACGAGCAAGTCGCCGAGGAAAAAAAACCCCGAACAGGGTGGCGCCAAGGTCAACAAACTATCGCCTCCATGCCTCGGCGCGGGCGACCTTTCCGTGAGGCAATATGGGCGCACACCGTCGGCGGCAAAGACGATCCATCCTACGCACCGTTAGTGGCCACACCACGACAGCGTGCATCCATCTACACTCAGCTTGTTGGAGTGTTCGACAGCTGGAGCCGACGACAGGCAACAGCTCAGCTCCGGAATTCAGGTTCAGCTTCACAGGGACCTACGATCCCTACCACGAGAAGCCGGAGTTCACCTTCAAAGAAATCCTTGTGGTGGCATGGCTGTTCGTACTGAACCGGTACTGGTTCAAGCGCATCAACTAGTGCATGAACATTGCAGATCTCTTGAAGTTTGGTGGGAAGGGAAAAATCAGTTGCAGTTTAACGATACCTGAACTTATGTCCTCTCTAGGCAATTCGCTAGCCAACATTTATGATGGAGATCTGCAGTTTCTTCAGTGTAGAATAGTTAATATCAGACTAACTCTATAGAATAGCCCCCTTTTGCACAGATATCCCATACTGTAGTATGGAATTAGTTTGGAAGTAACCAAATACTATCAAGATGTATCTATTTATTCAATTACTACCTGCGGTTGAATTCAGTTTACTGTCATACTTATCCGAGGAAGACAAGATTCAGAGAGCATTTTATGAACTGATCTTGGGTGGTTTATATATGCAAGTTCCATATAGAATCACGCACCAGCTCGAACAAATCTATGTAAAAATTGTTCGAGGCATACAAAGGCGCATCATTTCGTGCCTTTCAGATCGCGCACCAGCAGCATTTTCCCGGCAATGGTGATATTGATCATTTCTTGCCCACACTCTTTTCAGGAGGCTAACCTTGGTTATTCACACAAATTCATTAGCCACACATACTACAAATTCATTGGCCACACAAACTACAAATCATTAGCCACACATACTACAAATCCAGTAGCCACACAAACAACAAATCATTATCCACACATATTACGAATTCAGTTGCCACACATTACAAATTCAGCAGCCACACGCACTACGTAAGTTCAAACTATTAAATAAGGCGTACTACGTGCTCGACTCTCAAGTCAGCAATCTTTCAGATTCACTAAAACTCTGTCTTCACTCGAGGGAAATCAGAACCACCAGCCTGTGCATGCCCGGTCCCCCCACCGGAACCGTGCGCTCCGTCATAGAACGGTGGTGGTCCTGTGCCATCGATCCTTCCAGGCCAACACTACAAGCGACAAGGACGCTTTTTGCCCGCCTCGTCGCGGTCCTGAATGCCATGTACCGGATCCAGAACCTCCTTTAGGTGGGTGATCACCGGGTGCTTCTAGCAAAGCTATCTCCACCTCGTACATCTTAGGAATGGTGTCTGGATCTTTCAGACACGCCTTTACCTTGATGATCCATCTGTTTCTCAGTGGCACAATCTCCACCAACTCGCCACCAAGGCTACTAACGACCTACTTGAGGGCCGCCAGTTCCCAAGCATGCAAAGGGAGCCTATCAAAGCCGAGTTTAGAGAAGAAATGAAGCTGCCCCAAGCGATTGTCCCACCCACAGGCGCGATGCCAACGCATGAAGCTCATTTTCTCCACACAGCACTTGATAGAAAGGGAAGAATGCAGAACGCCCTGGCTATCATAGCTGTGGGCGAACCGGACGAAGAAATTGAATAGCGGTGTGCATACCTCAATATTGACCACTTTTCATCTGATCCCAAAACGAGACCTGAAAGCCGATAGCAAGTGTGCCGGTAACACGGAGGGATGCGTTACCAGCAAGGTGGCCATGAGAGAGTTGTCTTCAAACTCCTCTTCCAGAGCTACCATTCCTGGGGTGCGCGACAGCACGCAATCGTCCGAGGCCGGTCGCCGGTCCGGATTGCTCGGCCGGACATGCTCCACCATGCGAGAAGGTTTAGGCAGCGGCGAGAGGCTAGGCTGAGGATGCGAAGCTCCAACATGCCAACTAGGAAAAACGACGCGAGGGCGACAACTGTGAGCTTCGATTAAGGGCGTGGGAGGTTGACCGGCCATGGCGGGGACGCAAGGAGAGTAACGTCGAGCTCCGATCTGGAGACCAGTAGCCCGAGCTAAGCAAGGTAATGGAGAGGGGAATAATAGGGAGAAGATCCTCTCAAAAAAATGGGGGAGAAGAGCAGAGCAGAGAAGAAGATCTAGTCCTTGTAGAGGTAAATCAGTCCACGACCACAAAGGATAACGGGAAATACTGACAGGGCGGGGAAAGAAGAGTTGACCTAACGGCGGGATTTGATTTCAATCGTTTTTTGACTGGTTGAAACGATCGTTTGGCTGTTAGATTTGTATTTACCCCCTATTTGGCCCCTCTCGACAATTGGCGAGGTTAGTACAGCCCTTCCGCGATATTACACACAACTCAGACACCACGATGCCTTGGTGTCTGAACTTTTGGGCCGCATATTAAATTCTCGATGGACTGAGCGGCAGCAAACCATGCGCTAAACAACCTATAGAGACTCAATATATCTGGAGGCTATCAGAGAGGATAAGAAAGACCTACTCGAACAACCCTAATACTACCACCGATCATATCCATCCTGGTATTTCCCCCTCGAGACCAAACAAGGAAGTCATGCTGAGGAAACTCACATAGTTGGCAGTTTTATTCATTCTTTTCATTGTTGTAATCCAACTTACTATTCATATCAGATACAATTCAAATTATAACAATAAACTTTAGTTATAGTTGTTTATGTCGAGATACTTTGCTCCAAGTCGTCCATAACCGCAGACACGGCTTTTCGAAAAAAATTAACCCTGTAGAGTTGCACGAAAGTTTCCACATGCACTTCGACCCTTGTTGCCAGATCAATTAACATACGCCCATCGGTATGTCAGCGGGGTAGGACCCTAAGGTTGCATGAACTTGTCACATGAGCATAGGTCATAGAAAATATATTCACATGACAGAGTGTTGCACCTAAGCAACAATAACAAAATCTCATCGAGCAAGATGTAATAAACATCTCATACATGGCATAAGTATAGTAGGTAACGTATAAAGCCTAAACTAGCTCGTGGCCCCCAGAATAGTACTTCTCCAACTAGAGATTTTAGGGTTACATGAAGAAATCGAGAGTTTCCATTTACCAACACCGAAAAACCGATGATTTTGCAAAGGAGGTGCAAGAATTAAGCGTGCCCTAGGTCCCGAGGCAATTTCCACGCATGCTACATCATGGTTGATGGCCATTCCCGAGAGGTTGGTATTTATCTCGTGGTGCAAGAATATACTCTATTTTTCATGAGTTGCACTCCGGTAATGGCGGTTTGTAACTATAGGTATCCTAGAAAACACCCTCAATTTTCGGGAAAAATGTTTTGGGGTGCCCCATGGGGTACCTAGGCTATGTACATGCCTATGATAAAGATTGCACTAGCCCTTGCGTGCCGGCGCAGCCGACGGGTTTGCCGATTTTGATTTCTGAACCTCGGAAAAAGGTAATTCAACCAAAATCAAAAAATGGAACCAGCTAGAGTTGCCCTTGTATGTCACCCACTACCATCATAAAATTATAAAAAAAACAAACCAGGACTTTTGGCACACGGTGCACTCTCTGATGGCTATCGAGTAGGAGTTAACATGGCTTTCAACCCTAAACCTCCTCCTCATTGCCCAGAACATGGATTCACTACGTGGATTGAGCCCAAACCCGACACCTAGTGCCCCCTCGACATTCTAAGAAACTTCTCTAGCTAGATATTTCAGGGTTACATGAAGAAATCCAAAGTTTCCATTTACCGACTCCGAAGAATCGGTGATTTTGTAAAGGAAGTGCCAGAATTGAGCATGCCCTAGGCCCCGAGGCAATTTATATGCATGCTACATAATGGTGGATGGCCATTCTCGGGATTTTTTTTGCAATAAGTAATGATTATTTGTAATCTGGTCAAACACAGGATAACCCCATTGACATGGCTTGAATTTCTAGGGTACAATTTGACCTAACCCTAATGACCAATAGCAGTCGTTGGATCATAACCCTACTAGCCATGGAGGCCGTTAGATCGTGTCTTCTAGAATACCCCGCCCTCTTCCCCCTCCCCGGTGTGCTAGTTCTGCGTCCCGATGGTTACAGATCATTCGATCGGGCCGCATGGATGTTAGGATGTTTCTTTGTACGGCCGATCCATGAGTAGGCTGTTATGCGATATGATTAGCCACGCCTACTATTCAAATATATTACTATTTGCACTTCCCTCTGCCCTATAACATTAGAGATCGTGACTCAGCACATCTCTTCCATAGCCATACCCCATCCTCCACTTCACTCACCGTGCCGAATGACGCCACCATCTTATGCGCGTTGTTCCCGAACGACAGCAACTGACTTGAACCTTAAGGCAGGAGATCATTTGACTAGCATTTGAATTTATGTTACAAATTCCTGTTGTCGGCTAAGATAACTGCATATCTTTTCTCTGATTTCTCGATGAACTTCAGACATGGGAGCCGCTGAGAAAGGAGCATCGCCACCCCTTAAATCTGGAGGAGATCATCACACACAACATCCTGGCGACGTACCCGATCATGTGATCCCAACCTATATGCTTTCACCGTTAGTCATACTACACACTCCCAACGCATGAGCTCGCGTGCTAGAAGGGCGTGTGCGGCTGCATGGAGCCCGGCTGCAACTACACCGTCCTGCAATGGATCACCTGATATAAGTAATTAGGCTCTCTTATGGCTACACCATTCTTCTCAAAGAGCAGGTGATGTTCCTTAGTCGACATGTTGTCGGCTCTTTTTGCAGGCAGGGGACGACTATGTTTTTGTCGTGACCATCAATGCTGGCGTTCCAGGAACCATCGTTGGGCCCACCATCACCACTAGTGTTCTAGGAACCGTTGTTGGTCCCACCATCACCGGTGGCATTCCAGGAACCTCTGCTAGGCCCACCATATTGTATGCGGTATGCTTTAGGTCGTTCTCGTGCATCTGGCCCCTATACACGGTGAGGATGTGGTCGCACGCCCAGCCGGCATCGTCCAATGCAGTGCATGTGACAGCCGTGGCACCGAGCAGTGCGACACCGGGCGAGGTGGAGTTTACGGACCTGAGGTTGGTCCTTTGTGTGTCATCTAAGTACCTTCTCGGTGCTCGACCGACCAAGAAGATCAATGTCTGCATTCGCATCGAGAAGACCGACAGGGAGTTGTAGAACTTATGATGTGCTTAACTGTAAGTTGTCATCAATTCTACCCCGGTGTGGACATCTATTTTCACGCACATGTATGGTAGTTGTAGTTTTGTAATATTCCTTAATAATCGCGCGTGCTCCCACCTGCCAGTGTCACGCTTTTTGTGTGCCCCATCCAGAAGACATTAGATCTGTTCGTTATATAATAGTCGTTGGATTTGTTGGTAGGGTTGGCATTTTTTAATTATCTTCCTTCCCCTCGAAGACACTTTATTCACTCTACTCCACTATACTACCTTAGGCTGTAGCAGGCGGCATGCTACCTGCGACCTCTCCAGCTGCCACCCCACTTCTCCACCTCCATTTCATCATGGCTTCGCGGGGAGATGGAGAGGAAACGCATGAAGATAACCGCGACAGTGAAAGCAATGTGAGTTGTCTCATACCTTAAATTTTATTAGGATTTATGCATTTTGAGCTAGATCTACTCTGATTACTCATGTACGTCTGGTGTGTCAGGCCGTTGAGACATTGTATGACTATGATTATCATGGTTTAGCGGATGGAGAGAGTCCTCCCTGTTGTAAAAAATGAGCTTGTGACTGCTAAATTTGTAACATTCAAGGGACGCAATGTAGGCATGAGGTTTTTAGGGTGTCAAGGGAAGGGTGAAGCGTGCCCAACCAAAAGTTGCAGCGCTGTCAAATGGGTAGATCCGAAGTGGCCACTGTCTATGCAGAAATTGCTAGATAAACTATGGGAGAAGAATATTGAGTTGAAATAAGCATTAGTCAACTTAGTTCTTGAGAGTTCTAAGATGAAGTTAATGGGCCTTGATGACACACCAAAGCTTTGCCGTAATATCAGTAAGTTGCAAGAAAAAAGGTTAGGAAAATAGTGAAGGAGAGGTATATGGCGCTGGCTCTAAAGGCTAAAGCAGAGCAAGACCTGAGTGCATCAAGATTGAACTACACAAGAAGAAAGTCCATGATGTCACAACTACCAATATGGAGAGGTTTCTGAGGATTAAGGTAGAGAAAGAACTAACCAAGTGCAAGGAGGATGCCAAAAAATGGCGCTGACAATTAAAACCTTTGAGTGGAAGAATGAAGGGCATCAGGCTAAGGTCAGGAAGATAATGGATATGTGTGAAAACTTGGTTTGTTTAGATTGAGCTCCGTACTATTAATTGTAATAGTATTTGTCGACCAAGTGGTCTGAAGTCTGAACTAGTAGGACCCAACCTGAAGCATGTGTGTGGATTCTGAGTTGTGTCTACAAATGCCTGGAACAAAATGTAATATTATTTGTTGACCAAGTGGTCTGAAGTCTGAACTAGTAGGTCTGCTCGGAACAAATTGGACGTCTTTTCGTCTATCTTATGCCTTCCTTTCTTCATTTTGTCTGATGGTTGTAATCTGACTTTTCTGGTTTGTTTAAACGAAATCTACATGGATTCTACCGCATGCAAAGGGAACATACACAATTTCTATTGTGGAAGCACGCCCACCTATTATTCTTCTGAACATATCTATCCATAATTTCCATTCTATCTTTCCAAACCCATTACAATAATTATACTGACACTAAACAGAACCGAAATTGCAACCAACTTAAACAACATCTAGACCCATATCACGCCACTGTCGTCAGATTCCACCTCGATTGGTGACCCTGCCTTGCCCATCCCATCGACATCCACTCCTTCCCGTGGCTTGCCATTCTCCAAGGAGGCTTCGATGGTGTTCTGCATTGCTTCGTCGCCATCCTCCTCCAGGTTGGAATCAATAATGATGAAGGGGACGAGGGTGGCAATGATCGATCCCCATCGATACTGCAGCAGTCTTTATGTAGATAGGAGGGGTCGAGCTCGGAGAGGTAGCATAGCCATTCGGCTCAATAAAACATGGCCACTTTATACTTCAATGGTAGGATATCGGGGTGGATCCGCCAAGGCGAGCCCGACCGTGAGTGCTGGAGTGGATGGATCTGTCGCCGCGAGCCATGAAAAGACTCCCAACGATATGTATGCGGGCATGAGGCCAAAAATATTTGTCCAATGCGCGTGATAGGGCCTTTGAACAACGAAGGCACGAAAAGTGTTTAGGGTTTAGGGTTTATGGTTTAGGTTTTAGGGTTTAGGTTTTAGGGTTTAGGGTAATGACGCTGCAGGAAATTTCAGCAACTGCGACATCATAGTAGTAACCTCATATGCTATGCGCAATTGGTAACCCCGATCCGGGATGTGTGGTATAATGTTGTTTTTGTTTTCTTTGATTGTTCGCAGCAAGGGAGGGGACCAAGATGTGACAAGTTTGTGTGGATCAAAAATCCCCTTACAAGTTTTCACAAAGATCTTGTTTAGGATCTTCATGATGCTATGTGGGACAAAAAAGAGGACATTCGTGCGTTTGAGTGAGGGATCCGGGAGGTTCGACAGATGAAGGGGAGGTAGGAGCAGGGAGGAGGCGTGCAGGCTAAGTTGCGGAAGAAAGATGGTGAGATAGACAAGCTCGAGAGAGGCCAAAAGTGGAAACAATTTCCTCATTATCTAGGCATTATCTGTTGCCTTTGTTGTTTATGTTTCCATGGCATTTTCTAGCAGCTAAAATAAATTGCTGCTTCATGGATTGTAGAAGCTTATAACTTGTTTTTCATCTTAGAAACTTTTAATAAGTGTAATGCTAAAAGCATGGATTTAATCTGACTGGCGAACCAGTAAGAGCTTATGTAAATTATTTCTATGCCACTACCATCCATTGAATTGGAGAAGCAATCCCCCTTGGCTCCAGTGTTGCGATTGTATAGATAGTAGTGGCACATTCAAATTTCATCTTCCACAAGTGACTTCAACCGTAACCAAACCTCAAGTCGCGGTACATGTCACTATGAGAGAATGATCAGGTAGTCAATGAATAGAGAAGTACAAGAATGGGAAATAACTTAGATTTTGTTAGACACCACTAAATTCTTGTTTCACCCGATAATTCCCACGAACATAGCTCCAGAATTTAACCGAATTACAAAGACATGTTCGATTTCAACACATTATTAGTCTTATTCTTAGCCAGCCTTCTTACCCTTCCTAGGTGCCAACTTCTTTGCCTCGGTGTCCTATGGCTTCTTCATTGTTCACCTTCCACCTATTCTTGGGTGCCAGCTTTCTTACCTTCACGTACTCTGCATCTCCAGGTCGAGGGAAGTCAGGCCAATCAGCACCAGAATTGTGTTCAGCATCATCACTCCACTCGTTTTGATTTCTTCCCGTAGAAAAATCACTGAGTCCATAGTCATGTTTCTCACCTTGCGCTTCCTGTGAAAAAATAGGACATGGTTAAGTACCTAATATCTACAGACTACTACCAAAAATCTTTGTATAGGTACCATCTCATACCTAGGTTTGGGAGCATTAAGAGGACACCCCGCTGCTCTATTGCCTATAAGACGACAGGTCTTACATCGGTTTTTGCCCTTCTTAGTACCACTAAAATCCAAACCCGACCTCTCTAGAAAATTCTTAAACCTCTTCACCTTTGGTCTTCCTCTACCCCTTTTTGTTACTGGCTGGCACAGCTCAAAAATCAGTTGTCTTTGAGGCCACTGACATGGGTCTCTATAGGGCTTGACGGAACCAGCGTACACAGCTCTGAACTTTTCTAGAGAGAAGTAGTCAGACAAATATTGATCGAAATGTGATAGTGTTCTTTTCTTCACCAAGAAGACCAATATGGTTGCATGGTTTCCCGGTATGCTACCACTCTAAGCAGGTGCATTCCTGCCGCTCGATGTTCACAACATCCCTATGGCTATTTTTGGACATATCCACCACCTCATAGCTGCTGTTGTTTGACGGGAGAACCCTAAGATGACCAAGTCCTCGACTTCTCTTATGAATTTCTATACAAGAGGAGATATCATATGGCCTCTAAGTCTTCGACCGATATTTATCAGCTTCATGATCATACCTCGTATGCCGTCCATCAACATATGAACATGATGGACTTTTATGTCCTTCACCCAGTTAATCAGGAATCCAACTAGGTTGTTGTTTATGTAATCAAATTTGATGTTAGCGTTGAACTGAATCCTCTTCCATAGCTGCAAATGATGTGCGGACAAGTACCGCGGAAGATCTGGGGCTTCCGTAAAAATCTTTCTTATGAAATATTCGTAGCGCCTAGCTCTGTGAGCTCTAGCAGCAGTAAACATGTAACCAAATGTGGTGCATGGGTAGTGCCTTTACAGGTTGAGCATTAGGTATGCATGGAATTCTCTACCCTTAGCTTGCAAGAACACCTCCTTCACTACATTCGTTAGCCCTTTGCATGCATTTGTGGATATAGCCAATGGATCCATTTTCCCTATTGATCTCCTGAGATGCCTCATAAACCAGACCCGGTTTTCCTCCGTCCCTGTATCGAATAGCCCGAATGTCACTGGTAACATCCAGTTGTAACCATCATGTGTTGTCGCAGATGCCAGGTAGCCTTTCCATTTGCCAGTTAGGACAGTACTGTCTACACTCAAATATGGCCTACAACTATTCTTGAATCCTTGGATGTAAGGTTTAAGTCCCATGACAAATCTATTGAAATAAATTTTACCACCTTCTTATTTTGTGTCGATCTCCACAACACTCCCTGGACACCTAGCTTGTAACTTAGCCTTGAAGTTGTACATCATCCTAAAGCTATTAGTACAATGCCCGTGCATGTTTTTTAGAGCTTTCTCTTTACCTTTTCAAACCTTGTAATACGGTAGGACAACCTTATTGCTTGATTTCTTCTTTCTTCCAGAAATATTTTCTGATAGGCTAGTCGATGTTCTCCAACTCATTATAGTTGATTACTCTTGGAATGGTTTAGGTGTTTAACATGCGCTGTTTTTTCTCTAAATAGACAGAAGATAGGTACATCCAAAAATCATTTGTTGTTTAGCAATTTTAGCAAGTTAGCTGATTTTATTTAGAATTCAGATTCATAGCTCTATATTGTATTCACTCAAATCAAATTTTATTTCTAGACTCCCCGTTAACCCCATATAATTTAATTTGCAGGCAATCAGATTGAGTATAGTGAATTTCTCTAGAGAAAGCCATATAGACTTCTCAGCTCGTAGCAACTGCATCTATATGACATTGACATTTTGGATGATGGTATGACATACTGTGATGCGGTGGAAGATATTTTGTTGGACACACCATCAAGTGAAGGGTAGATAAATTTACGTTGTTGACCATGTATCACATGCAGATCGATGATGGTGTTTCTATCATGAGGACGTCAGAGAGGGCGTCGGACAGGGAAGCGACGGCAACGACGCTGTCCAGAATGCCGTGAGGACGCCGTCTTGCAGGCACCGGATGCATGGCGAGGTCGGCATCCTGTAATACTATAGGGAAGCAGCGGTAACAATGCCGTCCAGGAAAGCCGCATGGGCCCCGTCTTCCAGGCACCGGACCGTGGTGAGGGCGCCATCCTGGAATTCAGCTTGGCGTTGTACAGGTCCTGGTGATGGCGTCTGCAAGGATCTCGGTGATGCCGAGTGGTTATGGCAAAAGTGTTACGTGTGATCAGTTTTCTCCCTTGGCGATTTGTTTCCTCGTTTAACATTGTATTTTTTGTTTCCTTTTTTTCTTTACTTGAACCAACGATGAGGTTGGAAGTGGGGCATTGTCAACATTCGGATTTTTAATCCCAGATGCCTGTTATGCCATACATCGAATCCTAAGACTACCATTTTTGCGAGACATAACAGATTGGTACCATATTTCATCATCCATTAAAACCATAATAAAGGTCTTACAAATAAAGGATCTCAGGATCCAGTCTTAATACAATCAATGCAGCAGAATAATAATAAGGGTAGCGTGGTCGAAGCTCCATCTTCAGGGTCATAGGCAATGCTGATGATGGGAGATGATCCTAGTTGTCATAGACTTCCTACTGTCCATCATCCTGGTAGTCCTCCTCATAGTCTAGCCATAGGAATAGCCAGGGACAAAGCCATGAGTCCTCTTTAAGTACTCGCAAACTATCACTAACAAGTAAAGTAGTTCGAGTAGGAATCCTAAGCTCTAGTTTTATTTGCAAAAAGCCAGGTTTATCTCTAACTGAGTTTAGAAGTAAAAAAACTAACTTAATGTTTTACAACATCGAAGTAAGAACTTAGTTTTCATGTTCACAACCCTGTTGTGGTCAAGTCAAAGTCATAGTTCATTTCACAAGTCATTTTGAAAACATGTGACGACGGAAAAGTATGGCCACTCCAACTGCCCATAACTGTGGACGCGGCTATTCGAATAGTTTGACACTCTACATAGGTGGTACACTTTCACCACAACATCCGATACATCAGTCAGGAACAATCCTGAATCACCATATTCAGTATGCGGATAATCAATCCTAACCTTTCAATTACACACCCTAGTATAGGAACCTCCCCTATGAGTTTGGCCTCCCAATCATGACCATCTATCATCTTGAGAACTTCACAGGTGGACAATCATCACGAGGTAGCCTCAGCTCAAACCTCTTCCACAAGGGAACCAATACTAAGATTGGAATGGTAAAATTGGAATGGTATCGCATCCGAACTCAACCATCGGTTTTATAAAGGGTTAAGGCTAATTCCCCAACATTTTCATCATCCAATCATCTGGTGTTCATAACACATGTCAAAACATTTCATTAGAATGACTCATTCATTCTAATGTTTTCATAATCATTTTCACCAAGTATTCCCATCTAATGTGATCAACTTTTATCCTTAGCACTAGCCAGTAAAGTTGAGGGTAATCACTAATGAGGGGTGCTAATCAAGTGTGACTTATCCAAATCTAGATCTCATGCCTTAGTATGCCATGTACTTCTAACTAGCTTAGGCCAAGTTTTATGCTCTTTATGCTACCTATAATATCTTTCCAAAACTCACACAAAACTAACTAGAAGTAAATAAAGAACTTTGATAAGGAAATAAAAGAATAAAGCTTGCAAGTAAAACTGGGATTTGGTATAATCAAAGTTGCATAACCAAAGCATGCCTAATGCATCTTGCATAAGTTAACTTGTATTGTGGGGATTTCAAGTATTAGCTTGCATAGGATGGCTTGCCTGGATTGGTGCAGTGGTTGAAGTTCTCTTCTTCTTCTTCTTCTTCTTCTTCTTCGTAGTACTCCTTCTCCTCGTAGCCTTGGTCGGGACTAGCATCTATAAATAAATACGAGGTACACAATAACCAAACAACACTACCTCTGTTTAGCATACAAAGGTTCACACTAGATGATCTAGCATCATCACAATCATCACCTAAAATAAATACCTAGTCTTGTTTATTTTATTTTTGAAAAGTAATTTCTACTCATTGAAAACTACTTAAGATTTAATATTCTCCAATTAAAATATGGGATCGTGGTTACACATGTCATCACCACATATTTTAATACTTGGGAATGTGATTTAAAGTGGTGTGACAATTTAATAAGGTTTAACATTATTATTTTAAAATAATTAAAGTGACTAGAAATGTCCAAGATTACTGCATAAAACCTAAATATTTTTAAATATTCAGAAAGATCTTGTCAAATGTGATTTTTGAGAGTTGGAGTCAATTCAAAAGCATTTAGGGTTGATTTTTGAAAAATGTTTGAATGTGCAAAAGTCTCTGTCTTGTTATTTTTACTATAGGTGATATATAATATCAAATGGTTTGAATCCAACCGGTTTGGATTATTTCAGTTTCTTTCTAACAAAATTGGTTTCATGCAGTTTGGTTCAGTAAATATCCTTGAATTGATTTTTGAATCTACTAGCAGGTCTAGGTTTTGAATAAACTGAAAATTATATATTTGAATTACTGGGCTAAGCATGGGAACGTTATTGGGCTGGCCCAACTGCACAGCGCGCGCGCAGCGGGCTCCTATCAGAGCGGTCCCACGCGTCAGCGGCTCATTCTAAGCGAAGCGGTAAGTTTCAATCTGGGCCATGCGATTAGACTAGGATCCTACGGCTAGGGTGTGTCGTCTCCGTCGAACAACTCTGACTGGACCAAACCCTAACAGGGACGGTGGGGGTACGTGGCGTCTTACCAGGGCTGCAGCTAGGGTCGGCAATGGGGGTGAACGACATGTCGACGACAACAGTTTGAATGGTTGTTGCGGTGGCTCCTGGGGTGGATCCAATCAACGGCTCCGCTCCTCCTCTAAAGCAGCGGACTCCGGTGAAATTCCGGTGATGCAGAGCTCGCCTTGGTCCGAGGAAAGTTCGGGGTGGTTCTGAGAGAGAGGGGAGTGAGATGCTGTGAAGAATGAAGCTGGGGGTGGCCTCTATTTATACACCAGCGAGAGGGGCAGTGCGGGATGGTCAGAGCTCGTCGGTGACGACGGTGCAGTGAGCTAACGACATGGTGAAGGGCATAGGCCAGTGCGGTGTCTCCTGGCGATCATCATGGGCTTAATGGCGCGGCACGGGGCGATGGAGAATAGTCGGAACGGGTCGACGCTCTACGAGGAACTGACGGTGGTTTCGATGACGTACAGGTGCTACTGGTCACAGGGCGGCGAACGGGCATGTCTAGGGGGTAGCTGGTGTCGCGGTGAGTGCAAGCACGCACGGTGAGGGTGAGGCGCGGCGTGTACGTGCGTGTCGGCTACGACGCTCTGGCGCGCTCTCGGCATGGCATAGAGGAAATGGGGGCGGCTGTTCTCAGTGGTCTAGGGCCCGGCTGTGCTCGAGGGTTGGATAGGGGGTGGTGGTGAATGGTGGCCTGCCTCCTGGACATCATGGACGGGCACGGCGCTGCCTCCTACGTGCTGGCCATGGTCGGCCGACAATGGTGGCTTCGGGTGGCATGGCACTAGTGCAAGGGGTAGGGGCCTAGCTTGTTCAAGAATAGTGATAGTTAGGTAGTGATTACTATGCTCACCATCTGTTTGATGAAATGGCCGCATGAACTTTACATTTGAAATTTTGGATGAATTTTGGTGAGTGCTCTGGTCACATTCTTGGCATTATATGGTTGCTTGGGTTTGTCAAGGTGAACTAGTTTGAGTGGTTTTTGAGAAATGGTGATCTTAGTACCTATTAAGGATTCAATTTTGAATTGTCATTTGAATAGATTTGAAAATTGTTTATGTCGGTTTGTAAAGTGGGCTTGGGTTCAATTTTACTTGGTCTAGCGAGGGGTAAAAAGAATTGGATTTGTTTCTGTTAGAAAACTTGGGCTAGGAACACTCAAAGTGGTTTAGTGGTTAACTTTGGTCAAAATGACCATTTGGTTATATTTTTTATATTTGATTTTCTCTTCATTTGATTCTGCTTGGAAATGATTTTGATGATTTTGTTTTCATCTTTAAACTAATCCTTAGCATTCGTAGCAATCAAGCATGGCAATCTCAATCATTCATGCATTCATCACACACACATGCATACATATTAATTTTAATAACAAAAGT
This sequence comes from Avena sativa, assembly GCA_916181665.1. Classification (NCBI taxonomy): domain Eukaryota; kingdom Viridiplantae; phylum Streptophyta; class Magnoliopsida; order Poales; family Poaceae; genus Avena; species Avena sativa. Next base: position 104,452,913 of record OV702282.1, read on the forward strand.
TTTTTTAACCCTAAACTTGTGTGATTAGAACTTGGTAATCTTGATTAATATTTGTGGGATGTTACAAACCTTCCCTCCTTAAACAAAATCTCGTCCTGCGATTTAAGAGAAAGAAAACTAGGAACTAAAGAGATCTAGAAACTCAGTCCTAATGTAATCTTCTCGCTCCCAAGTAGCTTCTTCTTCAGTGTGGTTGCTCCACTGGATCTGGAGAAACATGATACTCCGGGTTCTGGTAGTTCCAAAATACGAATGTGTACATCGGGATGTGTTAGGTCCTCATTGATCTCTATGGTTCTGTGATCAATATTCTTGAAAACCTTGGTCTTCTACGGGACTTCTAGGCATCTGCGAAGTAACGAGATATGAAACACATAATGCATGTCTTACATCTCCTCCGGCAGTTCCAGTCCAATATATCTGGGGGCTATCTTTACTTTGAGTTGGAAAAATTGCATTCCTTTCAAGGGTGATACTTTCAGATACACAAAATCTCTGATATTGAAGGCTAGGTCTCGACGTCTCTTGTTAGCATAACTCTTCTGTCTGGATTGGGCGGTCCTAAGGTGCTCAAGGATCTTGTGAACTTTCTCTTCGGATTCTATTAGGATGTCGGGTCCGAAAATCTGACTCTCTCCTACTTCCGACCAATTCAACGGGGTACGACACTTCCTTCCATATATAAATTCAAATGGGGCCATTTGCAAACTGGCTTGGTAACTATTGTTGTACAAAAATTCTGTGAAAGGCAGACATTCATCCCATTTAGATCCATATTCCAACACACAAGCTGTCAACATGTCTTCGAGTATCTGGTTTACTCGCTCCGTTTGTCCGTCAGTATGAGGGTGATAAGATGTGCTGAAATCCAGTCTGGTTCCTAATCCTTCTTGGACTTTCTTCCAAAATCTCGTGGTAAACTCGGTTCCTCGATCCGACACAATGTTCTTGGGGACTCCATGTAAACTTACTATCCTAGCAATGTACAACTCTGCTAGCTTTGAACTCTCATAAGTGGTCGTGACCGGTAAGAAATGTGCTACTTTGGACAGTCTATCCACTATGATCCAAATAGAATCATTTACCCTACTAGATGTAGGCAAACCGGTGATAAAATCCATTCATACAGAATCCCATTTCCATTCCGGAGTCTGCAATGGTTGCAAAAGTCCTGCAGGTCTCTAATGTCCTACTTTAACTCTCTGATAGATATCACATTTGGCTATGTAGCTTCTGATTTCTCTCTTCATCTTATGCCACTAAAATTTCTCCTTCAAATCCTAATACATCTTCGTTCCTATAGGGTGGATATAATAAAGAGTATCATGGGATTCTTGCAAAATAGCTTGCTTCAACTATAATTCCGCTGGCACACAGATATGTCCTTTGTACCACAAAACTCATTCTTCATCTTCGGTGAATCTGGGTACCTTCTCTGTGTCGATACGACGTTTGATTCCGTCGATACTAGCATTTCCTTTCTGCGCCTCCTTGATCTTATTGATCAAAGTGGGTTGAATTTATATTCTAGCCAAAAAATACTTCACTAACTAGTTCCATTCTGAAATTCTCCATCTCCTCATACAAACATGGTTGTGTTTCTTTTATCATGGTGTTCAATCGACACGGCAATCTGCTAAGCGCATCTGCTACCACATCGGCTTTGCCGGGGTGATAGTGAATGTCAAGATCATAGTTCTTGATTAACTCTACCCATATCCTTTGCCTCATAGTTATCTCCTTATGGGTGAATATATACTTCAGACTCTTGTGATCCAAATTAATCTCAAAGTGACTACCCATGAGGTAATTTCGCCATGTCTTCAAGGCTAAAACTATGGCTGCTGGTTCAAGGTCATGGGTAGGGTAATTCTGCTCATTTTGCTTCTGTTGTCAGGACAAATAGGATATGACTTTGCCTTCGTTCACTAACACACATCCGAGACCAATCTTGGATTCGTCACAATACACATCAAAAGGCTTCGTGATATCGGCATAATCAAGATTGGGGCTGAGATCAATCTCTTCTTGAGCTCTTGAAAACTTGCTTCACATTTGTTCGCCCATGCAAATTTCTTATCTTTCTTCAACAATTGGGTCATGGGTCTTGCGATCCTCCAGAATCCTTCTATGAACTTGCAGTAATATCCCGCTAATCCGAGAAATGAACGAACTTGGGTTTGAGTCGTTGGGGCTTGCCATTCTTCAACATCCTTAATCTTGGCAGGGTCGACAACAATTCCTCCTGCCGACACGATATGTCCAAGGAATCCTACTTCCTTTAACCAGAAATCACATTTGCTAAACTTGGCATACAACTGATGCTCTCTAAGGGTTTCAAGGATGGTCCTTAGGTGTATCTCATGTTCTTCTTATGATTTGGAATAGATCAAAATGTCATCGATGAAAACAACGACAAACTTATCCAGGAAGTTCATAAAAATATTATTCATGAGATTCATGAATTAAGAGAGGGCATTGGTTAATCCAAAAGACATGACCGTGTACTCATACAGTCCATATATGGTGGTAAAGTCGGTCTTTGGAATATCCTCTGCGTGAATCTTGAGTTGATGATAACCAGTTCTAAGATCAATCTTAGAAAACACTTTGGAACCGGTTAACTGGTCAAACAGATCTTCTATCTTCGGCAATGGGTACTTGTTCTTAATGGTGACATCATTCAGCTTCCGATAATCCGTGCACAAATGGTTACCTCCATCTTTATTATCCACAAACAAAACAGGTGATCTCCATGGAGACGCACTTGGTTGAATCAGGCCTATCTCCAGCATAGCATCCAGTTGCTTCTTTAGCTCCGCTAGTTCATATGAGTTCATACTATAAGGTGTCTGAGCTATGGGTCCAGTTCTAGGGATTAGTTCAATGATAAATTCGATATCCCGATCTGGGGCATACCGGGCAATACATCTGGGAATACGTCGGGGTATTCACAGACTACTCTGACTTGGTCAATGGTTGGTTGGGCTAGACTCTTGATGCACTTGAATTGACGGAGCAAGGTTTCAGATACATTCTCTACTGATACTCCAGCGGTACTAGTCATGGTTATGGCTTTCATGGCATAGTCAATTAATCCTTTATGTTTCGACATCCAATCCATTCCTAGTACTACTTCCAAACCTTTGGTTCCAAGTACTATTAGATTAGCATAAAAATCTATTCCATTGATTCTGATAGCTACTGCCTTGCAAATTTGTCTAGCTTTTGTGGTTGAACCAGGTATTTGAAATATCATAACATGCTTAAATTTTTTTGGTTGAATCTTACTAGTGCATGCAAATTCTTCTGTAACAAACGAGGCGATGCTCCAGAATCAAACAACACTCTTGCAAGTACTGAGTTAACAGAAAACATACCCATCACGATATCTGGTGCTTCCTGGGCTTCTTCAGCATTCATGTGAAACAGACGGCCGTTGTGGTTGAGTGAGTTCCCTAGGGCGAATCTCCTTCCAGGATGAACACGGCGTTGCTGCTGAGCTAGGACATTCACATTGATGGCTGCTGGAAGCTTCTTGGGGCACTCATTGTAGTAGTGACCCTTGACTCTGCATTCAAAACAAGTAATTTGAGACTTGTCTTTTCCTACAAAAGGCACATCATTGCTTCCAGTCCTTGGGGTAGTATTGTTGTTGTTGGTGTTGCTGAACTTGGGCGGTGCACGGTTGAAATTGTTGGAGTTGCCGGGGTTGTTGTTGTGGTTTCCTCCGGGCCTTGGGTTTCCTCCTCCACGGTCGGGTCATCGGGGGTCTATTGTTTCTTGGGGCATATCCTGCAGACGGGTTGGGGCGATACTTTGGGGTATGGTGGGTTCCTGGTTGATGCATCATTCAACGCTTGTGATTCTGATTGGCATGGTTGATCTTGCCTTCCATATGGATTGCAGAATCCACTAAGGCTTCAATGTCAGCGAAAGGAATGTTGACTAATACGGTCTGCATCTCATCATGCAGACCATTCAAGAATCTCTCCTTCTTCTTGGCTTCAGTGTCAATCTTGTCTGGTGCATACCTAGCTAATGAATGAAATTTGTCATGGTACTCAACTACTGTCATCATCCCTTGCTTCAATTTTCTGAATTCATCTCTCATCTTCTTGATTAAACCCGGTGGCACATGGGTTCCTCCATTCATGGTGCGAATGCTATTCCACCAAGCTCTTGCATCACCTGCTAGATAATGGGTGGCAAACAGTACTTTCTCATTGGCCTCCACTCTTGCGACTTCTAAGTTGTTCTCCATGTTTTGCAGCCAGTCATCAGCATCTAATGGCTCTTTAGACTTACTAAATATGGGTGGATTGGTGTTTTAAAAGTTCATGAGCTTGGATCCATGGTTGTCCTGGTTTCCATGGCCTTGATTATTATTGGACATTTGAGCTATCTGTTGAAGGGTGGATAAGTTGGCTTGACGTTCGGCTCTTTCAGCTTCACAGTCAGAAACCAACATTTGCAAGATTTGCAGCATTGGGTCCTGAGATGAGCTGCTTCCTCCGCGAGGCATCTGAATATTGAGATAGATCATGAGTCAAGAGGGAAATTTCCAAGGTTCATGGATTTGTTTTTGAAAATATTTTAAACTTTGAGTTTGACTCAGGTTTTGCCAACTAACAACTTGCTTTTCATTCATTCATTCATAGCACCCAATACAAACACACACGACACTAAGGTAACAGATGATTTTAAGAACCATTCTGTGAAGCTACGATACAGTGGGACCGGATAAAACTCACACCTACGATAGTGCTCAAGTTTTACTACTCATCAGAATCGGTGGCTTCTTCATCATCAATGAAGGCGGAATCATCATCATCAGTGTGGTAGTCCATGGCTTGGTCCTCTAGGTAGTCATCATCGTGTAACACCCTTAGAATTGGACCTATGCAAGTTTTAGCGAAACCCGCCAAACCCGCATAGAAACGATTCAAAGGTGCCCACCAGGCACTTTCGTGCGGGTGGAAAACGAAGTAATAACATTACACAACAGTCCTCGATGGGACCCACAGAACAGATATATATACAACACGACTCCATGAGTCAAGAATACAGATATAATATCCAAAGATCCAAATCACCTTGAAAATGATGGAGCGTCCGACTACGGACAAGATGCAAATGGGGCTAAGAGCCCTGAAGAATAACCAATGGCATCCATAACCCTGCCCAGGCCAAGCCGGAAGGGTAACCCTGCTAACGACGTCGATCTCAAAACCTGCTTAAACAAAAGGGGCGCCGACAAAGGGCAAAGGAAAAAGAGAGAGCGTCAGTACTGAGGCCAGTACACGGCGAGACTAGAATTCGGCGGTCCTCGCCTACATAGGTATGGTGGACTGAAGCGGCTGCGGCAGCATGCACTAAACAACCTATAGAGACTCGATACAACTGGCGGCAATCAGAGAGGGAGAAGAAAGACCTATTCGGAACCAACCTGATACTACCACCAAACAAACCCATCCTGGCGTTTCCCCCTCGAGACCAATCGAGGAAGTCAACCGAGGAACTCACACCGTTGGCATTTTTATTTATTCAGTTATCGTTGCAGCAATTACTAGTCAGGTATAGATAATCATTCTGATAAAATAAGCAGTGGGCCATTTTAGTTAACCATTCCGTTGTAGTTGCGACACTTACTAGTCAAATACAATTAGCATGAGATAACCCAAAACCCAGCAGTTGTTGGTACTTTTATTTAGCCATTCCGTTGTAGTGAAGCTGATTACTAGTCAAATCGGGTACAAGTCAATTTATAACAGTAAAGTTTAGTTATAGTTGTCTATGATCAAGCACTGTTCTCCAAGTCGTCCATAACCGCGGACACGGCTTCTCGAAAAGATTTAACCCTACAGGGGTGCACCAAAGTATCCACAGGCACTTCGACCCTTTTTGCCAGATCAGTTAACATACACCCATCGGTATGTCGGCGGGGCCTAAGTCACGACGTTCCCAGACCCAAAGCAAGTACATGGGGGCCACCCCACCAAGTCGACACCCGCAACGAAGTCGGCCGGTCTCCGAGACGGACTTAGGGTTTGGGTAGACGGCTGTGAACGACAGCAAATCCCCAAACGGGGACTGTCGACACCGCGAAAACGTGTCCCGATCCTAAACAGTACAGGTTCTATCTGTCGCACAATTTAAATAAAGCAGTAAAACATGGCATAAGTACAGGATCGTAAATAAAACCTCAAACTAGTTTGTGGCCCCCAGTACAATACTTTGAAATCAGGTAATAATCAATGGGGGGCCCATATCTCCCCACCTGTGGTTAGCGCGCTCGATCTCGGAATAGGTGTCAAGAACTCGGGGTCCTACGGGACACAAGTGGGCGGTCGGAAACCAAATATTATCTATCACCCACCGATGCCTCTGCTTACTTCAATTTTAGTTGTTAGGCAGTAATTAAAGTGAACAATAATTAAAGTCATGACCATCTCCAACATTGAACATGCGGCAATACTCCAACAACTGCGGTACTTGACGACACGCAACAGCATACGAGCAAGCGACTACGACGCGCAAGTCCAACTATCTACCAAACAATGGGTAATAGGATGTGTCCAAGGCAATTTAGGGCTGCAAGGGATATCACGGGTACGGGACTAAAGCATCACAACACAGATAGCAATAGATCAACAGGAGGAAATAAATACTATAAAGTAAGATAGGTAGAAAGGGGGAGATGCTCGCCTGAAAACATTGCCGAAGGTTCAACCGAAGATCGGGGCGAAGCTCACATCAACTCAACGGCCTTATCCGCGAACAAGCAAATCACTAGAAGAAACACCGGATGCAATATTTAATACTACGGCAAAAGATCGGCATGATGCATGTATGATGTATGGCATGGCAAAGATGCGATGCAAGTAGGTCAGTATTAAGCGGAACCGGGGTCCCGACAATTTATTAAATGGTTCAAGTTATTTGGAAACCCCCGCAATTTAAATGTTGTTTTAACGTAACAAAAGATAGCACCGGGTTCGCTACACAAATTTAAATGAGGCCAATATGAGACTAGATTTGCCCGCATATGGGCCCCATATTTAATTATGAGGTGAATCGGCATAAGGCCCCCAAACCACAGACAAGGATGCATGCAAGTATGACAATTAAATATGCAACAAGTTGTTATTACAATTATAAAATAGGGCTCGAGGAAAGGGGTCACACATTAGGGGTCTCGACGAACTTGGGGTTCCGGGGTTCGGGGTTCGACAGGGTCCAGGGTTCGACGGAAACGGTCTCGGCAGGAACGTTCTCGAACAACGGGGCAGATCTTGGGGTTCCGGGGTCTCGGCGTCCGGGGTGAAGTGCTTGTCGTATCCGCATCGGCGTTCGGGTCTCGATTCCACATCGGGCGAAGGTCTTGTCGCATGTGGGGTCGCCGGGATCGGTCTTCGGGGTCTGGCATCTTATCCATGCTGGAGATCTTGTCGGCAGTTATTTTTGGTGGTCCTTGTCCGATTTGTCGTTGCCACCGAGGAAGATCATGTCGGCCGTGACGGTGGTCTTGACGGTTCCGGGAGGGCGAACTTGTCGTTTCGAGGGGTTTCTCCGAGTCCGTGGGCGTCCGTGTGGTAGATCTTGGGGGTATCGCGGTTTCGATGTCGATGGCGTCCTTGAATGGAATCGGTCACCGATAGCCTTCGCTTGTCAACACATGTCGATCTTGTCCATCGGATGGCAAACTTGATTAGACATCAACGGTTGCATTATGGTCCCTCGGGGTTTCGAGTTGGTCTTGGCTTCCATTAGAGCACCAGCGGGCACACATACGCGGAACGGGTCTTGGCGTCGACAGTCACGCGCACCGGACAGCGTGGCGCCGACTACAGCGGGCGCTGCCGGGAGGAGGCGAGCAGTGCAGGGGCTCGGGGCGAGCTCGGACGACGACCTCGCGGCGCGAGGGACGGGGTGGAGGCGCGGGGCCGACTCGGGCTCCGGCGGCCGCGGCTGGAGGCGGGACGCGGGTGGCGCAGGAGGTCGCAGCGAGGGAGACGACTGGCGGCGGCGGACCGGTGGCCTGGGGCGGAGAAGCTTGAGGGGACGCCGCGGTGGCGGGGAAGCGGAGAATCCCGCTGGTGGCGGCGGCGCGCCGAAGGGGGAAAAAGGCGGGGCGAACGGAGCCGGCGCGCGGCGGCCGGAGGCGGAAAGAGGGAGGGCCGCGGCGCGCGGTCGGGGGCGACATGGCGGCGCGACGGACGCGGGTGGAGAGGGGTCCGGGGGCGAGGCGCGGCCCGCGAGCGGCGGGGCGGGCTCGCCGGAGAGGAAAGGGAAGGCGCGGAGGGAAGGCGACGGGGCGCTGCTCGGGGTGGGAGCCGGGGCGAGCGGAGGCGAGCGGGAGGAGGAGGGCGCTGGCGGCGGAGCGGCGAGAGAGGGGGCCGGCACCGGTGGAAGGGAAGGCCGCGCTGCGGTCGAGGCTCGAGGTGGGAGGCGGGGAGGTGCGGCGCCGGAGGAGGAGCGGTGGCCAGCGGGGTGCACCGCGTGGGGCTGCAGGCGGGTGGAGGAAGACGATGGGAGAGGAGGGCGAGCGCGTGAGGGAGTGAGCCGGGGTGGGGACGGGGCGCTGCGGGTGGTCGCGTGCGTGCGCGTGGGGTGCGTGAGTGGGGCCCAGGGGCGGGGCCAGGAGAGGCGCGTGGCGTGCGTGTGTGTAGCGCGTGTGTGGCCGCGGCTGAGTGGGGAGGGTGCTGCATGGTGGGGTGTGTGGCATTGAGAGAGAGAGGTGGAGAGAGAGGCTGGGGGTGAGGTGGCAGATGGGGATAGGCTAGGGGGAAGGGTGAGGTGAGGTGGCAGCGTGGGACTGGTCCGGGTGAGGTGGAGGGGAGGGCTGGGTAGGTTATCTGGTAGCTTTAGGATTTAGGTTGGACCGATTGTATTTTCTGGGGTGGTCGTTCGGTTCATTCGGCCCGTTCGACTGCCCCACTAAAATAATATAATTTTTATTTAACTTTTGCAATAAGCTTGTATAAATAGATTTTAGACAAACAAAAATATCCGGAAGCGTCCGGGGGTTTAATTTGAAATAGAAGGATGGTAAATTTTAGAAAACGATTGTCTTTCGCAAATAGTTTTTAGACAAATTAATATGCATGATGATGACGATGCTCAAATGCAATGTGGCATGATGACATGAGCATGCGGTCATGATGATGCAATGCACAAAACGACGCGATTTTCTAGTAGTGGTTTTGCGGGATGCCACACATCGTCACTGAGGTAGGAGTAGGGATCTACACGGATATCTTCCCCTCCATTCTCCCTCTCCTCAAGTGCATGTCCCTCTCATGGATGGTGTCCTCCAAGTCTAACACTTTGTGACTAAGGCGAGAAATGATACGATCCTTCTTGTCACGCAGACGGTGAAATGACTTGTGCCCCTTTGCAAGGATGGCGAGGGTCTGATCCTTCTTGACTGCAATGGCATAGTTGTGGTTGGCATAGCCACGGGTGTTGTCCAACTCCTTCTCCCTATCATACAGCATGAAGCTGAGATGATCCACCTAATGGTGCAGCTCCGGATGGTGTGGCATCTCCAATGGCTGCCCCATAGCATCACGCCTTGCGTAGTACTCAAAGCGAGTACACTTTATTTTGTTCATGCTTTGCCCACATAGACGGGCAAGAGCCTCCTGCATAGCCTTGGCGAGTTCGTCTAGCCAGTTGTTCTCCCACAAGCTGAATTGGATCCCCTCTGAGGTGGGTGAGGTGGGTGCCTCCATCTTGCCTCTGAAATTGGCAATAATCAGCCATTGTAGTTCTCCTCCTTTCTAATCATTGAGCTTTGCTCCGAAGAACTTGGGGTGTGGGTGCTCAAGAAGTTTCGAGAGTTGGTCTAAATCGCGCTCGAAGATGAGCTGTCCTCCATTGCCCAACTGGTAGAACTTGATATACTTGACTTCCATCTATATGAATATAGGATGAGTAAGTTAGAGGTGATCAAATGTGTCAAATTTTATGTAGGATTGCAAGAAATTTTGGAGGAACATAAATTTTCTTGAAAGAATCTTACTGATAATAATGAGAATAGTTTTTCATAAATACTCACTTCTTTTGTTTTGAAACTAAGTTTCTGATTCAAGCGTCCATTCTAACTAGGGTCTCCTATGGTTAGGATGGCTCTGATACCAACTTGTTAACACCCGGATTTTTAATCCCAGATGCCTGTTATGCCATACATCGCAATCCCAGGATTATCATTTTTGCGAGACATAACAGATTGGTACCATAGTTCATCATCCATTACAAAGCATAATAAAGGTCTTACAAATAAAGGATATCATGATCTAGTCTTAATACAATCAATACAACTGAATAATAATAAGGGCAGCGTGGTCAAAGCTCCATCTTCAGGGTCACAAGCAATGCTGACGATGGGAGATGATCCTAGTTGTCATAGACTTCCTACTGTCCATCATCCTGGTAGTCCTCCTCATAGTCTGGCCATAGGAATAGCCAGGTACAAAGCCATGAGTACTCTTTAAGTACTCGCAAACTATCACTAACAAGTAAAGTAGTACGAGTAGGAATCCTAAGCTCTAGGTTTATTTGAAAAAGCCAGGTTTATCTCTAACTGAGTTTAGAAGTAAAGAAAACAAACTTAATGTTTTACAACACCTAAGTGGGAACTTAGTTTTTATGTTCACAACCCTGTTGTGGTCAAGTTAAAGTCATAGTTCATTTCACAAGTCATTTTGAAAACATATGACGACGGAACAGTATGGCCACTCCAACTGCCCATGACTGTGGACGCGGCTATTCGAATAGTTTGACACTCTACAGAGGTGGTACACTTTCACCACAACATTCGATACATCAGTCAGGAACAATCCTGAATCACCATATTCAGTATGCGGATAATCAATCCTAACCTTTCAATTACCCACCCTAGTATAGGAACCTCCCCTATGAGTTTGGCCTCCCAACCATGACCATCTGTCATCTTGGGAACTGCACATGTGGACAATCATCACGAGGTAGCCTCATCTCAAACCTCTTCCGCAAGGGAACCCATACTAAGTATATAAACTTCTAGTTAAGCCCTACCCAATTTCGGGTATTGTGCTTGTACGGTAAAATTGGAATGGCATCGCATCCAAACCCAACCATCATTTTTATAAAGGTCTAAGGCTCATGCCTCAACATTTTCATTATCAAATCATCTAGTGTTCATAACACATGTCAAAACGTTCATTAGAATGATTCAATATTCTAAGGTTTTCATAATCATTTTCACCAAGTATTCTCATCTAATGTGATCAACTTTTATGCTTACCACTAGCCACTAAAGTTAAGGGTAATCACTAATGGGGGGTGCTAATCAAGTGTGACTTATTCAAATCTAGATCTCATGCCTTAGTATGACATCTAGTTCTAACTAACTTAGGCCAAGTTTTATGCTCTTTATGCTACCTATAATATCTTTCCAAAACTCACACAACACTAACTATAATTAAATATAGAAATTTGATAAGGAAATAAAAGAATAAAGTTTGCAAGTAAAACTAGGATTTGGTATAATCAAAGTTGCATAACCAAAGCATGCCTAATGCATCTTGCATATGTTAACTTGTATTGTGGGGCTTGCAAGTATTATCTTGCATAGGATGGCTTGCCTTGATTGGTGTAGTGGTTGAAGTTCCCTTCTTTTCTTCGTATTACTCCTTCTCGTCGCAGCCTTGGTCGGTACTAGTGTCTATAAATAAATACGAGGTACACAATCACCAAACAATAATACCTCTCTTTAGCACACAAAGTTTCACATTAGATGATCTAGCATCATCACAATCATCACCTAAAATAAAGACCTAGTCTTATTTATTTTATTTTGGAAAAGTAATTTCTACTCATTGAAATCTACTTAATATTTAATATTCTCCAATTAAAATATGGGATCATCGTTTAACATGTCACCACCACATATTTTAATACTTGGGAATGTGATTTAAAGTGGTGTCACAATTTAATAAGGTTTAACATTATTATTTTAAAATAATTAAAGTGACTAGAAATGCCTATGTAGCATTCTTTTAATACTTGTCCAAGATTACTTCATTTAACCTATATATTTTTATATATTCAGAAAGATCTTGTCAAATGTGATTTTCGAGAGTTGGAATCAACTCAAAAGCATTTATGGTTGATTTTGGAAAAAAATTGAATGTGAAAAAGTCTCTGTCTTGTTGTTTTTACTATAGGTGATCGATAATTTCAAATGGTTTGAATCCAACGGGCTTGGATTAATAATTTCAATACCTGTCTAACAAAATTGGTTTAATGCAATTTGGTTCAGTAAATATCCTTGAATTGATTTTTCAATCTACTGACAGAACTAGGTTTTGAATAAAATGGAAAATCTATATTTGAATTACTGGGCTGAGCGCGGGAACGTTACTGGGCTGCCCAACGGCAGAGCACGCGCATCGGGATGCTAACAGAGAGGTATCACACATTAGCGACTCAGTCTAAGCAAAGCGGTAAGTTTCAATCTGGGTCGTTTGACTAGACTAGGATCGTATGGCTAGGGTGCATCGTCTCCGTCGAACAACTCCGACGGGACCGAACCCTAACAACGACGGTGAGGGTATGCTGCGGCTTACCAGGGCTCTAGCTAGGGTCGGCGATGGGGGCGGACGACGTTTTAGATGAAGGCGGTTCGAATGGTGGTCGCGGCGTCTCCTGGGGTGGCTGCAATCAACGGCTCCGCTCCTCCTTTGCAGCGGCGGACTCCGGTGAAATTCCGGCGATGCGAAGCTCGCCTTGCTCTGGGGAAAGGTCGGGGTGGTTCTGAGGGAGAGGGGAGTAAGATGGTGTGAAGAATGAGGCTGGGGGTGGCCTCTATTTATACACCGGCGAGAGGGGCAACGCGGGATGGTCAGAGATCGTCGGTGGCGATGGTGAAGTGAGCTAACGGCATGTCGAAGGGCGTAGGCCGGTGCGGTGTCTCCTGGCGATCATCACGGGCTTAATGGCGCGGCACGGGCCGGCCGAGAACGGTCGGAACGGGTCGACGCTCCGCGAGGCACCAACGGTGTTTTCAACGATGTATAGGTGCTACTAGTCACGCGGCGGCGAACGAGCATGTCTAGGGGGTAGCTGGTGTCGCGGTGAGTGTAGGCACACGCGGTGAGGGCGAGGCGCGGTGTGTACGAGCGTGTCGGCAACGGCGCTCTGGCGCTCTCTCGGCATGGCAGAGAGGAAATGGGCACGGCTGTTCTCAGTGGTTCAGGGCCTGGCTGTGCTTGAGGGTTGGACAGGGGGTGGCGGTGGACGGTGGCCTGCCTCCTAGACATCATGGACGGGCATGGCGCTGCCTCCTGCGTGCTGGCCATGGTCAGCCGGCATTGGTGGCTTCGGGTGGCATGGCACTGGTGCAAGGGGTAGGAGGCTAGCTTGTTCAATGCACTGGTAGTCACTGGGGGAGACAAGGGGAGAGAATTGGGTGCAATGGGGGAACAAAGCATTGATAAAGAACAATGATAGTTAGGCAGTGATTACTGTGCTCACCATCTGTTTGATGAAATGGCCGCATGAACTTTACATTTGAAATTTTGGATGAATTTTGGTGAGTGCTCTGGTCACATGCTTGGCATTATATGGTTGCTTGGGTTTGTCAAGGTGAACTGGTTTGAGTGGTTTTTGATAAATGGTGATCCTAGTACCTATTGAGGATTAAATTTTGAATTGTCATTTGAATAGATTTGAAAATTGTTTCTGTTGGTTTGTAAAGTGGGCTTGGGTTCACTTTTACTTGGTCTAGCAAGGGGTAAAAATAATTAGATTTGTTTCTGTTAGAAAACTTGGGCTAGGAACACTCAAAGTGGTCTAGTGGTTAACTTTGGTCAAAATGACCATTTGTTTATATTGTTTATATTTGATTTTATCCTCATTTGATTCTTCTTGGAAATGATTTAGATGATGTTGTTTTCATCTTTAAACCAATCCATAGCATTCATATCAATCAAACATGGCAATCTCAATCATTCATGCATTCATCACACACACACATGCAGTCATATTAATTTTAATAACAAAAGTTTTTGTTAACCCTAAACTTGGGTGATTAGAACTTGATAATCTTGATTAATATTTTTTGGATGTTACAGGCACAGATTCGTACCATGCGACGGATAAGTTTTGTCCGACACTCGTAATTGCTAAGCGCACCAGGGAGTCAGATCGGGCAGATCCGAGGCGTTAGATGATCTTAAGTGGACCCGATCGTATGGTTGTATAATGTCCGTCTATGGTTTGCGGGGTACATGAAGCAAAATTCGTTTTCGCTCCTTTATAAGTAGTAGTAGATGTGAAAGTTGACCACATACCATTTTCCTTCGGGACTAAAGGGATAGATAAATCCTTTGGACGTCCTTTGGGATCATACCTGAAATAGCCCCATGACAGATTAATGCCGGCTCGTGAACTACATGATCAAAGCAGGAATTAGGAGGGACTCCCTAAGATAATTATGATATCCACAGGGAAACCCTTAATTGTGGTGGTCTGTACGGGTGACTACTCTCAGGCATCGCAGTGATTATTTAGAGGTGACCTCACTCTTGGCTCAACAAAGTGGCTTCCTACGAGCCTTATAGTGAACATCTTATGATTGAGCTCTCTCCACACATCTCATTGCGCAAGAAGTATGGTATCTTAAATTATTAATAATGACAACACCATGCTAGAGGAGTATATTACATCCCCGATAAGGCTTTATCCCTATTGCATTCCACCACGCTATCTTACAAACTTGTTACTAGCTTCCTTTTAGTTGTTTTAATTACATTTCAGTACACTGATACGTCCAATTTGCATCACCATTTTATATCATAATTTTCCTCTATTCATTGAGATATTTCTTATTAAGAGGTCTTACTTATGTCTTTTCATCTGTTTTTGCATGTTGGATGATTCTTGGAGGATGGACTGCCGGAGTTAGGATTCTGATGGAAAAAGAGGCATTTTGTTGCAATTTCGCGAAGATCAGAAAAACACCAGAAAAATTATGGAAAATCATATTTTCCTAGAAGACAAAGGAAGCCAGAAGGGGAGGAGCAGTTGGGCCACAGGAGGCCCACCCCCAGGCGCGGGCCACCCCTCGGCCGCTCCTAGGGTGGATGTGGCCCACCTGGCCAGCCTTCGACTCCGCCCTCTCGCCTATATCTTCCTCTCGGAACCCTAAAACACACGGAGCGACCACATAAAGATTTCGCTGCCTCTGCGGGGCGGAAAACACTGAGAGAGAAAGAGCTCTCCGGCAGACAGATTTCTACTAGGGAAATTCCTTCTTAGAGAGGGGAGATCATCGCCATCAACATTGTCATCAAGCTAGGCTTCATCGGGATCATCATCATCCACACCATCATCTCCACCAGCACCATCATCACCACTCCATCCCGTTGTAACAATCGTGTTGAATACTTGCATAGTTCTTAGGGTGAACTTTCCCGGTGTTGATTACTATTGTAGTTAATGTTTGTGAGTGGAACCATTGGATTATTGTTTATGTTCAGATTGTTATCCATCACCATATCATCTTTGATCTTTATCCATATGATGTCTTGTGAGAAGTTCGTTTAGTTCTTGAAGACATGGGAGAAGTCCTGTTGTTAGTAGTGGATTTGTGTTGAGATATTATTCATGGTTTAGTATTTAAGTTGTGGTTCTATTCTTCTAGTGGTTTCATGTTAACGTCGACTACATGATACTTCACCATTTATGGGCCTAGGGGAATGCATTGTGTATTTGGCAACTAATCGTGGGGTTGCCGGAGTGACAGAAACCTGAAACCCCGTTAGGACACCATTGCACAAGGGAGCGTAGGATCTCAGAGTTGAAGGTCGTGGTTAGGTTTTTACCTTACTTGCTTTCCTGTAGTTGTGGATGCTTGTAGGGGGTTTAATCACAAGTATGTATTAGTCCAAGTAAGGTCATTACATTAGCACAGGTTCACCCACACAACACTTACAACACCAAAGAAGGGTACTCAGCTATTTGAAGCGAAAGCACTTGACAGAATTCCCATGTGTCCTCGAGAACGTTTGGTCCTTATAATTATTTCCACCAGCTTGTCCTTTCCTAAGAAATGATTGGGCGACTTCTGTAGTTGTTCGTTGTCTTTATTACTTGAACTTTGTTTTGTTGCTTTATCAGAAAACCCCTAAAAATCTGTTTTCTAAGTATTTATAGAGATTTCCTACTCCATACCACTAGTCAACACCTTCTTCTCCTCATTGGGATTGACACTCCTATTTATCAAAAGTACTACGATACACCCCCTATAACTGTGGGTCATCAAGACTATTTTCTGGCGCCGTTGCCGGGGTGTGAAGCGCTCTTGAAGAGTTGAGATAGATCCTTTTAAGATACCTACAAGTATTGTTGATCGTGTTATGGATAATTATTATTTAGGGGATGGAACTGTCCACCCTGGTGATCATTTTGTTTTTATCCATGAATTATGCGGGTTGTTTAAGTGTGCAGGTATCACAACTGAACAAGAAGTTACTCTCTATATCCTTGAAAGGGAGAGCTGAAGAATGATATAAGATGCTGAAGAATGATATAAGCAGCTAAAGAATGGGCAATCCATGGAATGGGAGGAAATAGTACCTCTCTTTTATTCTAAATTTTATCCTCCAAGTGAAATTCATAAGGATAGAAATCTGATATGTAACTTTTGGGCTCGTGATGGAGAGAGTACAACTCAAGATTGGGGGAGATTGAAGTTACTTATGCTTAAATGTCCTATTCATGAACTCCCTAACAATATTATTGTCAATAACTTTTATGCTAGGATTTCTCTTCATAATAAAGATTTACTAGATCCTTCTTGTGTTCGATCATTCACGCGTATGAAGGAAGAAGCTAAATGGGATCTCCTATACCGTATTCAAGAGAACACTGAAGCTTGGGAGAATGACAAAGGAAGAAAGTTAGGTATAAACTATGATTATGAATGCATTAAATCTTTTATGGGAACTGATGACTTCCATGATACTAGTAATGAGTATGGTCTTGATCCTCAAGTTCTTGGGAAATGTTTTAAGGCCTTTGCCTCTTATATTAAAATTCCCAAAAAATAGTGGGATAAGTACCATGCTCTTTATAAAGACATTGTTACCCATGTTCCTGCTAGTATAGAAGTTTGTACTGTTTATCCTATTTTGCCTGAACCTTATGTTGAGAAAATCCCTTTTCTTGCTAAGGTAAAGGAACATTCTATCATAGCTAATGTGGTTCGAAAAAGTACAAAGAAAACTGTGGAACCCGATGAGCAAATAAATATTGAACCTGTGGTAGCCATTGTGAAAGATCTTGTCACTAAAAATATAGATGATGATCACATTGTCTTCTGTGAAGACGCTTCTAATATTGTCTCTCATCCTAGATAATCTAGAAAAGCTAGTATCCCTGTGCTTTATGTTAGAATTGGTGATCATTGCTATTATGGTTTATGTGATATTGGTGCTAGTTTTAGTACCATACCTTATGAGCTTACAGGGAAATTATGAATGAAATTGGTCCTAGTGAGCTTGAGGACATTGATGTGGTTATTCACCTTGCTAATAGAGAGACATTTTGTCCCATTGGCATTGTAAGAGATGTGGATGTTCTTTGTGGTAAGATTAAATATCCTGCTGATTTTCTAGTACTTGGTTCTGAAGCTAGTAAAACCTATCCGATTATCTTTGGTAGACCCTTCTTGAATACTTATGGGGCTATCATAGATTGTAGGAAGGAAAAATTTATGACTAAGTTTGATGGAGAGTCTTATGAGTTTAATTTTTCCAAATTTGCTAAAACTCCTTATGAAAATGAACTGCCTAATGAGGATTTTAGGGTTGAACAACTTTCTGCTATTTCTCTTGCTCCTAACAATGCCTTGCAGCAGTTTATGGAAGATCATGAAAGCGATGTCTTCATCAAGGAAAGAAATAAGATTGACAAGGTTTTCCTTCGTCAGCCTGAGTTACTTAAGCATAATCTACCCGTGGAAGATTTGGGTACCACACTACCACCTAAATGGGACCCTATTTCCGAATTAAAACCTTGACCTGATGATCTTAAATATGCTTATCTTGATGATAAGAAAGTATATCATGTTATTATTAGTTCTAAACTTTCAGGAAAGGAAGAAGAGAGGTTATTGGAAATACTAAAGAAACACCGAGGAGCTATGGGCTATACTCTTGATGATTTAAAAGGGATTTCCCCTACTATATGTCAGCATGCTATTAATATAGAACCTGATGCAAAACTGGTTGCTGAGCACCAACACCGTCTAAATCCTAAGATGAAGGATGTGGTAAGAAATGAGGTTTTAAAACTCCTTGATGCTGGTATTATTTACCCTATTGCTGATAGCCAATGGGTTAGCCCTATTCATTGTGTTCCAAAGAAAGGGGGAATCATTGTTATGCCTAATGAAAATAATGAGCTTATACCCCAAAGAGTAGTGGTTGGGTATAGGATGTGCATTGATTTTAGAAAGGTTAATAAAGTTACTAAGAAAGATCATTATACTTTGCCCTTTATTGATCTAATGCTTGAGAGGTTGTCTAAAAAGACCCACTTTTGTTTTCTTGATGGTTATTATGGGTTTTATCAAATTGCTGTGAAAGCACAAGACCAAGAGAAAACCACATTCACTTGTCCTTATGGCACTTATGCTTATAGACGTATGCCTTTTGGTTTATGTAATGCTCCTACTACCTTTTAGAGATGTATGTCTGCTATCTTTCATGGTTTTTGTGAAGAAATTGTGGAGGTTTTCATGGACGATTTCTCCATCTATGGAACTTATTTTGATAATTGTTTGCACAACCTTGATAAAGTTTTGTAGAGATGTGAAGAAAACAATCTTGTTCTTAATTGGGAGAAATGTCATTTCATGGTTAATGAAGGGATTGTTATTGGACCATAATTTCTAAAAGAGGCATTGAAGTTGATAGAGCCAAAATTGAAGCAATTGAGAAGATGCCTTGCCCTAGGGATATAAAAGGTATTCATAGTATCCTTGGTCATGCTGGTTTCTATAGGATGTTTATTATAGATTTCTCCAAAATTTCAAAGCCCCATACTAATGTTCTTCAAAAATATGTACCTTTTGTTTTTGATGATGATTGTAAGGAAACTTTTTAAATTTTGAAGAAATCTTTGACTACTGCTCCTATTGTTCAACCACCTGATTGGAGTTTACCTTCTGAAATTATGTGTGATGCTAGTGATTTTGCTGTGGGTGCTGTCCTTGGGCAACGTGTTGATAAGAAGTTGAATGTTATTCATTATGCTAGCAAGACTCTATATGCTGCTCAAAAGAATTATGCTACTACTGAAAAAAGAGTTCTTAGCTGTAATATTTGCCTATGATATGTTGATTCAAAGGTCACTATTCATACTGATCATGCTTCTATTAAGTACGTTATGACAAAGAAGGACGCTAAGCCTAGGCTTATTAGATGGGTGTTGCTTTTACAAGAGTTTGATCTGCATATTGTTGATAGGAAAGGTGTTGAAAATCTGTTGCTGACAAATTATCTCGTTTGGAAAAAAAATCTTTTGACCCCTTGCCTGTTAATGATAGTTTTCCAAATGAGGAGTTGCTGAAATATGGGTAAGCCCACATGAGAATCCTTGGTATGCTGATTATGCTAACTTTATTGTTTCCAAGTATGTGCCTCCAACCTTTACAGCCCAACAAAGGAGAAAATTCTTTTATGATCTAAGGCATTGCTTTTGGGATGACCCACATTTATATAAAGAAGGAGTAGATGGTATTATGCGAAGATGTGTTCCAGAATTTGAACAACAAGAGATATTGAGGAAATGTCATGGAAGTGCTTATGGAGGACATCATGCTGGAGATAGGACTGCACAAAAGGTTTTACAATCTGGATTTTATTGTCCTACCCTTTTCAAGGATGCAAGGAATTTTGTCTTATCATGTGATGAATGTCAAAGAGTTGGTAACATTTCTAGACGCAATGAAATGCCTATGAATTATTCTCTTGTTATTAAACCTTTGATTGTTGGGGATTTGAATTTATGGGTCCTTTTCCTCCTTCGAAAGGGTATACACATATTCTTGTTGTTGTTGACTATGTTATAAAGTGGGTAGAAGTCGTACCTAGAAATAATGTTGATGCTAAGACCTCTTTAAAAATGCTTAAAGAAGTTATTTTTCCTAGGTCTGGTGTGCCTAGATATCTCATGACTGATGAAGGCTCTCATTTTATTCATGGTGATTTTAGGAAAACTCTCGCTAAATATGATGTTAACCAAATAATTGCTTCAGCTTATCACCCCCAAACTAGTGGGCAAGTAGAACTTTCCAATGGGGAAATTAAATCTATCTTGTAGAAGAATGTTAATAGATCTAGCAAAATTGGTATAAAAAGTTGAATGACGCTTTATGGGCTTATAGAACTGCTTATAAAAATCCTATGGGGATGTCTCCTTACAAAATGGTCTATGGGAAAGCTTGTCACTTGCCTTTAGAATTAGAACACAAAGCTTATTGGGAAGTGAAAGAATTGAATAGAGATTTTAAACTTGCTGGTGAGAAAAGATTGCTTGACTTGAGTACCTTAGATGAGTGGAGAAGTGAAGCTTATGAAAATACTATACTCTTTAAGGAAAAAGTAAAAAGATGGCATGATAGGAGAATTCTCAAAAGGGAGTTCCATATTGGTGAGAAAGTTCTTTTGTATAGGTCTCGTCTCAGATTTTTTGCCGGGAAACTACTCTCAAAATGGGAAGGACCTTTTGTTATTAAGGAAGTATATCGTTCAGGTGCTATCAAAATATATTCTTTGAAGGATGACACAACACAGGTGGTGAATGGTCAAACACTAAAACATTATATTTCTGGAGATTCTTATAACGAGGATGTTGATATTATTAAAATGGTGAATCCGGAAGAATTTATCAGAAACCAAACACCAGAATCTATAGAGTTCGTCTTTGAATAGGTAAAAGTGGTGAAACAGAGGGTTCGTGAAAACCCTATCTTATTATATTTTTGATGTTTTTATTACATACAGAAGGTTAGAAAAGGAAACAGAGGAGGAAACGGAGGCCGGCGTGGCCACACCCACCCTAGGTGCGGGCCCCAGCTGGCCACGCCTGGAGGGGGTGTAAGCCCCCGAGCTTCGTCTCTGCCTCATTTTCATACCAATACCTTACTTATGCTTTGAAACTTCATAATATATATCCCCCCGGGTTCCCCGAGGTTCGTGTATCGTGTTCTCGTCGTGTTTTCGTTTCGATCTATTTCTATCAGGAAATCTTCTCAAGTTTAGAGCACCATGGTCTCCGCCAACGATAGAGGCAAGAAGATCGAGGAGGAAGTTAAGATGGAGGAACAAACCGCCGTAGGGTCAAGGGCAAGGAAACCTAGTTTTGTAGGAGCAATTAACACTAGACGTGCTTTTTCTCGTAACATGCAGGGGATTATAGCCTCTGTTCCAGACTTCAGATCCTTTCCTGAGGCAGTGGAAGTCCTTCGAACCACTGACGAGTTTTGTGATAAGTACCGTGATTTGAGGATGAGGGTGAATATACTTCAAGAAGGGAATGACATGCTTCATAAGATGCTGGGGGGTTTCCTTACCCTAAACAAAAGAATACCACCGCCACTGAAGGAGTGATTCGTCATCAGGTTTTGGCATTTCCTTGGCTTGTTCCAAGCTTGGGGGAGTGCCGCGGTATCACATCATTATCTTTTATCTTTTACCTTTTTAGTGGATTCATATCTTTGGTAGAGGAGTTATCTTATAGGTTGGTTTGCATTGTGGAAGTATCTCTCCTTTAGTTGATTATCTATGTATCCCTTGGTGTGAGTGCCTTTATGGAATATTAATGAGAAGTTTCATCTTTTATTTTTTGCACTTCTTATTTTAGTTTGCAATCTCTATTATATGATTAATCTTGTTGATCAGTATTGGCATCACTTTGGGAACATAAAGTAGATCTAAATTGGTTTTGCAAAACCGAGCCCTGATCAGTAGAAACACTTTTTGAGGTTTGAAAGGAAAACAGAAATAGCTTACAAATATTTTGTATCATTTATTTTCTTTCTTGATTGACTCATAAGCTTAGTATTCTTTATTTAAGATCTTTTGTGTATTCAAGGAAGATTGCATGTTTGGCTTTATTACTTGTATGTTTGCTTGTTTCCTTCAACTCTTTTGCTTGCTAGCCAAAAACCTGTTTTGAGAAGGCATACTTCTCATGCATCCAATCCCTTTGAACCAAACATGTGCCATTTGTATCCACGATATCTACCTATTAGCATTTTTGCTATTCCAAGAAAATTCTCAAGATTCGTCTATCTTTCAAATTAAAAATTATTTTGTTATGTGAAAACTAGTTAGTATAGCTCTCACGAACTTGATGGCACACCTTATTTTCTTGCCCCTAATAGACTTGAACCATTGTGTCATCGAAGTTGTATATTCTTGCATCTATATGTTGGGATTAGCAGAAACGTGCTATCACGTGGAATGCTTACACTTATGGATACTTATCCAGTTGATATCATGCTCTTTTTTTGCGGATGTCATCGGTGTGAAATAAAAGGGGAGCTTGTTAGTCCATGGAGTTATGTATGTGTGTTAGAGAAACTCCTGGGCCGCTAGCCTAATCCATGCCTAATCATGGTGGAAACTTGCAGCATAACCATAGTGAGCAATCTGTGAAGCATCCTCAATAAAAACCTATGCAAATAGCAAATAAAAAGATCGCTGAGATGCTCACTGTCTGCTTGCCTTGTCATTCTGATTATGGGATAACTCATGTATATGTGAAAGGGGTACCCCGTTGGCGGTTCCTTATGATACACATGTACTTACAATGACAAGAACTTACCGGTAACTAAAGTTGAGGAGCGGCCCTCGTACTCAAGGGACATGAGATTGCCAACTTATATTTCTTCAAGCATATACTCCATCCTTGTTCACTTTAACCTTAATCATCTCAAGATGCCTATGATAGGGGCAATAAGGGCTCAAAGCTAGTAAGTACATATTAAGAGGTGTTACTTATTCATTGATATATACATCAAGCATATACGTCCAATTTGCATCACCATTCTATATCATAGCTTATAGGAAGGAAAAGGTTTTGACTAAGTTTGATGGAGAGTCTTATGATTTTAATTTTTTCCAAATTTGCTAAAACTCCTTATGAAAATGAACTGCCTAATGAGGATTTCAGGGTTGAACAACTTTCTGCTATTTCTCTTGCTCCTAACAATGCCTTGCAGCAGTTTATAGAAGATCATGAAAGCAATGTCTTCATGAAGGAAAGAAATGAGATTGACGAGGTTTTCCTTCGTCAGCCTGAGTTACTTAAGCATAATCTACCCATGGAAGATTTGGGTACCACACTACCACCTAAAGGGGACCCTATTTTCGAATTAAAACATTTACCTAATGTTCTTAAATATGCTTACCCTAATGATAAGAAAGTATATCATTTTATTATTAGTTCTAAACTTTTAGGAAAGAAAGAAGAGAGGTTAATGGAAATACTGAAGAAACTGACGACTGTCTACGCACAGCATGTTGGGAACCCCAAGAGCAAGGTGTGAAGCAGCAAGCAGCAAGTTTTCCCTCAGTTGAGACCGAGGTTATCGAACTAGAAGGAGGGAGGAAATGTCACACAGGTGTTGCAAGCAAATCGGAGACCTGCACAACACAAACTCAAGACTTTTCCCCAACAAACAGTGTGGTTGTCAAGCTCACCGGTTTGCTATAACAAAGGATTAAACGTATGGTGTGGAAGGTGATGGTTTGCAGCAAGTAAACACGTAACAATGGAAGATGTATCAATGGTAAAGATTGGACCGGGGTCCATAGTTCACTAGAGGTGATCTCCTTAGATAAACAACATGGCATGAAGGGTAAACAAATTACAGCAGGGCAATTTACAGGAACTGAGCAGGGCATAACAATGCAATTACTAGTCAGAAAGATCCTATGAGATTCGATTGGGCAATACAACAAGATACATAGACCTCCATCCAAATGCATCTATGACTAGAAGTCCACCTTCAGGTTATCATCCGAACCCCCTCCAGTATTAAGTTGCAAGCAACAAACAACTGCTTTAAGCAAAATGTGTAAGGTAAACAATCAACATGTTCCATGAACAAGAGACCGTTGGTTTCTCCCTAGTAGCAACAACACATCTACAACCGAAGAGATTATTGTCACTTCCCTTGGAAACTAGAGGCATGAACCCACTATCGAGCATAAATACCCCCTCTTGGAGTCACTAGCAACTACTTGGCCAAGATAGCTACTAACAACGGAGAGCATGCAAGATCACAAACAACACAGACATGATAGAATCATAAAGACAAAACCATTAATCAAACCAACATAATAATCTCAATATCCATCGGATCCCCGCAAACACAACATGCATGATTACAAATAGATTAGATCTTGATCATGAACGGAGCTCACAAGATCTATACATGAAAGCACAAAGGAGGAGATACAACTATCTAGCTACTACATGGACCCATATTCCAAGGTGGAAATACTGACGCATCATACCGGAGAGAAGGCCTCCAGGATGATCTCCCCTCCGACAGGGTGCCGGGAAGAACTTCAGATCCCCCCGATCTAGGGACAATGGTGGTTGTGTCTACATACGGTTTTGTGGATATTTGATCGGGTACTCGGGGTTTCTGCATCGGGGGCTTATTATAGGCAAAGGGGGATACCGAGGAGGCGGCCAGGGGCGTCAAACCCTAGACATGCGCGGGGTGGGGCCCACCCACGCCTGGGGTGGGTTTGGCCCCTATGGCCAGCCCCTCCGGCTCTCCTCTAGACTTCTTGTTCCCCACGGAAAGTAATTGACTTTGTTGTTTGTCCCGTCCAATTCTGAGAATATTTCTTTACTAACTTTTCTGAAACCAAAAATAGCAGAAAAAGGCATCTAGCACTATTGCAACTTGTTAATAGGTTAGTACCAAAAAACATGTAAAAAGCACCTCAAAGTGTGGACAAGCAAAGCAAAGTAGATACAAAACAAGCATGGAGCATCAAAAATTATAGATACGTTTCCAACGTATCAACATCCCCAAGCTTAACTCCTGCTCGTCCTCGGGTAGGTAAGTGATAAATAGAATAATTTTTTAGGTGACATGCACCCTCAAAATAGATCCAACCATTTGCAAGCATTGAAAGCTGGGATCAAAGAACTCTAAACATGTGCATGAAAGATGGAGTTGTAACAATAGGACATAGTAACTATGCATGCAACATGGCAAGCTACAAACAAAGATCATGAATAACATGCATTGAAAAACGTTTGTTTGTTTCACATGCAGAAAACATAGCATAGTTGCAATCAGCTTGTCCCTCATAGAGTGGAAAATAGATGCATAGGATACCTGCAAAGTTCACAAGGGTGACTAGAAACAAATAGCACAAGAACAAGTAATATCACAATATGCATCAATTAATAAGCTTTGGAACACTGCACACAGAATAACAACTATGCTCTCTTAATGGTGCCTTAAGGTAGAAGGTGGATACTCAAATAATGGTGGAAGAAAGGCCTTTTTTGTAAAGGAAGCGGGGATTACAAGTTTCAAAAAGAGCTTCCAAAAATTATTGTACTTGTTAGCTTTCAGCCCTCATTGCCCCTATCATAAGCATCTTGAAGTGGTTAAGGTTAATGCGGCAAAGATGGACTATATGCTTGACGAAGTATAACTTGGCAATCTCATGTCCCTTGAATACGAGGGCGACACCTCATGCATACTCAACTTTGGGTACAGGTAAGTTCTTGTCACTCTAAGTATTTGCATATCATTGCGAACCGCCAATGGGGTACCCCTTGCACATGGTACATGAGCTTTCCCAAAACCAAAATGTCAAGGCAAGCATACAATCAGCATCTCAGCAATCTTTTTATTTACCATATGCATAGCTTTTTATTGAGGATGCTTCATAGATAGCTCACTATGGTGATGCTGCAAGATTCCACCATGATTAGGCATGACTTAGGCTAGCGGCCTAGGCGTTTCTCTAACACAGGATACAAACTCCATGGACTTACAAGTTCCCTATTTATTTCACACCGGTGACATCCATAGACAAAAGAGCATGATATCAACTGAGTACAACAAGGTACTTGGTTTCTTGTGAGTTGGAGGAATGAGTAGAACTTAATCATACAAGTGGAGGCTAGCAAAAGACTGGGAGCAACCAAATAAGAGATCAATAATGGCCATAATCATGCAGTGCAACAAAGCATACTAATCAAAGCAAAGAGTGGTACTACAAGTCAAGGACTAAATGATCATAGAGGCTAATGGTGACTTGTGAGATTCATAACATGGTGTGAGCATGTGCCAAGTCAACCCAAGCAAAACATCAAAGGAGAATACCACAATACTATGCTTTTGCATGCTAAAACAACGCATAATTTCTTGAAGGCACACCAAGCAATCCCAATTGTTTGGAACAAGACCTGAGCTTTTTATTGATGAAGAAGGGGATGCCTTGGGCATCCCCAAGCTTTCACGCTTGTACCTCTTGGATATTTCTTGGGGTGACACTATGGTGGCATCCCCAAGCTTGAGCTTTTGTCCATTCTTCATCTCATTGCATCATTCTCTCTTTACACCTGAAATTTTTCCTTCATACAAAACTTCACACAATCTTCATTAGCAACATTAGTGTATTCAAAAGATATTAGACCACTGGTGTCAACACCCGGATTTTTAATCCCAGATGCCTGTTATGCCATACATCACAATCCCAGGATTACCATTTTTGCGAGACATAACAAATTGGATATCACAGTACATCATCCATTACAAACCATACATAAGGTCTTACACAAATAAGGATCTCATGATCCAGTTCTTAATACAATTCAAGCA
The DNA here is from genome assembly GCA_916181665.1 of Avena sativa. Taxonomy (NCBI): domain Eukaryota; kingdom Viridiplantae; phylum Streptophyta; class Magnoliopsida; order Poales; family Poaceae; genus Avena; species Avena sativa. The sequence goes on from OV702282.1 coordinate 104,479,836, forward strand.
GCGGAATAACGTAAAGACAACGATAGCGTAGGCGAAGCTCCATCTTCAAGGTCACAGGCAAAGCTGACGATGGAGATTATCCTAGTTGTCGTAACCATCCTGTTGTCCATCCTCCTGATACTCCTCTTCATAGTCTCGCCACAGGAATAGCCAGGGACAAAGCCATGAGTACTCTTTAAGTACTCACAACCTCATACTAACAAGTGAAGTGGTTTTGAATAGGATATACTAAGCTCTAGGGTTGTTTTGCAAAAATCCAGATTTACCTCTACTAAGTTCAGAAGCAAAGAAACTAATTGAAAGTTTTATAACACCTAAGTGGGAACTTGAATTTCATATCACAACTCTATTGTGGTCAAGTCAAAGTCATAAATAATTTCATGAGTCATTTTGAAAACATCTGACGATGGAACAGTATGGCCACTCCAACTTTCCATAACCGCGGACGTGGCTATTCGAATATTTTGACACTCTGCAGATATTGTACACTTTCACCACAACATCCAATACATCCGTCAGGAACAAATCCTGAATTCACCATACTCAGTATGTGGATAATCAACCCTAACCTTTCCATTACATGCCCTAGTATAGGCACCTCTCCTGTGAGTTTGGCCTCCCAACCATGACCAACTGTCATCTTGGGTACTGCACAGGTGGACAATCTTCATGAGGTAGCCTCAACTCAAACCTTGGCCGCAAGGGAACCCATACTAAGGTATATAAATTTCTAGTCAAGCCCTACCCAAATTTGGGGTATTGTGGTTGTACTGTAAAATAGGAATGGTATCGCATCCAGACCATCAGTTTTATAAAGGGCTAAGGCTCATGCCTTAACATTTTGACCATCAAAATCATCTGGTGTTCGGGAACACATGTCAAAACATTTCAGTAGAATGACTCATCATTCTAAGGTTTTCATAACCATTTTCACCAAGTATTCCATCTAAAGTTGATCAAGTCTTATGCTTTAGCACTAGCATCTATAGGTGGGGGAAAATACTACTGAGGGGTGGTAAACACGTGTATCTTGTCTAAGTTCAATCTCATGCCTCAGGGTGACATCAGGATTATCTAACTTAGGTCAAGTTTTATGCTCTTTATGCTACCTTCCATTATCCTTCTAATATCTACAAATCACTAATAAACTCCAAGAGAAAGCTTTGTTAAAGAAATAGAGTACTAAGCTTTGCAAGTAAAACTAGAATTGGGTATCATCACATGGGTATAAGCTTGCTAGTATTGGCTTGCTCAGTTAATAGCTTGCATAAGTAAGGTAACTTGCAAGTGTTAGCTTGCCTTGTGCAGAGTAGTGGTTGAAGTTCTCCTCGGCTTCTTCCTCATAGTATCCTCCTTCCTCCTCGTATCCTTGGTCGGTACTAGTGTCTATAAATAAATACGAGGTACACAATCACCAGACAATTCTTAACTACTCTATTTAGCACAAAAAGGGTCACACTAGATGATCTAGCATCATCACTATTATTACAAAGATTAAAGCACTTGGCTTATTTATTTTATTTTAGAAAATAATTTCTACTCATTGAAAAAAAACTACTCAAGATTTAATATTCTCCAACTCAAATATGGTATCATGTTGACACATGTAATGACCACACATTTTAATACATGGGAATGTGATTTAAAGTTGTGTCACAATTTAATAAGGTTTAACCTTTTTATTAATTAACTAAAATAACTAGAATGGCCTATGAGGCATTCTTTTATTACTTGATCATTATTTCTGCAAGTAACCCTATATATTTTTATATATTCTGAAAGGTAGGGTTAAATGTGATTTTTGAGAGTTGGAATCAACTCAAAAGCTCTTATGGTTGAATTTTGAAAAATGTTTGAAGGCAGAAAAGCTTGTGCCTTATTATTTTTACCATGGGTGATCTACAAATCTAAATGGTTTGAATCCAACGGGCTTGGATTAAGAACTCTAGTACCTTTCTAAAAAAATTGGTTTCATGCATTTTGGTTTAGTGAATCGAGATGGGTTGATTTTTGAGTCTAGGTACAGCACTGAGTTTGAAATTAAATGAATAAACTTATGTTTGAATTGTTGGGTCGCACGAGAGGTTTAACTGGGCCGGCCCACTAAGCATAGCCCGCGCGGGCCGGTTAAGTGAGCGACTCCACTCGTCAGTGAGCGACTCCACTCGTCAGTGAGCCAGCGAGTGGCAAAGCGGTACGGGGCGATTAGGGCCACACGATCTAACTCTAATACAACGACTACGGTTCATCGTCCATGTCGGGCAGCACCAGCGAGACAAAACCCTAGCTCTTGGCTCGTCCGATGGCAAGTTTAATGGCGCACAGCGTGCATGGTCGGCGCGATGGCGAACGGGGTTGTCTGGCGGGGTGCTGGGGTGCTGGCGATCACGTACGCAAGCAGCGAGGGTGGCGCGCGGTCTGTGGGCTGGTGTCGCATGCAGTGCACTGGCACGCTATGGGCTCGCACGCAGAGAGCTTAGTATGCTCAGGCAGTGTGGTCCAGGGGATAGCAATGCTCGGGGCTAGGATAGAGGGTTGCTACGGATGGTGGTAAGTTCTCCAGACAAGGTTGGCGAGGCTAGTGCTTCCTCTAGCTCGCTGGCGACATGGGGGTGGCAAGTTTGCTCTCGGCATGGTCACCATTGATGGCTAGGCTTGCTCAAAGTGGTGCTAAGGATTGTTAAAGAGGCTCGATGATCTACTAAGAGCTTGTTGCAACCAGAGAGGGAACAAGGTTGGCCAAATTCACTGCTGCAAATAGTTTTTAATGTTTTGTTGTTTGCTGATCACAAGGTGTTTGATGAAATGGCCGTAAGAAATTCAAATTTGAATTTTGGATTCAAACTTGGTGGGTTTTCTAGGCACATACTAGGGAGTCTCTGGTTAGTTGGATTGGTCAAGGGGCACTGGTTTCGTTGAGTTTTGAAAAGGTGTGATCTTCACAAATGTTAAAGATTCAATTTTAAATTGTGATTTGAATGGGGTTGCTAAATTTTTCTGTAAGTTTGAAAGGTGGGCTTTGATTCAATTTTACTTGGGATTGCAAGGGGTTAAAAGAATTGAAAATTTTTCTTTTTGAAATCTTGGATTAGAAACACTCAAAGTGACCTAGTGAGCAAGATTGGCAAAAATGTCCATTTGCCTTATTTGATTTGTTTTTGATTTTCTCTTGATTTGTTTCTATTTGAAAATGTTTTAGATGATGTTGTATTCATATTTAAACCATTCCTTGCCATTTTGGTCAATCACACAAGTCCATCCATGCATTCATACAATCATCAGATACACACATGCATTCATTTGGTTTTTATTTAATCAAAGTTTTGTTAACCCTAATTTTAGTGATTTGAATTTGATAATCATGATCAAGATTTTTGGGATGTTACAAACCTTCCCTCCTTAAAAAAATCTCGTCCCAAGATTTGAAAAGGAAGAAAAAAGTTTACCTAGGATTTAAAGAGATCGGGAAACTTCGTCCTGATGTGATCTTCTCACTCGCAGGTAGCTTCCTCTTCAGTGTGGTTGCTCCATTGAATCTTGAGAAACTTGATGCTTTAGGTTCTTGTGGTCCTGAAAGCTTCCTCCAAAATACGGATGGGTACTTCGGGATATGTCAGGTCATCGTTGATCTCTCTGTCCGGTGATCGATGTTCTTGAAAACTTCAGTCTTCTCCAGAACTTCAAGGCATTTGCGAAGTAACGATATATGGAACACATTGTGCACTACTAACATTTCTTCCAGAAGTTCCAATTGATACGATACTTCTCCTCGATGGTTCAGAATCTTGAAAGGTCCGATATATCTGGGGGATAACTCCTTCGAGCTATAAACGCTACATTCCCTTCAAAGGCGAAACTTTGAGATACACAAAATCTCTGATATTGAAAGCGAGGTATCGACGTCTCTTGTCGGTGTAACTATTCTGTCTTGACTGGGTGGTCTTAAGGTGCTCATGAATCTTGTGAACCTTCTCTTCTGCTTCTCGGAGGATGTCGGGTCTGAAAATCTGACTCTCTCCTACTTCCGACCAATTCAAAGGGGTACAACACTTCCTTCCATACATGAACTCAAATGGGGCCATTTGCAAACTAGCTTGATAACTATTGTTGTATGAAAATTCTGTGAAAGGCAGACAGTCTTCCCATTTAGATCCATATTTTTGCACACATGCTCTCAACATATCTTCGAGTATTTGGTTTACTCGCTCCATTTGTCCATCAGTCTAAGGGTGATACGTTGTGCTGAAATCTAGTCGGGTTCCTAATCCTTCTTGGACTTTCTTCCAGAATCTTGAGGTAAACTGGGTTCCTCGATTTTATACGATGTTATTATGGACTTCGTGAAAACTGACGATTATAGCGATGTATAACTCTTCTAGCTTCAAACTCTGGTATGTGGTCTTGACTGAATCCCATTTTCATTCCGGAATCTGTAAGGGTTGCAACAGTCATGCGGGTCTCTGATGTCCCACCTTGACTCTCAGACAAATATCACACTTGGCGATATAGCTTCCGATTTCTCTCTTCATCTTATGCCACCAAAATTGCTCCTTTACGTCCTGATACATCTTCGTTCCTCTGGGGTGGATAGAATAAAGGGTATCATGAGCTTCCTTCAAAATCATTTCTTTCAACTTTGAATATGCTGGTACACAAAGACGTCCTTTGTACCATAGAACTCCTTCTTCATCTTCGGTGAATCCGGGTACTTTGCCTATACTGAAACGATGTTTGATTCCGTCGATACTAGCATTTCCTTTCTGCGCCTCCTTGATCTGACTGATGAAAGTGGGTTGAAGTTCTATGCTAGCCAAAAATCCTTCACTTACTAATTCCATTCTGAATTCTTCCATCTCTTTGTGTAAACTTGGTTGCTCCTTTAGAATCATGGAGTTCAAGCGGCACGAAAATCTGCTAAGGGCATCTGCTACCACATTGGCTTTACCAGGGTGATAGTGAATGTCCAGATCATAGTCCTTGATTAGCTCGATCCATCTTCTCTGCCTCATATTCAGCTCCTTCTGAGTGAATATTTACTTCACTGTCACATCCCAAAATTTTCCAAAATTTTGTAATGTGAAAAATAAATAAACAAAATAAATAACTGTTGAAATTTAGAGTGAAAAGAAACTTTTTGTTTCTAAATGGAAACTTAAAATCCCATCTTGAACAAACTTGAGTAATGTTTGAATCCAACTAAATTCAAATCAAGTGAAATGCATTCTTTATAAATGCATCTTGAAATTTATACACTTGGAGAATAAACCAAAACCCTAAAACCCTAATGGAAGAAAAACATTTCCATGTTAGCTCAAAAGACTAAGGATTTGATCCATATAAAGATTTGTCAAAAAACACTTATAAATGATCAAGAATGACAAATAGAAATATTATAAAACCATAGAAATTGATTTCATTCAATTTGGAACCAAAGATAAAATCTTATGAACTTAGTAAGATAAGGAAATTGAATTTCCAAAGCTACTAAAGCACCTATCTAAAAATCCATACCAAATGGTGAGCAAATAATCCTAAAGAGATTTAAAAGGATAAACAAATATTAAATAAGATTTTACCAATTTGAATCACCAAGTTTGGATCTTTAAATAAAAAGATATGGATTTTATAAGATAAATAAAGAAATAACAAATAAGGACTATTTTAAAAGCCAAATCAAATCTTGGCCAAATCCATAAATAAATGGAATGAATGTAATCCAAGTTCAAATGAAATAAATGGATAAATAAAAATTCAAATAAAATAATAGGGCCCTAACCAAATTCTATTCCATTTGATTAAGACAGATCCCTAATAAGAATGACTAATTAAAGCATGGGAAAATAATATTTGGAATTTACCCAAGTAGACTAAGAGTTATTTAATTAACTTAAATGGGATCAAAGAAATCATCTAAATAAAATTTATAGAATTAAACCCATATTTGATTTCATTAGAATAAAGACAAATACCCAATTTAAATGATTAATAAAATCATATTAAAAATATTCCAAAAAACTCAAAGTGAATTATTTGACACCCTAATAAATAAATAAAACCTACTGAAAAAGGTTTGGTAAAAATTTGAATTCAAATAAGAATTGAAATTATATTTAAAATCTTGTTTGAATTAAGACAAGGGCCTATTTTTAAATAATTAATATACCCTAAAAAGAATAAAAGAAATATTCTAAATTTGATTTTGAATTATGTTATATAACAGTATTAAAATCAAAACAAAGTTTGGTAGAAGATTGAATTCAAATAGTGCTTAAATTATTTGAATAGAAATCAAAACAGAAATTCAAAATAGAAAAGAAAAAGGTTTTAGTATAAAAAAATGGAACCAGCCAGACCAGGCCTAGCAGGCCCAGTCCAGCCCAGCATCAGCCCACTCCCTCTCTCCCCACGAGAAAACGTTCTGCACCAGTAAACCTACCCGCGCAGTCGCTGACAGGGGACCCCACCTCTCCACTCTCTCTCTCGCTGACTAGCCAACCCCACCCCCAGTCATCTTCCTCACCCGGCCGCTGACCACGCCCCCTCCTGGCCGTTCCTGTCGTTACCTCCCCAGTGTAATTCCACGATAATGGCTCAGTAATCAACGCTCGCGACCACGCTCGATTAATAGTCTGCTTCCCCTCTCCATTTCCCCAACCAACGCCACCAGAGAGCCACCGGGCTGCTCCAATTTCATCTCGCACCGTCGCGGCCTCCGACGAGCTTAACAAGTGATTCCGGTCACTCCTCGCCGTGCCTTGCCCCGTCGACCATGCGAGCTTGTTCCCCCTCAACCTCTGCACCTCCAAGTAGCCTCGACTTACTTGCGCTTGACCCACAGCATCGGCAACAACGACAACCGAGCATCGCCACCATCTGCTCATCCGGCGAGTTCCCCAGGTAGTGTCTGACCACCCCTCTCCCCCTCTTTCACATACGTGCACTCACAGCAACCTTGCGCACCTGATCGCAGCCTTCTTTCTCTCTAGCGTGACCCGTAGCGTCGCCCCCGTCAACGTCTGAGCGCACCCGTCGCCAGAAGCTCCTCCGGTGAGAAATCCCCATTGTCACCGTGCGCCCCTTCGTTTACCGAGACCACTCCTAGAATCAGTGCTCCACGACGAACATGGTGAGCATATCCTCCCTCTCCCTAGCTTCCTAAAATAGACAGAGCACTGCCGCCCGAGCGTCGCCACCCCCAGCCACCGTCGAGCGCCGCCAAGTTATGGTTAGGATGCTAGGAACCGTAGGATGTAGATCTGTCGGCTACGAAAGATTCATTAAACGAAGAGGTAAGACTGGTTCTGTACCGTGCGATGTACTTTAGATCTGACGGCTAGCATCTGTCGATCCACACGAAATGGCATGGCCCAATGAGACACAGCCATGTGGCCTAGGTTTAGATTTAAAAACCAGAAACTATCCTATTAGATGTTTGAACTTGTAAATTCCATAACTTTTGATCCACACGTCCAAATGTTTCAAATTTTATATCAATGGAATCAGCAAAACAAACTCTATCCAACCATGCACTTTGTTTAATGAATTGCATCTGTAAAATTTGTTGTATTTGCAGAAACATGTGTAGGTATATTTTGAATATAAAAATTATTCTAGCAATATTTTTATGGTAAAATCTATGGCAATTGGATTGTTTTGAACCTACTGACCATATAAAACAACTTGTGGAATTAAAAGTGTATTTTGTGAAGTTAAAAGATCAATCTTTGATTTAGAACATTACTAGTCAAATAAAAATATTGTTATTATGATAAAAATGCTTTTGGAGAAAAACCTTTGGAAAAATGTTTTGATTTAAAACTCTCTGACCCTAAACACCAAGTTGTAGGATTTAAAAATATATTTGATTAACCCTATAAAATTATTACTTTGCTAAAAAGCAATTTTAACAACATAAAATATTGATTTGGTGTAAAAATGGTTTATAGATAAAACCTTTTGCAAATGGTTTTAATATTAAACACTTGACCATAAAACACTAACATTTTTGTTTGTAAATGTGTTTGCCAAACACTAGGGAATATTACTTTGATTTAAATCATTTCTAGCAAAACAAAAATGATTTAAATGGCCATTTTCACTAACTCAATATCATATGGTTTTGCCACTTTTATAAATGACCAATAGATATTTTATGACGTTTATAACCTATAGAAACCACTTTTCCAAAATAAAACAATCTTTGGCATGCTTGCATGCATTGCTTTGTTTTTATTATTCTAGGTGTTGATTGCTTGAATGGTAGTTTTAAAATGTGCCTTGATTGAATTATAGTGAAATTTGAGGAGTGTGACTATTACAAGATCAAGGAGTAAACTTATATTATCTACTAAAAAGGCAAGTGATGCTTCATACTTTTGTCCGGAAATTTTGCTAAGTATAAACTATGCCATGGGAAATCCTAGTAGATGAAACCTTAGTAGAATTTTCCTAAGTTAAGATTCCTACTACTACCATGCTTAGCTTAGCTAGTAGAAAACAAGGGTGGATTATATTCATGCTATGGAATATTTCTAAGTCAAGGACTTGTGTTTTGCTTAATAAAACAAATAAGTAGATGAATCTCCTGGGTGGAATGGAAAGAATGGTTTGTGTTGAGTGGTTATGCAAGTCCACTATGCTGGGGAAAACTTGGGCATCACCAAGTCCAGTATACTGGGGAAAACTTGGTATCTCACTTGTGGAATGCCACCCAGGAACAAAGATATTTGAGATGTCAAATGTTGAGAAGCTTCAAGTGCAGCCACATGGCATTATGGGCTCTACCTGGATCATATAGGTTGCAATAACTTAGCCAAATGGACAGTGGGTGGTAGGGGATTGATAGGTTGGAGCGCGTCTATTCTGGTCTAAGGGAAGGCTTATAAAAGATCTTGTCTTGGTGAAACCAAGTCTTGTGGGGAAAGTGCACCACCTCTACAGAGTGTAAAATCTAAGTACTTAGCCATGTCCCTGGTAAAGGACAATTTGAGCATCAAGACATGGAAGCTATCAAGAATCTCCTCATCCCAATTTCTAAGTTAAAAACTTGTGGTTGAACAAGGGTGATGGTTCACCAATTTTTATTGGTGGTTCCTTGGGTTTTTGTTTTGACAAGCAAAAACTTAGTGTTTGCAAATAATAAGGAAAATCTATTTTTGAGCAAAGAAAGCCTAAGCTCCACTTAGCCAAATGCATATAGATGATAGACTCCACAATACTATGATAGTATCACTTGCTAACACAATTCAAATGTATTGACCCTTGTGGCTGTAACTTATTATGTTGCAGGTTTGTTTGATGTTAGTGAAGTGTGTGTTGATTAGGATTACAAGTCTACAACCAACATGATTGCCTGTGGCACTTTGAAGATGAAGGACCCCATGCTATAGTTATTCTGCTGCATTGTAATGAGTTAGCCAATTGAGCTATGTAAGATGTAATGAATTATTTTATTCCTGGTTATAAAGTTGTATTATGACCTTTGTTTATTGATATTACATCTTAACTGTGGATGCTAGCTATTGATCCATGGACTAGCATTGTAAACACAAGGATCTCTACCTTATTAAAGGTTGGGACCTCTACATTCAGGCTCTTGTGATCCGAATAAATCTCACAATGATTACCCATAAGGTAATGCCTCCATGTCTTAGGGCTAGAACAACGGCTGCTAGTTCAAGGTCATGGGTTGGATAATTCTGTTCATGCTGCTTCAGTTGTCTGGATAGATAAGATATAACTTTTCCTTCTTGCATCAACACACATCCGAGACCGATCTTGGATGCGTCACAATACACATCGAAGGGCTTCGTGATATCCGTCATGAACAAGATTGGGGCTAAGATAAATCTTCTCTTGAGTTCCTCAAAACTTGCTTCACATTTGTCCATCCATTCAAACTTCTTGTCCTTCTTCAGCAATTGGGTCATGGGTCTCGATACTCAAGAATCCTTCTACAAACTTGCTGTAGTATCCCGCTAATCCGAGAAATGCACGAACTTGGGTTTGAGTGGTTGGGGCTTGCCAATCTTCAACATCCTTCACCTTTGCAGGGTCAATGGCAATTCCTCCGGCTGATACAATGTGTCCGAGGAATCCTACCTCCTGTAACCAGAATTCACATTTGCTAAACTTGGCATACAACTGATGCTCCATAAGAGTTCCAAGGATGGTTCTTAGATGTAGCTCATGTTCTTCTTATGATTTGGAATAAATCAGAATGTCATCGATGAAAACAACGACAAACTTATCCAGGAAGTCCATAAAAATCGTATTCATGAGGTTCATAAAATAAGAGGGGGCATTGGTTAATCCAAAAGACATGACAGTGTACTCGTACAATCCATATCTGGTGGTAAAGGTAGTCTTTTGTAACATCCCAAAAATACTAAACTTGGATCATGAAAATCTAATCATCAAAATTAGGGTAAACAAAAACTTTCTAAAGGAAATCATGAATGCATGCATATGTGTATGCATGGATTTTGAAATCCTTTAAAACCACCTTGTTTGTTTGTTCCATTGCTTGTAAAATGTTTCTTAGGTGAAATAAACATCATCTAAAAAATTTCCCACACTTTTCCAAAAGACAAGTAAATCAAAACACATATATGAAATGAATGGTCACTTTGACCAATTTAACTCACATGCCTACTTTGGCTGTCTCAAACTTTCAGAACCTAACAGAAACTTTTCTGGATCTTTGCACCCCTTGAATGTACTCATAACAAAGTATCAAGGCCCACTTTGTGATCATCCAAAAACTTTCAAATGCATAGTTTAAATGACAAATCAAAATTGAATCTTTATCATATGGGAAGATCCCACTTATTCAAAAACTATTCAAACAAGCTCAATTTTCAAAACCCAAGCATCTGCAGACTCACCAGCACCAATCTAGCAAACCCACCAAAAATCAATTCAAAATTCAAAACTTGATTTCATGCGGCCATTTCATCAAACAGGTTGCAGACACAAATCAAAAAACATCAAACACTATTGTGAGCAGTGATTCTTGCCTAACTGGTTCCTCATTTAGCTCACACACAACTCAGTAGATCATCTAGGAAGATTAGCCAGGCACTAGCACCACTGTGATCTTGCCATTGTCATCAATGGTGAATAGCCGAGCACCCTCTTGCCACCCCATAGTCGACATCAAGCTAGGAGCAGCAGCAAGCCTAGCTAGCATGTCTGGGAGGCAGCCCACCGTCCACCGCCACTCATTGTCCCAGCCGCGAGCGTTGCCAAGCCCTGGACCACGCGCACAAGCCGCGCCCAGACCATGCCGAGCGTGCGCCAGAGCGCCACCCTTGACCATCACCCACAGACCGCGCGCCGCCCTCTCCACGTGCATACACAATCCCCACCGACCCAGGAGGCCGCCAGACATCCCCGTTTGTCGCCCCGTGACGTACAGCCACCGCCCGCCGTCGAAGATGCCGCCTCTGCCGCGCAGACCACCACCCGTTCCAGACCAAACCACACCGCCCCATGCCTCGAGACCATGTCGTTGAGCATCGCCAGGAGACACCGCACCGTCCCCTACCCTTGCCCATGCCTTTAGCCGCCTGTAACCTCGCCCCCGACGAGCTCACCGTGCGCCCCGATGGTCCTCTCGCTCGACTATAAATAGAGACCACCCCAGCCCGATTTCTTCACACCATCTCACTCCCCTCTCCTCACTGATCGTGCCACACCATTCTCAGAGCAAGGCGAGCACCACCTCGCCAGAATTTCACTGGAGCCTTCCGCACCTAGAGAAGAAGGGAGCCAGCGATTGGAGCCGCCCCAAGAGCTGTCGCGACCACCCCTGAGTTCGCCGTCGTCGACTTCGTCGTTCGCCCGCCTCGCCGACCCTCGCCAGTACCCCGGTGAGCCCCCAACGACCCTCACTGGCCACGCTAGGTTTCTTTCTCGCCGGCGTTGTCTCGCGTCGACGATGACTCCCAGCCGTTAGATTAGAACTAGATCGAACGATCCACGTCATCCCATACCACTTCGCCCAGCCCCGTGTCACTGACGAGTGGGGAAACCCACTTAAGCAGCCCGAGGGAGCACTGCGCTTAGCAGGCCGGCCCAGTAAATTTTCCCGCGCAGCCCAGTTATTCAAATTAAACCTTTTTCTATTTCAATTCAAACACACTTCTGTACCCAACTTCAAAAATCAACCCATGTCGATTCAGTGCACCAAATTGAATGAAACCAATTTTGTTGGAATGGTCTGTGAATGCTGAATCCAAGCCCGTTGGATTCAAGTCATTTGGATCTATATATCACCCTTGGTAAAAATAACAAGGAAGAAGCTTTTCTGCATTCAAACATTTTTCAAATTTAAACCATAATAGCTTTTGAGTTGATTCCAACTCTCAAAAATCACATTTAACCATACCTTTCAGAATATATAAAAATATATAGGTTTACTTGCAGAAATAATGTTCAAGGAATAAAAGAATGCTACATAAGCATTTCTAGCCACTTTAAGTAATTAAAATAAAAGGGTAAAACCTTGTTAAATTGTGACACCACTTTAAATCACATTCCCATGGACTACAATATGTGGTGATGACATGTGTCAACATGATCCCATGTTGGGTTTGGAGAATATTAAATCTTAAGTAGTTTTTCAATGAGTAGAAATTACTTTTCTAAAAATCAAAGGAAGTAAATCAAGCCTTAACCTTGTAATGTTAGAGATGATGCTAGATCATCCATAGGACCCTTGTGTGTGATGATTGCAAGTAGTTAAGTATTGTTTGGTGATTGTGTACCTCGTATTTATTTATAGACGCTAGTACCGACCAAGGATACGAGGAGGAAGGAGGATACTACGAAGAAGAAGCCGAGGAGAACTTCAACCACTGCTCTGCACAAGGCAAGCTAAAACTTGCAAGACACTCTACTTTAGCAAGCTAGTAACTATGGAAGTCTAAGACTACTAGTGAATGTGCAAGCTAACACTTGCAAGATACTTTACCTATGCAAGCCCATACTTGTTACTAGACCTACTATATGCCTTAAGCATAAGTGATCACCCCCACTTGATAAACCAATCCTAGTTTTACCTGCAAGCTTCTTACCTTATTTCTTTATCAAAGCTTACTTAGAGTTTATTTAAGTGACTAGTAGATTTTGGAAAGATGCTGAAGGTTGCATAAAGAGCATAAAACTTGGCCTAAGTTAGAAACCTTGACATCAGCCTAAGACATGAGGTTGTACTTAGTTGAAACTCCACTAGTTACCACCCCTCATCATTACTACCCCCACCTATAGATGCTAGTGCTAAGCATAAAACTTGATCAACTCTAGATGGGAATACTTGGTGGAAAAATGGTTATGAAAACCTTGGAATGATGGATCATTCTATTGAAATGTTTTGTACATGAGTTTCCAAACACTTGAGAACTTTGGTGATAAAAATGTTGAGGCATGAGCCTTAGCCCTTTATAAAACTGATGGTTGTCTGGATGCGATACCATTCCAATTTTATTGTACAACCACAATACCCGAATATTGGGTAGGGCTTGACTGTAAACTTACATTCCATAGTATTAGTTCCCTCATGGCCAAGGTTTGAGCTGAGGCTACCTTGTGAAGATTGTCCACCTGTGCAGTACCCAAGATGACAGTTGGTCATGGTTGGGAGGCCAAACTCACAGGAGAGGTGCTTATACTAGGGCGTGTAATCGATAGGTTAGGATTTATTATCCACATAATGAGTATGGTGAATTCAGGATTTGTTCCTGACGGATGTATCGAATATTGTGTTGAAAGTGTACAATCTCTGCAGAGTGTCAAACTATTCGAATAGCCGCGTCCGCGGTTATGGACAGTTGGAGTGGCTATACTGTTCCCCCGTCAGACTTTTCAAAATGACCTTTGAAATGAACTAAGTTTTACTTGACCACAACAGAGTTGTGATATGAAATACAAGTTCCTGGCTAGGAATTATAAAATTGTGACTAGCTTTAGAACTCAGTAGAGATAAATCTGGCTTTTGCAAAAACAACCCTAGAGCCTAGTGTCCTATTATCCAAAAAACCCCTTTACCTATTAGTATTAGTTTGCGAGTACTTAAAGAATACTCATGGCTTTGTCCCTGACTATTCCCATGGCCAGACTATGAAGAGGAGTACCTGGAAGATGGACCCCAGGAAGGTTACGACAACTAGGATCATCTCCCATCGTCAGCATTGCCTGTGACCCCGAAGATGGAGCTTCGCCTACGCTACCGTTATTATTACGTATTTCCGTTGCTTGATGTTGTATTAAGAACTGGATCATGAGATCCCTATTTGTGTAAGAACTTATGTATCATTTGTAATGGATGATGTACTATGGTATCCAATTCTGTTATGTCTCGCAAAAATGGTAATCCTGGGATTGCGAGGTATGGCATAACAGGCATCTAGGATTGAAAAATCCGGGTGTTGACAAGTTGGTATCAGAGCCATCCTGACCATAGGAGACCCTAGTTAGACTGGACGTTTGAATCAAAAACTTAGTTTCAAAACCAAAGAAAACAAATATTTACAAAAACTTTTTCTCATTCTTATCTCTTTGATTCTTTCATAAAAATTCATGTTCCTCAAAAACTCTTGCAAAATACATAAAATTTTGACACACTTGATAACGCTGCTAATCTACTCATCCTCTATTTTTATAGATGGACGTGAAGTACAGCAAGTTTTACCAACTTGGGAATGGAGGAGACCTTATCTTTGAGAGGGATCTCGATCAGCTTTCGGAACTTCTAGAGCGTCCGCACCCCGAGTTCTTTGGAGCTCAGCTCAATGATCAAGGAGGAGAAGATCTGCAGTGGCTAATTGTTGCAAGTCTCCGAGGAAAGATTGAACCTCCCACTACGGAGGGAATTCAGTTTACCTTGAGGTAAAACAACTGGCTCGATGGACTTGCCAGAGCAATGCAGGAAGCTCTTTCCCGTCTGTGTGGGCAGAGCATCAATCAGATCAAGGGTACTCGCTTTGAGTTTTGCCCAAGGCGTGATGCAAATGGACAACCACTGGAAGCCCCATACCACCCCGAGCTGAAGACTCAATTGGACCATCTTAGCTTCATGATGTATGATCGTCAGCAAGAGTTGGACAACTGCCGTGACTACTTCAACCACAAGTCTGCCATCATCAAGACGAAGGATCAGACCATAGCCATGCTAGAAAAGGATCACAAGTCTCGCCGCCATCAGCTCGACAAAAAGGAGTGCATTATTGCTCGTCTTCGCCACCGCATCTCATCTCTGGAGGAGACCATCCACGAGAGAGACATTTAGTTGGAGGAAAGGGATAATGCAGGAGAGGATCTTCGTGGAGACCCTTACTCTTATCACAGCGATGACGATGATTTTCTGGAGGATCAGGCCATGGACTTCTTCACCGATGAGGAGGATTTCGCCTTCATCGATGATGATGAAGATGATGAAGCCACAGACTCCGAGGAGTAGTAGCACTGAGCACTAGCGTAGTGAGTAGTAGTCGGTCCCACTGTATCGTAGTTTTCAGAAGGGTTCTTAAAACCATCTGTTTTCTTTGTTGAGGTGTGTGTTGTACTGTGTGCTATGAATGAATGAATGAAAAAGCAAGTTGCTAGAAAAACCTGAGTCAAACTTTTAAAACTTTTCAAAGACCCAAAACCTTAGAAATTTGCCTCTTTTCTCATGATCTATATCAATCTTCAGATGCCACGTGGAGGAAGTGGTTCAGCCCCGGACCCGATGTTGCAGATCCTGCAAATGTTGACTTCTGACCGCGAAGCTGAAAGAGCGAAACGTCAAGCCAACCTAGCCACTCTGCAACAGATAGCCCAACTAGCCCACAAGAACCAAGGCCACGGAAATCAGGACAACCATGGATCTAAGCTCAAGAATTTCCAGAATACTAACCCACCCGTTTTCACCAAGTCAGAAGAACCCCTAGATGCAGATGATTGGCTGCAAACCATGGAAAACAACTTAGAAGTCGCCAGAGTGGAAGCCAACGAGAAAGTCCTGTTCGCTACCCATTATCTAGCCGGAGATGCCAGGGCATGGTAGAACAGTGTTCGTGCAATGACCGGAGGCCAGATGATGACCTGGGAGGAATTCAAGGTCAAGTTCAGCAGAACCCATGTGCCACCAGGTTTGATCAAGAGAATGGGAGACGAGTTCAGAGAGCTAAAACAAGGAAGGATGACTGTAGTGGAATACCGTGACAAATTTTTGTCATTAGCTAGGTATGCCCCGGACGAGATAGACACCGAAGCCAAGAAGAAAGAAAGATTCCTGAATGGTCTGCATGACGAGATGCAGACGGTGTTAGTCAATATCCCCTTTGCTGATATCGAAGCCCTTGTCTACTCTGCTATCCAAATGGAAGGAAAGATCAACCAAGCCAATGAGAACCGCAAGCGTCGCATGATGCATCAGCCAGGAACCCATCAGACCCCAAAGTATCGCCCCAACCCATCTCTAGGATTTGCCCCAAGAACCAACAGACCCCCTATGACCCGTCCGACCTACCCCAACCGTGGAAACCCTAGACCCGGAGGAAATCACAACAACCCCGGCAACTCTAGCCATTTCACCCGTGCCCCACCCAAGTTCAACACCAACAATGCTACCGCCAACCCCAACACTGCCCCGAGGACTGGAAGCAATGTTGTGCCTGTCGCAGCCAAGGACAAGTCACAAGTGACCTGTTATGACTGTGGAAATAAAGGCCACTATTCCAACGAGTGCCCCAACAAGAAGAACGCTACAGCCCCCAAATCTCACTGTCCCAGCTCAGCAGCAGCGTCTTGTTCAGCCAGGGAGAAGATTTGCCCCAGGGAATTCACTCAACCGCAATGGCCATCTTTTTCTCATGCATGCTGAAGAAGCTCAGGAAGCGCCAGACATTGTTCTGGGTATGTTTTCTGTTAATTGAGTACTTGCAAGAGTGTTGTTTGACTCTGGTGCCTCGCATTCATTTGTGACCGAAGAATTTGCGTGCACTAGTAAAATTCAACCAACCAAACTGAAGCATGTTATGATTGTGCAAATTCCCGGATCAAACCACCAAGGCTAGGCAAATTTGCAAAGCCGTCCCTATCCGAATCCATGGCATAGATTTTTATGCTAATCTAATAGTACTCGGAACTAAAGGTTTGGAAGTAGTACTTGGAATGGATTGGAGGTCCAAACATAAGGGATTGATTGACTGTGCTAAGAAAGCCATCACCATGACCAGTACCACCGGAATAACAGTCGAGCATATATCTGAAACCTTACCTCGCCAATTCAAGTGTAACAAGAGTCTAGCCCAACCTACCATTGACCAAGTCCGGATAGTCTGTGAATACCCCGATGTATTTCCAGATGTTTTGCCCAGTATGCCCCCAGATCGGGATATCGAATTTATCATAGAACTAATACCTGGAACCGGACCCATAGCCCAGAGACCCTATAGTATGAACTCGTCGGAACTAGCAGAACTGAAGAAGCAACTGGATTCCATGCTATAAATTGGATTGATTCAACCAAGTGCGTCACCATGGAGATCACCTGTCTTATTTGTGGACAAGAAAGATGGAGGTAACCGTTTGTGTACGGATTATCGGAAGTTGAATGATGTCACCATCAAGAACAAGTACCCCTTGCCCAAGATAGAAGATTTGTTTGATCAGTTGACCGGTGCCCAGGTGTTTTCTAAGAGTGATCTTAGAACTGGCTATCATCAACTCAAAATTCGTGCAGAGGATATTCCAAAGACTGCCTTTACCACCAGATATGGATTGTACGAGTATACAGTCATGTCTTTTGGATTAACCAATGCCCCCGCTTATTTCATGAACCTCATGAATAAGATTTTTATGGACTTCCTGGATAAGTTTGTCGTTGTTTTCATCAACGACATTCTGATTTATTCCAAATCAGAAGAAGAACATGAGCTACACCTAAGGACCATTCTTGGAACCCTTAGAGAGCATCAGCTATATGCAAAGTTTAGCAAATGTGAATTCTGGTTACAGGAAGTAGGATTCCTCGATCACATTGTATCAGCCGGAGGAATTGCCATTGACCCTGCCAAAGTGAAAGACGTAGAAGATTGGCAAAGCCCCAACCACTCAAACCCAAGTTCGTGCTTTTCTCGGATTGGCGGGATATTACCGCAAATTCGTAGAAGAATTTTAGAGTATCGCCAGACCCATGACCCAATTGCTGAAGAAGGACAAGAAGTTTGAATGGACAGACAAGTGTGAAGCGAGCTTTCAAGAACTCAAGAGGAGATTGATATCAGCCCCAATCTTAATCATGCCGGATATCACGAAGCCCTTCGATGTGTATTGTGACGCATCCAAGATTGGTCTCGGATGTGTGCTAATGCAAGAAGGCAAAGTTATATATTATCTATCTCGACAATTGAAGCAACACAAGCAAAACTATCCAACCCATGACCTCGAACTCGCAGCCGTAGTCCTAGCCCTGAAGACATGGAGACATTACCTGATGGGAAATCGTTGTGAGATTTATTCGGATCACAAGAGCCTAAAGTATATATTCACTCAGAAGGAGTTGAATATGAGGCAGAGAAGATGGATTGAGCTAATCAAGGATTACGACCTGGACATTCACTATCACCCTGGTAAAGCCAACGTGGTAGCAGATGCCCTTAGCAGATTGTCGTGCCGCTTGAACTCCATGATTTTGAAGGAGCAACCAAGTTTGCACAAAGAGATGGAAGATTTTCGAATGGAATTAGTAAGTGAAGGATTTTTGGCTAGCATAGAACTTCAGCCCACTTTGATCAGTCAGATTAAAGAGGCGCAGAAGGGAAATGCCAGTATCGACGGAATCAAGCATCGTATCGGTACGGGCAAAGTACCCGGATTCACCGAGGACGAAGAAGGAGTTCTGTGGTACAAAGGACGCCTTTGTGTACTAGCAGATTCGGAGTTGAAAGAAGTTATCTTGAAGGAGGCTCATGATACTCTTTATTCAATCCATCCCGGAGGAACTAAGATGTATCAAGATTTGAAAGAGCAATTTTTGTGGGATAAGATGAAGAGAGAAATCGGAAGTTATATCGCCAAGTGTGGTATATGTCAGCGAGTCAAGGCAGGACATCAAAGACCCGCTGGATTGTTGCAACCTTTGCAAATTCCGGAATAGAAATGGGATTCTGTAGGAATGGACTTTATCACTGGACTACCTACTTCTAGTAGGGGAAATGACTCTATTTGGGTCATAGTGGACAGATTGTCCAAAGTCGCCCATTTCTTGCCCGTCAAAACCACCTATCAGAGTTCGAAGCTAGCAGAGTTATACATCGCTAGAATCGTCAGTTTGCACGGAGTCCCCAAGAACATAGTATCGGATCGAGGAACTCAGTTTACCTCGAGATTCTGGAAGAAAGTCCAAGAAGGTTTAGGAACCCGCCTAGATTTCAGTACCGCGTATCACCCTCAGACCGATGGACAAACAGAGCGAGTAAACCAAATACTCGAAGATATGCTGAGAGCCTTTGTGTTAGAATATGGATCTAAGTGGGAAGACTGTCTGCCGTTTGCAGAATTTTCCTACAACAATAGTTACCAAGCCAGTTTGCAAATGGCCCCATTTGAATTCATGTACGGAAGAAAGTGTCGCACCCCTTTGAACTGGTCGGAAGTAGGAGAGAGTCAGATTTTCGGACTCGACATCCTCCGAGAAGCAGAAGAGAAGGTTCACAAGATTCGTGAGCACCTCAAGACCGCCCAATCCCGACAGAAGAGTTACGCCGACAAGAGACGTAGAGACCTCGCCTTCAATATAGGAGATTTTGTTTATCTGAAAGTGTCGCCATTGAAGGGAATGCAGCGTTTCCAACTCAAAGGAAAGCTAGCCCCCCAGATATATCAGACCTTTCAAACTTCTGAACCGTCGAGGAGAAGTATCGTATCAAATGGAACTACCTGATGAGATGTCAGCTGTGCACAATGTGTTCCATATCTCGTTACTTTGCAAATGTCTCGAAGTCCCTGAAAAGACCGAAGTGTTCAAAAATATCGATCATCGGACCATAGAGATCAACGATGACCTGACCTATCCCGAAGTACCCATCCGCATTTTCGAGGAAGCCTTTCGAACTACCCGAACCCGAAGCATCAAGTTTCTCAAGATTCAGTGGAACAACCATACAGAAGAGGAAGCTACCTGGGAGCGCGAAGATCACATCAGGACGGAGTTACCCGATCTCTTCAATTCCTAGGTAATCTTTTCGTCCTTTTTCAAATCTTGGGACGAGATTTTTGTTTAAGGGGGGAAGGTTTGTAACATCACAAAAATACTAAACTTGGATCATGAAAATCTAATATCAAAATTAGGGTTAACAAAAACTTTCTAAAGGAAATCATGAATGCATGCATATGTGTATGCATGGATTTTGAAATCCTTTAAAACCACCTTGTTTGTTTGTTTGTTTGTTTCATTGCTTGTAAAATGTTTCTTAGGTGAAATAAACATCATCTAAAACATTTCCCACACTTTTCCTAAAGACAAGTAAATCAAAACACATATATGAAATGAATGGTCACTTTGACCAATTTAACTCACATGCCTACTTTGGCTGTCTCAAACTTTTAGAACCTAACAGAAACTTTTCTGGATCTTTGCACCCCTTGAATGTACTCATAACAAAGTATCAAGGCCCACTTTGTGATCATCCAAAAACTTTCAAATGCATAGTTTAAATGACAATTCAAAATTGAATCTTTATCATATGGGAAGATCCCACTTTTTCAAAAACTATCCAAACAAGCTTAATTTTCAAAACCCAAGCATCTGCAGACTCACCAACACCAATCTAGCAAACCCACCAAAAATCAATTCAAAATTCAAAACTTGATTTCATGCGGCCATTTCATCAAACAGGTTGCAGACACAAATCAAACAAACATCAAACACTATTGTGAGCAGTGATTCTTGCCTAACTGGTTCCCCATTTAGCTCACACACAAATCAGTATATCATCTAGGAAGATTAGCCAGGCACTAGCACCACTGTGAGCTTGCCATTGTCATCAATGGTGAATAGCCGAGCACGCTCTTGCCACCCCATAGTCGACAGCATGCTAGGAGCAGCAGCAAGCCTAGACAGCATGTCTGGGAGGCAGCCCACCGTCCACCGCCACTCACTGTCCCAGCTACGAGCGTTGCCAAGCCCTGGACCACGCGCACAAGCCGCGCCCAGACCATGCCGAGCGTGCGCCAGAGCGCCACCCTCGACCATCACCCACAGACCGCGCGCCACCCTCGCCGCGTGCATACACAATCCCCGCCGACCCAGGAGGCCGCCAGACATCCCCGTTTGCCTCCCCGTGACGTACAGCCACCGCCCGCCGTCGAAGACGCCGCCTCTGCCGCGCAGACCACCACCCGTTCCAGACCAAACCACACCGCTCCATGCCTCGAGACCATGTCGTTGAGCATCGCCAGGAGACACCGCACCGTCCCGTACCCTTGCCCATGCCTTTAGCCGCCTGTAACCTCACCCCCGATTAGCTCATCGTGCGCCCCAACGGCCCCTCGCTCGACTATAAATAGAGACCACCCCAGCCCAATTTCTTCACACCATCTCACTCCCCTCTCCTCACTGATCGTGCCACACCATTCTCAGAGCAAGGCGAGCACCACCTCGCCGGAATTTCACTGGAGCCTGCCGCTGCTGGAGAAGAAGGGAGCCAGCGATTGGAGCCGCCCCCAGAGCTGCCGCGACCACCCCTGAGTTCGCCGTCGTCGACTTCGTCGATCGCCCGCCTCGCCGACCCTCGCCAGTACCCCGGTGAGCCCCCAGCGACCCTCACTGGCCGCGCTAGGTTTCTTTCTCGCCGGCGTTGTCTCGCGTCGATGATGACTCCCAGCCGTTAGATTAGAACTAGATCGAACGATCCACGTCGTCCCATACCGCTTCACCCAGCCCCGTGTCACTGACGAGTGGGGACACCCACTTAAGCAGCCCGCGGGAGCACTGCGCTTAGCAGGCCGGCCCAGTAACTTTTCCCGCGCAGCCCAGTTATTCAAATTAAACCTTTTTCTATTTCAATTCAAACACACTTCTGTACCCAACTTCAAAAATCAACCTAGATCGATTCAGTGCACCAAATTGAATGAAATCAATTTTGTTGGAAAGTACTGTGAATGCTAAATCCAAGCCCGTTGGATTCAAGTCATTTGGATCTATAGATCACCCTTGGTAAAAATAACAAGGCAGAAGGTTTTCTGCATTCAAACATTTTTCAAATTTAAACCATAATAGCTTTTGAGTTGATTCCAACTCTCAAAAATCACATTTAACCATACCTTTCAGAATATATAAAAATATATAGGTTTACTTGCAGAAATAATGTTCAAGGAATAAAAGAATGCTACATAAGCATTTCTAGCCACTTTAAGTAATTAAAATAAAAGGGTAAAACCTTGTTAAATTGTGACACCACTTTAAATCACATTCCCATGGACTACAATATGTGGTGATGACATGTGTCAACATGATCCCATGTTGGGTTTGGAGAATATTAAATCTTAAGTAGTTTTTCAATGAGTAGAAATTACTTTTCTAAAAATCAAAGGAAGTAAATCAAGCCTTAACCTTGTAATGTTAGAGATGATGCTAGATCATCCATAGGACCCTTGTGTGTGATGATTGCAAGTAGTTAAGTATTGTTTGGTGATTGTGTACCTCGTATTTATTTATAGACGCTAGTACCGACCAAGGATACGTGGCGGAAGGAGGATACTACGAAGAAGCCGAGGAGCACTTCAACCACTGCTCTACACAAGGCAAGCTAAAACTTGCAAGACACTCTACTTTAGCAAGCTAGTAACTATGCAAGTCTAAGACTACTAGTGAATGTGCAAGCTAACACTTGCAAGATACTTTACCTATGCAAGCCCATACTTGTTACTAGACCTACTATATGCCTTAAGCATAAGTGATCACCCCCACTTGATAAACCAATCCTAGTTTTACTTGCAAGCTTCTTACCTTATTTCTTTATCAAAGCTTACTTAGAGTTTATTTAAGTGACTAGTAGATTTTGGAAAGATGCTGAAGGTTGCATAAAGAGCATAAAACTTGGCCTAAGTTAGAAACCTTGAGATCAGCCTAAGACATGAGGTTGTACTTAGTTGAAATTCCACTAGTTACCACCCCTCATCATTACTACCCCCACCTGTAGATGCTAGTGCTAAGCATAAAACTTGATCAACTCTAGATGGGAATACTTGGTGGAAAAATGGTTATGAAAACCTTGGAATGATGGATCATTCTATTGAAATGTTTTGGACATGAGTTTCCAAACACTTGAGAACTTTGGTGATAAAAATGTTGAGGCATGAGCCTTAGCCCTTTATAAAACTGATGGTTGTCTGGATGCGATACCATTCCAATTTTATCGTACAACTACCATACCCGAATATTGGGTAGGGCTTGACTGGAAACTTATATTCCTTAGTATTAGTTCCCTCACGGCCAAGGTTTGAGCTGAGGCTACCTTGTGAAGATTGTCCACCTGTGCAGTACCCAAGATAACAGTTGGTCATGGTTGGGAGGCCAAACTCACAGGGGAGGTGCTTATACTAGGGCGTGTAATCGAAAGTTTAGGATTGATTATCCGCATACTGAGTATGGTGAATTCAGGATTTGTTCCTGACGGATGTATCGAATATTGTGGTGAAAGTGTACAATCTCTGCAGAGTGTCAAACTATTCGAATAGCCGCGTCCGCGGTTATGGACAGTTGGAGTGGCCATACTGTTCCCCCGTCAGACTTTTCGAAATGACCTTTAAAATGATCTAAGATTTTGACTTGACCACAACAGAGTTGTGATATGAAATACAAGTTCCCGGCTAGGAATTATAAAATTGTGACTAGCTTTAGAACTCAGTAGAGATAAATCTAGCTTTTGCAAAAACAACCCTAGAGCCTAGTGTCCTATTATCCAAAAAACCCCTTTACCTATTAGTATTAGTTTGCGAGTACTTAAAGAGTACTCATGGCTTTGTCCCTGGCTATTCCCATGGCCAGACTATGAAGAGGAGTACCTGGAAGATGGACCCCAGGAAGGTTACGACAACTAGGATCATCTCCCATCGTCAGCATTTCCTGTGACCCCGAAGATGGAGCTTCGCCTACGCTACCGTTATTATTACGTATTCCGCTGCTTTTTGTTGTATTAAGAACTGGATCATGAGATACCTATTTGTGTAAGAACTTATGTATCGTTTGTAATGGATGATGTACTATGGTATCCAATTCTGTTATGTCTCGCAAAAATGGTAATCCTGGGATTGCGAGGAATGGCATAACAGGCATCTAGGATTGAAAAATCCGGTTGTTGACATCTTTGGACTATCCTCTGTGCGAATCTTGAGTTGGTGATAACCAGTTCTAAGATCAATCTTAGAAAACACTTTAGCACCAATCAACTGGTCAACCAGATCTTCTATCTTTGGCAAGGGGTACTTGTTCTTGATGGTGACGTCATTCAATTTTCGATAATGCGTACACAGACGGTTACCTCCATCTTTCTTATCCACAAATAAAACAGGTGATCTCCATGGCGACGCACTTAGTTGAATCAATCCAATTTCCAGCATGGCATCCAGTTGTTTCTTTAGTTCCACTAGTTCATATGGGTTCATACTATATGGTCTCTGGGCTATGGGTCCGGTTCCAGTTATTAGTTCAATGATAAACTCGATATCCCTATCTGGGGGCATAACGGGCAAAACATCTGGAAATACATCGGGGTATTCACACACTATCCGAACTTGGTCAATGGTTGGTTGGGCTATACTCTTGTTGCACTTGAATTGACGGGGCAAGGTTTTTGATACATGCTCGACTGATATTCCGGTTGTACTGGTCATGGTTATGGCTTTCTTGGCACAGTCAATTAATCATTTATGTTTGGAAATCCAATCCATTCCTAGTACTACTTCCAAAACTTTAGTTCTTAGTACTATTAGATTAGCATAAATATCTATGCCATGGATTCGGATAGGGACGGCTTTGCAAATCTTTCTAGCTTTGGTGGTTTAACCAGGTATTTGAACAATCATAACATGCTTCAATTTGGTGGGTTGAATCTTACTAGTGCATGCAAATTCTTCAGTAACAAATGAGTGTGATGCTCCAGAATAAAACAACACTCTTGCAAGTACTGAGTTAACAGAAATAAGGAGAATATAACATCTACATGAATATTTGGCTAAGTTGAGTTTTGTCTAGCCTTTGGATAAAATAAGTTTTTCCTATCCTTTGAAAATAGTTTTTTTCTTTCCAAAACATTTCATCACACAAGACACACTGGAGTCACACCAGGTGCTTTCCTTGTTCACCCAACAAGTTTTAACTTAGAGAAATTGGGATGAGGAGATCCTTGATCCTTTCAAAGTCTTTGATGCTCAAAATTTCCATTATCGGGGACAAGGCTAAGTACTTACGTTTTACCCTCTCAAGAGGTGGTGCACTTTTCCCACAAGACTCGACATGCATCGAGACGAGACTTTCCAGAACAATACCTCAGATCATCACAGACGCGTTCCATCCTATCATCACTACCACCAACTGTCTTTATGTCTGAGTTCTTGCAACCTAGTTGTCAAGGCAGAGCCCATATGCCATGTCGTTGCACTGGAAGCTTCTCAACACAAAACATCTCAAATCTCTTTGTTCCTTGGTGGCCATCCACAAGTGTGATACACAAGGTAAACCATAGATATGGGCCTTGTATAACCACTCAACACAAACCAATCTTCTCATTCCACCTAGGTGATTCATTCACATAGTTGTTTTATTAAACAAGAACATAGTCATAGACTTTGCATAATATCATAGTATGAAAATTCCACCCTTGGATTCCAATATCTAGCATAACATGTATCTTAACTTAGGAAGATGCCTACCAAGATATATTCTATAGGATCTACTATAACATAGCAATATATAAAATAGTCCTATCATGCATACTAAAAAATATCACTAATACAATATTGAAGAGGTAGGACTTTTGATGACCAAAGTATCACTTGCCTTTTTAGTAGAGAATCTAGGTAGTCTCCTTGATCTTGAAATTGTCACACTTCTCAAGGTTCACTACAATACAATCAAGCAAAGCATACATTCAAAACTAGAACTCAATCAAATAACAAAACAATAAAACAAAGAAATGCATGCAAGCATGCAAAAGGCTGTTTTATTGAAAAAGTGGTTTCTAACAAGGTTCTAAACATTTCAAAACACCTACTGGTATTTTTATAAAATGTGTAAATTCATTTAAAATCAAGTTAGTGAAAATAGGACTTTTAAATCATTTTTGTTTTACTAGAAATGCTTTTATTCAGAGGAATAATTCCTAGTGTTAACAAAATATATTTTTAAATTCAAATGTTAGTGTTTATGGTCAGAAGGTTCAAACCAAAACCATTTTCAAAAGGATTTACTCAAAAATAATTTTTAGAACAATTTTTTATACTCAAAATAGTCCTATTAATGTTTCTGCATAAAAACCAAATTGTTCAGAATCAAATGACCAAAACATGGCCATATTTTCAAATTACACATTATTCTGAATCCATTGATATAAAATTTGTAATTTTTGGACATATAGATCAAAAGTTATGATTTTTGCAAGTTTAAACTTCTAATAGAACAAAATTTGGTTTTTAAAACAAAAGCCTGGCCACGTATCTTATTCTAATTGGTCCATACCGATTTGGCTGGATCATACAATGCAACCCGTTGAATCTTACTGAAATCGCGTGGCTCAGATCAAACGATACCTCTTCACTAAACAATTTATCCTATCTGCAGGATCTAAATCTAATGGTCCAAGATGCTTTGACCAAAGATGGGCGGCGCTGGCGACGGTGCGCGGCGGCGACGTGTCTGTATACAGCGGTTAGGAGATTCTAGGGGGTAAGGGAGGGGATGCAGGGCATTACCAGAGTCTCCATGGCGAGGGGATGCTCAACATGGTCGTGGTTGGCGAATGGGTGCACGGGCTCGGTCGGAATCGATCGCTGGAGTTGTTGGCACCGTCGGGAGCGTTCAGTCGACGTGGGGGCCAACACTCTGTGGCACACGGGGACCAACGGCATGTATCATGAGAAGCGCAAGAAGTAGGCGAGTATCCTCGTTTGATCCAGTGGTAGAGGGGCGCACGGGCTTCACCTGATTCCGTCGCCGGAGTTTGCACGCTCTGTCAGTGGTTGCAGAGGAAGCAAATGGGAAGTGTTAGAAGGTGCGCAAGAGCATGTCAAATGCGGCAGTGCAAGGTAGAGGGAGAGGGACAGTTGAGGCTCACCGGAATCATTGCTGGAACTTGTCGGGGACAGCGACGATGAGGTTCGAATTGGGGGAAGCCTGGGGCGGTCTGGGCGTGGGACTTGAGGGGAAATGGAGAGGAGGGTGAGGGGGTTAAGAGGATGGGGTCAGGGCGGAAGGATTACTCGCGTAATCAACGCAATTTACTAGGATTGAATTAACCAGAAATGATAGAGAAAGGGGGTTTGGGTTCAGCGCGACATTGAAGACGACGCTGACCTGGCGGTGGGGTCGGCTCGTCAACGAGCGTATGGGTGTGTGCGTGGGTGAGAAAGAATCTGGGGAGAGAGGAGAGAGTGGCCCGGGTGGGCTGTTGCTGGGCCTGGGTGTTGGGTTGGACTGGGTAGGTTAGCTGGGTTGGGTTCATTTCTCTTTTTTCCTTCAAAACCTTTTTCTTTTTTTTGTTTTCTGTTTTTATTCAATTCAATTTGATTTCAACCCAATTTGAATTCAAATCTTTTTACCAAACCTTTTCAGTAGGTTTTATTTAAAATAAGTGTTGATTAACTAGTCTATTTTGTAATAATCCAATATTTTCTTATGATTTAATATTTATTTATATTAGGAATTTTGTCTTTATTTAAATAAAATTGAATATGGTTCAAATCCATGTAATTTTATTTAATTAATTTTTTATCCTTTTATTTTATTTGAATTTCTTTTATTCCATTTTCTTAGGGATTTGTCCCATGTTTTAAATTGTCTTTTTAAATATTTCTTATTTATTTATTTCTTTCCTTGTCTTATAAAATTTATATCTTTTTATTTATAGTTCCAAAATTAGTGATTCCAATTTGTATAATTTTATTTAATAATTAATTATCTTTTTAAATCCTTTTTGTATTACTTTGCTCACAATTTAGTGTTGATTTTTGTTAGGAGCTTTATTAGCCTTGGAAATTACTTTCTTTTATTTTATTAAAATCATAAGTTGTTATCCATGGCTCCAAATGGAGTGAAATCAATTCCCATGGTTTATAATATATTTGTTTGGCATCTTTGATCATTTAGAATGTTTGTGGCTAAATTTTTATGTGGTACAAAACCATAGTCTTAGAGTGATCTTGGAGATGATTTCTATCATTAGGATTTAGGGTTTTGGTTTAACTTTTGCAAGTGTTTTAAATTCAAGATACATTCCATGCAGGGATGCATTTGATTCTTTGAATATTTTTTTGTTGCTTTATCAATCAAATTTTGTTCAAGTAGGGTTTTTGATGTTTCCATTTAGAAAAAATATTCTTTTAACCCTAAATTTCAACATTTGTTTCATTTGTAAGTTTATTTTTCACATTTCAAAATTTGGAAAATTTTGGGATGCGACAATAACTGAAGAGTCTCTGGGAGGATCATTCTCAGTGCAACCACTATGTGCTAGGTAACATTTACGACTTTACTTTTCATTTTATTCCGACCTTTCTTTTAGTCATATTTTGATTTTTTTTCTTTCCTAGATCCTCTACATCTTTCCTACTCCTCTTCCTCAGAACCTCACCTCGAGCGCATCAAATTAGTCGGAGATGTTGTTTTCGACTTCCGCCAGACTCTTGAAAAGGCTGGCGAGTCGGTTAGACTTCCAGACTTGAACAACTTGCCAGTACTTGAGATGAGGGACAGAGCGAAGGAGATTCCAAAGCTCATCGAGGATTGGAAGATTTCCTACGCCCGGACCGCTACATAGACTACCCTCACTATGGTGATGAGTCACCACAGTGATATGGAAATCTGGCATGCCACCAAGGGCTTCGCCGACGAGGAAGATGAGGGTAACCCGCAAGACACAAGGCCATCCAAGAATCTTGCACGGGTTATGCTTGTCGCATGGCGGAGATGATGAATTATACGACGACATTTTTACAATATCTCGCTGTTCCTCCTTCTCTCAAAGAGCCGGAAGATATCCTCATCAAATATGAAGAAGCTTCTGAGTCTCCATAGCAAGGTGGTGACGATATCGACTCCATCGCTCCAAGGTCTCCACCACCACCGCCTGAATCTTCACCATAAAACATATGATGCATTATCCTGAACATTCATTTGGTCTATAATTATGGGAACAATATTTTATTTTAAATGTGCTGGTATGTAAGAACTGATGCTTTACTACTTATCACTTGTTGTATATATTTTGATGTGTGTGCTTGAAAATTTCTTAAGCACTTTTGTGTTCACACTATTCATTTTATCTAGCTCTCAGCCTCGTCCCTTTCATGATTTGGCCAACCTTTAGCACGGAAACTCTGCCGAGTCAATGGAGCACAATTCCTATACCAGTTTAAACTCAGAAACAGAGCCGGCTTTCAGTACCAACAATTCATTACTCAGAATATTCCCGCGTCTAAGCAATCAGATAAAAACCAAAGTATAAACATGAAATTAGATTTACACCCCAAGGTAAGATTTTTATAGATATTCAAAAATCATAACCAGAACGAACATGAGCATAAAGTACTTTCAAGCATCCTTGGATTTTTGAAAATGACATGCTATTTTAGAAAAAAGATAGTAAAAAAATCTCGAAAATAACATATGAGGAAACCAATACTTTATTTCTCTTTAAACATGTACATATATAATTACAAGGAAATGTAACTAAGAATATAAGGGACATAGCTATACAATATTCCATAGACGGTCTAATTCATCCGAGTGTGCACTACCGTCAGCTCTCTTTCTCTTCCGAGTATCAGGTATTTCCTTGATTGGTCTTATATCTGTTAAGTAATATGACCCATTATGTAGAACTCGGCTGATCATAAAAGGTCCTTCCCAAATTGGGGACATCTTGTTCTTTCTTTTTTGCACGAGTCGGAGAACCAAATCTCCTTTATGGAAAGAAATATTTTTCACTCTTTAACTATGATACTTGCGTAACATCTGCTGATAGGATGTAGATCTCTGATCAACAACGACGCAAACTTCTTCGACTATGTTGAGATCATCTTGTCGAGACACCTCCTGTATGCTTTGACTCTAGGAGACTGATGAATTAAATCACTTGGAAGAACTACTTCTGCACCATATACCAAGAAGAAAGGAGTGTAACCGGTTAATCTGTTAGAAGTTGTACGCAAGCTCCATATCGCAGATGGTAATTCTTCCACCCAAGCCCCCGCGGCACAACGAAGTGGTGGCTTGAGACAAGGTTGAAGTCCTTGTAAAATGAGAAATGTTTGCTCTTTCGACTTGTACATTAGCTTGTGGGTGTGTAACTGATGATATATCAATTCAGATCCCTTGTTATTTGCAGAATTCAGCTAATTCTCCCATGGAAAATTTGCTCCCGTTGTCAGTGATGATACTATGCGGATATCTGAATCTGATGATTACATCCTCGACGAACTTTCTGGCCGTGGCTCCATCGCAATTTGTTACAGGTTTAGCCTAAATCAATTTTGTAAATTTATCCACCATAACTAGTAGGTGAGTAAACCCATACTTTGCCATTCGAAATGTTCCTGCCATATCAAGCCCCCATAGCGCAAGTGGCCATGTAATAGGGATTTTTCGCAGTTGATTATCCAGAACATGTGCATGACATGCGTACTTTTGGCAACCTCACCATGTTTTGACCATTTTCTCGGCATCCTCCTTAGCTATGAGCCAAAATAATCCGCGTCTAACAGGTTTTGCCACTAAAGATTTGGCTGCAGCATGGTGACCACACTCGCCTTCGTGGATCTCTCGTAAGATTTCCACTATTTCTTCCGGAGAAATACAGTGCCGGGAAACCCCATAAATACTCCGTTTATAGAGCTCACCATTAATTATCGTATAGGCTTTTCCTCATTGGACGATCTGTCGGCCCAGAACTTCGTCTTTCTGTAAATTGCTATCTATCACGAAATCCACATAGGGTTTTGTCCAGCTGGGAGTTACGGCCAGGAAGGTAAAGATTGTGTCCGATTCAATGTAAAAGAGCGAATGATAAGAGTAGTGGTATGGTAGTTACTCCATCCTGCACCTAAAGGATTACTCCGCACATGAATAATAAAATCATGCAACCTAGCTCTCGAATTTTAGAACGAAGATCTTGATAGGATGAACTTGAGAAGATCCGTAACAAAACAAATATTTGACGCAAAGACTTTGTCGGAACCAGAGTAGATGAAGATGATGATGTTATTGTCGTGCCAGAAGTTGGAAGCGATCAGAAAAGATATGAATGAAGATAACGGAGAAACATGAAAGATTCAACAGACATATTATGGATAGCACCCCAAAGCATGAATAAAACAATTGCGAATGATCTGGAAAATCTTCATGGCTCTCAACAGATTGAGAATAGGAGATAAAGCGAGAGGGTTTTAGTAGATTTCTTGATGAGCAGAAGACCAAAGAATTTCAGGTCCTTCTAGAAAATATTTGAGAGAGATTTATCCTTCTTGAGGAAATATTCAATAGAACGATGATGATAACTTGCCAAACAAGGAAAATCTCTGGAGTTGGTTGAAATATGATGATGGTGAAGATTAACAGCTGATTTTGATGATTCTCGGATTATAGCAATGTATATAGCAGAATGACGTGGTCGAGATAGGTGACACTTTGAGAACTTTACACACATGTGGTGTCCTTGAAGCTTGATAGGATGAAAAGAATATGTTCGTCATGTTCTTCCATTGACCTAGAATAGGCAAGCATATGATCATGATATACCACCACAGATTTTACAAGATATTCCAAGAATACCGAGTTCATCACGCAAAAGAAATGAAAATATGCTCAAAATGCTTTCTGAGCTCAACATTCTTTGAAAGTTCAACATTAAGATCAAGGTTTGGTGTTTAGAAAGATGCATTGAAAGAATAGATTATCTGGCCCTTTGGATAAGAAAAGAGATATTTATTTGTTCACCTTGTTGATCGAAACACCGGTTGAAAGGAGGAAAACTTTGGATAAGGACCAATGATACCTCCTACATTTAAGAAAAGCTACCATAGATGAAAAATGGGATCCTCTCGTATCCAAGAGAACCTTGCAAATATGGAGTTCAAAACGATGTGAAGCATGGTAAATGGATGATAATCCACCATGGTGCCTTAAGAAACCTCCGGATTGCCAAAGGTTTTTGAATATGCTATGGATGTGATCACGGTATGACTCAAAATCACAAGAGAAAACCACCACCATTCGGATGATAAAATTGATTGCATAGTCCATATTTCACCCATGATAAGTGTCATATGGATATACTGAGAACCAAATTAAAATCACAAGCATCATATTGACACTATTATGTATTTAGCCCAAAATAATTTGAAGATGAAGTAGAAACTCCAGATTGAAGTGTTGGTAGCAAAATATCGAGTTAGCATTGACATTCCGACAAAAGAATTTGAATAGTGTACCAAACATGACTGAAAAGGAGTGTGGAAACACATATGTATCAAAGAAAAAATTAACCACATTTTTTGGCATGAAAATACCAACCAGATGTGCAATACCACTTAACGGATAGAAATTAGAAATTCCACATTATGTGAAAGCATACAGGAGGACGAACACCCTTAACAAGATTGTTCTGGTTAACAAAGAGTTGGATAGATTGCAGCGGTTTACAAGAAGCCTGTCGATATGGAATGTACCAAAAGTTGATAACCAAAAGGAAGATTACGATAACAAATTGGATGCAATAGATAGACAAAATGATTTGACACAAATATCCTATGGTACCACGGAAACCCCAAACACATGAATCCAAGTCTGCATTTTTAGAAGAGGGTTGATAACTGTTACACTTCCTTACCAGAAAAGGGTGGGTGGGAGGGTAAGAAGAAAAATAGTACATCAGAGCCAATCCATATAAAAGAAATATAAATATTCAACACCATACGGCAAGATACAAAATACTAGATAGCTAATATTTAGGATACATCGTCATACATCACACATCAGAGTATCAAGCGGAAGCGGAAGACAAGATCCGAGTAAGGATAAGAAGCAAATTGTCATAAGATGTCCTAAAAATAAGCACATCCCGCCCACAGATCTCATGAATCTCTATCCCTGGAATATCTACACCTGACGGTCGTTGCCACCATCATCGGTATCCTCGACTAAGTAGCCTTCATACGGATATACATGTCCATCTGAACCAATATTTATCATGTGAGACCCTAGGGGCTCACCAAGTATTTATGAATCTAAAGGGAACAATCTAAGGGTGACGCAATTGCAGTGAAAATAATGCCTATAAGTTGTATAGAGACACACTACAACATCCGCCTAACCAATGATAACAGACGCTCGTTAATTAAACATCGGTTAATTACCAACAGATATATATCAACATAAGTAAACATCGCTTGCCCTCCTTGTTCCCTGGACAAAAAGGCTGAAGAACATCCCATCCATTGGCAATTCTATTAATCATTCCATGAAGATTTCACTATTACTAGTCAAGTTTTAGTAATATTAAAGGCGGTACTTTAGTTATGCTAGTCTATGATCGAGAAAATGTTCTCCAAGTCATCCATAACCGTGGAAACGGCTTTTAGAAAGATTAACCATGTAGGGGTGCACAAGTAGCAACACACGCACAATCAGCCTCAGAAATACCAAATGAAAACCCAACGAGGCATCACGACAAAGCATTCACGAGATTCACAGATGATTTCAGGGGACCACCCCACTAAGCTACCCTCTATGAAGTTGGCCGGCTCCATGACGGACCGAGGGGTTTCAACAATGGTTGTAAATGATTAGGAACCTGAATGTGTGACTGGGCTTATCGATACTCTTAAACATTCCACATTTGTTCCAAAATCAGACAGTAGTAAACGCTCCTCGAGCAACAGCAGTAAATAAAGAAGTGAAGCATGGCATAAGTACAAGATAGTAATAATGCCCCAAACTACTTGTGGCCCCAAGAAATTAAATGCGACTCAAGCTGAGACTAAGGGGATTCATGGTCCCATATATGGATAGTGCGATAGTCAAGGAACAAGAATCAAGTACTCGGGGTCCTACCGGACACAAGTGAGCATAAAGAACAAAATATAAGATAATGCCCACCAGTACCTCTTTCATTAGTTATCCCATTAATACTCAATTCAGTTGTTTAGGTACTGCATTATTCGAAGACTCTCACAAACCCTACAAATGCAATTCCAAGACTCACATGGATAAACAATTCCTTTAATAATGGCTCATATGATTGAGGGAACTAACTTAGGTGGGGTTTAAAAGTGAAGGCCATGCAATACTTGGTATTTCAATTTAATTTAAACTGCGACACATGATGCAAGAATAAGATAGATGCAATAGGTACTATATGTAGTGCAGGCATGGGGAATTTCTTTCTTGGAAGTTCAGTTGCAGAAAATGTGTGATCTGAGTAATACTCCTAAGGCTCCTGATAGTTTCCTTGCTAGGTGTCTATTTGGATGAAAACCAAACACACAAGGAGCCGAAATAAATATATTGCACAAACATATAAATCATATGCAACAAGCACACAAGTATTCCATGATGTAATGATACACATTTTACATGGCATAACATAGCATGGCATGGGTGAAGTTTGGGGTACAAGAATAAAGTATTTTATTAAGTTTTTAGTCATGTTTTGCTTCCATAAACATTTATGTATACCTAATATTTATAATATGCATGCTTAAATTTATATCATGGAATGCAGAGTTAGAACATGCTCGTCGAGCTAATCGATTTAGACATATCATTTATCGAAATCGGAGTTACGGAATTAAAGTTATGCAATTATTAAGAAATAGTATTTATTAGCAATTAAATCCTTTCGAATTTTAAATTGCTCAAATGATATTTTAAATAGCATATACAGATTCCTCATGTTTTTCTGATTCCAAAAAATATATTATACATGTTATTTGGAAAAGGTGAGAAAAGATACTATTTAACATTTATTAAGCATTTATGAATATTACTAAAACATTTATTATTTTAAATATTGGGCAGAAATAAATAGAGGCCAGATTCATGTAGAAATTAGTTATAGAACATGTTTGCATCACTGGTCAAGGTTTGATTTAGGTCTGAATTTTTAAAACAGGTTTAAATTTGAATTAAGTTGAAATATGGAAATAGCCGAGCTTTTCACACTAGGTGCCAAGCTACCCGTTACCACAGACAGGTGGGACCGGATGGTGATGGTCCACTGAATGCGCGCAGTCACCCGACATATGACACATGTGACGGTTGGAGAACTGCGGGTTACGGTTGCTGAAACATGAGGGGCTATTGTGCAAAAGCAACGGTGGCCACCCGATGAAACTGAAGAAAGGTTTCATAGGAAACTAGGCTAAACGTCGATCTTCCATAGAGGTTGGCGAGCAAACTATTGGATATCTTGCGTTGCCGATAAAACAAAATTTGTAGAGGGCATCAAGCTCTACACTTTTGGTTCAGGAAGTATGGCCGGAGAAGGATCGTAGCGCTTGGAAACTATGAGGATCCAAGGAGGGACAGGCTTCTTGGGTGGATGGTTTTGCTACTGAATCACGCTTGTGCTTCGCGTGCGTGACGTGCGGCTGCGGGGAGGCGACAACAATTCAAGGCGAGAACATAGGGAGGCAGGGTGAGATAAGGCTCACCAAGGTCCTTGGTGGCGAGTCTCTTGGAAGCGTCGGGGATGGCCTAAAGAGGCAGGGTACATGGATATGAAGCTCGCATTAGTTCCTCTAAAGCCTGCCTCTACACACACGAGACAGAGAAGGCACTTCAACTCAGAGCACGAATCAGACCATGGAGGGATGGAACGGAACCGGGAACTCACCAGGAAGGCGAAGATAGTCTCTGATTGGACAAAGGAGGAATGGAGACGCCAAAAACTGGACTAGAGAATAGCGGCGGGAGAGGAGAACAATGACCATGTCGATGATTGAGGCTGCCTTGAACTTGATTGTGTGGTTCCAGAGGACGAGGGAGTTGAGGCGGAGTCGGAACCGAGCCTAGCTCGGCTTGAGGTGGCCGATGCTGGTGGCGCGATGTTGAGAGCATCACTGGTAGTACCCTTAAACCCTCAAATAATCTTTTTTACAGTTCGCGAACAAAAAAACTCATAGACTAGAACCCCTTAACCCTTAAACCCTAAAAAAATTAATGGTCGAACCCTCAAACCCCATCCCAACCTATAGAAGTGAGGGTTGGAGAGGGGAAACGACCCCAACCCGCACTCTGCCTCCTTCATCGCGCGGGAGGGAATTTTCCCCACCTCTCGCCCGCCCACCAACCCCGCCGCCGCCGGCCGCTGCCTGCCTCCGTCCTCCAGCCCGCCTCCTCCATCTCCCCACCCGTCGCCCTGCCCCCAATCCCCGCCTCCGCGACGCTCGCGCCGGCCTAGCAGCCGGCCGTCCCAAGACGTGCGCAGGTGGCCGCGGTGGTCGCCGTCACCCACATTGGTGCATGGCGGCGGCGTGCTGGCCAGCACGTCGTTTCTCCGCAGCCTGCGGTCGCGTTGGCCCCCGCCTCCTCCCTCGCCCCGCCGTAGCTTCCCACCACCAAGCAGCCTCGGAGGCCATCGGCGCTTGGGCCGAAGGGTGCTGCGGCCTCCAAGCGGTCCTTGGGAGGGACCCCGACCGTGAAGAAGACCACCTCCAGAAAGAAGACCGTCCCCGCACCCCCAATCGCCGACCCTCCACCCGTCGTGCACGAGGTGCTCGGCGGAATGCCTACAACGACGATGACGTCGTTCATGGGGCTTCTCCAAGAGGCGGAGGTGGACATCGAGGCTCCTCCTCTCGACCCTTTGGGTTTTCTCATGACTTGGAGGAAGAGGACGAGGAAGGAGAAGATGATGAGGAGGTTACCGAGATAGAGGAGGAGGCATTCGCTGCCGTTGCCCGTCCCGCCGTGCACTCGACAAACTATAGTGAGGCTGAAGATATTCTCTTGGTTCGTGCTTGGGCTGATGTGGGGATGGATGCATGTACCGATACCGATCAAACCGGTAAACGCTATTGGCAACACATAGAGGAAACCTGTTGCAAGATCAAGCCAAAGACCGTTGGGTACATCTCTCGTACATACCGGTCGCTTCAAGGCCGGTGGGAGTTGATGAAGCCCCAATGTGCTCGTTGGAGTGGGCAATGGAACAAGTGATTGATGCACCGCCTAGTGGAAGCGTGGAGAGTGACTACGTGAGTACATATGTGTGTTTTCACATCTATTTTGATTTTCTATGTTATCATTAGGTTCTTATGTGTGTTTACTATGCTATTGGTGGGTTCGTAGGAGGGCACTGCCGCCATGAGGTACAAGGAGATGCTCGCTTCCAAGGGAAAAGCATCCGCATTTAACCATGCTTGGGGACAAGCTTAAAACTTTTGACAAGTGGAAGTTGAGGGATCAAGAGACCGCACCCAAGAAGGCGGCAATGCTTAGGATGGATGATAGTGATGAGGAGGAAAGGAAATTTTGCAAGCCCGAGGGAACCAAGAAGGCAAAGCTAAGGATGAAGATGGAAGGAGAGGCGTCAAGCATGAGGGAGAAGATGGAGCATATGATGAAGTCAAGGGAGACATTGACAATGAAAACATTGGAGACAAAGCTTCTTATCACCGACAAGAAGAAAGAGGTGAAGCTTGCACAAGTTGAAGCAAGGTGTGAAGAAGCCAAGCGCAGGACCGAAGAAAGAGGGCGCAAGGCCGACTTGGAGGAGAGGATGATCAAGGTCAAAGAAGCAAAGGCATGGAAAGAACTCATGGTGGAAGATAAGGAGCACATGATGATGTCCAAGAAGGACATGGATGAAGACCAATTGATGTGGTGTAAGGAGTACATTATGGAGAAGATGATATTCCATGGTGCATCCTCTACTCTTCAAGGTGACACTCCGATGAGTAGTGGTGGCGATCGCGGTGTGGATGACTCCACCACTGACGCCTAGGTGGAAGTGGTCTAGGAGATGGCACCGAGGTGCAACTTTTGGTCATGGTGCCGATGAGAGGGGGAAGATGATGATTTTGTGATGTAAACTATTAAACCATGCATCACTGATTTTCATTTCCTAGTTTGTTTCAAGGTTGATTGTGTTTTTCTAGTGATAATTGTGATATGTCAAATGAAAGTTTTAAGGGTTGGGGTTGCGGCAAAGACTAGAACCCTCAAACCGAACCCTATTCCGTTATAAGGGTTGGGTTTGAGGGTTCTAGTCTTTGCCCCTATTTTTTAACCCTTAAAAGGGCCAAAAATGCCAATTCTCAAACCTTAAACATTTGAGGGTTTGAGGGTACTAATAGTGATGCTCTGAGTACTGGTGGTAGCATTCGGGAGCTTTCAGAGAAGAATATGGGGAGAGGGATGGGATGATCTGGTGGCGGCGTGAGAACGATGGAGAGAACAACTAGAGTTTGCGGGGCGCAGCGCTGAGGAGATAAGAAGGGGAAGGGCGCTGACGGGGATGACTGCGAACGAAGACCTACCATGTTCCATCAGCTTGTAGAGAGAGAAGGAGGAGTGACGGAAGGGGTCCTCCTCCCTGGCGCCCACGCGTCAGCTACCGCTCGTAGCGCGCGGCTGAGGTTGAGGAATCGGCACACGTAGTATTTATGGGCTTCTTTGCCCTTCGCGTGGGCTGTCTTATAAGTTCTGTTGATCGTTGTCAATCAACTGGCTTGTAAGAACTTCGACCGCACGGGCTATTTAAGCAAGTGTATTTCTTTCAAAAGAATTGAGGTGGGACTAAAAAACCTCGCTACACTGCACGTGGAGTCGCGGACACGGTTGAATAGCAGGCATGCATGTGCCTGCTGTGCCTGATACTCCGACGCGGGAGTACACGCATTCTTCCGCGTGATTGAATGCATCAGAGCTAGCTGGGCACTACGGCACGAGCGCATGAAGCCATGCAAGATCAACATTCTACCATTTTTTATCAATTAATCATTACGATTGCACATATTTTTCATGAATTGAGAAGAAAAGAAAAATTATAACTACTACGTGGAATAAAACAAATCATTATTCAGTGAGTATTACAATGAGGGAGTGACAACAGTTTGAGCACACAGGAATGGAGAAATCACAACTTGTTGTGGTGCACAGTTATGCGCTACTGGAACAAAACTAGTACCCGGAAAATAAATACTGTCACAATTAGCAACAAAAAATCGGAGATAGTGAGGAATAACGTTGGAACACATGAGGAACAAAAACATCACGCTGCTGGTGGAACAAAAATGTAACGCCAGGAACAAGACCCTTCTACACATGGAACCAAAACTTTGCACTAAATTGAACAAACTTACACTCCAGTTGAGGAAAAATTATGGAATCGAAGGAATAAATCGTATCGACACGCGCAACAAAAACATGAGAATATGAGGAACAAAAATACGTCCTTGGAAGAAATTATGAGTACAAAAGGAACTAGGCTAAGTGAGACAAAAGTCATCTATGGAACAAAAACTGACAATGGAAGGAAAAAATAAAAAATATAGCTTTCAATGAACAAATCTCGCCTAATTGGAAAAAAAATCCTCCCCGAGGAACAACTCTTGTCTATACAAGTGGAACAAAAATATAGATTCCGATAAACAAATCTCGCCTACATGAAACAAGAAAATATAGCCTCCCAATGAACAATTCTTATCTACACAAAGAACACAAATATAGCTTTCTAGGAACAAATCTCTTCTACATGGGAAAAAATATGCCCTCTGAGAAACAACTCTTGTCTACACAGGGAACAAAAATATATTTTTCGAGAAACAAATCTTCCCTACAAATACGGGGAACAAAAAATTAGGAATAGAAGAACAAGTTTTCAGTGCAAAGGAAACTAGTCTAAGTCAAAAATAAACATTGGTGTCCACTCAATGGTAGGTAAATGAATAAGAAAAAAATTGAAAACTCGTAGAACAAAACATGAATAAAAAATTATCACGCGAGAACAAATTTAAACTCACGAAGGAATGAATCATATGGGAAAATTATAAAAATTATTGTAAAAAAATATTTAAAAATATAAGATAAACAAAATAAATATAAATAAAACCCGTGAAAAAATAAACTAGAAAGAAAAAATGAAAATAAAGAAAGATAGAAAAAATAGGAAACAAACATTAAAAAATAAAAATGAAAAGGAGAGAGAGAAACATTAAGAAAAAAACGCACTTACACGTGGCCTACTGATTGGTGGAGACTAGCAGCATACATAACGGGTAGATCGAACGAAATCAAAAAAGAAGGAAAGGAGTTGAAGCGTTAAATGGGCTGGCCCATCAGGATCGACAACGCGGGCGGAACGACGATAGGACGCTCGAGCTCTAGCGAGCAGTTTCTGACGGAAGGATACGGTGAACAGGAGACGTGAAAGGGGTATCAGGCTGGAAGAGGAGAAATGATGGACCTTCCCAGGGGAGAGGGAGGAAGTCCCGGGTAGGCTGTTGATGATTGTTTGCCACGGCTTGGTTAGATAGGTAGGTGGGCTGTGGCCAGGTATGAACCATTTCCTTTTCTTTTTATTCAGGAATTTTCTATTTAAATTTGTATTTAGTTGTTTGAATGGTTTGTTTCAAATTGAAACATATGTTGATGAAAACAATGCAAAACCGCAAAACAAACAACAAGATGGAGGAGAAAAAGAGGGATCTTGGTGGTTGGTTTGGTAGCATGCACTATACATGAAAGAAAGAAAATGCTTAAGTTAGTTTGTGACAGCAAACTAAACATGAGATATGGGTGGTGTGGTTTATGGGTGAATTTGAATCAAGATTGAGGATTGAAACTCTAAGAGGAAAACAAGAAGAAGGCAAGCATCTAAAGACTATATAGATGAATGTGGTATTGCTTGCGAGCTTGATTGGAGTGTTTCACTGGTTTGAATTCAGAACAAAATATTCCACCTCAAACTCAAAAGAATACCAAACAAGGAAGGAATGGAAGCTTTCATGGGACATGCATATGCATTGAATGCTAAGTACATTAGTGAAAACAATGATAATCCATATGGCATTTCTACATTCTTGCATGCATTCAAAAATGTATAATCCATGTCCAAGAATGGAGGCTTGCTAAGCATATGAGAATATATATCATATACGCATATATGAGTACAAATGGTCACTAGTGTGTATTTTCCCACTATACCAACTTGAAGCCAAAGAACATCATACATGAGCATCTAAACAATAAAACCATTTGGAATGTTGCAAGAGATAATTCTACACACATGGCATGAAAAGGTGGCCATGAGGCTCCACATAATTAATATTGTTAAAACAATGGAGATCACATACGGGATCATGTAGATTTAGAATTGGATCCATCCTATTACATATGAGGTAGACAAAAGCCAAAAGAAATGAAAAGGCGCATATATAGTTTGGGTGGTGGGATTATAAGGTGGTGACAAAGAAAGGTGGTGGATTCAAGAAAAGATATGCCCACAACTCAACTTGGGCATTAAGAAATTTATCAAGAAGCAAATAAAATATATCAAGAGGGAAATACAAGAGATACAATATATAATACATATGGGATAAGAACCAAATAGATGAGTTTTATATGATGCTCAAATGCAAGTTGGCATGGTGACATGAGCATGATATTATGCAATGCAATAATGAAATGAGGAAGTAGCAATATATACTAGGCAAGTAGCATTGCAATTGTTAGACAATTGGAATGATGTAACATCCCAATTTTAGCAACCCTAATTTGCTATCCAGAATGCAAAAAAAATATTCTTGTTAAATGGTGCAATATTTTCTTGCTTGTTTGTGTTTATGCATAATATGATGTAGTAGATGATATACTCCTTACATCAACCTCATTTGACAAAAGCTATTTAACAAAAACTATCTTGGCTCAC
This sequence comes from Avena sativa, assembly GCA_916181665.1. NCBI lineage: Eukaryota > Viridiplantae > Streptophyta > Magnoliopsida > Poales > Poaceae > Avena > Avena sativa. The sequence continues at coordinate 104,521,970 of OV702282.1, forward strand.
TTTACATATTCTCAAATGTTCTGATATTTCAAAACCTGAGCCAAGATGTCCTTGTAACAAAAAATGTTTTATTAGCTTCTATCTAACTATGGAGAGCTATAAGATATAATCTCCTTATGTTTTAAAGATATAACTTCCCACTACTCTTAGCTCTAGGTTTACCAAAACCTTTTATAAAACCTTTTGAACTCTACTCTTGGTAGTATCCCCGGAGATTCTCATGTTCCTTCAAAACGAAAACCTCTTCAAAATACCCATCTCTACATCAATCTAGGCTTGATTGTAATCCAAATAGTATTGGATATTCTTGTTAAGACGAATTGCCTTGATTTGTTGTTTGATGATTTGTCTTGATCTGGTGCTTTGTTGGTTTCTTAGGAAGTAGCATGAGCCACACTAGGATCTCATACTTTAGTATCAAGCTAAATTAAGAATACCCATCCCAAGAAAATAACCTAAGCTTGATCTGATATATAGACACAAGAGTAACCACATCAACTATTAACCAGATCAATCCAGGGTTAATCCCTTCTGATAGTTTCCAACTTTGTGAAGAACAAATCTAAGGATGGATCCTTTCTACTTAATCAACACATCCACATCATCCATTTGATTCTGAGTTTGGAGCCTAGAATTCTCTCAAAATCATCTATTTTGGTAATCTAGTTTAAAACCCTAAGTCTGAAACTGTTATCATCATTACATATTTGAGTCCTTTCCTTTCTACAACCTTGTACCTTTTTGGAAATGCACTTGAACTATATTGTATACCATCATAAGAAATTCTAAATCCCACTTTTTCCCTTGACTCAATCATCCTTTGAACCACTTGTTATTGATAGTTTTCCAGGCAAGAAAATAATGATTTCTACAAATCACATCATCATGCCGACCTTGATAGAAGCTCACATCCCTATGTTATCTTATTTTGACCAACTATTTTCATGGTATTAATGTACTAACCATGCTCTATAAATCCAAACTTCCCTTGTTTCCATTGGATCTTTGTGCTCCTTAAACGCACATGGTTTATGAGATTAAATGATAATCTGCTTTGGCAGCCTTCTTTTCAACAAAGTTTGGCATCACATCTAGAATAACTCACACATGATCAATCCCAACTATTTGTACCATGATGATCTACCAAACATGTAATACCTATCCATCTAGCCCATGACCCAAGGGGATCCTTGAGCTCCTTAATCCAGCAAGGTTTTGTTGGTATAAAAATATTCCAGCCCTAGATCCCCCTTCTAATGTTTTCTTCCAAAATCAAGTTTTATTTTCAAAACACAAGGATGAAAATGATGTATTTACTAATTTTAAATCATCCACCTTTGAAATAAAGATTTATAAAATATTTTCCATAATTATTTTGGCCTTAAAACTATTAAATTCCTTTCTTTTGCAAAATCTCTAAAACTCCCTCTATTGAAGAAACTTTGTTTTTATCCAAAACACTTTTGCAAATAAAATCACAATTAAGGCCTATATATTTATACCTATCTCCCCACTCCAAAAATAAATAATTTAAAGTGTTTCAATAATTATTTTTGCCCTTTTTCCTAAATGGAGGAAATGGAATAATAATTGTTTTAAATAATTTTATGCCCCAATAAATCCTAGGAAAATTATCCAAGGTGTAAATCCATTTGATAAGACATTGTTGAATTTAAAAATCCCAAAATAATTCATAAAAACCATTTGAGAACTTCTTGAAAAGTTGATAAGAAAAGTACCTATAAGCCTAAGAAAAATAACAAACAATTATCCAAGGAACATTTTGGGAATATCCATCTACCAGAACCATCAATCCCTCTTGGCCAGTTCAAAATTTAGAAATCCCTCATGATCATATCTATGGACAATATTTGAAATTACTCAAAATAATGATCAAAACCTAATCAAACCCTAGTAAAACTTGCCAAGCACTTCTCCACAGCACCCAGCCTCACTCTTTGGTCATGGCACTGTAGATCCATAGTACCCAAACCCTAGTGCTTGTTCTTTCGCATTTTTTTAGAGGGAGATAAAGCCTCTTTGTCTTGTCCCATGTTGTTAATGCCATAGCTTCACCACCCCACCTCCCTCTCTGTCCCTGCTCGACCCAGAGCCCCATCACACCCCTCTCCTTCACATGGCCTCAGCCAAGCCAGCCCTACCCCACCTACATGTAGAAAATAGACATTACACCCCATGGAAAACTCCTCTCGGGTTAACTAGGCCAGAGGACACTACTTGTCTCCACTCCCCCTCACTTCACTCTCTGACACCACCTACCACACCCCAAGCCCCAGATCCAGCTCCCTCCTCCGCCGTCAGGGAGAAGGGAAGAAACACATCTCGGTTTCTAGCTTGCATGCCATATCTCCTTGAACCTCGACCTCCCTGGCTCCCTCTCCTCTTTATATTTTCTTCTATCTACCTAACAGGCACCCCGTGCCTTCCTTTCCAGCTGCACGTACATGGAGCCACCGCCCTGGTTGCATGTCCAAGGAAACCATCTACCAATATTCCCATAAGCTCTAGCACTGGCCGCATCGCCACAACTCCACCTGAGCCCTTCCAGGACCACCACACCACCTCCGTGGCCTCCCCTCCTACATGCATGCCCCTATGGCCCTGCCCCGGCGAGCACCAGAGAAAGCCCCACCATCAAGCAATCGTGAGTTCCCGTACGGCACCAAACCCGAACGTGCCTACCATTCCTGAGCGCTTAGTCGTCCGCCGCCCCTCCTCCGCCACTCCATCATCACTGACAGGCCCTCTAGTGAGCTCCCCGTAACCCTACGATGCTCTCCTAGGGTTTCCCCTCTGTTCCCGTCGGCCATAAGAACAAGACGAGGCACGGGTTGTCAGATCCTCTTAAATCGGACGGCCCAACTCGTCTGGTACCCCGTCGCCCCTCCTCTTTCTCTGACAGGCGTCCTCGGATGGGCTTCTTTGAAGCAGGGCTTCCCGTGTGTTGCGCTGCCCTCATGGGACGAATCTGCCCAGCTCGGCCCATCTCCCTCCATAGCACAGCACGCCCACTGCTCTATTTTTCCTTTCTTATTAATATTACCAGATCTAAAAATAGTGGCCAGGTTTAAATCAAAACAAAACAGATAACAAAAGGAAATTCCACAGACCTAAATGAAAAAATGTTCTTTAGGGTTTCCTCAAACATGAAGAACAAATCACCTGCTCCAAATAATTTTCCTAATGTTCTGATAATATTGATACTAAAAGGTATCTTTTGCAATAAATAAATTCCCATATAAGTTCTGCTTCCCCAAATGTATTGATTCCTTTTTCATCTCAAAGTAAATTGAATTACCCATCTGTGTGCCTTGGTTTTATCTATAGCAAAAATGAAAAAAAGTACTTAGATTTGACATTAGGAATTTCTCTAGGATAAACCAAAAAATGGTTTTGACCTAATTCCAACTCACAGTGATGTATTAATACATTACCTACAATAACGTAGGAGATCAACAATTTTGAAGACATCATTGATTTATAGTGAATTAAACTCTTCTTCCTAGGATTTCCTCACTAGATAAATCGTAGTAAATGTCATGGACTCCTAAAATAGTGATTCAAATTTCTTCTGGAAGGAACCTGCAATACCTACCCAATACCATTGGTCTCATGTCATTTGGAGCTATAGATTTAATCTGGTTAAAACACAAATTGCTTGCAGGACTAACTTTGGGATTTTCCTAAGGACATTCTGGTAATTATCTAGAAGTAATTAAAACTCTCAAAAATAATAAACCTAAATATCAACAATAACATCTCAGGACAAATTTAATTGAGCTATAGAGAATTTTTAGTGATTTATTCTCTAAAATTAGATTTTATTTCACTACAAAATCTATAAATAATTAAAGAAAATTGATAAAAATAGTGAAACCAATTTTGGTGGCTTCAATATTTTAATACCTATTGGTATCATACAAAACTTGGCCTTAGATTAAAACCCCTTAGATAGGTAGTATTAGGCTTTTAAATATTAAAGGCAAATCCACAAATGCAACTAAAGCATTTCCTTTGCTTTCCTAAACCAATTCCCCAAAACCTACTGAAGTAAATACTGCCTTGTTTACTTGATTGTTGTATTGTATTATTTTTTTATGCTTGATGTTGGTTGTGCCCTTGTTTTGCTTGCATGTGTGATCCTCGACGACAATAGTTACGATTGTGCTGACAACAAGAACAAGGGATCATGTTATATTGGGTATTATGGTTTCCTAAGAAGAAGTCCAAGGGACATATTGCCATATTGCAGATCACAGGAAAGCCACCTTTCTTGCTCGCCCTTGTCCTACTATTTTATTTCTGCATGATACATCTACCTGTCTATGAAAAATGCATTGTTTTACTATATTATGATTTCTATATGGGAAGGTTTGGCTCATCCAAACCATTAACACCATAGTACCCCTAGGTACAACCCCTTTGGTGATACCTAATTGCCCCTAGTTAAGTATGTGGTGTATGATACCACCCTCCTTTGAAGACCCGACTTTAGCCAAAGCAAAACCATAGGATTGGAAGACCTCGGGAGAAAGGTTTTCAAAATGTTTTATAAAACCTTGGTGAGGTTTGACCCACCAATGGGGTTTTAGAAAAGAAAATGTTTTTTTAAATGCTGGAGTAGAGAAGGAGAAATATATTTATGAAAACACACCAATTTCCTTGAAGTTGTGCTAGAACAATTAACCCGTTCAACCACATTACCTGGAATGGGACGGGGCTTGACTTGAAGTTTTTCTACTCTGGTATGGGACTCCGCAAAACTACTTTTAGGAGATCACATCTCCCAAATTTCAGGCTTCCCTTACAAAAGGGGCATCTGTGGGTACAATACCCTAGGGAAGTAGATCCGCCCATGCGAGTGGCCGTACGATACAATGAGCCTCTCATTGAAAATGCACCACTCCTGAAGTAGTTGGTGGATCTCCAGTTGGTCCGCGTGCTACCCGGTGTCCTAGTGTTGAGAGAAAAAACTCATAGGGTAGTGCCCTATGCCAGAGTGGGCATCCTAATGGTTTCGACCGGGTACTCTACCCACGATCGGTATGGATCACGGAAGGGTATCCGGATGGTGTGGGTAAAGTGCACAACCTCTATAGAGTGTAAATATATTCGAATAGCTGTGTACAAGGTAATGGACAATTGGGAAGGTTGCTATAGAGCGGTGCTGGTGTTGTATTCAAAAAGGACATCAGAAAGGAAATGTGTTTTTAAAACCTAGTTGTTCGGAAGACACCAGCGAAGCGAGGTGATCTTGGAAGGATCATAGAAGATGAAGAACCCGATCGGTTAAAGACTGAGGGTATGTAATAGTTTTTGTGCCACGTAGAGAGAAAACAAAACTTTTTCCTCTAACGCGGTGATCCCAAGATCTAGCTGAGGTAGAAGGCCACGAGGTTTACCACTAGACGTGCAGTTGCGAATTACTGATGAAGCGCGTCAGTTGAATGCAGTGTAGTCCTCGAGATCCGATCCAAGCACGATCGTCCTGGTGCTGATCGTACAACACCTCTGCTGGTATCCAAACGTACAAGGAGGAGCACTGGCAGTACTCTTCTAGGTTCGTTACGACGAAAGGACTGCTGTGGAGCTAGGGTTTCCAACTGATGGAATGAGCTAACCGATCAACGATTAACTCTTCTGGGTTACTGTCCTCCACTATATATAGGGAGTAAACATGGGATCCACTCTCATGGCCCATCCACTAAAGCCCATATAATATTAGTCACCGTGAGTCCGACTCACTGACTTAGTCCAAATCCGGCTCGTGTCCAACCCAACCAGATTTTCGGTTCAGATCCAATCCGAACTTACTCCCGCTCTTAAGTGTGTGACCCCGCAGGCTCTTGGCAACTTGGACACGATTGTATTCCGACTCTCAATCGATCAGTCGGTAGCGGCTCCTAGCAGAATGTTCCGACTCCCAAGTACCAAAGAGTCATGATGTGTAACATACCAAAAATATTGAACAATGATTATCCAATTCAAATCACCCAAATTAGGGTTAACAAAAACTTTTGTTAATCAACATCATATGAATGCATGTGTGTATGTGATGATTGTATGGATGCATGAATGGACTGGTGTGATTGATCTAAATATAAAGGAACGGTTTAAAGATGAAAACAACATCGTCTAAATCAAATCCAAGCAGGAAAAATCAAGAGAAAATCAAAAACAAAACAAATAAAGCAAATGGTCATTTTTGCCAATCTTGCTCACTAGGCCACTCTGAGTGTTTCTAGTCCAAGATTTCAAATAGAAACATTTCCATTTATTTTCACCCCTTGCCAGAACAAGTAAAAGTGAATCAAAGCTCACCCTTCAAACTTACAGAAACATTTGGCAACTTGATTTAAATGACAATTCAAAATTGAATCTTTAACATATGGGAAGATCACCCGGTGTTCAAAAACCAACCAAACCAGTACCCCTTGACCTTTCCAACTAACCAGGGACTCACTAGTATGTAACCAACACACCCACAAAGTTTGAGTCAAAAATTCAAATTTGAATCTCTTTCGGCCATTTCATCAAACACGTTGTAGACACAAAACAATCAATCCTCAAACACTATTGTGAGCAGTGATTGATGCCTAACTTGTTCCCTATCTAGCTCACACTACACTCTCAATAGATCATCTAACTTGTTTAAGCCACTCTAGCTCACTATAAACCTGACCATGCCATCAATGGCAAGCATGCCGAGAGCACCCTTGCCACACCAATGTCGCCAGTCAGCTAGGAGCCTCACTAGCCTTGCCAACCTTGTCTAGCAGGCACTCCACCGTCCACCACCACCCCGTGTCCAAGCCTCGAGCTCAACCAGCCTCTGGACCACCCAGCCCAAGCGTGCCTAGCCTCTCTGCGAGCGTGCCGAGAGTGCGCCAGAACGCCACCCGCGACACATTCCCACAGACCGTGCACCGCCCTTGCCGCGTGCGATCATGATCACCACCACCCCAAGAACACCCAGACATGCATGTTCGTCGCCGCGTGACCAGGAGAACCCGTACGCCATTAAAACTTCCGTCGGACCCGCCTAGAGCGTCAACGTGTTCCGACCACCTCACACCATCCCACGCCGCATAACCATGTTGTTGAGCTGCGCTAGGGAGCACTACACTTCCCCTACCGTCACCCATGCCAGTAGCTAGCTATACCGACGGCCACGATGAGCTCCACCCGTGCCATTCGGTCCCCTCGCTGCACTATAAATAGAGGCCACCCCCGCTCGATTTCTTCACACCATCTCACTCCCCTCTCTCCTCAGAATCACCCCACCTCACCCCCGGAACAAGGCGAGCAGCACACCACCGGTATTTGGCCGGAGTCTGCCGCGGAGGAGGAAGAAAGGAGCCGTTGATTGGAGCTGCCCCGGGAGAAGCCGCCGGTACCAGGAGGTTCACCATCGTCAACTTCGTCATTCGTCCCCATCACCGACCCTCGTCTGAGCCACGGTGAGCCCCCGTAGACCCCCACTGGACGCGCTAGGGTTCTGTCTCCCTGGCGTTGCTCGACGGAGACGATAGGTCGTGGCCGTTGGATTAGACTTTGATCGCACGGCCTAGATTGCCCTGTACCGCTTCTCACCCCCCTGTCTTGCTGACTAGTGGGGTCTTCCACTTAAACTCACCCGTACGTGTGCTATCCACTTAAACTTTTTGCCTTAATCTTTGTGATGTTTGTGATGGTCCTAGATCATCTAGTGAAAACCTTGGTGTGATAAATATAAGTAATTAAGTATTGTTTGGTGATTGTGTACCTCGTATTTATTTATAGACGCTAGTACCGACCAAGGATACTAGGAGGAAGGAGAATACTACGAGGAAGAAGCCGAGGAGAACTTCATCCACTGCTCTGAACAAGGCAAGATACTACTTGCATGTTACGTATGCAAGTTCACTTAGCAAGCTATTATCTTAGCAAACTAAGCTAAACCATGCAAACCTTACTTTCAAGCTTATCCCACTTGATAAACAATCCTAGTTTTATTTGCAAGCTTAGTTATTTTAGTCCTTTATCAAAACTCTCTATTGGAGCTTGACTTAGTGACTTGTAGACTTTAGAAAGATATCTGAAGGTAGCATAAAGTGCATAAAAATTGGCCTAAGTTAGATAATCTTGATGTCATCCTGAGGCATGATATTGAACTTAGATAAGATACACCTGTTTACCACCCCTCATTAGTATTTACCCCCACTTGTAGTTGCTAGTGCTAAGCATAAAACTTGATCAACTTTAGATGGGAATACTTGGTGAAAATGGTTATGAAAACCTTAGAATGATGAGTCATTCTGTTGAAATGTTTTGACATGTGTTCTTGAACACTAGATGATTTTGATGATGAAAATGTTAAGGCGTGAGCCTTAGCCCTTTATAAAACTGATGGTTGTCTGGATGCGATACCATTCCAATTTTACCATACAACCACAATACCCGAAAATTGGGTAGGGCTTGACTGGAAATTTATATAGCTTAGTATGGGTTCCCTTGCGGCCAAGGTTTGAGATAAGGCTACCTTGTGAAGATTGTCCACCTATGTAGTTCCCAAGATGACAGTTGGTCATGGTTGGGAGGCCAAACTCACAGGAGAGGTGCCTATACTAGGGCGTGTAATTAAAAGGTTAGGATTGATTATCCGCATACTGAGTATGGTGAATTCAGGATTGTTCCTGACGGATGTATCGAATATTGTGGTGAAAGTGTACCACCTCTGCAGAGTGTCAAACTATTTGAATAGCCGCGTCCGCGGTTATGGATAGTTGGAGTGTCCATACTGTTCCAACGTCAGATGTTTTCAAAATGAATTATGAAATGATTTGTGACTTGACTTGACCACAACAGGGTTGTGATATGAAATTCAAGTTCCCACTTAGGTGTTATAAAAACTTTTAACTAGCTTTCTTTGCTTCTGAACTCTGTAGAGATAAATCTGGATTGTTTTCAAAACAACGTACAGCTTAGTATTTATTACTCAAAAACCACTTCACTTTTTAGTATTAGTTTGTGAGTACTTAAAGAGTACTCATGGCTTTGTCCCTGGCTATTCCGGTGGCCAGACTATGAAGAGGACTATCAGGAGGACGGACAGTAAGAAAGTTACGACAACTAGGATCATCTCCCATCGTCAACATTGCCTTTGACCATGAAGATGGAGCCTCGCCTACGGTATCGTTATTACTACGTTATTCCACTGCTTGAATTATATTAAGACTGGATCATGAGATCCTTTATTTGTGTAAGACCTTGTGTATGGTTTGTAATTGATGATGTACTGTGATATCCAATCTGTTATGTCTCGCAAAAATGGTAATCCTGGGATTGCGATGTATGGCATAACAGGCATCCGGGATTAAAAATCTGGGTGTTGACAAGTTGGTATCATTGCCATCCTGACCATAGGAGACCCTAGTTTAGAATGGACATTTGAATAAAAAACTTAGTTGCAAAACCAAGGAAGTGAGTATTTATGAAAACTTATTCTCATTCTTACCACTTAGATTCTTTCATGAAAATTCATGTTCCTCAAAAAATCTTGCAAACTTACCTAAAATTTGAACCACTGGATCACTCTACTAACTTACTCATCCTATATTCTTATAGATGGACGTGAAGTACAACAAGTTTTATCAGTTGGGGAATAGAGGAGACCTCATCTTTGAGCGTGACTTGGACCAGCTGTCAGAAATGCTGGAGCGTCCGCATACCGAGTTCTTCGGAGCTCGGCTTAACGATCAGGAAGGAGAGGAATTGCAATGTATAGTTATTGCAAGTCTCCAAGGAAAGATTGAAGCCCCCACCTGAGAGGGAATTCAGTTAACCTTGAGAGAGAACAACTGGCTCGATGGACTTGCGAGGGCTATGCAGGAAGCTCTTGCCCGTCAATGTGGGAAGAGTAACAATCAGATCAAGGGTACCCGCTTCGAGTTCTATCCAAGGTGTGATATTATGGGACAGCCACTGGAGGCTCCATATCACCATGAGCTGAAGACTCAGTTGGACCACCTAAGCTTCATGATGTGTGACCGTCAGAAGGAGTTAGACAATGCCCGCTCCTACACCAACCACAAGTATGCCATCACCGCAAAGAAGGATCAGACCATTGCCATGATAGTGAAGGATCGCCAGTCTCGTCGCTGTCAGCTCGACAAGAAGGAGCGCATCATTGCCCGTCTCCGCCACAAGATCACCGATTTGGAGGAGACTATCCACGAGAGGGATATGCAGTTGGAGGAGAGGGAGAATGCAGGTGAAGACCTTCGTGGAGACCCCTACTCCTATCTCAGTGATGATGATGACTTTCTGGAGGATCAGGCCATGGACTTCTTCACCGATGAGGATGACTTCGCCTTCATTGATGATGATGATGAGGATGATGAGGACACCGATTCTGAGGAGTAGTAGCACTTGAGCACTAGCGTTAGTGAGTTGTATTCGGTCCCACTGTATCGTAGTTTCATATAATGGTTCTTAAAACCATCATATGTTTTCCTTTGTTTTGGTGTGTTTGATCGTGTGCTATGAATTAATGAATGAAAAGCAAGTTGCTAGAAAAACCTGAGTCAAACTTTGAAAACTTTTCAAACACAAAACCCTGAACCTTAGTAATTTCCCTCTTTTCTCATGATCTATCTCAATCTTTAGATGCCTCGCGGAGGAAGCACTTCATCCCCGGACCCGATGTTGCAAATCTTGCAAATCTTGGTCTCAGACCTTGAAGCTAAAAGATCTGAACGTCAAGCCAACTTAGCCACCCTTCAATATATAGCTCAGATGGCCATCAACAATCAAGGCCATGAAAATCAGGACAACCATGGCTCCAAGATCAAGAATTTCCAGAACACCAATCCACCCATTTTCACTAAGTCTGAAGAGCGCCTCGATACAGATAATTGGCTGCAAACCATGGAGAACAACCTATAGGTTGCAGGAGTGGAAGCCAACGAGAAAGTACAATTCGCCACCCACTATCTGGCCGGAGATGCTAGAGCATGGTGGAACAACGTTCGTTCCATAAATGGAGGTCAGATGATGACTTGGGAAGAGTTCAAAATCAAGTTCAGTAGAACCCATGTGCCACCGGGTTTGATAGAGAGGATGAGAGATGAATTCAGGGAACTGAAGCAAGGCAGGATGACCATAGTGGAGTATCGTGAGAAATTTTTGTCATTAGCTAGGTATGCACCGGATGAGATAGATACTGTAACATACCATCCTTTTGTGTAATATAAATAAGATCTGTTTGAGCCGTGCATGCATGCATAACCCTTGCACTTTGGTTTAATCAAGAAAGAACAAATAACACCCTAAACCCTAATAGTTTCCCCTCTCTCTGAATCAATTCAAATGGTTTTTATATGTTGAAAATTCTCAAAATGCATGGAGCTCAAATAGTTATAAGTTCCCGTCAGTGTTCTCAGATATTATACAAAAGTTTCTGTAAATCAAAATAAAAAGGGGGAAATCAAAAAATAGAAAAGAAAAAGGATTTCCTGGAAAAAAATCTAACCTAACCCTCTCCGGGCGGAGCCCATCTTCCCTCTCCTCTATCCATGCCGCCAGCAGCGCCAGCAGCCAGCCCACCCAGGGCCCAATCCTGGCCCAGCAGCAGCCCGTCCCCGGCCCCATACCGCTTTGATCGATCTTTATGTCGTCATCTTCATCCCCGACGAGGAACCAGCTCGCACTTGCGCCGCCGCCGTCTGTCGCCGGAGATGCGCCAAGATACGCGCCGCCACCCGCTAGCGCCTACAAATATCTCGCCGACGCCGCCGGAGAACCCTAGCATGCACTCTACCCCTTTCTAACCTCTCTTTCCTATGCGGGGACCAAACCCTAGCCACCGGGAACTGCCAGTCGCCGTCGTCTCCGAGCACCCCTCGCCCAGCCGAGGTGACCAAGAGCATCGCCTCGCCGCTCTCGTCCTCCTCCTCGAAGCACGCGAGCCGGGACGACCTCCTTTGGCCGGAATCGAGTAAGTAGCGCCGCCGGCCACCGCCGTTGTCACCATCGATTCATCAGCATCTGACATCCCCTTGCCTCCCCGTCACCACCGACGCGTTTGTGGTGAGCTTGAGGTCCCTCTAGACCTCCCCATCGCCTCCCTCCCTCTCTGGTTCGAGCTGTCGCCATGCGTCTGCAGCTATCGCCGTTGTTTGTCGTCGCCGGCGACGCTCTGGTGGTCAATCCATAGCGGCACCGCAACTTTTTGGCTCCCCGCACTCGTCCGCTTCCAGCGCTCTACTCCCCGTCGCCCCGCGAGCCCTGGATCAGTGGATCGAGCCTTGATCTGAGGATCAAGCTCTGGATGACGTCAGCCTGTCATCATCATGATGCAATAATTCATTTTTAGTTATTAATTGTTTTGTAAATAATTTCTGTAAATAGAAATCTATGACAGGTGGGCCCTGCCTGTCAGGGTTTTAATATTTTCTGCAAATATTTTCTGAAATGATTAAAAATCTGACATGTGGGCCCAAGTTTGGAAATTATTTCAAATATTCCAAAAATGTTTAAAATGAATTAAAATTTGGGAAATTCATAACTAATTCATTTTAAATCAGAAAAATACAAATAATATACCAAAATGTTCAGAAAAATGAAACCTATCTAACTAAGCTATAATCATACATTGTTAATAAACTTTGATAGCAAGTTTAATTAGAAGAACCAATTGAACCCCATAGGTGATTCCGATGATTCCCCTATTTTAGGGTTTGGATATTCGGAACCCCCTTTAAAGTGATCAAGCATGCTTTAGGGTTCAATTCAACACTATTTAACTTGTCATATCATCCATATTGTATGAGCATTACACATGCCATGTGTTGAGTGTTCCTTGCTCTTTTCCGGTGATTGGTTCTCGCGAATAGGAACCGAACCCGAAGCTGAAGTCAACGCCACCGAAGAGCAGTACCAGTCCAACAACGGACAAGGCAAGCGAAGCCCCACTCATACATATGAATCCTATGATTACAAAGTATTTCATTCTCGACATATGCATTCGGTTCAAACTGTCTTTTATCAGTAGACAAAGTAATCCTATCTGATGCATGTTATCCTTTGTGAACTATATTACCTGGTCCACCGCTCCTAGCATAACTAGGGTTTGGTTTATGAGCGTCGCTAGTGCCACAGTTCAGTCAAGCTTAGCCAAGCGTAGTGGTCTGATGCTAATCACTCATGTGATGCACCGGAGATGCGAATGAATCTAGTATGATAAGATGTGGTGATGTGATCAGAAGTGGATGATAAACATGCTAAGGTTTGTATGGGAGGCCACGTGGGTTGTGGTTTTTGTAGTCCCATACTTGCCACCCTTAGGACCTGATGTTCTCGCCTCTTGAACCAAGACAAGCGTACAACCACACGGGGGCCTGGAAACCCCCTCGAACAACTAACTTGCCTAGTAGATTCCATGAGTCACATAGTTTGGGCTTTCCATTCGACATACGCATCTTGGTTGTTCTTGAATGGAGGTGAAGGAGGTTGTAACACCCTCAGAATCTGCCCTATGCAAGTCTCAGCGATCCCCGCCAAACCCGCATAGAAACGATTCAAAGGTGCCCACCAGGAACTTTCGTGCGGGTGGAAAACGAAGTAATACCATTACAGAATAGTCCACGATGGAACCCACAGAACAGATATATACAACAATGACTCCATGAGTCAAGAATACAATATACAGTACAAAGATCCAAATCACCTTGAAAACGATACAGCGTCCAGGTACGGACAAGATGCAAATTGAGCTAAGAGCCCTGAAGAATAACCAATGGCGTCCATAACCTTGCCCAGGCCAAGCCGGAAGGGTAACCCTGCTAACGACTTCGATCTCAAAACCTGCTTAAACAAAAGGGGTGCCGACAAAGGGCAAAGGAAAAAGAGAGCGGTCAGTACTGAGGCCAGTACACGGCGAGACTAGAATTCGGCAGTCCTCGCCTACATAGGTATGGTGGACTGAAGCGGCAGCGCAGCATGCACTAAACAACCTATAGAGACTCAATACAGCTGGCAGCTATCAGATAGGGGTAAGAAAGACCTATTCGGATCCAACCTGAAACTATCACCAAGCATACCCATCCTGGTATTTCCCCCTCGAGACCAAACGAGGAAGTCAACCGAGGAACTCATACAATTAGAAGTTTTATTCATTTAGTTATAGTTGCAGCAATTACTAGTCAGATATAGATAGCATGAGTCATCCTGATATAGTAAGAAGTGGGCAGTTTTAGTTAACCATTCCGTTGTAGTTTTAGTACTTACTAGTCAGATACATATAACATGAGACATCCCAAAACCCAGCAGTTGTTGGTACTTTTATTTAGCCATTCCGTTGTAGTTGCAATACTTGCTAGTCAGATACAATGGTAACAGGTGACAACCCAAAACAGCAGTTGTTGGCACTTCTATTTATCCATTCTGTTATAGTGAAGCTGATTACTAGTCATTATAAAGTCAAATTTATAGCACTACTTTAGTTATAGTTGTCTATGATCGAGATACTGTCCTCCAAGTCGTCCATAACCGCGGACATGGCTTTCAGATAGTTTTACCCTGCATGGGGGCACAAATAGGAACACACGCACGATCAACCTCGGAAAAACTAAATAAAAACCCAACGAGGCATCACGACAAAGAAATCGCAAGATTCATACAATGTTTCAGGGGGCCACCCCACCAAGCTACCCGCTACGAAGTTGGCCGGCTCCGAGACGGACCCAAAGGTTTGTGACGACGGCTGTAAACGACTGGGAACCCGAAAGTGTGACTGGGCTTGTCGATACCGCGAAAACGTGGCACGGGGTTCCAAAACAGTACAGGCGCTCCACGCGCAATTATAAATAAAGTAGTAAAGCATGGCATAAGTACAGGATAGTAATAAAGCCCCAAACTACTTTGTGGCCCCAAGAAATAAGATATGACTCAAGCTCATGCTAAGGGGATTCATGGACCCACATGCGGATAGTGCGAATAGTCAAGGAACAGGTATCAAGTACTCAGGGTCCTACGGGACACAAGTGGACGGTTAAAAACCAAATAACATCTATTGTCCGCCTGTGCCTCTGAATTATTTACCTACTTCAATTTTAGTTATGAAACCTTAATTAAAGTTATAATCATCTCCAAATTTAAACATAAGGCATTACTCCAACAACGGTGGAACATCGACGGCGCGATGCAACACCTGTGCAATCAACTACGACTCACAAGGCTGACTATCTACCAAATAACAGGTAATAGGATGTGTCCAAGGCAATTTAATGGCTCCAAGGGATATCACGGGTATGAAAACTAGAGCATCGCATCACAGATAGCAATAGATCAACAGGAGGAAATAAAGACTATAAAAGTAAGATAGGTAGAAAGGGGGACAATGCTCGCCTGGAAAACATTGCCGAAGATTCATCCAAAGATCGGGTCGACACTCGCATCAACTCATCGGCCTAATCTGTGAAGAAGCAAAGCACTAGAAGAAACAACGGATGCACTATTTAATACTACGGAAGAAAATCGGGCATGATGCATGTATGATGTATGACATGGCAAAGATGTGATGCGATTAGGCAATATTAAACGGAACCGGGGTCCCGATAATTATTTACTAGGTTCATGTTGTTTAGATACCCCGCAATTTAAATGTTGTCTTAACAAGGCAAAATTATATCACCGGTTCGCTATACAAATTTAAATGGGCCAATATAGGACTAGAAAAGCCCGCATATGGCCCCATATTTAATTTTAAGGTGAATCGGCAAAATGCCCCAAACCCACAAAAATATGTATGCAATATGAAGGATTTAATGCAACAAGATATATAGTTGGCAATTTATAAAATATAGGCTCGGAAAAGGTCACACACTTCTAGGATCGAAGATCTTGGAGGCTCGGAGGGGTTCGGGGGATTGGTCTCGACACATTGGCCTTTGGAACGCATCCGTGAAGAAGACCTTGACGTCTAGGATCAGGTTCCGTGTGGCGGTTTTGGCGTCCGGGGATTCACCAGGTCCGTGTTGACGGCCTTGGGGTTCCGGCTTCAAAGTCGAGGTAGGATTCATGTTTCAGCGCCGAGGATTGCTAGCGAACTTGAATGGGTGTCCGAGGCTCCTCGGGATACCTTGGTGGCAATAAGATGTCCTTGTGGGGGTTGCGGATCATCTCGGTGCGTAGTCATCGTCTCGGTCTTGGTCTTCGGCACCGGTGGCGGGATGCTGTTTATTTTGTCTTGGAGAACCGATAGTAGTCTTGGAACCAAGATGGACTTCAGCGTCGGGTAATAGACCACGGCCAAAAACAAGGATATGGGTGCACGCGTGGCTAGCTCCTGTTGACAACACAAGCAGGAAACGGTGCACACAAGTAGGTGCGGTGATGGAGGCGCACGTGGCTGGGGATGCAGAGGCGCAGGAGGGCTTGTGGTCCCACCCAGCAGCCGGCGGAGGGGCGAGGTCGGAAGCAGGAGGCTCCATGGCGGCGGTAGAGGACGCCTGACGAGCTTGGCGGGGTGAGGCCTACGGGAAAGGGCGGCCTGACGGAGGTAGACGTGGAGGCGTGGGCGGCCGTGGTCGACGGCTGCTAGCCGTAGGCGGGTAGAGGCCGCACGGGGGACACAGTGGCGCCCGGGGCCAGGAGCGGCCAGTGCGGGTATGCAGGAGGATGGGTGTAGAGGAGCTTCGAGGAGGGCGTGGCCAGAGGGAACGGCAGCGGCCGGTGCATGGCGAACTTGCAGGCGCAGCACGACGTCGCGGCGGCGGCCGAACACGGAAGAGGCGACGCCAACAAGGAGAGAAGGAGGCGGGAGGCGACGGGAGGGGAAGCAGACCTGGCGACGGGGTCGCTGGCGGCGGCGGACAGAAGCTCAAGCAGGGAAAGAGGGGAACGAGGGAGGCAGCATACGCGGGGTAGGTGGCGGCTCGGGATGAGGGATCACGAGGGGTGGGGCGACGCGCAGGCTCGGTGGGTTCCGCGAGGGGCGAGTGTTTGGGCTAGGGGCGTCGGGTGGAGCGGGGGGGTAGCATGCGCGCGGCTGCTGTGAGAGGAGTGGCGGCAGCAGATATGGGGTGAGGGACTAGGCAGGTGGGTGGTTAGGGTTAGGGCAGGGGAGACTGGTCTGGTGTTGTAGGTGGACTCTGGCTGGGCCTGGCCGGTTGTCTGTCTCCCCCAATTAAAATATTTAGGGTTTTATTTATACATTTATTTCAAAGAACTTCTGTAAATCATTTAGTCAAAACAAAATATCTGGACAACCGAAGTTTGATTTGAATTAAGACGAGGGTGTTTGCAAAAACAAAATAGACCTTTGTAAAATAGTTTTTATCAAATAGATGCATGATGATGTCATGGTGATGCGCATAATAAAAATAATAGTGATTTTCTAGTAGTGGTTTTACCCGGGTTGCTACAATTCGACACCACTAACAATGGATCTCGCCCTCGAGATCCGCCTCATGGTACGGGGAAGAAGGCTGACAATCTGAATCTTCTCACTTCGTGTAGCTCATCGCGACACCACTAACAAGGGTTGTTTCTCCATATTGAAATTGGTGACACCACGAACAAGAGGTTGTTGCTCACGTTCGTCAGGAGCACTCCAGAGAAACAAAAGCGAAGGTAAAGGTCTCAAAAGGTAAGTCCACCTCTAACTTCGAGGGAAGGAGTAAGAATTGCATCGGTCCTCCATTCAATGTACAAAAGTGAATGATAAGGGTAGTGGTATGGTCGCGACTCCATCCCGCACTCAAATCATTACTCCGTACTCGAATAGAACAATCATGCAACCAACTCTCAGATTTAGACTGAAGATATCGACAAGAGGTTCAGAAGCAAAGGAGGGATGGAGATTCTCATCAGATCTGATATAGATGACTTCGTCATATCGGAAAACACTGTAGGATAGAAAGAAAAAAATTAGTGAATTTTCGGTCCACTGAAAGGTAAAACAGATGAAAGATTTATCAGATAGCATGAATGCCGGATGTTGAAGCACCGTTACAAGAGGATGGAAGCGAAACCCTGAAGGTACGACGGAAATCCAACCGCGAGAAATCCTGGACTCGAAGGAAAGATAAGAGAGCAGATTCAAAACATGTCGAGATAAGAGGAGAATAGCAGAGGGATAAGGAGTAAAAGTAGACCTAATCAGATCTATCCAACCACTTTTGAAAAATAGTTTTGACACTCTACAATGTCTGTTCGCTAGGTTATCCTACAGGCTGGACCAGTGGGGTATCGTAACTGCTGAGCTCTGATACCACTCTATAACACCCTCAGAATCGGCCCTATGCAAGTCTCAGCGATCCCCGCCAAACCCGCATAGAAACGATTCAAAGGTGCCCACCAGGCACTTTCGTGCGGGTGGAAAACGAAGTAATACCATTACACAATAGTCCACGATGGAACCCACAGAACAGATATATACAACAACGACTCCATGAGTCAAGAATACAATATACAGTACAAAGATCCAAATCACCTTGAAAATAATACAGCGTCCGGGTACGGACAAGATGAAAATTGAGCTAAGAGCCCTAAAGAATAACCAATGGCGTCCATAACCTTGCCTAGGCCAAGCCGGAAGGGTAACCCTGCTAACGACGTCGATCTCAAAACCTGCTTAAACAAAAGGGGTGCCGACAAAGGGCAAAGGAAAAAGAGAGCGGTCAGTACTGAGGCCAGTACACGACGAGACTAGAATTTGGCGGTCCTCGCCTACATAGGTATGGTGGACTGAAGCGGCAGCGCAGCATGCACTAAACAACCTATAGAGACTCAATACAGCTGGCAGCTATCAGATAGGGGTAAGAAAGACCTATTCAGATCCAACCTGAAACTATCACAAAGCATACCCATCCTGGTATTTCCCCCTCGAGACCAAACGAGGAAGTCAACCGAGGAACTCATACAATTAGCAGTTTTATTCATTCCGTTATAGTTGCAGCGATTACTAGTCAGATATAGATAGCATGAGTCATCCTGATATAGTAAGCAGTGGGCAGTTTTAGTTAACCATTCCGTTGTAGTTGTAGTACTTACTAGTCAGATACATATAACATGAGACATCCCAAAACCCAGCAGTTGTTGGTACTTTTATTTAGCCATTCCGTTGTAGTTGCAATACTTGCTAGTCAGATACAATGGTAACGGGTGACAACCCAAAACAGCAGTTGTTGGCACTTTTATTTATCCATTCCGTTATAGTGAAGCTGATTACTAGTCATTATAAAGTCAAATTTATAGCACTACTTTAGTTATAGTTGTCTATGAGCGAGATACTGTGCTCCAAGTCGTCCATAACCGCGGACACGGCTTTCAGATAGTTTTACCCTGCAGGGGGGCACAAATAGAAACACACGCACGATCAACCTCGAAAAAACCAAATAAAAACCCAACGAGGCATCACGACAAAGAAATCGCAAGATTCATATAATATTTCAGGGGGCCACCCCACCAAGCTACCCGCTACGAAGTTGGCCGGCTCCGAGACGGACGCAGAGGTTTGTGACGACGGTTGTAAATGACTGGGACCCCGAAAGTGTGACTGGGCTTGTCGATACCGCGAAAACATGGCACGGGGTTCCAAAACAGTAGAGGCGCTCCATCCGCAATCATAAATAAAGCGGTAAAGCATGGCATAAGTACAGGATAGTAATAAAGCCCCAAACTACTTTGTGGCCCTAAGAAATAAGATATGACTCAAGCTCATGCTAAGGGGATTCATGGGCCCACATGTGGATAGTGCGAATAGTCAAGGAAAAGGTATCAAGTACTCGGGGTCCTACGGGACACAAGTGGACGGTTAAAAACCAAATAACATCTATTGTCCGCCTATGCCTCTGCATTATTTACCTACTTCAAGTTTAGTTATTAAACGGTAATTAAATTTATAATCATCTCCAAATTTAAACATAAGGCATTACTCCAACAACTGTGGAACATCGACGGCGCGACGCAACACCTGCGCAAGCAACTACGACTCGCAAGGCTGACTATCTACCAAACAATAGGTAATAGGATGTGTCCAAGGCAATTTAATGGCTGCAAGGGATATCACGGGTACGAAAACTAGAGCATCGCATCACAGATAGCAATAGATCAACAGGAGGAAATAAAGACTATAAAAGTAAGATAGGTAGAAAGGGGGAGAATGCTCGCCTGGAAAACATTGCCGAAGATTCATCCAAAGATCGTGTCGACACTCGCATCAACTCATCGGCCTAATCCGTGAAGAAGCAAAGCACTAGAAGAAACAACGGATGCACTATTTAATACTACGGCAGAAGATCGGGCATGATGCATGTATGATGTATGACATGGCAAAGATGTGATGCGATTAGGCAATATTAAGCGGAACCGGGGTCCCGATAACTATTTACTAGGTTCATGTTGTTTAGATACCCCGCAATTTAAATGTTGTCTTAACAAGACAAATTTATATCACCGGTTCGCTATACAAATTTAAATGGGCCAATATAGGACTGGAAAATCCCGCATATGGCCCCATATTTAATTTTAAGGTGAATCGGCAAAATGCCCCAAACCCACAAAAATATGTATGCAATATGAAGGATTTAATGCAACAAGATATATAGTTGGCAATTTATAAAATATAGGCTCGGAAAAGGTCACACTCTTCTAGGATCGAAGATCTTGGAGGCTCGGAGGGGTTTGGGGGATTGGTCTCGACACATTGGCCTTTGGAACGCATCCATGAAGAAGACCTTGACTTCTAGGATCAGGTTCCGTGTGGCGGTTTTGGCGTCCGGGGATTCACCAGGTCTGTGTTGACGGCCTTGGGGTTCCGGCTTCAAAGTCGAGGTAGGACTCATGTTTCAGCGCCGAGGATTGCTGGCAAACTTGAATGGGTGCCCGAGGCTCCTCGGGATACCTTGGTGGCAACACGATGTCCTTGTGGGGGTTGCGGATCATCTCGGTGCATAGTCATCGTCTCGGTCTTGGTCTTCGGCACCGGAGGCGGGATGCTGTTTATCTTGTCTTGGAGAACCAATAGCAGTCTTGGAACCAAGATGGACTTCAGCGTCAGGTAGTAGACCACGGCCAAAAACAAGGATCTGGGTGCACGCGTGGCTAGCTCCTGTTGACAACACAAGCAGGAAACAGTGCACACAAGTAGGAGCGGTGATGGAGGCTCACGTGGCTGGGGATGCAGAGGTGCAGGAGGGCTTGTGGTCGCACCCAGCGGCCGGCGGAGGGGCGAGGTCGGAAGCGGGAGGCTCCATGGCAGCGGCAGAGGACGCCCGATGAGCTTGGCGGGGCGAGGCCTACAGGAAAGGGCGGCCTGACGGAGGTAGACGCGGAGGCGTGGCGGCCGCGGTCGACGGCTGCTAGCCGGAGGCGGTTAGAGCCCGCACGGGGGACACAGTGGCGCCCGTGGCCAGGAGCGGCCATGGCGGGTATGCAGGAGGATGGGTGTAGAGGAGCTTCGAGGAGGGCGTGGACGGAGGGAACGGCGGCGGCCGGTGCATGGCGACCTTGCAGGCGCAGCACGACGTCGCGGTGGCGGCCGGACACGGAAGAGGCGACGCCAACAAGGAGAGAAGGAGGCGGGAGGCGACGGGAGGGGAAGCATACCTGGCGACAGGGTCGCTGGCGGCGGCGGACAGAAGCTCAAGCAGGGAAAGAGGGGAACGAGGGAGGCATCATACGCAGGGTAGGTGGCGGCTCGGGATGAGGGATCACGAGGGGTGGGGCGACGCGCAGGATCGGTGGGTTCCGTGAGGGGCAAGTGGGTGGGCCAGGGGCGTCGGGTGGAGCGGGGGGGAAGCATGCGCGCGGCTGTTGTGAGAGGAGTGGCGGCGGCAGATATGGGGTGAGGGACTAGGCAGGTGGGTGGTTAGGGTTAGGGCAGGGGAGACTGGTCTGGTGTTGTAGGTGGACTCTGGCTGGGCCTGGCCGGTTGTCTGTCTCCCCCAATTAAAATATTTAGGGTTTTATTTATACATTTATTTCAAAGAACTTTTGTAAATCATTTAGTCAAAAAAAAATATCTGGACAACCGAAGTTTGATTTGAATTAAGACGGGGGTGTTTGCAAAAACAAAATAGACCTTTGTAAAATAGTTTTTATCAAACAGATGCATGATGATGTCATGGTGATGCGCATAATAAAAATAATAGCGATTTTCTAGTAGTGGTTTTACCCGGGGTGCTACAGAGGTGCATTCATAACAGGTAGGTAAGCGTGGCCGGGAACAAGAGATGCCTGGCATCCGTAATCTTGAACCCCGCACACATCATTAGGAACCGGCTTCGGTACTTGACCCGTTATGGCGGCATCTCCCTAGTGTGTGACTCATGGTCTCGGCAAAAGCAAAGTAAAGGTCGTGGTCAACCACTCTCTGCCGACCCTCCAAGGAAGAGGGCTAATATATTGGCATTAAGAATCGGTAGGTACGTGTAAGTAAAGTTGTGCACCCCTGCAGGGTTATTAATCTTTTCGAAAAGTCGTGTCCACGGTTATGGAAGACTTGGGAATGGATTTTGTGATCATAGAGAACTATAACCGAATGATAAAACTTGCCAACTAAAGCGATATCCGGAATACTTCCTCGGGGTTGTTGAGGGGGTAGTCCGGGAAGAGTGGTTCAGTTGATGATGATGCTTGGTGGATATCAAAGATCAATTTAATAGCTATAGTTGAAGTCTTCTTATCCCCTTTTGAAAATGATCTGACTAGACAAGTTTCTTCTCCCTCTTGTTTTGAAAACAAAAGATGGCTTTATGCAAAATAACTCCACTAGTCATAAGTCTTGCAGAGTATACCCTGTACTCAGCCTTGCTTCGTTGATGTTTTCTATAGATGAAGCTACTCCAACCGAAGGTGGTTCTACGTCGAAGTCGACGAGTAGTTGGGGTTCTCGGGCAGCAGCCTAGGATCTATGGAAGGGTCGC
The DNA here is from genome assembly GCA_916181665.1 of Avena sativa. Classification (NCBI taxonomy): domain Eukaryota; kingdom Viridiplantae; phylum Streptophyta; class Magnoliopsida; order Poales; family Poaceae; genus Avena; species Avena sativa. The sequence goes on from OV702282.1 coordinate 104,544,901, forward strand.
TACTTCTGTTAAGTCCTCTTAGTCCCTTTGCTAAGTTTGTTGTTTATAACAACTTGTTTGCTTCCATTGTTTGATGTAATGATGGGTCCGTGACCCCTGGTTTGTAACTCTCTTAAGAGTTTACCTTATTAATGTATGGTTTGTATGTTCTGTAATGTTACCAATCTTTCCCTGCGTGTTTTGGAATTTAGGTTAGGATTATATCAGATGAGGATCTGGTATTTGTCTAGCCCTGATCCCGGGTCGTGACAGATACCGAAGCTAAGAAGAAAGAAATATTCTTGAATGGTTTGCATGATGAGATGCAGACAGTGTTAGTCAATATCCCCTTAGCTGATATTGAAGCCTTAGTGGACTCTGCCATTCATATGGAAGGCAAGATCAACCAAGCTAATGAGAACTGCAAGCGTCGCATGATGCATCAACCAGGAACCCATCATACACCAAAGTATCGCCCCAAACCATCTCCAGTAATTTCCCCAAGAAACAACGGACACCCGATGAACCATCCGACCTATTCCAACCGTGGAAGCCCAAGCCTGGAGGAAATCACAACAACAACCCCGGCAAACCCAACACTTTCAACCGTGCACCGCCTAAGTGCAACAACAACAACAATGTAGCCACCAACACCAACACTGCCCCAAGGACTAGCAGCAATAATGTGCATGTTGCAGCGAAGGACAAGGCCCAAGTGACTTGTTATGAATGTGGAACCAAAGGTCACTATTCCAATGAGTGTCCCAAGAAGATTGCCGTAGCCCCCAATGCCAATGCCCCAGCTCAGCAGCAGCGTCATGTTCAGCCTGGAAGAAGATTTACCCCAGGGAACTCACTCAATCTCAATGGCCGTCTCTTTCTCATGCATGCTGAAGAAGCCCAAGAAGCGCCATATGTCGTGCTGGGTATGTTTACTGTTAACTCAGTACTTGCCAGAGTATTGTTTGATTCTGGAGCCTCGCACTCATTTTCTACTGAAGAATTAGCATGCACTAGTAAGATTCAACCAACAAAATTTAAGCATGTTATGATAGTTCAAATACCTGGTTCAAACACCAAAGCTAGTCAAATTTGCAAGGCCGTACCTATCTGAATCCATGGCATAGATTTTTATGCTAATCTAATAGTACTCGGAACTAAAGGTTTGGAAGTAGTACTAGGAAAGGATTGGATGTCCAGACATAAAGGATTAATCGACTGTGCCAAGAAAGCCATAACCATGACCAGTACAGCCGGAATATTAGTAGAGCATGTATCTGAAACCTTGCCCCATAAATTCAAGTGCAGCAAGAGTCTAGCCCAACCAACCATTGACCAAGTCAGAATAGTCTGTGAATACCCTGATGTATTTCCAGATGTTTTGCCCGATATGCCCCCAGATCGGGATATCGAGTTTATCATTGAACTAATCCTAGGAACCAGACCCATAGCTCAGAGACCATATAGTATGAACCCATCTGAATTAGTGGAGCTGAAGAAGCAATTGGATGCTATGCTGGAGATAGGATTGATCCAACCAATTGCGTCGCCCTGGAGATCACCTGTCTTGTTTGTGGACAAGAAAGATGGAGGTAACCGTTTATGTACGGATTATCGGAAGTTTAATGATGTCACCGTCAAGAAAAAGTACCCACTGCCAAAGATAGAAGACTTGTTCGACCAGTTGACTGGTGCCAAAGTGTTTTCTAAGATTGATCTTAGAATTGGCTATCATCAACTCAAGATTCGCGCAGAGGATATTCCAAAGACTTCCTTTACCACCAGATATGGATTATACGAGTATATTGTGATGTCTTTTGGATTAAACAATGCCCCAGCTTATTTCATGAATCTCATGAATAAGATTTTTATGGAGTTCCTGGATAAGTTTGTCGTTGTTTTCATAGATGACATTCTAATCTACTCCAAATCAGAAGAAGAACATGAGCTACACCTGAGGACCATCCTTGGAACTATCATAACATGCCAAGTTCGTGCATATATCGTAGGATTCCTGGTTAGAAAATGTGAATTCTGGTTAGAAAATGTGAATTCTGGTTACAAGAGGTAGGATTCCTCGGATATATCGTATCAGTCGGAGGAATTGCCGTTGACCCTCCAAAGGTGAAGGATGTTGAAGATTGTCAAGCCCCAACCACTGAAACCCAAGTTCGTGCATTTCTCAGATTAGCGGGATACTACCGCAAGTTCGTAGAAGGATTCTCGAGTATCTCCAGACCTATGACCCAATTGCTGAAGAAGGACAAGACGTTTTGAATGGACGGAAAAATGTAAAGCAAGTTTTCAAGAACTCAAGAGGAGATTGATGTCATCCCCAATCTTGATCATGCCGGATATTACGAAGCCGTCTGATGTGTATTGTGACGCAGTCAAGATCAGTATCGAATGTGTGTTAATGCAAGAAGGAAAAGTTATATCTTATCTATCCCGACAACTAAAGCAGCCTAAACAGAATTATCCAACCCATGATCTTGAACTAGCAGCCGTAGTTCTAGCCCTGAATACATGGAGAAATTACCTGATGAGAAACCATTGTGAGATTTATTCGGATCACAAGTTCCTGAAGTATATATTCACTCAGAAGGAGCTGAATATGAGGTAGAGAAGATGGATTGAGATAAAAAAAGGACTATAATCTGGACATTCACTATCACCCCGGTAAAGCCAATGTGGTAGCAGATGCCCTTAGCAGATTGCCGTGCCGCTTGAAATCCATGATTCTGAAGGAGCAACCATGTTTGGACAAGGAGATGGAGGATTTCAGAATGGAACTAGTAAGTGAAGGATTTTTGGCTAGCATAGAACTTCAACCCACTTTGATCAATCAGATCAAGGAGGCACAGAAATGAAATGCTAGTATCGACGGAATCAAATGTCGTATCGGTATAGGGAAAGTACCTGGATTCACCGAAGATGAAGGAGTGTTGTGGTACAAAGGACGTCTCTGTGTGCTAGCAGATTCACATTTGAAGGAAAATATTTTGAAAGAGGCCCATGATACTCTTTATTCTATCCACCCTGGAGGGACACATATGTATTAGGATTTGAAGGAACAATTTTGGTGGCATAAGATGAAGAGAGAAATCGGAAGCTATATCGCCAAGTGTGATATTTGTCAGAGAGTCAAGGCGGGACATCAGAGACCCGCAGGACTGTTGCAACCACTGCAGATTCCGAAATGGAAATGGGATTCAGTTGGATTGGACTTTATCACCGGATTGCCTACTTCTAGTAGGGTAAATGACTCTATTTGGGTCATAGTTGACAGATTGTTCAAAGTCGCCCATTTATTACCACTCAAGACCACCTACCAGAGTTCGAAACTAGCGGAGTTGTACATAGCTAGAATCGTCAGTTTGCATGGAGTCCCCATGAACATCGTGTCAGATCGAGGAACTCAGTTTAACTCAAGATTTTGGAAGAAAGTCCAAGATGGATTAGGAACCCGACTAGATTACAGCACAGCTTATCACCCTCAGACCGATGGACAAACGGAGCGAGTAAATTAGATACTCGAAGATATGTTGAGAGCATGTGTGCTAGAGTATGGATCTAAATGAGAAGACTATCTGCCTTTCGCAGAATTATCTTACAACAACAGTTATCAAGCTAGTTTGCTAATGGCCCCATTTGAATTCATGTATGTAAGGAAGTGTCGTACCCCTTTGAATTGGTCGTTAGTAGGAGAGAGTCAGATTTTCGGACCTGACATCCTACTAGAAGCAGAAGAGAAAGTTCACAAGATTCGTGAGCACCTCAAGACTGCCCAGTCCAGACAAAAGAGTTATGCTGACAAAAGACGTCGAGACCTCGCTTTCAATATCGGAGATTTTGTGTATCTCGAAGTGTCGCATTTGAAAGGAATGCAACGTTTCTAGCTCAAAGGAAAGTTAGCCCCCAGATATATCGGACCTTGCAAGATTCTGAATCTTCGAGGAGAAGTATCATACCAACTGGTACTGCCAGAGGAGATATCAGTAGTGCATGATGTGTTCCATATATCATTTCTTCGCAAATGCCTTGAAGTCCCAGAGAAGACTGAAGTTTTCAAGAACATTGATCACAAGACCATAGAGATCAACGATGACCTGACATATCCTGAAGTACCCATCCTTTTTTGGAGGAAGCTTTCAGAACCACCCGGACCCGAAGCATCAAGTTTCTCTAGATTCAGTGGAGTAACCACACTGAAGAAGAAGCTACCTAGGAACGAGAAGATCACATCAAGACGGAGTTTCCCGATCTCTTTAAATCCTAGTTTTCTTCTTTCTTCTTTCTCAAATCTCGGGACAAGATTTTTTTTAAGGAGGGAAGGTTTTTAACATTACCAAAATTATTGAACAATGATTGTCCAATTCAAATTACCAAAATTAGGATTAACAAAAACTTTTGTTAATCAACATCATATGAATGCATGTGTGTATGTGATGATTGTATGAATGCGTGAATGGACTTGTGTGATTGATCTAAATAGCAAGGAATGGTTTAAAGATGAAAACAACATCATCTAAATAAAATCCAAGAAGAAAAAAATCAAGAGAAAATAAAAAACAAAACAAATAAAGCAAATGGACATTTTTGCCAATCTTGCTCACTAGGCCACTTTGAGTGTTTCTAGTCCAAGATTTCAAACAGAAACATTTCCATTTCTTTTCACCCCTTGCTAGAACAAGTAAAAGTGAATCAAAGACCACCCTTCAAACTTACAGAAACATTTGGGAACTTGATTCAAATGACAATTCAAAATTGAATATTTAACATATGGGAAGATCACCCATTTACAAAAACCAACCAAACCAGTACCCCTTGACCTTTCGAACTAACCAGGTACTCACTAGTATGTCACAAACACACCCACAAAGTTTGAATCGAAAATTCAAATTTGAATCTCTTTTGGCCATTTCATTAAACACGTTGCAGACACAAAACAATCAAACCTCAAACACTATTGTGAGCAGTGATTGATGCCAAACTTGTTCCCTATCTAGCTCACACTACACTCCCAATAGATCATCTAACCTGTTTAAGCCACTCTAGCTCACTATATACCTGACCATGCCATCAATGGCAAGCATGCCGAGAGCACCCTTGCCACCCCAATGTCGCCAGCCAGCTAGGAGCCTCACTAGCCTTGCCAACCTTGTCTACCAGGCACTTCAACGTCCACCACCACCCCCTGTCCAAGCCTCGAGCGTAGCCAACCCTGGACCACCCAGCCCAAGCATGCCTAGCCTCTCTGCAAGCGTGCCGAGAGCGCGCTAGAACGCCACCCGCGACACACGCCCACAGACCGCGTGCCACCCTCGCCGCGTGCGATCACGATCACCACCACCCCAAGAACACCCCAGACACGCCCGTCCATCGCCGCGCGACCAGGAGAACCTATACGCCATTAAAACTTCCATCGGACCCGCCTAGAGCATCAACGTGTTCCGACCACCTCGCACTATCCCACGCCCCGTAACCTTGACGTTGAGCTTCGCCAGGCAGCACAACACCATGACAAGATCCACCCGCGCCATTCGGTCTCCTCGCTGGACTATAAATAGAGGCCACCCCCGCTGAATTTCTTCACACCATCTCACTCCCTCTCTCAGAATCACCCCACCTCACCCCCGGAGAAAGGCGAGCAGCACACCGCCGGAATTTGGCGGGATTCTGCCACGGAGGAGGAAGAAAGGGGTCGACTTCCTCGTTCTCCCCCATCACCGACCCTCGCCTGAGCCCGGTGCGCCCTTGTATACCCCCACTGGCCGCGCTAGGGTTTTGTCTCGCCAGCGTTGCCCGACGGAGACGATAGTTCCTGGCCGTTTGATTAGAGTTTGATCGCACGACCTAGATTGCCCCGTACCACTTCACACCACCCTGTCTCGCTGACTAGTGAGGTCTTCCACTTAAACTCACCCGCGCGTGCGCTGTGCACCGTGGGCCGGCCCAGTTAACATCCCGCGCGACCCAGTAATTCAAATTTAGGTTTATTCTTTTAGTTTCAAACTCAATTCTGTACCTATATTAAAAAATCAATCCAGGCCGATTGACTAAACCAAAATGCATGAAACCAATTTTGTTAGAAAGGTACTGGAGTTCTTAATCCAAGCGCGTTGGATTAAAACCAATTGGATTTGTAGATCATCTATAGTAAAAATAACAAGGCCGAAGCTTGTCTGCACTCAAACATTTTTCAAAATTCAACCACAAAAGCTTTTGAGTTGATTCCAACTCTCAAAAATCATATTTAACAAGACCTTTCAGAATATATAAAAATATCTAGGTTTACTTACAGAAATAATGGTCAAGTAATAAAAGAATGCCCCATATGCATTTCTAGTCACTTTATTTAATTAAAATAAAAAGGTTAAACCTTATTAAATTATGACACCACTTTAAATCACATTCCCATGTACTGAAATATGTGGTGATGACATGTGTCAACATGATCCCATGTTTTAGTGGGAGAATATTAAATCTTAAGTAGTTTTTCAATGAGTAGAAATTATTTTTCTAAAATAAAAGAAATTAAACTTTTTTCCTTAATCTTTGTGATGTTTGTGATGATCCTAGATCATCTAGTGAAAACCTTGGTGTGATAAATAGAAGTAATTTAGTATTGTTTGGTGATTGTGTACCTCGTATTTATTTATAGACGCTAGTACCGACCAAGGATACCACGAGGAAGGAGAATACTACGAGGAAGAGGCCGAGGGAAACTTCAACCACTGCTGTGCACAAGGCAAGCTACTACTTTCATGTTACCTATGCAAGTTAACTTAGCAAGCTATTATCTTAACAAACTAAGCTAAACCATGAAAACCTTACTTGCAAGCTTATCCCACTTGATATCCAATCCTAGTTTTATTTGCAAGCTTAGTTATTTTATTCCTTTATCAAATCACTCTATTGGAGCTTGACTTAGTGACTTGTAGACTTTAGAAAGATATTTGAAGGTAGCATAAAGAGCATAAAACTTGGACTAAGTTAGATAATCTTGATGTCTTCCTGAGGCATGAGATTAAACTTAGATAAGATACACCTGTTGACCACCCCTCATTAGTATTTACCCCCACTTGTAGTTGCTAGTGCTAAGCATAAAACTTGATCAAATTTAGATGGGAATACTTGGTGAAAATAGTTATGAAAACCTTAGAATGATGAGTCATTCTATTGAAATGTTTTGACATGTGTTCTTGAACACCAGATGATTTTGATGATGAAAATGTTAATGCATGAGCCTTAGCCCTTTATAAAACTGATGGTTGTCTAGATGCGATACCATTACAATTTTACCGTACAACCACAATACCCGAAAATTGGGTAGGGCTTGACCAGAAATTTATATACCTTAGTATGGGTTCCCTTGCGGCCAAGGTTTGAGCTGAGGCTACCTTGTGAAGATTGTCCACCTATGTAGTTCCCAAGATGACAGTTGGTCTTAGTTGGGAGGCCAAACTCACAGGATAGGTGCCTATACTAGGGCGTGTAATTGAAAGGTTAGGATTGATTATCCGCATGCTGAGTATGGTGAATTCAGGATTGTTCCTGACGGATGTATCGAATATTGTGGTGAAAGTGTACCACCTCTGCAGAGTGTCGAACTATTCGAATAGACGCGTCTGCGATTATGGACAGTTGGAGTGGCCATACTGTTCCAACGTCAGATGTTTTCAAAATGACTTGTAAAATGATTTGCTACTTTACTTGACCATAATAGGGTTGTGATATGAAATTCAAGTTCCCACTTAGGTGTTATAAAAACTTTCAACTATCTTTCTTTGCTTCTGAACTCAGTAGAGATAAATCTGGCTTTTTGCAAAACAACCTAGAGCTTAGTATTTCTTACTCAAAAACCACTTCACTTGTTAGTATTAGTTTGCGAGTACTTAAAGAGTACTCATGGATTTGTCCCTGACTATTCCCGTGGCCAGACTATGAAGAGGACGATCAGGAGGACGGACAACATGAAAGTTACAACAACTAGGATCATCTCCCATCGTCAGCATTGTCTGTTACCATGAAGATGGAGCCTCGCCTACGCTATTGTTATTATTACGCTATTCCGCTGCTTGAATTCTATTAAGACTGGATCATGAGATCCTTTATTTGTGTAAGACCTTATGTATGGTTTGTAATGGATGATGTACTGCGATATCCAATCTATATGTCTTGCAAAAATGGTAATCCTGGGATGGCGATGTATGGCATAACAGGCATCTGGGATTAAAAATCCGGGTGTTGACATGACGACTTTCCTTTCCAATGCGACTTATGTCCGAGTCCCTTTTGCCCCACGATATACCTTGTCAGACTATAGGCGAATATATGTCATCCCTTAAAAAGTTCGACTCTCGTCTCAATCCAAGATAAGTGATTCATTTGACTAACTCTTAGTCGATCGCCTCGGTTAACCGAGTCATGCATGGCCATGCTTTCCGAATCATATAATTTGAGAGGGCCCAGAAAATATCTCTCCAAGTGGAGGGGAAAAATCCCATCTTGGTTATTCACATCGCGCAACTTGATTCTCAGTCGACCCAAACTCTGCCATTATAACTGCCCAGTTATGGATCAACGTTTGACAGAACCTAAGTCGGTGATCCTCAACTCGGACTGTGCAACAACCTCAGGTCTAAGGATTACATTGATTGAGATATACAAATGACAACTTGTTTGTTGTACCTCAATATGGGTCAATCCGACTCGCTAAACTCTTTAGTTGAATCTGTGTAAGTCGGAATAGCATCTCCATGCCAATGACAAGTGGAACTGATTTATCAAGCCGACGTTCACATTGGTCTAAGTTGTGTGTCCAGCATAACCTTGATGACCAAGGATATTTAGTAAAAACAACATGAATGTATAGTTCCACAACCAAATCACATATTCAATGATACACATCAGATGTTTATACAAGGACAACTTAATATCTTTATGATACAATGGGAAACATCATTATACATGATTGCCTCTAGGGCAAATTCCCAACAGTCTCCCAGTTGCACTAGAGTCAATCTTCTGACATCACATGTGTAGGAATCTAATGCCCACATCTATTAGGTGAGACTCATGCTTTGGCTTTGGTAGCGGCTTTGTCAACGGATCCGTGTGTACCTTGCATAACTTGATATCACCCTGATCCACGAACTAGCGAATCAGGTGGTACCACATGAGTATGTGCTTGTTCTTTTGGTGTTGTCTAGGTTCCTTGGCTTGTGCAATAGCACTATTGTTGTCACAATACACGTCTAATGGATTGGACGAGCCCTGAACCACACAAAGATCCATGAGGAAATTCCTCATCCAAACAGCTTCCTTTGCCGCCTTAGAGGCGGCAATATACTCAGCCTCTGTTGTAGATGCAGACACAGTCTCTTGCTTGGAACTATTCCAGCTCACAACACCTCTGTTTATAAGAAACACGTATCCGGATTGCGAACGAGAATCATCAGAGTCGTTAAGATAAATCGCATCCGTGTAACCCTTTACACTGAGTTCATCTTCACCTCCATAAACCAAAAACATATCCTTAGTCCTTCTCATGTTCTTTAGGATATTTTTAGCCGCTTTCCAGTGGATTTCTCTAGGATCATCCTGGTATCTGCTCACAACACTTAGAGCATATGAGACATCCGGCCTAGTACAAATCATGGAATACATGATGGATCCGACTACAAAAGCATACGGAATCGCACTCATCCGACTTTTCTCATCAGTCATCGAAGGACACTGAGTCTTGCTAAGTTTTACACCATGGGACATCAGTAAGAACCCCTTCTTAGACGATTCCATGTTGAACTTCTTCAACACTTTGTCCAAATAAGTACTCTGACTCAATCCAATGAGCCACCTTGATCTATCTCTATAGATCTAGATTCCGAGAATATATGTTGCCTCACCCAAGTCATTCATTGAGGAACTACTTTCCTATGATTCCTTGGTTTCTTGCAACATCTGGACATCATTTCCAATCAATAATATGTCATCCACATATAAGATCAAAAAATTTACTTTGATCCCACTAAATTTCTTATATAAACAAGAATCATGATCACTCTCGAGGAAGCCAAACGATTTGACTACCTCATCAAAGCAAATATTCCAACTCCGAGATGTTTGCTTCCACCCATAAATGGATTTCTAAAGTTTGCAAACTATGTCAGCATTAGCCGGATCGACAAAACCCTCGGGCTATATCATATACACCTCCTCGGTTAAATTTATGTTAAGGAAAGCCATTTTGACATCCTTGTGCCATATCTCATAGTCGAAATAGGATGTTGTAGCCAACATGATCCGATCTGATTTAAGCATCGCTATGGGCGAGAAAGTCTCGTCATAATCAACTCCTTGAACTTGTCAGAACCCCTTCGTGACAAGACTTGATTTATAGAAAGAAACATTTCCACCCATATCAGTTTTCTTCTTAAAGACCCATTTGCACTCGACGAGTCTTGCACCGTCTGGCAGATCAACCAAGTTCCAAACTTCATTTTCATCCATGGACTTTAACTCAGATCTCATGGCTCCAAGCCATGACTCGTAATCAGATCCCACCATCGCTTCCTAATAATTTGCCAGCTCATCACTGTCTAACAGTAACACATCACGAACACTTCGCAATCTTGCCGATCTTCATAGTACAGTTGATGCTGCTGGCTCAGCTACCCTAAACGGCTAAACCTCCAAGGTTTTTGCCGACTCGTTACTAGTCGGTTCCTCTCGATTTTCTTCGAGTTGCACCATGCTCCCACTGACTCCCCGACTGAGAAACTCTTTCTCTAGGAAGACACAGTTCTGAGTGACAAACACTTTGCCCTCTTCTCGATTGTAGAAGTAGTAACCCAAGGTTTCACTCAGATACCCCACGAAAATACATTTATCCGACTTGTTCATAACCTTGTCTGACTGAAGTCGCTTGACAAATTCTTCACAACCCCAAATCTTAAGAAAAGACAAAATCGGCTTTTTGCCTGTCCACATCTCATGCGGTGTCTTCTCTACCGACTTTGATAATACTTTGTTTAGTGTGAACGCCGCTGTTTCTAGACAATAACCCCAAAATGATAAAGGCAGATATGTCCGACTCATCATTGATCGTACCATGTCCAACAAGGTCTGATTCCATCTTTTCGAAACAACGTTCCTTTGCGGCATTCCTGGCAGAGTAAGTTGAGGAACTATTCCACAACTTTTTAGATGGTCATCAAACTCATGGATCATGTACTCGCCTCCTCAGTCCAACAAAAGAAACTTTATTTTCTTGCCGAGTTGATTTTGTGCTTCATTCGAAAATTCTTTGAACTTTTCAAAGGCTTCCGACTTATGCTTCATCAAGTAGATATATCATTACCTACTCAAATCATCAGTGAAGGTAATGGAGTACTGATAACCACCCCTGGTTGTCGTTCTCATTGGTCCACATACATCACTATGTACTAGTCCCAACAAGTCGGACGACCTTTCGCAACTCTTTGCAAAAGGTGTCTTGGTCATTTTGCCGAGTAGGCAAGATTCACATGTCTCGAACGACTCCAAGACGAATGAAGTTAGGAGTCCATCAACATGGAGCTTCTTCATGCGTTTCCAACTTATATGACCAAGATGACAGTGCCAAAAGTAAGTCATATTCAGATCATTTGCTTTCAACCTTTTAACATTTATGTTATAAACTGACTCACCATCAAGATTCATAATAAATAACCCGTCCTAGACGAGTGCAAAGACGTGAAACATATCATTCAAATACAAAAAACAACCATTATTCTTGATATTCCACTCATAGCCTTGCCTCATCAAACATGAAGCAGAAATAATGTTTCGACTGAGCACTGCAACATAATAACAATTATTCAGTTCCATAATGAATCCGGAAGGGAAATGAAGTTGCATCGTGCCGACTTCCAACGCAGCAACTCTTGATTTGTTGCCGACTCGAATATCATCCTCGCATCTTGCTACGCTCCTAGTTCTCACCAGTCCCCGCAACGAGTTGCAGATGTGAATAACTGATTCAATATCATATACCCAAGAACTATTAGGTGCATCAGCAAGATATATGTCTATAACATTGCACACAAGTTTACCTGAGTCGGATGTCATACCTCCACTCTTGGCTTTGTCGACCAAATACTTGTTGCAGTTCCTCTTCTAGTGGCCATCCGCCTTGCAGTAGAAGAAAGTGGATCCGTGTTAGGTTCCCAACCTTTAAATAAGGTAGAGTCCCCTGTCTTTACAATTCTAGTCCCTGGATCAATAGCTAGCATCCACAGTTAAGATGTAATATCAAGAAACAAAGGTCATAATATAACTTTATAACCAGGAATAACATAATTTTATTACATCTTACATAGCTCATTTGTCTATTACATTACATTGCAGCGGAATAACTATAGTCATGGGGTCCTTCATCTTCATAGTGCCACAAGCAAACATGTTGGTTGTAGACTTTGTAATCCTAATTAATCAATCTTCACTAAAATCAATCAAACCTGCAACATTACAAGTTACAGCCACAAGGGTCAATACATTTGAATTGTATTGGCAAGTTTCACTACTAAGTATAATATAAGTGGATCCTATCAATTCATACATATTTGGCTAAGTAGGGTTTTAAGGCTCATTTGCAGAAAGCAATACTTTATCCTATCTTTTCAAAATGGTTTTGATCTTTTGTCAAATTTCTTTATCAAAGTACCTTGAACTCCTTGGTATCCCCAAGTATTCAAGTCCTTGTCAAAAATCTCTTGAGCTCCTTGGTAACCCCAAGTGCATCAAGTTTTATCAAAATCTCTTGAGCTCCTTGGTACCCCCAAGTGCATCAAGTTTTTATCCAAATTGCTTGAGCTCCTTGGTACCCCCAAGTGCATCAAGTCTTTTGTTATCACTTAAAAGTTTTTCTTTTAGAAATTAGAATGTCGAGATTTCCCATAGCTTCAAGCTTTAGTTGCTCAGTATTGTCCATAACCGGGGACACGGCTAAGTACTTAGATTTTTTTATCTTCTGCAGAAGTAGTACACTTTACCCACATGTCACAATACCATCTTGTTGCCACCAGTGGCCACTGGATTGGTGCTCACCAAGATGGAGTACCGGCAGATTGAGAATGTGACAAAGTCTTTCCAGAGAGTCCTCCCATACACCATTGCTAGCTTGTCTTCAGTACCCATGTAGGATTCCAGGTCCCCATTTTCAGTAACCTGAAGACAATGCACGGGTCTTCCCAATGTAGTTGACTAAGCCAGAGCCATAAATAGCATGTGGTTGTACACGAAAGCCACAATTGGAGAAACATGTTTAATCTCTAAGTTTCCTGGGTGGTTTTCTTTTGGAGCACAACACAAAGAGATTGCCATAGACATGGTTCCTTTTGTTGCCACCTTCTCCAAAACTCAAAGTATCCTTGTCCACCTAGGTGGTTCATTGAGTCCTTGTTTTATTATATAAAAAACACAAGTCCTTTTCTCAACTTCATAAATCTCAACATGTATCTCTTTTCAAAATATAGCATGGCTAAGCATGTAACAACTACATTGTTTTCACTAAGGAATGTATAGGGTATCCTATTAGGATTTAGCATAGCATAAGTACAGAAATTCTTTTCATGCATGTTTCAAAATCCTCTAAGTATAATGAAAATAGTAGGACTTTAGATGATAGTGTCACTTGCCTTTCTTTTGGTAGGGAATGTTGTTTCACTCCTTGATCTTGCTAGTCTCACACTTTTCTAACTTCACTACAATCAATCAAGCAAACACAATATCAACTAGCATTCCAAACCAATAATCAATCAAACAATTCACACACACAAAACAATGGGATCTAAGTTATGCATGCAAGCATGCAAGAGGTAGTTTTATTTACAAAGATGGTTTATAGTAGGCTCTAATCTTTGTAAAGTCCAAGGTGGTCATTTTCCAAAGTGGCAAGTCATTTGCAAAAGGGTTTTATCTATAAACCATTTTTAAATCCTTTCATTATTTTTATGTGGTGGAAAATATTTTTATCAAAGCAACAACTTTAAGTTGTTCACCAAATAAGTTGTTGTTCCTCAAAACCTGGTGTTTAGGGTCAATAGGTTTGGTCCAAATCATTTTCCCAAAGTTTTTACTCCAAAAACATTTTCATAACAAAACCAATATTTCCATATGACTGGAAATGGACTAATTCAAGTGTTCAATCCTAATCTCCTCAAATTCCATTTTTAAATCCATGGGTTGGTTCCTAGGGTCAGTAAGTTCACCACAAACTAATTTTCCAAGATTTCATCCTCAAAAACATTTTTGAATAATTTTTCTAATCTAAACAAGCATACAAATGTTTCTGCAAAAACAAACAATCTAACAGAGGCTTTTTACTAAACAAAATCCATGGTTGGCTAGGGCTTGTTCCACTGATTCCAATGATATAAAGTTTGTAATTTTTGGACGTGTGGATCAAAAGTTATAGAGTTTTCAAATCTGCATCTAAATCTGTTTCCAAATTTCTGTTTTAAATAAATTGGTGACACGCGGCGTGATATGACTGGCTGATACCGGTTCGCTCGGATCGACTGATGCAGACCGTAGGATCTAACTTAGATCGAGTGGCGCAGAGGCATATGATACCTCTTCGTTTATATTCTATCACAGCCACACAATTTTGATCTAACGGACATAATCAACAGGCCACTAACTGGCGGCGCAGCACGGCGATAGACGGCGGCGACGGTCGGGCGGTGGGCTAGCGGCAGTTCTAGGAAGCAAAGAAGACAGGGGGGAGGGGTGCTCACCGTGTTCGCGAGGTCGAGGTGGTGCTCGACGTGTGGTCGGCGTGGCAAGGGGTGCTCAGGGACAGCAGCAATTCCTCGCCGGAGTCGTCGTCGGCATCAGATGGTCCTGTTCATGGTCGGGGTCGATGCTACAGATCACAAGGGGGCAAACCGAGAGCATGGTTAGATGCGCATGGTCGAGGCGATGACGCGTGCGTGAAAGAGAAGGAGAGGGGCGGTCGGATACTACCTGGGGAACTCGCCGGAGTTGCTTGCAGACGCGGCGGTGCTCAGTTGAAGACGGAGACGACGTTCTGGAGCGCCCGCGGTTGAATGGGAGGTACAGGGAGAAGCGTCTGGGAGTGGGGAGTGTGCTCGTGTGCTCGGGGAGTCAAGGGGTGGCGAGGTTGGGCCGGAATCGACTGGGGAAGGTGGTCGGAGCAGTAGTGCTGCGAGCTCGATTCAGGGCAGCCTGGTGGCGTTCAGGGCGTGGAGTCTAAGGGGAAGGGAATAGGAGACGCAGGCGGTTAAATGGGCATGGTCGTGGGGTGGATTAATGCGGACATTTACGCGAATTGATCGCCGGCGTTACCTGCTGCAACGGCCGGGTGTCGTCTACGCGAGGAAGAAGATGAGCTGGAGGGGTGGGGTCGGTTGGTCAGCGAGAGAGAGGAGAGGGGAGTTGGGTCCACTGGTCAGCGTCTCTGTGGGTCAGTGAGCGAGTGCGAAACGTTTTCTGCGGGAGTGCGGAACTGGGCTGTTTGCTGGGCTGTTGGGCTTGGCAAGTTGGGCTGAGTCTAGATTCTATTTTTTTCTTCCTGATTGTTTTATCTTTTTCCAATTCTATTTCCTGTTTTGAAAATCAAACAACAAATCAACATTCAAATCAATTCAAACATTCATCACACTTTTCATTTGGATTTGGTTCTGTTTAACAACATAAGCCAATTCTCAAAATAAAATAATATTTTTATTTTAGGGTCCATTATTAATTAAATAAATAGACCTTGTTTAATAAATCAAAATAGAATTTGTTTTATTTAAAATCTCCATTTGAAAACTAATTATTTCCAAAACCAAAATAGTAGGTTTTATTTGAGAATATAAGATATTTGGAAAACTTGTTTAAAACAAATAAATAAGTTTTTGATGTTCTACTTAAAATAGTAAAACCTTTTATTTTTAATAAACTTGGATATTAAATCCTTATTATTTTATTTGAGTAAACCTTTACTATTTTTATCAAGTAGAAATATTTTATTTTAAAGGCTTGGCCAAGTTTTAATTTGGCTCTTTAAAATAATACTTATTTTATTTCTGTCCTTTTATTTGAAAACATATCTTTTTATTAAAAGATTCAAATAGTAATTCCGAATATTTTTATTTTCCTTTATTAAATGTTTTATCTTTTTAAATCCCTTTAGGATTTATTTGATCCAAATTGGTTTGAAGGTTTCCAATTGGATTCAAAAAGTTTCTTCTCACCCTAAAAATCAACAAAGTTTTATTTTATTCATTTATTTTTCACATTACAAGATTTGGAAATCTTGGGATGTGACAATCCGGCTGAAGGAGATGGCTTAGTCCCTGAGGAAGATCTTGGGACTGGGTCCTGAGCCTGCTTTCCTCCCGACTTAGCCTTCTTCTTAGTCCAAGAAATCTTCTTGAACTTATCCTTATTCTGCACCATCAACATTTGACTAGCACCCTTCTTGAGATCCGCCTCTGCCTGCTTGAGCATCCCATGCAATTTAGTGAGCTTCTTATCCATACCATGCATGTGGTAGTTCGAAATGAACTGCCCATATGCACTAGGAAGAGAGTTCAGAATTATATTCGTAGCGAATTCTTCGCTAATGGGGTAGCCAAGCCTCTCTAGAGACTGCACGTAAGAAACCATTTTGATCACATGCGAACTCACTGGATCACCATCCTTAAGCTTGCAACTCAACAAAGCCTGAGGACTTTATACCTCTCAGTCTTAGCCTGAGCCTGGAACATACTTTTGAGGCTTTCAATCATATCGTAGGCCTCCACATTCTCGAACTGCTTTTGCAAGTCCGGTTCCATGTGAGCAAGCATAAGACAGCTAATATCCGTGGACTCATCCTTAGCCCGACGGTAGGCATTGGTGGAAGCGACAGTTGCATTCTCATTTGGATCATCTGGAAGTGGGTTGTCTAGGACATGGTCCTTCTTTTCTTGTTTGAGAACAATTCTCAGATTTCGATACCAGTTGGTAAAATTAGTGTCGTTAAGTTTATCTTTCTCAAGAATGGTTCTCAAAGAAAAATCGGATATCTAAGAGTGACTGCTACTTGGTGCCATGATCTACAACAAAAAATATGCAAACCACTTAAGACATGTATTCATAAAAGAGAATGAATATTAAATACTTTATTATTTATGCTCCCACTAGAACCAACACCCCTCCGATGGTTACTTAGTGATTCAGGATCCTAAATAAGCAAGTAGGCTAGTGAGCTTTAGCATCACTGCTAGCCGCCAAGTGATCTAGGTAGATAACTCCTTGTCCATCGTATCTTATACGACTCCTGTGGACGGGTGGCATCACATGCCCCGGTTCCCATCCGACTTTTCACCGATCCCCACAACCGTTGTGATAGACCCGTCTAGCTTACCGTGTGTTTCCACTGTAAGAGTCCGACTCGAACCCACCTAGTCGGAAAGAATTGGCAGCACCTCAATTTTATGAGCCCACTACCAAAAATGTCCGACTTGTGATGGTGCAAACACTGGCGGGAAAACCGACTAGACCTTCTTTGAGGGATTAAATTTTACCGACTATCTAATAGAGGTAAAACAGAGACATATCAATAACACAAAATAAAGCAATTATAATGTGAAATGGTATGGCTCTCCTCATGGCGATCTCCATCCCCACAAAGCCTGTAATCCGACTCGTGCCAACTCTTGTCACTTGTCGCTTACACCATGCAACCGACATGTACATCGACTTGCATGCCATCCGGGTTCTCCACACAACTACACTAGCTTAGTAAAGTAAATTACATGGAGAATCCAACACACAGGTCGTTATACAATAAAATGACAGCACCTAGGCTCCAGCCAGCTGACAAAACCGTGATTCGCAGATCATGTATGGATTACACAAATACATCACATGCACATGAACCATACCATTCACAACTTCCTGCAAAAATAAGTTATGCATAGATACGATATCTACCGGTGTGGTAAAACTCGCAACGACATCTAAGGTGCTACGATAGGGCAAAGCCGGCGGTCCCTCCAGCCGGATAGCGGGCGGGGATCGAAGGGGCAGCGCCCCTCGCGGGTGCGGGCAGCGCCCGACGAGTTTACCAAAAACACAAATCTCATCTACATTCTGAACATGGATTCCGACCATTGTTCCGATTCGATCAAATGCTTTGATCTTCGATCACCTCATCTGGATTTACGTGTCATAGTCTACCCTGATGGCGGAAACCGACCGGTAGGGGTATGTCATTCCACGACCTCTGCAGCATGATCACGGAAATTAGATCTACCATCCCTGAGTATAGTTGATCTAATCAACATCGTACAAAACCGTTCTATCTCATAGAACGACCACGGAAACAACACATAGATCCAATCTACGTCCAACCGCATATCACATATGCGAGATCTCGAGCTTAAAACCAGAAGCTATTGCTCTGATACCACTGTTGGGCCACGTAGAGATAAAACAAAAAAATTTCCTCTAACGCGGTGATCCCAAGATCTAGCTGAGGTAGAAGGCCACGAGGTTTACCACTAGACGCGCAGTTGCGGATTACTGATGAAGCGCGTCAGTTGAATGTAGTACAGTCGTCGAGATCCGATCCAATCACGACCGTCCTGGTGCTGATCGTACAACACCTCTGCTGGTATCCACACATACAAGGAGGAGTGCCTGCGGTGAACTCCTAGGTTCGTTATGACGGCAGGACTGCTGTGGAGCTAGGGTTTCCAACTCATGGAATGACCTAACCGATCAACGATTAACCCTTCTGGGTTACTGTGCTCCACTGTATATAGGGAGTGAACGTGGGCTCCACTCTTGTGGCCCATTCACTAAAGACCATGTAATATTAGTCAATGTGAGTCTGACTCACTGACTCAGTCTAAATCCGGCTCGGGTCCAACCCAACCAGATTTCCGGTTCAGATCCAATACGAACTTTCTCCCGCTCTTAAGTGTGTGACCCCACGGGCTCTTGGCAACTTGGACATGATTGGAGTCTGACTCTCAATCGATCAGTCGGTAGCGGCTCCTAGCAGAACGTGCCGACTCCCAAGTACCAAAGATTCATGACGACTTGCCTTTCCAATGCGACTTACGTCTGAGTCCCTTTTGCCTCATTATATACCTTGTCAAACTATAAGCAAATATATTTCATCCCTTAAATAGTCTGACTCTCTTCTCGATCCAAGATAAGTGACTCGCCTGACTAAGTCTTAGTCGATCGCCTCGGTTAACACTTAACCGAGTCGTGCATGGCCATGCTTTCTGAATCATATCATCCGAGAGGGCCCAGAGAATATCTCTCCAAGTGGAGGGGCAAAATCCCATCTTGGTTATTCACATCACGCACCTTGATTCACAATCGACCCTATCTCTGCCTTTATAACTGCCCAGTTACAGATCAGCGTTTGACAGAACCTAAGTCGGTGATCCTCAGCTCGGACTGTGCAACAACCTGGGGTCTAAGGATTACATTGATATAGATATACAAATAACAACTTGTTCGTTGTACCTCAATATGGGTCAATACGACTCGCTAAACTCTTTAGTCGAATCTATGTAAGTCAGAATAGCATCTCCATGCCCATGACAAGTGGAACCGAGTCATCAAGCCGACTTTCACATTGGTCTAAGTTGTGTGTGCAACACAACCTCGATGACCAAGGATATTTAGTACAAACAACATGAATGTATAGTTCCACAACCGAATCACATATTCAATGACACACATCAGATGTTTATACAAGGACAACTTAATATCTTTATGATTACAATGGGAAACATCATCATACATGATTGCCTCTAGGGAATATTCCCAACAATAGGATGACCCAATCCTAGTGTTTTCCAAAACTATTCAAAAAGACTTTCAAAATGTTTTACATAAGTATTCAATAAAACATTGTATATGCTATGTATACAAGAAAAACTATTTTAGAGAAGAATCGCTCATGGAGCCCTCCTATTACCACACCTACATTGCATATCCTTTTAATATTTTTATCCTAAGGTGGTTTGCAAGTATATTCAATGTATTCACTAGCATGTCCATGGCTATTAACTTGGTCAGATACAAGAGGGACGAAACAAGAAAGTGACGTTGATAATGGCTCGGGCTCTACACTACACTATTGTTCCGTTGATGATGCTTGATGTAGCCATAATGTAAATAAGGTATGACTTGTATTCGTTTAACTATTTGGATGTTTACTTTGATACTTGTAAGTTATGCTCATGTCTCACTAATCATTGGAACATCAATTGCAGGCATTACGGGAAATTGTCGGACTATAAATCTAGGGTCCCACAGATTCTACAGAGGTGTACTCTGCGGCATGGTGCCTTTTTTCATGCAATTCTTGTGTGTCCTGTCATGGGAATGACCACGGCAGATGCTGCAATCGGCAGCGAGTAGTAGAACAAAGGGCAAGGGCGGCCAGCCATCTGCGGTGCGATATGAGGGCGGAGACACAGGGTTTTACCCAGGTTCGGCCCCCGGAGGGTAAAGACCTACTCCTGCTAGATTGTATTATGATGAAGGTACAATGGGGCGAGCTCGACGGCTAGGCGGCGAGTCGCTTGGGTGGATGATGGAACATGCGTTTACACGCCCTGTAGGGAGGTTTATATAGACTCACCCTCCCCTAGGGTTTACATATCTCAACCGAATCAGTTAAGGTTTCGGTACTCATTTAACCTAATCTGACTGGGCCTATCTACTCTCCTGGGCCTTGAACTTCCAGTCGCTTGGATCCACGCGAGGTCTTGATCCAGTCGCCGTCTTGCAGGCCCACTCGCCAGCTCCTAGGCCAGTCGAAAACGTCCTGCTGGGTATACCCCGGTAGGCACGTCCCCATCATGTCCTCTTCTCTGGCGTGGTCTGGCTAGTGATGGCCTTCTTCGGGGTGCTCTTTCTGGGGATGCTCTTCCTGCTCCTCTTTATGTTACTCCCCTATAAGTCTATCTTCTGTTTGAAGCTACTATCACTCGCACAACCATGAATGATGCCATCGATCAAGTCATTCATGTTTTCTACAAGTGAATCTTGTTCATTGTCTACCTCAAATGCCTGTCCAGCCGTTAGCAGGGGCGCGAATAGGTACACTTCTTGTCTATGACTCATCCTACTTAACGGTATGGCTAAATCACTGGCAAATTTCACTAGTATAGGATTTTTCTATTGTAATAAAAATATGCGAAATGTGCTTCCTGGGAGGACCCCCACGCCACATTCACATGCTACGCCGCTATCAGGCCAAATACCTGTACCACTTCAGGATCGTATGTGACAACGAGTATATCAATGTTGTTGACGAAATTTTTTGTGTCATCATCGAATTTTGTAGTGAACTTCTCGACACCGATACAAAATTGTACATTGGCATCATCAGTTTCTGCAGGACCAAAACCACAAGAGTTTCGATGATAGTATCACCGGTAGCTGGTGTAGCCTCGGTGACAGTATCAGTACGAGGAGCAACACGAGAAGTATCAGAGTCTAGTCCATGGTCTTGATCAAGAACAACAGGTCTTTGAGTAGCTACAGTAGCAGGATGCTGAACTTCACCACGGATTCGAGGAGGGCCAATGCCCAACACAGTAGTTCTCGAAGACTTAGCTTGCACAACAACAACAGGGATTGGGTCAGTAGCAGGTTTAGGAACAACACCAGCAGATTCCACAATAGAAGCACGACCTACATCCACAACAGGGTTTTGCACCACGACAATAAGGAAACTCCTACGAGGAGGTTGCGCTACATAAGCATGGCGTAGATGAGGAACCACATTTTTCTTAATAGAAGTGGGGCTTCGAGTAAGACCACCCGGACCAAGAATAGAAGGGCTACTAGGATTGGAAGAATCTACCCCATCCAGCATTCTACAATACAGGATAAACATTCGAGCCCTCAGACACCCTTTTAGCAACCCCAATATCTGACTGTCACGCATTATAGGAACCTTCATTCCTTGTTCATCCCTTAAGCTAAACCGTGCAGTCTGTGTCGGCCCCATTTCAATATGTTTACGCCGAGCAGCAACCATACCAGGGATAGTGCAAATCTGTGTCGTTGCTTCTATAATCGCGACACAATTACCAGGATTCGACTTTCCCTTCCAATTTTCTAATTTAGAGTGTTAGCCACCGAAGCATACCGAAACCACGTAAGGTGTGTCTAGGGGACCCTAGTTGACAGAAATTTGGGGAAAAAATAAGAAATTGTCTGTCAGTGTTTGGCTAGCAAACAATTCTAGGTTCGATCTATCTCATTAATGTTAATAGACAGTTATCAGTTATAGTTAGAGAAGAAATCAAAGAGAAGAGTATCTCACACGCATGTATCCAATACTTCTTTCAGGGTATGATGATTTGCCATCCTTCGTGCTACTCAGCTCGTCCAGTGGCGGAGGCGGGCTAGATTCTCGGAACGATGGGCACAACATGCAGTATTAGAGATCAGGATCAGCGAGTGGGCGCAACAACTTGATGCCGAAAGTCAAATGTCCCAAGGGGTCGTACTGGGTGGAGGGTGCATTTCACTGCCGTCGGTGCTAGGGTTCATGTGAAGGAGGGAGTGAATTTGTGAATTTTGTCAATGCACTATGGCGTGGGGTCTAGTTCATCGTTTTGCTTACGTGGTTGTCGACATGGCGCTCGTGTCACGTCTAGACTAGTGACATCGAGGTCCCAAACATCTCCTTCAAGGGGCAATTGACAGAATGTTTGTATTTGGTAGGGGTGGGATGAGTTTGACTTGAAATTGGCCTTCTTAGTCTTTGGCAGCCCAAGTTTGCGAACCCCGATGATTACAAGCAACTTGGACCACGCGATGCACTCACATGAGAAGTTGGGACCCGCATGTTGAAATCCCCCGTCTTGTGCTAGTCTACTTTGATGATATTCTAATTTATAGAAAATCGTTGGAGAATCATTTGGAACATTTACTTGTTGTTTTCAAAGCTTTACAAGAAGCACGTTTGTTTGGTAATACCGAGAAGCATGGTTTTTTGGTAATCCCGAGAAGTGCACCTTCTACACCGATCGAATTGATTTCTTGGCTATGTTGTAACATCACAGGGTATTGAAGTTGATCCAGCCAAGATTGAAGCAATTTTGAGTTTTCCTCCTCCCACAATGGTCACACAAGTGCGGGAGTTTTCTTGGTCTAGATTTTATAGGATCTTTGTTAAATATTTTGGATCTATTGTTGTGCCATTGAATGATCTTAAGAAAGATGTGCCTTTTGTTTAGAGTGATGCACAACAGGATGCTTTTATGATGCTAAAAGAATGGTTAACACATGATCCTTTACTCCAACTTTATTGTACTAAAACTATTGAACTTGAATGTGACGCTAGTGGAATTGGGTTGGGAGGTGCGTTATTACAAGAGGGTAAACTTGTTTTGTACTTTGGTTAGAAATTGAGTGAATATAGTCTGAACTATTCTACTTATGACAAAGAATTATATGCTCTAGTTCGGACATTACAAACTTGGCAACATTATTTATGGACCAAAGAATTTTTTATACGTTCCGATCATGAATATTTGAAGCATATTCGTAGTCAATCAAAACTGAATAAGCAGCCTGCTAAGTGGGTTGAATTCATTGAGTCTTTTCCTTATGTTATTAAACACAAGAAAGGTAAATACAATGTTATTTCTAATGCTTTGTCGCACCGTTTTACCATGCTTTCACAACTTGACTACAAAAGTTTTGGTTTGGAAACTATTAAAGGACAATATGAACATGATGTTGAATTTAAAGAAATATTTCTTAACTGTAACGATGGATGAACATGGGCAAGTTCGTCATTAATGATAGATTTGTGTTATGTGCTAACAAGCTATGCATTCCAAATTCCTCCATTCGTATTTTGTTGTTACAGGAGGCGCATGGAGGAGGTTTTAATGGTCATTTGAGAGTAAATAAGAAGGAAGACATACTTAATGCACACTTCTATTGGCCACGGATCCTTAGATATGTTTAGATATTTATTGCTCGCTGCACTATATGAAAAAATCTAAGTCAGGCATGTAGCATCCCATTTGTCTAACAACTGTAATGCTACTTGTTTATTTATATAATGCTACTTCCTACATATAATTATTGCACATCATTATATCATGCTCATGTCACCATGCCACATTGCATTTGAGCATCATATAAAACACCTTTATTTGTTTTTTCTTACATATGCATTTGTATTCTTATTAATTGTATTTGCCTCTTGATATATTGTAGTTGGTTCTTGATATATTGCTTGATGCCCAAGTTGGTTGGGGGCATATCTTTTCAAACTCCACCACCTTTCTTTGGATCTATCCATAAATTCCACAATCTTAATTCTATACGAGCCCATGGATTTATATCGGTATTTAAATCTATCTCATATGTGTTGGGATGGATCCACAACTATTTCTACGTGCTCCCATATGTGATGTATGATGTTTTCAAAATATTAAATATGGGGAGCCTCATGGACACCTTTGCATACTATGTGACTAGAATATCTCATCTATCTTCTATATGGTTGGATTTTGAATATGTGAGCATGTTTGAATATATGACGCCATATAATCATCTAGCGGGATACACACACTAACTTGCCCATTTATATTAATTTATGCCTATTTTTCATCCATTCCATATGAGAAGCAAGATTGTATATTATGCTTTGGCCTTTATTCAAATTTGAATGCATGTATGGAATATATGCCCGTATGTAATTATAGTTGTATTCACAATTATAATTGTGGCATTTAATACCTATTCATGGCCCATGCAAGATCCTCACTACCTTCCTTCTTTTGGTATTCATTTGAATTTGTAGCAAGCTTGATGATTTAAATTCATGCAATATGTTTTCCAAATTCAAATAATTCCATGGTTTATTTATATTCTCTACCAGTTGGTTTTCTTTGGGTTTATTGTTTAGTTGTCCTTGCGAAGCTTTTGAATAGTTTTTCTTAAGCATTTACAAGATCATATGAAAGAAATAAGAGAGCTACCTAAATAACTAAACCCAAATCTACCTACCCCTATCTCTCTTGGTTTGGGCTAAACCCAAACCAAACCACCATACCCACCACCACCTACCATCTACCTGACCCTTGCACTAACCCTATTGCCCTAAACCGAGCCCTCCTTGAGTTAACCATGGTTCCCTAATCTACCCTACCTCCTAGATGTCCCTTCATTCTTGCAAGGCAAGATGGTCCCTTGTGCCACCCCTCTAGCCCCCCTCCTTTTCCTCTTTTAGAAAAACAACAAGAGAGAGAGTGAAGAGACCTAGCTACTGTTGCCATCCACCCTCCCCTCTCGATTTTTGCAAGCACCCTGGCAGCCATGAGCTCCCTACCCCATCCTTATCTACCCTACACCACCCTAGCGGCCTCCCCTTTGGCCCCGTCGAGATGGTGAGCACACAAAACGTCCGAGACGGTCGGGACCTCGCTCTGCCTCCCCTACTTTGGGCTAGAACCAGCCAAGCTGCCGGAGTCTACCGTAGCTCGCTAGAGAGGCCAAGATCGCTGGATCCCAAAGCAAACGTCAGCCCCTGTGCCGATCCGCACCACCTTGCGCCTGAGCACCATCACCGACAGAACCAGGGTGAGCATCCCGACCTCCCAGACATGGCCACCTCCCTCTCTTGCACTATAGCACCGCCGCCCTACGTCGAGCACCCTGCATGAACGCGCGGCGCCGTAGTCACCACCAGCGCATTTATATACCATGCTTGCAGCTAACCTACTGCTCGTCTGTTCCTCTATGTTTTCCAAGTGTTGCAGTCCACCTCCAGTGATGCCACCTGAATGAATCTTGTAGGACGATACCCCCTCTACATTTTTTTGTGTTAGTGCATTTTTCCTAGCCGTTTAGTCACCAAAGTCATTTCAAGATCGTCGGATTCACCACCGCTGCATTGTCACGTCTTCAGATTTGGCAGAGAGCGCCCAGTCGTTTTACAAATAGGTACCCCGGATTTCCAATACCCAACCCGCGGTCCTCCCTGAGCCCACCTGGCAGCCTCAAATCTCAGACCTGGCCAACCATTTTACAAAACGGTACCTAAGAAAGTTAGAACTTAACCCAGGGTCCCTGGCCTGCACATGTGTCGCGCCTCTACTAGCCGCGCGTGCGAGTGGCCCCACATCACCCTATCCCCATCTGTCTGTCTCTGTGGCTAACCCAACACTGCATAAGAAAAGTTTCATTTTTCGAATTTAAATAAAAATAGAATATGAATATATATCAGTTAATTCATAAATATAAAATGGTTTGAATTTAAATACAAAATTTATATGAAATATAAATGGTTTTTGAATGTTAATTCAAATATGTATTCAAAATATTTTCTGTGTCAACTCTATGTAGTCAAACCTTTGACTTTGACCCTAATTTGAATTGTTTTGTATTTATAATGGTTTTAAATTAATATTTTGTTGGAGGGATGACCCCATGTAGGGTCAAGATAAGTAAGAAAGGGAAGGAGCCTTCATGTTCAGAGCCAGATCATGATGTGATTCGGCCGAGTCAAGAAGAGGTCGGCCGAATGAGATCCAACTTGTTTCGAGTCAGGCGAAGGTCAAGCCGAGTCACATGAGGTGAGGCCGAGTCAAGGGAAGCTTGTTCAAGAAGGAGAGGGCAGGTCCCGAAGTCAACTTCAGCCACTGTCCCTCCTCAGGAATCTGCAGAGGGCCAAGCGCTACAGACAAGAAGCGGAGTGGCAGAGGAGTAGAAGAAGGTCACGAAGGTGACAGTCATCAGGCCTGAGGCTCACATGTGGTGGACTCTAGGTTTTTGCCGTCAATAGGAGGGGGACATGGAAAGAAGTCTGCCGAGTTACCTCTTTGGGACAAGCATATTCGTGGAATTTGCTTGTCCACGTCAGCCCTAAGGGAACCAAGCCCCTCCTTTATAAGCAGAGGCAGGGCAACCAGAAGGGAGGATCGATTCATTTTTCTCTAGGCCATAAGTTGTATCTTCTTCCTCCTCCTTCTGATACAGCTCGAGAAGCACTTGTAGCTACATTGAAGAGGAATAAAATTTGATTTTAAGCCTTCTGTGTATACAAAACACTACATCTTCCCTCCCAAGATCCCACTAGCATCCATTGGCCCCCAACTTAAGCCTACCCATGGGATCTGCCATGCCACCACCACGATAGTTGGCGCCAACCGTGGGGTCAGCAGCGGTGCTAGGTGGAGTCAAGATCCGGACAGGAAACTTCATCAGCATGGGCAAGCGCGACGTCTCCGGCTTAGTATAGAGATTTGACATATGGGACTACATCAGCGACAACGCTGGCAGCTTCGGAGCGAAGCCGCCCCCGCGGAATGGCATCTTCATCAACTTGGGCGCTCACAAGATCTACGTCGGTGTCGACACGTCCTGCGTGTACCCGCGCCGAGTCTTCCTCGCGGGAGATCCACCCCTCAGCGCTGCTAGCGGTCAGCGTAGCACTCGCCCCGCAGGCAGCATTGAGTTGAGAATGACAGCGCTAGTGCCGGCAGCAGGAGCAGGCGTTGGACCAAGCAAGAACCCGGCGGCAGCAGACCCGGCGATGGCCAAGCCAGTAGCCCCAAAGACAGCAGCGGTAGGTCCGTCAGCAGCTAAAGAACCCGAAGTGCAGGAGGTAACCCCCAACGCACCAAGGGTAAGATGGCCACCTCTAGAGAGGCCGGAGCATATCTTGCAAGAAACCATAGATAACTTAACAACACCTGTAGCACCAATAGTTAACCTGGCAAATGCACAGGCAGAACTAGAAGAGACTAGGTTGAAAATGTTAGAGGAAGCCAAAAAATTATCTGCGCTATAGGAGTCCTTTAATAGGACCTTGCGAGAGTATGCAAGGGTAAACAAGCTGGATACAACTCCTACATGAATAGATGACCTGAGAATGGAAGGAAAAAATCTCCTTAGTGATATTAACAAGGAACACGAGTCTCAGTTGGGTGATTCGGCTGACCCGGGGCTGCCGAGGTATAGTACCCCAGCAAAGAACCTTAGGGGAGCAAATGCAGTAGCCTCCAAGTCATTGGGATTGACCGGGGAATCCCGGCAAAGGCAACAAGAAAGAGTAAATGAGTTGGTACGCATCGTGAACCATCAAAATGAGGAAATACTCAGAGCTAACCCGGCAAAGCCAGGGGATTCACACATGGTTCATTTGGCTGGGGCTGCCCCCGCATTATTTGTGGCGGCAACATCTTCACCCGGAAACGGTGCACGAAAATATAAAGCAGTGACTTCGGGAAAAAGAAACAAACATATTGTCCCGTATGACCCGGCAATGGCCGCAAAAGTCAATGAAAATAAAGGCAATAGAGAGCATGGGAATCTCGGAAGTGGAAACCCCGAGAACAATAACCAGGCATAAGTGAGGAGATACCTTCCGCAAGATCATCAGCCGAGGCATGAACCTCTGCAAGATCGAGAAACAAGACAGGTTCCGCATAACCAAGCACATGACAGATATAATGATGGTTATTCGGAAATGGAAAATGCCGAGCATGTTGGAGATATGCCCTAGAGGCAATAATAAATATAGTTATTATTATATCTTTGTGTTTATGATAAATGTTTATATTCATGCTATAATAGTATTAACAAGGAAACATTAATACTTGTGTGAATTGTAAACTTAAATTGAAGTCCCTAGTATAGCCTCTATACTTCACTAGCTTGTTGGTTAATAGATGATTGTGGTTTCCCTATCATGAACATTGAGATGTTATTAACAACAAGATCATATCGTTAGGAGAATGATATGGTGGACATACTCCTATAGATAAGCGTAGCATAAAGATCAAAGTCATTTCAATAGTTCAATTGCTATATGCTTTCTGATACATAGTAACCTAATTCCTTCGACCATGAGATCATGCATATCACCTTTACTGGATGGATGCTTTGATGTCATCAAACACCACACCGTAACAGGGTGGCTATAAAGGTGGTATTGAGTGTTCGGAAAGTATTGGTTGAAACACATGGATCAAGAGTGGGATTTGTCCATCCATATGACGGATAGATATTCTCTGGGCCCTCTCGGTGAAATGTCATCCAATTAGCTTGCAAGCATGTGACTGGGTCACAAGGGATCACATATCACGGGAACGAGAAAAGAGTACTTATCAGTAACGAGGTTGAACTAGGTATGCAGAGATACCGACGATCATAACCCCGGATAAGTAACATATCATGAGACAAAGGGAAATTGGTATCGTATGTAAGTGGTTCATTCGATCGCAAAGTAATCGTAGAAATATGTGGGAGCCATATGAATTTCCAGATTCCTCTATTGGTTATTGTTCGGAGAAGTGTCTCGATCATGTCCGCATAATTCACGAACCGTAGGGAGACACACTTAAGGATTCGACGTTGTTTGAGTAGTTATGGTATTATGAGAAAGAGACCGAATGTTGTTCGGAGTCTCGGATGGGATCCGGGATATCACGAGGAGATCCGGAAAGGTCCGGAGAATAAGATTCATATAAGGAAAGTCCCGTTTCGGAGTTGGGGAATGGTTCCGGTGTTTTCATCGGGAACATTCTAGAAGGTCCCGGAATGTCCGGCACTCCGGAAGGGGGAAGGGTACATGAATGTGTCATTGTAAGTTGGAATGATTGCATCATGTACTAGGTGTCTTCGCTGCCCAAAATAAAGGATTTATTTAAATCCTAAATTGAAAAGTCAAACGGCCAGTTTGAAAGTCAAACGGCAATTTTGGGAAGTGGGAGGAGAGGAGGAAACCGAGTTGGGGAGGGAGTCCTCCTCCCCAAGCCGGCGCCCCACCAAGCCGAGTTGGGGAGGGACTCCCCTCCCTCCCCTTGGCCGGCCAGCCCCTCCCACCTATATAAGGAGGGGCAGGGCTCCCTCCTAGCACACACTAGTTCCTATCCTCTAAACTAAACCCTAGACCTAAACCCCGGTTTAGAGCTATTTCGGTTTAGAGCCTTCTAATTGGTTTAGAGCTTTCTAATTGGTGTGTCTAATTACTAGACCACTAATAGCCTCTCTCATACTCCACCATACTCGCACCGGCTTAAGGCGAAGCCCTGCGGGATTTCCCCTCTACCTCCGGTACCACGCCGTTGTGCTGCCGGAATCACGAGGAGAGTGCTACAACCTCCGCTGCCTGCTGGAACAAGGGAGAGGAAGGTCTTCGTCGAGTACCGAACGTGTGACCGACTGCGGGAGCGCTGCGGGAACGCGGCGCTGGAAGGATCGTCTACGCGATCTTGAGATCGGAAAGAGTACGACTACATCACCCACGAGAATCTGCTCTCGTTAACCACTTTGGAATCTTCGAGGGTAAGTTATTCCATCGACTCGTTGCTACAATCTAGTAGATAGATCTTGGCTTGTTTGTTTGCATGCGGTAGAAAATTTTTGTTTTCCATGCTACGAACCCCTACAGTGGTATCAGAGCCGTGTCTATATGTAGATCTGTTGCACGAGTAGAACACAATGGTCATTGTGGGCGTTGATGCTTTTATTGTAGATTGCTTTGCGTGTACTTTGCATCTTGCGGTATGTTGGGATGAAGCGGCCCGGGCTAACCTTACATGACATCGTTCATGAGACTTGCTCCACGCTTGACATGCAACTTGTATTGCATAAGTGGCTTTGCGGGTGCCTGTTTCTCCTAGCATAGTAAAGATCCAATTTACAACGGGTAATCAACAATGCTAGTATCAATGTTGTGGTTCTTGTTCGTAGGTTAGAACGACACTTATGGAAAGCCCCAAACCACGTAAAATATGCAAAGAAAGTAGAAGCGTCTAACTTTGTTTTGCAGGGGTGTGCAGTGATGTGATATGGCCATGATTGTGATTATATTTGATGTATGCAATGTTCCTTATTGTAAGTTGGCAACCGGCAGGAGCCATATGGTTGTCTTTAATTTCTGTTAAGACCTGCGTGTCTATTCAAAATAGTTGTAATAGTTGAAGCTGGTGGACGACAACCATGAAGAAGCGTCATTGACCTTGATGCTATGCCGATGATGATGGAGATCATGTTCGTGCTTGAAGATGGAGATCGGAAGCACAAAGAAGAAAGGCCATATCATATCACATATTATGAATTGCATGTGATGTTAATCCTTTATGCATCTTGTATTGCTTAGTAGACGACGGTAGCATTATAAGATGATCCCTCATGCACATAAATTTCAAGTTCTAAAGTGTTCACCCTTAGTATGCACCGTTGCCAAAGCTTGTTGCTTCGAAGCACCACGTGATGATCGGGTGTCTTTGATTCCGCGGGTGAATACAACGTAAGCAAGCCAGATTTGCTTATGCGGTAGCTAAGGTTTGATCTTGACGAGCCTAGCATGTACAGACATGGCCTCAGGAACACGGATCGCCGAAAGGTAAAGCATGAATCATATAGCAGATATGATGAACATGTCGATTGTTCGCCATTGAAACTATATCAACTCTCGTGATGATCGGAGTTGATGTAGTGGATTTGGTTCATGTGATCACTAAAACAATGTGAGGGATGTTGTTTTGAGTGGGAGTTCACCTAGATTAATTTAATTATTAATTAGAACTCAATTTATCATAAACTAAATCAAAGTGAATTTGCATAGTTGTTGTAGTCATTGGCATCCGTTTACCACCTTGCGCTTAGTTATAATTGAGATGATAGAACTATAGAATTCTGGTTAGTTACTTTACGAACTGGTATCGTATTGTTTTGAAGTGTTAATCTAAAGTTTAAAAGTCCTATTGCAAACTTTCAGTAAGTTCCGGTTACTCCATAAAGTTTAATAATTGGTATTAAATCAAGAGTAACAATTCCAAGTGTTAGTATATAAAGTATCATGTTTGTCTCCATGATTCTTGATATTCAAAGGATTGTCTTAATATCAAGGTTATCTAGGATCTGAAAGAGTTGTTTCAGAAACCATGATATGTGGAAGATATTGTGATATCTGAAACAAAGTTTTGGTTACAACATGATAGAGTATAATATGGCAAAAGTCATGTTCTCATATTTGATGAAAATTTGCAAAAGGTTGGAGACACTAGTTGTCCTAATCTTCCAAAAGGTTTTGGAGAGCAACATTATACTCGCGATTCACCGTTATAAGCTAAAAGTAGCTTGGTCATGGACGATTCCATGATGAAGGTGAATATTTGATGTAGGTAAAATGTTTACTACACCAATAGATTACTAAAGAAAGGAATTTGAAAGAACACCAAACATTTGATGATGGTGATCTACTTCAAAGTGCAAATCCAAAGACATTGGTATTTAATTATACACGCTTTGGACTGTGTGTCATATGTATGACTCCACTATTAATGTTGATAGATTCTTTCAAACAGAAAAGGAAATACTGAAAGAGAATCTCAGAAATATATGGCAGAAAAGAAAAGACTAGAATTGTTCAGTTTAAGTATATAGATGATATACATGTTATGGCTATATTCTTTGCTCATTAAACAATGTGGTTCTTAAGTATTTTATACTGAATTTGTTGGTATGAATCGTCATACGAAACAACACAATTCATGAACTACAATGGCCTAAGTAACTAGCAAAAGAATATGTGATGATGTTCATCGAGAACAAATAAAGGGTTATTGTGTTGCTCGTTAAAACATCAAAGCTTGCCTTCAAGATTTGTTTTATCAGGTATTATGAGAACAAAAGGGTTGTTCAAATAATTGCCGTAATCCATAAAAGATGGATGATTCACAAATCTCGTTGGAGAAATCACATCCATAAAACAAGTGCTAAAAATGTCGAAAGACAAATTGATTGAAAGATCACTTAGGAAGTGACATCGCCGTTTAAATTATATTGGAAAGAAAACATGAAGAAACTCCATGTGGATGGAATTTTGGAGTCTTTTGATTTTTGATCAAATGACGTTTGTGAAACTTTCCTAGAGAATAATTAAAACTTCGTTCATAGGCCAAAAGGGAACAAAAGACTAGCTTATTGGAACTTGTGCATATTGTTGTACGAACTCCATTATGTGTAGTCAAGAGCGATGGATTTCAACTTCATACGCTTTCTCCAAAAATTTGAGTGAATATATGAATATTTACTTAATAAGGATGAAGTATGAAATATTTGAAAAGTTCAAAGATTTCAAGATGAAGTGCAAAATCATTGTAACAAGAATATAAATAGTTTATGATAAGATCATAAAGGAAGATATTTGAGTTACAAGTTTAGCATAATACCTAAGATTTAAGGAATCGTTCCGTGAATTTGCATTTCCCGAAACACCATAAGAGTATGGAGCGTTCGAGATATGTAATTAAAACCTTGTTTGACATGGTAAGATCAAAGGTGTAAAATATAGAACTGCCATTATATTTTAAAGATTAAAAGCTTTAGAGACTACCGCTTTTCCACTAAAAAGAGCTCCATCATAATCCGCTGAAATGACACCATATAAAGTTATGGTTTGGGATAAAACCCAAGTAGTCCTTTCTTAAAACATTGGTATGCTATGCATAAGAAAGATGTGTGCAACCAAAGTCGGATAAACCTGTCTTTGTATAAATATTAAGTATTCCTCCACAAACACCGGAGACAAAAGTGTTTGTCGCTTAGAACGTCAAGTTTCTTTGAGAAGGAATTTTTCGTGAAAAGTTAAAGTGGGAGGACAATAGAACTTTGATAAGGTTAAAAGAATATTAGCTATATGTGCAGAGTTGCGCAGCACCGAAAAGTGTTCCGGAGGCAGCAATAATGCTCATGGCTCACGTGCCTCAAAGGTTGTGGTCACGGAGGTCTAAGTTTCTATTGAACCAAGTAGGTCGAGTAAACAATCAAATACCAAGATTTGAGGGTTGAATCATTATTTGAGAATAATGAACGGACTACATGCAAAGAAGCGATGATGGGCCCTGACTCCGTCAAATGGCTTGAAGCCATAAAATCCGTGATAGTTCCATACACGAGAAATCAAGTTTTGAACTTGAAGGACCCTCGAGAAAGGTGTAAGACCTTACAGTTGTGTTTGGATCTATAAAGAAATAGACATGGATGTTTCACATCTATAGTCGACATGTTGGGAGAGAGTTCACAACAATGTTCAAGGATTGACTATGACAAGATTTGATCTTTCATAGCGATATTTAGTCTATACGGATTAATATAGCAACCACTACATATAATTTTGTTATGTGGTAGTTGAATAAACAAAACAAGTTCTTCTAATAGAATTGTTACCTAGGACGTGTGCATGACATGGTCCAAAGGGTTTTGTTAATTCAAAGGATGCTGAATGCATATGCAAACTTCAATGGTTGAAGTAAGCATAGCGGAGTTGGAATCTTCACTATGATGAAACTGTTAAAAGAGTTTAATTTCATCGGAGACAATGAAGATGCTTGCATTTGCAAGAAATTAAGTGGGAGCGCTAAAGACATATTTCTAATACATTATGTGGAGGACATATTGTTGATTAGAAATGATGTATCTTTTATTAACACATATTAAGAATTTCATCCTGATGAAAGACTTAGGCAAAACCCAAATATTTGGCATCAATAGATGCTAATATGGTTGTGCCAGAAGTACATAAACGAGATATTGAATGAGTTCAATATAGAAACTACAAGAAAAGGTTCTTGTCGCACAGAAAGGATTGAAAGAGTTCAATGTTGATGATATATTCAAGTGTATTGACATTTGGTAAGTGAAACAAAGATTCAAGTATAGATTGATACTTGATGTATGAAATCACAAAGAGTGTTTATATCAATCATACTGTGGTATGTACAAATCCAGATATGTCCTATGCTCTAAAAGTTATGAGCATATACCAGAATGATTCATAAGATGATCATTGGACGATAGTAAGGATATTCTTATGATCTTTTGGAAGAACTAAGAGTATATTATTTGTAGAAGTGACAAATAGATGGTTAGTTCATTGTAAAAGTACTACATTGATACTAGTTTTGTCACAAAGTACAAATTAAGTTTATCTCAATCTAAATTAAGGGTGGCACAGTATAATGGAAAGTGAGTTCCATAATGGATTTGGATGAGTTCCAAAGTTAAGACATTGTGACAGATACTTCAACAAAAGGCTAAGTATATGACTGCTATTATAGCAGCAAAAGAGGGCATTTGTGTCAAGTAGTTTGTTATCAAACTAGGTGTAGTTCACAGCGGGATAATACTATGAAGATATATTGTGCGACAATATTATCAACATGTTTTAACCCCAAAGAACTAAAGGTCACACCGAAAGACCAAATTATACAAAGCCATCTCATTAGAGAATGAGTGATGCGTAGAGACGCAAAGACATGCAATTACACACGGACCTGGAAGTGTCAGATCCGGAGATCAGTTGACCACTAGCAATCGTGTACATACAACACCGGAAAGCCATAGGTGTTGAATACACAAAGGTTTGAAACTAGATTATTGACTCTAGTGCAAGTGGGAGACTGTTGGAGATATGCCCTAGAGGCAATAATAAATATAGTTATTATTATATCTTTGTGTTTATGATAAATGTTTATATTCATGCTATAATAGTATTAACAAGGAAACATTAATACTTGTGTGAATTGTAAACTTAAATTGAAGTCCCTAGTATAGCCTCTATACTTCACTAGCTTGTTGGTTAATAGATGATTGTGGTTTCCCTATCATGAACATTGAGATGTTATTAACAACAAGATCATATCGTTAGGAGAATGATATGGTGGACATACTCCTATAGATAAGCGTAGCATAAAGATCAAAGTCATTTCAATAGTTCAATTGCTATATGCTTTCTGATACATAGTAACCTAATTCCTTCGACCATGAGATCATGCATATCACCTTTACTGGATGGATGCTTTGATGTCATCAAACACCACACCGTAACAGGGTGGCTATAAAGGTGGTATTGAGTGTTCGGAAAGTATTGGTTGAAACACATGGATCAAGAGTGGGATTTGTCCATCCATATGACGGATAGATATTCTCTGGGCCCTCTCGGTGAAATGTCATCCAATTAGCTTGCAAGCATGTGACTGGGTCACAAGGGATCACATATCACGGGAACGAGAAAAGAGTACTTATCAGTAACGAGGTTGAACTAGGTATGCAGAGATACCGACGATCATAACCCCGGATAAGTAACATATCATGAGACAAAGGGAAATTGGTATCGTATGTAAGTGGTTCATTCGATCGCAAAGTAATCGTAGAAATATGTGGGAGCCATATGAATTTCCAGATTCCTCTATTGGTTATTGTTCGGAGAAGTGTCTCGATCATGTCCGCATAATTCACGAACCGTAGGGAGACACACTTAAGGATTCGACGTTGTTTGAGTAGTTATGGTATTATGAGAAAGAGACCGAATGTTGTTCGGAGTCTCGGATGGGATCCGGGATATCACGAGGAGATCCGGAAAGGTCCGGAGAATAAGATTCATATAAGGAAAGTCCCGTTTCGGAGTTGGGGAATGGTTCCGGTGTTTTCATCGGGAACATTCTAGAAGGTCCCGGAATGTCCGGCACTCCGGAAGGGGGAAGGGTACATGAATGTGTCATTGTAAGTTGGAATGATTGCATCATGTACTAGGTGTCTTCGCTGCCCAAAATAAAGGATTTATTTAAATCCTAAATTGAAAAGTCAAACGGCCAGTTTGAAAGTCAAACGGCAATTTTGGGAAGTGGGAGGAGAGGAGGAAACCGAGTTGGGGAGGGAGTCCTCCTCCCCAAGCCGGCGCCCCACCAAGCCGAGTTGGGGAGGGACTCCCCTCCCTCCCCTTGGCCGGCCAGCCCCTCCCACCTATATAAGGAGGGGCAGGGCTCCCTCCTAGCACACACTAGTTCCTATCCTCTAAACTAAACCCTAGACCTAAACCCCGGTTTAGAGCTATTTCGGTTTAGAGCCTTCTAATTGGTTTAGAGCTTTCTAATTGGTGTGTCTAATTACTAGACCACTAATAGCCTCTCTCATACTCCACCATACTCGCACCGGCTTAAGGCGAAGCCCTGCGGGATTTCCCCTCTACCTCCGGTACCACGCCGTTGTGCTGCCGGAATCACGAGGAGAGTGCTACAACCTCCGCTGCCTGCTGGAACAAGGGAGAGGAAGGTCTTCGTCGAGTACCGAACGTGTGACCGACTGCGGGAGCGCTGCGGGAACGCGGCGCTGGAAGGATCGTCTACGCGATCTTGAGATCGGAAAGAGTACGACTACATCACCCACGAGAATCTGCTCTCGTTAACCACTTTGGAATCTTCGAGGGTAAGTTATTCCATCGACTCGTTGCTACAATCTAGTAGATAGATCTTGGCTTGTTTGTTTGCATGCGGTAGAAAATTTTTGTTTTCCATGCTACGAACCCCTACAGAGCATGGTGGGCAAAATCACTATGGAATGCAAGAATGAGCTATATACAGAAACTTGCCGTCAAATGACGCAAGATTGAAGCTGGATAGGCTATATCGGTCCAAGTTATTAGAAGAGCAAGGTCCACCTGGTCCGGCATGCTTTGGACCTTGGATTATGGGCGAACCGCCCATCCCAAACTTCCAATTGGCAATAGGCACAAAGACATGTAATGGAAGCATAAAGCCACAAGATTGGTTGATTGACTATGCCACAACAGTAAAGATAGCAGGAGGAAATTTGAGATGGGCTATGATGTATGTGCCACAGATGTTGGAGGGGCCGGCCAGGGTCTGGCTGAATAACTTACTAGTTGGCAGCATCAACTGCTGGTTGGACTTCGAGGAAATGTTCTTCATTAACTTCACCAACACATACAAGAGGCCAAACAGACCCCAACAGCTGGACATGTGTAAGCAAAAACCGAATGAGACTGATAGAGAATTCTTGACTCGGTGGTGTAATATCAGAAACTCATGTGAAGGAGTAATTGAATCGCAAGCAATTGCCTGGTTCGCACAAGGATACAGATACGGAAGCGTGTTGTGGCAAAGGCTGCAATGAGATATGCCGACTACCCTGGTGGAGACTATCAGCATAGCAGATTCATATGCCTTGGGTGATCCGACACAACCCGAGCTTATGTCGGTAGAGCACTTTGAGCAGCAGGACCATTACGCTCGAGATGGTGTAGGATCATCCCGGCGGAATGAGTACCGAGGTAGGAGAAGAGATGACAGGTCGGATTACAAATATAGTTCGAATCAGATTTTCGCAGTCATGCAGGATCAACCTAGCAATGGAAACAATCAGCGTCAGAAAAACAGTCCTCAGCTATGGACACCGTGAAATGATGGGAAGAAATAGTGGACCCCAGAACTGAAGAAGCAATGGCAAGAAAGGCCGAAGTACATGTTTGAGTCAATGCTGGATCAGCTGTGCAAGTTTCACACACCTAACTCGGCCAAACCAGCCAACCACACAACTCGCCAATGCGCCTGGATGAAGACAGTAATGGGAAACCCGGCAGCGGTGCAAGCTCCACAATAGCAAGCACACCACCCACAACAGCCACAACTTACAAGAGGAAATGCACAATAGCTGATGTTGCCTCCGCCACCTCCGAGGTATGAGAATCAGGACCAGAGACAGTTCACCAGGTGATGAATCAGAATCAAGATGGTAGAGGGAACCCCGGAAATAGTGGATGCAATGAATACAGGGAGCACGACCAGTCATACTGTGTGTTCACCACGGAGCAGTAGGACAGGCAAAGCGTACAGCGCCGACACATTGGAAGTAAATGCAGTTATGCCGGCAGAACCGAAGTATATGTCATGGTCAGATCAGAAGGTAACTTGGAGTATCAGGGATCATCCAAAGATAATGCCGAACCCTAGGTCATATGAGTTGGTACTAGATCCAACGTTTGTCGGGCCCAGTATCAATGTGAAATTCTCAAAGGTGTTGATAGATAATGGAAGCAGCATCAATATTATGTACAAGGACACAATGCATAAACTCGGCATATCTCTGAATATGCTGCAGTCGACCAGGACAACCTTTCATGGAATAGTGACAGGATTGTCTTACGAGCCCATTGGGAAGGTCTGAGTGGACATTTTATTCGGCACAAGGGAGAATTGCAGAGCAGAGAATTTGGAATTTGAGGTAGTAGATCTAGAGAGATGTTATCAGGCATTACTCCCACGGCCGGCATTGGCAAAATTTATGAGCAGTTGCCATGTTGGTTACTTGAAAAT
The DNA here is from genome assembly GCA_916181665.1 of Avena sativa. Lineage (NCBI taxonomy): Eukaryota > Viridiplantae > Streptophyta > Magnoliopsida > Poales > Poaceae > Avena > Avena sativa. Next base: position 104,584,050 of record OV702282.1, read on the forward strand.
GCAGATGCTAGGACCACAAGGAGTGATAACAGTAGGAGGAGACTACAGAAAGTCAATGGAATGTGCAGCATCCGGATCTAATCTGGCCGAATCTCTGGTAATAGCAAGGGAGAAAAGAAGAATTCAGGAGGTGGCAGCTTTAGCTCAGTCGGCACAGCTCAACATGCCGGCACTTGCTAACCCGCAGGGAACTTTATCTTTTCAGCCAACTAAGGAGAGAAAGAAGATTTAGATTGATGATCAGTTCCTAGAGCGCACCATTAACATTGGTGTCGGCCTGAATGAAAAATAGGAAAGCGAGCTCACCAACTTCCTCAGTGAGAATCGGGATATCTTTGCGTGGTCCACAAAATACCTGTAGGGATTTGGCTGAGCACTCTTTGCATGTAAGTCCAAGAGCAAGGCCGATGAAGCAACCTCTCCGCCGCTTCGCTGAAGACAGGAGAAAAATCATAGGGGATGAGATAGCTCGGCTCCTTGCGGCTAGTTTCATCATGGAAGTGCTTCATCCAAATTGGCTGTCTAACCCGGTGTTGGTAGAAAATAAAAAGGATGACCCAAACGTAGCTGTCGTTTGGCGCATGTGCATCGATTACATGAGCCTTAACAAGGCTTGTCCTAAAGATCCTTTTCCTTTACCTAGGATAGACCAGGTCATTGATTCAACCGCAGTTTGTGAACTGTTATCATTTGTAGACGCATACTATGGATTGCACCAGATACCGTTAAACCCGGCATATCAAATAAAGACTGCGTTTATCACCCCATGCGGGGCTTATTGCTATCGCACCATGCCATTCGGCCTACGCAATGCAGGGGCCACATACCAAAGATGTATGCAAAAATGTCTGCATGATCAGATTGGAAAAAATGTTCAAGTATATGTTGATGATGTGGTTATAAAAACCAAAGAGAGCCATACGCTCCTAGAAGATATCCGGCAGACATTCGCGAATCTAAGGAGATTCCGAATGAAGCTTAGCACGGAAAAATGCACCTTTGGTGTACCGACCTAAAAATCACTCGGATTCTTGGTATCCATCCAAGGTATAGACGTAAATCCGACTAAAATTCGTGCGGTGGAAAGGATGGAACTGCCGAGATGCCTCAATGACGTCCAGAAATTTACAGGGTGCCTTGCATCCTTAAGTCGGTTCGTGAGTCGTCTAGGGGAAAAAGCATTGCATCCATATCAATTGATGAAAAAGTCCAATAAGTTCACCTGGACACCTCAAGATGATAACACTTTTCATGAGTTAAAAAATATACTGGCCACAGCGCCAATTTTAGCTTCCCCATTGTCGAAAGAACCTATGCTGCTCTATGTGGTAGCAACAAACAGAGTTATGAGCGCGGTAATAGTTGTGGAGCGTAATGAGGAAGGTAAGTCGGTGCAAACACAGGTATATTACCTAAGCGAGGTATTATTTTCTTCAAAACAAAATTACCCACATTACCAAAAAATGGCTTACGGGGTATATATGTCGGCAAAGAAGCTCAAACATTATTTTGAGGAACACCCTGTAAAGGTGGTCTGCGAAGCACCAATAGCCGAAATAATGAGCAACAAAGATGCGAGCGGCCGAATAGCAAAATGGGCGATTGAGTTATCCCCTTATTCCCCATAGTTTGATTGGCGATATGCAATCAAATCTCAGGTTGTGGCCGACTTTTTTTTCGATTGGGCCGAGATACAGTATGAACCCCCATTACCCTATCCGAATTATTGGACAATGCATTTTGATGGATCCAAATTTAGGAATGGATTAGGAGAAGGAATACTGTTAACCTCTCCAAAGAAATATTAACTGAAATATGTACTGCAGATACATTTCGCTTCATCAAACAATGTAGCCGAATATGACGCACTTGTTCCTGGCCTAAAGATGGCAAAGGAGATCGGCATACGCCGGATTCTATTTTTCGGAGATTTGGACCTTATAGTCCAGCAAGTATCAGGAAATTGGGATGCATTGGATGCAAACATGGCCTTATATAGGTTTCATGTGCAAAAAATTAGTGGTTATTTTGACAGGTGTGAGTTTCATCACATACCCCGGGCGGAAAATGACGCTATGGATACCTTGTCAAAGCTCGGATCGACCAGACACTCAATTCCTCATGGCATCACCCTATAACACCTGAGAAAATCATCTATCATAATGCCACCAGAGTCCGAATCAATTCGCCTCTCATCGAATCAGAAATCTTAGTGTGTCCCAATGGAGATTGACAAGGGACAGGAATTGAATAACCCGTGGACTGATTCAGCTAAGCGGAGAGATGATTGGGACAGTTCAGTGAACATCATGTCGGCAGAGGTAATGGAGATTTATAAAACAGTTACCCCGGAAAGGGACATATCGGAATGGGCACAACACGTATTCTTGTTCCTCAAAAACGAGACCCTGCCGGATAATGAAATCCTTGCTAGGAAGACAGTAAGAAGGGCGAAAGCTTACACAATAATAAATAATGAGCTTTATAAGAGAAGTGTAACAAACGTGCCGCAACAATGTGTTGTCCCGACAAAAGGACAAGACATCCCGTTGGATATACATCAAGGAGAATGTGGGCACCATGCCTCGTCCAGAGCCCTTGTGGCCAAAGCATTCCGACATGGATTTTACTGGCCAAGTGTACTAAAGGAAGCAAGAGAGTTGGTAGAAAGGTGCAATGGATGTTAGAGATATGGTAGCAAAATACATATGCCATCATCCGAGTTAAAAACAATACCGATCACTTGGCCTTATTCAGTATGGTGCCTAGGTATGGTAGGTCCATTTAAACCGGCGTGCGGCGGCATGACCCACATTTTGGTAATGGTGGACAAATTCACAAATGGATAGAGGTAAAGCCGATAAGAAAATGTGATGGTCCTACAACGGTGAAATTTCTCAAAGATATCATTCTAAGATATGGGTACCCACACAGTATCATTACGGATAATGGCACCAATTTTGCTGAAGGAGCATTTGCTCGATTTTGCCAAGAAAAGCACATAAGACTCGACGTTGCTTCGGTAGCTCACCCGACATCAAATGGGCATGTAGAAAGGTCAAATGGGCTCGTGTTATCCGGGATAAAACTTCGGCTGATAAAACCACTGAGAGGTCGGCGGGTTGCTGGATCGAGGAACTCCCAGTGGTATTATGGAGTTTAAGAACAACCCCGAATAGATCAACAGGGTACACCCCATTCTTTCTCGTATATGGGGAAGAAGTCGTACTTCCAGCCTACATAGTACATGAGTCGCCAAGAGTCACCCAGTACACGAGCGCCGAAGTAAATGAGATATCACGGCAAGATGATGTGGATCTACTAGAGGAAGAGAGAGAATTAGTGCTATCAAGATCAACTGTTTATCAACAAGACCTCAGAAGGTATCATAGCAAGAAAATAAATCCCAGAGTTTTCAAGGAAGGGGATCTGGTTCTTCGGTTAGTGCAACGCACAGCCGTCATGCATAAGCTATCGCCTCCATGGGAAGGACCATTCATCGTGAGAAAAGCGCTGCATAACGATGCGTATTACCTCATCGATGGTCAAGCACCAGAAAGGAACAAGGCAGGAAAATCCGGAGATGAGTCAAAAAGACCATGGAATATAGTGTTACTTCGTCCATTTTACACTTAGAGGAAGTGTACCATATCCAGTATTGCTATGTATCGATTTATTGTGTTAGGAACGAGTTAATGAAATCTCGGTAACTCGAGCAATGACTCGGGGACTGCCCCGTATCATCTATCACTATGATTATATATGTGTAATGTGAATGAAACCTCGGCAGCTCGAGCAGTGACTCGGGGACTGCCCCATATCATTTATCACTACGATTATATGTGTAATGTGAATGAAATCTCGGCAACTCGAGCAGTGACTCGGGGACTGCCCCATATCATTTATAACCATGATTATATGTGTAATGTGAATGAAATCTCGGCAACTCAAGCACTGACTCAGCGACTGCCCCATATCATTTCTCATCTATAATTGTATGTATAATGTAAATGAAACCTCAGTAGCTCGGGAAGTAACTCGGGCACTACCTATGTTATCTATCTTACCCATATATATTCGATATGTCGAAGGATTTGTATATTCATCCAATCGAGTAACATGCGGATATCGAAATCAACATCCCTGATCTTTCACAATCTAAAGAGAGAATTTATGATAGATAAAGCAAGAGCCAACAGAATATCAAACACACAAGAGCTTGATTCAAGCCTATGAACTAAATTTCGCGAACAAGAAATACACATCGAACAACCCAACTAGAATGATAACAATGTAACGATTACTATATCATATGATAGACTCCGAAATTATACAGACGAAACGGTACCAAAAGAGGAAGAATGTCTTGGAACAGCATACGCCCGGCATACCGCGGACTTAAACAAATAAGAGTTCTACAGCTCAGGCATTAGCAGTTGCTGAGTCATCTACAGGAGGAGCAACAGCAGCAGCGGGAGTTTCCAATGTTGGTATCTCGGCTGTGACCGAAGGTGCCTCGGCCTCTGTAGAAGGAACAACTTCAGGAGAAGGAGTCTCCGAAGTTGCCTGAACCTCCACGGAAGTTACTTCGGCATCGACCGAGGTAGCCAGGGGGTCTTGAGCATGGACTATTAATCGTGAGGCTCCACCTTGGGCTTCGCAAGCTTCAGTCCACTTGGAGGACGATCGAGCTTCGGCGTGCCCTCCTGAACTTCCACTGGACTCATCAGAACTTTCAGAATTCTCGTCTGACTCACCTTCATCACCTGAATCTCTGTTGAATTCATCATCGACAGCCTCAGCGTTATCCTCGGCATCGTCGGGGAGGAAGCTCGGCCCTACATTCCATTGATGCACATTTGCATATTTGATGAGTTGATAGGCATGGGCTTGGTGGCGAGCAACATAATCCGGATCCTCAACCCAAGGGGAACCAGTATGCAAATTCATCAAGGTATCGAGGGAGATATCCTTGTACCATGACAGAACGGCAGTAAGCGCCATGTCAGCCCCGGCTCGCCCGGCGGATTCTCTCCAAAGATTCAGCTGAGACCGAGAGTCCATTAGCTTCGCCACGATTTCTTTCACCTTTTTAATCTTTGGTTCATTCGGCCAAAGCACATTGAAAGCCCGAATTTCCGCTTTCACCAGATCCTTTCCCATGATTTTCATCGGCTCAATGGCTGCAGCAACATCAACCAAGAAATCCTCAATGGAATATTCTTGATCTGGGAGATAAGGAACACCTCGGCGGCCATGGGCGGCAATCACGGCTTTAGTACTCACAGGCTCGGCTTCTAAAAAATGGCCTGTAAAGCAAAACGTTACGTAAGTCAAGAGAGACAACGAGCAGAGAATGACTCGGCCCGAAACCAAGAAGAAAAACCACTGGCGAATAAGCTTACGATGAATATATCACAACATCTTTTGGAGATCCATAGCCCAGCCAACCCTCTTCTTCTCAAACCAAGTGATCTCCTCGGTCATCACCCGATTTTTCAGCTCGGCTGCATCAAGGAGCTCCTTATCCTTCTGAAGATGAAGGCTTAGCCGATTATTCTCCTTGGAAAATTCTTGATCAATTTTTTCATGCTTGGACTTCTGCGAGGATTTCAAGGACTCAACCTCGGCATGAAGCCGAGCTATCTCATCATCCTTATCCTTGAGCTACGCCGAGTGAGTCCATGCTTGCTCTAAGAAATGCAGCATCATATCAGGCATGGGTATGCACTCTTGATGTGATGCTGCAAGCATTTGTAACTCGGCTGGGCCGAAGGTGGAGCACTATAAGATACTCAAAATTCATCTAGAAGGAGAATGGACGAGTGCAGAATGGAGGGGCAACTAACCTTTGAGGCTGGTAACCTTCTTTGTCAGCCGATTATTTTGATTGTTAATATTAGCTGAGTAAGGATACATCGTAAATTAGTTGGGAAGCAAAGGCTGATACAAAGAATTTGAATACAAAAAGGCCGAATGATTTATCTGTATTTTGCAGAATAGGAAACATCTTATCAAACTTATCTTGAAGTTTCTTATGCGAAATGAGCAGTCTCTGGAACTCGGTCGTACGTCGGTTATGAGCAACCCGAAATAACAGCGAATTATACAAGGAAATTGTAAAAAATATCGGAATCAAGTAAAACTTGACTCGGATCTAAAATGGCTGGATATTTAAAATTACCAACATAACACGATCCGAATCAAGTAGAACTTGACTCGGATCTAGATGGCTAGATGTTCAAATCCACTACCTAAAAAAGGTCCAAATCAGGTAAAACTTGACTCGGATCTAAGTGGACAGATGTGTTTTAACTCAAAACATGCATAGCAAAAATTATCTATTGTGCAAACAGGTAACTATACCCTAAGCAAGGAAAGCTTCCAGACGAATAAAAAATTATTCGACTACAAGCTCGGGGACTAATGGGCATATAGTATACTGTGCACATACCTCGTTCAAATGAATAACAATTTATTCACTGGATAGAGTGTAGATTGGAGCACATACCTCGTTCATTTTGTCACTTTCAAGTACAACCTTAGCAGCTAGGTGCAAACGACTGCTAATATCGGAAAGATGGAAATATTGATTACTAAGATTTCCCTCAAGATGATCAGCGCCATTCCAGTTGTTGGCATACTATATCAATGATCCAAGGCTACCACCACTCTCAGTGCACGTCAAAACCTTGCCCTTAACTTCTCGCGCCTGTTGTGTAGCTGTCTCGACTGCTGGGCTCTTGTGAAGCACGAGTCGTGTATCGGCGGCAGAGACAGACCCATGTCTGGCCACAGAAGCCCCTTTGCGAAGCATGTCGGCGAGAGGGACCAAGTTTTCCTTTCTGAGATGGTGTAGGTTTGGCATTGTTGTCTTTCTTGGTCTCGATAGAGACTTCAGTAGCAGGCAAGGGCGTAGGTCAAGAATTTGTAATGGGAGCGATAATAGGTACGGCAGAGGGGCATTTGCTTCAATAGAAGCCGAAGTAGCGGCGACTACGGTAGTAGCCGAAGTAGCAGGAACTTCAGTAGCAGCCGACGTAGCAGGAACTTCGGCAGAGAGGGGTTTGACGGGGGAAACTCCAGAGACCTTGGAAGAAACTGCCGGATCATTGGAACGATCCGGCATTGTCTCAGCAGCATCATCTTCAGGGGCAACTTCATCCCCGTCTCGTTGAGGCGTGCTATTAGTCGGCAGGGGAGGAGAGCTGTCACGAAGAGGACTTGGGACTCAAACATCTTCTCGAGGTGATGGTGAGAGCGGTCGGGTAACGTGAGATGACACACTCGGACCACTAGGTTTGGCAGAAAGAGGAGTACTGCCAAGATAAAGATAGAGACCAGTTCAGAAATAGAGAGAGAAAAACAAGAAATACAAGATACAAAATGAAAAGAAAGCTTACCCAGAGACTACGAGCATTGTTTTGCGCTTCGGAACATGCTGGGAGGATTTATTCATTCGTTTCTTTGGACCAGTGTCCGAGGGAGCGTTCGAAGTAGCACGCTTCTTCGACAGAGCAGGAGCCTCGGAAGCAAGAGGTTCTACCTCGTGAACCTATCCAGCTGGATTAGCTAGGAAAGAAGTAGCCAGAAATGCCTAAGAGATAGGCACCACAACAACTACCTCGAGAATTTGGACGTCGTCCGAATCACCTTCGCCAGCGCGGGCCGAGTTTTACCCCGGGCGCGAGCGGGAGCAGCCTCGGGTTTAGGAATAAATTCCTCCGGGTCAGGTTCTCCGTTGTCCGGGGTGCTGCGATCAGCGATCCAAGGAAGAGCCAGCACCTCGGCATCTTCCGTAACTTGCTCGGAAAATTTCTGCAATGAGAGCAGATAAAAGTTAGCGGAATAATCAATGGTAAATGACTCGGATGGAACAATTCATGTTCAAATTACATGAGGAGGGGGGTTATCATGGGAAAAGGGTTTCATTCCCCACACCCATTCCTCGGGCATCTCGGTTTTGAAGATAGCCCGGACGCACTTCTGTATCTGAACGTCGTCAAGATCAACCGTGGAGACTCGGTTGGAATCCAAAGGACCGCTCATATAGCAGAGCTTATGGGAGCGTAGTTGGAAAGGGAAGATTCGGCTACTGATGAACGCGGCCATCAAATCTTCGCCGTGAATCCCAGCCCGAGTCAACTCTTTTAGGCGAAGTTCGAATGCTTCGGCAAGAGCATTGGTCTTCTTCGGGTTATAGGGCCAGTTCTGTTTAGAAGGAGGGCCGATAGAGACGGCAGGGAACCGAATCTTGTCCTCCGTACCAGTGTTCTTGACATAAAAAACCGACCTATGCCATTTCTTGCAGGACTCTAGGCCTGTGACTCGGGGGAACAAGGAATTTTTCCGGGGTGTAATGGAAGCAGCCCCGCACTAAGTTGGAGATTTCTCGGAGGGATGAAGAAATTTATCCGGAACTACATTAGCTCGGATCTGGAAAAACTTAGACGAAACATCTATGAAAGGCCAGAGGCCGAGATGAAAGCCGAGAGAGAGGCTATGGCGTTAGCCGGCAGATGATGAGGCTGAAGGCCGAAGAAATCAAGTAATTTCCTGGGGAAGTCTCTAAGAGGGAGGCCGAACCCTCTAACAAAATGCGACATAAGAACTACATATTCTCCGTCCTGGAGTACGAGGGAAGATCCTTTGCTGGGTAAGCGACACTGTACCTCGGCAGGAACTCGGTGGGTCTTGCGTATCCACTCGATTTCTCAGAGAGTGACTGTGGATCCTTGCCACGAGCCATGCTCCGGTCCTACCATGAGTTCTTCTTCCCCCACGGCGGCGCCGCTAAGCGATCTCTACATGGACTCTTCGGAGGAGCCAACGAAGGAGGAGTCACTAGCGGTGGGGAGAGGCCTCGAAACTAAAGGCCCCATCGCAACAACGACGAACGCGGCGGCGGTGAGAAAATAAAACCACCGCAGAAGCTAAAAACAAAGGTGAAGCGCGTAGGGCAAGGGACAAGTAGCGGCGGCGCGTCGCGTGAGGGAGAAGCGCGGCGGCGTGGATGCTAGAACAGAAGCGCAGTGGCACGCTCGCGAGAGCTGGAGCATGGCGGCGTGGTCGCTGGAGCGGAAGAACAGCGGCGACGGCACGAGGAGGAAGACGAGGGAAGTGGAGAAGGGGAAAGTGAACCAACCTCTCCGCACTCCCCTACTTATAACCGCGTGAGGTGAACGTTGGTTGGATCGTAGGTGCACCACGGTAACCGCAGGGAGGCGTGTATCGTGCATCTTCTGTCAATGATTGGAGCCACAGGAAGGGTCACATGGCGCAGGAGGAGATCAGGCTGTCGTGACCGGTGCAGTAATCCAAGAGTCACTGCACCGATAGGACTTCCGCAGTAATTACTGTAGCATTGTCAGGGTATGCTGTAGCGATACGAAAAACGAGACAAAAGGTAATGATTGATACACGTAGGACGAAGCTTACTCGATAAGCTAAAAGGATACCTCGGACAAACGTAAGTTACATGGAAAATGAGTCACATCTCGGTAACAGAAGAGGAGAAAAGGTGAGATAAAACAAAAGAATCACCGACCAAATATTATGTCAGACGAAAATATAAAAAGAGTGAATGTTTGGAAACTGATGTGGTCCAACCAAAGTAATCGGTAGGACCGTACCAGCTTCGGGGACTAATATTGTGGGGATGACCCCAGGTAGGGTAAAGATAAGTAAGAAAGGGAAGGAGCCTTCATGTTCAGAGCCGGATCATGATGTGATCCGGCCGAGTCAAGAAGAGGTCGGCCGAAAGAGATCTGACCTGTTCCGAGTCAGGCAAAGGTCAAGCCGAGTCACATGAGTTGAGGCCGAGTCAAGGGAAGCTTGTTCAAGAAGGAGAGGGCAGGTCCCGAAGTCAACTTCATCCACTATCCCTCCTTAGGAATATGCACAACGCCAAGCGATACAGATAAGAAGCAGAGTGGTAGAGGAGCAGAAGAAGGTTACGGAGATGACAGTCTTCAGTCCCGAGTCTCACATGTGGTGGACTCTGGGTTTTTGCCGTCAATTGGAGGGGGCATGGAAAGAAGCCCGCCGAGTTACCTCTTTGCTACAAGCATATTCGTGGAATATGCTTGTCCACGTCAGCCCTATGGGAACCAAGACCCTCCTTTATAAGGAGAGGCAGGGCAACCATAAGGGGGGATCGATTCATTTTTGTCTCTAGGGCATAAATTGTATCTTCTTCCTCCTCCTTCTGATATAGCTTGAGGAGCACTTGTAGCTCCATTGAAGAGGAATAAAAGTTGAGTTAAAGCCTTCTGTGTGTAGAAAACACTACATGTTCCCTCCACAGATCCCACTAGCATCCATTGGCCCCCAACTTAATCCTACCCATGGAATATGCTGTGCCACCACCACGACATATTTGCAAAATAATACAAATGATAAATGTTTTTGAATTAGAAAAATTCCAAGAATATGAAAATGCTAATTAAAATAAATTCTAGGAATTTAAAATTTTCGAATTAATAAATACCAATTATATTCCTTTATTTTTTTAAATCATAACTTTAATTTCGTAACTCCGAATTCGACAAATGATATTTCTAAATCGATCAGCGCGACGATCCATTCCTAACTATGTATTCCATGATATGAATTGCAACATGAATCTTATAACTATTAGAAGACCAGCAAGGTTTATGAAAGAAAAACATGACTACATAATTAATAAAATTCTTTGTTCTTGTATCCCACACCTCACCCATGCCATGCTACATTATGCCATGTAATTGTGCATCATTCCATCATGTCATGCTTTGTTTTGATTGTTGCATATGCTTCATATGATTGCGCAAGTTATTTATTATGGCCCTTTTGTGTTTGTTTTTTATTCCGGATAGACGCCGAGCAAGGGACTTATCAGGAGACTCAGGAGTACTAACCGGATCCCACTTATTCTTTGACTGAGCTACCAGGAAAGAAATTCCCCATGCTTTCACTATATATAGTACCTATTGCATCTATCTTATTCTTGCATCATAAGTCATGTTCTGAATTAAATTGCAATCCCAAGTACTACATAGCCTTTACTTTTAAAATCCACTAAAGCATGTACCCTTAATCCTATTTGGCACTACTACAGGAGTTGTTTGAGCCATGCGAGTCGTAGAACTGCATGTGTAGGATTTGTGAGAGTCTTTAAATAATGAGGTACCTAAACAACTTAATTGAGTAGTAATGGGGTAACTAAGGAAAGAGGCACCGGTGGGAAATAGCAGTTATTTGGTTTTTACCCGCTCACTTGTGTCTCATAGGACCCGGGTAATTGATTATTGTTCCTTGACTATCGCACTATCCACATGTGGGACCATGAATCCCCTTAGCAAGAGCTTGATTCACATCTTATTTCTTAGGGCCACAATTTGTTTAGGGCGTTATTACTATCATGTACTTATGTCGTGATTTACGTCTTTATTTACTACTATTGCTCGAGGAGTGTTTACTACTGCAGTGTTTAGGAATGTGGAACGTTTTCGCGGTATCAACAAGACCAGGCACACTTTAGGGTTCCTAGTCGTGTACAACCCTCGGCACAAACCCCTGGGTCTATCATGGAGCCCGGCCGACTTTGTAGCGGGTATCTTAGCAGGGTGGCTCCTAAAAGCATTTTTTAATTTTGTGACTGGTTTATCGTGATGCCTTGTTGCTTTTTATTTGTTTATTCCTGAGGTTGATCGTTCTTGCATTACTATTTGTGCATCCCTAAAGGGTAAATCTTTCTGAAATCCGTGTCCACAGTTATGGGCTACTTGGAGCACAGTTTCTCGATGATAAATAACTATAACTAAAGTACAGTCCTTAACTTGACTAAACATGACTAGTAAATACTGCAATATTCATGGAATGAATAATAAAACTATCAATGGGGACGAGATGTTCTTCCGCCTGCTCGTTCAGTAAATGGGAAGGAGGGAGAGCGATGTTTATTTATGTTGTTATATCTGTTGGGACATTAACTATTGATTATTTAACGAACGTTCATCTATCTTTGGTTATGAGGTTGTTATAGCATGTATCTATAAAACATTTAGGCTTTATTTTTTACTGCAATTACGTCACCCTCAGGTTGTTCTTTTTAGATGCATAAAGACTTGAAGATCCGCTTAGGGTCTCACCCAATAAATATTGTTCAAATGGACAGGTATATCCACAGGAAGGTTACTGGGTCGAGGAGACTGATGATGGTGGCAATGAGCCTCATGCGTAGAGATTCCGTGGTTGGAGATATCTGAGATCTGTGGGCGGGAATGTGCTTACTATGGGAATCTTATGCCAATTTTCTTCTTAATCCATACTTGGATCTTGTCTTCAGCTTCCTATTGATACTATGTTGATTGATGTATGAGAATGTATCCTAAACTATTATCTCTATCTAGGATATTTGAATCTTGTCGTATGGCGTTGCAATATTTCTATTTCTTTTAGATGGTTGGGCTCTGATGTACTCTTATATTTTGTTGACATACATACTCATTTGTGTATGTTAGACTCACAGTCTAGTCGGCTACGTCTCTCGCACATGAAGCTATAACCATGGGAAGTGGGTAGGGTGGTTGGCCTATACTGTGCCCTGCTCCGCTAGATGGGCCTACATGTGGGTGGCCTTTGGCTTCCACGGTAGCACACCTTATCCACTTTTGGGTTATACCAGATTTTGTTTAGAGTGTAGGGTCTAGGGGATTACATATGCTATCAAAGCCATTATGCCCTTCTGGTTCTCAACCAAGATGGTCGTTGTCAAGCTAGAGAATAATTTTGGTATTTATGTATATTAAGGAAAAACTAAACATGAGAGTAGGATTGCTTTCATTTTTCTTCTTACCCACCCACCCTATTCTGGTATTGAATTGTAACGTTTATCAATCCTCTTCTAAAAAATCAAACTAGGATTCACGCGTTTGGGGTATTCGTAGTACCATAGGATGTGTTGATTCTTTGTCGATCTGTTGCATCCAACTTTGCTTCACAATGTGCCTTTGGTTATCAACTGTTGGTACATTCCATACCGATAGGCTTATGTGTAAACCGACGCGATCTATCAGACTCTTTGTTAACCGATGAAATCTTGTTAAGGCTGTTTGTCCTTCCTCCATGCTTTCACAGAATCTGGAGTTGCTAATCTCTATCTGTTAAGTTGTTCTTCATGTCTAGTTGTTATTTTAATTCCAAAAAATGCGGATTTTTTTCTTTGTGACCTCTATGTTTCCACACTCCTTTTCAGTCGTGTGTGACCTCTGTGTTCTTCATGTCTAAGCTAAATCGATCTTTTGCTACCAACACTTCAATCTAGAGTTTTACTTCATCTTCAAATTCTTTTGGGTAAATACATAATGTGTGTCAACCTGATGCTTGTGATTGTAATTTGGGTTCTCAGTATAGCTATATGACACTTATCATGAGTGGAATATGGTCAATGCTATCAATCTAATCCTCCAAATGATGGTGGTTATCTTTTGTGATTTTGAGTTATATCGTGATCATATCTATATCATATTCAAGTATCTTTGGCAATCCAAAGGTTTCTTATGGCACTATGATGGATTATCATCAGATTGTCGTGCTTCACATCTATTGGAACTCCATATGTGCAGGGTTCTCTTTGATATGAGAGAATTTCATCCTTTCATCTCTGATAACTTTGCTTAAATCTAGGAGTTATCATGGGTTATTATCCAAATATCTCCTCTTTTCAACTGGTGATCTGATCAACAAGGTGAGCAAGTCAGTATCTCTTTTTCATATCCGAAGGGCTAGATAATCTATTCTTTCAACGCATCTTTTTAAACACCAATCCTTTCTTGTAATGTTGATCTTTCAAATAGTGTATGCTCATAAAGTGTTTGGAGCATCTGTTCGTTTCTCTTTCCTCATGATCTTGATATTCTTTGACTATCTTGTTAATTTGTTGTGGTATATCTTGAAGATATTCTTGCCTATTATAAATCAATGGAATAACATGAAGAACATCTTATTTCCATCTTGGGAAGCTTCAAGACCGCATCTGTGTAAAGTTCTCAAAGTGTAAATCCCGACTTTTATAGTCACCTATCTCGACCACGTCCTTCTTCTAAATACATTGCTATAATTCTAGAATCATTAAATTAATTGTTAATTGTCACCCATCATTAGATTCCAACCAACTCCAGAGCTTTATCCTCGGTTTGACTTCTTTGTTGAAGACTTCCTTAAGAAGGCTAAATCTCTCTCGGATGTTCTTAAGAAGGACAAGAGATTATTTTGACCTCCAACTCATCAAGATATCTTTTAAAACCCTCTCGCTATATCTTCTATCCTTAATACACTGGATGTCAAGAAGACTTTCTAGATCTTTCGTAATTTGGCTATTCAAAGTTTTGGGGGCTATCCTTAATTTGATTGTTGAATATTTCATATTTCTCCGTGACCTTCATTCATATATTTTCCGATGGCTTGGGACTTCCGATACGACGACAACATCATCATCTTCATGTACTTTGGATCCGACGAATTTTTTTCATCAAATATTTGTTTCCTTATGGAGCTTTATGAATTCTGCTTGTCAAGATCTTCACTCTGTTTTTGGGAGTTGGGTTGCATAGTTTTCCTATTCATGTGCGAAGTAATGCTTTAAGTGCGGCATGGATTCATGACCATACCACTACTCTTATCATTCTCTTTGTTACGATGAATTAGTCGATTAACGTGATTTCACTCATTCCACGAAAGTCAGAAGTGGCCTTTATCCCTTGGGACTTTTACTTCGTCCTTGTTTCTGGCGTGTTCTCGCAAAAACATAATCAATAATATCTTGTCGGTGGTCTCGTCTATTTCAAGGAGTAAAATCTTCAATGATCTGGTGTAAACAAATGCAAAATTTGCTCCGTTCTCTTCATTTCGCGGGCGTTCTATGTTATTATAAATGATGGATGGAAGATATCTATTACTTCAAGTTGTCAAATCACTTTCTCTTGGTAAGGCAAGCTATGGTCATTGTCATCAAACGCAAAATCTATTACAATAAATTCATGGATAAGGAAAGTAATAAACATCTCTACAATAACCCTAGATCTACTATATTCAACTTCTACCTCAATATTCTACTATAAATTTGGATCACCTATTTCTCTTGAAGATAAATCCGTGCACCTCAATTGTATGATCCTTTGGTCCTTACCGGTGTAAGAAGAATCTGATCCAAGAAGTCAGGAACCCAAATATTTTTTTCGATATCAAGGAACTTTATTGTTTGAAGGCAATATTGTTTCTCCCAAACATCATTTCTTAAATATAATGGAAGAAACAATGCTATTTTCATAGTGTGTAACACCCTCGGATGGGCCCTATGCAAGTTTTAGCGATTTGTGCCAAACCTGCATAGAAACAATTCAAAGGTGCCCAACAGGAACTTTCGTGCGGGTGGAAAACGAAGTAACCATTACACATTAGTCCATGATGGAACCCACATAACATATATCTACAAAAATGACTCCATGAGTCAAGAATATGGATATACAGTACAAAGATCCAAATCACATTGAAATCAATACATCGTCCGAGTATGGACAAGGTACAAATGGGGCTAAGAGGCCTGAATAATAACTAATGGCGTCCATAACCCTACCCAGGCAAAGCCGGAAGGGTAACATGTTAGTGTTCGTAGCATGGAAAACAAAAAAATTCTATCGCATGAACACAAACAAGCCAAGATCTATCTACTAGATTATTGCAAGGAGTCGATTAGAGTACTCACCCTCAAAGATTTCAAAGCGGTTAACGAGAGCAGATTCTCATGGGTGATGTAGTCGTACACTTGACGATCTCCATATCGCGTAGACGACCCTTCCGGCAGCGCTTTCGCAGTCGATCACATGTTCGGTACTCGATGAAGACATTACTCTCCCTTGGTCTAGCAGGCAGCAAAGGTTGTAGTTCTCCTCTCGTGATTCCGGTAGCACGACGGCGTGGTGTCGGAAGTAGAGGGAAGATCCTGCAGTGCTTCTCCTAAGCCGGAGCAGGTTATGGTGGAGAATTAGGGTTTGTGGCGATCTAGGGTTTAGAGGGCCGGAGAGGAGGAGGTGGAGTTGGAGGAGGCGGCGACGGACCGGCGGCAGTGCCGGCGCTGCAGCGGGGGCGGTGCTGCACGGCGACGGTGGTGTGGGGAGGGGCTGGTTGTGTGTCTCTTGGGGCACCCCCTCCCCTCTATTTATGAGAGGGAGGGTAGCTTGGGAGAGGGGAGTTTGAATCCTTCCCCAACTCCCTCTCCTAGTTGGCTTGTGGTGGAGGGAAAGAGGATTCTTTCCTTCCTCCACTAGGATACATTGTCCCAGTTTGACTTTTCAAAATTTCCTTTTGACTTTCAATTTGGAGCTTAATTTCTTTCTTGCCAATTCCCAACCATGTGACCTAGGACATGATTAAATCATTCCACTTATCCATGACACATTCATGTACCCTTCCCCTTCCGGTCCGGTAAACCTTCTAGACCCTTCTAGAACCTCTCCGATGAAAACATTGGAATCATTCCCGAACTCTGGAATTGGACTTTCCATATATGAATCCTATTCTCTGGACCATTCTGGATCTCCTCGTGATATCCTGGATCCCATCCGAGACTCCTAACAACATTCGGTCTAACTACTTACATTCCATATCTACTAAACAACATCGAATCCTTAAGTGTGTCTCCCTACGGTTCGTGAATTATGCAGACATGACCGAGATTCTTCTCCGATCAATAACCAATAGAGGAATATGGAAATTCATATAGCTACCACATATTTCTACGATTACTTTGCGATCGAATGAACCACTTACATACGATACCGATTTCCCTTTGTCTCGTGATAGTTTACTTATCCGAGGACTGATCATCGGTATCTCTTCATACCTAGTTCAACCTCGTTACCGATAAGTACTCTTTTCTCGTTCCTGTGATATGTGATCCCTTGTGATCTAGTCACATGCTTGCAAGATAATTGGATGACATTCCACCGAGAGGGCCCAGAGTATATCTATCCTTCATATGGATGGACAAATCCCACTCTTGAACCATGTGCCTCAACACATACTTTCCGAACACTCAATGTCACGTTTATAGCCACCCAGTTATGGTCTGGTGTTTGATGTCATCAAAGCATCCTTCCAATGATTGTATTAGCATGATATCATGGTTGAAGGAATTAGATTACCATGTATCAGAAAGATTATAGCAAACGAACTATTTAAATGACTTGATCTTTATGCTACGCTTATCTATAGGAGTATGTCCATCACAACATTCTCCTAATGATATGATCTTGTTGTTAATAACATCTCAATGTTCATGATCGGGAAACCATGATGATCTATCAACCAACAGGCTAGTATTATAAAGAGGCTTTACTAGGGACTCTAATTTAGTTTACAAATCACACAAGTATTAATGTTTCCGGTTAATACTATTATAGCATGAATGTAAAAATTTATCATAAACACAAAGATATAATAATAACTACTTTTATTATTGCCTCTAGGGCATATCTCCAACAGTCTCCCACTTACACTAGAGTCAACTAGTCTAGATTACATGGAAATATACCGAACACCCATGGCGGTTTGGCACTAGTCATGTTTTTCCCTCGGGAAAGGTTTAGTCAACGGATCCGCCACATTCAGATCTGTGTGTACTTTGCAAATCTTTATGTCGCCATCTTGGACATGCTCTCGAATATTGTGAAAACGCAGCTTGATATGCTTTAGCTTCTTGTGTTACCTTGGTTCTTGTGCATTGGCTATGGCGCCCATGTTATCATAGTAGATAGACGTTGGGTCCAGCGCACTGGGAACCACACCGAGCTCTGTAATGAACTCCTTCATCCATATCGCCTCTTGTGAAGCCTCCGAAGTAGCTATGTATTCCGATTCAGTTGAATATCTCTCCACAACGCTTTGGTTTGCACTCCTCCAGCTAACTGCTGCACCATTCAAAGTAAATACGTATCCAGATTGAGATTTAGAATCATCTGGATCGGTGTTCCAACTATCATTGGTGTAACCATTAACAACGAGCTTTTTGTCACCTCCATAAGAAAGAACTATATCCTTAGTTCTTTTGAAGTACTTAAGGATGTTTTTGACCGCTCTCCAATGATCCACTCCTGAATCACTTTGATATCTGCTAGTTAAACTAACATCATACTCAATGTCGGGTCTTGTACATAGCATAGCATACATGATAGATCCTATGGCTGAGGCATAGGGAGTCTTACTCATCCTTTCTCTATCTTCTACTATAGCTGGACTTTGAGTTTTACTCAAGGTCGTATTGGGAAACATGGGCAAGAACCCTTTCTTGGTATCTTCCATTCCAAACCACTTTAGAACTTTGTCCAAATATGTACCCATGTGACAATGATATTAGGCATCTCGATCTATCTCTATAAATCTTCATGCCTAATATGTAAGCTGCTTCGCCAAGATCTTTCATTAAAAAACTATTATTCAAATAATCCTTGACACTATTAAGAAGGTCTTCATGATTCCCAATCAACAATATGGCGTCCACATAATGTACTAGGAATTCTATAGAGCTCCCACTCACTTTCTTGTAAATACAAGCGTCTCCATAAGTTTGTATAAAAGCAAAACTTCTGATTACCTTATCAAAACGTTGATTCCAACTTCGGGATGCTTGCTTCAATCCATAAATGGACCATTGAAGTTTTCATACCTTGTTAGAATCTTTAGGATCGACAAAACCTTTGGGTTGTATCATATACAACTCTTCATCAATGTCTCCATTGAGGAATGCCGTTTTGACATCCATCTGCCAAATCTCATAATCATAATATGCAGCGATTGAAAACAAAATCCTCACAGACTTTAGCTTCACTAGCGGTGAGGAAGTCTCATCGTATCCAAATCCTTGAATTTGTCGAAACGCTTTTGTAACAAGTCGAGCTTTATAGACAGTAACATTACCATCAACATCTATTTTCTTCTTGAAAATCCATTTGCTCTCGACAGCCTTCCGGCCATCCGGTAAGTCCACCAAAGTCCGTACTTGGTTTTCATACATGGATCCAATCTCGGATTTCATGGTTTCTTGCCATTTATTGGAATCTGGGCTCATCATCGCTTCCTCATATGTTGTAGGGTCATCGGTGTTGTCCACCAACATGACACTCATAACGGGATCATACCAATCGGGAGTGGTACGAGTTCTCGTTGACCTACGAGGTTCCATAGTAACTTCAACCAAAGTTTTGCGATCAACATCATTAGCTTCCTCTCTTATTGGTGTAGGAACTACAGTAACTACTTCCGGTGCCGCGCTACTCTCAAATCCGAGAGAAGGTTCGACAACCTCGTCGAGTTCTACTTTCCTTCTAGTCACTTCTTTCTAGAGAAACTCCTTCTCTAGAAAGGTCGCATTTTTCTTCTTTGGGTTCAAGATTGTCGGGCTGTAACTTCTTTACATAAGTTTCGCAACCCCAAACTTTAAGGAACAACAATTTAGGTTTCTTCCCAAACCATAATTCATACGGTGTCATTTCAACGTATTTAGAGGGTGCCCTATTTAAAGTGAATGCGGTTGTTTCTAACGCATAACCCCAAAATGATAGCGGTAAATCTGTAAGTGACATCATAGAATGAACCATATCTAAGAGAGTTCGATTACGATGTTCGGACACACCATTACGCTGTGGTGTTCCTGGCGGTGTTAATTGTGAAAGTATTCCACATTTCATTAAATGCTCACATAACTCGCAACTTAGATATTCGCCTCCATGATCAGATCGTAGAAACTTAGTCTTTTAGTTACGTTGATTGTCTACTTCACTTTGAAATTCCTTAAACTTCTCGAAAGTTTTGGACTTATGTTTCATGAAACAGATATAGCCATATCTACTCAAGTCATCCGTGAAAGTAAGAACATAACAATAACCACCGCGTGATGCTACACTCATTGGTCCACACACATCGGTATGTATGATTTCCAATAAGTTCGTAGCTCGCTCTATCATACCAGAAAATGGAGTCTTAGTCATTTTACCCATCAAACATGCTTCGCATCTTTCAAGTGATTCGAAATCAGGTGATTCAAGAAGTCTATCAGAATGGAGTTTCTTCATACGCTTCACTCCAATGTGACCAAGACGACAGTGCCACATATTGGTTGAGTTATCGCTCAATTTCAAACGTTTAGCTTCAATGTTATTAATATGTGTATTTCTACAATCGAGATTCAACAAGAATAGACCATCTATCAAAGGTGCATGTGCATAAAACATATTACTCATAAATCGAACAACCATTATTCTTGGACTTAAACAAGTAACCGTCTCGCAATAAACATGATCCAAATATAATGTCCATGCTCAAAGCAGGCACGAAATAACAATTATTTAAGTATAAAACTAATCCCGATGGTAGATGAAGAGGTAGCGTGCCCGACCGCGATCACATCAACTTTTGATCCATTTCCAACGCGCATTGTCACCTTATTCTTTGCTAGTTTCCGTCTATTCTGCAGTACCTGTTCGAGTTGCAAATATGAGCAATAGAACTAGTATCAAATACCCAGGCACTATTACGATGTAAGGTTCCCAACCTTTAATAAGGTAGAGATCCCTGTGTTTACAATGCTAGTCCCTGGATCAATAGCTAGCATCCACAGTTAAGATGTAATATCAAGAAACAAAGGTCATAATACAATTTTATAACCAGGAATAACATAATTTATTACATCTTACATAGCTCATTTGGCTATTACATTACATTGCAGCAGAATATCTATAAGCATGGGGTCCTTCATCTTCAAAGTGCCACATGCAGACATGTTGGTTGTAGACTTTGTAATCCTAATCAACACACTTCACTAAATCAATCAAACCTGCAACATAACAAGTTACAACCACAAGGGTCAATACATTTGAATTGTATTGGCAAGTGATACTATGGTTGTATAGTGGAGTCTATCATCTATATGCATTTGGCTAAGTGGAGCCTAGGCTTGCTTTGCTGAAAATAGATTTTCCTTATCATTTGAAAATACTAAGTTTTTGTTTGGCAAAAATCACCCAAGGCATCGACCAATCAAAGATTGAAGATCCTTTAACCCTTGTTCAATCCACAAGTTTTTAACTTAGAAATTTGGATGATGATATTCTTGATAGCTTCCATGTCTTGATGCTCAAATTGTCCTTTACCAGGGACATGGCTAAGTACTTAGATTTTACACTCTGCAGAGGTGGTGCACTTTCCCCACAAGACTTGGTTTCACCAAGACAAGATCTTTCAGAAGCCTTTCCTTAGACCAAATGGACGCGCTCCAACCTATCAAACCCTACCACCAACTGTCCATTTGGCTAAGTTCTTGCAACCTATATGATCCAGGCAGAGCCCATAATGCCAAGTGGTTGCACTTGAAGCTTCTCAACATTTGACATCTCAAATCTCTTTGTTCCTGGGTGGCTTACCACAAGTGAGACACACAAGGTAAACCATAGCCATGGGCCTTGTGTAACCACTCAACCAAAACCAGCAATCAAGTCCCTTTCCACCCAGGTGATTCATTTACTTAGTTGCTTTATTAAACAAAACACAAGTCCTTAGACTTGGAAATCTTCCATAGTGTGAATATATTTCCACCCTTGTTTTCTACTAGCTAAGATAATCATGATAGTAGTAGGGATCTTAACTTAGGAAATTTTTACTAAGGTTTCATCTACTAGGATTTC
This sequence comes from Avena sativa, assembly GCA_916181665.1. Taxonomy (NCBI): domain Eukaryota; kingdom Viridiplantae; phylum Streptophyta; class Magnoliopsida; order Poales; family Poaceae; genus Avena; species Avena sativa. The sequence continues at coordinate 104,605,766 of OV702282.1, forward strand.
CCATAGCATAGTTTACACTTAGCAAAATTCCATGCAAGTCCTATACTTAGAAATATCACTAATGCATAGTGAAAATAATGGGACAAAAGTATGAAGCATCACTTGCCTTTTTGGTAGAGAGTATAAATTCACTCCTTGATCTTTGCAATGTTCACACACTTCAAGTCAATACAATTCAATCAAGCAAACAATATTTCAATCTACCATTCAAGCATTTCATCACATAAAATAATAAAGAAAACAATACATGCAAGCATGCCAAGCTTTGTTTTATTTTAAAGAGTGGTTCCTAATGGGTCATAAACATTTGAAAACACCTAATTGTCATTTTATAAAGTGGCAAAGTCATTTGCAAAAGATTTCACTTCATAAACCATTTTCAAAACTAGGTATCATTTTATGTGGTGTAGAAATGTTTTTACTAAGGCATTAATCTATAGGGTTCAAAAAATATGTTTTCAAACCATAAAACTTTGTGTTTAGGGTCAGAGAGTTTAAAACAAAACATTTCCCAAAGGTTTTCCTCCAAAACCATTTTTAATAAATAAACCATATTTTTATTTGACTAGAATTGGTTTTAAATCCAAGATTCATTCTTTTGTTTCACTAAATACATTTTTGAAACCACAATTTGTTTCCTAGGGTCAGTAGGTTCAAAACACACCATTTGCCAAAGATTTTATCCCCAAAACCATTTTAGAACAATTTTTATAACCTAAACAAGCATACATAAGTTTCTGCAAACACAAACATTTTAACAGAAGCTTTTTACTAAACAAATGGCATGGTTGGCTAGGGCTTGCTTTTCTGAATCCATTGATATAAAGTTTGCAAATTTTGGACGTGTGGATCAAAAGTTATGAGGTTTACAAATTTGCATCTAAATCAGATTGCTAATTCTGTTTTAAATCAAACTTCGTCCACGTGGATGTTTCTGATTGGACAAAAACGGTTCGTGTGGATCAACAGATACAGGCCGTTGGATTAAAAGAGATCTGTGCGGCTCTGATCATCGCATACCCCTTCGTTAAGTGAAACTATCCTATCTGGATCTGACGGCTCCTAGTGCCTCGACCAGAAACTGGCGGCGCTGCGCGGCGGCGACTGGCGGCACGACTCTGCTCGCGATGGTTCCGGTGATACAGGAAGCTAGAGGAGGAGTGGGGTGGCTCACCATGCTCGCGAGGTCGAAGTGATGCTCAACGCATGGTCGGCTTGGCAAGGGGCGCTCAGGGACGGCGGCAATCCCTCGCCGGAGTGTGCAGCGGCGTCGGTTGTGCTCAGGCGTCGTCGCTGGTGTCGTTTAGGACCGCGCTAAGACAAAGTGGAGGCATGGTTAGGTGCGCACGAGGGTCGTGAGTAAGGGAGCATCATTGGGAGGTGCTGGGGCGAACGGAGGTTACCTGGGGAGGTCGCCGGAGAAAGAACAGACGCGGCGGCGCACGACTTGGAGAAGTTGCCGACGTTCTGGAACGAGCGTGGCCGAGCTAGAGGTACTCGAGGATGCGTCTGGTGCTGGCGAGTACCCTAGTGGAAACCAGGGGCAGTGGAGGTGGGTGGTCTCGCCGGAATCGACGTTAGAAGCTCGCCGGAGACAGTGGAATGCGAGCTCGAATTAGAGCAGCCTAGGGGCAGAGGGGATGCGCTGTTTTGGTGGAAAGAGAGAGCGGAGAGGGCCGATTAGTAGGGCATGTTTACTGGGCGGATTAACAGCGGCATTGACATGAATTTAACTCGCGAATCAATTGGCAGAAACGGGAGAGAGAGGAAGGAAGAACCGGTCGCGCGGTTGAAGACAGTGACATGGCTGTGGGGCATGTTCGTTAGCGAAAGAAAGAGAGTGGAGGTGGGGGCCAGTGTTCAGTGACTACGCGGGTTCTCTCTGCGGTAAGGAAAATGCTTCGGGGGCGAGGGGGATAGGTGGGCTGGACTGGGCCAGGTGGGCTTAGCTGGGCTGGGTCGTCTCTTTCATTTTTTTTGTACTACTTCTGTTTTTCTTTTTCCATATGATTTTCTGTGTTGAATTTCAAACAACAATTCAAAAAACCAAATCAAATCAAACTTCCACCAAACTTTGTATTGTGTTTATTTCTGTTTAACAACACAAATCAAAGTCCAAAACAAAATAATATTTTTATTTTTTTTAGGATCCATTTATAAAATAGTCCTTAGTTATTAAATCAAATAGGATCAATGCCGGTTGCCAAATCAGTAGGTATTCCCTCTGTTTACAATGCTATTCCCTGGATCAATAGCTAGCATCCACAGTTAAGATGTAATATCAAGAAACAAAGGTCATATTACAACTTTATAACCAGGAATAAAATAATTCATTACATCTTACATAGCTCATTTGGCTATCTCATTACAATGCAGCAAAAATAACTATAGCATGGAGTCCTTCATCTTCAAAGTGCCACAAGCAATCATGTTGGTTGTAGAATTGTAATCCTAATCAACACACTTCACTAACATCAAACAAACCTGCAACATAATAAGTTACAGCCACAAGGGTCAATACATTTGAATTGTATTGGCAAGTGATACTATGGTAGAATAGTGGTATCTATCATCCATATGCATATGGCTAAGTGGAGCTTAGGCTTGCTTTGCTCAAAATAGATTTTCCTTATCATTTGAAAACACTAAGTTTTTGTTTATCAAAATCACCCAAGGCATCTACCAATCAAAGATTGAAGAACCTTTAACCCTTGTTCAACCACAAGTTTTAACTTAGAAATTGGGATGAGGAGATTCTTGATAGCTTCCATGTCTTGCTGCTCAAATTTTCCATTGCTGGGGACACGGCTAAGTACTTAGATTTTACTCTCTCAAGAGGTGGTGCACTTTCCCCACAGGACTCGACATGCATCGAGACAAGATCTTTCAGAAGCCTTCCCTTAGACCAAAATGGACGCGCTCCAAACCTATCATCCCCTACCACCAACTTTCCATTTGGCTAAGTTATTGCAACCTATATGATCCAGGCAGAGCCCATAATGCCAAGTGGCTGCACTTGAAGCTTCTCAACATTTTACATCTCAAATCTCTTTGTTCCTGGGTGGTATTCCACAAGTGAGATACACAAGGTTCAGCAGTCCCCTGGCCTTGTGTAACCACTCAACAAAAATCCATCCAAGCAATACCATTCCACGCAGGTGATTCATTCACTTAGTTGTTTTTTTAAACAAAACACAAGTCCTTGACTTAGAAATATTCCATAGCATCAATATAATCCACCCTTGTTTTCTACTAGGTAGGCTAAGCATGATAGTAGTAGGAATCTTAACTTAGGAAAATTCTACTAAGGTTTCATCTACTAGGATTTCCCATGGTATAGTTTATACTTAGAAAATTCCATGCAAGTCCTACTTAGAAATATCACTAATGCATATTGAAAATAATGGGACAAAAGTATGAAGCACCACTTGCCTTTTTGGTAGAGAATATAAGTTCACTCCTTGATCTTGCAATAGTCACAATCTTCAAATTTCACTACAATTCAATCAAGGTACAAATTCAATCTACCATTCAAGCAATTCATCACATAGAATGATAAAAAGAAAGCAATGCATGCAAGCATGCCAAATATTGTCTTATTTGGAGAAGTGGTTTCTAATAGGTTATAAACATTCTAAAAACATCTATTGGTCATTTGTAAAAGTGTCAAAACCATTTTAAGTCAAGTTAGTGAAAATGGCCACTTTAAGTCATTTTTGTTTTGCTAGAAATGATTTAAATCAAAGTGATAATATCTAGTGTTTGTAAAATATTTTTAAACACAACATGTTAGTGTTTTCAGGTCAAGTGTTTAATATTAAAACCATTTGCAAAAGGTTTCATCTAAAAACCATTTTTAAATCAAAGCATTATTTTATTTTGTTGGAAATGCATTTAAACAAAAATAATAATAATTTTATAGGGTTCACCAAATATATTTTTAAATCCTAAAACTTGGTGTTTAGGGTCAGATAGTTTAAATAAAATCATTTCCAAAGGTTTTACTCAAAAAGCATTTTAAAACATATTCAACAATTTTATTTAGTTAGAAATGCTTTAATTCAAAGATTTATTCTTTAGCTTCACAAAATACTCTTTTAAATCCATAAGTTGGTTTTTATGGTCAGTAGGTTCAAAACAATCCATTTACAAAATATTTTATCTTAAAAACATTTTTAGAATGAATTTTATACACAAAATATGCCTACACAAGTTTCTGCAAAAACAACTAATTTTCCAGAAGCAAATCATTAAACAAAGTGCATGGTTGGATAGAATTATTTTTGCTGATTCCATTGATATAATATTTGAAAATTTTGGACGTGTGAATCAAAAGTTATGAATTTTGCAAGTTTAAACATCTAATAGAAAAGTTTATGTCTATTTAAAAAAACACAGTGCCACGCGTCTTGTTCTTATTGGCCGAAAACGGTTCGGCTGGATCGAGTGTTGGGGTGCGTTGGATGAAAAGGGGATCGTGCGGCTCTGATCTAGCATACCCCTTCGCTTAAGTGTAACTATCGTAACCATGCGATCATCATCCAACGATCACAAACGATCTAGCCAGAAACGGGCGGCGCTGCGACGGCTGCGTGGCGGCGGCGCTCTGCTAACAGTGCTGCAGTGGCTATGGGAAGCGAGGGAGAGGATGAGGTGGCTCACCAGGTTCGCAGGGTGTTGCTGAAGCTCAACGTGGTCTCTATAGGGACAGGGGCGCTCGGGGTCACATGTGATTCCTCTCCGTAATTGTCTTCAGCGTCTGGCGCTTGCTGTCGTCGTTGAAGGCAAGCCTACAGATCATGCGCGAGCGAATGGCGAGCATCAGGGAATGCACAGGATGATGGAGATCAAGATAGCTTGGGCTAGAGTACAAGGCACGCACGGGTTTGGACGCTAGGGCTCACCGAAGTTGTGCTCACCGTCGGGTCCTAGCAGATGCTGTCGAAGATGAGGCTACGAGGCACAAGAAAATAAATGGGAGGCGTCATTGAACGCGCAAGATAACGAGGTTTGCGGTAAAGTAAACCAGAGAGCGAGAGAGGGTCAGGGCTCACCGGGATTCGTCGACGAGCATCGTCGGAGCTGCGGAGGCGCGGGTCTAATTTAGGGCAGCCTGGGGGCTCTCTGATGCGGGGAAGGGCGGAGAAATGGGGAGGAGACAGAGGTGGTTAAGATAGCTCGGTCTAGGGGGGAGGATTAATCGCGCATTCAAACAAATTAAACCGAATTCATTCGGCCAGAAATGGCGAGGCGAGAGAAGGGGAGGAAACGGTCGCGAGGTTGATGACGGTGAGGTGGCTAGTGGGTCTCGTTTGTCAGCGAGGTGAGTGCGGATTAGTTGGGGTCCTGCGTTCGGTGATCGTGCGGGTGCGAACACGAGTAGGAAAACGTTTCGCGTGGAGAGGGGGGGTGGGCTGGTTGCTGGGTCTGCTGGGCTTAGCTGGGCTGGGCTGCTTCTTCTCCATTTTTTTGTTGTGTTTCATTTTTCTTTTTCTGTTTTGAATTCAACGTTTGAATTCAGATTTATTCTTCAAACCTTTTTCAAAAGTTCAGTATGTTTCTATACTGTTTTAAATAGGTATTTTAAGTCCATTTTATAATAATTCTTTTACTCTTTTATGGTTTATATTATATTTAAAATGGGCACTTGTGTTTTATTCAAATAAGATTATGATTTTATTTTCAAACCCTTATTTTAATTCTAATTTTTCACTAAACTTTATTCAGTAGGTTTTATTGATTTAATAGGGTGTCAAATAATTTACTTTGGTTTATTTGAAATATTTTTAATATGATTTACTAATCATTTTAATTTGAGCATGTCGTGGGAATGACCACGGCAGATGCTGCAATCGGCAGCGAGTAGTAGAACATGGGGCAAGGGAGGCCAGCCATCTGCGGTGCGAGATGAGGGCTGAGACACAAGGATTTACCCAGGTTCGGCCCCCGGAGGGTAAAGACCTACTCTTGCTAGATTGTATTATGGGGAGAGTACAATGGGGAGAGCTCGTCGGCTAGGCAGCGAGTCGCTTGGGCGTATGATGGAACGTATCCTCTATGCGTCCTCTAGGGAGGTTTATATGGACTCACCTCCCTAGGGTTTACAGATCTCAACCGAATCAGTTAAGTTTTCAGCGATTCTTTAACCTAATACGACTGGGCCTATCTACGCTTCTGGGCCTTCAGCTTCCAGTCGCTTGAGTCCACGCCAGATCTTGATCCAGTCGCCGTCCTGCAGGCCCACTCGCTGGCACCTGGGCCAGTAGGAAACGTCCTGCTGGGTATACCCCGGTAGGCATATCCCAATCAGTAGTCCCCGAGGCCATCGTTGATTGGTCGCAGGCATTCGCTGGCAGTCGAGTATACGGGTCCAATGCGGACGCCCAGTCGAATCGGCGGCGGACTCCTGAATAAAGGAAAAACTAGTTATTCTAGTCGCAATAATAGCGACCAATCGGGCCACAGCTCGGCGAACGGGTCGGCGAATACTCAGTCACTGTTATAATGATCGGGTTGGCGAATCATCGAGTCACGCAGGGCAACGAGTCGAATGGATGAATTTGGACCGTCAAGTGGGGTCAAAACTAGCCGTTGGGGGTAATCCAACGGTAACTTCGGCGTAATTACCGCGTAGTAACAGCTCCCGAAATTGGCGGGTAGCAACCGCTATATAAGGAGAATGACAGGCGAACGGGGAAACACTCCTTCGTCCTTCCTCCGATCTCACCCATCTCCCTTTTCCACTACGCATCGCGATCCAACCAATCCAGAGAACCCCGACCTCCGTGAACTTCCAACCAATGGCCCCCTCCACCAAACCATGGGGCAGATCCAAGTGTACCAGGGCGCTACTGGCGTCCTTCGAGGAGGCCAGGATCCAGCGCGCCGGCAGATGGCGCATCCCCACGACCGGAGAAGTGACTCCGGACCCGCGCGAGGGAGAATTCATCTGCTTCACCAGCCACCTGGAGTAGGGGCTGGGGTTTCCCACTTCCCTCTTCTTCTGGCGTTTCTGCGCCTACTACGGGATCCAGCCATCTGACCTAGGCCCGCATAGCATCGAGCAGCTCGCCATTTTCGTGGCGTTCTGTGAGTGCTATCTGGGCTGTAGGCCCTACTTCTCCTTGTGGCAAGATCTGTTCCATGGGAGGATCAGCCGCGAAGAATAAGGCGGCCCGATGCTGGCTGCGGGCGGCCTGACATTCCAGCTGAAGTCGAAGGCGTCGTTCTTCGACCTGATGCTGCCCGCTAAGGCGGCAAACGAATGGAAGAAATCCTGGTTCTACGTCACCGATTCGACTCCAGACAGCGAGTGGGCGCTTCCAAGGTACTCCGCCGACCGGCCTGAACCGCGTCGGCTCTAGGTCGGCAAGCTCCCGCTGGATCAGCGGATGGTTGTTGAAGAAATGTTGCAAACCATCCGCTGTCTGAAGAAGAAGGGCCTCCAGACCATTAACCTCTACAACTGCTGGCTCGGGCAGCGGCTCGTGCCCTTGGCGCGCCGCGACCATTACATGTACGAGTACACGGGTAAGGATGATCTGACGAAGTCTTCCTTCGCCGAGTGGCATCTTGACGACTACACTCTAGCCCTGAAGAAAAATACACAGGCGGTGTATCTGGACGCGAAGGCCAGGGTCGCCCCTTATACCGCAAGGCGCACAGCTCCGACGGTAAGCCGTTATTTCGCCACCACTCGCAGTGCCAGATGATGCATTCGCGGTTGTGCTGACGTTGTCTCATGTTTGTTGTAGTTGTTCCAAGTGGTGGAAGGCTGGCTCCCTCCCGCAGACCACGAAAACTCTAGCTTGTCCGCCCAGGACAGGAGCGAGTCGACGTCCTCCAAAGGCGACATCGGGAGAAACGATGGCGATGATGACGACGACGACGAAGACGAGCCCATGGAAGATGCCGCCCCAACAGTTCGCAAGACTCGCGGGCAACACCAGTGCGAGCTCGAAGCGAGTAGAAGCCTCGAGCCTCACGATGATGATGACGACGAGCTTCCCGAGCACACCTCACATCATGAGGCCATGCCGTCAAAGAAGAAGAAGAATAAGAAGAAGGAGAAGAAGGAGGCGAAGGCTCCGCCGAAGAGGAAGACAAAGCCGGCAAAGCAGACATCTCCGCCCTGATCCGCGACCAGATCTGATGCCACCAGCTCGGCTAAGGGCGAGGCGGTGCGCACGACCGTGGCGCCAGACGCTGCAGCCCCCCTAGACGAGGTGCCTCTAGCGGCGCTGCCACCTCCATTCGCCCCAGTCTCCGGGTTGGGAGCTACTCCGGCCGCAGCAGCTTCGCCTCCCAGGAAAGCTCCCGCAGCCGTCGTCACGGAGGCTCCTGCCGCAGCCTCGTCTGCGAAGAAACCCTCTGTGTATTGGGCACACGGTGTATTCGAGATGGGCCTCAGTCGAAAGTTGGGGCCCGAGCTGGAAAGGCCTGCCAGCATCCGCACCGGTCTGCGGTTCATACCAGTTGCCAAGTAAGTCATGTTCATATGCTTGTGTTCCGTTCTAGTCGGACAGTCTTATTCATATCGTAGTTGCACAGGACTGGAGTAAAAAGATCGGCCATCCTTCTGTGCCCAAGGTTCCACCAGTCATCACCGAGGAGGACCCCTCACAGAAGAGGAAAACCGACGAAGTCGTTGCTCCCGCTGACAGTGCCAAAAGGGCAAAAGGCGACGACGTCGTCACGGTCTCTGATGACACGGCGGTTGCTCCGAGTGAACCTCCGACCGTGGCGGAGGTGGCCTCGAAGACCAAGGAGGCTGTTGCCTCGCCCGAAGTGGCCGAGCCGGCTCCTAGTGGTGCCGCGGCGTCCGCTGCAACTTTCCCTCGCTTCATGGCCAAGGCGGCCGCGGCGAGTGGCGCGGCACTAACGAGCCGGACACCTGGGGTCGCCGAGATGGAGGTCGAGCAGCGTCGCGGCCACACTCCGGTCATGCTTGCATCTCTGGACGCGCTGCAACTTCACGGCATGCTGGGCGCAGCCATCCAGGTATGTCCAGTCCCCGAGGATCGGGCCACTGAATTTCAGTGGTCGGATTCTTAATGTTTTTGTAGCGTCCAGTCTCCGAGTGCCTAGTCGCTGCATTTCAGCAGGTGGGAACTTAGGATTTTCAATGTCCAGTCCCCGAGTGCCTAGTCGCTGAATTTTAGTGGGTGGGAACTTATGATTTTCAATGTCCATTCCCAGAGTGCCTAGTCGCTGAATTCCAACGTGTGGCCACTTAGGATTTTCAATGTTGTTGACGATTTAGTGGGTGGGCATCCGCCATTTTTTATGGGGTTTACCTCGTTTGTTATGTTTGTGCGATTTTGAATGTTTTGTCAATTGTTTCGCTATTGAGGTCGACTCGCCAGAGCTCGGAGTGCCAGTCGCAGGGCGACTCACGTGGGTGCTCTTTACTTGACCGTTTTCCCGTGCGCGAACGAGGTCGGGTAGCCGAGTCACCGAGCGTGGTACTTGGTGGTTGTAGTCGCAGCTTCAGGGTAGGTGAGGACTAAGCGCGTTAGAGTAAGCGCGTCACTCCTGCCTGACCCGAAGGATCAGTCGCATGGCGAGTCCTGGGCATGCTCTCATACTAGGCGTTTTTCCCTAGCCACTCATATTTGACTGGACGTCAGTCCCCGAGCATGGTACTTGGTCGTTCGAGTCGCTGTGCCAAGGATGCGGATGACGTTGTTTGTTGTGAGGAGCAAGGGCAGTTGTCTTGGCTTGGTAAGCCAGTCGGGCTAGGCGACTCCAATGGGTCTCCGGGTTGGCTTTTTCGTGGACGTTACAAGGCCTGGGGTCTCCCAGTGCCCTTGTACCGCACTACTTGTCCGTGCCGGTCGCTTTACCAAAGGTTGACTTCTGCGAATAGCTTAACACTGTTATTACGAGTGCGAGTGGCACAAGGAATGGAGAGTAGACGCAATTTGCGGTAACCGATCTGTTTTATTTCATAGCAGGTGGAGGGTACATGTATGGAGTTCTAGGAGTAGAACTTCCGTAGGAGGTTTACATTCCACGGTCGCTTGACATCGAGTTTCCCGTCTCCTCGGACGTCGGTGAGGTAGTAGGCGTCGTTGCCTAGGACTCGCCCGAAGGCGAATGGTCCCTCCCAGGGGGGGGGGCGGAGAGCTTGTGCATGCCCTTCTTGTCTTGGATGAGGCGTAGTACCAGGTCGCCTTCCTGGAAAGTGCGAGTCCTTACTCGCCAGCTATGGTAGCGACGGAGAGCTTTCTGGTGGATGGCGGTGCGGGAGCGAGCTAGGTCGCGTGCCTCGTCGAGATGGTCGACTCCGTCTTGTCGTGCGAGTTCGTTTGCACCCTCCGTGTAGTTGACCACCCTCGGCGAGTCGTGCTCGAGGTCGGTGGGCATGACTGCCTCGACGCCGTACACCATGAAGAAGGGTGTAAATCATGTCGACCTGTTGACGGAGGTGCGAATGCCCCTAATGACGGAGGGTAGCTCCTCGACCCAGCACCCGACGGTGCGCTCGAGTGGTACTTGGAGCCGTGGCTTCAGTCCATGGAGGATGCTCTGGTTGGATCATTCCGCCTGGCCGTTGGACTCCGGGTGGGCGACTGAGGTGAGGTCGAGTCGGATGTTATGTTCCTCGCAGAACTCGGCCATGGATCCTTTGGCGAAGTTGGTGCCGTTGTCCGTGATGATGATTTTTGGGAACCCGTAGCGATAGATGAGCTCGCGTAGGAACTTGGTGGTGGTCTTCCCGTCGCATTTGCGGACTGGCTTGGCCTCCACCCATTTTATGAATTTGTCGACTGCGACCAGGAGGTGGGTGAAGCCGGAAGGGGCCTTCTTGAAAGGGCCTACCATGTCCATGCCCCACACGGCAAACGACCAGGTGATGGGGATTGTCTTGAGCGCCGAGCTCGGCACGTGGGTCTGGTTGGCGTACTTCTGGCATCCGACGCACCGCTGGACAATGTCGACAGCGTCTGCGTGTGCGGTGGGCCAGTAGAAGCCGTGTCGCATTGCCTTTGCGACTAGAGAGTGGGCGCCGGCGTGGTGGCCGCAGTCGTCGGAGTGAATGTCTTGGAGGATTTTGCATCCTTCAGCGGGTTGAACGCAGCATTGGAACACACCGGTCACGCTGCGCTTGTGGAGCTCGCCGTTGATGATGACGAAGGATTTGCAGCGGCGTGCTATCATCCGGGCATCCGTTTCATCCGCTGGCAGGGTGCCTCCCTCCAAGTAGGCAGTGTACGGCGCGGTCCAGTCGTCTGGCTCGGCGATAAGTGCGACCAGGGCTGCCTCTGGTTGCAGCGGGATTCCGATGTCGATCTCCCTTGGGGGAGAGACGGAAGCCTTGGTGATGGTGTCGAGGAAGACGCTGGCGGGCGGTGCGAGTCGAGCCTAGCCGATGCGAGAGAGTGCGTCGGCCTCATCCTTCTTCCGCCTATCAATCCACTCGACGGAGTAGCCTGCGAAGTGTCCACCTAGCTTGTCCACTGCTTGGCGGTATGCCGCCATGGTGGGAGAGACGGCGTCGCAGGTGCCAGCGTCTTGCCCGGCGACGAGGTCAGAGTCTCCGGAGCAGCACAAGCGGTGGACGTTCATTTCCTTGGCAGCTCGCATGTCGTGGAGTAGCGCCTCGTACTCGGCCATGTTTTGGTGCAGGGGGTGTAGTCGAGGCAGAGGACGTAGCGGAGATTGTCGCCCTTTGGAGAAGTTAGCACGATCCCTGCTCCTGCGCCGTCCGCGTTCTTGGAGCCGTCGAAGTGTAAGCTCCAGTAATGGAGGTATGGCAGCTTTTCTGGCTGCTAGGCCTCTTCCCAGTCGGCGATGAAGTCCGCGGGAGCCTGCGACTTAATCGCTTTGCGCGGCTCGTACTTGATATTGTGGACGCCGATCTCGACGGCCCACTTGGCGACTCGCCCGGTCGCCTCACGGTTGCGGATGATGTCCTGCAGCGGTGCTGAGGAGACGACGTTATCGGGTGCTCCTGGAAGTAGTGTGGCAGTCGCCATTGTGCTCTGAAGACCGCGTATACCAGTTTCTGGTATTGCGGGTAGCGCTGGCGCGACTCGGTGAGGACTTCGATGATGTAGTACACTGGTCGTTGCACCGGGCGCTCCTTACCTTCCTCCGGTCGCTCGAAGACCATGACGGCGCTGACGACACGCTCGGAACCCGCGACGTAGACCAGCATGGGTTCCTTGTCGACGGGGGCGGTGAGTAGCGGTGCTGCGAGTAGCACCTTCTTGAGGTCGCGGAGCGCATCATCCGCCTCCTTTTCCCACTGGAAGGTGGGATTCTTGCGCATCAGGCGGTAGAGGGGCATCGCCTTTTTGCCCAATCGGTGGATGAAGCGACTGAGAGCCGCGACTCGCCCCGCCAGCTTCTGGACGTCGCGCAGGAACTCGGGTTTGCCGAGTCGAGCGATCGTGTCGATCTTGGTGGGGTTCGCCTCGATCCCGCGCTTGGAGACGACGTATACCAGTAGCTGCCCAGCTGGTACACCGAAGGTGCATTTTCTTGGGTTTAGCTTTATCTTGTATTTCCGCAGGTTGGCGAATGTTTCCGCCAGGTCAGCGAGTAGGTCGCTCTGGCGAGCGGACTTCACCACCACGTCGTCGATGTAGACGTGGATATTGCAGCCAATTTGGCTCGCAAGGCACTCCTGCATGCACCGCTGGTAGGTCGCCCCGCCGTTCTTGAGGCCGAAGGTCATGGCAGTGTAACAGAAGGCTCCGAATGGCGTGATGAACACCGTCTTATCTTCGTCCTCAACGGCCATTTTGATCTGGTTGTACCCAGAGTAGGCGTTGAGGAAGCATAGCGACTCCGAGCCTGCGGTGGAATCGATGATTTGGTCGATCCGCGGGAGGATGAATTGCTCCTTCGGGCAGGCGCTGTTTAAGTTTGTGTAATCGATGCACATGCTCCAGGTCCCATTTTTATTCTCGACCAGGACTGGGTTTGCCAACCACTTGGAGTACTTGATTGGCCGGATAAAGCCTGCAGCGAGTGGACGCTGCACCTCCTCGACGATGGCTCGGCAGCGCTCTTCATTGAAGGGCCGCAGCGACTGCTTGACAGGTCGCACTTTAGGGTCGGCATTGAGTTTGTGCTCAGCGAGTTCCCTTGGGACACCAGGCATGTCATAGGGCTTCCATGCGAAGATGTCCCTGCTCTCACGGAGGAACACAATGAGCGCGCCTTCCTATGCTGGACTCATGCCCGTCCCGATCGTCACCGTCTGGCTAGAGTCGCCTGGGACCAGCTCGATGGTACGGGTATGCGTCATTGCCACGAAGGTTGTGGGGTTGCCGCCCTCCGAGTTGGGCTTCTTGAGTATGGTGGGGTCATCGTTGTTGACCCCGCTCGCGTACTTGGCGAGATCGTCGGCGTGGTTGGCTTCTGCCGCGATGACGGCGTCGGTGAGTTCGGCTCCTTTGGCCTCGCACTCGGCGGCCATGTCGGGGTCGCCGTGGATGGTAATGACACCGCACGGCCCGGGGAGCTTCATTGCGTTGTACGCGTAGTGGGGCGCTGCCATGAACTTGGCGAACGCCCGGCACCCCAGGACGCAGTGGTAGGGGCTGTCGAAGGGTACCAGCTCGAAGATGATCCACTCGGTGCGGAAGTTTGCCAATGTGCCGAAGGTGACTGGTAACGTGACCTTGCCGATCGGGTACGCCTTCCGACCGGGGACGATGCCGTGGAACGTGGTGTAGGTCGTCTCGATCATCGACTGCGGGAGCCGCAGTCGCCTGAAGGTGTCCAGGTACAGGATGTTGATGGAACTGCCGCCGTCCATCAATGTCTTGGGGAGCCAGTAGGCTCCCACCTTGGGCTTGACCACTAGGGAAACTCGGCCTGGGTACTCGATTCGTGGCGAGTGGTCCTGGCGGCTCCAAGTGATTGGTTGCTCAGACCAGTTGAGGAACTAGGGAATGTCCACCTGGGCCACCGCATTGACGGCGACGGCGCGGGCAATGACCTTCTTCTCGCGCTTCGTGCTGAAGCCTGTGAAGGTGTGGAGCAAGCCGGCCATGCTGCCGAATTTTCCGCCGTTTGGCGGGTTATTGTCGGGGTCTTCCCGCGCGCGCCATGCCTTCTCGATCTCCTTGAGAGAGTGGTAGTTGGCGGTCGTGTGCGTAGTGGGCTTTCCTTCCCTGCTGTGAAATACACAAGGTTGGTTAAGAAGGGCCGCGGGGTCGAAGCTTGGCTTCGCCTTGTAATTGCCACCGTCGCGGCGTTGCCCCCCGTCGCGGCGGAAGCTCTTGGGCTCGCGCTGCGCGTATCCAGCGTTGGTGACGAAGTCGACTCGCACGTCACTGCGGTGCTTGCCGGTGAGGCGAGTGTTGCTGTAGTGTAAATCGGATAGTCTTCCATTGTCGTTGCCGCTCGTGCGGCGTTGTCCTCCCGACTCGTCGTCGGTTTCTTGGTTTGGGTCTTCCTCCGCGTACCTTTTGGCGATCTCCAGGAGATCCGGTATGTTGTCGATTGTGCGGTACGCTCGTTTGAGCTTGGCGACCAGGGGCTCGTAGCGGCACGAGGTCTTGAAGCAGTGGATCGTGGTGTCTGAGTGGATGTCAACCGCGTTGTACCACAGTTCTTGGCACCGTTGGACCCAGCTACGGGTCGAGTTGCGAGGTCCCTGGACGCATCGTTCCAGGTCCTCGATGGTGGTGGCGCGGGTGTATGAACCCTCGAAGTGCCTGACGAAGGCGTCGCGCATCTCTTCCCAGAAGTCGATGCTATCCGCGGGAAGAGTGTTAATGCACTGCCTGCATGCTCCCTCCATCATTAGGGGAAGATAGTGGGCGGCTAGTAGATCGGTGTGGCCGGCGATCCCCATCGCCATGAGGTAGGTATCCAGCCACACAGAGGGATCGTACGAGGGTTCGTACTTCTCTATTTCCTTTCATACAACTGTTGTGGACATCCCTTCTATTGATACAACTGTTGTACCTATAGCTACACACATACAAAGACCCATCACAAGATCTCGTGCCAACAACTTAACTATCAGGTACTTTTGTTTCTTGGAACTATTCCTCACATACATGAGAATATGATGCTGCCTAAATCAGATGTATTTCTTACTCTTAGGAATGATGGACCAAGCATGGATGAGAGGGACAAGCATTGGAGCATGGCCATGCATGGAGATGGCAGCAAGCATGTGATGATCCAAGAGAAGGCCACGAATGGAGATTTCAGAACTTTGAGGCGACCATAATGAAGAAAGAAGGCTTGGACGAAATATTCAAGATTAATACTTCACGAATTCGTCCATAGCTTAATATGGTGCTGGGACATCTTTATTTTGGACCAGGCCCATGTAATTTTCGGAGGATTTTAAATAGCCACTTTTTAGAGTCCGTATTTGAGGGGAAAAGGACTTCTAGGGTTGGATTCGGCCACCACTTCCATGGCTGGCCGAAACCCCACCTTTTCCTCCTTAAATACTCCCCATAGCCGTCACCCTAGACTCGGATTTTGTTTAGACATTAAGTTAGCCATCATAGCAACTTCGCCAAGGCTCGAGCGTCGCAGAGGCCTCTTGTACTTCGCACCTATTAAGGATCCCACCTTTTCGATAAAGCTTTCGTCTTAATACGCAATATCTTGATTGCAATATTGGTTCTTACTTGTTCTCGATTTCAGGTAGGAATTAAGACCCTCGCTGGTCAGGCTGATCGTGTTCCCGCAGGATCGGTAACCTCCAGGAGATTGGCCTAGAGATTGCATTGGTGCTCGTGCTCGCACGTGTAGTCGGATCGTCAAGCCCGAACTCCACCAAATCGATAATCGCCATCTCATCGAAAGATTGGACACCTTTGCCCTATCAAGTGGTATCAGATTTCAGGTTGCTCGGTGAGATTTTACTGTTTTCCTAGATTAGATCTGTTTTTACCTATAACCCACGAAAAAGCCAAAAACACAGTTAGAGTTTAGATCCATGCCATAACCAATCTACGCCTCGCATTATCTTTTCAGTTTTTGCATTGTTGAATTTGTGTCTACATCGTCGCGTCGAGTTGCTGGTCTTAGTGTCTTGTCCCTTAGAGTTTCGGTTCTGATCATAGTAGTCACCGCCACACTCGGCGATCACCGCTACCATATTCCGCCACCATATTCCGCTGCCATACACCCAGCCACCATAAACCCTAATACTCCGCCACCGCCTTCCTACCGCGACACAGAATCCAATCAGTTTTCCTGCCGCGCACGAGTCCGAGTTGAGTCATTATTTCCTAGTTATTTCTTTTTACTTTCCTTCTTTGTTGTTTCCGTGTTCAGCTAAAGTCCGAGTCGAGCTCCGAGTTCGGTCGTAAGTCTAGAACCACCTCCGAAAAAAATTCTGGCTATACTAGTTTTCGACCCCGGGGATCACTTTTCTCCATCGGCCGTTATAGCGATATTTTTTTGGCGCCTGCGCGCTTTCCAGAGCAAAATAAAAAATTTCGAATTTTTTTTTGGGGCTAACCTATTTTAAGACCCCGTAGATTAGTTCTAGACACTCGCCATCATAGTGATTTTCCACCTCTCGGTTCGCTTTTCAGGGTGCCATATCATCATACATTGCTTGTTGTCTCGCGTCGTGACATCGTTGGTGATCTAGGCTCGCGTCTCTAGTACGTTCTAGCCTAGGACCAGCACAGTACCGTCATTGAGCATTCTTTCAACTTTTGCATTGCTGTTTTGATAATTGCTAACCCCTTTGCTAAGCCTTCCCAGAGCTCCATAGATATCCTCCACGTGCGGTGTCTCGACACCCGGTAATCGCTCGGTTCAATCTCCGGAACCACTGATCCTCGCGGTTACACATCGCCTTTTCTTGCTGGTAAGAACTTGTAAGAGCTTCGTATATTGCTTGATGGATTACGCGTGCCTTCCACCATATTTCCGTAGTATATACCTTGTTTTTTAAGGACTAACCATGACAGATACTTCACGGAACCCTGCCACAATGACGAATGAAGAACTACATGCCCACTTCTCCGAGCTCTTGGTCAGTCGCGCTGAAGACGTGGATACACGCCTAGGGGAGTTTGACACCAAGATCACCAACGCCGTGGACAAGATCGATGGACTCGAGAAATCCTTCAACGCCAAGCTTGACGCTCGGTTCAAGGAGATTTTGAACAGATTGCCCGCACCTGCACCCGCACCCACACATGGTGCACGGCGCATCCCGATCACGGGTCGGACTGCTGGTTCGGCTGCCGCCGCACCCCAGGCGGCTACCGCTGCGGCTGACGCACCTCAGACTTCCGCCGCGGCTGCTGCTGCGACATTGGGGACAGACGATGGGTACTACTACGACCCCGACGACGACGATCTGTTTGACGAGGAGGTTGAACAACCTCCACAGGTACCCGCTGGCCGTCCCCGACATTACTACCGCAACGCTCGACCACCGGTACATGATGATGATCATGTTGCAAAGCTTAAATTAAATATTCCATCTTTTGAGGGTAAATATAATCCTGATGCATATCTTACATGGGAGATGGAAGTAGAACAATGCATGTTTAAAATATCCTGAGAATATGCGTGTTAGTGCTGCTACATGTGAATTCACTAAATTTGCTTATCTTTGGTGGTCTGAGTATTGTCGTTTAAATCCTACTACTATTCCTAGTACTTGGACTGCTTTAAAAACTACTATGCGTGTTCGTTTTGTACCTCCCACTTATCAACGTGATTTACTAAAGAATCTGACACGTTTAGAGCAAGGGAAAAATTCTGTAGAAGAGTATTATCAGGAATTGCAAACGGGGATGGTTTGGTGTGGTCTTGTTGAATCTAATGAACAAATGCTTGCACGTTTCTTTGGTGGATTAAAATAGGACATTCAGCACATATTAGATTATAAGGAATATAATTCTATCACTCGTTTGTTTCATCTTGCTTGCAAAGCTGAACGTGAAGTGCAGGATCGCCAACCACCATGGAGGAGGACTAATACTTCTGTAGGTCGCACATCCACTTGGACATCCCGACAATCAGTGCCTCCTTATCGTGATTCGCCACCAGCTACTACCACATCCAAGGCCACCACAAGATTTCTAGCTGCTCCTCCACCATCATCCAATGCTCCTGCTCATAGTGCATCTTCTATGGCTTCCACGGGTAAGACAAAGGATATACAATGCCGCAAGTGCTGGGGTTTTGGTCATATTGAGAGACAGTACACAACACAACGTGTGATGATGGCGCGGGAGGATGGTCAATACGATTTCGCAAGTGACTTTGATGAAGATACATTAGCCCTTATTTCTGCTCGTGATGGAGACAATTCTGATGCTGATGAAGAGACAGAGGTAATGGGAGCTGAAGCTACTTATCAATACAAGATATTAATTACACAACGTGTGTTGAGTGTGCAATTGAGAAAATCTTAGCAAGATCAACGCCACAACCTGTTCCAAACACGTGGTCTTGTCAAGGAAAGAGCTACACGGATCATCATTGATGGAGGGAGTTGTAACAATCTGGCTAGTGTTGACATGGTAGAGAAGCTTGCACTTCCAACAAGAAAACGCACACATTCATATTACATCCAATGGTTTGAGAGTTCTCGCAAGATCAAGGTAACAAGAACGGTACGCGTGCATTTTACTATTGGTACATATTCTGATTTTGTTGATTGTGATGTTGTACCTATGCAAGCTTGTTCTTTGTTACTTGGTAGACCATGGCAATTTGATAGATAATCTGTTCATAATGGCAAAACTAATCACTATTCTCTTATGCATGATGGAAAGAAAATTGGTCTAAAACCTATGACTCCCGAACAGATTTTAAAAGATGATCTTGCTAGAGCTAGTAGAGCTAAAACTGAGGAGAAAAATAAAAGTGAGAATCAGATTGTTGCTGCAGATTTTGTACCACCAAAGAACACTAAATCTGATTCTACACATGCTATTGAAATTCGTTTGAAGAGTCCATGTATGCTTGCAAATAAAATTGATATTGCTGAACTAGATGTAAACAATACTCAATGTTATGCAATTGTATGCAAAGAGGTTTTGTTTTCATTTGAGGATATGCCTCCTTCTTTGCCACCCGCTATTGCTAACCTTTTGCAGGAATATGAGGACGTCTTTCCTACTGAGCTGCCACCAGGACTACTTCCTATTAGAGGAATTGAGCACCAAATTGATCTAATTCCTAGTGCTATGTTGCCCAACCGCGTGCCATACAGAACCAATCCAGAGGAGACAAAGGAGATACAACGCCAAATTCAGGAACTACTCGACAGAGATCATATTCGTGAGTCCCTTAGCCCCTGTGCTGTTCCTATTATTTTGGTACCTAAGAAAGATGGTTCTTCGCGCATGTGTACTGATTGTAGAGCTATCAATAATATTACTATTCGATATCGTCATCCTATTCCATGTTTAGATGACATGCTTGATGAATTGAGTGGCTCTACCATGTTTTCTAAAGTTGATTTGCGTAGTGGTTACCACCAGATTCATATGAAATTAGGAGATGAATGGAAAACAACGTTTAAAACTAAGTTCGGTTTATATGAGTGGTTAGTAATGCCGTTTGTTTTAACTAATGCACCTAGCACTTTCATGAGATTGATGAATGAAGTTTTACGTTCTTTCATTGGACGTTTTGTGGTAGTCTATTTTGATGATATTCTGATTTATAGCAAATCTTTAGAGGATCATTTGGACCATTTACGTGCTGTTCTTTACGTGATGGACGTTTGTTTGGTAACCTTGAGAAGTGCACCTTTTGCACCAATCGAGTTCCGTTTCTTGGCTATGTTGTTACATCACAGGGTATTGAAGTGGATCCAGCCAAGATTGAAGCTATTGAGAATTGGCCGCAGCCCAAGACGGTCACACAAGTGAGGAGTTTTCTTGGCCTCGCTGGTTTTTATAGGCGCTTTGTCAAAGACTTTCGATCAATTGCCGCGCCGCTGAATGATCTTACCAAGAAGGATGTGCCCTTTGTTTGGGGCGAAGCACAACAACAGGCCTTCGTCATATTGAAAGATAAGCTAACACATGCTCCCTTACTCCAACTTCCTGATTTTACAAAGACTTTTGAGCTTGAATGTGATGCTAGTGGAATTGGTTTGGGAGGGGTGTTATTACAAGAGGGAAAACCTGTTGCATATTTTAGTGATAAATTGAGTGGGGCTAGTCTGAACTATTCTACTTATGATAAATAATTATATGCATTGGTTCGGACATTAGAAACTTGGAAACATTATCTATGGCCTAAAGAATTTGTTATTCATTCTGATCATGAATCTTTGAAGCATATTCGTAGTCAAGCTAAGTTGAATCGTCGCCATGCAAAGTGGGTTGAATTTATTGAGTCTTTTCCTTATGTTATCAAACACAAAAAGGGTAAAGATAATATTATTGCTGATGCTTTGTCGCGCTGTTATACTTTGTTATCTCAACTTGACTTCAAAATATTTGGATTAGAAACTATTAAGGAACAATATGTGCATGATGCTGAATTTAAAGATGTGTTGCAGAATTGTAGAGATGGTAGAACATGGAACAAGTTCGTCTTCAATGATAGATTTGTATTCCGTGCTAACAAACTATGCATTCCGGATAGTTCTGTTCGTCTTTTGTTGTTACAGGAGGCGCATGGAGGAGGATTGATGGGACACTTTGGTGTCAAGAAAACGGAAGATGTTCTTGCTGCACACTTCTTTTGGCCACGTATGCGTCGAGATGTTGAGAGATTTGTGGCACGCTGCACTACTTGTCAAAAAGCTAAGTCTCGCCTTAATCCACATGGTTTATATATGCCTCTTCCTGTTCCTAGTGTTCCTTGGGAGGATATTTCTATGGACTTTGTTTTGGGATTTCCACGAACACAGAAGGGGAGGGATAGTATTTTTGTTGTTGTGGATCCGTTTTCTAAGATGGCACACTTTATTCCTTGTCATAAAACGGATGATGCTGCGCATATTGCTGATTTGTTCTTTCGTGAAATTGTTCGTTTGCATGGTGTGCCAAATACTATTGTTTCTGATTGTGATAATAAATTTCTTAGCCACTTTTGGAGATGTTTATGGGCTAAGTTGGGGACTAAATTGCTGTTTAGTACTACATGTCATCCCCAAACTGATGGACAAACTAAAGTAGTATATAGAACTTTGTCTACTATGTTGCGGGCTGTTTTAAAGAAGAACTTAAAATTGTGGGAAGAGTGTTTACCTCATATAGAATTTGCTTATAATCGTTCGCTGCATTGTACCACAAAGATGTGCCCATTTGAGATTGTGTATGGTTTTGTTCCTCGTGCACCTATTGATTTATTGCCTTTACCTTCTTCGGTGCAAAATAATTTGGATGCTACACAACGCGCTGAAATGATATTAAACTTGCATAAGACTACTAAAGATAACATTGAACACATGAATGCTAAGTATAAACTTGCTGGGGATAAAGGGAGAAAGCATGTTGTGTTTGATGTTGGAGATCTTGTTTGGTTACATTTGCATAAAGATCGTTTTCCTGATTTACGCAAGTCTAAGTTAATGCCGCGTGCTGCTGGTCCTTTTAAGGTGTTAGAGAAAATAAATGATAATGCATATAAACTTGAGTTGCCTGCAGACTTTGGTACGGTTAGTCCTACGTTTAACATTGCAGATTTGAAGCCTTACTTTGGTGAGGAAGATGAGATTGCGTCGAGGACGACTTGAATTCAAGAAGGGGATCATGATGTGGACATCCCTTCTATTGATACAACCATTGTACCTACAGCTACACACATACAAGGACCCATCACAAGATCTCGTGCCAAACAACTTAACTATCAGGTACTTTCGTTTCTTGGAACTATTCCTCACATACATGAGAATATGATGCTGCCTAAATCAGATGTATTTCTTACTCTTAGAAATGATGGACCAAGCATGGATGAGAGGGACAAGCATTGGAGCATGTCCATGCATGGAGATGGCAGCAAGCATGTGATGATCCAAGAGAAGGCCACGAATGGAGATTTCAGAACTTTGAGGCCACCATAATGACGAAAGAAGGCTTGGACGAAATATTCAAGATTAATACTTCACGAATTCGTCTATAGCTTAATATGGTGTTGCGACACCTTTATTTTGGGCCAGGCCCATGTAATTTTCGCAGGATTTTAAATAGCCACTTTTTAGAGTCCGTATTTGAGGGGAAAAGGACTTCTAGGGTTGGATTCGGCCACCACTTCCATGGCTGGCCGAAACCCCACCTTTTCCTCCTTAAATACTCCCCATAGCCGTCACCCTAGACTCGGATTTTGTTTAGACATTAAGTTAGCCATCATAGCAACTTCGCCAAGGCTCGAGCGTCGCAGAGGCCTATTGTACTTCGCACCTATTCAGGATCCCACCTTTTCGATAAAGCTTTCCTCTTAATCCGCAATATCTTGATTGCAATATTGGTTCTTACTTGTTCTCGATTTTAGGTAGGAATTAAGACCCTCGCTGGTCAGGCTGATCGTGTTCCCGCAGGATCGGTAACCTCCAGGAGATTGGCCTAGCGATTGCATTG
The DNA here is from genome assembly GCA_916181665.1 of Avena sativa. Taxonomy (NCBI): domain Eukaryota; kingdom Viridiplantae; phylum Streptophyta; class Magnoliopsida; order Poales; family Poaceae; genus Avena; species Avena sativa. Next base: position 104,628,268 of record OV702282.1, read on the forward strand.
GCGCTCGTACTCGCACGTGTAGTCGGATCGTCAAGCCCGAACTCCACCAAATCGATTATCGCCATATCATCAAAAGATCGGACACCTTTGCCCTATCACCAGCTCTGGTTGTTCATGATGTGGGTGCGGGCGTCGACGGGTTGACCGTTGGCGGCGACGAAGTTGGTTGCCGGCGACGAAGTTGGTTTGCCGGCCGGGGGTCGTTGGTGGAGAGTGCCGCGTTCGCGGGTCGGTGTTGGAGCTGTAGTGGTTCGGGTGGCGGGCTGTTGATGGTGTTTGCCGCCATGGGGCGGCCGCTTGAGGCCGCTCTGCTGCCCGATGAACGCTAGTACATCCGACCCTGTGAGTCGACGCCTGCGTTTTGTTGCTCGACCGCTTTTGCGAGCAGGGCCTTGGTGTACTGGATCTACAGGGCGCCTTCACCAGTGGCTGCGATGTTGTCGACTGCTGCTCGGCCCACGACGAGGTTGTCCATTGGGGTGGAGAACAGCGGTAGGCCGTTTGCGTCTCGCTCCCGTGAGGAGACCATGATCCTCAGCTGGTCCCTGGGTGGTGCGCGGTTGGGTGGTGGCGGGGCGCCATTGGCAGTTGACCCTGGTGGGGGCCTAGTGCTTCCTCCTGGTGGCGCGTTCTCGCAGATCGCGCGCTCGGCCGCGCGGGCCGAGTCGTTCTCGTCATCGAAATTCAGGGCACGCCCCTGGACAGTGGGGTTCAGGCGCGACCTGATTCGGAGCTGGTGGTAGCGCGACAGCTCCTGCGTTGTCACCTGCTCGAGGCGAAATTTTTCGCGCTCGGCTTGTTCCTTGCGGACTGCTTCCGCCAGCTTCAGGAGGAGTTCCTCGACCTCCGTTGCCATCGTGTTGGGAGGGATCGGCGTGGAGAATGTATCTTCCGGCGGGTCGGCGCCAATCGCCATGTAGGCCGTGGCGTGGCGGCCGGTTCCGTCGCGGAGGTCGACGGAGTTCTCTGACCCAGAGTCGAAGTCGAAGATCCCAAGGATAGAGGGATACTCGAAGTCTCCGACGTTGGAGACCTGAGTGATGGAGCCCGCGGGTGACGCGGCGACAATGGACCCGGCGAGTGACGCCGGGGTCGCCAAATCGGCGTTGTCGTTGAGGGCCGCGTCTTCCGCGGCCACGGTGGTTTCGGCCACGTTGCTGTGGGCCGAGTCGTACTCGGAGGCGAGGCGGTGGATCGTGCGGACCTGGCTCTCAGAGAGCCGGTCGCGTGGCGGCGACTCGCGGATGTGAGCCGAGTCCTCCGAGACGATGACGTCGGTGAGGCCGACGAGGAGGCTGGTCGTGCCAACCGGCAGGATCATGCTTTGAGTGATGGGTCGTGCCGTCGGGACATAGCTGCTCGGCAAGATCTGGAGCATCTCGCCGATCGCGATCATGCGGCCGGTGGCGATCGTCTCGTTGATGGGCAGATTGGATCTCGCCACAGAACACCAGCCTGACCGTCCAGGCCCCACGGTGGGCGCCACTGTCATGGGAATGACCACGGCAGATGCTGCAATCGGCAGCGAGTAGTAGAACATGGGGGAAGGGAGGCCAGCCATCTGCGGTGCGAGATGAGGGCTGAGACACAAGGATTTACCCAGGTTCGGCCCCCCGAAGGGTAAAGACCTACTCCTGCTAGATTGTATTATGGGGAGAGTACAATGGGGCGAGCTTGTCGGCTAGGCAGTGAATCGCTTGGGCGTATGATGGAACGTATCCTCTATGCGTCCTCTAGGGAGGTTTATATAGACTCACCTCCCTAGGGTTTACAGATCTCAACCGAATCAGTTAAGGTTTCAGCGATTTTTTAACCTAATCCGACTAGGCCTATCTACGCTTCTGGGCCTTCAGCTTCCAGTCGTTTGAGTCCACGCCAGATCTTGATCCAGTCGCCGTCCTGTAGGCCCACTCGCTGGCACCTGGGCTAGTAGGAAACGTCCTGCTGGGTATACCCCGGTAGGAATATCCCCATCAGAACATTTGTCTTAATTTCAAATAAAATCCAATATGGTTTTAATTCCATATAAATTTTATTTCAAATAATTCTTTGATTCCATTTAAGTTAATTAAATATATTTTATTCCACTTGGCTAAATTCCATTTATTATTTTCTCATGATTTAATTAATCATTTCTATTAGGGTTTTTGTCTTTATTCAAATAGAATAGAATTTGGTTAATGTCATATTATTTTATTTTTAATATTCTTTATCCCTTTAATTTATTTGAATTTGGATTATCTTTATTCCATTTGTTTATGGATTAGGCCAAGATTTAATTTGGCATTTAAACATTCTTTTTTTATTCCTTTCCTTATCTTATAAAATCCATATCTTTTTATTTAAAGATCCAAACTTGGTGATTCCAATTTGTATAACTTTATGTGATATTTCTTTATCCCCTTAAATCTCTTTAGGATTATTTTTCTCTCAATTCCCTATGGATTTTAGATAGGAGCTTTATTAGCTTTGGAAATTATTTCTTTTTAACTTATTAAATTCATAAGTTTTTATCCATGGTTCCAAATTGAATAGAATCAATTTCTATGGTTTTATAATATTTATATTTGTCATTCTTGATCATTTATAAAAGCTTGTTGCTATTTTATATGGATCAAATCCATGGTATTAGAGAGATCTTGGAAATCATTTCTTCCATTAGGGTTTTAGAGTTTTGGTTTATTTTCCAAGTGTTTAAATTTCAAGATGCATTTATGAAGAATTCATTTCACTTGATTTGAATTTAGGTGGATTCCCTTTTATTCAAAGTTTGTTCAAGATGGGTTTTTAAGTTTCCATTTAGAAATAAATAGTTTCTTTTTACCCTAAATTTCAACAATTTTTCACATTACAAAATTTGGAAAATTTTGGGATGTGACACTCTTGGGGCACCCCCTCCCCTCTATTTATGAGAGGAGGGAAGCTTGGGAGAGTAGAGTTTGAATATTTCCCCAACTCCCTCTCCTAGTTGGCTTGTGGTGGAGGGAAAGAAGGATTCTTTCCTTCCTCCACCAGGATACATTATACTAGTTTGACTTTTCAAACTTGCCTTTTGACATTCAATTTGGAGCTTAATTTATTTCTTGCAAATGCCCAACCAAGTGACCTAGGACACGATTCAATCATTCCACTTATCCATGACACATTCGTGTACCCTTCCCCTTCCGGTCCGGTGAACCTTCTAGACCCTTCTAGAACCTCTCCAATGAAAACATTGGAATCATTCCCAAACTCCGGAATTGGACTTTCCTTATATGAATCCTATTCTCCGGACCATTCCGAACATCCTCGTGATATCCCGGATCCCATCCGAGAATCCGATCAACATTCGGTCTACCTACTTACATTCCATATCTACTAAACAACATCGAATCCTTAAGTGTGTCTCCCTACGGTTCATGAATTATGCAGACATGACCAAGACTATTCTCCGATCAATAACCAATAGAGGAATCTGGAAATTCATATGGCTCCCACATATTTCTATGATTACTTTGCGATCGAATGACCCACTTACATACGATACCAATTTCCCTTTGTCTCACGATAGTTTACTTATCTGAGGTCTGATCGTTGGTATCTCTTCATACCTAGTTCAACCTCGTTACCGATAAGTACTATTTTCTCGTTCCCGTGATATGTGATCTGTTGTGATCCAGTCACATGCTTGCAAGCTAATTGGATGACATTCCACCTAGAGGGCCCAGAGTATATATATCTGTCATATGGATGGACAGATCCCACTCTTGATCCATGTTCCTCAACACATACTTTCCGAACACTCAATGCAACCTTTATAGCCACCCAGTTACGATGTGGTGTTTGATGTCATCAAAGCATCCTTCCAGTGATGGTGATTAGCATGATCTCATGGTCGAAGGAATTAGGTTACTATGTATCAGAAAGCTTATAGCAAACGAACTATTAAAATGAATTGATCTTTATGATACGCTTATCTATAGGAGTATGCCCATCACAACATTCTCCTAATGATATGATCTTGTTGTTAATAACATCTCAATGTTCATGATCAGGAAACCACGATCATCTATCAACCAACAAGCTAGTATTATAAAGAGGCTTTACTAGGGACTCCGATTTAGTTTACAAATCACACAAGTATTAATGTTTCCGGTTAATACTGTTATAGCATGAATGAAAACATTTATCATAAACACAAAGATATAATAATAACTACTTTTATTATTGCCTCTAGGGCATATCTCCAACAGTCTCCCACTTGCACTAGAGTCAACTAATCTAGATTACATGGTAATATACCGAACACCAATGGCGGTTTCGCGCTGGTCATGATTTGCCCTCGAGAGAGGTTTAGTCAATGGATCCGCCACATTCTGATCTGTGTGTACTTTGCAAATCTTTATGTCGCAATCTTGGACATGCTCTCGAATAGCGTGAAAATGCAGCTTGATATGCTTCAGTTTCTTGTGTTACCTTGGTTCTTGCGCATTGTCTATGGTGCCCATGTTATCACAGTAGATAGACGTTGGGTCCAGCGTACTGGGAACCACACCGAGCTCTGTAATGAACTCCTTCATCCATATCGCCTCTTGTGAAGCCTCCAAAGAAACTATGTTTTCCTATTCAGTTGAAGATCAACCAACAAGATAGTATTATAAGGAGGCTTTACTAGGGACTCTAATTTAGTTTAAAAATCACACAAGTATTAATGTTTCCGGTTAATACTGTTATAGCATGAATGTAAACATTTATCATAAACACAAACATGTAAAACTAACTACTTTTATTATTGCCTCTAGGGCATATCTCCAACATAACCCTGCTAACAACGTCGATCTCAAACCTGCTTAAACAAAAGGGGTGCCGACAAAGGGCAAAGGAAAAAGTGAGCGGTAAGTACTGAGGCCAGTACATGGTGAGTCTTAGAATTCGGCGGATCTCGCCTACATAGCTATGGTGGACTGAAGCGACAGCACAACATGCACTAAACAACATATAGCCTCTCGATACAACTGGCGTCTATCAAAGAGATATGAGAAAAGACTATGCGGATCCAACCTGATACTAAGACCAAACATACCAATCCTGGTATTCCCCTTCGATCCCAAACGAAGAATTCATACCGAGGAAACTCACAAAGTTTGTAGTTTTAGACATTCCATTATAGTTGCAGCAATTACTAGTCAGATATAGATAGCATGAATCATCATGATAACATAAGCAGTGGGCGGTTTTAGTTAACCATTCTGTTCTAGTTGAAATACTTACTAGTCAGATACAAATAACATGAGACATCCCAATTCTAGCAGTTGTTGGCACTTTTAATTACTCATTCCATTATAGTGAAACTGATGATTAGACACGGCAAAGTCAAATTTATAGTACTACTTTAGTTATAGTTGTCTATGATCAAGATACTATGCTCCAATTCGTCCATAATCGAGGACACGACTTTCAGAAAGATTTACCCTGCAGGGGGCACAAATAGCAACACACGCATGATCAATCTCAGAAAAACCAAATGAAAACCCAATGAGGCATCACGACAAATAAATCACAACATTCATAAAATATTTCAGGGAGACACCCCACTAAGCTACCCGCGACTAAGTTGGCTGGTTCCAAGATGGACCCAGAGGTTTGTGTCAACGAGTATAAATGACTTGGAACCCGAAAGTGTGACTGGGCTTGTCGATACCGCATAAAATTATCACAATTCCTAAATAGTATAGTAGTAAACGCTCCTCAAGCAATAGTAGTAAATAAAGCGGTAAAGGATGGCATAAGTACATGACATTAATAAAGCCCCAAACTAGTTTGTGGCCCCAAGAAATAAGTTATGACTCAAGCTCTGGCTAAGGGGTTTCATGGTCCCACATGCGGATAGTGAGATAGTCAAGAAACATGTATCAAATACTGGGGGTCATACGGGACACCAGTGAGCGGTTAAAAGCCAAATAACATCTATTGCCCACCGGTGCCTCTGCGTTAGTTATAACTATTTCCAGCATTTTAATATCAAGTTGTATTTAAATTCATGATCGTCTCCAACATAAAGCATGAGGCATTCCTCTAACAACTGTGTAACATCGATGGTGCGAAGCAACACCTGCGCAAGCACCTACGACTCACAAGGCCGACTATCTACCAAATAACAGGTAATAGGAGGTGTCCATGGCAATATAGGATGCAAGGGATATAAAGTGGTACGAAATCTAAAGCATCTCAACACAAATAGAATAGATCAACAGGAGGAAGTAAAGACTAGAATGTAAAATATGTAGAACGATGGAGAATGCTCGCCTGAGAAACATCGCCGAAGAGTTCATCTGAAGATCGGGCCAACACTCGCATCAAATCATCGGCCTAGTCCGTGAAGAAGAAAATCGCTAAAAGAAACACTAGATGCACTATGTAATACTACGGCAGAAGATCAGGCATGATGTATGACATGACAAAGATATGATGCAATTAGGCAATATTAAGAAGAACTGGGGCCTAAAAATTTATTATATGGTTCATGTTGTTTAGATACCCTACAATTTAAATGTTGCATTAATAAGGCAAAACATGGCATCAGTTTCCTACACAAATTTAAGTGGAGCCAATATAAGACTATAAAATCCTTCATATGGCCTCCATATTTAATTATTAGGTGAATCAGCTAAAATCCCCCAAATGACAAAACATGTGTGCAATCATGAATAATTTAATACGCAACTAGATATATGTCCTATATTATAAAAATATGGGTCAGAATAGGTAGGTATCACACATCGAGGTTCGTCGATATTGATTTGGGGGGTTCGGTTTGGTCTTCGGGTTCCAGGAGGGAGAGCTCGACATTCTGCGGTGGAGGTTCTTCGGATTCCATGAAAAAGAGCTCCGGACTCTGATTTCATGGTCGATGGCGAAGTTGAATGGTCATCGGTGGTTCATCGAGAGAACTTGGCGGCAACATGATGTCCTTGTGGGGGTTGCGGATCGTCTCGGAGCAGTCATCGGATCGGTCTCGGGTTGGCCTCACACCATCCTCACGGGGTCCTCACATTCATGCCAAGGGAAAAAATTCGAGGAGCCATGTGCCTCCATCAATGTGCAGCACAACACCATGTGGTCATCATCGAGAACCAACAACAGAGGTAGCAAGACCAGAAGGAACACAGGCATCTACTACACGACATGAACCAACACAACCACACGGTGTGAACTGGACACGTGCGCGAGTGGCACAGTGTAGCACATGTTAGCGCGTGAGTGCTTGAGGCAACACTGCCATAAGGCGTTCAAGCGCTTGGTAGAGGTGTGAATGGGGCCGGCTCGGCAGGCGGAAGGGGTGGCCATTGACCAGGAGGATCTTGAGGCGGCCTGCGGGAACCGAGCAGGCGAAGAAAACCGGAGGCATGGTTGCTGCTGGGCCGGGGATGGCAGAACGATGCCCGAGGAGAGGGAGGCTGACAACGAGGTGGAGGAGGGCGCCATAGTGGCAGTTGGTAGGCGAGACAAGAAATGGACTCGGTCGGGGACAAGAAGGGAACAGGGTCAGAGGTGGGGAAGTGAGCTCTGCACCGGGAGGCGGGCTCATGCTTGGCAGCGACCTCTAGGCGTCGCCGGGGAGAGAGAGCCATGGGAGGGGCACAGTGAGCGGGGCGGGGGAGAGGCGACTTCCGGCGACGGGGAAAGGCACGTCTGCGTGAAGGCGCTGGAGGATACCAGTGTTTGCTGGAGGAAGGATTCGGGGTGGAGAGCCTGGTGGGCACGAGGTCGAGCTAAGGCAAAGGGCGGCGGGCCGGCGGGAGGCGACTTGGCCCTCCAGGCGTCGGCGGCGGGCAGGTGTAGAAGGAGGATAGGGGATCATGGAGGGAACGTAAGGCGTGTAGTAGCAAGGAAGGTGGGAGTGGGTATAGAATGGGGGAGTGGTGGTGGGGGCGGGGGTTCGAGGGCGCCAGGGAGGAATTGCCCTGTCGGGTGCATTGCGTTGAGGTGGACTGGATCGGGGTGGGTTGCTATGTCGTGCAGCATGCAGGAGTGTGCGTCCAAGTCGCGTGCGTGTGTGCTGGGTGCATGTAGGGTAGTGTGACCATGTGTTTGCGTGTTCGGGTATGGTCTGGGTTAGGTTGGGTCGATGTGGTGTGTTGGTGTGGGCTAGGTTGGTTGTGTGTTGTATGGTTTTGTTTGGGTGGGGTACAGGGAAGCGATGGGTGAGGGTCGAGATGTGAGGAGTGGTTGGTGGAAGGTTGACCAGGTGGGATTGGCGGCTGAGGATGGGAATAGTTTTAGGATTTCTAGGGTTTGCCTAGGGGGAAAAGGGTTAGGGTTTGGGAAGGGAAGTCTAGGTTTTTAGTTTATCTAGGGTTGTAGGTGGTCTCCGGTTGGGCCGCTGGGCCTGACCGGTTGTCTGCCTCCCCTAGTTTTACAAGATATGTTTTATTTATTAAGTTTTTGTTTTGTCTTAAATATCGTTTGTAAATAGTTTTTAGCCGAACAAAATATCCAGGAAGACCCAGGGTTTTGTATTTGAATAAAGGGAGGCATATCTATAGAAAACAAAAGAGGGCTTTTGGAAAATAGTTTTAGGAAAATAGATGCATGATGATGCACATCATAAAAACAACAGTGATTTTCTAGTAGTGGTTTTATCTGGGGTGCTACATAGTGGTTGTTAACTTATCCAAAAAAAAATTCTTCTGGCGAGAGAAAGAATCATCTTCACGTGCAGTTTTGATAATTAATCCTTTCGGTGTGTCTCATCCTTCAGCTTGATGTAAGAAGCTTGCTTCTTTTTAATCTCTTCAAGTTCTTCTTTCAAACAAGCAAAATACAAGACTCTCACCAAGTCTGGCATGTTTTCAAGGTGTATTGGTCGCAGCTTTCCATTGTTAATCAACTTGGGAACATGCGGATCATCTTCGTTTAGAACACCCGCCTCTCCTTGGTCTTTTTCCTTTTCGAGGAATCTTGGGGCAAGATTCTTGTTTAGTGGGGGAGAGTTCTAGCATTCCATTTGTCAAACAACTGTGATGCTACTTGTTTATATATATAATTATACTTCCTATATATATCATATTTGCATCATTATTATATCATTCTCATGTCACCATGCCACATTGCATTTGAGCATCTTATAAAACCCCTTTATTTGGTTCTTCTTACATATGCATTTGTATTCTTATGAATTGTGTTTTCATATTGATATATTATAGTTGGTTCTTGATATATTGCTTGATGCCCAAGTTGGTTGGGGCATATCTTTTCAAAATCCACCACCTTTCTTTGGCTCTATCCATAAATTCCACCATCTTAATTCTATATGAGCCCATGCATTTATATTGGTATTTAAATCCAGCTCATATATGTTGGGATGGATCCACTCCTATTTCTACATGCTCCCATATGTGATGAATGTTTTTCATAGTATTAAATATGTGGAGCCTCATGGCCACCTTTGAATCCTATGTGAGTAGAATATCTCATCTATCTTCCATATGGTTTGATTTTGAATATGTGAGCACGTTTGAATATATATGAGGCCATGTAATCATCTCGTGGGACACACAGACTAGCATTGCCCATTTTATATTCATTTATTCTTATTTTTCATCCATTTCATATAAGAAGCAAGCTTGTAAATTTTTCTTTGGCCTTTATTCAAAATTGACTACATGTATAGAATATATGCCAATATGTAATTATAGTTGTGTTCACAATTATAATTGTGGCATTTACTACCTATGCATGGCCCATGCAATCTCCTCACTACCTTCCTTCTTTTGGGATTCATTTGAATTTGTACCAAGCTTGATGATTTAAATGCATGCAAGATGTTTTCCTGATTCAAATAATTCCATGGTTTATTTATATTTTCCACCACGTGGTTTTGTTTGGTTTTATTGCTTTAGTTGGCCTTGCGAATATTTTTGAATAATTTATCCAAAACACGTACAAGATTATAGGAAAGAAATAAAAGAGCTACCTAAATAACTTAACCCTAATCTACCTACCCCCTTTCTCTCTTGGTTTGGGCGAAACCCAAACAAAACCACCATACCGACCACCACCTACCATCTACCTCACCCTTGCACTAACCCCAGTGCCCTAACTCGAACCCTCCTTGAGTCATGAACATTCTCAACTATGTATGTGTGGGAGGAACGTCGTATTTGGAAAAATAGGCAGCAACCACTACTCACATAGTCCTCATAACCACACTAGACAGCAATCAACATCAATTGAATTACTGCGCTATTAAGGGACTTGGTCTTGTAGGACGTATCCCATGGCATGGATAGTGTTTCGTGAGTTTCCTCGATTCCCAAGTTGATATGGAAGGAGTGCCAACAGCTTTATAATCACTGTAAGTGCTAACACACCTCCGTCTACCAACAAGCAGCTCCCTCCATCAAGTCCCCACAAGATGCAAATATTGAGAGGTCGACTTCTCCCAACATCAATATGAAGACAATCTAACACATGGTCACAATGATGAATATCATAATAAACTTTATCTTATTCCAATCTCATACTAGGGTTTCTCCATCTCCCTAAGAACTAATTATCTACTCAGACATGGAGACAATCAATATCATGGCAAAGACAATGGAATCTATCATAGATGAATAGTACTTGTATAAATCCATAACGAGTACGGAAATTATAACAAGATCTAGAAAAGATGCAGATGGGATGGATGGAGATGGTGGTGATGCAGTGGTTGATGATGAAGATCGATGCCTTAGCCTCCTGGTTATGCATAGGGAAAAGATGGATCCCCAATGGATCAAATCCCCCTCCAGATGCCTTCCGAAGGTGAGGTTTCCACGATTTCTAGGTGTTCTGTATGTCGTCTCTCCGATCCAGTTGCACGGGGTGAAACTATTTGAGGAGGCGGTGTCGGTGCCAACTATACGAGGGTAACTATACAGCCAGAAAATTTATTCCCGCCGTATAGTTGGTCGTTAAACCCACTGTATCCTCCAATTGCTTCGGGTTTTCTTCTGATGTTATTAATATTTTCCAAATAAGAAATTTACGTTATTTTTGGCTCATTTTCACTACATTATAACTGCTTGAAGAATTGTGTCCATCGTATCCATCATCTGATCTGATCCTGGTTAAAATAAACATAAAGGGTGCATGCGAACGCTGTAAAATACCAAGATCCTACCACTACAATGCAAAATAATAATCTAAAACATGATGCAAATATGCACTCATCAACTTCCCCAATCTTAGACTCTTGCTCGTCCCGAGCAAGATTACCTTAATGGATGCGATCCTCATATTCATGAAATTGAGTCGATAAAATAAATGAGGAAGTTGCAGCATGTGTTTATCATATATAATACATAGGAATAAGTTCATGAATAATACCTTACTCAAACCATCCGAATAATATTAGCAGGCTTCCACACCTTAGCAGTTAATAGTTAACAAAAGATTACTCTCAACATGATGTAAAAGTATTTGGTTCGACCGAATGAGTTAGTGAGGTAGTCCCAAGTGTTTTAGGATTGACATATTCACTTGGGATTCAAAATCACAAACGTCTCTTTGTCTTACTACAATATAGTGGTATTTTCCTATTTGCTCTTTGCACATTCGCTCTTTTTCTTTCTCTTTCTTTTCTTCTTTCTTTATATATATATATATATCTGCTCACACTTTTGTTTAATTAATGTGTAAAGGAGCTAGCCATACATTCCACTTCATGTAGGAGTTCAAAGTTTATCGATATCAATTAACGAATTCCAAATATATATGAAGCATCTTTATAACTTTAATATTCTACCTCAACTTGTTCTCACTCTAACTGATAACACTTTTAATATCTCCTTTGTTCAAGGTCTTTCTTTTTCAACTTAACTAATTAGATAACTTCTCCTTTTAGTAAATCAAACCATATACCTACAACATATTGATCAAATTATCTTTGTATGTTTCGTTAATACCAATGGTGTAGAAGACTCCTATTTCTATAAAGTGCAAGTAAAATTATAATCAAGCCATTCATATATCCAATAAGACAAACTCAAACTAAATAATGTTCCATATATTATAATAAAATCAGAATTTCATAAAAGGGATCGACTATTCCTAAAGGGAATTCTAATGATGCAAACTTTATTTATGAGTTCAAACTAATGCAAAACTAGAATAGTAATAAAAACTTATAAGATAGATTACAAGGTCTTAAAGATCTTCCCAAGATTGGAATCAAGCCAGGCGGGGATTATTTGATACCGTGGTTTATTGTAGATTATTGTGGCGCCATGTCACATGGTATCTTCTCTTGACGGGCCAGCTTGAGACGGAGATATTGATTGACAGCTTCCAGTTCCTTAATACACAGCTTGTAGAAAAGATTATTTCGCTCCAGCACTTACACTTGTTCTTTAATGAGCTCATTCTTTCTCTGGAGGGTTTGTATCACCATAAGCCTCATAGAAAAACATGCTTTGGTGGTATGCTTGATATCTTCATCAAGTTTATCAAGATATAATCGTAGCCACCGAAGATGCCTAGGTGTCCCTGGCGCCTCCTTCTCCATTACAGCGATCTTCAACTTGAGAGATTTCAACTCCCTCTTCCAGCATTCATGGTCGGTGTCAAAAAGCTCCAAAGGGATGTCCTTAATCTCATTGTCCTGCTTTCTATTGCACCCAACCTCCATTGGGACTTATCTCCTTGGATCTCTGGTCCTCGCCTCATGTAAGAATAAGAGGTAGATTGGTTCCTGGTGATTATGATTAGAGAGGGGCACAATGGCAGTATAAAAGAGGGGTCAGAGGTCGGTAAATCTTGGGACAAACACCAAATTCATGCCCAAGAAAAGAATCCTAACAGAATAGGAAAAGAAATCATGATTTCGGAGGAGTCCTGCCGCGTAACGACCAACTATACGGTCACGGCCCGTATAGCTTTGGCCGTATAGTTGGTTCCGGGCAGATATTTCCAAATATATCGACTCCAGGTTGGTTAGATTACCGACTAGGAACCGACAAAACATTTGTTTAGATTAATAAATAAGAACGAAAAAGGATTTGATGGTACAGAAGATTTAACGACCAACTATACAGCGGGAGATTTTTCTTCGGTCGTATAGTTACTGCACACCAAAAAATATTTCTCAAGGGGGTACATTACCTTTAATGACCAACTATACGACGGGAGATATTTCTCCGGCCGTATAGTTGCGCCCGTATAGTTACAAAAACCCCTCAAAAACTTTAGAAAAAAACAAAAGGAATTCGAAGGCAAAAAAGATTAGAAGTAAAACTGTGAAGACAAAGCACTTATTAAAGGAAGAAAACTTACCTTCCACTTACCGTTTATTTAGTCGGGGTGACAAGCTCCTCCAACAAGAAGGACTTCTTCTTTTTGGGAAGAATTGACCTTAGTTCATCTAATAATTCTCAAAAACAAAATCACCAGGACTAAATATCCTCTCAATAAGATTGGTGTATTGCTGGGAAAATATAGATGTTGCATCCAGTATCTTTTCTTGTTGTCTCTGCATAATCTGCAACTTAAATTCTTGAAGTAAAAGGATCCAATGGCTCAGTCTTGGCTTATGAATCTTCCTCTCGAGGAGTTCTTTTAAACCATCACAATCTGTATGAACTCTTACTTTTGCATCAACTATATAAGAACAAAAATTATCACAGGAGAAAAATATAGCAAAGAGTTCTCTTTCTTCCTTAGGATAATTCTTTTGAGCACTATTGAGAGTTCTAATAGCATGATGTATAATATTAAATCTGTGACCTATGTGTTGTCCCAGAGTTACTCCTACAGCAGCATCACTAGCTTCACATATTAAATCAAAAGTCATATCCCATATAGGTGGTTTAATAATAGGGGAATGAGATAAAGCATATTTAAGTTTCTCAAAGACAGTAAGGCATTTATCATCAAAATTAAATCTTACTCCCTTTTGCAACAAATAAGTTAAAGGTTTAGAAATTCCAGATAAATTCCTAATGAACCATCTATAAAAACCTACATGACCAAGAAAACTCCTTATACATTTTATGTCCCTTGGTTGTGCCATTCTCTCTATTGCTTCAACTTTAGCTCTATCTACTTCAATACCATTACCTGATACCTTATGTCCAAGGACTATGCCTTCTTTGACCATAAAATGGAACTTCTCCCAGTTTAGAACAAGATTGGTTTCTTCACAATGCTACAAAACCATTTTGAGATTACCCAAGAAACTAGTAAACAAAGTTCCATAGACAGAAAATTCATCCATAAATACTTCCATTATTAGTTCTATATAATCTGCGAAAATAGAATTCATGCATCTTTAAAAAGTAGCTGGAGCATTACATAAACCAAAAGGCATGGTGTCGGTAAGCATGTAAACAATAAGGACTAATGAAAGTTGTTTTAAGTTGGTCATCAGGATGAACAACTATTTGGGAAAAACCAGAGTATCCATCCGAGTAGCAAAAATGAGTGTGGTTTGCTAACCTCTTTAAAGTTTGATCTATGAACGGTAAAGGATAGTGATCTTTCCTAGTTTCCTTATTCAATTTCTTGAAATCTATGCACATCCTATGTCCAACAATAGTTCTAGTAGGTATCAATTCATTGTTTTTATTAGGAACAACAGTAAAGCCGCCTTTTTTAGGAACACAATGAACAGGACTTACCCATTCACTTTATTTTACAGGATCGATTATACCTACATCCAGTATGCGTACTATTTATTTTCTTACCACTTCCTACATTTCAGGCTTTAGCCTTCTATTAAATTCTGCAACTGGTTTAGCACCTTCCTCCATGAATATTCAATGGATGGTTATCATGGGACTGATGCCCTTAAAATCATCCATTGAGTACCCAAAGGCTTTGCGATGCTCCTTTAGTACCTTCATGAGTTCTTCTTCTTCATCCCCTGAAAGTTTAGCACTAATAATAACAGGGAATTTATTAGTATTATTAAAAATCTATACTTAAGATTATCTGGTAAAGTTTTAATTCTAGGGGTGGTAATTTTTCATCCCCTCTCTTTTCTGGCTCTTCAAAAGCCTCATCAGTTGGATGTCCTAAAATGGAAAGTGAATCAAATTCACTTTCTAATTCTTCTAGAGACCTATCCTCCATAATTATTTCTTCACAATTTGAGTCTTCAATCATTTCTTCTTCTTGATTACTAAAGAAGAGAGATGCCATTTCCTCAATAGTTTCTCTTTCTCTTCTTCTTGTACATGTAGAGGTTTATCTTCAAATTTGGAAAAGTTGAATTCTTTTTCCGCTTTCCCAAGCTTAAGATATACAATCTCCTTTTTGAAGCCGACGGTGGCACCTACATCGCTAAAAAAAATTCCAAATATAATTGCACAAAGAGTGTTAGCTGGCATATCAACAACTACAAAATCGATTGGAAAATTTTTATTGCCAATTGTGATAGTTGCATATTTGACTACTCCCATTGGAATTCTAAGATTTTTATTGGCTAACATGATTATCATATCAGTATTTTCTATTGTATCCTGTGCTATGTCTTCTTTTATTTCTAAATAGAAGTCATAAGATATAACATCAACTGTGGTGCCAAGACGACATAGACCGTATTGCGAGGTTTCTTTAAATATGCAGGGAAGAATAGGCTTACCTACATCATTTACCTTAGTTTTACCTTCAACCAATATGGAAGTCTCTTCATCAAGCTCAACTATGTTACAATGTGCATACATAGCCATAATTTCTTCCTTGGTTACTTCTTCATCGTTGGTTTCCTCTTCTATCTTCTCCTGTACTGCTTTAACCTGTTCATATTCTAAAATATGCTTTTGTGTAGTGTTAGGGAAAGGTATCTCATACATTGGTTCTAAGGAGGCCGATGTTGCTTTAACTTCTCTTTTCTTTTCAAGTTCGGGTGGTGGATCATACTTGACCAAACCCTCTTTTGGATCTTTGATGTTTTATGTAAAAGCTTTAACAACTTGCAACACAAGATCTGAATCTAAATAGAGTTCTTTAGATAATTCATTAACATGGCCCTTCCTATTATAGTCATGAATACAATCATAATCTATTTTTGTGACTCCTTCACTTCCTAGACCAAAATTCCATGAAACTCTATGATCACGAATTCTATTAAGTAAAGCCCAAGCTTTAGTTATGGGTAAATCCATAAAAGCTCCTCTTGCACAAGAGTGTAGTTCAATTTTATTAGGTTCAATTAAACCGCCATAAAAGATATTCAATAAATACCATCCAGGCAAATCATGATGAGGACATTGATTAAGTAAATCTTTACATCTTATATAAGCTCTTACTAGCCCTTCATTAGGACGGTTCCTCCAAGTTATTATAAGACTCCTAATTCCAAAAAAAATTGATAATGAATAATATTTGGACAGAAATTCACAAGCTAAATTATCCCAGGTAGTAGTGACTTCTGGGGGTAAAGATCTATACCATGAGAGAGTTGTACTTGTTAAAGTTTGACTAAAGAGTATTAGCCTTACCTCATTAGAAGTATACCCCGGTAATTGGAAAGTGCGACATATGTATTTAAAACATGCCATATGCTCATATGGGCCAGGATCTTCGTCATCTCCACTAAATTACTTCTTGTGTAGAATACCAAGTAGTAGAGGATTTATTCCAAACCCCCTTATCTTCTCGTTGGATTTATCTCTTTTATTAATATCATAAGGCTTCCAAAAGTTGCTGAGTGGGTTAGCACTAGTCAAATTCTCAAACTCCATCATGTTGGTGGAAACTATAACTCAAAACAAAACATAACAAAACTAAAGTAAATAAGCAAAAACTAAAATACCTACAACACTTAGCTCCCCGACAACGGTGCCAACAAATAGCTTGATGACTCCAAGTGCACAGATCATTTGTAGCTAGTTTCAAAATAAAGATATCGATCCCATAGGGAGCATGAGTTTGAAGTCTAATAACTATTGAAATAAATACTAACATAGAAATGCTAAATAAAGTTCTAAGTAACAAGATAAAATGCGAGTGTTGTGTAAAAAAGGTGTTTTTAGGTTTTTGGTATAAGAGAACAATGAGTAAAGTGAACAAAACTGAATATAGAAATTAAGTATAGCTTATGTAAAAAAGATTTGAAACTTCAGTGGGGAAAAGCGTTCTCAAGGAGTAGGGGATACACCTTTAGCATTGATAAAGGATCTAAGGAAAAGATTATTATCATGAACATTCTCAACTATGTATGTGTGGGAGGAAATCCGTATTTGGACAAATAGGCAAAAACCAGTGCATACATCATCCTCATAACCACAGCAGACAATAATCAACATCAATTGAATTACCCCGCTATTAAGGGACTTGATCCCGTAGGACGTATCCCATGGCATGGATAGTGTATCGTGAGTTTCCTTGATTCCCAAGTTGATACGTCAGGAGTGCCAACTTCTTTATAGTCACTATAAGTGCTAACACACCTCCGTCTCCCAACATCAAGATGAAGATAATCTAACACATGGTCACAACGATGAATATCATAATAAACTTTATCTTATTCCAATTTCATAGTAGGGTTTCTCCATCTCCCCAAGAACTAATGATCTACTCAGACATGGAGGCAATCAACATCATGGCAAAGAAAATGGAATCTATCATAGATGCCTAGTACTTGTATAAATCCACAACCAGTACAGTAATTACAACAAGATCTAGACAAGATGTAGATGAGATGGATGGAGATGGTGGTGATGCAGTGGTTGATGATGAAGATCCATGCCTTAGCCTCCTGGATCTGCATAGGGCGAATATGGATCCCCGGTAGATGAGTTCCCCCTCTAGATGCCTTCCGGAGGTTAGGTTTCGGTGATTTCTAGGTGTTCTTTATGTCATCTCTCCGATCCAGTTGCACGGGGTGAAACTATTTGAGGATGCGGTGTCAGCTCCAACTATACAGCCAAAAAATTTATTCCCACTGTATAGTTGGTCGTTAAACCCACTGTATCCTCCAATTGCTTTGGGTTTTCTTCTGGTGTTATTAATATTTCCAAAATAAGCAATTTACGTTGTTTTTGGCTCCTTTTCACTCCAGTATAACTGGTCGAAGAATTTTTACCATCGTATCCATCATTTGATCTGATCCTGGTGAAAATAAACATAAAGGTGCACGTGAACGTTGTAAAATACCAAGATCCTACCACTACAATGCAAAATAATAATCTAAAACATGATAAAAATATGCACTCATAAAGTTAATCATGGTTCCCAAATCTAACCTCCCTCCTAGATACCACTTCTTCCTTGCAAGGCAAGATGGTCCCTTGCGCCACCCCTCTGGTCCCCCTCCTTTCCCTCTTTTAGCAAAACAACAATAGGGAGATGGAAGAGACCTAGCTACCATTTCCATCCACCCTCCCCCTCTCGCTTTTTGCAAGAATCCTGGGATCCATGAGCTCCTACCCCGTCCTTATCTACCCTCTACCACCCCAAGGCACCCCTAGCCAACCCCTCTTCCTCCCAATCTCGTCCTTATTTACCCGCTCACTTGTGTCCCATAGAACCCGAGTACTTGATTCTTGTTCTTTGACTATCTCATTATCCGTATGTAGGACCATGAATCCCCTTATCCAGATCTTGATTCACATCTTATTTCTTGGGCCCTCAATTAGTTTGGAGCTTTATTACTATGTTGTACTTATGTCATGCGTTAATGATTTATTTATAACTGTTGCTCGAGGAGCTTTTACTACTATACTGTTTAGGAATGTGGAATTCTTTCGAGGTATCGACAAGCCTAGTCACACTTTTGGGTTCCAAGTCGTTTGCAGTCATTGGCACAAACCCCTGGGTCCATCATAGATCCTGGCAGACTTCATAGCGGGTAGCTTAGCGGGGTGGCCCCCTAAAATCATTTTTGAATCTTGCGAATCCTTTGTCATGATGCTTCGTTTCTTTTTATTTGGTAGTTACAGAGGTTGATCGTAATGCCAAAAAATGCGGAAATTTTTTCTTTGACACAGATGCGTTTCCACACTCTTTTCAGTCGTGTGTGATACATGTTTCACCTTCTTTTTGTTGGCATGTTCATGTTAACTCGTTCTTTTGTTATCGGCGCTTCAATCTGGAGTATTACCTCGTCTGGAAGTTCTTTTGGGCTAAATACATAACGTGTGTCAATCTAATGCTTGTGACTGTAATTTGGTTCTCAGTATAGCTATATGATGTTTATCATCAATGGAATATGATTAATGCTATCAATCTAATCCTACAATTGATGACAGTTATTCTCTTGTGAATTGGGTTATACCACAATCATATCTATATCATATTCAAGTATCTTTGGCAATCCCTAGTTTTTTTAGGCACTATGGTGGATTATCATCCGTTTATCATGCTTCACATATTTTTGAACTCCACATCTTCAAAAGCTTACCTTTGATTGGAGAGAATCTCATCCTTTCATTAATGATAGCTTTGCTTAAATGTATGCGCTATCATCGGTTCTTATCCAAAATCTCGTCTCATTTTAACTGATGATCCGATCAATTAGGCGCACAATCAATATCTCTTTTCTTATCTGAAGGTCCAGATAGTCTATTCTTCCAATGCATCTCCCAAACACACCAATCTTTACCTTTATGTTGACTTTTTGTGGTGGTATATCTTGACGATATTCTCGCCCATTCTATATCACTATAAGAACATGAAGACCATCTTATTTTCATCCTCTCAAGCTTCAAGAACACAACATCTGTGTAAAGTTTTGAAAGTGTAAATTCTGAATTTTTGAAGTCACCTATCTCGACCACGTCCTTTTGCTAAAGTCGTTGCTGCAATTCTGGAATCATGAAATCAATTGTCCATTCTCACACATCATCAGATTCTAACCAAACTCCAGAGATTTTCCTTATTTGGAAAGTTATCATCGTCGTTATACTGAAGATTTCCTCACGATAGCTAAATCATGCTCAAATCTCTCTCAGATATTCTCAATAAGGATGATAAATTCTTTTAGTCTTGTTCTCATCAAGGAATCTTTTGAAACCCTCTCTCTTTATCTTCTATACTTAATCCGCCAGATGCCACGGAGATTTTCCAGATCTTTTACAATTCTTCCATTCAAGTTTTGGGTGCTATCTTTAATCTATATGTTGAATCTTTTATCTATCCCGTGGTCTTCATTCATGTATTTCCAATGGCTTGTGACTTCCGACATGACAACAACATCTTCATCTTTATCTACTTTGGATCCAATGAAGTGTTTGCATAAAATGTTTGTTTTCTCACGGAGCCTCATGAGTTCTTATCAAGATCTTCAGTATGAAATTCAAGAGTTGGGTTGCATAGTTTCCCTATTCATGTGCGGAGTAATGCTTTGGGTGTGGGATGGAGTAGATACCATACCACTACTCTTATGCATTTAATTGGTGGATTAATGCGATTTCACTCAATCCAAGGAAGTTAGAAGTGGCCTTTATCCCTCGATACTTTTACTTCTGTCCTTGCTTCTCCGGAGTGTTTTCTCAGGAATATAATCAATAATCTCTTGTTGGTTGTCACATCCCAAAAATACTAAACTTAGATCACCAAACTCTAATCACCAAAATTAGGGTTAACAAAAACTTTTCTAAATAAAAATATGAAAGCATGCATGTGTGTATGCATCCCATTTTGAATTCTTTTGATTTGCCTTGTTTATATGTTTCTATGCATGTAAAAGGATTCTTAGGTGAAATAAACATCATCTAAACAATTCCCAAACTTTTCCCAAAGACAAATAAATCAAAACAAACAAAATGAGTGAATGGTCATTTTGACCAATTTAACTCCCATGCCTACTTTGGCTGTCTCAAACTTTCAGAACTTAACAGAAACGTAATTGGATCTTTACACCCCTTGATAGTACTCATAACAAAGTATCAAGGCCCACCTTGTGATCATCTAGAAACTTTCAAATGCGTAGTTTAAATGACAATTCAAAATTGAATCTATATCATATGGGAAGATCCCACTTTTTCAAAAACCACCCAAACAAGCTCAACTTTCAAACCCAAGCATCTACGGACTCACCAGCACCAACCTAGCACACACACCAAAAATCTTTTCAAAATTCAAAACTTGAATTCTTGCGGCCATTTAATCAAACACCTTGCAGATACAAATCAAACAAAATCCAAACACTATTGTGAGCAGTGATTCTTGCCTAACTTGTTCCCTCTCTAGCTCACAGCAACCTCAGTAAATCATCTAGCTAACTAAACTAAGCACTAGCCCCACTGTAAGCTTGCCAATGCCATCAATGGTGAACAACCGAAGCTCACCATGCCACCCCAGTGTAGACAGCAAGCTAGGAGAGAAACTAGTCGTGCCAACCTTGTCTGGAAGATCACCCGTGCCTCACCGCCCCCTCTTGACCAGCCCTGCCTCGAAGACACCGACCAGAGCACCCAGGAACGCCGCACCCGTGCCTCTGTCAACCATGCCGATCATGCGCCAGAGCGGCACCCTTGACCGAAGCCCACAGACCGCGCGCCGCCCTCGCCGCGTGCATACACGATCACCACCAACCCAGGAGACCGCCAGACATCCCCGTTTGCCGCCCCATGCCTCACAACCACCGCTCGCCGTCGAAGACGCCGCCTCAGCCGGGCAGAGCATCGCACGTTCCAGACCATTTTCCACCGCCCCTACATGCGCATTAAAGCCGTTGAGCATCGCCAGGAGACCACCAAGCGATCGCCAACGCCGGCCATGCCTCTAGCAGCCCGTAGCCATGTCGCCACCGTCGCCTACCCATGCCGTTCGGTCTCGTCGTCGCGACTATAAATAGAGGCCATCCCCAGCCGAATTGAGCACACCATCTCACTCCCCTCTCCTCACTGATCGTCCCACCCCGTTCCCGAAGCAAGGCGAGCAGCACTTCGCTGGAATTTCACCGGAGCCCGCCGCCTCTGGAGAAGAAGGGAGCCAGCGATTGGAGCCGCCCCAGGAGAAGCTGTCGGTACCAGGAGGTTTGGCGTCGTCGACTTCATCGTTCGCCCGCCTCGCCGACCCTCTCCTATGCTCCGGTGAGCCCCCGACGACCTCCACCTGTCGTGTTAGGTTTCTGTCTCGCCGGCGTTGCCCAACGTCGACGATGACCCTTAGCCGTTAGATTAGAACCAGATCCCACGGCTCACATCGCCCCATACCGCTTCGCACCCCCTCGTCTCACTGACGCGTGTGGACAGCGACTTAACCAGCCCGCGTAAGCGCTGTGCTTAGCAGGCCGGCCCAATATCGTTTCCCGCGCAGCCCAGTCATTTGAAATAAATCTTTTCCATTTTATTTCAAACACACTTCTGAACCTAGATTCAAAAATCAACCCAGATTGATTCACTAAAAAAAATTGAATGAAACCAATTTTGTTAGAAAGGTCTGGAAATGCTGAATCCAAGCCCATTAGATTTAAATCGTTTGGATCTGTATCATCCTTGGTAAAAATAACAAGGCAGAAGCTTTTCTGCATTCAAACATTTTTCAAATTTAAACCATAATAGCTTTTGAGTTGATTCCAACTCTCAAAAATCACATTTGATCATACCTTTCAGAATATATGAAAATATAAAGGTTTACTTACAGAAATAATGACCAAGTAATAAAAGAATGCCACATAGGCATTTCTAGTCACTTTATTTAATTAAAATAAAAGGTTAAACCTTATTAAATTGTGACACCACTTTAAATCACATTCCCATGTACTGAAATATGTGGCGATGACATGTGTTAACATGATCCCATGTTTGGTTTGGAGAATATTAAACCTTTAGTTTTTCAATGAGTAGAAATTACTTTTCTAAAAATAAAAGGAATTAAACCAAGTTTTAATCTTGTAAGGTTAGAGATGATGCTAGATCATCTATAGGACCCTTGTGTGTGATGATTGCAAGTAGTTAAGTATTGTTTGCTGATTGTGTACCTCGTATTTATTTATAGACGCTACTGCCGACCAAGAATACGAGGAGGAAGGAGAATACTACGAAGAAGAAGCCGAGGAGAACTTCAACCACTGCTCTGCACAAGGCAAGCTTACCCTTGCAATTTAACAAGCTTATACTGATACTGATGCAAGCCTTACTAATCAAGTTGACCTATGCAAGCCAATACTTGCAAGCTATTAACCTTGTGCAAGCTAGCACTTGCAATTATGAAAGTTAGATAACCTATGCCAAGCACTAAGCATGCTTGGTTGGACATATTTGATGATACCCCATCCCAGTTTTACTTGCAAGCTTTATCCGTTATTTCTTTATCGAAGCTATTACTTAGAGTTTACTTGAGTACATTGTAGATACTAGAAAGATATTTGAAGGTTGCATAAAGAGCATAAAATTTGGCCTAAGCTAGATAATCTTAATGTCATCCTAAGGCATGAGATTGAACTTAGTTAAAACTCCACTTAGTTACCACCCCTCATTAGTACTTACCCCCACTTGTAGATGCTAGAGCTAAGCATAAAACTTGATCAACTTTAGATGGGAATACTTGGTGGAAAAATGGTTATGAAAACCTTGGAATGATGGATCATTCTATTGAAATGTTTTGGACATGTGTTTCCGAACACCAGATGATTTATGGTGATAAAAATGTTGAGGCATGAGCCTTAGCCCTTTATAAAACTGATGGTTGTCTCAATGCGATACCATTCCAATTTTACCGTACAACCACAATACCCGAGAATTGGGTAGGTCTTGACTGGAAACTTATATACCTTAGTATTAGTTCCCTCATGGCCAAGGTCTGAGCTGAGGCTACCTTGTGAAGATTGTCCACTTGTGCAGTACCCAAGATGACAGTTGGTCATGGTTGGGAGGCCAAACTCATAGGAGAGGTGCTTATACTAGGGCATGTAATTGAAAGGTTAGGATTGATTATCTGCATACTGAGTATGGTGAATTCAGGATTTGTTCCTGACGGATGTATCGAATGTTGTGGTGAAAGTGTGCTGTAACATCCCAAAAATACTAAACTTGGATCATCAAACTCTAATCATCAAATTTAGGGTTAAGAAAAACTTTGCCAAATAAAAATATGAAAGCATGCATGTGAGTATGCATTTCATTTTGAATTCTTTTGAACCAACTTGTTCGTGTGTTTCTTTGCTTGTCAATGGATGATTAGGTGAAATAAACATCATCTAAACAATTCCCAAACTTTTCTCAAAGACAAGTAAATCAAAAAAAATAAAATAAGGGAATGGTCATTTTGACCAATTTAACTCCCATGCCTACTTTGGCTGTCCCAAACTTTCAGAACTTAACAAAAACTTTTTTGGATGTTTGCACCCCTTGATTGTACTCATAACAAAGTATCAAGTCCCACTTTGTGATCATCCTGAAACTTTCAAATGCATAGTTTAAATGACAGTTCAAAATTGAATCTTTATCATATGAGAAGATCCCACTTTTTTAAAAAAACCACTCAAGCAAGCTCAACTTTCAAAACCCAAGCATCTGCAGACTCACCAGCACCAACCTAGCACACCCACCAAAAATCTTTTAAAAATTCAAAACTTGAATTCTTGCGGCCATTTCATCAAACACATTGCAGACACAAATCATCAAAATTTTAGACACTATTTTGAGCAGTGATTGAAGCCTAACTTGTTCCCTCTCTAGCTCACAACCATCCCAGTAGATCATCTAGCAAGTTAAACCAAGCACTAGACTCACTTTAAGCTGGGCAATGACATCAATGGTGAACAGCCGAAGCTCACCATGCCACCCCAGTGGAGACAACAAGCTAGGAGGAGATTTAGCCGTGCCAACCTTGTCTAGGAGGCAGCCCACCGTCCACCGCCACTCCTTGTCCTAGCCGCGAGCGTTGACAAACCCTGGACCACACGCACGAACCGCGCCCAGCTCGCCAGCAACCATGCTGAGCATGCGCCAGAGCACCACACTCGACCGACACCCACATACCGCGCGCCGACCTCGCCGAGTGCATACATGATCGCCACCGGCCCAGGAGACCGCCAGACATCCCCGTTCGCCGCCCCATACCGCACAGCCAACGCTCGCAGTCGAAGACGCCGCCTCGGCCGTGCAGAGCATCGCACGTTTCAGACCAAACCGCACCGCCCCTACGCGCGCATTAAAGCCGTAGAGCATTTCCAGGAGACCACCAAGCGATCGCCACCTCCGGCCATGCCTCTAGCAACCCGTAGCCATGTCGCCACCGTTGACTGCCCATGCCATTCGGTCTCATCGTCGCGACTATAAATAGAGGCCACCCCTAGCCGAATTGAGCACACCATCTCACTCCCCTCTCCTCATTGATCGTGCCACCCCGTTCCCGAAGCAAGGCGAGCAGCACTTCGCCGAAATTTCACCGGAGTCTGCCGCTGCTGGAGAAGAAGGGGGCAACGATTGGAGCCGCCCCAGGAGAAGCTGCCGGTACCAGGAGGTTCTCCATCGTCGACTTTGTCGTTCGCCCGCATCGCCGACCCTCGCCTGAGCCCCGGTGAGCCCCCAACGACCCCCACTGGCCGTGCTAGGTTTCTGTCTCGCCGGCGTTGCTCAACGTCGACGATGACCCTCAGTCGTTGGATTAGAACCAGATCGAACGCACCACATCGCCCCATACCGCTTCGCACCCCCTCGTCTCACTGACGCGTGGGGACAGCCACTTAACCAGCCCGTGTAAGCGCTGTGCTTAGCAGGCCGGCCCAGTATCACTTCCCGCACAGCCCAGTTATTTGAATTTAACCTTTTCCATTTTATTTCAAACACACTTCTGCACATAGTTTCAAAAATCAACCCAGCTCGATTCAGTGAACCAAATTGAATGAAACCAATTTTGTTAGAAAGGTCTAGAAGTGCTGAATCCAAGCCCGTTGGATTTAAGTCATTTTTGGTAAAAATAACAAGGCAGAAGCTTTTCTGCATTCAAACATTTTTCAAATTAAAACCATAATAGCTTTTGAGTTGATTCCAACTCTCAAAAATCACATTTAACCATACCTTTCAGAATATATAAAAATATATAGGTTTACTTACAGAAATAATGTTCAAGTAATAAAAGAATGCTACATAAGCATTTCTAGTCACTTTATTTAATTAAAAATAAAAGATTAAACCTTATTAAATTGTGACACCACTTTAAATCACATTCCCATGGACTAAAATATGTGGTGATGACATGTGTCAACATGATGCCATGTTTGGTTTGGAGAATATTAATTCTTAAGAAGTTTTTCAATGAGTAGAAATTACTTTTCTAAAAATAAAAGGAATTAAACCAAGCTTTAATCTTGTAATGTTAGTGTTGATGCTAGATCATCTATAGGACCCTTTTGTGTGATGATTGCAAGTAGTTAAGTATTGTTTGGTGATTGTGTACATCGTATTTATTTATAGATGCTAGTATCGACCAAGGATACGAGAAGGAAGGAGGATACTACGAAGAAGAAGCCGAGGAGAACTTCGACCACTGCTCTGCACAAGGCAAGCTAACACTTGCAAGATACTCTACTTTAGCAATCCTTACTAATCAAGTTGATCTATGCAAGCTTATACTTGCAATTGGGCAAGATAATACTTACTTGCTACTATGTCAACTATATGCCTTAAGCATAGGTGATCATATCCACTTGATAAACCAATCCTAGTTTTATTTGCAAGCCCTCTACTTTATTTCTTTATCAAAGCTATTAATTAGAGTTTACTTCAGTAAATTGTAGATACTAGAAAGATATATTTAAGGTTGCATAAAGAGCATAAAATTTGGCCTAAGCTAGATAATCTTGATGTCATCCTAAGGCATGAGATTGAACTTAGTTGAAACTCCACTTGTTTACCACCCCTCATTAGTACTTACCCCCACTTGTAGCTGCTAGTGCTAAGCATACAACTTGAGCAACTTTAGATGGGAATACTTGGTGGAAAAATGGTTATGAAAACCTTGGAATGATGGATCATTCTATTGAAATGTTTTGGACATGTGTTTCCAAACACCAGATGATTTATGGTGATGAAAATGTGGAGGCATGAGCCTTATCCCTTTATAAAACCGATGGTTGTCTGGATGCGATACCATTCCAATTTTATCGTACAACCACAATACCCGAGAATTGGGTAGGGCTTGACTGGAAACTTATATACCTTAGTATTATTTCCCTCATGGCCAAGGTCTGATCTGAGGCTACCTTGTGAAGATTGTCCACCTATGCAGTACCCAAGATGACAGTTGGTCATGGTTGGGAGGCCAAACTCACATGAGAGGTGCTTATACTAGGGCGTGTAATTGAAAGGTTAGGATTGATTATCCGCATACTGAGTATGGTGAATTCAGGATTTGTTCCTGACGGATGTATCAAATGTTGTGGTGAAAGTGTACAATCTCTCCAGAGTGTCAAACTATTCGAATAGCCGCGTCCGTGGTTATGGACAGTTGGAGTGGCCATACTGTTCCCCCGTCAGATGTTTTCAAAAGACTTGTGAAATGAATTGAGACTTTGACTTGACCACAACAGGGTTGTGATATGAAATACAAGTTCCCACTTAGGAGTTATAAAATTGTGACTAGTTTCTCTTGCTTCTGAACTTAGTTGAGATAAATCTGGCTTCTTGCAAAACAACCCTAGAGCCTAGTGTCCTATTATCAAAAACCCCTTCCACTTGTTAGTATTAGTTTGCGAGTACTTAAAGAGTACTCATGGATTTGTCCCTGGCTATGAAGAGGAGTACCTGGAGGATGGACCCCAGGAAGGTTACGACAACTAGGATCACCTCCCATCGTCAGCATTGCATGTGACCCCGAAGATGGAGCTTCGCCTACGCTACCGTTATTATTACGTATTCTGCTGCTTAAAGTTGTATTAAGAACTGGATCATGAGAACCCTATTTGTGTAAGAACTTATGTATGGTTTGTAATGGATGATGTACTATGGTATCCAATTCTGTTATGCCTCGCAAAAATGGTAATCCTGGGATTGAGATGTATGGCATAAGAGGCATCTGGGATTAAAAATCCGGGTGTTGACATGTACAATCTCTGCAGAGTGTCAAACTATTCGAATAGCCGCGTCCGCCGTTATGGACAGTTGGAGTGGCCATACTGTTCCCCCGTCAGATGTTTACAAAATGACTTATGGAATAAATTGAGACTTTGACTTGACCACAACAGGGTTGTGATATGAAATACAAGTTCCCACTTAGGGTTATAAAACATTAACTAGCATCCTTTGCTTCTGAACTTAGTAGAGGTAAATCTGGCTTTTTGCAAAACAACCCTAGAGCCTAGTGTCCTATTACAAAAACCCCCTTCACTTGTTAGTATTAGTTTGCCAGTACTTAAAGAGTACTCATGGCTTTGTCCCTGGCTACTCCCATGGTCAGACTATGAAGAGGAGTACCTGGAAGATGGACACCAGGAAGGTTACGATAACTAGGATCATCTCCCATCGTCAGCATTGCCTGTGACCCTGAAGATGGAGCTTCGCCTACGCTACCATTATCATTACGTATTCCGCTGCTTGTGTTGTATTAAGAACTGGATCATGAGATCCTTATTTGTGTAAGACCTTGTGTATGGTTTGTAATGGATGATGTACTGTGGTATCCAATTCTGTTATGTCTCGCAAAAATGGTAATCCTGGGATTGTGATGTATGGCATAACAGGCATCTGGGATTAAAAACCCGGGTGTTGACAAGTTGGTATCAGAG
Organism: Avena sativa; assembly: GCA_916181665.1. NCBI lineage: Eukaryota > Viridiplantae > Streptophyta > Magnoliopsida > Poales > Poaceae > Avena > Avena sativa. Next base: position 104,656,907 of record OV702282.1, read on the forward strand.
CCATCCTGACCATAGGAGACCCTAGTTAGACTGGATGTTTGAATCAAAAACTTAGTTTCAAAACCAAAGAAAGCAAATATTTATAAAAACTGATTCCCATTCTTATCACCCTGATTCTTTTATAAAAAAACTCATGTTCCTCAAAAACTCTTGCAAAATACATAAAATTTGATACACTTGATCACTCTACTAACTTACTCATCCTATATTCTTTTAGATGGACGTGAAGTACAGCAAGTTTTACCAATCGGGAAATGGCGGAGACCTTATCTTTGAGAGAGATTTGGACCAGCTTTCGGAACTTCTAGAGCGTCCACACCCCGAGTTCTTCGGAGCTCAGCTCAATGATCAAGGAGGAGAAGATCTGCAGTGGCTAATTGTTGCAAGTCTCCGAGGAAAGATTGAACCTCCCACTGCTGAGGGAATTCAGTTTACCTTAAGAGAGAACAACTGGCTCGATGGACTTGCCAGGGCCAAGCAGGAAGCTCTTGCCCGTCTATGTGGGCAGAGTATCAACCAGATCAAGGGTACTCGCTTTGAGTTTTGCCCAAGGCGTGATGGTAATGGACAACCCCTGGAAGCCCCATACCACCATGAACTGAAGACTCAATTGGACCACCTCAGCTTCATGATGTACGATCGTCAGCAAGAGTTGGATAACTGCCGTGACTAATCCAACCACAAGTCCGCCATCATCAAGACGAAGGATCAGACCATCTCCATGCTAGCAAAGGATCGCAAGTCTCCTCGTCGTCAGCTCGACAAGAAGGAGCGCATCATTGCCCGTCTTCTCCACCGTATCTCGTCTTTGGAGGAGACCATCCACAAGAGAGACATGCAGTTGGAGGAAAGGGAGAATGCCGGAGAGGATCTTCGTGGAGATCCTACTCCTATCTCAGTGATGATGATGATTTCCTGGAAGATCAGGCTATGGATTTCTTCACCGATGAGGATGATTACGCCTTCATCGATGACAACTACACCGACTCCGAGGAGTAGTAGCACTTGAGCACTAGCGTAGTGAGTAGTATTTGGTCCCATTGTATCGTAGTTTCCAGAATGGTTCTTAAAACCATCTGTTTCCCTTTTGTTGTGGTGTGTATTGTACCGGGTGCTATGAATGAATGAATCAATCAATGAATGAAAAGAAAGTTGCTAGAAAAATCTGAGTCAAACTTTAAAAAAACTTCTCAAAGTCCCAGAACCTTAGAACTTTCCCTCTTTTCTCATGATCTATCTCAATCTTCAGATGCCACGCGGAGGAAGTGGTTCATCCCCAGACCCGATGTTGTAGATCCTGCAAATGTTGACTTCTGACCCGCGAAGCTGAAAGAGCGGAACGTCAAGCCAACTTAGCTACCCTACAACAAATAGCTCAGCTTGCCCACAACAACCAAGGCCACGAAAACCAGGACAACCATGGATCTAAGCTTAAGAATTTCTAGAACACCAACCCACCTATTTTCACTAAGTCAGAAGAGCCCCTAGACGCCGACGATTGGCTGCAAACCATGGAAAATAACCTAGAATTCGTCGGAGTGGAAGCTAACGAGAAATCCCTGTTCGCCACCCATTATCTAGCCGGAGATGCCAGGGCATGGTGGAACAGTGTTCGTGCAATGACTGGAGGACATATGATGACCTGGGAGGAATTCAAAGTCAAGTTCAGCAGAACCCATGTACCATCGGGTTTAATCAAGAGGATGAGAGATGAGTTCAGAGAACTCAAGAAAGGACGGATGAATGTAGTGGAATACCGTGACAATTTTTTTCATTAGCTAGGTATGCCCCTGATGAGATCGACAACGAAGCCAAGAAGAAATAAAGATTCTTGAATGGTCTGCGTGATGAGATGCAGACTGTGTTAGTCAATATCCCCTTTGCTGATATTGAAGCACTGGTTGACTCGGCCATCCAAATGGAAGGAAAGATCAACCAAGCCAATGAGAACCGCAAGCGTCGCATGATGCATCAGCCAGGAACCCATCAGACCCCAAAGTATCGCCCTAACCCATCTCCAGGATTTGCCCCGAGAACCAACAGACCCCCAATGAACCGTCTGACCTATCCCAACCGTGGAAACCCTAGGCCCGGAGGAAATCACAACAACCCTGGCAACTCTAATAATTTCAACCGTGCCCCACCCAAGTTCAACAACAATGCTACCACCAACCCCAACACTGCCCCAAGGACTGGAAGCAATGCTGTTCCTGTTGCAGCAAAGGACAAGTCGCAAGTGACTTGTTATGACTGTGGAATTAAGGGCCACTACTCCAACGAGTGCCCCAACAAGAAGAATGCCACAGCCCCCAATACGAATTCCCCAGCTCAACAACAACGTCGTGTTCAGCCAGGAAGAAGGTTTGCCCTAGGGAATTCGCTCAACCGCAACGGCCGTCTTTTTCTCATGCATGCTGAAGAAGCCCAGGAAGCGCCAGACGTCGTGCTGGGTATGTTTTATGTTAATTCAGTACTTGCAAGAGTGTTGTTTGATTCTGGTGCATCGCACTCATTTGTTACCGAAGAATTTGCATGCACTAGTAAAATTCAACCACAAAACTGAAGCATGTTATGATCATCCAAATTCCCGGTTCAACCACCAAGGCTAGGAAAATTTGCAAAGCCGTCCCTATCCGAATCCATGGCATAGATTTTAATTCTAACTTGATAGTACTCAGAACCAAAGGTTTGGAAGTAGTACTAGGATTGGATTGGATATCCAAACATAAAGGATTGATTGACTGTGCCAAGAAAGCCATAACCAAGACCAGTACAGCCAGAATATCAGTCGAGCATATATTTGAAACCTTACCTCGCCAATTCAAGTGCAACAAGAGTATAGCCCAACCTACCATTGACCAAGTCCGGATAGTCTATGAATACCCCAATGTATTTCCAGATGTTTTTCCCGGTATGCCCCCAGATTGTGATATCGAGTTTATCATCGAACTAATCCCCGGAATAGGACCCATAGCCTAGAGACCATATAGTATGAACCCATCAGAGCTAGCAGAACTGAAGAAGCAACTAGATTCCATGTTGGAAATTGGATTGATTCAAGCAAGTGCGTCACCTTGGAGATCACCTGTCTTGTTTGTGGACAAGAAGGATGGAGGTAACCGTTTGTGTACGGATTATCGGAAGTTGAATGATGTCACCATCAAAAACAAGTATCCCTTGCCCAAGATAGAAGATTTGTTTGATCAGTTGACCGGTGCCAAAGTGTTTTCTAAGATTGATCTTAGGACTGGCTATCATCAACTCAAGATTCGTGCAGAAGATATTCCCAAGACTGCCTTTACCACCCGATATGGATTATACGAGTATACCGTTATGTCCTTTGGATTAACCAATGCCCCCACTTATTTCATGAATCTCATGAATAAGATTTTTATGGACTTCCTGGATAATTTTGTCGTTGTTTTCATTGATGACATTCTGATTTATTCCAAATCGGAAGAAGAACATGAGCTACACCTAAGGACCATTCTTGGAACCCTTAGAGAGCATCAGTTGTATGCCAAGTTTAGCAAATGTGAATTCTGGTTATAGGAGGTAGGATTACTCGGTCACATTGTATCAGCCGGAGGAAATGCCGTTGACCCTGCCAAAGTGAAAGATGTCGAAGATTGGCAAGCCCCAACCACTCAAACCCAATTTCGTGCATTTCTCGGATTGGCCGGATACTACCGCAAGTTCGTAGAAGGATTTTTGAGTATCGCCAGACCCATGACCCAATTGCTAAAGAAGGACAAGAAGTTTGAATGGACCGACAAATGTGAAGCGAGTTTCCAAGAACTCAAGAGGAGATTGATTTCAGCCCCAATCCTAATCATGCCGGATATCACTAAGCCCTTCGATGTGTATTGTGATGCATCCAAGACAGGTCTCGGACGTGTGCTAATGCAAGAAGGCAAAGTAATATCTTATCTATCCCGACAACTACCCATGACCTCGAACTCGCAGCCGTAGTTCTAGCCCTGAAGACATGGAGGCGCTACCTGATGGGAAACCGTTGTGAGATTTACTCGGATCACAAGAGCTTAAAGTATATATTCACTCATAAGGAGCTGAATATGAGACAGAGAAGATGGATTGAGCTAATCAAGGATTACGATCTGGACATTCAGTATCAACCTGGTAAATCCAATGTGGTAGCAGATGCCCTTAGCAGATTGCCGTGCCGCTTGAACTCCATGATTTTGAAGGAGCAACCAAGTTTTCACAAAGAGATGGAAGATTTTCGAATGGAATTGGTAAGTGAAGGATTTTTGGCTAGCATAGAACTTCAACCCACTTTGATCAGTCAGATCAAAGAGGCGCAGAAAGGAAATGCTAGTATCGATGGAATCAAGCGTCGTATTGGTACAGGCAAAGTACCCGGATTCACCGAAGACGAAGAAGGAGTTCTGTGGTACAAAGGACGCCTTTGTGTACCAGCAGATTCTGAGTTGAAAGTAGTTATTCTGAAGGAAGCTCATGATACTCTTTATTCTATCCATCTTGGAGGAACTAAGATGTATCAAGATTTGAAAGAGCAATTTTGGTGGCATAAGATGAAGAGAGAAATCGGAAGCTATATCACCAAGTGTGATATATGTCAGCGAGTTAAGGCAGGACATCAAAGACCCGCTGGATTGTTGCAACCCTTGCAGTTTCCGGAATGGAAATGGGATTCCGTTGGAATGGACTTTATCACCGGATTGCCTACTTCTAGTAGGGGAAATGACTCTATCTGGGTCATAGTGGACCGATTTTCCAAAGTCGCCCATTTCTTACCTGTCAAGAACACATATCAGAGTTCGAAGCTAGCGGAGTTGTACATCGCTAGAATAGTTAGTTCGCATGGAGTCCCCAAGAACATCGTATCTGATCGAGGAACTCAATTTACCTCGAGATTCTGGAAGAAAGTCCAAGAAGGTTTAGGAACCCGCCTAGATTTTAGCACCGCATATCACCCTCAGACCGATGGACAAACGGAGTGAGTAAACCAAATACTCTAAGATACGCTGAGAGCATGTGTGTTAGAGTATGGATCTATGTGGGAAGACTGTCTGCCGTTTGCAGAATTTTCATACAACAACAGTTATCAAGCCAGTTTGCAAATGGCCCCATTTGAATTTATGTACGGAAGGAAATGTCGCACCCCTTTGAACTGGTCAGAAGTAGGAGAGAGTCAGATTTTCGGACCCGACATCCTACGAGAAGCAGAAGAGAAGGTTCACAAGATTTGTGAGCACCTCAAGACCGCCCAGTCCAGACAGAAGAGTTACACCGACAAGAGATGTCGAGACCTCGCCTTCAACATAGGAGATTTTGTGTATCTGAAAGTGTCGCCATTGAAGGGAATGCAGCATTTCCAACTCAAAGGAAACTTAGCCCCTAGATATATCGGACCTTTTAAAATTCTGAACCAGCGAGGAGAAGTGTCGTATCAATTGGAACTACCCGAAGAGATGTCATCTGTGCACAATGTGTTCCATATCTCATTACTTCGCAAGTGTCTCGAAGTTCCAGAGAAGACCGAAGTGTTCAAGAATATTGATCACCGGACCATAGAGATCAACGATGACCTGACCTATCCCGAAGTGCCCATCCGTATTTTGGAAGAAGCTTTCCGAACTACCCGAACCTGAAGCATCAAGTTTCTCAAGATTCAGTGGAGCAACCACACAGAAGAGGAAGCTACCTGGGAGCGCGAAGATCACATCAGGACGGAGTTTCCCGATCTCTTCAAATCCTAGGTAATCTTTTCGTCCTTTTTCAAATCTCAGGACGATATTTTGTTTAAGGGGGGAAGATTTGTAACATCCCAAAAATACTAAACTTAGATCACCAAACTCTAATCACCAAAATTAGGGTTAACAAAAACTTTTGTAAATAAAAATATGAAAGCATGCATGTGTGTATGCATCCCATTTTGAATTCTTTTGATTTGCCTTGTTTATATGTTTCTTTTCTTGTAAAAGGATTCTTAGGTGAAACAAAAATCATCTAAACAATTCCCAAACTTTTCCCAAAGACAAATAAATCAAAACAAACAAAATGAGTGAATGGTCATTTTGACCAATTTAACTCCCATGCCTACTTTGGCTATCTCAAACTTTCAGAACTTAACAGAAACTTAATTGGATCTTTACACCCCTTGATAGTACTCATAACAAAGTATCAAGTCCCACCTTGTGATCATCCAGAAACTTTCAAATGCATAGTTTAAATGACAATTCAAAATTGAATCTTTATCATATGGGAAGATCCCACTTTTTCAAAAACCACACAAACAAGCTCAACTTTCAAAACCCAAGCATTTGCAGACTCACCAGTGGCAACCTAGCACACACACCAAAAATATTTTCAAAATTCAAAACTTGAATTCTTGCGGCCATTTCATCAAACACCTTGCAGATACAAATAAAACAAAATCCAAACACTATTGTGAGCAGTGATTCTTGCCTAACTTGTTCCCTCTCTAGCTCAGAGCAACCTCAGTAGATCATCTAGCTAACTAAACAAAGCACTAGCCCCACTGTAAGCTTGGCAATGCCATCAATGGTGAGAAGCCGAAGCTCACCATGCCACCCCAGTGTAGACAACAAGCTAGGAGAGAAACTAGCCGTGCGAACCTTGTCTAGAAAATCACCCATGCCTCGTCGCCCCCTCTCGACCAGTCCTGCCTCAAAGATACTGACCAGAGCACCCAGGAACGCCGCGCCCGTGCCTCTGTCAACCATGTCGAGCATGCGCCAGAGCGCCACCCTCGACGGAAGCCCACAGACCGCGCGCCGCCCTCGCTGCGTGCATACACGATCACCACCGACCCAGGAGACCGCCAGACATCCCCGTTTGACACCCCATGCCTCACAGCCACCGCTCGCCGTCGAAGACGCCACCTCGGCCACGCAGAGCATCGCACGTTCCAGACCATTTGCCACCGCCCCTACATGCGCATTAAAGCCGTAGATCATCGCCAGGAGACCACCAAGCGATCTCCACCGCCGGCCATGCCTCTAGCAGCCCGTAGCCATGTCCCCACCGTCGCCTGCCCATGCCGTTCGGTCTTCTAGTCACTGATCGTCCCACCCCGTTCCCGAAGCAAGGCGAGCAGCACTTAGCCGGAATTTCACCGGAGCCTGCCGCCTCTAGAGAAGAAGGGAGCTAGCGATTGGAGCCGCCCCAGGAGAAGCTGCCGGTACTAGGAGGTTCGCCGTTGTCGACTTCATCGTTCGCCCGCTTCGCCGACCCTCGCCTAAGCCTCGGTGAGCCCCCGACGACCCCCACCTGCCGTGTTAGGTTTCTGTCTCGCTGATGTTGCCCAACGTCGACGATGACCCTCAACCGTTAGATTAGAACCAGATCCCACGGCTCACATCGCCCCATACCGCTTCGCACCCCCTCGTCTCACTGACGCATGGGGACATCGACTTAACCAGCCCGCGTAAGCGTTTTTCTTAGCAGGACGGCCCAGTATCGTTTTCCGCGCAGCCCAGTCATTTGAAATAAACCTTTTCCATTTTATTTCAAACACACTTCTGAACCTAGATTCAAAAATCAACCCATATCGATTCACTGAACCAAATTGAATGAAACCAATTTTGTTAGAAAGGTCTGGAAATGCTGAATCCAAGCTCGTTGGATTTAAATCGTTTGGATCTGTAGATCATCCTTCGTAAAAATAACAAGGTAGAAGCTTTTGTGCATTCAAACATTTTTCAAATTTAAACCATAATAGCTTTTGAGTTGATTCCAACTCTCAAAAATCACATTTGATCATACCTTTCAGAATATATAAAAATATATAGGTTTACTTACAGAAATGACCAAGTAATAAAAGAATGCCACATAGGCATTTCTAGTCACTTTATTTAATTAAAATAAAAGGTTAAACCTTATTAAATTGTGACACCACTTTAAATCACATTCCCATGTACTGAAATATGTGGTGATGACATGCGTTAACATGATCCCATGTTTGGTTTGGAGAATATTAAACCTTAAGTAGTTTTTCAATGAGTAGAAATTACTTTTCTAAAAATAAAAGGAATTAAACCAAGTTTTAATATTGTAAGGTTAGAGATGATGCTAGATCATCTATAGGACCCTTGTGTGTGATGATTGCAAGTATTTAAGTATTGTTTGGTGATTGTGTACCTCATATTTATTTATAGACACTAGTACCGACAAAGGATACGAGGAGGAAGGAGGATACTACGAAGAAGAAGCCGAGGAGAACTTCAACCACTGCTCTGCACAAGGCAAGCTAACCCTTGCAATTTAACAATCTTATAATGATACTGATGCAAGCCTTACTAATCAAGTTGACCTATGCAAGCCAATACTTGCAAGCTATTAACCTTGTGCAAGCTAGCACTTGCAATTATGAAAGTTAGATAACCTATGCCATGCACTAAGCATGCTTGGTTGGACATATTTGATGATACCCCATCCCAGTTTTACTTGCAAGCTTTATCCGTTATTTCTTTATCAAAGCTATTACTTAGAGTTTACTTGAGTACATTGTAGATACTAGAAAGATAATTGAAGGTTGCATAAAGAGCATAAAATTTGGCCTAAGCTAGATAATCTGTATGTCATCCTAAGGCATGAGATTGAACTTAGTTAAAACTCCACTTAGTTACCACCCCTCATTAGTACTTACCCCCACTTGTAGATGCTAGAGCTAAGCATAAAATTTGATAAACTTTAGATGGGAATACTTGGTGGAAAAATGGTTATGAAACCGTTGGAATGATGGATCATTCTATTGAAATGTTTTGGACATGTGTTTCTGAACACCAGATGATTTATGGTGATAAAAATGTTGAGGCATGAGCCTTAGCCCTTTATAAAACTGATGGTTGTCTGAATGCGATACGATTCCAATTTTACCATACAACCAAAATACCCGAGAATTGGGTAGGGCTTGACTGGAAACTTATATACCTTATTATTAGTTCCCTCATGGCCAAGGTCTAAGCTGAGGCTACCTTGTGAAGATTGTCGACCAGTGCAGTACCCAAGATGATAGTTGGTCATGATTGGGAGGCCAAACTCACAGGAGAGGTGCTTATACTAGGGCGTATAATTGAAAGGTTAGGATTGATTATCTGCATACTGAGTATGGTGAATTCAGGATTTGTTCCTGACGGATGTATCGAATGTTGTGGTGAAAGTGTACAATCTCTGCAGAGTGTTAAACTATTTTAATATCCGCGTCCGCGGTTATGGACAGTTGGAGTGGCCATACTGTTCCCCTGTCAGATGTTTACCAAATGACTTATGAAATAAATTGAGACTTTGACTTGACCACAACAAGGTTGTGATATGAAATACAATTTCCCACTTAGGGTTATAAAACTTTAACTGGCATCCTTTGCTTCTGAAGTTAGTAGAGGTAAATCTAGATTTTTGCAAAACAACCCTAGAGCCTAGTGTCCTATTACAAAAAACCCCTTCACTTGTTAGTATTAGTTTGTGAGTACTTAAAGAGTACTCATGGCTTTGTCCCTGGCTATTCCCATGGCCAGACTATGCAGAGGAGTACCAGGAAGATGGACCCCAGGAAGGTTATGATAACTAGGATCATCTCCCATCGTCAGCATTGCCTGTGACCCTGAAGATGGAGCTTTGCCTACGCTACCGTTATCATTACGTATTCCGCTGCTTATGTTGTATTAAGAACTGGATCATGAGATCCTTATTTGTGTAAGACCTTATGTATGGTTTGTAATGGATGATGTACTGTGGTATCCAATTCTGTTATGTCTCGCAAAAATGGTAATCCTGGGATTGCGATGTATGGCATAACAGGCATCTGGGATTAAAAACCGGGGTGTTGACATTGGTGATCTCGTCTATTTCTAGATAGAGCAGAATCTTCAATGATCTGGTGGAAACAAATGCAAATATTCTCCGTCTTCTTCATTATACTTGTGCTCAACATCTTCAAATAAGATGGATGGAATATATATGACTTCAGTTGTCTAATTTCTTTCTCTTAGTAAAGACAATTATGGTTGATGCCTTCAATCGAAAAATATGTTGCAAAAACCTCATGGTTAAGGAAAGCGATAGTCATCTCTACAAAAACTTCAGAACTTCAAATTCTTTTTCATGATTCAACCATAAACTCGTGTCACTCTTTCTTGAGGAGATAAACCTACACACCTTCTTTGCATGATCCTTTGGTCCTTACGGTGCAAGAAGAATCTAATCCGAGAATTCAGGAACCCAAATCTTTCTGTTGATATCAAGGAACTCTATTGTTTGAATGCAATAGTGTCTCTCCAAACTTCATTTCTTCAAATAAAGGAGGAAACAATGTTAATCCCATAGTGGTTGATAACTTCTCCAAAGTCATTTTTCTGTTCCGGTGAAAAAGGAATTATTTCCACTGGTAACTCTTCATCTCTTATCCTCGCAAGGTGTCTTTTCTTTTTCTTCTCAGTACATCGTATTTTGGAAATTCTTTCAACAATTGGCTCTATTCCTTATCGTGCTTCCTTTGGAGCACCAAAGCTATGTTCAACATACCTCCCCTGTTTCATGATAACCCTTCTATGTTTAAATCCTCATTTGTCTTCAAGAGGCAAAATGCAGACTCGCAACAAGTCTACCAAGTTTTTTAAGGTGTAGTGGTCGCACCATTCTGTTGTTCATCAGATTGGGAACGTGAGAATCACCTTCGTTCCGAACACCCACCTCTCCTTGGACTTTTCTAGGAATCTCGCGGCGAGATTATTGTTTAGTGGGGGAGAGTTGTAGCATCCCAATTGTCTAACAATTGCAATGCTACTTTCCTAGTCTATATATTGCTACCTCCTACATCTCACCAATCACTACAAAAAAATGTCATTTTAGAGAAGATTTTTGTGGTTGAAAAGCCTTCTACAACGGATGCCCTTTGTGGTAGAGGCCCCATCACAAATGAATCTACCATGGTTTTTTTTCGACTGTGGCGGATCGCACCCTTCAGCCTGTTGGGAATATGCCCTAGAGGCAATCATGTATGATGATATATCCCATTATATACATAAAGATATTAAGTTGTCCTTGTATAAACATATGATGTGTATCATTGAATATGTGATTTAGTTGTGGAACTATGCATTCATGTTATTTGTACTAAATATCCTTGGTCATCAAGTTTGTGCTGGACACACAACTTAGACCAATGTGAAAGTCGGATGATGACTTGGTTCCACTTGTCATGGGCACGAAGATGCTATTCCGACTTACAGGGATTCGGCTAAAGAGTTTAGCGAATCGGATTGACCCATATTGAGATAAAACGAACAAGTCGTCATTTGTATCTCTCAATCAATGTAATACTTAGACCTGAGGTTTTTGCACAATCCGAGTTGAGAATCACTGACTTAGGTTCTGTCAACGATGTTCCGTCACTTGGCAGTTATAAAAGCAGAGTTCAGGTCGACTTAGAATCGAGCTGCGTGATGTGAAAAATGAAGATGGGATTTTTTTTCCTCCAGTCGAAGAGATATTCTCTGGGCCCTCTCGGATGATATGATTCAGAAAGCATGGCCATGCACGACTCGATTAAATGTTAACTGAGGAGATCGACTAAGAACTAGTCGAATGAATCACTTATCTCGGATGGAGAAGAGAGTCGGAATATTTAAGGGATGCCAATTATTCTCCTATAGTTTGACAAGGTATATCGTGAGGCAAAAGGGACTTGGCCACAAGTCACATTGGAAAGGCATGTCGTCATGACTCTTTGGTACTTGGGGGTCCGCACATTTTTCTAGGAGCCGCTACCGACCATTCGGTTGAGAGTCGGACTCCAATCGTGTTCAAGTAGACATGAGCCTACAGGGTCACACACTTAAGAGCAGGAGAAAGTTTGTATTGGATCTAAACCAAAAATCTAGTTGGGTTAGACTCGAGCCTGATTTTGGACTGATTCAGTGAGTCGGACTCGCAATGACTAATATTATATGGGCTTTAGTGAATGGGCCATGAATGAATGGAGCCTACATTCACTCCCTATATATAGTGGGGCGCAGAAACCCAGGAGGGTTAACGGTTAGGTCATTCCATGCATTGGAAAACCTAGCTCCACAGCAGTCATGCCGCCATAACGAACCTAGAATTTCACCGTCGGAGCTCCTCCTCGTACGTGTGGATACCATTAGAGGTGTTGTACGATCAGCACCATGACGATCGGGATCGGATCAGATCGTGAGGACTACACTTCATCAACTGACGTGCTTCATCAGTAATCTACAACTGCGCGTCTACTGGTAATCCGCGTGTCCTTCTACCTTATCTAGATATTGGGATCACAATTAGAGGGAAATTTTTGTTTTATCTCTATGTGGCCCAACACAGCCACGAAAAGTCGTTCTGTCGTAGATCTATTCGCTAGCCCCGTTGACTACTGACATCATGCAAACTACCACGTGGTGAACGCTGTTAACATATAGTTAGCATCGTTAACTGTCAATGAAACAGTGGTAGAAGCCAGAGCCAGCCAAGGCCTAATAATTATTAAGCGGGCCGGCCCATTAAGAGAACCCAATAGTTTCATGGCCTGTTATTATTTTGTTATGCGTTGTTACATATGGGGCCGACAGTCCTGCCCGCGGCGGCCCTTAAACTTTCGGGTCCGTTACTGTTTCGATTTATACTGTTTGAAATTGGCCCACTTGTAAGGTCCATCAAATGTCGGGCCCATTATTGTTCTGCCCTGTATTGTTTGAATTGGGACTGTTTGGCCAGCCCGCTTTGTCCCATAACCATTCTGGCCCATTACTGTACAGTTCTGCACTGTTCAAAATGGGCCCATTTTATGCAATCCGTTGTGGCCCATAAACTTTCCGGCCCGTTACTATTCAGGCCCATAAACCCTGCGCATATGCTGGCATGTTACTATTTTGGCATAGTAGGTTTCTCGGCCTGTTACTGTTCCTTTATGGTGCAATTTGGCATGTTACTGTTCTAGCCTGCTACGACCATGGCCTATTTCTAGCCTATCATGTTACTATTTTGGCCATTTAAGCTTCTACCCTTTTACTGTTCTCATCCATTACAGTTCTCGGGTTGTTACTGTTTCATCATGTTACTATTTTTGGTTAGTTACTATTTCGTCATGTTACAGTTTTGGTTGTTTACTGTTTTGGCCTATTAGTGTTTTGTCGGTTATTGTTTCAGCATGTTACTGTTTGGCCATTTACTGTTACATAGAAAGCCTATGGGTTGGGCCTGTTACTTTTACGGTCTTTTATAGTTTCTGCATTTCTGAATCCCATTTCGATATCATAAAAGGTGTACAACTTGTGAGCATTTTTACTACTCATCCTTGGCCTAATACAAGATAGGCAAATACAAAGCATTATATTGTACCCTAATCGACTTGGTTAGCGCGGGTATGAACCAACTACCGCTATGTGTAGACGGCTTCAACTAAATGCCTACATGGCCTATGTGACTTATCTAGATATTACATAAAATTCAAACTACTTAAAATTATTACATATTATCAACTCAAGGGAAAGAAAATTCAGCATTTCAGTTGACAATCGAGTTGATAGCAGTCCTCAATTTGCCTTCTCCATCTATCACCTGCATCTCCCTTTTGAGTGACATCTACATTGGAAAACAACCTTGAGACATGATCTTGCAGCCCCCTCTTTGGTGGTGATAGAAATAATTGCAGTGTGAAACTAAGTAATAACAAGTTAATACATCAAACAAGACAAACTACTCATTTAACTAAAATGACAGGAGCTATAAACTGGAGTTTACTACTTGTCAATGGTTCAAATATATTGACCATCACGTCAAACAAGTAGGACAAGCAAGCATTAAACAAGTGCGCCTACCATGAAAAGAGAAATATAACAATGTGTGTGGTTTAGAATTTCAGCAAATATAAACTAGCCAGGTCATATCAGCAAATATATATAGAAGAATAAACCAGACAATGGCATGCAGTTATTGTTGTAGATAAGAATGAACGAGACAAAAATTATAACGGTATAATCTAAGAACTTGTAGAGCAGGAATGCAGACCACAAATGAACTATACAGTAGAAGATGGTTAGGTCATTGCTTAGGACGAACCAGAACGATATACGAAATATAATGACGTCGCTTGTGAACCTGTAGAACAGGACATGCAAGCATTAGACAAGTGTGCCTACAATGAAATGAGCACTCAAACAAAGTCTTTCTTAGAATTTCAGCAAATATAAACTAGCCAGGTTATTTCAATAAATATATATGGAAGAAGTTGTATATCCTAGAAAGCAGGAGACGTTGGTTGACTCTGACTTTGCGATGAGCTACACAATGGCATGCAGTTACTATCGTACCTAAGAATGAACCAGATATAATTATAATGGAATCATATGAGAACTTGTAGAGCCGAAACACAAACCACAAATGAACTACACAGTAGAGTATAGTTATGTCGTTCCTTAGGACGAACCACCACCAAATTAGAAATATAATGGCGTCTCTGACGAACTTGTAGAAGAGTACAAGCAATCATCAGACAAGTGTTCCTATAATGAAATGAGCGATCAATCAAAGTTTTTCTTAGAATTTCAGCAAATATAAACTAGTCAGGTCATTTCAACAAATATATATAGAAGTAGTCATTTATCCTGGAATGCAAGAGATGTTGGGTGACCTAGAAGTCGCTGTGATATACACAATGGGCATGCAAATACTATAGTATCTAGGAATCGAATAGAAATTATAATGGAATCATAATAGAACTTGTAGAGGAAGAATATAGACCACAAATGAACTATATATAGAGGATAGCTATGTCGCTGCTTAGCACGAACCATTAGATAATAAATATAATGGCATTGCTTGTGAACCTATAGAACAGGACTATCAAGCATTACACAAGTGTGCCTACAAATGAATTAAGCAATCAAACAGAGTGTTTCCTAGAATTTCAGCAAATATAAACTAGTCAGGTCATTTTAACAAATATATATGGAAGCAGTAGTATATCATGGAATGCAAGAGACATTGGGTGACCCAGAATTTGCGGTGAGTTACACAATGGGCATGCAGTTACTGTCGTGCCTAAGAATGAACGAGACAAAAATTACAACAAAATTATGCGAGAACTTGCAACGCAGAAACACAAACCACGAATGAACTACATAGTAGAGGATAGTTATGTCATTTCTTAGGATGAACCAGCATCATATTAGAAATATAATGTCGTCTCTTGCAAACCCGAGAAGAGGACAAGCAAACATTAGACAAGTGTGCCTACAATGAAATGAGCAATCAATCAAAATGTTTCTTAGAATTTCAGCAAATATAAACTGGCCAGGTCATTTCAAAAAATATATATGGAAGTAGTCGTTTATCTTGGAATGCAAGAGAAGGTGGGTGACCCAGAATTTGCGGTGAGCTACAAAATGGGCATGCACTTACTGTCGTAGCTAGGAACCGCATAGAAATTATAAAGGCATCATGAGAGAACTTGTAGATCAAGAATGCAAACTACGAATGAACTATATATACAGTAGAGGATAGCTATGTCGCTGCTTAGGAGGAACCATTAGATATGAAATACAATGACATTGCGTGTGAAACTGTAGAACAAGACAAGCAAGCATTACATAAGCATGGCTACAAATGAATTGAGCAATCGAATAGAGTGTTTCCTAGAATTTTAGCAAATATAAACTAGCCAGGTCATTTTAACAAATATATATGGAAGCAGTAGTATACCATGGAATGCAAGAGACGTTGGGTGACTTAGAATTTGCGGTGAAATACACAATAGGCATGCATTTTCTTTAGTAGCTAAGAATGAACGACACAGAAATTATAATGGCATCATGCGAGAGTTTGCAGAGCAGGAACGCAAACCACGAATAAACTACATAATAGAGGATAGTTATGTCGTTGCTTAGGATGAACCAGCACCAGATTAGAAATATAATGGCGTCTCTTGTGAACCTGTAGAAGAGGACAATCAAGCATTAGAAAAGTGTGCATACAATGAAATAAGCAATCAATCAAAGTGTTCCTTAGAATTTTAGAAAATATAAACTGGCCAGGTCATTTTAACAAATATATATGGAAGAAGTCGTTTCTGCTGCAATGCAAGAGACATTGGGTGACCTAGAATTTGCGGTGAAGTACACAATGGGCATGCAGTTACTATCATAGCTTGAAACCAAATATAAAATAGAAAGGCATCATAAGAGACCTTGTAGATTAAGAATGCAAAGTACAAATGAACTATATATATATAGTGGAGGATAGCTATGTCGTTGTTTAGGATGAACAATTACATACAAAATATTATGGCATTTATTGTGAACCTGTAGAATAGGACAAGCAAGCATTACACAGGTGTGCCTATAAATGAATTGATCAATAGAACAGAGTGTTTCCTAGAGTTTCAGAAAATATAAACTAGCCATGTCATTTCAACAAATATATATGGAAGTAGCAGTATATCCTAGAATGCAAGAGAGGTTGGATGACTTAAAATTTTTGGTGAGCTACGCCAATGGGCATGCAGTGACTTTTGTAGCTAAGAATGAACGAGACAGAAATTATAATGGCATCATGCCAGAACTTGCAGAGCAGGAACACAAATCATGAATGAACTACACAGCAGAGGATACTTATGTCATTTCTTAGGATGAACCACCACAGGATAAGGAAACAATGACATCACACTTGTGAACAGGTAGAAGAGGTTATGCAAACCAACATGTTCAGTGTTCCCTTTTGAGCTCTATGCAAAGAAAAAACAAATAGTTAGTGTTGCATCTTTTAAAGATCTAGATAGCAACAACAAAACTATAATAGAACTAGTACGATAAGTTTAAACGAGTACTTCAGGATAGCAGAACGATGTCAGGGCAGAAATAATAGAAGGAACATAGCTCAGGACGAACCAGATAGATTAAGTAACTATGGAACAGGGAATCCACACTAATATTTTTCACTGACTTTACATTTTGCAAAAAATACACAATAGCAGGAAATTACTATTGTAGGGAGTAGCTAAGAACATGTGCGTGATAAAACAACAAACATGTGCATTTCTTGAAATTTGTAGAAGAGTGAATGCAAAAAAACATGTCTAGTGACCTTGTATGTAGCACAAAGTACAGGAATGCCCAATGACTTATATGTACTAGCACGATTACAGACATGAAATTCACTGTGACAGGCTTTAACCTACTATATTGCTGTGAAAACAAAAAGGGATTGGAGATTAGGTTACCTCTGTTGGAGAGGAGTCTAAGAATTGTCAGTACCATGCCGGTGACGTGCAGGTCAGCGAGGGTCCTGCGGTTGCGGCTAAGTAGATCTTTGAGCGGTCGAGGAAGCAGATCTTGGTCGGATGATGTCGGCTTGAGCGCGACAGACAAGAGCAACGCTAAGGCAGATCCGACGTGGAGGACGAGAGCATCGCTGAGGAAGATCTGGTGAAGTGAACGGCAACGCCCGTGCAGCTGGTCTGGAGCGGTGGACATGGTAGTCCTTGAACTAGATCCCATCCGGTGGACACCGGTGAGGGGGCTTAGGTATGGTTGGGCAGCATTCGGCAGCAGGGAAGCAGATTTTGGGCGTTCGATGATGCCATCAGCATGGTTTACGAGACCGCGGCTCTGTTGCCATGGCACAGAAGCCCGGTGAACTATATCCAATGAGATGGGTGTCGTTGAAGCGGCTCCGCGGCGGTGCACGAGACCGCAGCTCAAGCGGCTCATGCCGCCCTGGAATTGCCGCCGGTCGGTGCGTGCGGTGGTCGTGGAGGGGACAGAGGTGCTTCGGATTTTTGGGAGGGCCCGCGGGAAAAACTGCACGAATAGGGACCATAGAGGTGAACATGAAACAAATTACGATTGTGCCCCCAAGCTACCGACTTTAGCATGCCCATTTGTTGTCTAAGCAAAGGGTAGAATGGGAATTTTACATTCAAAAGTTTTTTAAACAGAGGAGCGTGAAATGCTTCAAGGTCGATGTGTGATATTGCCGCTCGATTGAGATTTTGAATTTGGCTAGCGCCCATCTTCTATTCTAATAAAATGGTACTATCCGATGGGAGATTTTGGATCAATTTTGTTTGAAATGGAGGGCGGGAAGGTCGGTGGTTGGTTTTGCCGCTCGATTCAGATTATGAAATTGCCTAGCATCCATCTCATAATAATAGTACTAGAAAAATGGTACTCCAACGTTGCGAGATTTTGCCTCAAAATGTTTTAAACGGCGGTGTGCGAAATGCATCTGAGTCAGGTGGGGAATTTGGTGGTCAATTATGATTTTAAATTTTGTAGCTAGCGTCCAAGTAATAATGGAAAAAAGCTAGTGGATCATACGCTATCTATCCAGGAATTCAAGTCCAAGAGTCACATCTACTGATCATCCATGACCATAATTAATGTGCAGACTAATATTTTAATTTGGATAGAATCCAAGAAATAATAGAAAAAAGAGGTATCTACCTCTTCAAGAATTGAATGTCAAGTTTTACATCAACTTATCATAATCAATAAATGAAAATTAGATACCTCTGATTCAATCAGGGTTGGCGGCAAGTTTTGCCGCTCGACTAATATTTTTGAATATCGAAAGCATCCAGGGAATAATACTAATGGTACTCCTTCCGTACGAATTGAAGGATGGTCCTCAAACACTTTCCATATTGGCAAACAAAATTGGATACAAAATCTTCAATTCAAACAGGGTAGGAAGTAGGTTTGGTCGATCGACTAAGATTTTGAATTTGGCGGTTTGTACAAAGAATAAAAAACCTTTGTGAGGTTTATGAATCCAAGTCTTGAGAGAGTGAGGTTCGGGCGCAAGATTTTTGTGCATGGATCACACCGTGAACACATAAAAGCATGATGCAAAACAAATAGTACCTCTGTTTTTATTATTACATGGCCCCAAACACTGCCCGGGCTCAGTAGTAGGAACCATTTCACATAACCACTTTACTCACCTATCATTATTAGGGTTCATCTTCAATTTTATAAGAGTTTTTTCATCTATGATCTCTCGAGAATTCTCCTGATCTTGTAACATCTTCAACTCCGCATCACTTGCTAATAGTTTATGTCTCATCTCATCGATTGTTCGTCTTTGCACTTCCTGTTCAGTCCATACTTCTACAATCTCTTCCTGATAAGACAAATACACCAACTTGGACTTGGACTGCGACAACTCAACATTATGCAGGAACGTACATTTACAATGATCTTCGCCTTTTAGTACCATGTTATATGTTTCCATATATTCTTTTTGGTTTTGTTCTAGACCGTCTTTCCCAGGTTTTTCCATCTCCTCATTCAATTTAATCTGTAAGATTATCAGTTGGTAGACATTGGTGAGAGATGAGAATCCACTATAGAGGAACATATAGAAAACATGTTTAACATGTCTATGAACAAATATTACAAGTTGGCATGGCTGATTACGCATCATATACACTGTAGTAAAAGCATACTAGCTATCTAATCATACTGATAATAAGTTTATCACTAACAGTCAATAATAGGACTATGCCAACATCGCATATGTCTGTTTCTTCATCGCCAGGTGGATGATATCACAAGAAAATTCTCTGTATTGTTCAAAACTGAAAATCACACTAGTTAGAAATCATCTACTGTAATTAAATTAAAAGAAAACTAGGAAGCAGTTCAGGCAGTGTTGCACATCTAACTATGACATATAAATCACTGAGGGTGTGTCATCACAAAATCTCAATAAAACAGAAGACTTACAATAACACTCTTAGAAGAGGGATTTTGCCCTTCTTTTTTGCTCGTTTGTCATGCCTCGAGTTTTTGCTGCAGACTTATCACATCTTTCTGCAACATGGGCGGAACACATAATAAAAATATAAGAAGAACAAAGTCTCTACAAGATTACAAACTGATTATCCTTACTATTGCACTCAGGCGTCCAACCAATGCACGAGATCCAGTTCGGTTTGTTAAGCGTTGTGCGGCAAGGTTTCTCTTGTTTTTTTAGTGTTTATCTGCAAAAGGAGACTAGTTATATAGATGCGCAAATAGGAATTTTGAATGTGATATGGTCTCGGTCTTCACAAACCATATCATAATCTTTGAATCAAACCAGTGGTCGAGAAGATCTATCCACTATTGGTCAGTCATAGAATGTTCCATAGGAGACATTCTTTGAATATCCTTACTTTCCTTACCATCAAAATATTTATTCTTTAGCCTATGGTGCTGCTAGAACAAAGAACAGGAGAACATGTCCATGAGAACATACTCTACATCCTCATTATCCTGATCGAAGTAGAATTTTGTCTGTCTGCAAGAATGGAACAATTGATGTGTTATGGACTTAGAATAGAACCAATGGCAAGCTTGAAGGCATGGTACAGAGCACCATAACTTACATGTAACTTCTGGAGTAATGAATTGTAATGCTCAGGGGTCTGTTGGTAGAACTTGAACGATGCAAAGATAGGAATATCATTCCTGCCGAAAACGCCTATTTCCGATGCTAAGAAAGCAGATTCTTTTGGATTGTCTGGCCTACTCTTGCTAGGCACAATAGAATTAATGCAATGTCTAGATTGCGTTCCAGAAATTTGAGCTTCAAGATTTTTTCCTATGGTTGGCCCCCTTTTCTTAAATCTTCGTGTAGCTTCCAATTCAACCGTTACATCAAGCTATCATGGTATATATAAGGGAGCATGCAACGATAAGCGTTGGAACACATACCTTGTTTGGCAGCCGGCTGATTAATAGGTGGGTGATCATCGCTACCTTGTTGGTGTTGTGCCAGCAGTGTTAGGCTAGTAGAGGTCGAAACTGGTTGGGATGTCAATTGTTCATGGCTATCTGGATTGGCAATTTCTGATAGTGGAATGTGTGGGATGGTATTTGCTGCATCCACTTCTGTTGGAACCTCTGGTGTGCCGCCAATACGAGCCTTTTTAGCCTTATACAAGTTTCCTGAAGTTCGTTTATTGTATTTCCCGGCATATGTTTGTGTTCCACCTGTAGCATTAGCAGGACCGTTTGTCGACGCTTCAGGTTTGGTACCTGAACGTGTCTTACCTGAAGCAGATGATTCGTGACACACAGAAACAATACTTCAATCAATTATAGTTCTATATGTAATCAGACAAAGATGTAACAGAAGAACAGTAAGGCAAAATATGCTGAACATATATGATGCATGAACTAGAAGAGGGCATTGCAGAATATTAGGTTGGATTGAGATAGAAAACATGGAAGATGCAACAAATATCATGATAAAAAAAAGAAATCAAGCACCTTGGGGGTGTACAAGTGAGCGGACTATGGGGAGGGGTCCACAACGGGTCCAAATACCTGAGTGATGTCTCCCTTGAGGTATTGTACATCAACATAAACCACTCCTGAATCGGACACTTGTCAGACAAAGTTTTTATCCCTACTGGTATGTGAAAGGGTCTTAGGTGAAACAGCTTATTCCCGACACACATAAAAGATACATTAATCTATGGAAGTCCTATGTATAATGAGAGGCAGATAGAACAGAAGAACAGTAAGGCAAGACAAACTGAACACATATGATGCATGAACTAAGCTGATGACATTGCACAACATTTTGTGGGACTAAGGTACAAAACATGGAAGATGCAACAATTATCTCAATGACAAGACAGACCAATCACCTTGGGGGTGGACAAGCGGGCGGACTAGGGGGGGGGGTGTTCTCGACCGGTCCATCTTCCTGAGTTAGGTATCCGTCGCGGATTTTTCTAAACTTATGGTGAGGCTTGTATTTACAAGAAAGTGAGTTAAAGGAGCAATGTGGCATTTCTGATATTATATGTGGATGACATATTACTGATTGGAAATGATGTAGATCTTTTAAACAGTGTTAATAGTTATCTAAACAACAATTTTTTTATGAAGGACCCAGGTGAAGCGTCATACATATTAGGCATAAAGATCTATAGAGATAGATCAAGACGCACAATAGGGCTATCACAGAGTATATACCTTGATAATATTTTAAAGAAGTTTAAAATGGATGAAACTAAGAAGGGGTTCTTACCTATGTTGCAAGGCAAAACATTAATTAAGACTCAAATTCCGCCTACAACGGAAGAAAGAGAGATAATGGACAAGATCCCCTATGCTTCAGTCATAGGCTCTATAATATACCCCATGCAATGTACAAGACCGGATGTGGTACATGCTATTAGTTTGACTAGTAGATACCAATATGATGCAGGTACAGAGCATTGGATAGCGGTCAAGAATATCCTTAAGTACTTAAGAAGAACTAAGGAAATGTTTCTCATGTACGGAGGTGAAGAAGATCTCGTTGCTAAATGTTATGTCGATGCTAGCTTCTACACTAATCTGGATGACTCTAAGTCTCAATCCGGATATGTATTTCTCATGAACGGAGCAGTAGTTAGTTGGAGGAGCTCCAAACAACCCGTGGTGGCGGGATCAACAACGGTGGCCGAAAATGATGCTGCTTCGGAAGCATTTTGGATCAAGGAGTTTATAACTGAACTAGGTTTGCTTCCTAGTGCGTTGAACCCAATGGTGATCTATTGCGACATCAATGGAGCCATAGCCCATGCCAAGGAACCAAGGTCTCACAAGAATTCCAAGCATATTAACCGCCGGTTTCACTCCATCCGTGATCATGTCAAGGATGGAGATATAAGATTTGTAAAGTACACATGGATCTCAATGTAGCAGATATGTTAATTAAAATTCTCTCTAGGGAAAAACATGATCAACACCAGAACTCCATGGGTGTTATATTTATCACTACGTAACTAGATCATTGTCTCTAGTGCAAGTTGGAGACTGAAGGGAATATGCCCTAAGAGGCAATAATAAAGTTGTTATTATATGTATTCCATCTATATCATAGATATTTATTTTGCATGCTATAATTATATTAATACAGAAACATTAATACATATCTGGTTAATAAAAAATAGAAAGTTCCTAGTTATGCCTCTCTTGTAAACTATCTCGTTGATTAAAAAGATGATAAAGGTTTCATGATCATGGACATTGGATGTTGTTAATAACGAGGTCACAACATTGTTGGAATGATGTGATGAACATTCATCCGAACTACAGAATTACGATTAAAGTCATTGTGTTTATATTGCTATAACATCATGCGAAGTAATCCTAGTCCTTATACCATGAGATCATGTCAATCACTAACACTGGAAGAGTATCTTGATAACATCAAATGTCACACCATAACAGGTTGACTATAAAGGTGGGTTCAGTGATACAAAGGTGTTATGTAGAGGCTCATGGATCCAAAGTGGAATTTGTCCATACCGATGACGGATAGATATACTCTGGGCTCTCTCGGTGATATAACATTAGTTAGCTTGCAAGCAAGTGATGTGATCACTAGGATGTTAGATCACGGGAATGATCAAAGTGTGCATGTCGGTAACGAGATCAAACTAGGTATGGAGATACCGATGATCAAATCTCGGACATGTAATATATCACTAGACAAATGAATTAATTTACTAGCGTAAAAGTTTCTCATCATCATAGAAGTCATCGTTGGATGTGTGGGAGCCAGTATGGATCTCCGGGTCCCGCCTCTAATTATTGATCCAACAGGGGTCTCGATCAGGTCTGCATTATTCGCGAACGGTAGGGTGACACACTTAAGGGATATGAACACCATTTGGAGCAAATATGTTCTAGACTAAAGAATTGCAAAGCATTGGAATTATTTCAATGGACATCAGAATTGTTTCGGGTGAAATTGCTGAAATTGGTACTACATGTGAAATAGAAAAGTAGCAAGGGGTTTTATGTGAATGTTTGTTAATTAATGTCATTGACAGTATTCAGAATAAATAAATAAAAGGAGATTTATTTATTGAGAGATTACATTAAATTTGGTGGAAAATTAATGGGAATTTCAGTGGGATTTTGAGTGGAGAAAATGGAGAGGCATTTTTTGAGTGGGAGCTCCACTCACATGAATGGAGGGAGGGGTGGGGGCATCTCCCATGCACTGGACACAACCCATGGGGTGCCCACCTCCTCCTTTAAAGAGCCCCTCTCCCCCTCTCTCTCACTCACACCTCCCCGTGAAGGATCTCTCTCCCCCTCTAAAATTATTCCCCATGGTTTTGGACTAGCGAGATACATGTTTGTAGTGGATTTTCGTCTGGAAGGAGTTGATGTTTCCGCTTCATTGCTTAAGTGAGGAGGCGGAGGTTTTTTGGTTTCTTGAAAGTTTGTGCGATCATGGACGCGCTGCTGATTTGCAGCGCTGGACTTCTTCTCGATCTTGAGATCGGCAAGTGTTCAATTACATCATCCACGAGTACAACCTCGTTAAACTTTGTCGGTCTACAATGGTATGTTCTCTATGGATTTATATACACCCATAGCTTGTATCTAGTAGATAGATCTTGGTTCTTAGTAGTTACCATCGTAGGAAGTTTTTTGTTTTGTATGCTGCGAACCCAACACGCTCTTACTTGTAGCTCAAGTTTGACCTAATTTTGTTCAATCTTAGGAAGAAGTTGAACTTGTTGTAAAAACTCTCGGTGATGGTTTGTGATATATTAAAGGACCCCCCGATGGTTACCTCAAATAACTTGTACAAAACTTTCAAAGCAACCTACAATTTACTTGTAGTTCATTTATGACCTAATTTTGATAAATCGGCATAAAGTCATTCAATTGGGCATAGTTAGCTAGGACGAAGTTGAAAAATCCTAACATTAAACATGGGAATCGTAGGTAAAGCATGTTGGTCCACTTAATATGTCTGGAAGCTTGGCTTGTGACATTTAGATCCATATTATTCATACTTTCTTTACGTGATAGAACAATATCATCATCACTCGAGAAATTGAGAATGTTCTTTCAAGATAGTTGGACACTCACACCGACGGCATTGTTTACTACAAGAAGATGAACGCATCAACCTCAGAAAATATATTTAATTCAAGAGTAATGTACCGCGCTTACTTGTAGCTCAAGTTTGACCTAATTTTGTTAAATGGGCAGGTCACTGAGGTGTGTGAAGTTATGTAGGAAGCTTGAAAAATGGAACTGTAAGAAACTGTGGTCCACTTTCTACGATAATTAGGGCGCGATTGCATTTTCTTGTAATTATGGTAGGTCCCGTAGGAGCTAGGTGCTTCAGTTAACACAGTCGGTGGAAGTACAAGTTACATCAAGGACCTGATAAAAATGAAAATTACATCCAGGTCCATGCACTTAGCACAAAAGGTTCCTAAACTATGCAGTTTAGTTTGTTTTGAGGTTTGTGCATACTAGCGTTCATTGTGATAAAGACTATCAATACAATCTTATAGATTCTTACAATGGAAAAGAAGATCCAACGGTTAGCAATGTTTCGATTTTTCCAGTCGTGATCCAACGGTCAATGTTAAAATTTATCCTTACACTATATAGTGGTATGGTATTGTAAGATATAAGACAAGAAGTACTACTGCGAATCACTGGTCCTTTGAATAGCCTTTCCCTCCCGATGTTTAGGAAGAGTGAAAATTTTGAAACCGGGAAAGTTTGAATTTTATTGGCCGCCAAGGACCAAAGCTAGGTCAAAGTTTGAAAACTCATAAAACATGGTAATCGTAAGTACAACATGTCGGTCCACTATATATATGTGAGAAAGCTTGGCTTGTGGCATTCAGATCCATATTCTGTAGACTTTCTTTTCGGAAAGGAGCAAATCTCATTATCAATCGGGAAATTGAGAATGTTCTTTCCTAATAGCTAGAAACTCACACTAAGGTCATCTTTTACAAAAATAAGATGCACGTATCTACCTTAGAAAATACAATTAATTTAAGAGCAAACTATGGCGCTTACTTGTTTCTCAAGTTTGACCTTATTTCGTTAAGTTATCAAGATGAATAATCTTAGAAAGAAGTCGAACCTGTTGTAAAAATTCTTGGTGTGATATATTAAATGACCCCCTGATGTTTACCTCAAAAAAATTCACAAAACTTTCAAAGCAACCTACAATTGACTTTGAGTTCTAATTTAATCTAATTTCGATAAATCGACAAAAATTCATTCAAGTGGGTAGAGTTTGCTAAGACAAAGTTCAAAAACTCATAACGTTAAACATGGGAATCATAAGTAAAACATGTTGGTCCACTTAGTATGTCAGGAAGCTTGGCTTGTGGCATTCAAATCCATATTCTTCTAACCTTGTTTACGAAAAAGAACAATCTCGTCATCACTCGGAAAATTGAGAATGTTCTTTCTAGATAGTTCGAAACTCAAACTGACGGCATTAATTCAAAGGCAATATAGTTCTCTTACTTGTATCTCAATTTTTACCTAATTTCGTTAAATCAGCAAGAAGTCGGTGAAGTGTGCAAAGTTAGCTAGAAACTGAAGCTTGAAAAATGGAACTATAAGAAACCGTGGTCCACTTTGCCTGATAATTGGGGCGGTTGCATTTTCCTCTAACAGTGGTAGGTCCCGTGGGAGTGAGGTGATTCACTTAACACGGTCGGTGGAAGTACAAGTTACATGAAGGAACTCATAAAAATGCAAATTACATCCAAGTCCATGCACTTAGCACAAGGACCCTGAAACTATGTAGCGAAGTGTGTTTTGAGGTTTGTGCATACTAGCGTTCATTGTACATGGTAAAGACTATCAACAGAATCTTCTAGATGCTAAGAATGGAAAAGAAGATCAAACAGTTAGCAATGTTTTGATTTGCCAGTCTTGACCCAACGGTCAAAGTTCAAATTTATCTGTAAACTGTGTAGTGGTATGGTATTGTAAGAGATAAGACAAGATAAAGTTAAGATAAGAAGTGCAACTGCGAAAGGCCGATCTTTTGAATAACCTTCCCTCTCGATGTTTGGGAAGCAAGTAAAAATTTTGAAACAGAAAACGTTTGAATTTTTTTTGCCGCTAAGGACCAAAGTGGAAACTCACACCGGCAACATTGTTTGCTAAAAGAAGGTGCACCCATCTATCTCTGAAATTACATTCAAGATCAATCTACCACGCTTACTTGTAGGTCAGGTTTGACCTAGTTTCGTTAAATCTACAAGTAGTTAGTGAAGTGTGAGAAGTTAGCTAGGAATCTTGAAAAATGGAATTATATAAGAAACCATGGTCCACTTTGTGTGATAATTGGGGAGGTTGCATTTTATTCTAACTATGGTAGGTCCCGTAGGAGTGAGGTGCTTCAGTTATGTGAGATCCAAGCACATGACTTGATAGGATTTATAAGATACTCATACCAACAAGTTGCAACTTCTTGTCTCGAAGCTCATTCAGAAAAAACTCTAAGGTTAAGAGTGCTTGGCCTAGAGAAATTCTAGGATGGGTGACCGAACGGGAAGTGGGTACCTGGTGCGCATGAGTGAAGACAAAGTGCGCAGAAAAGACTAGTGTTGGTCTGTGGGGCTAGTCTAGATATCCTATTAAGCTTCCAGGAGTGACACCCCCCGGGCCCAGTGGATGAGGTGTTAAAAGTGGTATCAGAGACGATCCTTGCGGTTAAACGGGTGTGTGTGGGTCAGTGGCGGGACATGTGGAGCATGGCGCGTGTGGCCCGGAGTGGACACGACATGGCACATGTGCCGGCACTGACGCACATACGCGTGCCAAGAGGGAACGTTCTTGGTGTGTGCTTGATCGATGAGGGCATCAATCTTCTAAAGGGTGGGTGTATGTGATATCCAAGCACATGACTTAATAGGATTATATGATACTCATACCAACAAGTTCCATCTTCTTTTCTGGATGCTCATTCGAAAGAACTCTAAGGTTAAGCGTGCTTGGCCTAGAGAAATTCTAGGATGGGTGACCGACCGGGAAGTGGGTACCGGGTGCACATGGGTGACGACAAAGTGCGCAGACAATAGTAGTGTTTGTCTGTGGGTCCAGTCTAGATATTCTATTAAGCTGCCAGGAGTGACACCAACGAGCCTAGTGGACGGGATGTTACAAGTTAACACGGTCAGTGGAAGTACAAGTTACATCAAGTACCTCGTAAAAAATGAAAATTACATCAAAGTCCATGCATTTAGAAAAAGGTCCCTAAAACTAAGAAATGTAGTGTGTTTTGAGGTTTGCACAAACTAGCGTTCATTGTGGCAAAGACTATCAATATAATCTTCTATATGCTAAGAATGGAAAAAAAGATCCAACGACTAGCAATGTTTGGATTTGCCAGTCTTAATCCAACGGTCAATGTTTAAAGTTATCCATACACTATACTACGGTGGTATGGTATTGTAAGAGATGGGACAAGATAAAGAAAAGATAAGAAGTACTGTTGCGAATAGCCAGTCTTTTGAATAGCCTATCCGTCCCGATGTTTGGGAAGAGTGGAAATTTCGAAACCGGAGAAGTTTGAATTTTTTTGGCCGCCAAGGACCAAAGTGGTTTCCTTACTATGTACTAATCCTCCTACTCCACACCAATGCGTCTATCGAACATGCAAGAGAAATTGAGCCGCCCTCTCCAAAAAAATAAAAAACAGAGCCGCCATACCGATGCACACATGCGCAACGCCACGCGGTGGACAAGGGAGAGATCAGCCGGGCCGGTGCGCGAGGGGAGAGTGGTGGAGAGATGAGACGTAGAGAAAGAGAGATAAAACACAATTTTTTTGGGTGCGTAGCCGCATAGGTCCTGAAATTTACTACTAGTAATAGAGTGTACACTATAAGGCGGTAGGAGTACCTCGAGTCAGGAATCTATCATAACTATGCTCTAACATCGAACCGCCTTCAACTTCTCCTCTTCGCTACTCTCGCACTGCCTCTCTTTTTTCAAAGGCTCGCACTGCCTCCCTTTTGTCCTCTTACTTGTGTAGCTCAAGTTTGACCAAATTTTGTTAAATTTTCAAGATGCAAAATCTTAGCAAAAGGTAAACCCTTTGTTCAAACTCTCGGTGGCGCACGTGCGTCGACCTGCCTTGTCGTTCTATTTTACACCTCCCACCAGCAGCACGTTGGTTCGAAAGTGAGAAGCTTTTGTGTATGTGTGTGTGAAGCAAGTACAGTAGTACAAAGTGTATGACTCACCTGCTCACTCGAGAAGGACCCGGCCACTTTTCCTTGCTTAACTTTAGGGCCCTTTGTGCTAAATTTAGGGACCTCTATGTAATTTTGTCTTTTTTGAGGTCTTCGATGTAAACCATACTCCCATCAACCATGTTGAGTTTTAACTACAAGTATGCACTTTTTTGAGTGTTAAATTTGAGGTCTTCGATGTAAACCATACTCCCATCAACCATGTCTTTTTTAAGGTCTTCGATGTAAATCTATTGAAGCCAACCAGGAACTCAGTATATCAAAAACCACCGAAAATATTTTTCGTAAAACTTTCAAAGCAACGTACAATTTACCTGTAGTTCAAATTTAACTTAATTTCAATAAATCGGCACAAGGTCTCATTCAAGTCGGCATAGTTAGCTAGGAAGTTTTAAAATTCACAAAACATGTGGAAATTAAGAATGTTCTTTCCTGGTAGTTGGAAACACAAACCGATGTCATTGTTTATTAAAAGATGATGCACCCATCTAACTTCCAAAAGACAATTAATTCAAGAGCAGTCTACCGTCTTACTTGTAGCTCAAATTTGACCTAATTTAGTTAAATTGTCAAGATGCAAAATCTTAGCAAGAAGTTGAACCTACTATCAAAACTCTCGATGGTGGTTTGTGATATATTTGACCCCCCGATGGTTAACTCCAAATAATTGCAAAACTGTCAATGCAGCCTACAACTTGTGGTTCAAATTTGACATAATTTCGATAAATTGACATAAAGCCATTTAAGTGGACAGAATTAGCTAGTTTGAAGTTTCAAAACTCGAGAAACATGGGAATCATGTAAGTAGTACACAACATGTCGGTCCACTATATATGCCTGGAAATTTTGGCTCGTGGCATTCAGATCCATATTCTTCAGACTTTCTTTGCAGAAAGGAACAATCTCGTCATCACTTGGAAAATTGATAATGTTCTTTCCTGATAGTTGGAAACTCACACCGACAGCATTGTTTACTAAAAGAAGATGCACCCATCTACCTCTGAAAAGACAATTAATTAAAGAGCAATCTATCTCTCTTACTGGTACCTTAGTCTGACCTAATTTCGTTAAGTTCTCAAGATGCGGAATCTTTGCAAGAAGTTGAACCTTTTGTCAAAACTCTCGGTGGTGGTTTGTGATATATTAAAGGACCACCCCCCCCGGATGGTTACCTCCAAAAAATCCACAAAACTGTCAACGCAACCTACAACTTACCCGTAGTTCAAATTTGACCTAATTTCGATAAATCGGCAAAGTTAGCTAGGTCGAAGTTTGACCTAATTTCGATAATTTCAAATTTGACCTAATTTCGATAAATCGGCAAAGTTATCTAGGTCGAAGTTCAAATTTGACATAATTTCTATAATTTCGATAATTGTGATAAATTTGACCTAATTTCGATAAAGCCATTCAATTGGACAGAGTTAGCTAGGTCGAAGTTTGAAAACTCATAAAACATGCAAATCATAAGTATAACATGTCAGTCCACTATATATATGTCAGAAAGTTTGTCTTGTGGAAGTCAGATCCATATTCTCTAGACTTTCTTTTTAGAAAGGAACAAATCTCGTCATCACTCGGGAAATTGAGAATGTCTTTTCCTCATAGTTGGAACATCACACTGAGGGCATCGTTTACAAAAACAAGATGCATGCATCTACCTTATAAAATACAATTAATTCAAGAGCAATCTATTGCTCTTACCTGTTGCTCAAGTTTGACCTAATTTCATTAAGTTTTCAAGATGAATAATCTTAGTAATAAGTTGAACCTATTCTCAAAATTCTCGGTGGCAGTTTGTGATATTAAATGACCCCCCGATGGTTACCTTCAAAAAAATTAACAAAACTTTCAAACAACCTACAAATTACTTTGACTTCAACTTTGACCTAATTTCGATAAATCGACATAAAGTCATTCAAGTAGTTAGAGTTTGCAAGGGACAAGTTTGAAAAATCATAACATTAAACATGGTAATCATAAGTAAAACATACTGGTCCACTTAGTATGTTAGGACGCTTGGTTTGTGGCATTCAGATCCATATTCTCCGGACCTTGTTTACGGAAAAGAAAAATCTCATCATCACCCGAGAAATTGAGAATGTTCTTTCCAGATAGTTGGAAACTCACACCGACGATATTCTTTACTACAAGAAGATACACCCATCTACATCTAAAAATACATTTAATTCAAGGTCAATCTAGCGCTCTTACTTGTAGCACAAGTTTGACCTAATTTCGTAAATCGGCAAGAATTCAGTGAAGTGTGCAAAGTTAGCTAGGAAGCTTGAAAAATGGAACTATAAGAAACCGTGGTCCACTTTATGGGTGGTTGCATTTTCTTCTAACTGTTGTAGGTCCCGTGGGAGCCATGTGGTTCAGTTAACACAATCAATGAAAGTACAACTTACATCAAGGACCTCATAAAAATGAAACTTACATCCAATTCCATGCACTTAGCACAAGTTCCTGAAACTATGCAATGAAGTGTGTTTTGAGGTTTGTGCATACTAGCATTCATTGTACATGGTAAAGACTATCAACAAAATCTTCTATATGATAAGAATGGAAAAGAAGATCCAACGGTTAGCAATGTTTTGATTTGCCAGTATTCATCCAACGGTTGAAGTTCAAAGTTATCTGTACACTATATAATTGTATGGTATTGTAAGAGATAAGACAAGAAAAAGTTAAGATAATAAGTACCACTGCGAATGGTCGGTCTTTTGAATAACCTTCCCTACCGATGTTTGAGAAGAAAGTGAAAATTTTGAAACCAGAAAAGTTTGAATTTTTTTGCCGCCATGGACCAAAGTAGAAACTCACACCGATAGCATTGTTCGCTAAAATAGAATGCAACCATCTACCTCCGAAATTATATTCAAGATCAATCTACTGCGCTTACTTGTAGCTCGGGTTTGACCTAGTTTTGTTAAAGTGACAAGAAGTTAGTGAAGTGTGCGAAGTTAGCTAGGAAGCTTGAAAAATAGAATTATATAAGAAAATGTGGTCACCTTTTGTGTGGTAATTGGGGAGGTTGCATTTTATTCTAACTATGGAACGTCCCGTAGAAGCGAGGTGCTTGAGTTAACAAGGTCGATGGAAGTAGAAGCTACATCAAGGACCTCATAAATAATGAAAATTACATCCAAGTCCATGCATTTAGCAAAAGGTCCCTGAAACTAAGAAATGTAGTGTGTTTTGAGCTTTGTGCATACTAGCGTTCATTGTGGCAAAGATTATTAATATAATCTTCTAATGCTAAGAATGGAAAAGAAGATCCAACGGCTAGCAATGTTTTGATTTGACAGTCTTGATCCAACGGTCAATGTTTTAAGTTATCCATACACTATACTATTGTGGTATGGTATTGTAAGAGATAAGACAAGATAAAGATAAGATAAGAAGTACTACTGTGACTGGTCGGTCTTTTGAATAGCCTTTCCCTTCCAATGTTTGGGAAGAGTGAAAATTTCAAACCAGAAAATTTTGAATTTTTTTGGACGCCAAGGAACAAAGTGCTTTCCTTCCTATGTAATAGTCCTCCTACTCCACACCAACGCGGTTGTCAAACACGCCAGGGAAACATGATCCGCCCTCTCAAAAAACAGATCCGCCATACCGAGGTGGCACGCTGTGGACGAGGGAGAGATCAGCCAGGCCGGTGCGCGAGGGTAGGGGGTGGAGAGATGAGAGGTAGTGAATGAGAGAGAAAACACACATTTTTTTGGGTGCATAGGTCACACTATACGGCTACAAGAGTACCGCATGTCAGGAATCCATCATAACTATGCTATGACATCGAACGGCCTTCAACTCCTCTTCACTGCTCTTGTGTTGCCTCTCTTTTTTAAAAGGCTCGTGATGACTCCCTTTTGTTCTCTTACTTGTGTAGGTCAAGTTTGACCAATTTTTGTTAAATTATCAAGATGCAAAATCTTAGCAAAAGTTATACCCTTTGTCCAAACTATCAGTGGCACACGTGTGTCGACCTGCCTTGTCGTTCCATTTCACACCCTGCGACCAGCAGCACACTGGTTCAAAAGTGATGAGCTTTTTTTTTGTGTGTGAATCGAGTATAGTAGTACAAAGGGTATGGCTAAGCTTCTCACTCGAGAAGGACCCGGCCGTGTTTCCTTGCTTAACTTTAGGAACCTTTGTGCTAAATTTGGGGACCTCTATGTAATTTTGTATTTTTTCGAGGTCTACGATGTAAACCGTACTCCCACCGACCATGTCGAGTTTTAACTACAAGTATGCTCTTAAAATTTTCAAAAAATCTTTTGAAGCCAACCAAGAATTCAGTATATCGAAAACCACTGAAAAGCTTTTTCGTAAAACTTTCAAAGAAAAGTATAAATTACATGTAGTTCAAATTTGACCTAATTTCGATAAATCGGCATAAAGTCTCATTCAAGTCGGCATAGTTAGCTAGGAAGTTTAAAAATTTGCAAAACATGGGGAAATTGAGAATGTTCTTTTCTGAGAGTTAGAAACTCAACCGACGTCATCGTTTACTAAAAGATAATTCACCCATCTACCTTCCAAAGCACAATTAATTCAAGAGCAGTCTATCATGCTTACTTGTAGCTCAAGTTTGAACTAATTTTTTTAAGTTGTTGAGATGAAAAATCTTATAAAGAAGTTGAACCTATTGTCAAAACACACGATGGTAGTTTGTGATATATTACATGACCCCCTGATGGTTAACTCCAAAAAAATCACAAAACTGTCAACGCAGCCTACAAATTAGTCATAGTTCAAATTTGACCTAATTTTGACAAATCAACACAAATCCATTTAAGTGGACAGAGTTAGCTAGGTCAAAGTTTCAAAACTCGAGAAACATGGGAATCATATAAGTAGTACACAACATGTTGGTCCACTATATATGTCTGAAAAGTTTGGCTCGTGGCATTCAGATCCATATTCTTCAGACTTTCTTTGCGGAAAGGAACAATCTCGTCATCACTTGGAAAATTGATAATGTTCTTTCCTGATAGTTGGAAACTCACACCGATAACATTGTTTACTAAAATAAGATGCACCCATCCTTCAAAAAGATAATTAATTCAAGAGCAATCTATCTCGCTTACTAGTACCTTAGTCTGACGTAATTTCGTTAAGTTGTCAAGACGCGGAATCTTAGAAAGTAGTTGAACCTGTTGTCAAAACTCTCGGTGTTGGTTTGTGATATATTAAATGACCCCCCGATGGTTACCTCCAAAAAATCCACAAAACTGTCAACGTAACCTACAACTTACCCGTAGTTCAAATTTGACCTAATTTCGATAAATAGATATGAAGCCATCCAAGTGGACAGAGTTAGCTAGGTCAAAGTTTGAAAAATAATAAAACATGCGAATCATAAGTACAAAATGTCAGTCCACTGTATATATGTGAGAAAGCTTGGCTTGTGGCATTTAGATCCATATTCTCTAAACTTTCTTTTTAGAAATGAACAAATCTCGTCATCACTCAGGAAATTGAGAATGTTCTTTCCTGATAGTTGGAAACTCACACCAAGGGCATCTTTTACAAAAATAAGATGCACAATTATATCTTTGGAAATACAATTAATCCAAGTGCAATCTATCGCGCTTACATGTTTCTCAAGTTTGACCTCATTTCGTTAAGTTGTTAAGATGAATAATTTTAGCAAGAAGTTAAACCTATTGTGAAAATTCTTGTGGTGCTTTGTGATACATTAAATGACCCCCCAATGGTTACCTACAAAAAATTCACAAAACTTTCAAAGCAATCTACAATTTACTTTGAGTTCAAATTTACCTAATTTATATAAATCAACATAAAGTCATTCAAGTGGGTAGAATTCGCTAGGATGAAGTTTGAAAACTCATAAAATTAAACATGGGAATCATAAGTAAAACATATTGTTAAAAGTAGTATGTTAGGAAGCTTGGCTTGTGGCATTCAGATCCATATTCTTCGGACCTTTTTATGAAAAAGAACAATCTCGTCATCTTTCGTGAAATTGAGAATGTTCTTACCATCTAGTTGGAAAGTTACATCGACGACGTTGTTTACTACAAGAAGATGCACCCATCTACCTCAGAAAAAAAATTAATTCAAGGGAAATATAGTGATCTTACTTGTAGCTCAATTTTGACCTAATTTCGTTAAATCGGCAAGAAGTTAGTGAAGTGTGCGAAGTTAGATAGGAAGCTTGAAAAATGGAACTATAAGAAACCGTGGTCCACTTTGTGTGATAATCGGGGTGGTTTCATTTTCTTCTAATTGTGTTAGGTCCCGTGGGAGCGAGGTGGTTCAGTTAACACGGTCGGTGAAAGTACAAGTTACATCAAGGACCTCATAAAAAATGCAAATTACATCCAAATCCATGCACTTAGCACAAGGTCCCTGAAAGTATGCAATGAAGTTTGTTTTGAGGTTTGTGCATACTAGCATTCATTGTACATGGTAAAGACTGTCAAAAAAATATTCGCAATGTTAAGAATGGAAATGAAGATCTAACGGTTAGAAATGTTTAGATTTGCCAGTCTTGATCCAACGGTCAAAGTTCAAAGTTATCCGTACACTATATAGTGGTATGGTATTATAAGAGATAAGACAAGATAAAGTTAAGATAAGAAGTACTACTTTGAAAGGCCGATCTTTTGAATAACCTTCCTCCCGATGTTTGTGAAGCAAGTGAAAAATTCAAATCGAGAAAAGTTTGAATTTTTTTTGCCGCCAAGGACCAAAGTGGAAACTCACACCGACATCATTGTTTGATAAAATAATATGCACCCATCTACCTCCGAAATTACATTCAAGATCAATCTACTATGTTTGTAGCTCAGGTTTGACCTAGTTTTTTTAAATTGACAAGAAGTCTATGAAGTGTGCAAAGTTAGCTAGGAATCTTGAAAAATGGAATTATATAAGAAACCGTGGTCCACTTTGTGTGATAATTGTGGAGGTTGCTTTTTCTTCTAACTATGGCAGGTCCCAGAGGAGCGAGGTGCTTCAGTTAACACGATCGATGGAACTACAAGTTACATCAAGAACCTCATAAAAATGAAAATTATATCCAAGTCCATGCATTTAGAAAAAGGTCCTGAAACTAAGCAATCGAGTGTGTTTTGAGGTTTACGCATACTAGCATTCATTTTGGCAAAGATTATCAATATAATCTTATAATGCTAAGAATGCAAAAGAAGATCCAATGGCTAGCAATGTTTGGATTTGCCAGTCTTGATCCAATGGTCAATGTTTAAAGTTATCCGTACACTATACTATGATGGTATAGTATTGTAAGAGATAAGACAAGATAAGAAGTACTACTGTGAATAGATGGTCTTTTGAATAGCCTTTCCCTTTCGATGTTTGGAAAGAGTGAAAATTTCAAAACCAAAAAAGTTTGAATTTTTTTGGCCACCAAGTACCAAAGTGGTTTCCTTCCTATGTACTAATCCTACTCCACACCAACGCGGCTGCCGAACAAGCCTAAGAAACAGAGTAGATCTCTCAAAAAAAGAGCCGACGTAACGAGGCACACGTGCGCAGCGCCACACTATGAACAAGGGAGAGATCAGTCGGGCCGATGCGTGAGGGGAGAGGGGTGGAGAGATGAGAGGCAGCAAAGGAGAGCTAAAACACACATTTTTTGGGTGCATAGATCCTTAAATTTACTACTAGTAATAGAGTGTACACTGTAAGGTGGCAGGAGTACCTCGTGTCAGGAATCCATCATAACTATGCTCTAACATCGAACCTCCTTCAACTCCTCCTCTTCGATGCTCTCGCGATGCCTCTATTTTTTAAAGGCTTTTGCTGCCTCCCTTTTGTTCTCTTACTTGTGTAGCTCAAGTTTTACCAAATTTCGTTAAATTGTCAAGATGCAAAATCTTAGAAAAAGTTAAACCCTTTGTCCAAACTATCGGTGGTGCCGTGTGTCGACATGCCTTGTCGTTCTATTTCACACCCTACGACCAACAACACGCTGGTACGAAAGTGAGGATCTTGTGTGTGTGTGTGTGTGTGTGTGTGTGTGTGTGTGTGTGTTTAAGTGTGTGTGAATGAGGTATAATAGTACAAAGGGTATCGCTCACCTTCTCACTCGAGAAGGACCCAGCTGATTTTCCATGCTTAACTTTAGAGCCCTTTGTGCTAAATTTAGGAACCTCTATGTAATTTTGTATTTTTTTGAGGTCCTCGATGTGAACCGTACTCCCACCGACCATGTCGAGTTTTAACTACAAGTATATTCTTACAATTTTTAAAAAATCTTTTGAAGCCAACCAAGAATTCAGTATATCGAAAACCACCGAAGAGCTTTTTCATAAAACTTTCAAAGTAACGTACAATTTACTTATAGATTAAAATTGACCTAATTTTGATAAATCAGCACAAAGTCTCATGGGGAAATTGATAATGTTCTTTCCTAATAATTCGAAACTCAAAATGATGCCATCGTTTACTAAAAGATGATGCACCCATCTACCTTCCAAAAGACAATTAATTTAAGAGCAGTTGAACCTATTATCAAGATGCAAGTTAAGTTGTCAAGATGAAAAATCTTGGCAAGAAGTTGAACCTATTGTTAAAACTCTCGATGTTGGTTTGTGATATATTAAATGACTCCCGATGGTTAACTCCAAAAAATCGCAAAGCCTACAACTTACGTGTTGTTCAAATTTGACCTAATTTCGATAAATCGACATATTGCCATTCAAGTGGATACAATTAGCTAGGTCAAAGTTTCAAAACTCGAGAAACATGGGAATCATATTAGTACACAACATGTCATTCCACTATATATGCCTGAAAATTTTGGCTCATGGCATTCAGATCCGTATTCTTCAGACTAGTTTCGTTATGATGGGGAATACCAATTGGGGTATACCCATGAAGAGGAATCGCCATCTGTATCGCCGATCCCAAAGCGGGTCGACTCGCCGAATACGGCGACTGGTGCATACTGGACCCAGGCGACTGGCGCCGACTGGAGGCCCAAGATAGCGAATCGTATACAAAGCCCACCAAATACTTGTAAACCCTAACTGACTGCATATATAAAGACACCAGGAGCACCCCCACGGGGCATCTTCTCCCACATTAGATTAGATCTAGTCTCCCCCCCCCCCCCCGCCTATGATGGATCCCATGTAAACCAATCTATGATCATATACTGGATTGACAGCAGGACGTAGCGATCCTCCACCGAGGGGACGTGAACCTGGGTACATCGTGTGCCAATCTCGCTCCCGGGTTCTCCTATGTCGCCTTGATCCCTCTACGTAAGCTACCCCAGTAGCATCTGCCGGGCAATACCATGACAGTTGACATCCACCGTGGGGAAAGCGGTGCTTGTAGGATGATAATCCGGGCGGGATCCCTCATCGCCAGGTCGCATCTAGCTAGTTCATCCGTGTCGTCGCGGTCGACTTCATCATCGCCAAGCGTAGTATCGAGACTCAATATGTCTTTGCAAACTGCTATTCGGAGAATCCAGATCACACGTAAAATCTCCTAGTAAAAGATTGGCCACGTGAACCTCTTTTTATGATTTTGTTCACTGCCCATGACTACAAGATTGGATCGTCATGCTTTTAGTTCCAGGCCTTGATTGAAGCGCGATTACACCGAGTTAGTTTTACACACCATCACGATCGGCTGCGTCAGAGGCTTACTTCATGCACGGCGAGAAATCAATCTCCGATGAGTCAACCCCTTTTCGCTTATTGATTTTGGCTACCAATTATTCTATTCAATATTATAATTATTATGTACCTTAACGTTTTGTTTTGTAAGCACGGAAGCAACACATGATCCAGATCTGCCCGGCTCTAGACGTGCAAGATTTGAACTCGTTCATAAAGGGCCGTAACCACTGGAGAATAAATCCGCAAAGGAAAGGCGAGTTGTGCACTGTTGCAAACTCGTCATTGCCAATTATCCATCACGGACTCGCTACTCGAGGACTTGCCCGCCGTGGACTGATTCGCGGCGGACTCATCCATCAAGGACTGGCCCATCGTCGGATCGCAACACCCACGGCGACTCGACATTCAGCAACTTCCCACTCGCGGACTCTCCATGCTAGGGAAGTCGCCAGTCTTGCAGACTCGCCATGCTCAAGAACTTTCCTAAACATGGACACGCTTAAAGCTGACTCGCTAGGCTCGGCGATTTACCCGACGCATATTCGTCGCGCTCAGCGACTCCCCCGCCTCGTCGACTCTGCCACATTAAACAGCTAAGTTTCTTTACACTCGTACATGTTATGAGTCCAAAACATATAGGCATCTCCATTCATTCTCCAAAGTCGACCATGCGCATATGACCCTTTTCAGGGACCAAAATCATACTTGGGATCGGTTTCAGTTTTGTCTGTTGTTTATTCACGTCCGTCGAAGTAGTGAGTCTGGGTACCGAAAGGCCGACCTTGTCTCCGGATTCAACAGTCTGGCATCGTGTCCTTGTTACCCGGCAAGCGTTTGATGCTGGAGGTCTGCCTACTCATGAAAAGACATGCATAAACCTTACATACTGCCCATCGATCCACATAGAAAGAGTGCATTTTCTTCAACATCTATAATTTGCACGTCTTACAAATGTTCAATATATTTCATAAATACACCTTATTGCAGTCGTACTTTTTCCTCCTTCTCAGCAAAACGGTGTCTTTCTCGCCACTCACCGCGCTCGGGGACTCGGCGCTCACCGGTCGCTCGGCCTCGCCGCTCGCCGTGCTCAGGGTCTCGGCGCTCGCCGGTCGCTCGACCTCGCCGCTCTCGGGACTCGCGCTCACTGGTCGCACGGCCTCGCCGCTCGCCGCGCTCAGGGTCTCGGCGCTAGCCGGTCGCTTGACCTCGCCGCTCGCCGCGCTCGGGACTCGGCGCTCACCAGTCG
The DNA here is from genome assembly GCA_916181665.1 of Avena sativa. Lineage (NCBI taxonomy): Eukaryota > Viridiplantae > Streptophyta > Magnoliopsida > Poales > Poaceae > Avena > Avena sativa. The sequence goes on from OV702282.1 coordinate 104,696,841, forward strand.
CTCGGCCTCGCTGCTCGCCACGCTCGGCGCTCGCCGGTCACTCAATCTCGCCGCGCTCGGGGCACGGCGCTCGTCGGTAGCTCAACCTTGCCGCTCGCAGCGCTCGGGGGCTCGGTGCTCGCTAGTCGTTCAACCTTGCCACTCGCCGCGCTCGGGGGCTCGGTGCTCGCCGGTCTCTCGACCTCGCCATTCGCCGCACTCGAGGGCTCGACGCTCGCTAGTCGCTCGACCTCGCCACTCGCCATGCTCAGCAGCAACCACTACTATTTTCAGAATATGCATCTCTAAAGAGCCTCAAGTCGCCTCTACAAGCCAACTCGAGCCTCGAGGACTACTCCTAGGTATGCTACGTGTACGCGTGGTTCCATGACCACGGCTCGCCCTCGTTGACTCGCCACCACATACTCTCCACTCGCGTACTCTCCATGCTCAGGGACTCGCCGCCGCGGACTCGCCACTGCGGACTCGCCCTCGCGTACTCAACACGCTCGGGGACTCGCCACTGCGGACTCGACCTTGCGTACTCAACACGCTCGGGGACTCGCCACCGCGGACTCGCCCTCGCGTACTCTCCACGCTCGGGGACTCGTCACCGCGGACTCGCCCCGCGTACTCAACGCGCTCGGGGACTCGCCCTCGCGGACTCGCCCTCGTGTACTCAACACGCTCGGGGATTCGCCACCGTGGAATCGCCCTTGCGTACTCTTCACGCTCAGGGACTCGCCATCGCGGACTCGCCCTTGCGTACTCTTCACGCTCAGGGACTCGCCATCGCGGACTTGCCCTCGCGTACTCAACACGCTCGGGGACTCAACGCGCTACCGATACCACCACTCGCCGGTCGGGGACTCGGCACACGCCGGTCGCTCGATCCTAAACCCTAGTCGGTCGCCGGTCGGGGACTCGCCGCGCTCGGGGCCTCGGCACGCTCTACGCTCGGATACTCGTGCAATTGGCGGCTTCACCGACTCCCTGCGTCTTACACCAACTGTCCATCACCGACTGGCTCACGCCGACCGCCTCCCGCTTCACGGTTCTTTTATCTGTTCAGGAGCTCATCACTGATTCGCCGCGACTCATCATCAAGACTCTCCGCGCCCTGCCTCAAGCCCACGTCGAATCGACAACGCGCTCGGGGACTACTGATGGGGGAATACCAATCGGGGTTTACCCATGAAGAGGAATTGCCAGCTAGATCGCCGATCCCAGAGCGGGTCGACTCGCCGAATACGGCGACTGGTGCATACTGGACCCAGGCGACTGGAGGCCCAAGATGGCGACTCATATACAAAGCCCACCAAATACTTGTAAACCCTAACTGGCTGCATATATGAAGCCACCAGGGGCACCGCCACGGGGCATCTTCTCCCACATTAGATTAGATCTAGTCTCTCCCCCCGAAATCTTGCAACCATCTATATCAAAATAAAACTTGGCATCACTAGTAGTAGACTCATTAGGCTTAGGCATAGTAGGAGTAGGAATAGGGACTACTTGTGGTTTAGTGGTGATTGTGCACACACTATTGTTTCTATCAATTTCAGCTTCCCTTTCCCACTTAGCATGAAGTTGAGCTAACAGCCTAACATTTACATCAATAGTAACGTGTATGGCATGAGCAGTAGCAAAGGTGTTTTCCATAGTTTCAGGTTTAGCAGCCATTTTATTAATCAAGGAGGACTAAGCTTTAGACAAAGAGGATATGTTTTTCTCAGCACTCAATTTTTTTTACAGTAAACTAGGAATTTCTGTAGTCCAATTCTCAAGCTGATGACTAAGGTTTTTCAAGATAATAGATTGCTCCTCCATAGTATTTAGTGAAAATATTATTCTGCTCATATTGCATTTGCATAAAATTCTTAGTGGATCTCTCTACTTCTAGAATCCTTTCTTCACTAGGCATTCCAGATCTACCATGATAAGCATTTCCACTAGGAGGATAAGGCTTGTAGTTAAAATAAGTATTGTTGCCAAAATTGTTGTTTCTAATGAAGTTCACATCAACTTGCTCTTCTTGAGCAACCAAGGAGGCTAAGGGAACACTATTAGGATCTAAAGGAGATTTCCCATTAACAAGCATAGCCATAATAACATCAGCCTTTTCACTGAAAGAGGAAGTTTCCTCAATAGAATTTACCTTCTTACAATGCGGAGCTCTCTCAACATGCCATTCAGAGTAGTTAACCATTATATTATCCAGGAGCCTTGTTGCAGCACCCAAGGTGAGGCCCATAAAGGTACCTCCAGCAGCTGAATCCAATAGATTTCTTGAGGAGAAGTTCAAACCTGCATAAAAAGTCTGGATAATCATCCAAGCAGTGAGTCCATGAGTAGGGCAATTCTTAACCAAAGATTTTATTCTTTCCCAAGCTGGAGCAACATGCTCACTATCAAGTTGTTTAAATTTCATAATATCACTTCTCATAGATATAATCTTAGCAGGAGGATAGTACTTTCCAATAAATGCATCTTTGCACTTAGTCCAAGAATCAATACTATTTTTAGGCAAAGAAAGCAACCATTCTTTAGCTTTTCCCATCAAGGAGAAAGGAAAAAAGCTTGAGCTTAATAATATCTCCATCTACATCCTTATACTTTTTCATCTCACAAAGTTCAACAAAGCTATTGAGGTGGGCAGCAGGATCATCAGAACCAGCACCAGAAAATTGCTCTCTCATCACAAGATTCAACAAAGCAGGCTTAATTTCATAAAAGGTAGCATCAGGAGCAGGTGGAGCAATAGGAGTGCTTAGGAAATCATTGTTGTTGGTGCTAGTAAAGTCACACAACTTGGTGTTCTCGGCAGAGTTCATTTTGGCAAAGGTGGGCAAGCCAAAAACAGCAGCAGCAGCTAGAGCAGGAACTAAATTTTTTTGTGTGTTTTTTTGAAAAGAGGCAAACAAAACCAAGCAAAAGAAACAAAGCAAACTAAAAACAAAGTAAAGAGAAGGGAAGTGAAGGACTCCCCTTTGTGGAGACATCCTTGGCATCCCCGGCAATGGAGACAGAAAACTTGTTGATGGCGCCTCGTTGATCTGGGAGCTTCTTGCTTTATTCCCCGACAACGGTGCCAGAAAAGCTTGACGGCTATTTATCCCCGGCAACGGAACCCCAAGAGCAAGGTGTGAACCAGCAAGCAGCAAGTTTTCCCTCAGTTGAGACCAAGGTTATCAAACCAGAAGTAGGAAGGAAACGTCACACAGGTGTTGCAAGCAACACGGAGACCTGCACAACACAAACTCCAGACTTTGCCCCAACGAACAGTGAGGTTGTCAAGCTCACCGGTTTGCTGTAACAAAGGATTAAACGTATGGTGTGGAAGGTAATGGTTTGCAGCAAGTAAACAAGTAACAGTGGAAGATGTATCAATGGTAAAGATTGGACCGGGGTCCATAGTTCACTAGACGTGCTCTCCTTAGATAAACAACATGGCATGAAGGGTAAAAAAATTACAGCGAGGCAATTGACAGGAACTGAGCAAGGCATAACAATGCAATTACTAGTCAGAAAGATCCTATGAGATTCGATTGGGCAATACAACAAGATACATAGACCACCATCCAACTGCATCTATGACTAGAAGTCCACCTTCAGGTTATCATCCGAACCCCCTCCAGTATTAAGTTGCAAGCAACAGACAACTGCTTTTAGCAAAGTGTGTAAGGTAAACAGTCCATATGTTCCATGAACAAGAGACCGTTGTTTTCTCCCTAGTAGCAACAGCACATCTACAACCGAAGAGATTTTTGTCTCTTCCCTTGGAAACTAGAGGCATGAACCAACTATCGACCATAAATACCCCCTCTTGGAGTCACTAGCAACTACTTGGCCAAGATAGCTAGTAACAACGGACAGCATGCAAGATCACAAACAACACATACATGATAGAATCATAAATACAAAACCATTAATCAAACCAACATAATAATCTCAATATCCAACGGATCCCCGCAAACACAACATGCATGATTACAAATAGATTAGATCTTGATCATGAACGGAGCTCACAAGATCTATACATGAAAGCACAAAGGAGGAGATACAACCATCTAGCTACTACATGGACCCATAGTCCAAGGTGGAACTACTCACGCATCATACTGGAGAGAAGGCCTCCGGGATGATCTCCCCTCCGGTAGGGTGCCGAGAAGAACTTTAGATCCCCCCGATCTAGGGATGATGGTGGTGGCGGCTACAGACGGTTTCGTGGAGATTTGAATGGGTTCTTAGGGTTTCTTCATCGGGGGCTTCTTATAGGCAAATGGGGAGACCGAGGAGGAGTCCAGGTGTGGCAAACCTAGCCAGGCACGGGGCTGGGCCCACCCGCGCCTAGGGTGGGTCTGGCCACCCTGGCTAGCCCCTCCGGCTCCCCTCTGGACTCCTTGTTCCCCACGGAAAGTAATTGACTTTGATGTTTGTCCAGTCCAATTCCAAGAAATATTTCTTTACTAACTTTTCTGAAACCAAAAACAGCGGAAACCAGGCATCTGGCACTATTGCAACATGTTAATAGGTTAGTACAAGAAAACATGCAAAAGCACCTCAAAGTGTAGACAAGTAAAGGAAAGTAGATACAAAACAAGCATGGAGCATCAAAAATTATAGATACGTTTCCAACATATTAGAATCATAAGTACAAAATGTTGGTCCACTATATATATGTGAGAAAGCTTAGCTTGTGTCATATCCATATTCTTCACAATTTCCAAAATCTTAGCAAGAATTTGAACTTGTTGTCAAAACTCTCGATGCTGGTTTGTGATATATTAAATGACCCCCCGATGGTTACCTGCAAAAAAATTCAAAAAATTATCAAGGCAACCTAAAATTTACTTCTAGTTCAAATTTCACCTAATTTCGAAAAATTGGCATAAAGTCATTCATGTGGACAGAGTTAGTAAGACGAAGTTTGAAATCTCATAAAATTGAACATGAGAATCGTAATAAAAACATGTTGGTCCACTTAATATGTGTGGAACCTTGGCTTGTGGCATTCAGATCCATATTCTTCGGACTTTCTTTATGGAAAAGAACAATCTCGTCATCACTCGAGAAACTGATAATGTCCTTTCCTGATAGTTGGAAAGTCACACCGACGACAGTGTTTCAAGAAGATGCACCCATCTACTTCCGAAAAGACATTTAATCCAAGAGCAACCTATCGCGCTTACTTGTATCTCAAGCTTGACCCAATTTCATTAAATCATCCATACTCTTCATACTACTTCCTTTTTCGAGTGTTTTCAAAATATGGCAAGATTTGACAACTAAGATTTAAATTTTACCACATAGTTCTAGGTTCAAATTTTACACGGACAGTGGTAGTAAATTTTAAATCAGGGACCTAAAAAAGGACAAGTACATCGAGGTCCATACATCTCGAACGAAGAACCATAAAATAAATCAAGGAACGTGGGCTCCTTCTCGAGAGAGCATCTCATCGAGCCATAATCTTCATACTACTTCCATTTTGATTGTTTTCAAAATATGGCCAACATTGGCGGCATGTATGGAATAGTACAACATCATAACAATCTAATGCCATCAGCAATAAACCAATACATGTCCCATAATATACTCCAAAAAGGAGGTCAGAATCACCACAAGATCTGTATGCCAATGATTCAACATGTCCAAGGTAGTGGCTGGGTAGCGGTTGCTTTCCAGCCTGGCATGCTTCTCTTGTTTCACCATCGCTTGTGGATGCTTGATACGTCGGAAACGTATCTATAATTTTTGATGCTCCATGCTTGTTTAGTATCTACTTTGTTTTGCTTTGTCTACACTTTGAGGTGCTTTTTACATGTTTTATGGTACTAACCTATTAACAATTTGCCACAGTGCCAGTTGCCTGTTTTCTGCTGTTTTTGGTTCTAGAAAAGTTAGTAAAGAAATATTCTCGGAATTGGACAGGACAAACGTCAAAGTCAATAACTTTCCGTGGGGAACAAGAAGTCTAGAGGGGAGACGGAGAGGCGGGCTAGGGCGCCTAGACCCCCCCCTATGCGCGGGTGGGCCCTGCCCCGCGCCTAGGCAGGGTGTGGGGCCCCTGGCCACCGCCTCGGCCTCCCCCTTCGCCTATAAGAAGCCCCCGATGCAGAAAGCCTAAGTACCCGATCAAATCTCCACGAAACCTTCTGTAGCCGCCGCCACCGTCGTACCTAGATCGGGGGGACCTGAAGTTCTTCCTGGCACCCTGCCGGAGGGGAGATCATCCCGGAGGCCTTCTCTCTAGTATGATGCGTGAGTAGTTCCACCTTGGACTATGGGTCCATGTAGTAGCTAGATGGTTGTATCTCCTCCTTGTTCTTTCATGTATAGATCTTGTGAGCTCCGTTCATGATCAAGATCTAATATATTTGTAATCATGCATGTTGTGTTTATGGGGATCCGATGGATATTGAGATTATTATGTTGGTTTGATTAATGGTTTTGTCTTTATGATTCTATCATGTCTGTCTTGTTTGTGATCTTGCATGCTCTCTGTTGTTAGTAGCTATCTTGGCCAAGTAGTTGCTAGTGACTCCAAGAGGAGGTATTTATGCTCGATAGTGGGTTCATGCCTCTAGTTTCCAAGGGAAGTGACAGAAATATCTTCGGTTGTAGATGTGTTGTTGCTACAAGGGAGAAAACAACGGTCTCTTGTTCATGGAACATGTGGACTGTTTACCTTACACACTTTTCTTAAAGCAATTCTCTGTTCCTTGCAACTTAATACTGGAGGGGGTTCGGATGATAACCTGAAGGTGGACTTCTAGTCATAGATGCAGTTGGATGGTGGTCTATGTATCTTGTTGTATTGCCCAATCGAATCCCATAGGATCTTTCTGACTAGTAATTGCATTGTTATGCCTTGCTCAGTTCCTATCAATTGCCCTGCTGTAATTTGTTTACCCTTCATGCCATGTTGTTTATCTAAGGAGAGCACCTCTAGTGAACTATGGACCCAGGTCCAATCTTTACCATCATACATCTTCCACTGTTACTTGTTTACTTGCTGCAAACCATTATCTTCTACACCATACGTTTAATCCTTTGTTACAGCAAACTGGTGAGCTTGACAACCTCACTGATTCGTTGGGGCAAAGTCTTAAGTTTTTGTTGTGCAGGTCTCCGCGTTGGTTGCAACGCATGTGTGACGATTCCTTCCTCCTACTGGTTCGATAACCTCGGTTTCTTACTGAGGGAAAACTTGTTGTTGTGCTACTTCACACCTTGCTCTTGGGGTTCCAAACGAAGCGCTCCTACATCAACTCAGCGCTGCATCAATGCTCGGCTTTCTCCTGTACACCCTCATCAAGATAGATGTAAAATGGAGGGTACCCTCTAGGAAATTCCCCCACTCGGATTACATAGGGAATCTGCAAATAGCATAAATAAAGTAATTAATATTAGAATAGAGGGACTAAAAAATTACAAAGTACATTCATATTAGGATCATCACGAGAATATTAAGAAGTGATATCTCACAATGGGTTGATGTCGTCATCCACCCAATATTGTAAATCCATGGGGAACTGTGATGAATGATTGAGGATCTTGATAATAAGTCTGCAGCTTCGACAAGTAATGGTGGAATGTAGTCCACGCCGCATCGGCCGACACCCTTTTTGTCACAGAATAAAATTGGATCTTATAGAACCCAAAAAAAAGGCCACAATGACGACACCCTCACCTCGTACTTCTCCAATTGCCACATTGCATACCTTAAGCTGCTAACGGTCACGAAAATCTCTATGTTGTGCCCGTCAATCTAGATGATGAACAACGTTCCCGCCTTCCTGATGTCGATGACATTTATTCTCGGCGAGAATCATGTATTCATCAGCTTAGACAGTTCCCATTGTTTGATGCTGTAGCGGAATATGGGCACCTCCATCGAGTGGGAAGAATTGAGGTGCAGATGCACCTCAGCTTGGTGGCCGACCCACTTGCATCCTGGCTCCGTGAAGATAAACGGGGTGTCGATGCAGCAGATCATGTGGGTATAGAGAGCGTTGAAGGATACCATTTTCGAGCAGCCCTAGTTTGGGCACCTGCTGTAAACTTCTCCGCCGGTGACTTGGCGATATATCTCCTTGGAGCATAGGGCCAGCTAGCAGCGCTTTTAGCATCCAGACGCTCATAGATTTTGTTGACGACATCATCGCCGACCTTTCTGAAGACACAGCACCGCCGGCTCTCCCTTGAACCTCTCCAAATTTTGTACAGACCATGCGCCATAGCGTCCGAGAGGATTAGGGGCGAGGGCGAATCTAGATAGAACTGTTGGGGGTTTTTTTGGAGGAGAGGGGTGGTGACCTAGAAGGATTGATGCAGCGGGTGAGTTGGCGAGGAAAATGTGTGAACCGCACAGTGGAGAGGATCCCAAATGCGGCCAGGCGGAGTCGGGTGGGGTAAACGGAATGGAGATGGGGAATATGGTATGGCTCTTTGAGGAAAGAGGTTTTTTTCTTTTCCTCTATGTGGCTGCATCGAGGACGCTGGCTACAGTGATAGACTAGCACGCCGCTATGCACTAAATTAACCGTGTCACCTCCTGACGCAGTATAGTCTTGTTATGTCAGTTTACCAGACACGTTATTTATTTTTGACTTCTATTTGCATACTACTACTACTAGTACTTAGGCTAGTCTTAGTGGGAATAACTTGAGTAGTAACATAGTCTTACATGGATTGCCAACTTGACATGGCATGCAATTAAATGATGAGAGAAAGACTTGTGGTGATTCTTTTAATGAGATGCTGACATGTGGGGTTGCCGATAAGATACATACTACTAGTACTCTTCTTTTCAGAGTAATACTATAAAAATACAGCTGTAGATACTCCAAAAATTTAGTACACAAAAAGTGACACGGTTAATTTTTTGCGCCAATCTGATGTGACGAGACTATACTGCGCCAGGTAGAGTGACACGGTTAATTTAGTGCAGAGTGGCATGCTAGTCTATCAAGCTAACTGGCGTCCTCGATGCAGTCGCTTCCTACAGGAGGAAAAAATAAAACCTCTTTAAAAGAGCCATCCCATCTTCCCCATCTCCGTTAGTTTATCCCCACTCGCCGATGCCACATGGCCGCATCTCTGGCGTGCTTCGCACATTTTCCTCGCCGTCTTGCCTATTGCATCACTCCCTCCAGGCCACCACCCCTCTCCTCCAAAAATCACCACCCCTCTCCTCCAAAAACCACCACCCTCTCCTCCAAAAGCCACCAACAACTCTACATCGATCCACCTCGACCCAATCTATCCAAACGCGACGGAAGATTCGAGGCCCAACCCGTGACACTGCGACTGAAGCAAGGTCGACAACGATGACTTCTACGAAATATCTATGTGTCTGGACACTACTAGCGCCATTAGGCTGGCCACATGCTCCACGCATGCTCCAAGGATATCTACCGCCAAGTCACCAGCGGAAAAGCTAGCAGATGCCCCAACGACCGTTATTGGGCACTAGTCTCCTATAATGACATCTATGACCACAAGATCTGATGCCATGCCACCCCGTGCGTCTGGATCCAAGATGCGAGTTCGTTACCCGACCATTGACTATGGATCGGCTCTCAACTCACTTGAGAGTTGTCCACAAGAGGCATGTGCCCGTAATGCTCTACAACCGCGAACACTGTTAGTATAAGCCGATGGCAAGAAAGTGGAAACCAGAGGTCATCAGCATCGGGAAAGGGGGTACAAAGTTTTCCGCCCAAATTCACGGCTACATGACAAACATCTTCCTATCCGTCAGGTACGTCTGGTCGACGGGGTGCGAATCGCCGTGGTACAAGATGATGTTTTGGTTGATGTCTTCATGGGAAGAGAGCTCTATTCAGTATCAATGGTGGCAACATCTGAGATGATGAGAAGTCCTTCGTTGGCTGAACTCGCGCTTGAAGGAAAAATTTCGTACCTGTTGAAGCCGCGGTATGACCTAAAATCTTCTGAATCGATCGTCGGAATTTCCCATGGATTACAAATATCACAACAATAAGTTTCAAGACTGAGTTAACACATACTATAGTATAAATCTTCTTGTGATGATTCGAATGTGTATATATGTAATGTCATGTTGTACTAATTAGTTACTTTATGTTGGTAATAGACGCAATTGGTATCGGCTCTCCTCCAGATGGATGTTCTCAGTTTAATTCTTCAATGTTCGTTGCTGCAGTTGGGAGAAACTGCATGGCGCCTAGATGCTCCTTCGGCGCCCCGAGGTCATTATTCCTTGCCCACATCATAGATTCCCACTCCATGTGGTTGCAGAAATTCCGCTATGGTCAGAATGCCAGGTACATCTCTAAGGCAGTGCCAGCACCGGGCTTGCAGACTATAGATATCGAGGTATGCGGGTACGATCGTAGGTTGTTCTGTGTTCTGTTGGGAATATTCCCTAGTGGCAATCATGTATGATGATATTTCCCATTGTATTCATAAAGATATTAAGTAGTCCTTGTATAAACATCTGATGTGTATCATTGAATATGTGATTCGGTTGTGGAACTATGCATTCATGTTGTTTGTACTAAATATCCTTGGTCATCAAAGTTGTGCTGGACACACAACTTAGACCAATGTGAAAGTTGGCTTGATGACTCGGTTCCACTTGTCATGAGCATGGAGATGCTATTCCAACTTACACAGATTCGGCTAAAGAGTTTAGCGAGTCGGATTGACCCATATTGAGGTACAACGAACTAGCTATCATTTGTATATCTCAATCAATGTAATCCTTAGACCTGAGGTTGTTGCATAGTCCAAGTTGAGGATCACCGACTTAGGTTCTGTCAAACGCTGATCCATAACTGGGCAGTTATAAAGGCAGAATTCGGGTCGACTGAGAATCAAGCTGCGTGATGTGAATAACCAAGATGGGATTTTGCCCCTCCAATTGGAGAGATATTCTCTGGGCCCTCTCATGAGATATGATTCGGAAAGCATGGTCATGCATGACTCGGTTAAGTGTTAACCGAGGCGATCGACTAAGAGTTAGTCGGGTGAATCACTTATCTCGGATCGAGAAGAGAGTCGGACTATTTAAGGGATGACATATATTCGCCTATAGTCTGACAAGGTATATCGTGAGGCAAAAGGGACTCGGACGAAAGTCGCATTGGAAAGGCAAGTCGTCATGACTCTTTGGTGCTTGGGAGTCGGCACGTTCTGCTAGGATCCGCTACCGACTGATCGATTGAGAGTCGGACTCCAATCGTGTCCAAGTAGCCATGAGCCTGCGGGGTCACACACTTAAGAGCAGGAGCAAGTTCGGATTGGATCTGAACCTGTAATCTGGTTGGGTTGGACCTGAACCGGATTAGGACTGAGTTAGTGAGTTGGACTCACGGTGACTAGTGTTATATGGGATTTAGTGAATGGGTCGCGCGAGCAGATCCCACGTTCACTCCCTATATATAGTGGAGCACCGTAACCCAGAAGGGTTAATCGTTGTTCGGTTTGGTCATTCCATGTGTTGGAAACCCTAGCTCCACAGCAGTCCTACCGTCGACACGAACCTAGCAGTTCGCCGCTGGTGCTGCTCCTTGCACGTGTGGATACCAGTAGAGGTGTTGTACGATCAGCACTAGGACGATCGGGTCGCAAAGGACTGCACTGTATCAACTGACGCGCTTCATCAGTAATCCGCAACTGCGCGTCTAGTGGTAAACCTCGTGGCCTTCTACCTCAGCTGGATCTTTGGATCACCATGTTAGAGGAAAGTTTTTGTTTTATCTCCGCGTGGCACAACAGTGGTATCAGAGCGATAGCTTCTGGTTTTAGGCTCGAGATCTCGCATATGAGATATGCGGTTGGCTGTAGATGAGATGTATGTGCTGTTTGGTGGTCGATCTATGAGATAGATCGGTTTTGTACGAAGTTGATTGGATCATCTGTGCCCGGGGAATGGTAGATCTGATTTCCGTGATCATACTGCTAAGGTCGTGGAACGACATACCCCTACCGGTCGGCTTCCGCCATCGGGGTAGACTGTGACACGTAAATCTAGAAGCGGTGATCGAATATCAAAGAGTTTGATCGAATCGGAACGATGGTCGGAATCCATGTTCGGATCATAGATGGGACCGCCGGCTTCGCCCTGTCACAACGCCGGTAGATATTGTATCTATGCATAAGTTGTTTTTGAAGGAAGTTGTGAATGGTATGGTTCATGTGCATGTGATGTATGTGTGTAATCCATACGTGATCTGAGAATCACGGTTTTTGTCAGCCGGTGGAGCCTAGGTGCTGTCATTTTATTGTATAACGACCTGCATGTCGGATTCTCTATGTAATTTACTTTACTAAGCTAGTGTAGCTGTTTGGAGAACCCGGAAGACATGCAAGGTGTTACAATCGCGACAAGAAGATAACGAAGAACGAAAACAAAAAACACAGCAAGGAGACACAGATTTAACGTGGAAAACCTCTCCAACAAAGAGAGGAAAAAAACCACGGGCGCCAGCCAGCGAAACTTCACTATATCGAGGAGTGTTTACAAACGCCGGGGATTTCACAGATGCAACTCTCCCAACCGGCGGCTTACAAGGGGTTTATATATCGGTGGAAACCTAGGTCTTCGACGATCTGTACCGTACCGCGGGGGGCTGTGAAATCCCCCGGCGACGGGCCAAGCCTCCCGGCGACGGGCCTCGCTCCACTCGTCAGAAGTTGTCCTATACTTTGTAGAATTTGGATCAACATATAACAAACTCCACCTTGAGACAAATTCCTCCTTGTAGCATCAACAGCAACCATCTCCCTGAACAAACAAAGCAAATACTTTCGGCGCCAATAGCCACTTGGGCTAATCAGTTAAACCAACTAAGTTCGAGCAAAGCTCAAACTTAGCAACAGGAACAGGTTTAGTCATCATATCAGCAGGATTATCATGAGTGCTGATCTTGCATACCTTTAATTTACCTTGAGCAACAATGTCTCTAACAAAATGGTACTTGACATCAATGTGCTTAGTTCTCTCATGGAACATCTGATCTTTTGTAAGGTATATGGCACTTTGACTGTCACAAAACAAATTAATGCAAGAATCATCTCCACAAAGCTCAACAAACAAACCTTTCAACCAAACAGATTCTTTGCAAGCTTCAGCAATAGCCATGTATTCAGCTTCAGTAGTAGATTGTGCAACAACAGCCTGCAATGTAGCCTTCCAGCTAACAGCACAACCTCCAACATTAAACACATAACCTGTGAGGGATCTTCTCTTATCCAAATCGGCAGCAAAATCTGAATCCACATAGCCAACGAGTCCCTCACCGGTCCTGCCAAACTTCAAACAAGCATTGGAAGTGCCAAGAAGGTACCTGAAAACCCACTGACCAGCCTTCCAATGTTCTTTACCAGGATTAGCCATGTATCTACTTATCAAACTCATAGCATATGATAAATCAGGACGAGAACAAACCATGGCATACATCAAAGAACCAACAACACTAGAATACGGCACCTTTGACATGTACTCAAACTCTTCATCAGTAGTAGGACATTGAGAAACTGACAATTTAAAGTGAGGAGCAATAGGAGTACTAACTGAGTTGGCACCATCCATATTAAAACGATGAAGAACTTTCTTAATGTAACTTTGCTGACTAAGAAATAACAAACCAGATTTTCTATCTCGGGTAATTTCCATACCTAAGATCTTCTTAGCAGCACCAAGATCCTTCATCTCAAACTCACTACTTAGGTGTGCCTTCAAAGTAGTGATTTCTTTCATGCCCTTGGCAGCAATTAACATATCATCAACATATAGCAGCAATTATATAGGTGACCCATCAACAAACTTGATATAAACACAACTATCATATTTAGACCTCTCAAAACCATGTGAGATCATAAATGAATCAAACCTTTTATACCACTGTCTTGGAGATTGCTTTAAGCCATAAAGAGACTTCTTTAATTTGCACACAAAATCCTCTTTACCAGGCACTATGAACCCTTCTGGTTGGTCCATGTATATTTCCTCATCAAGCTCTCCATGCAGAAAAGCAGTCTTGACATCTAACTGCTCAAGCTCAAGATCACGCATAGCCACAATACTAAAGAAAGTACGAATGGAACTATGCTTCACAACTGGAGAGAACACATCATTGTAATCAATACCTGGAATCTGGCTGAACCCTTTTGCTACTAACCTTGCCTTGTACCTTGAAGGCTCTTTGGGAGATAGACCTTCCTTTTTCTTGAAGATCCACTTGCAGCGGAGCGCCTTCTTTTTTTTAGGCAAGCGCACAACATCCCATGTGCCATTTTTCTCAAGCGATTACATCTCTTCTTGCATAGCAGATACCCACTTCTCGCGGTCAACGGATGCAATGGCTTCATTATATGTAGCAGGTTCAGAATCGTTCTCCACCTGTTCAGCACAACTCAAAGCATAATGTACAAGATTACACTCTTCAATTAAACGACGAGGTGGAACTATGTTACGTCTCGGTCTATCAGCAGCAATAGATTCCTGTGGCTGCTGCAAAACAGTAGGTGAGTGCTGAACAACATCATCATCAATATTTTCCTCATGAGTATCATCAACAACAGCATTATTATCAACAGTTTTCTGCAGGTGCTCCACCTGCACACGAACTCCCTCCTCTCCAATAGCAACAGGAGAGGGATCTGATGGCAAGCTGTCATGATACATAACGGATTCATTGAAAACAACGTTCCTACTCAACAAAATCCTTTTTGTTTTAGGGTTCCATAGTTTATATGCCTTAACTCCTGAACCATAACCAAGGAATATGCACTTGACAGCTCTAGGCTCTAACTTTCCATTATCAACATGAGCATACGCAGTGCAACCAAAAACTCTCAACTGTGAATAATCAGCAGGTGAACCTGACCATACCTCAATAGGAGTTTTCTTCTCAAGTGGAATAGAAGGTGACCTGTTGATGAGGTAACACGCTGTGTTGGCTGCTTCAGCCCAGAAACGCCTATGCATACCTGCATTAGACAACATACAACGAGCCCTCGAGATGATGGTTCTGTTCATGCGTTCTGCCACGCCATTCTGCTGAGGAGTATATGGGATGGTGTGATGCCTGATCATGCCATCGTTACTGCAAAACTCCTCAAACTCATTAGAACATAATTCCATACCATTGTCAGTACGTAGTACCTTTACCTTCTTCTCAGTCTGTTTTTCAACCATAACTTTCCACTTCTTAAAAGCATCAAAAACATCAGATTTATGCTTTAGAAAATAAGGCCACACCTTTCTTGAGTAATCATCAATAATAGTAAGCATATAATTAGCACCACCAATAGAAGTCTTACGGGACGGACCCCATACATCAGCATGCACATAATCTAATATGCCTTTGGTGGTATGAACGGAAGCATTGAATTTAACTCTTTTATGCTTACCAAAGATGCAGTGCTCACAGAACTCAAACTTACTCAAGTTGCAACCATCAATCAGCTCTCTCTTGACCAACTCTGCCATGTCTTGTTCGCTCATATGCCCAAGACGCATATGCCATAGATGTGTTTTACCACAATCATCAGAATCATTAGAAGTAACAGCAGCAGCAATACCAGGCAAAGTGCTACCTCTAAGAACATATAATTTAGCAGAATTCATATCACCTATCATGTGAATAAGAGAACCTTTTGATACCTTCAGAACTCGATGCCCACCGGCATACTTGTATCCATCAACGTCCATGGTACTCAGGGAGATCAAATTTCTGGCCATGCTTGGTATGTGCTTCACCTCACTCAACGTGCGTGTCACGCCATCATGTGTCCTAATCTTAACAGATCCAACACCAACGATATGGCATGGGTTGTCATTCCCCACACGCACAAAATCTCCAGTCTGCACAGACTCATATGAACTGAACCAATCTTTGTTACAGCAAATATGAAACGAACATGCAGTATCAAGTATCCATTCATCATCACGAGAAGCACAAGCAGCAAAAACAGCTAAGCATTCACCATCAGAACTATCAGAAACAACAGCAGCCTTACCATTGCCTTGATCCTTATCTTTCGGTTGGTAAGTACCGTTCCTTTTCTCCTTATTCTGCAGCTTCCAGCAATCATCAATAACATGATTAGATTTCTTACAATACCTGCAGAACTTGTCCTTTCCCTTGGACTTCGAACGACCTCTACCGTCTTTGCTCTTATCTCGGTTGCCATGGTTGTTAAATCTCTGCTCGGTCCTGTCACGAACCTGCAGAGCTTCAGCCTTGGAGGACGCCCCATCTGCCTGCACCATAGATTTCATCTTTTCCCTCTGTTTGAGGGCATCTTGCACTTCATCAAGGGTTATCTTCTCACGGCTCAACAACATTGTATCACGAAAGTGTGTATAAGAACTAGGCAGCGAGCATAAGAGTAATAGGGCTAGATCCTCATCATCATATTTTACTTCCATAGATTGCAAATCAGAAATAATCTCTCTAAAAAGAGATAAGTGATTCATTACCGATCCACCTTCCTACAATCTATGCGAGAACAACTTCATCTTCACATGCATCTTACTGGTTAGATCCTTTGACATGCAGATCATTTCCAGTTTTTCCCATAGGGCAGCAGCAGATTTCATCTCCAGTACTTCCTGCAAAATATTATTGGATAGATGAAGTTGAATCAAAGACAAAGCCTTACGGTCCTTCCGCTTCTCTTCAGCGGACCAGGTCTTAGCATCCTTTTCACCGAATCCATCCAGCGCTTCATCCAGATCAGAAGTTTGGGCGAGAATCGCCCGCATCTTCACCTGCCACAAGGAGAATCTTGTGGTGTAGTCCAGCTGTGGTAGATCGAACTTCAATGACGACATGTCGCAAACCCTAGATTAGAACCTGGGGCTCTGATACCACTTGTTACAATCGCGACAAGAAGATAACGAAGAACGAAAACGAAAAACACAGCAAGGAGACACAGATTTAACGTGGAAAACCTCTCCAACAAAGAGAGGAAAAAAAACCACGGGCGCCAGCCAGCGAAACTTCACTATATCGAGGAGTGTTTACAAACGCCGGGGATTTCACAGATGCAACTCTCCCAACCGGTGGCTTACAAGGGGTTTATATATCGGTGGAAACCTAGGTCTTCGACGATCCGTACCGTACCGCGGGGGGCTGTGAAATCCCCCGGCGACGGGCCAAGCCTCCCGGCGATGGGCCTCGCTCCACTCGTCAGAAGTTGGCCTATACTTTGTAGAATTTGGATCAACATATAACACAAGGCGCTGTACATGTCGGCGACATGGAGTAAGACGGCAAGTGACAAGAGTTGGCACGAGTCGGATTACAGGCTTTGTGGAGATGGAGATCGCCATGAAGAGAGCCATGCCATTTCACATTATAAATGCTTTATTTTGTGTTATTGTTATGTCTCAGTTTTACCTCTATTAGATAGTCGGTAAAATTTAATCCCTCAAAGAAGGTCTAGTCGGTTTTCCCGCCAGTGTTTGCACCATCACAAGTCAGACATTTTTGGTAGTGGGCTCATAAAATTGAGGTGCTGCCAATTCTTTCCGACTAGGTGGGTTCGAGTCGGACTCTTACTGCAGAAACACTCGGTAAGCTATACGGGTCTATCACAACGGTTGTGGGACTCGGGGAAAAGTCGGATGGGATCCAGGGCATGTGATTCCACCCGTCTAACAGGAGTCGTATGAGATACGATTGACAAGGAGTTGTCTACCTAGATCACTTGGCGGCTAGTGGTGATGCTAAAGCTCACTAGACGACTTGCTTATTTAGGATCCCGAATCACTAAGCAACCATCGGAGGGGTGTTGGTTCTAGTGGGAGCATAAAATATTAAAATGTTTAATATGCTTGCTCTTTTATGAATACATGTCTTAAGTGTTTTGCATATTTTCTGTTGTAGATCATGGCACCAAGTAGAAGTCACTCTCAGATGTCCCGTTTTGCGTTGAGAACCATTCTTGAGAAAGATAAACTGAACGACACTAATTTTACCAACTGGTATCAAAATTTGAGAATTGTTCTTAAACAAGAAAAGAAGGACCATGTCCTAGACAACCCACTTCCAGATGAGCCAAATGAGAATGCGACTGTCGCTGCCACCAATTCCTACCGTCGGGCTAAGGATGAGTCCACGGATATTAGCTGTCTTATGCTTGCTCACATGGAACCGGACTTGCAAAAGAAATTCGAGCATGTTGAGGCCTACGATATGATCGAAAGCCTCAAAAGTATGTTCCAGGCTCAGGCGAAGACTGAGAGGTATCAGGTCTCTCAGGCTTTGCTGAGTTGCAAGCTTAAGGATGGTGATCCACTGAGTCCGCATGTGATCAAAATGGTTGGTTACGTGCAGTCACTGGAGAGGCTTGGCTACCCCATAAGCGAAGAGTTCGCTACGGATATAATACTGAACTCTCTTCTAGTGCATATGGGCAGTTCATTTCGAACTACCACATGCATGGTATGGATAATAAGCTCACTGAATTACATGGGATGCTCAAGCAGGTAGAGGCGGATCTCAAGAAGGGCGCCAGCCAAGTGTAGATGGTGCAGAATAAGGCTAAGTTCAAGAAGAGTTCTTGGACTAAGAAGAAGGCTAAGTCAGGAGGAAAGCAAGCTCAGGACCCGGTCCCAAGCGCTTCCTCAGGGACTAAGCCATCTCCTTCAGCCGGATCCACTTGCTTCTACTACAAGGCGGATGGCCACTGGAAGAGGAACTGCAGCAAGTACTTGGCTGATAAAGCCAAGAGTGGAGGTATGACTTCCGACTCAGGTACACTTGTTTGCAATGTTATAGACATATATCTTGCTGATGCACCTAATAGTTCTTGGGTATATGATACCGGATCCATTATTCAGATCTGCAACTCGTTGCAGGGACTGGTAAGAACTAGGAGCGTAGCAAGAGGCGAGGTTGATATTCGAGTCGGCAACAAAGCAAGAGTTGCTGCGTTGGAAGTCGGCACGATGCAACTTCATTTACCTTCCGGATTCATTATGGAACTTAATAATTGTTATTATGTTCCAGTGCTCAGTCGAAACATTATTTCTGCTTCATGTTTGATGAGGCAAGGCTATGAGTCGAATATCAAGAATAATGGTTGTTCTTTGTATTTGAATGATATGTTTCACGGCTTTGCACCCGTCTAGGACGGGTTATTTATTTTGAATCTTGATGATGAGTCGGTTTATAACATAAATTTTAAAAGGTTGAAACCAAATGATCTGAATATGACTTACTTTTGGCACTGTCGGCTTGGTCATATAAGTTGGAAACGCATGAAGAAGCTCCATGATGATGGACTCCTAACTTCGTTCGACTTGGAGTCGTTCGAGACATGCCAATCTTGCCTACTCGGCAAAATGACCAAGACACCTTTTGCAAAGAGTTGCGAAAGGGAGTCCGACTTGTTGGGACTAGTACATAGTGATGTATGTGGACCAATGAGCACGGCAACCAGGGGTGGTTATGAGTACTTCATTACCTTCACTGATGATTTGAGTAGGTATGGATATATCTACTTGATGAAACATAAGTCGTAAGCCTTTTAAAAGTTCAAAGAATTCCAGAATGAAGCACAGAATCAACTCGGCAAGAAAATAAAGTTTCTTCGGTCGGACCGAGGAGGCGAGTACATGAGCCATGAGTTTGATGACCATCTGAAAAGTTGTGGAATAGTTCCTCAACTTACTCCGCCAGGAACGCCACAAAGGAATGGTTTTTCGGGAAGGTGGAATTGAACCTTGTTGGACATGGTACGATCAATGATGAGTCGGAAAGATCTGCCTTTATCATT
Organism: Avena sativa; assembly: GCA_916181665.1. Classification (NCBI taxonomy): domain Eukaryota; kingdom Viridiplantae; phylum Streptophyta; class Magnoliopsida; order Poales; family Poaceae; genus Avena; species Avena sativa. Next base: position 104,716,605 of record OV702282.1, read on the forward strand.
TTGGGGTTATTGTCTAGAAACAGCGGCGTTCACACTAAACAGAGTACCATCAAAATCGGTAGAGAAGACACCACATGAGATGTGGACAGGCATAAGCCGAGTTTGTCTTTTCTTTAGATTTGGGGTTGTGAAGCATTTGTCAAGCGACTCCAGTCGGACAAGCTTACAGCCAAGTCGGATAAATGTATTTTCGTGGGGTATCCGAGGGAAACCTTGGGTTACTACTTCTACAACCGAGAAGAGGGCAAAGTGTTTGTCGCTCGGAACGGTGTCTTCCTTGAGAAAGAGTTTCTCAGTCGGGGAGTAAGTGGGAGCACGGTGCAACTCGAAGAAATTCGAGAGGTTTTGGCCAGTAGCGAGTCGGCAAAAACCTTGGAGGTTGAGCCGGTCGTGCCAGCTGAGCCGGCAGCAGCACCTGTACTACGAAGATCGGCAAGATTACGAAGTGTTCGTGATGTGTTACTGTTGGACAGTGATGAGCCGGCAAATTATTTGGAAGCGATGGTGGGATCTGATTCCGAGTCATGGCTTGGAGCCATGAGATCCGAGATAAAGTCCATGGATGAAAATCAAGTTTGGAACTTGGTTGATCTGCCAGACGGTGCAAGACCCGTCGAGTGCAAATGGGTCTTTAGGAAGAAAACTGATATGGATGGAAATGTTTCAATCTATAAATCACGCCTTGTCGCGAAGGGGTTCCGACAAGTTCAAGGAGTTGATTACGATGAGACTTTCTCGCCCGTAGCGATGCTTAAATCAGTTCGAATCATGTTAGCTATAGCGGCCTATTTCGACTATGAGATATGGCAGATGGATGTGAAAACGGCTTTCTTTAACGGAAATTTAAAAGAGGATGTGTATATGATACAGCCCGGGGGTTTTGTTGATCCGGCTAATGCTGACAAGGTGTGCAAACTTAAGAGATCCATTTATGGGTTGAAGCAAGCATCTCGGAGTTGGAATATTCGCTTTGATGAGGTAGTCAAATCGTTTGGCTTCATCAAGAGTGATCATGATTCTTGTTTGTACAAGAAGTTTAGTGGGAACAAAGTAAATTTTCTAATCTTATATGTGGATGACATATTACTGATTGGAAATGATGTCCAGATGTTGCAAGAAACCAAGGAATCATTGGAAAGGAGTTTCTCAATGAAAGACTTGGGTGAGGCAACATACATCCTCGGAATCCGGATCTATAGAGATAGATCAAGGAGGCTCATTGGATTGAGTCAGAGTACTTATTTGGACAAAGTGTTGAAGAAGTTCAACATGGAATCGTCTAAGAAGGGGTTCTTACCGATGTCCCATGGTGTAAAACTTAGCAAGACTCAGTGTCCTTCGACAACTGATGAGCGAAGTCGGATGAGTGCGATTCCATATGCTTCTGCAGTCGGATCCATCATGTATGCCATGATTTGTACTAGGCCGTATGTTTCCTATGCTCTAAGTGTTGTGAGCAGATACCAGGCTGATCCTGGAGAGATCCACTAGACAGCGGCTAAAAATATCCTGAAGTACTTGAGAAGGACTAAGGATACGTTTGTGGTTTATGGTGGTGAAGATGAACTCAGTGTAAAGGGTTACACGGATGCGAGTTATCTTACCGACTCTGATGATTCTCGTTCGCAATCCGGATACGTGTTTATTATAAACGGAGGTGTTGTGAGCTGGAAGAGTTCCAAGCAAGAGACTGTGTCTGCGTCTACAACAGAGGCTGAGTATATTGCCGCCTCGGAGGCAACAAAGTAAGTTGTTTGGATGAGGAATTTCCTCATGGATCTTGGTGTGGTTTAGGGCTCGTCTAATCCGTTGGACGTGTATTGTGACAACAATGGTGCTATTGCACAAGCTAAGGAACCTAGACAACACTAGAAGAACAAGCACATACTCATGCGGTACCACCTGATTCGCCAGTTCGTGGATCGGGGTGATATCAAGTTATGCAAGGTACACACGGATGCAAATATTGCGGATCCATTGACAAAGCCGTTACCACAGCCGAAGCATGAGGTGCACCTGATAGCCATGGGAATTAGATGCTTAGACATGTGATGTCGGGAGATTGACTCTAGTGCAACTGGGAGACTGTTGGGAATATGCCCTAGAGGCAATCATGTATGATGATATTTCCCATTGTATTCATAAAGATATTAAGTAGTCCTTGTATAAACATCTGATGTGTATCATTGAATATGTGATTCGGTTGTGGAACTATGCATTCATGTTGTTTGTACTAAATATCCTTGGTCATCGAAGTTGTGTTGGACACACAACTTAGACCAATGTGAAAGTTGGCTTGATGACTCGGTTCCACTTGTCATGAGCATGGAGATGCTATTCCAACTTACACAGATTCGGCTAAAGAGTTTAGCGAGTCGGATTGACCCATATTGAGGTACAACGAACTAGCTGTCATTTGTATATCTCAATCAATGTAATCCTTAGACCTGAGGTTGTTGCATAGTCCAAGTTGAGGATCACCAACTTAGGTTCTATCAAACGCTGATCCGTAACTGGGCAGTTATAAAGGCAGAGTTCGGGTCGACTGAGAATCAAGCTGCGTGATGTGAATAACCAAGATGGGATTTTGCCCCTCCAATTGGAGAGATATTCTATGGGCCCTCTCGTGAGATATGATTCGGAAAGCATGGCCATGCACGACTCGGTTAAGTGTTAACCGAGGCGATCGACTAAGAGTTAGTCGGGTGAATCACTTATCTCGGATCGAGAAGAGAGTCGGACTATTTAAGGGATGACATATATTCGCCTATAGTCTGACAAGGTATATCGTGAGGCAAAAGGGACTCGGACGAAAGTCGCATTGGAAAGGAAAGTCGTCATGACTCTTTGGTGCTTGGGAGTCGGCACGTTCTGATAGGAGCCGCTACCGACTGATAGATTGAGAGTCGGACTCCAATCGTGTCCAAGTAGCCATGAGCCTGCGGGGTCACACACTTAAGAGCGGTAGCAAGTTCGGATTGGATCTAAACCTGTAATCTGGTTGGGTTGGACCTGAACCGGATTAGGACTGAGTTAGTGGGTTGGACTCACGGTGACTAGTGTTATATGGGTTTTAGTGAATGGGTCGCGCGAGCAGAGCCCACGTTCACTCCCTATATATAGTGGAGCACCGTAACCCAGAAGGGTTAATCGTTGTTCGGTTAGGTCATTCCATGTGTTGGAAACCCTAGCTCCATAGCAGTCCTACCATCGACACGAACCTAGAAGTTCTCCGCCGGTGCTCCTCCTTTCACGTTTGGATACGAGCAGAGGTGTTGTACGATCAGCACTAGGACGATCAGATCGCAAAGGACTGCACTGCATCAACTGACGCGCTTCATCAGTAATCCGCAACTACGCGTCTAGTGGTAAACCTCGTGACCTTCCACCTCAACTAGATCTTGGGATCACCACGTTAGAGTAAAGTTTTTGTTTTATCTCCGCGTGGCACAACATGTTCTATTTCATGGGCGTGACGATATCATCTTGATATCCATCGGGTGAGTGAGGCCGTCGGCGTGCTTGTGGCTGTGGTACAAGGTGATGTTGAGTTGTGCCTAGCCAAATGGCTTCGAAGAGGTGGTATTCTTTGCAAAGAGCAGCGTGTTGCCAAGAAGTGGCATGGGTGTGACTCAAGGGACTTAATCTTTGTCAGATTGTTGGTATAATCTAGTCGCTCAGCGTCAGAATCGACAATCGGAGTTCACGATGGAATACAAGCTTCGTATCAATATTAATCGGTAGAGAATAACATATCTTAATCTTCTTGTGATGATCCTAACGTGAACCCATGTACTCCTCAACAGGATTATTATTATCATTTGGGACATGTGGTTCCTAGCTAAAGGTTTTTCGGACTATTTTGTATGGATTTCTGCTACTACTAATCTATTTTGATGTAATACCTATATACTGGTACTTCTTTATATAGATGGATCGAATGCAGAATATGGTCTCTCTTTCCTTTTGAATTATGGCCTTGCTACATCTATTGAATTTCAATATCTGCATTGTTGAAATCTTTCAATTATTTTGTTCATTATCTGTACTGCCAAATTGGTCACTTTCAAAGCTATTGAATTTGTTAAGTGCCGCTGATTATATAATGGGAATCTGTTGATATTTTTTAGTTTTATTTAGTATTGCAAATCTTTCAAACGCTAGCGAATCTGTCAAAAGTTTTGTGATTTTTATTACTAAAATATTTTTTACAACTAATACTGATATACTGGTACTTATTTAGATCAAGGGCAGCAGATGATCTTGCTCTTATTTTGAAACATGGCCTTGTCACAATCTAGATGAGGCTTGGGGAATTTTGGGTTGCATATGTGGGTCATACAGGTATTGATGTGAGTAGAAGGTATGCATATAAAAGCAGACTTGATTGTCATTTTTGCTTGCTCCAATGATTGATTGTGTTTGGGGAAAAGGGGATGATACCGCACCAATTTTTTTAGGGATGAAACAAGAATTGATTCTCTCCATAATTCTATTTAATTTTAGAGTTTGTATTGCTGAGTCGCGCACTTTGAAATGCAGTTGTATATAAACTTGAATCTGTCATTATTATTTTACCAAGGATGATGCAATTTAGGCTGCAAGTTCTTGCCTTTCTATAAGTTTGAGCTATTTTAGCAGGCTTGGCAAACTTTACAAAGGGGTACTTTTTTAGAAAGTTCATACGTGGTTCAGCATCTTAGTATTTTGGTATGAAGTACGGAAAACGTAATAAGTGAATCAACTTAGAATTACTCTTTCTAACTGATGTGATATACAGTATGTAATCTAGAAAAAGTTGAGGCCATTAAAAATATGAACTGGAGGGAGCAGCTAGTATAAAAATGGATGCAGTAAGTATAAATCATCATAGAGTTGACTCATTGTAGTGTGCCAGTCTAGAGTTATACTACTCCATACTCCATAACTCTAGTTGGCGTCCTCGATGAAGCTACGCCTGACAAAAGATAACCGAAGGAGAACGGCAAAACCCCCTCATTCAAAGAGCCATCCCTAACTCCGCCATGCCCCATTTGGATCTTCTCAAGCGCACACTTCACAATTTTTTATCGCCATATCACCCACAGCATCGCTCCTTCTAGGCCACCACCCCTCTCCTCCAAATACGTCCAACAATCGTACATAGATCCGTCCTTGCTCCCAATCCTTCCGGACGTGATGACCGTGGATTCGAGGCACAACCATCTGAACAATGTCTGGAGGAAGGTCAGCAATGACGTCTTCAACGAAATAGCTATGCGTCTGGACAGTACTAGCACCGTCCGACTGGCCACATGCTCCAAGGAGCTATACCATCAAGTCGCGGTGGAAAAGATAGTACATGCCCCCAACGACATCTGCTGGACTTTGGCCTCCTACAAGGACGTCTACGACCACAAGATTGCGTGCAACTACCATTGGTGTGTCTGCATGGAGCCAGGATGCGAGTTCACCGGCCTCAAGAAAGTATTTGTCGAGCACCTCATTTTTTCCACGGGATGACGGTGCCCAGATACATCCCCCAAAAATGGGACCCAAATATGTCGGTTCCTACACCAGACTCGCGGAGAGTTGGGGTCATCGGCATTGGCAAGGAGGGCAAGCTGTTCTTCGCCCAAATTGACGGGCATAGCACTGACTTTCTGATGTCCGTCAGGCTAGTCATGTCGGTGGCATGCGAATCTTCGTGGTACGAGGTGAGGTTTTGGTCGGTAGTCTAATTCGCTAGTTTCAATCAGGTTCTAGTAACTAGGTCATCCAAGATAATGATTAGGCCGTCGCTAGCCGACGCTGTGCTGGAAGTGCTCACGTCTTATCTGTCGAAGCCACGGATTTACTGGCATACTACCGAACATGTCGTCGGACAAGATTCACCGGTGAGTTATCACAAACTAATCCTCTTGTGATGATCCTAATGTGACTGTATGTAATGTTTGTACAAATTCATTAATTTATGTTAAGGTAGATTCCCTTCGTAATCAGAATTGCGGAAATTAAGGATCCCGAATTTCCTGGTTTGTCATATGAATTTTAGATGTATGTTGCTGACCAAGAGGCCGACAGGCGACAATGAAACGAGAGACGCGTCCCAGGCAGGAAATCAAGCGTGCTACCCGGCCAGCACTTTGACACGCTGAAGCATTCTCTTTCTTCTATGTATATGATGGGACATTTAGTGGTTCCAAGCTACCGCTCGTTGCTACCGAATCTTTCAAATGCTACTGAATCTGTCAAACTACCACTTGTTGCTATTACTAAAGTATTTCGTAGAGCTAATACTGATGTACCAGTACTTGTTTAGATCAAGGGCATTAGATGGACGACCTTGCTTTTCTTTTGAAACATGGCCTTGTGACAATCTAGATGACTTTAGGGAATTTTGGGTTGCATAGATGTTGGTCACACAAGCATTGATCTAAGAACGAGGTATGCATACAAAAGCAGACTTGATCATTAGTTTTGCATGCTCCAATGATGGAATGCGTCCGGGGAAAGTGCAAACTCATCGTGCGCCAAGGTTTTTAGAGCTGAAAAGAAATGATTATCTCTCTACTGCTATTTAAATTCATGTGGTTGATAATTGCATCTACTGACATCAGGTGCATATGCCCTCTTCTATATGACACCTGGTCATGTGGTTGCTAATTAGTTAATGTACTAAACATGTTCTACATATGTTTGCACTTGTCGAATTATGCTAATCCAATTTAGATAGGGAAAATAATTAGTCTAGGATTACAATCCAACAGGACAATGTCATCATGTCTCTTACATTTTGAAATGCGAAAACCAAACCGAATCAATGTTTGTCACCTCACTTCATAATTTGAAACAACAGTATAATCATTTTCACCATCACCGCTTTTAGCACCGCCATGTTCTAGATCCACATGTTCCGACCGGGTTGGATCTTTTTCCTATTGCTATTCATCATACATGTCCTGAGATTCATCAGGTAGAACCAGTTTATTCCTGTCTTTGTCCACTACACTAACTTCGATAGTTAAATCTACTTGTCCATGCACAGACCTGCCTCTGGCAATCAAATTTTCAACGATGTTAGCCAGTTCAGTTACCGTACAAACACTAGTATCATCTTGGTGGGAAACATCAACGGTGACTAGCTCGTCATACTCATTTACATTTTTGACCTTTTCTAGATGCGCATGCAACTTAGCTGCAGCTAACTTTCGTGGTGCAGTGTCATACTTAGTCCTCTTTCCATAGAACTGCAATTGTTTTGAGTTTTTTTGGAATTTGTGGCCTTCAGAAAGAAAAATCTAGTGGCCAAAGTAACTGCTCTTATTTTATAGCCTCACCGTGACCTGTTTTGACTCACAGAGAACACATGCATTTTAACCTGCTGTCGCTCTGAATGACATGCCAAGAGCTAGAAAATCATGGATGCAGAACAGCACAGCAACACGCAGAGGGAACTTGGCATCTTCAGGTTTGATTGCAAGTATATCAGGAGTCATGATAGCCTTCTACTGTTTGTACAACTCTCGTATAAGAGGCTGCACGAACAGATCAAAATCCTTCCCAGCTGATTTGGGACCTGGAATGAGTAAAGTAAGCAAGAAGTTTGACAGATCCATGCATTCCTAGGGAGGCAGGTTGTAAATTGTAACAAGTACTAGACACATGTTGTACGAGTTACTCATGTTATGAAATGAGTTAAATCCATTTGTAGCTAGGCCAAGTCTCAGGTTCCTTGAATCCGCAGCAAATCCTATATGAGCCTTTCCAAAGTTATTCCATTCATCGCTATCGGCTGGATGTCTCAGTAAGTAATCGTCTAGCTTGAGAATTTCTTTATGCCATCTTGTTTCCTTAGATGTTTGTTCTGACTAAAATTGCCTCTACAATCTATCTATAATTGAAAAATATCTCAGAACTTTACAAGGATCTTTCTTCTTTCTATCACATTTTCCCTCTTGATTCGTTACATACTAGGCATTCATCGAGGTTTTCATAATCCTCCCATAATAGTACATAGTTATTTGGACAAAACTGGATCTTCTCATATGATAGTCCGAGTATCTTAATGTACTGTTTCATCTCATAAAATGATTTTTGATGTCCTTCCCTGGGGATTGACTCGCTGTACACCTTAATCACTGAATCAAAAGCTTTGTTGGTATACTTCTTGAACGACTTTTATTTTAGTAATTTAATTACCTGTTTGAATCTTGAGATACCAGCAGGGTCCACTAAACACTTGGCATCTTCTATTAGTTCAGATAAAAGTGTTATTTTAAGAAAAAGGACCGCACTTTTTTGCTCGTAGTGAGGTACAGGTCCCTTAACAAACCAGAAAGGTCCTGATCATTGATCTGATGAGCTTCAGGCAGATCAACATTAGCTAGAGGATCAAGAACAGGCTGATCATATGGTTCATCATGTTTAGCTAACTAATATATGTGCATTTATTTCCATTACTAAATATATCGTCTGCAACTATGCTCTGACTCAGCTTTTTATAATTAAGGCATTGTTGTCATGGGAAAAGCACATCCGAGTCACCGTTATGCTGTATAACAAACTTCATAGAGTCATTATCACCTTCCCAATTTGAAGGTGTTGCTTTTTGTCCATTCAATATCCAATATATGTCCATCTGGTGAGGATACAGAAGGTCAAGATCTTTCAAGATACTATAGGGAGCAGGTAGATAACATATCTAATTAAGACAAGATATCTGAGCAAACTAATGGAATATAGAACTATAAATGCCATGTAATTTTATCCTATTTCATAAATTGAGTGAAGAACTATGTTACATATTTGAGAGAAAAAATCGACCAAGCGCAATAAAATTCCAACCAATTCGAACAAACAGATAAAGTGCAAAACAATGTCAAACGAACAGATCAAGTACAAAATGACTTATAGGGAACGATTCGAGCGAAAGAAGGAAATTATAAGCATACCGTGGGGATCTACCAGCTGACCACCGGCCAGTGTGCGTCTCGAGAAGAAATCAGCCGCCAGCGATGGTGTCAGCCGCCCTAGATGGTAGACTAGCAATGTTGCCAATATCAGAACGACGGACTCGACCTGAAAAAATAGTCCAACATACACACGTTTCTTTCAAATGGAGGCTGACATCTGGGACCCAACCTACACTCGTGTCCTGTAGAGGAGGCTGACATCTGGGACCCAGCAATGGACCAAGGTCAGAACAACCGCCCAAAAAAAAGTCCATCATACTAGCACATTTTATTTATAGAGAAGCTGACATGTGGGGCCCACTAGATATACCTTATTATAGGTCTGCATCGAGCAAATTTTCCAGATCGAATAAGGGAGGTGCGAGCGAGAAAAAATTCCAACATCCAGACGTTTATTCTAATGAGATGCTGACAGGTGGGACCCTGTAGCGTGAGAAAACGGCAGATTCGTCGAGCAACGCTATCTAGTTTGGAATAGGGTAGTGCTAGAGAAGAAGAAAATTTCCACACGATTCTTCTAATGTGAGGATGACAAAAGGGACCTCCCAGTCTGAATAAACGGATGATGTAGCGAGCAACGCTATCAAATTAACACAGAGGCACGAGCCATGGAAAAAATCCATCATGCACACGTATCTTATAATCTAAGGATGACACGTGGGGCCCAGCTACGAGATTAACGGTAAATGCATCTATAGAGAAGCTGACATGTGGGACTCATTAGCGAGTCCTTATACGTATGCTGCATCGAGCAACGTTGCCCAAGTTCGAAACTAGGAGGCGCGAGCCAAAAAAAGTCCAACATGCAGATGTTTCTTCTATTGAGATGTTGACATGTGGGACCAAGATGCGTGACCAAATGGCAGATTCGCCGAGCAACGCTATCAAGTTAACACGGAGGCGCGACCGAGGGAAAAAAAGCCATCATACACATGTTTCTTCTAACAAGAGGATGATATGTGGGCCTAGATGCATGATTAAATGGTAGATGTGTCTAGCAGCACAATCAAGTTCGGAACAGGGTAGCGGGAGCAAAGGAAAAAATTCCATCATACACACGATTCTTCTAATGGGATTCTGGCATGTGGGACCCAGCATTGTGATTAACGGCAGATTTATCGAGCAACGTTATCGAGTTCAAATCAGGGAGGCACGAGCCAAGAAAAAATCATCATGCACACGTTTCTTATAATGTGTTGATGATATCTGCGGCCCATCTTCATGATTAAATTGTAGATGCATCTAGCAGCGCAATCAAGTTTAGAATAGGGTAGCGGGAGTGAAGGAAAAAATTCCATCATACACACGATTCTTCTAATGACATGCTCGCATGTGAGACCCAGCATGGTGATTAACAACAGATAGATTGAGCAATAATATCATGTTCATATCAGGAATTCACGATCCAAGGAAAAATCCATCATGCACATATTTGTTCTAGTGTGAGGATGACACGTGGGACCCAACAGCTTCATTAAAAGACAGATGCATCGAGCGACGCTATCAAGTTCGGAATAGGAAACGAAAAGTTCCATCATTCCTCTAATCTGAGGCAGACATGCGGGACCCAACAACCTGACTAAATGGAACAGGCATCAAACAACTTATCGATTTCAAATCAGGGAGGCGCGACAAAAAGTTTAGTCCGCTAGAGTCACTGACGTTCGGGACCCGCATGCAAAAAAAAATCTTTGGCGTGTCAAGATCTCACAACGAAGCAGAAATCATACTTCTGTCATACGTCCGTCGATCTTTGTCCATGTTTTTAGAGGTTTCGTCATAGTAGAGGGGCATGAAACTGGAACAAAAAAGTTTTGCATCTGCCACGGTCGAGCCGAGAATTTCGTCGCGAAAGACGTGCCTTCTACGACGACCAATGGGCCTAGTCGTTGCGGAAGGAAACATTTCTTGTAATGAATACATTGCATAACATAACTTGCTCATGTTCATCATTCCACATTGCATGGATCATGGTTTAATTTTGGCTCTTATATTTTTGTCTTGCATTTGGTTCTTGATAAATTGTATTTGGGGCTTGATATATGTTAAATGCCCAAATGGAGTTGAGGGCATATCTCTTTAATTCTTCCCATCTACTAACTTGACAGTGTCAAATTCCTCTTGATACCATTCTATTCTTACCATAATTATGTATGTGGGCATATTCTTTTGTTCTTTATATTTAAGGCAGCTCCCATACACATTTGTAGGGGTACTACTATTCATACTCACGCCTACATATGGGTTTGATCCAAACCATTCAAAAATGCAATGTGTTTGACCTCCTTATTTCTTGTCTTATACAAATCTTGCAATTTCCTCTATATTCCATATACATGGGCCACATTTTTGTTTTCACAAAATTGCCAATATATGCAGGTATGCCATATGCCAGTAACATCACACTGGTGGAAAAGGGGCTATAGGTCCCGGTTGGTACGGGGCTTTAGTCCCGGTTGCCCAACCGGGACGGGGCAATCGGGACTAAAGCCCTAACCTTTAGTCCCGGTTGCCCCACCAACCGGGACTAAAGGGTGCACACGTGGCAGCGGCAGAGGGCGAGGGGGGGTGGAGCATTAGTCCCGGTTCCTGTCACGAACCGGGACTAATAACCTTCTGTCGCGGCAGAGATTTGGCCCATTTCTCTGCCGCGGCAGAGAATTCATTTTGGCATATTTTGTTGCCGCGGCAACATTTTCGCCACTTTTTGTGCCGCGGCAGAGAATTCATTTAGGTTGTTTTATTGTTTATTTAGTGATTTTCACTTATCAATGAAGTAACCTTATATTACATCATGATGACAATATTACATTGAATACAAGGATCGAGTTCATGCACTACATACAAAAGTTGCTATTCGATGCTACCGGCCAATTTCTTCAAAGTTGCTATTTTTACAATTCCTATTGTCTATACGCAGCCGAGTAGTATTCCCCTTTTGGGTCTAGGACTTCTGCATCCAATAATCCCGCCAATTCCTCCTGAATTGCTCGTACGTGATCCTTTGGCAGAAGACCGTCCTGTAGACGTTCGATCTGATTTAAAAAAGGAGTCAGCCTATATGAATGAAACTAAACACAATTTGATTGTAATTAAAAACTATAGAAATTGTTTACATACGTGGAGTTGCTCTAAATTTCTGCCCTTCTCATCGCACGTCTGTCGGATGAACACGCAAACATAGTATCCATATAGATTGTTACCTGGTCCCTGTGTCAGGCACTTTACGAGAACAGAGTTCAATCAAAATAATAATCAAGAATGATAATAACTGTATCAAAACTAGAATCAAAGAGATGCGCGGATATAGCTAGTGCTGCTTACATTTAGTGGTTGAAATGTAAGCTCCTCTTTCCAAACACCCCTAGCCTTGTTGGTGAACCGTTTCCAAGCGCTGCCTGGCGTAGAAAACGAATAAAATAAGTTATTAAGTACTTGATATCATAAAATTCACGAACGTTGCCGATATAGTGTCGTAATGATTAGAATTACCGCTGGAGAAGTATCTGCATGTCCTTCCACGTCTCAAGGGGTTTATGTTTCGAGTCCATGACTAGTACATGCCCTTTGTCAAGTTGAATGATTAACAGAATATAGTGGAAGCTGCAAATGCATAACTAATCAATTATATATTTAACATCGAGTAAGCGAAATAGAAAGTGTATACAAGACAATAACACTCACTCGAAGTTGTAAGGAAATAGTATTTCCCTTTTGGTTTCTTAAAACCTTAACGCGTGTACTATATTATCCTCCGTATCCTGGGGGCTTATTTTGAGATTAGCTTCATGAACCCAATATGGGTCAATGAAGCCAATGTCATAGATTTGTCCTCTGCTGCATTCGAGAATCTTCATTCTGCATATTACAGTATGATTATATACATGCAATAAACAAAATAATATAGCTGGAGACTAAATTAATTACAGAATTAGTACTTACAGACAATAGGCACTGATGATCGATTTTTCCAAGGCGTCTTGATTGAATAATTGAAATAGTTCATCAAATTCAATGGATATCATGTCATCCTTATCTTTCCCATGATGCTTTTTTGTAACCCTCAGCACTATCCAGTTAGCCCTGGCCCTTGTGGCATGCATGTACCAGTTATGCAATCTTCGCATTTTTGTTGGAAGATTGTTTACCTTCTCAGGTTTGACGAGAGGTTTGCCGTACTGGTATTTGTATGCTACTTCACTCACGGGGAAGAACTCTAACTGGGATAAGTACTGGGCAATACTCATACCTTGAGCAGCGACAGCTTCTCCGTATTGTGCAACTACCTCTGGATCATACTGCTCTTCGGCCCCATATTTGCTCGACCCCACATTGGTTTGGGAAATCACCTTGAGAGGGGCGCAAGTCTGTTTTGCTTGTTCTCCGAGCTGGGCAACAGATTTCTCGCTTGCATCAGTACTGCTCTTCGAGGCTTTTTGTGCCGCATGTGACTTGAGAATAGAACGCTCATAGTCTGATGACAGCTTTGGCTCGGGTTGATGAAGAGTCTTTAGCATTTTCAACACTTTGGCTTTTTCTTCTTTGGTGCTGGGGAACACTGGCTCTTTCGGCTGCCTCATCTTAGCAAAAAACGCTGTCGTTTCCGCATCAACGATCGCCGCAGTCTCCTCTTCAGTACAGTCATAAGCAATCTTGGGAGGAACCTTTGGTACTTTTCGAAGAGGCTCTTGTTTACGTTTCGGCGATCGCTTACCACGAGGCACAGTAGCGGTACGCTTACGCTTTTGACCCTTAGGCGCCAGCGATGGCTCCCGCGGCGATGGCTGCGCCGGAGATTGGTGAGGCGATGGAGCCGGGTGAGGCGACGAAGACGGCTGCCGCGGCGACGACGACCTCGCTGGAGACGGGTGAGGCGGCGGCGAAGATTGCCTTGGCGTGTGATTTCGAAGCACGATACATTCCTTCGGCCATAGAATGGTGACGTTTTTTGCGTCTCCCAGCACAATCACATCCCCTTCACCTGCAGGGTAGTGAAGATCCAAAACTTCAAAGGTGGGCATGATTTCATCCACGCCGACAACAGCGTAGCCCTCTGGAACCGGACGACAATGGTAAGTTGGTGTGGGTCCAATTGGTAAGGCAAAGCCGACCGCCACCTTCATTGATATGTTCACAACTATGACATGTAGCTCGCAGTGTGTCATCTCTGTGATATCATCCACTGGGTAGCCAACAGGAGCCATCGTCGGTGCATCATCGTCATCGCCATTGTCATCACCCGGGACCTCGGTGGAAGCCACACTGCTTTTTCGATTATTCGATAGGCCGGTAGCATCGAATGCAGTGTGCTGCTAAGATGGGCCGGTAGTACTTTGCTCTTTAAGTGCATTAATTTCATCTTGTTGTTGCTTTAATCGTTCTTCAATTAAACGCATTCGCTCTTTCTGACTATCTGCTTCAACTTCCACCCTGTCCTTTCTCCTCTGACGGCTTCTATCAGGATATTTCTTCCTCTCTTCTGGAAACCCAGTCCTCCATGGTTGGGAGCCTCTTGTGCCTCGTGTTCGTCCATCATGTTCCTTATTTCCAAGGGCGAGTGTGAGCTCATCATTCTCTCTATCGGGAATGAAGTCCCCATCTTTAACAGCCTGTACTTCTTTTCTGATCCTCTCGATTGGCAAGGGGTCTTCTTTATGTCGTATGTTATATATACACCTCCCTTCCGAGTCCAACGTGCCCCCATGCCCGTAAAACCAATTCCTTGCACGTTCTACCCAATCGTCTGTCTCTGGGGTGATCTTTTTATCACGCAGTTCATTCTCAAGTTTCTCCCACTTAGGAATGCCAGCCCTGTAGCCACCTTGCCCCATAGTATGGTGATACTTCTTGTTAGCAGCATTCAGCTTATTCGTTGCAGAAATTTTCTTAGCTTTTTCTGATGTCTTGTATTCCACAAACTCAGCCCAGAATGGTTTTATCTTCTCAAACTGAATATTCTTGAAATCGGGAGTCTTCTCTTTCACGACATAGTCAAGGTGCAATCTTTTCTTCCAGTTGGTGAAACACTGGGCCATCTTCTTCAAAGCCCACTCCCTGACCTTAGCCTCCATGGCTCTCCCATGTTGTAAGGCGTCCTCAACTGGATCCTCCGCATTTGGATCCAGCTCTATCTTTGGTAGTTTGAAATTAACCATGAGCCTCTTGCACAGTAAATCTTTGGCGTGGTTAGGGACAAATAAACATGTTCCCTCTTCATCCGCATTAGCAGGCCTATTCCAATTTCTAATGGTGATCGGGATTAAGTCCCTAACGATTACTCCGCATTGTGCCACAAATTTGTTTGCGACAACTTCGGGAGCCGTCGGCTTGCCGTCTTCAGCGACATCTTCGATCCTGAACCTCTCATGGTCTTGCAACTTTTTGGTTGGGCCTCATCTGCTCTTTTCATTAGATTCTTTCGATCCGGAGGGCTAAAAGAAGAAAGATTGTCGTTACTATTTCTATATAGATAGCAGATGATTAATTAATGAATTGATTATATTACATGCACCTCGCCGGAGCTGTCGTCTTCTCGATTACACAAGGCATCGGCTTCTCCCTCGCGTAAGGCAACACCTTCAACCTCAAACAAGTTGTCTATTCCGGTAAAAAGAGGATCACCCTCACCGGAGTTGTTCAAAAATGTTGATACGTCTAAATTATCTTCCCCATGGATCACACCTTGGATCAACTCTTCCTTTTCTTCGTCTCTGACGTGTGGGTCCATATTTTCTGCATAGGTGGAAAAACGAATAAGTCAAAGCGGCTAAAGGAGAAAGTTAAGTACGGTGTTGAGAGATATAAACCCTAATTCAGAGAAACCCAAATATATACATACACAATAATAAAAATGAAGAGAAACCCTAAACCCTAAACCTAGCTACAAAAAGGAAACCGTGTAGTAGATAGGTAACTCTAGCTAAAATCAACTAAAATCAATATTTCGGAGTTCCGAGGGGTGTAAAACCTAGTTCGGAGAAACCTCGGATGCATATGAGAGGGGAACATGAGTATAAGGCTACAAAAGGGAAACTATCCAGCAGATAGGTAACACTAGATACTAAAAAAATACTTGACTTGATTATAGTTGGTCAAGTATTGTTCGTCGATCTTCTATGGTCTTGATCTTGGTCTTCGATCTCGATCTCGATATCGTATTCTACCGAGAAGAACCAAATCACCGGAAAGAAAGGGAAACAATCAACACATGGCATCGATGCAATGCTCAAGCAATGATGATGATATGACAAGTTAATGTGCATTAGAATGTAACCCTAAAGCATGCTCGACAAGTTAATCGGGGTTCCGAGGGGCGCAAACCCTAACTCAAGGAACTCCGGAATCACCTGTTAGGGTTACTAGGGTGTTCTAATTAAACTTGTCATTTAAGTTGTTGAACAATGCCTGATTATAGCATGGATAGATAGTTCTCATTTTTCTGAACATTTTGGTATATTATTTGTATTTTTCTGAATTACAGATTAAAAGTTATTGAATTTACAAGTTTTATTCAAATTCTGAAATTATTAAATCAAATGTTTAAACCTTTTGCACCATAGTAACAACTAGCCATAGTGGCTGACTGGTGGGACCAGGGCCACCTGTCACGCAAGGAAAGGGGAAACAGGGTCATCTGTCACCAGAGAAGGAGCTAGCCCTAGAGGCTGACTGGTGGGACCAGGGCCACGCGGATGCCACCTAGACGCCACGTTGGGCTCGCCGGAGACACGTCAGACGGCGATGGTAGGCAGCGGAGGAGAGCAAGCGGGGCTACGAGACTTGGTGTGCTGGAATCAGCGCATCCAGGCGGACTCAAAATTGGCGGCGCCGCCCTCTGTTGGTTGCCGGAGCAGGTGGTACAACGACGGCCGACGACGGCGAACGGGATCTAACGGCGCAGGCATGAACTACAGCGAGAGGGGAAGGAAGGAGGCATCCAGAAGGTTCGCTTGCTCACCCTGAGCGCGTGAGGTGGGTCGGAGAGAGCGCGGGAGGTCGAGGTTGAGCGAATCGACGCCGGCGAGCACGGTCGGGGTAGAGGAAGACGGAGTCGTGGGCGACGACTGGTGCGTGCACGTACGGAGGCGGCGGTGCTGGCGGATGGAACGCGCGGGCTCGGGCAGCCTGACGGCGTCGGAGGCGGCGAGCTCGGGCAGCCTGCCGGCGTCGGGGGCGGTTGTGCACGCGTCGGTGAAGCAGAGAAGTGAGTGGGGAAGGGAAGAAGAAGAGGAGGCGCGCGCTGTTATAACCAAAGGGCCTTTAGTCCCGGTTGGTGGCTCCAACCGGGACTAAAGGGGCATACGTCCCGGTTGGAGCCACCAACCAGGACGTATACTCCAATATTTTCAGCAGACCAACGGTTGGCGCGCAGGGGGTCTTTAATCCTGGTTGGTGGCTTCAACCGAGACATATTCCCCTGTTTTCAAAAAAATTCAGGTATTTTCTCTCTGTTCCCGCCTTATTTTTTATTTTGGGGTTTAAATTTGTATTGTTTTTTAAATGATAATTAATTTGGAATTTAGAAAAACTTTAAACATAAAAAGTGTTTGGATTTGAATAGATAATTCAAAACCATTTTCTGTTTTAAAAAATAATTAATGTAACCATTTAAAATATGAACCATTTACAATTAAAAATGAATTAACTTATATTTTTTAATAACAATTTGGAATTTAGAAAAACTTTAAACATAAGAAGTGTATGGATTTGAATAAATAATCCAAAACCATTTTCTATTTTTTAAAAAAAATTAATGTAACCTTTTAAAATGAATTAACTTATATTTTTGAATATTAATCTGGAATTTAGAAAAACTTTAAACATAAAAAGTGTTTGGATGTGAATAAATAATTCAAAACAATTTTCTGTTTTAAAAAATAATTAATGTAACCATTTAAAATATGAACCATTTACAATTAAAAATGAATTAACTTATATTTTTATATCAATTTGGAATTTAGAAAAACTTTAAACATAAGAAGTGTATGAATTTGAATAAATAATACAAAACCATTTTCTATTTTTAAAAAATAATTAATGTAACCTTTTAAAATGAATTAACTTATATTTTTGAATATTAATTTGGAATTTAGAAAAACTTTAAACATAAAAAGTGTTTGGATTTAAATAAATAATTCAAAACCATTTTCTGTTTTAAAAAATAATTAATGTAACCATTTAAAATATGAACCAATTACAATTAAAAATGAATTAACTTATATTTTTTTAATATCAATTTGGAATTTAGAAAAACTTTAACATAAAAAGTATATGGATTTGAATAAATAATCCAAAACCATTTTCTATTTTTATGTCGACATTATGTCGTGCGGCGTGTACCTTGTTCCGGATGGTGTCACCAACCGGGACTAAAGATGAACCTTTAGTCCCGGTTGGAGACACCAACCGGGATAAAACACGAGTCAACACTAATAATAGGGGTGAGTGTTGGAAAATGGAAAAGGGCTTTTCCGTGCGACAAAAAGGAAAACTTTCTCCTGCAACATTGTTCTCCATACCAATGTACACACACATGCATAATATGGGCACAACATCACAAACTATGCCGTGATTCAGCACATAACATCGGTCATTTGGACCGAAAGCCATGAAACCTCGAACATGATAGGTCATTTTGTGAAGGTTTTTTCGAAACATGATCAATATACCAAGTCTGGTATTTTTCCTTTCAACTATGTAACAAAATATGACACCACGCGAAGGATTTTCATTGTTCGGATTTTTTTGAATTTATTATACCCGTTTTGAATTATCTGAATTTCTAACTATGGTCGAACCGGTGTGCATGAAGATAGGGGACGAGCATCGTTAGAACTTGCATTGGATCTCTGAAGAAACCATATATTGCGAGTCTAAAAATGATTTTTTCAAAAAATCACGGGCGATAGATCATGTAACTGTAGTACAAACCGGACCCACTTCCTACCGATTCAGCAGACATTTGTCCTTTTTACCCGGGATGGACGAAAAGGTTTGAGATGTACCGGTTGGGAGATAGTCCATGTAAGGTGGTCTAGTATTTTAGGAAAATGGGACGGTAGCATTCTGAAACGGCATTTTGGTGGTTACTTCACAAAACGACCCGTTTTTTGCGCTCGGAAAATGGAAAAGGGCTTTTCCGTGCGACAAAAAGGAAAACTTCCTCCTGCAACATTGTTCTCCATACCAATGTCCACACACATGCATAATATGGGCACAAAATCACAAACTATACCGCGATTCAGCACATAACATCGGTCATTTGGACCGAAAGCCATGAAACCTCGAACATGATAGGTCATTTTGTGAAGGTTTTTTCGAAACATGATCAATATACCAAGTCTGGTATTTTTCCTTTCAACTATGTAACAAAATATGACACCACGCGAAGGATTTTCATTGTTCGGATTTTATTTGAATTTATTATGCCCGTTTTGAATTATCTGAATTTCTAACTATGGTCGAACCGGTGTGCATGAAGATAGGGGACGAGCATCGTTAGAACTTGCATTGGATCTCTCAAGAAACCACATATTTCGAGTCTAAAAATGATTTTTTCAAAAAATCACGGGCGATATATCATGTACCTGTAGTACAAACCGGACCCACTTTCTACCGATTCGGCAGACATTTGTCCTTTTTACCCGGGATGGACGAAAAGGTTTGAGCTGTACCGGTTGGGAGATAGTCCATGTAAGGTGGTCTAGTATTTTAGGAAAATGGGACGGTAGCATTCTGAAACGGCATTTTGGTGGTTACTTCACAAAACGGCCCGTGTTTTGCGCTCAGAAAATGGAAAAGGGCTTTTCCGTGCGACAAAAAGGAAAACTTCCTCCTACAACATTGTTCTCCATACCAATGTCCACACACATGCATAATATGGGCACAACATCACAAACTATGCCGTGATTTAGCACATAACATCGGTCATTTGGACCGAAAGCCATGAAACCTCGAACATGATAGGTCATTTTGTGAAGGTTTTTTCGAAACATGATCAATATACCAAGTCTGGTATTTTTCCTTTCAACTATGTAACAAAATATGACACCACGCGAAGGATTTTCATTGTTCGGATTTTTTTTTTGAATTTATTATGCCCGTTTTGAATTATCTGAATTTCTAACTATGGTCGAACCGGTGTGCATGAAGATAGGGGACGAGCATCGTTAGAACTTGCATTGGATCTCTGAAGAAACCACACATTGCGAGTCTAAAAATGATTTTTTCAAAAAATCACGGGCGATAGATCATGTACCTGTAGTACAAACTGGACCCACTTCCTGCCGATTCGGCAAACATTTGTCTTTTTTACCCGGGATGGACGAAAAGGTTTGAGATGTACCGGTTGGGAGATAGTCCATGTAAGGTGGTCTAGTATTTTAGGAAAATGGGACGGTAGCATTCTGAAACGGAATTTTGGTGGTTACTTCACAAAACGACCCGTTTTTTGCGCTCGGAAAATGGAAAAGGGCTTTTCCGTGCGACAAAAAGAAAAACTTCCTCCTGCAACATTGTTCTCCATACCAATGTCCACACACATGCATAATATGGGCACAACATCACAAACTATGCCGTGATTCAGCACATAACATCGGTCATTTGGACCGAAAGCCATGAAACCTCGAACATGATAGGTCATTTTGTGAAGGTTTTTTTGAAACATGATCAATATACCAAGTCTGGTATTTTTCCTTTCAACTATGTAACAAAATATGACACCACGCGAAGGATTTTCATTGTTCGGATTTTTTTGAATTTATTATGCGCGTTTTGAATTATCTGAATTTCTAACCTTGGTCGAACCGGTGTGCATGAATATAGGGGACGAGCATCGTTAGAACTTGCATTGGATCTCTGAAGAAACCACATATTGCAAGTCTAAAAATGATTTTTTCAAAAAATCACGGGCGATAGATCATGTACCTGTAGTACAAACCGGACCCACTTCCTACCGATTCGGCAGACATTTGTCCTTTTTACCCGGGATGGACGAAAAGGTTTGAGATGTACCGGTTGGGACATAGCCCATGTAAGGTGGTCTAGTATTTTAGGAAAATGGGAAGGTAGCATTCTGAAACGGAATTTTGGTGGTTACTTCACAAAACGACCCGTTTTTTGCGCTCGGAAAATGGAAAAGGGATTTTCCGTGCGACAAAAAGGAAAACTTCCTCCTGCAACATTGTTCTCCATACCAATGTCCACACACATGCATAATATGGGCACAACATCACAAACTATGCCGTGATTCAGCACATAACATCGGTCATTTGGACCGAAAGCCATGAAACCTCGAACATGATAGGTCATTTTGTGAAGGTTTTTTCGAAACATGATCAATATACCAAGTCTGGTATTTTTCCTTTCAACTATGTAACAAAATATGACACCACGCGAAGGATTTTCATTGTTCGGATTTTTTTTTGAATTTATTATGCGCGTTTTGAATTATCTGAATTTCTAACTATGGTCGAACCGGTGTGCATGAAGATAGGGAACGAGCATCGTTAGAACTTGCATTGGATCTCTGAAGAAACCACATATTGCGAGTCTAAAAATGATTTTTTCAAAAAATCACGGGCGATATATCATGTACCTGTAGTACAAACCGGACCCACTTCCTCCCGATTCGGTAGACGTTTGTCCTTTTTACCCGGGATGGACGAAAAGGTTTGAGATGTACCGGTTGGGAGATAGTCCATGTAAGGTGGTCTAGTATTTTAGGAAAATAGGACAGTAGCATTCTGAAACGGAATTTTGGTGGTTACTTCACAAAACGGCCCGTTTTTTGCGCTCAGAAAATGGAAAAGGGCTTTTCCGTGCGACAAAAAGGAAAACTTCCTCCTGCAACATTGTTCTCCATACCAATGTCCACACACATGCATAATATGGGCACAACATCACAAACTATGCCGTGATTCAGCACATAACATCGGTCATTTGGACCGAAAGCCATGAAACCTCGAACATGATAGGTCATTTTGTGAAGGTTTTTTCAAAACATGATCAATATACCAAGTCTGGTATTTTTCCTTTCAACTATGTAACAAAATATGACACCACGCGAAGGATTTTCATTGTTCGGATTTTTTTTTTGAATTTATTATGCCCGTTTTGAATTATCTGAATTTCTAACTATGGTCGAACCGGTGTGCATGAAGATAGGGGACGAGCATCGTTAGAACTTGCATTGGATCTCTGAAGAAACCACACATTGCGAGTCTAAAAATGATTTTTTCAAAAAATCACGGGCGATAGATCATGTACCTGTAGTACAAACCGGACCCACTTCCTGCCGATTCGGCAAACATTTGTCTTTTTTACCCGGGATGGACGAAAAGGTTTGAGATGTACCGGTTGGGAGATAGTCCATGTAAGGTGGTCTAGTATTTTAGGAAAATGGGACGGTAGCATTCTGAAACGGAATTTTGGTGGTTACTTCACAAAACGACCCGTTTTTTGCGCTCGGAAAATGGAAAAGGGCTTTTCCGTGCGACAAAAAGAAAAACTTCCTCCTGCAACATTGTTCTCCATACCAATGTCCACACACATGCATAATATGGGCACAACATCACAAACTATGCCGTGATTCAGCACATAACATCGGTCATTTGGACCGAAAGCCATGAAACCTCGAACATGATAGGTCATTTTGTGAAGGTTTTTTTGAAACATGATCAATATACCAAGTCTGGTATTTTTCCTTTCAACTATGTAACAAAATATGACACCACGCGAAGGATTTTCATTGTTCGGATTTTTTTGAATTTATTATGCGCGTTTTGAATTATCTGAATTTCTAACCTTGGTCGAACCGGTGTGCATGAATATAGGGGACGAGCATCGTTAGAACTTGCATTGGATCTCTGAAGAAACCACATATTGCAAGTCTAAAAATGATTTTTTCAAAAAATCACGGGCGATAGATCATGTACCTGTAGTACAAACCGGACCCACTTCCTACCGATTCGGCAGACATTTGTCCTTTTTACCCGGGATGGACGAAAAGGTTTGAGATGTACCGGTTGGGACATAGCCCATGTAAGGTGGTCTAGTATTTTAGGAAAATGGGAAGGTAGCATTCTGAAACGGAATTTTGGTGGTTACTTCACAAAACGACCCGTTTTTTGCGCTCGGAAAATGGAAAAGGGATTTTCCGTGCGACAAAAAGGAAAACTTCCTCCTGCAACATTGTTCTCCATACCAATGTCCACACACATGCATAATATGGGCACAACATCACAAACTATGCCGTGATTCAGCACATAACATCGGTCATTTGGACCGAAAGCCATGAAACCTCGAACATGATAGGTCATTTTGTGAAGGTTTTTTCGAAACATGATCAATATACCAAGTCTGGTATTTTTCCTTTCAACTATGTAACAAAATATGACACCACGCGAAGGATTTTCATTGTTCGGATTTTTTTTTGAATTTATTATGCGCGTTTTGAATTATCTGAATTTCTAACTATGGTCGAACCGGTGTGCATGAAGATAGGGAACGAGCATCGTTAGAACTTGCATTGGATCTCTGAAGAAACCACATATTGCGAGTCTAAAAATGATTTTTTCAAAAAATCACGGGCGATATATCATGTACCTGTAGTACAAACCGGACCCACTTCCTCCCGATTCGGTAGACGTTTGTCCTTTTTACCCGGGATGGACGAAAAGGTTTGAGATGTACCGGTTGGGAGATAGTCCATGTAAGGTGGTCTAGTATTTTAGGAAAATGGGACAGTAGCATTCTGAAACGGAATTTTGGTGGTTACTTCACAAAACGACCCGTTTTTTGCGCTCAGAAAATGGAAAAGGGCTTTTCCGTGCGACAAAAAGGAAAACTTCCTCCTGCAACATTGTTCTCCATACCAATGTCCACACACATGCATAATATGGGCACAACATCACAAACTATGCCGTGATTCAGCACATAACATCGGTCATTTGGACCGAAAGCCATGAAACCTCGAACATGATAGGTCATTTTGTGAAGGTTTTTTCAAAACATGATCAATATACCAAGTCTGGTATTTTTCCTTTCAACTATGTAACAAAATATGACACCACGCGAAGGATTTTCATTGTTCGGATTTTTTTGAATTTATTATGCCCGTTTTGAATTATCTGAATTTCTAACTATGGTCGAACCGGTGTGCATGAAGATAGGGGACGAGCATCGTTAGAAATTGCATTGGATCTCTAAAAAAACCACATATTGCGAGTCTAAAAATGATTTTTTCAAAAAATCACGGGCGATATATCATGTACCTATAGTACAAACCGGACCCACTTCCTACCGATTCGACAGACATTTGTCCTTTTTACCCGGGATGGACGAAAAGGTTTGAGATGTACCGGTTGGGAGATAATCCATGTAAGGTGGTCTAGTATTTTAGGAAAATGGGACGGTAGCATTCTGAAACGGCATTTTGGTGGTTACTTCACAAAACGGCCCGTTTTTTGCGCTCAGAAAATGGAAAAGGGCTTTTCCGTGCGACAAAAAGGAAAACTTCCTCCTGCCACATTATTCTCCATACCAATTTCCACGCACATGCATAATATGGGCACAACATCACAAACTATGCCGTGATTCAGCACATAACATCGGTCATTTGGACCGAAAGCCATGAAACCTCGAACATGATAGGTCTTTTATTGAAGGTTTTTTCGAAACATGATCAATATACCAAGTTTGGTATTTTTCCTTTCAACTATGTAACAAAATATGACACCACGCGAAGGATTTTCATTGTTCGGATTTTTTTTGAATTTATTATGCCCGTTTTGAATTATCTGAATTTCTAACTATGGTCGAACCGGTGTGCATGAAGATAGGGGACGAGCATCGTTAGAACTTGCATTGGATCTCTGAATAAACCACATATTGCGAGTCTAAGAATGATTCAGCACAACATCACAAACTATGCCGTGATTCAGCACATAACTTCCTGCCGATTCGGCAGACATTTAGTCCCGGATATAGTCACAAACCGGGACTAAAAATATTTTCCGCCATTTCCCACCTCTTCCCGCGAAGTTTTCCCGCCCTTTCCTTTCTACTAGAGCTTTTAGTCCCGGATGTAGTCACTAATCGGGACTAAAGATATTTCCCGCCATTTCCCAAAGCTTCACGCCAAGTTTTCCCGCCCTTTCCCTCTATATTTAGGGTGATCGTGCCATGGCTATCCACACATCCACACCTTCCTCTCTTAGAACAATGGACAACGCCTACTGGGCCATTCTGACCCTCGAGGAGACCGAGGCGCTGTGCGCCTCCAACTACCCTTGTCCGCCGGGCTACCGGCCGCCCGCTGGCTGGATGCTGAGCGCAGGAGGGGTTCCTGTCCCTCCTGTCCCTCAAGGTTCCGCACGCCAGGCGGCCATCACAAACCACTTCTACCACGAGCTCACGCCGGAGCAGCGGATGGATCCCTAGTGGGATCCCGACAACTACGACACCTGGAATGCCTTCTTCGCTAATAGGCGGGAAAGGGAGCTCGCCAGGTACGAGGGAGATGGCCCGCTACCGGTGAACCACAACGAAGCCGGTCGTCGTCTGTGGTGGGCAAACCGTACTATCATTGGAGTGATGCGCTACATCGCCGGGGGAGACCATCCTCTCCTACGGTGCCCACGAGTCCACCCGCCACAGGCCCCACACTGTCCCGGCGGTAGCGGCATCGTCTTCCAGGAGACCCCTCTCCTGCCCGCCGTGAATCCGAGGCTAGAATGGCCCCTGGTATATGCCATGGATGGGCTGAGGATCCCCGGAGTGGCAGGTGACGATGACGACGATAATGACGACGACGATGAAGAGCCTGAAGCTGCGTACTATAGGACTAGGCATGATTATGACTAAAGGGGGCGGCTTTAGTCCTGAGTGTTAGCTAGTCCCGGTTTGTCCCGGTTTTTAATATTAATAAATGTCTTGAGTGTTACCTAATAAATATAGGGAAATGCCTATATAAAGAGAGGGTTCATCTTTAGTCCCGGTTGGAGAAACCAACCGCGACTGAAGGGATTGTGGCAGAGTGGGCCAGGCAACACTAATAATAGGGGTGAGTGTCGACATTATGTCGTGCGGCTTGTACCTTGTCCCGGATGGTGTCACCAACCGGGACTAAAGATGAACCTTTAGTCCCGGTTGGAGACACCAACCGGGACTAAAGATGAGTCAGCACTAATAATAGGGGTGAGTGTCGACATTATGTCGTGAGTGTCGACATTATGCCGAGTTGCTTGTACTATAAATAGGCATCCTTGTGAGTCCAGTCCTCCAGCCAGTTTGAGGCATCTCCAAGATGGTTTTAGAGAGCAGGGACACCACTACAGCCAGTTTCAGGGAGATGCCTACGGAGCCCAGTCCTCCGGCATCTCCGAGAAACTGGTCATAGAGGCACTCCCTAATATGTGAAATTAGTTAGCTCCGAGGCGTATTGATCTAGTTAGAGAAGTTACAAGCTGCAAGATGGTTTTTGAGAGCAGGGACACCACTACGACCAGTTTCAGGGAGATGCCGCTGGATCCCAGTCCTCCGGCATCTCCAAGAAACTGGTCATAGAGGCACTCCCGGTCCAGCCACAAAACGGGACTAACACTCAAGACATTTATTAATATTAAAAACTGAGACTACAAAACCGGGACTAAAGGCCACAAACCGCGAAAGATATCCTTCGGTGAAGCCACAAAACGCGAAAGACATGAACTAGAGTTACATAATATGAGCATGAACTTCTTGGCATATGTCATTCCTTATGACCGCTTCAGACGTAACCTTGGAGCATCTTCTTTACTTAACGGAATGCTTGGATCAGTTTTCACTGTGAAGGGAGGAATTTCATCAAACTTATTATAATCTTCTGACATGTCTGTCTTGTCCTCGATTCCCACGATGTTTCTTTTCCCTGAAAGAACTATGTGACGCTTTGGCTCATCATATGATGTATTCGTTTGCATATTTTTTTCTTTTTTTCGGTCTGGAGGACATGTCCTTCACATAGAAAACCTGAGACACATCATTGGCTAGGACGAATGGTTCATCTCTATAACCAAGATTGTTGAGATCCACTGTTGTCATTCCATACAACTGGTCTATCTTTACCCCTTCCCCATTCAGGTTGACCCATTTGCAGCAAAACAAAGGGACCTTAAAAGAGACTCCATAGTCTAGTTCCCATATCTCCTCTATGTAACCATAATATGTGTCCTTTTGTCCATTCTCGTCTATTGCATCAAAGCGGACACCACTATTTTGGTTGGTGCTCTTTTTATCTTGGGCGATCGTGTAGAATGTATTCCCATTTATTTCGTACCCTTGGAAATTCGACACAGTAGAAGATGGTGACGCGGCCAACAAGTATAGCTGATCTCCAACAGTGGTGTCATTCAAGAGATGTGTCCGCATCCAACCACCGAAAGACATCATGTGTTCATCTGTAATCCATGATTCAGGCTTCCCCGGGTTTTTGGAGCTTACAATATTCTTGTGTTCCTCGATATACGGAGCTGCCAAGGTGGAATTATGTAGAATTGTGTAGTGTGCTTTAGTGAAAGAATCCCCGTCCCTACATATCATTGCTTTCTTTCCCAGCGTGCCTTTTCCACTTAGTCTTCCCTCATGCCGCGAGTCAGAAACACCAATCGGCTTAAGGTCAGGAATAAAGTCAACACAAAACTCAATGACCTCCTCTGTTCCATATCCCTTGGAGATGCTTCCTTCTGGTCTAGCACGGTTATGAACATATTTCTTTAAGACTCCCATGAACCTCTCAAAGGGGAACATATTGTGCAGAAATACCAGACCGAGAATGGCAATATCTTCCACTAGATGAACCAGGAGATGCGTCATAATATTGAAGAAGGATGGTGGGAACACCAATTCAAAACTAACAAGACATTGTACCACATCCTTCTGTAACCTTGGCAGAATATCTGGATTGATTACCTTCTGAGATATTGCATTGAGGAATGAACACAGCTTCACAATGGGTACTCAAACATTTTCCGGTAGAAGCCCCCTCAATGCAATCGGAAGCAATTGCGTCATAATCACGTGACAGTCATGAGACTTCAGGTTTTGGAACTTTTTCTCTGCCATATTTATTATCCCCTTTATATTAGATGAGAAGCCCGACGGCACCTTGATACTGTAAAGGACTTCAAAAAAGATTTCCTTCTCTGCTTTGGTAAGAGCATAGCTGGCACGACTTAAGTGACGCCCTTTATCCGTCTTGTTATGTGTATGCATGTTCTTTGGGTCTTTCATAATTTGTTGGTCCTCCCGTGCTTCGGGTGTATCTTTTGTCTTCCCATACACGCCTAGGAATCCTAGCAGGTTCACGCAGAGATTCTTTGTCATGTGCATCACGTCGATTGAAGAGCGGACACGCAGGACTTTCCAATATGGCAGCTCCCAAAATATAGATTTCTTCTTCCACATGGGTGCGTGTCCTGTAGCGACATCGTTCGGAACTGATTGACCACTGGGACCCTTTCCAAAGATTACTTCTATGTCCTTGACCATACCAAATACATCATCACCAGCAGGGAGTTCAGGCTTCTTCCGGTGATCTGCCTCACCTTTGAAATGCTTGCCTTTCTTTCTTACGGGATGATTGGTCGGAAGAAATCGTCGATTCGCCAGGTACACAACTTTCTTGCATTTATGCAAATATGTACCTTCGGTCTTATCTAAATAGTGGGTGCATGCCTTATATCCCTTGTTTGTCTGTCCTGAAAGGTTACTAAGAGCAGGCCAATCATTGATGGTTACGAAAAACAACCCTCGTAGATCAAATGGATCTTGTTTGTTCTCATCCCACGCACGTACACCTGGTTTTCCCCACAACTGTAAGAGTTCTTCAACTAATGGCCTAAGGTACACATCAATGTCGTTGCCCGGTTGCTTCGGGCCTTGGATGAGCACTAGCATCATAATGAACTTACGCTTCATGCACTACCAAGGAGGTAGGTTGTAGATACATAGAGTCACGGGCCAGGTGCTGTGACTGCAACTCTGCTCCCCAAAAGGATTCATGCCATCCGTACTTAGACCAAACCATAAGTTCCTTGCGTCACCTGCAAAGTCTGGGAAGTCTCTCTCGATTTTTCTCCACTGTGACCCATCAGCAGGGTGTCTCAACTTCCCGTCTTTCTTACGGTCTTCTTTGTGCCATCGCAACAACCTGGCATGCTCTTTGTTTCTGAACATGCGTTTCAACCTTGGTATTATAGGAGCATACCACATAACCTTAGTAGGAACCCTCTTCCGAAGGGGCTCTCCCTCAACATCACCAGGGTCATCTGGTCTGATCTTATACCGCAACGCATTGCATACCGGGCATTTATCTAAATTCTCATACTCCTTACCACGGTAGAGGATGCAGTCATTAATGCAAGCATGTATCTTTTGCACATCTAATCCCAGAGGACAGAGAGTCTTCTTTGCTTCGTAGGTACTCTCGGGAAGTTCGTTATGTTTTGGAAACTTCGGCTTCATTATTTTCAGCATCTTTTCAAATGAGGAGTCAGTTAGACCACACTCTGCCTTCCATCGCAACAATTCCAGTGTGGTACCGAGCTTTGTGCTGCCATCTTCACAATTTGGGTACAACAATTTCTTGTGATCTTCTAACATGCCCTCTAACTTCAACTTCTCATTTTCTGTTTCACAGTCTCGCTTTGCATCAGAAATGACCCTACCAAGTTCATCAGCCGGCTCATCTGATGCCCGTTTTTCACCTCTTTCCTCTCCATTGTCTTCCATTGCAGTATCACTGTATTCAGGAAACATATGATGATAGTTGTTATCATCATCTTCTTCTTCACCATCTTCCATCATAACCCCTCTTTCCCCGTGCTTGGTCCAGCAATTATAGTTGGGCATGAAACCTTTCATAATCAGGTGGCCGCGAATGATTTTCGAGGAAGAGTACTCCTTGTTGTTCCGACATTAAACACATGGACAACATATAAATCCATTCTCTTTGTTTGCCGTAGCCACATCGATAAATTTATCCACGCCTTTGATATACCCGGCTACGCGCCGGTCACCGTACATCCATTCCCGACCGTTCATCTGCATCATATAAGTAAGTTTATCAAAAAACAGGACATCATAAATAGTGAAATAACCAATTCACACCGGCACATGAATTGTATCAATGACCTAGAAAAGATAAGATTGCTAACCTCGATCGAGGGAAATAAAGAGGAGAAAGCTCAAGTGCGTCTCAGACACCTTCTATATTTTTGTTCTATGAGAAATTCAAAGGGATTATTCACTCAAACATTTCATCAAACACCTTCAATGCATGCATGAGAAAAAACTAGCACACCCCCTCACACCTTCCACCATTCGAAAAAACAGAGTGGAGGCAGAGGGGGCTGGGGCGTTGCATTTATAGAGAGCAGGGGGTCTTTAGTCCCGGTTGGAGCCAGCAACCGGGACTAAAGGTGCGTGCCACGCCACGTGGCTGTGGCCAAACCTTTAGTCCCGGTTGGTGGCTCCAACCGGGACGTATTCCCCCTTACCAACCGGGACGCATGCCCCCTGGCCCCGTGCCCGCTCCAACCGGGACGCGTGCCAGCATTAGTCCCGGTTGGTGGCGCAACCGGGACAAATGCTCTGAGGGGTCGCGAACGGATAGCCCTTTTTCCACTAGTGTCAAATCATAGAACTAAGTGTGTGCTTTCTTTCTTGATTAATTACCAATTGATCTTTTGGTTCTTATTTGAATTTTTGAATCAAATCAAACTAACCTGACTACCTTTCCAAAAACCCTAGCTATTTAAGCTAGCTAGACCTATCTCTACAAAACGGTGGCCACCACTCCTTGTCCATGCCTTGTGCATGTGTACCCTCCATCACACCAATCATCAACCATGCCTCCCTCTGGTCCCCTTCCTTTTCCATCTTATAGCAAAACTACAAGAAAGTGAGCAGAGAGAAAACCTATCTACCGATGCCTTCCTCTATCGCTTTTTGCAAAACCCCAACACCACCACTGCCAACGTGCCATATGCACATAACCAGCATGAACCCCCTCTCAGCTCCCTCTCGTGTTTCTCCCTGGTCCCTCTATCTCCCCGTTAAAGCAAGCAAGAAGCCACTCCATGCCTGTGTTCCCTCTCCCCTCATTTTTGGCTAGCCAAAAGCAGCAAGAATCAAGGCATCTCCATCCTCTTTAACCACCACACGTAAAGTACCACCAAGATCGCATCTGAGAGATCCCCATCCCCTTCTTCTTATCCAACACGCCTTACACAAAACCCTAGCCTCACCACCATTATCGCTTGCGAGCTGCTGCTACCAAGAGCGCCACCGCGTCGAGGATCTACGCAGACACAGGGGGAGTCGTAAGGTACCTGGAGCGAGGTAGAGAAGGACCAGAACACAGACGTCGTTAGAGCGTGCCCGAAACTCGCCATCACCGTCCCAGATGCCTCGTCACCGTCCTCGACACCCCCGGTGACCTCCTCCTCTCCCTGGCTCGCTCCTTCCTCGCGCACGCTCGCGCGCCAGCGACAGCCTCGCAGCACCGTGTGCACCTGCACGTGCCCGCGCTGCTCCGCCGCGTCCGCTGACAGCACACGCAACCACAACAACAGGATCTTCCCCTCAGTTCCCTCCAACCTTGCGACCTCCTTAGTTCATATACGATGCAAATTTTCATGTCCTCGCGTTCTTAGTTCTATTAGCTATGCGGGGAAGCAAGTCGTTCTCAATTTGATGCATCACAATGTTCTAAATCTTGTTGCAAAGATCGTCCGAATCTCTGTCGTTTTCGTCATTTTCGTGAGTCTGAAAACCGTTAGTTTTCCTCCTGTTTGTTGAGGGATTTCGGGCACTACAGCTTAACTCTATGGAAACGTCATGAACCAATCTTGTATTTCGTATCATCCTCTTCAACTTTGGTTTTTATGGTGCATCAAAATTTAGCTTCTTTTCGTCGTCAACCTCGTCCAAAGATCAAAACAGCTAGCCCAAAACGCATCAATCGAATCAGTTCTTCGTTCAATTAACTCGTGTGTGCCTGAACCTTTGCAAATAGGCCCCTCCCTTTCCTCATATCTCCACCCGCAGTCCCCTTGCTCCACACGTGTCATCTCCCCACCTTCCAGCACGCGACCAGCCCCTCCCTGCTCCTCGGTCCCACCAGTCATAGACTGAGGTAGGTTTTGCCTATGTGCAGAAAGCCCCCAGGATTTTCCTAAAGCAATAAAAATTTCAGAAAAGGTTTAAATCTAAACAAATTCATATATTTTAAAATAATTTGAATTTGAATAAACTTATAAAATGAAATATGAATGTTTTGAAAATATTAATTCAACCATGTTTTTAAATTTGTCAAGAGTTGAATCTATCTAATCAAACCTTATACTTTTGACCGTATTTTAATTATTTGCATTTTCATATTGTATTAAATTCACATTTTCAAATAATACAAATAATACATGTTTTTGAATCAAATAAATTCCAGGAATATGAATACTCCATTTAATATATTATTTGAGCAATTTAAAATTTTCCAATTTTTAAATGATAATAAATGCCTTTTCTTAAATCTTTCCTAACTTTAAATCTAGAACTCTGAATTTTACCAATGATTTGTCTAAATTGCTTAGCTTGACCAGCCCGTTCAATCTATGCATTCCATGTTATGAATTGAAGCATGAATCATATACATATAATTGAAGCAGCAAGTTTTATGCAACTAAAATGTGAATAAATAAATACTACAATTGTTATTTCTTGTTCTCACACCTCACCCATGCCATGCTATGTTATGCCATGTAAATTGTACATCATTATAACATGGAATCCCTTTTTTGCTTGTTGCATATGATTGATATGATTGTGCAATGTATTTTTTGGCTCTTGTGTGTTTGGTTTTTATCCGGATATATGTCGAGCAAGGAGAATATCAGGAGCCGCAGGAGTATTACCTAAATCCATCTTATTCTGTGACTGAACGTCCAGGCAAGCATTTTCCCATGCTTGTACTACATTTAGTACCTACTACATCTATCTTATTCTTGCATCATTGAGTCGTGATCCGAATAAAAATTGAATCCCAAGTACTACATAGCCTCTACTTTTAAACCCCACTAAAGCTTGTTTCCTCCATCCTATGAGCCATTACTATACGAGTTACTTGAGCCATGTGAGTCATAGAATTGCATGTGTAGGGTTTGTGAGTGTCTTTGAATAATGATGTACCTAAACAACTGAATTGAGTAGTAATAGGATAACTAAAGAAAGAGGCACCGGTGGGCAATATCTACTTTTTGGTTCTTTATGCTCACTTGTGTCCCGTAGGACCCCGAATACTTGATTCGTGTTTCTTGAATATCGCACTGTCCACATGTGGTACCATGAATCCCCTTAGTCCTAGCTTGAGTCATATTTAATTTCTTACGACCACAACTAGTTTGGGGTGTTATTACTATCTGTATGTATGCCATGTTTTAATACTTTATTTACTATTATTACTCGAGGAGCATTTACTATTATACTGTTTAGGAATATGGAATGTTTTCGCGGTATCGACAATCCCAGTCACACTTTCGGGTTTCTAGTCGTTTAGAGCCATTGGCACAAACCTCTCGGTCCGTCGCGAAGCCGACCAACTTCGTAGTGGGTAGCTTAGCGGGGTGGCCCCCTGAAATCAACTATAAATCTTGCGAATGCTTTGTCGTGATGCCTCGTTGGGTTTTCATTTTGTTTTTCTAAGGTTGATCGTGCGTGTGTTGCTATTTATGCACCCCTGCAGGGTAAATCTTTCTGAAAGCCATGTCCGCGGTTATGGATGACTTGGAGCATAGTTTCTCGATCATATACAAGCATAACTAAAGTACCGCTTTTAAATTGACTAACACTTGACTAGTAATCGTGCAATATTCATAGAATCAATAATAAAAATGCCAACGGATGAGATGTTCTTCCGCCTTCTCCTTCGGTAACGGGGAGGTGGGAGCGCGATGTTTTTACTTATGTTGATATATATCTATTGGGTAATTAATTGTTGTTTAATTAACGAGCGTTCGTCTATCATTGGTTAGGCGGATGTTGTAGCGTGTCTCTCTGGAATTCCTAGGCTTATTTTGCTGTAATTGCGTCACCCTCAGGTTGTTCCCTTTATATGCATAAAGACTAGCTGAGTCCCTTAGTGTCTCACACGATAAAATATTGGTTCAGATGGATAGGTATATTCTGGGGAAGGTTACTGGTTCGAAGAGACCGATGATGCTGGCAATGACCATTTGGTGTAGAGATTCAAGGGATGGAGATCTGTGAGATCTCTGGGCGGGATGTACTTGTTTTCAGGGCATCTTATGCCAATTTTCTTCTTATCCGTACTCGATTCTTGTCTTCCGCTTTTGCTTTATACTATGATGTGTGATGTATGAGGATATATCCTAACCATTAGTTATCTAGTATTTTGGATCCTGATGTATGGTGTTGAATATTTCTATTTCTTTTAGATGGTTTGGCGCTGATGTACTCTTGTATGTCGCTTACATAGTATGTCTTATTTGCATGCCTCTCAACTATGTCGCTCGCACTTAGATGTTATTGTAAAGTGGATAGGGTGGTTGGCCGGTATCGTGCCATGCTCGCTTAGATGGGCCTGCATGTGGGTGGC
This sequence comes from Avena sativa, assembly GCA_916181665.1. Classification (NCBI taxonomy): domain Eukaryota; kingdom Viridiplantae; phylum Streptophyta; class Magnoliopsida; order Poales; family Poaceae; genus Avena; species Avena sativa. The sequence goes on from OV702282.1 coordinate 104,751,210, forward strand.
CTTTGGGCCTCCGCGGTAGTACCACCTTACACACTTTGGGTTGATCCTGACATGTTTCTTAGAACATAGTGTCCGAGGTATTACACTTGCCAAACAAGGAAAAACTTCGAAGTTGGTTGGAATCTGATGATGGGTGAGCATTAACAATTGATTTGATGATTCCAGAATTGTAGAAATGTCTATAGCAGAAGGACATGGTCGAGATAGGTGACTTTAAAAAGTCGGGGTTTACACTTTGAGAGCTTTACATAGATGTGATGTTCTCGAAGCTTGAGAGGATGAAAATAATATGTTCTTCCATTGATATAGAATAGACCCGAATATCGTCAAGATATACCATCACGAAAGATCAACATAAAGAGCAATGGTTGGTGTTTAGAAGGATGCATTGAAATAATAGATTATCTAGCCCTTCAAATAAGAAAAATAGATACTAATTTGTTCACATTTTTTTATGGCCTTTCCTATCATTTGTCGAAATCGGACTTACAAAATTAAAGATTTGCATTTATTAGAATTTAAATTGTTTCAAAAAATTAAATTACTCAAATGATATTTTATAAAGAATATTCATATTCCTGGTATTTTTTAATTCAAAAACATATATTATTTGTATTATTTGAAAATATAGATTAAAAGTTATTCTTAAAGTTAATTTAATTCAAAAGGGCAAAAAGTCATCAATTTGAATAGTTAGGGTCAAAACTGGAATTTACAGAATATATATCTGAATTCATATTTGAAAATGATTCACTTAGGTGGGCCTGGGTCAGCTGGAAAAAATAAAAGAAACAAAAAGAGCTGCGGGCAGGCATAGGACACGCGCCCTTAGGTGACAGCCCAGCAGACACTAGGCGTGGTGACCAAGTAGGCTGGACTGGATTTGTTGTTTGATTAGGTTTTTGATCTCTTTTTAACAAGACTTGCTCAGTACCATGTTTTCTGAAGAAAAGGGACAATACTGACCGACGATGAATGGCAGTAACCTGCGAACGACGCGATCTTTCGGAGAAGCTCCAGACCAAATTTATTCATCAAATTGGGCGTGGGGTGGCTCGTTAGAAATCTGGGACATCCGTATACCCGCTCGGTTCATCGGTACCGATGGATGAAGCCGGCGCAAAGTGAGCTAGCGAGGAATAGGCGTGTGCACGTACGTAGACTCACAAAGAAAAGCATGTCTGAACTGAAATTCGTCATCGAAACTGCGAGATGATGCAATCTTTCGCGAAGTACTAGGAGCACGACTCTAAGCCCAAACGAGCAAGGTCAGGCTTGTTAGAAAGTGGCAAGATTGGAGCACCACTGGGCATAGAAAACATAGCAAGAGGTATACCGAGGAGGATGTACTCGCTCGATGAACAATGGCCAAAAGAGACGACGCGGAGAGCGACTAGTGGCAGCAAAACAATGGTGACGAGGTAGAGATTATCTGGTGGCATGGTCGGTACAAGTGGATGCAGTGCATACCGGCGCTGCTCCACACGTGCATACGTGCAAGCGGGGAGGCCAGTAGTGGCCACAATATGCAAGAGGGTGCTGGTATGGCATGCGTGGGAAGGCTGCTCGACAGGTGGCGGCGGCGATGTAGGAAGCAACAAAGCTTAGTACCATGTCTAGGAGTGGCGTGGTGCTCACCAGAGTACTCCATCATGTCCGAAGGAGTGGGGGAGGTCTTCATCTGCAAGGGAGGCTCGTGTCCATGGAGCTTCAGCCTGTGAGTTCATGGGGTCGTGGCGGCATCTCCGGCGGGTCTCCTGGCGCTACTCCGGTACAGGATGACAAAGATGAGATAGAGGGAACTATGTATACCCTTGGCTAGTCTTGGGGTGCACCAAGTCATCCAGGAGAATAGGTGGCCATGGCTAGGTTTTGTTGCTTTCATGGCCATTGATTGGGGAAGGAGGAGGAAGAGAGGATGATATGGGCCTTCCCATATCTTGATCTGGTGTTTTTGGTGTGTGGTAGGTGGCCTGTCCATCATCTAAATCAAGGGAAGGAGGGATCAAACACATGGTTGGCTTTGTACTTCGCCAAAAGTAGAGGAAGAGTAGGCCTTGTGTGTGGTTTTTCTTCTCTCCTTCTTTGATTATTTTCAACATGAAAGATAGGGTAAGGGGACTAGGGAGAGGTGTTGGTGGTGCTGGTCATATTTCAAAGCAAGTTAAGAGGGAGAGCGGTGATGTGGGTGCACATACACCACATGTGCTATGGACACATGGGTGGTTGTGTAAGCCCACGACCAAGGCTAGGGTTTAGGTGGTGAGGGCTTGGGTGGGGTAGACTAGGTTAGATTAGGTTTTAATTTATTTCAAAAACAAAGCTCAAGGTTTAATTCAAAAGCAACACAAGCAAAACCAACAAGAGGGAAAAGGGATGATGTCATTATTGCATGTAGCATGCATGCATAACCATACATGCATGTATGGTATCTTGTGAAAACAAAAATACAATATGAATGCATGTGAGATATAGATGGCAAAAAAGAATTACAGAAGTCAAGAATTGAGGGGAAATGCTCATGGCACATTTTAGATTGGTTTGTATCAAACCCTAGGTAGCCATGTAGATGTGAATATTGATTCCATACTAATTCATATATGAGCTAGAATTTAAATTCCAAGAGAAAATACAATTTCCCACATAAAAATGCATGATAGAATTAGGATGGATTCAAAAGTAAGGTGGCCCATGTTAGTTGGTGGAAATAAATAAAAGATATTCCCTCAACTCGATTTGGTAATTTAACATATGTCAAGATGCAAATACAATATAGTAAGAAGAAAATAATAATATGTAAGACAATGCCATATGATGAGAAGAACCAAAAGAAAAAGTTTTAATATGATGCTCAAATGCAATGTCGCATTGTGACACGAGCATGATATTATGCAATGCAATTATGATAGGTAGGAAGTAGAAATATATAGACTAGGCAAATAGCATTGCAATTGTTAGATAATTGGGTTGCTACACAGTGTGTGTGGGGGGCGGTGAGGTGGTGGGGGTGGGAGAGGGGCAGGGAGAAAAACGACCACCATCGCCGCCAAACCGGATTCAGTGTGGGGGGGGGGAGAGAAAGGATCGCCGCTGCTGCCGCCGGATTTAGTGTCGGGGGTTAGTGTGGCGCCCCGCAAAACCACTACTAGAAAATCGCGTTGTTTTCGTGCATTGCATCATCATGACCGCATGCTCATGTCATCATGCCACCTTGCATTTGAGCATCGTCATGTCATCTTGCATTTGTGTGCATAAAACTATTTTCGAAAAGCCTGTTTTTGTTTTCTCAAATGCCCCGTTTTAAACAAGTAAAATATTTAATTTATTTTTGGGAGGCAGCCAGCCAGGCCCGAAAGCCTAGCCGGCCACCTCCAGACAAAAACCCTGCCTACCCCAGAACACCCGAAACCCTGCTACCAGATATTCTACCCAACCCTATTCTACCCAGCCTCCCTCCACCTCACCCTGACCAATCCCCTCCCTCCACCTCACCACTCCCTTCCCCTCTAGCCAACCACCAGCCGCCACCTCACCCTAGCCCGCCACCTCCACCACCTGGCTAGCCCCACCGCCGCCCCGACCCACTTCCCCTGGGCCAACTGACCACCCCGGTCCCACCTCCCCATCTCCCTCGCCACCCCCGCCGACAGGCCCCCCCGCCTCGGGATCCTGCCCGCGTGGGCCCCGCCTCGCTCCCGCCCCGCTCCTCTCCCCCCGTCCTGACTTCTTCCTCTCGCCATCCACCACCTCCCCCCCCGATGCGCTCTCCTCCCTCGCCACCGCCGCTCCGCTTCTCCCTGCCGTCAAGCGTCGCCTCGCCTCGCCTCGCCTCCCTCCTAGCGCCCTCCGTCGCCCAGCCGCCGTCGGGCGCGCCTTCCCCTGCCGCAGGCGCCACCCCTGACGCCCTTCCCCATCGTCCCTGCACTGCTCGACGCCGACCAGCGAGCTCGCCCCGAGCGGATGCGCCTCACCTCGTCGTCTTCCGCCTGGAGAGCTTCCGGACCCGAGCCCCTCCGTCGCCACCGTCGAGCCTACCTACCACCTCTGCGCGACCTCGCCGGCTCCGAGCCGGTCGCATCCGCGACGCTCGCCACCGCCGTCGGATGCCTCTGCCCTCCTACGTGTCGCCCTCCAGCGAACCAGCGACGCGCCATCCGGCTCCCTCCCGCGTCCTCGTCTCGCGAGCACCACCGTGGTGCCCTGTTCCGTCAGCACCTCCCCGATCCGCGACCGTCGCTGCGTCCTCCCCCCCCCCCCCGCCGCCTTGAACCCCTGCTTGCGCGACCTCGCGTCGGCCAGCAGCGTCACGAGCCGCCGCTGCTCCTCCGCGTCCCTATCACCCACGTCAAGCTCAACGATGACCCCGACGCCGTCTGTCCCTGTCGCCTCCTTGGACCGTCGCGGTCGACCTCTAGCCGCCCCTATCCACTAGCTCGCTTCCTCTGCATGCATGCCCACTTTTGTGGGCGATGTATGCTTGGTCTTGTCTCCCTTTCGGTGTTGCAGTCCCCGTGTTTTGATGCCCGAGACCCTCCCGATGAATAAGATCGACCGATAGACCACGTTGGTATGACATTGGCTATGTTCGCCCCAATGTTTTACATCGACAAAGGACGAGCGACGAGTAATTCGACTGGAAACTTGATGGCCATCAACACGGGAAAAACCAATTCCTTCATCATGGACGACAAGATCTACATCACGGACCCGAGGACGGTACTACAAGATCTACCACATGGATAGCAAGACCGTTCCCGGAGCCAAAGACCGCAGAACCCCAAGGTCATCGACATGGAACTGACAAGGTCTACTACATGGATTCGAAGACCGATCCCGGCGCGCCCGAACCCCGTCGAACACCAAGACCCTCGGAATCGCCAAGTTCTCCTTCTCGGATCAGAAAACCGAACCCGACACGCCAAGTTCTTCCTCTCGGATCCGAAGACGCCGAGACCCGGGACACCAAGATCTCCGCCGTGAAACGAAAAGACCGACGACAAGACCCAACGACCACGGATGCGACAAGATCGTCTCTCGGACGCCAAGTTCTTCTTCCCGAATGCCAAGACCGATCTCATCGAACCGAACCTTGCCTTCCCGTCGAACCCTGAGACCAACCCCGAACCCTCGGAACCCCAAGTTCGCCGAGACCCCTCCAAGTGTGACCCTCTTTTCCGTGACCTATATTTTATAAATAATATTACTTGTTGCATATAAAATTGCCATGCTTGCATACATATTGTCATGTGGTTAGGGGGCCTTATGCCGATTCACCATATAATTAAATATGGAGTCCATCTGCGGGATATCGTTGTCTTATTCTGGACTCCATTTAAATTGGTCTAGCGAACCGGTAACTTATCTTGCCCTATTAATACAACATTTAAAAATGCAGGGTAGCTAAACAACATGAACCACCTAAATATTTGTCGGGACCCCGGTTCCGCTTAATCTTGCCTAATTGCACCGCACCTTTGCCATGTCATACATCATACATGCATCATGCCTGATCTTCTGTCGTAGTATTAAATAGTGCATCCGGTGTTTCTTCTAGCGCTTTGCTTCTTCACGGATTAGGCCGATGAGTTGATGCGAGTGACGCCCGTTCTTCGGATGAACCTTCGGCAATGTTTTCAGGTGAGCATCTCCCCCTTTCTACCTATCTTACTTTTATAGTATTTATTCCCTCCTGTTGATCTATTGCTATCTGTGTTGCGTTGCTCTGGTTTTCGTACCCGTGATATCCCTTGCAGCCTTATATTGCCTTGGACACATCCTATTACCTGTTGTTTGGTAGATAGTTGGACTTGCGCGTCGTAGTCGCTTGCTCAAGTGCTGTTGCGTGTCGTCCAGTACCACAGTTGTTGGAGTATTGCCGCATGTTTAATGTTGGAGATGATCAAGACTTTAATTATTGTTTAATAACTAAAATTGAAAGTAGGTAAATGCAGAGGCACAGGTGGGCAATAGATGTTATTTGGTTGTTAACCGTCCACTTGTGTCCCGTAGGACCCCGAGTTCTTGACACCTGTTCCGAGATCGAGCGCGCTAACCACAGGTGGGGTGTATGGGCACCCCCATCGATTTAGTACCTGATTCCAAGTACTGTACTGGGGGCAACAAGTAGTTTGGGGCTTTATTACTATCCTGTACTTATGCCATGCTTTACTGCTTTATTTAAATTGTGCGAGGTACTGCACTTGTACTGTTTAGGTAAGAGGAGTGTTTTCGCGGTATCGACAAGCCCAGTCTCATTTTCGGGTTCCCAGTCGTTTACAGCCATTAGCGCAAACCCTGAGTCCGTCTCGGAGACCGGCCGACTTCGTTGCGGGTAGCTTAGTGGAGTGGCCCCCATGTACTTGCTTTGGGTCTGGGAAACGTCATGACTTAGGCCCCGCCGACATACCGATGGGTGTATGTTAACTGATCTGGCAAAAAGGGTTGAAGTGCGTGTGGATACTTTGGTGCACCCCTGCAGGGTTAAATCTTTTCGAAAAGCCGTGTCCGCGGTTATGGACGACTTGGAGCACAGTTCTCGATCATAGACAACTATAACTAAAGTTTACTGTTATAAATTGACTTGTATCCGATATGACTAGTAATCGGCTTCACTACAACGGAATGGCTAAATAAAAGTACCAACAACTGCTGGGTTTGGGATATCTCATGCTAATTGTATCTGACTAGTAAGTGTTGCAATTACAACGGAATGGTTAACTAAAACTGCCCACTGCTTATTATATCAGGATGACTATCTATACCTGACTAGTATTTGCCGCAACTATAATGGAACTAATAAAACTGCCAACTGTGTGAGTTCCTCGGTTGACTTCCTCGTTTGGTCTCGAGGGGGAAATACCAGGATGGGTATGCTTGGTGATAGCATTAGGCTGGTTCCGAATAGGTCTTCTTATCCCTCTCTGATAGCCGACAGTTAGATCGAGTCTCTATAGGTTGTTTAGTGCTTGCCGCGCTGCCGCTTCAGTCCACCATACCTATGTAGGCGAGGACCGCCGAATTCTAGCCTCGCCGTGTACTGGCCTCAGTACTGACCGCTCTCTCTTTTTCCTTTGCCCTTTGTCGGCACCCCTTTTGTTTAAGCAGGTTTTGAGATCGACGTCGTTAGCAGGGTTACCCTTCCGGCTTGGCCTGGGCAGGGTTATGGACGCCATTGGTTATTCTTCAGGGCTCTTAGCTCAATTTGCATCTTGTCCGTACTCGGACGCTATATCATTTTAAAGGTGATTTGGATCTTTGTATTGTATATCTGTATTCTTGACTCTTTGAGTCGCTGTTGTATATATATGTTTTGTGGGTTCCATCGAGGACTATTGTGTAATGATATTACTTCGTTTTCCACCCGCACGCAAGTGCCTGGTGGGCACCTTTGAATCGTTTCTATGCGGGTTTGGCGGGAAGCGCTGAAACTTGCATAGGGCCGATTCTGAGGATGTTACAGAGTGGTATCAGAGCTCAACAGTTGCGATACCCCATAAGTCCAGTCTGTAGGATAACCTAGCTAATGGCCGAAGTAGAGTGTCAAAACTATTTTTGCAAAATCGGTTGGATAGTTCTGATTAGGTCTGATTTTACTCCTTACCCCTCTGCTGCTCTCCTCTCACCTCTGCGTGTTTTGAATCCGCTCTCTCCTCTCTCTTCGAGTCCAGGATTTCTCGTGGTTGGGTTCCATTGTACCTTCAGGGTTTCGCTTCCTCCTTTGGTAACGGTGTTGCTACATCTGGTCTTCATGCTATCCGAGGAATCCTTCGTCTGGTGGAATTCTCTTTGTTCCTTCTTGTGCCTTCCGGTGCTTTCTGACGCGACGACATCATCTACGCCAGATCCGATGCAGAGTCAGCATCACCCCTTTGTTCCTGAACCTCGATTGTCGAGATCTTCAGTCTGATTCCGAGAATGGTTGCACGCTTTTCTACTGATTGTGTAGAGTAATAGTTTGGGTGCGTGATGGATTGGCCCCCATGCCGACTACTCACTCTATTCGCTTGTGTACATTGAAGTGGATGAGAATGCATCGGTTCCCTCTTTCTATCGAAGCTAGGGGTGGCTTTATTTGTTGATACCTCTGCCTTCGCCTTTTTGCTTCCGGAATGTTCTCCCGACGATCACGGATAACGACCTCTTGTTAGTGGTGTCGCGAAGATCTACACGAAGCTAGAAGATGCAGATCACCGACCTTCTTTCCGGTACCATGAGGCGGATCTCGAGGGCGAGATCCATTGTTAGTGGTGTCGAATTGTGGCGCCCCGCAAAACCACTACTAGAAAATCGCGTTGTTTTCGTGCATTGCATCATCATGACCGCATGCTCATGTCATCATGCCACCTTGCATTTGAGCATCGTCATGTCATCTTGCATTTGTGTGCATAAAACTATTTTCGAAAAGCCTGTTTTTGTTTTCTCAAACGCCCCGTTTTAAACAAGTAAAATATTTAATTTATTTTTGGGAGGCAGCCAGCCAGGCCCGAAAGCCTAGCCGGCCACCTCCAGACAAAAACCCTGCCTACCCCAGAACACCCGAAACCCTGCTACCAGATATTCTACCCAACCCTATTCTACCCAGCCTCCCTCCACCTCACCCTGACCAATCCCCTCCCTCCACCTCACCACTCCCTTCCCCTCCAGCCAACCACCAGCCGCCACCTCACCCTAGCCCGCCACCTCCACCACCTGGCTAGCCCCACCGCCGCCCCGACCCACTTCCCCTGGGCCAACTGACCACCCCGGTCCCACCTCCCCATCTCCCTCGCCACCCCCGCCGACAGGCCCCCCCGCCTCGGGATCCTGCCCGCGTGGGCCCCGCCTCACTCCCGCCCCGCTCCTCTCCCCTCGTCCTGTCTCCTTCCTCTCGCCATCCACCACCTCCCCCCCCGATGCGCTCTCCTCCCTCGCCACCGCCGCTCCGCTTCTCCCTGCCGTCAAGCGCCGCCTCGCCTCTCCTCCCTCCTAGCACCCTCCGTCGCCCAGCCGCCGTCGGGCGCTCCTTTCCCTGCCGCAGGCGCCACCCCTGACGCCCTTCCCCATCGCCCCTGCGCCGCTCGACGCCGACCAGCGAGCTCGCCCCGAGCGGATGCGCCTCACCTCGTCGTCTTCCGCCTGTAGAGCTTCCGGCCCCGAGCCCCTCCGCCGCCATAGTCGAGCCTACCTACCACCTCTGCGCGACCTCGCCGGCTCCGAGCCGGTCGCATCCGCGACGCTCGCCATCACCGTCGGACGCCTCTGCCCTCCTATGTGTCGCCCTCCAGCGAACCAGCGACGCGCCGTCTGGCTCCCTCCCGCGTCCTCGTCTCGCGAGCACCACCGTGGTGCCCTGTTCCGTCAGCACCTCCCCGATCCGCGACCGTCGCTGCGTCCTCCCCCCCCCCCCCGCCTTGAACCCCTGCTCGCGCGACCTCGCGCCAGCCAGCAGCGTCACGAGCCGTCGCTGCTCCTCCGTGTCCCTGTCACCCACGTCAAGCTCAACGACGACCCCGACGCCGTCTGTCCCTGTCGCCTCCTTGGACCGTCGCGGTCGACCTCTAGCCGCCCCTGTCCGCGAGCTCGCTTCCTCTGCATGCATGCCCACTTTTGTGAGCGATGTATGCTTGGTCTTGTCTCCCTTTCGGTGTTGCAGTCCCCGTGTTTTGATGCCCGAGACCCTCCCGATGAATAAGATCGACCGATAGACCACGTTGGTATGACATTGGCTATGTTCGCCCCAATGTTTTACATCGACAAAGGACGAGCGACGAGTACTTCGACAGGAAACTTGATGGCCATCAACACGGGAAAAACCAATTCCTTCATCATGGACGACAAGATCTACATCACGGACCCGAGGACGGTACTACAAGATCTACCACATGGATAGCAAGACCGTTCCCGGAGCCGAAGACCGCAGAACCCCAAGGTCGTCGACATGGAACTGACAAGGTCTACTACATGGATTCGAAGACCGATCCCGGCGCGCCCGAACCCCGTCGAACACCAAGACCCTCGGAATCGCCAAGTTCTCCTTCTCGGATCAGAAAACCGAACCCGACACGCCAAGTTCTTCCTCTCGGATCCGAAGACGCCGAGACCCGGGACACCAAGATCTCCGCTGTGAAACGACAAGACCGACGACAAGACCCAACGACCGCGGATGCGACAAGATCGTCTCTCGGACGCCAAGTTCTTCTTCCCGAATGCCAAGACCGATCTCATCGAACCGAACCTTGCCTTCCCGTCGAACCCTGAGACCAACCCCGAACCCTCGGAACCCCAAGTTCGCCGAGACCCCTCCAAGTGTGACCCTCTTTTCCGTGACCTATATTTTATAAATAATATTACTTGTTGCATATAAAATTTCCATGCTTGCATACATATTGTCATGTGGTTAGGGGGCCTTATGCCGATTCACCATATAATTAAATATGGAGTCCATCTGCGGGATATCGTTGTCTTATTCCGGACTCCATTTAAATTGGTCTAGCGAACCGGTAACTTATCTTGCCCTGTTAATACAACATTTAAAAATGCAGGGTAGCTAAACAACATGCACCACCTAAATATTTGTCGGGACCCCGGTTCCGCTTAATCTTGCCTAATTGCACCGCACCTTTGCCATGTCATACATCATACATGCATCATGCCTGATCTTCTGTCGTAGTATTAAATAGTGCATCCGGTGTTTCTTCTAGTGCTTTGCTTCTTCACGGATTAGGCCGATGAGTTGATGCGAGTGACGCCCGTTCTTCGGATGAACCTTCGGCAATGTTTTCAGGCGAGCATCTCCCCCTTTCTACCTATCTTACTTTTATAGTATTTATTCCCTCCTGTTGATCTATTGCTATCTGTGTTGCGTTGCTCTGGTTTTCATACCCGTGATATCCCTTGCAGCCTTATATTGCCTTGGACACATCCTATTACCTGTTGTTTGGTAGATAGTTGGACTTGCGCGTCGTAGTCGCTTGCTCAAGTGCTGTTGCGTGTCGTCCAGTACCACAGTTGTTGGAGTATTGCCGCATGTTTAATGTTGGAGATGATCAAGACATTAATTATTGTTTAATAACTAAAATTGAAAGTAGGTAAATGCAGAGGCACAGGTGGGAAATAGATGTTATTTGGTTGTTAACCGTCCACTTGTGTCCCGTAGGACCCCGAGTTCTTGACACCTGTTCCGAGATCGAGCGCGCTAACCACAGGTGGGGTGTATGGGCACCCCCATCGATTTAGTACCTGATTCCAAGTACTGTACTGGGGGCAACAAGTAGTTTGGGGCTTTATTACTATCATGTACTTATGCCATGCTTTACTGCTTTATTTAAATTGTGCGAGGTACTGCACTTGTACTGTTTAGGTAAGAGGAGTGTTTTCGCGGTATCGACAAGCCCAGTCTCATTTTCGGGTTCCCAGTCGTTTACAGCCATTAGCGCAAACCCTGAGTCCGTCTCGGAGACCGGCCGACTTCGTTGCGGGTAGCTTAGTGGGGTGGCCCCCATGTACTTGCTTTGGGTCTGGGAAACGTCATGACTTAGGCCCCGCCGACATACCGATGGGTGTATGTTAACTGATCTGGCAAAAAGGGTCGAAGTGCGTGTGGATACTTTTGTGCACCCCTGCAGGGTTAAATCTTTTCGAAAAGCCGTGTCCGCGGTTATGGACGACTTGGAGCACAGTTCTCGATCATAGACAACTATAAATAAAGTTTACTGTTATAAATTGACTTGTATCCGATATGACTAGTAATCGGCTTCACTACAACGGAATGGCTAAATAAAAGTACCAACAACTGCTGGGTTTGGGATATCTCATACTAATTGTATCTGACTAGTAAGTGTTGCAATTACAACGGAATGGTTAACTAAAACTGCCCACTGCTTATTATATCAGGATGACTATCTATACCTGACTAGTATTTGCCGCAACTATAATGGAACTAATAAAACTGCCAACTGTGTGAGTTCCTCGGTTGACTTCCTCGTTTGGTCTCGAGGGGGAAATACCAGGATGGGTATGCTTGGTGATAGCATTAGGTTGGTTCCGAATAGGTCTTCTTATCCCTCTTTGATAGCCGACAGTTAGATCGAGTCTCTATAGGTTGTTTAGTGCTTGCCGCGCTGCCGCTTCAGTCCACCATACCTATGTAGGCGAGGACCGCCGAATTCTAGCCTCGCCGTGTACTGGCCTCAGTACTGACCGCTCTCTCTTTTTCCTTTGCCCTTTGTCGGCACCCCTTTTGTTTAAGCAGGTTTTGAGATCGACGTCGTTAGCAGGGTTACCCTTCCGGCTTGGCCTGGGCAGGGTTATGGACGCCATTGGTTATTCTTCAGGGCTCTTAGCTCAATTTGCATCTTGTCCGTACTCGGACGCTATATAATTTTAAAGGTGATTTGGATCTTTGTATTGTATATCTGTATTCTTGACTCTTTGAGTCGCTGTTGTATATATATGTTTTGTGGATTCCATCGAGGACTATTGTGTAATGATATTACTTCGTTTTCCACCCGCACGCAAGTGCCTGGTGGGCACCTTTGAATCGTTTCTATGCGGGTTTGGCGGGAAGCACTGAAACTTGCATAGGGCCGATTCTGAGGGTGTTACAGTTAGGAAAGTACAAAAATGGATTTGACCATGTGACACGTGCAGGGTGACTTAGAAGAGGCACGATAGGTACTAGTGTAACAGAATATCCTGACGTAACGACTAAGATTCAAACATATTTGGTTTGGCCACCATTCAATCGAAATACCCCTATTCGAAATTACCCCCCCCCCCTCCAAGTTTTCGCATTGTGGTGATTACACGCAACTCGGACCCCGTGATGCCTTCTCCTGCGAACTTTTAGGCTGCAAAGTAACAATCCGAAGAAGTTGGGATTGGTATTGTTAGTGCATCTCTATAGATTTCACGTGCACCTTGGGTGACCACGTGTCCATCAACCAGAGGATCGATCAGTGTGGGATTACCCGGTTTTCCATCCGGATTCTCCACCTCAATTTCTTAGCCGACGTCTTCGTCATTGGCTTCCTCCACAAGATCTAACGGTGTCGGGGTCTTGTTCTTCTTATTCTTCTTTTTTGTATGCCTAGTAGCTTTATGTTCGTACCAGTGGCAAAGACGGATTTTGGTACGGTACTGGGAGGTAAGCTTCCATCGGTACTCTTAGTCATGCTTGGCTTTTGGACCTCAGAAGAATCTTCGGTATCCATGTCATCTTCCAAGGTGTAGTATTCGTTCATGCTATCAGACGGACTGATGTCTACGCACTTCTATTCTTGTAGACATTTGTTTTGCCTACAAGTGCAGAGGTTTGTAGCACAGAAGCAAGTTTCCCTTAAGTGGATTACCCAATGTTTATCGAACTCAGGGAGAAAGTGATCAAAGGTATCCCTCTCAAGCAACCCTGCAATCAAGATACAAGAAGTCTCTTGCGTCCCCAATACACTTGTCAGGTGTATAGGTGCACTAGTTCAGCAGAGAGATAGTGAAATACAAGTGGTATGGATGATTATAAGTGGTAATGGTGCCAGAAAAGATCTTCTGATGGGGAGGAAAAGACTAAAGGCAAAAATATGAAAGCAAGCAAACATGTAACAGATATATTTTCAAATGTTGTTTCAATGTTTAGAAACAAAGCCTAGGGATCATACTTTCACTAGTGAACACTCTCAAATATATCTCTTCATGATACTACTCTGAACTACTCTCCGGTTGGAAACTCTAATCCATGGTAGGGCTATAATAGCACTCATCAAATAACTCCTTCCCCATCTAGATAACCCCACACTATCACCTTGAGCGCTAGATGGTTCCAACAAACACTACAATTTCATAAAGACATACAACTCCAAATATACTCATGATAAGTATTTATAAACTCTAGCCTAAGTGCCACCACGGCGTGCACGCTGTCACTTTCACACACGTGGGGAGAGCCGGAGATCTATTAAAGCACTAGAGTAGCAAAGTAGATCTACTTGATTACAAAGCTCATGATCACAATACGATCATGCATAGTGAGAGGGATGAACACATAGCTACCGGTAGATCCCTTAGCCTCGAGGAAGAACTACTCCCTCCTCATCTTGGGAATCAGCTGCAGCGATGGAGATCATGGTCGAGATCGATGGAAATGGTGGTCGAGATCGAAGGAGATGGCTCCGGGGCACTTCCCCACCCCAGCAGGGTGTCGGATCAGAGACTTCTATCCGCCGAATCTCCCCTTCATTGGCGGCGGCGCTGCAGAACTTTTCGTCGATGTATAATTGACTGTTTAGGGTTTTTGAGTCAGGGGCTTCTTATAGGCGAAGGAGGCAAGGTCGATGGAGGCCCAGGGGGGCCACACCCCCTGGTGGAGCGCCCAGGGTTGGGCCCATGCCACCCTAGGGTGTGGCCACCCTAGTGCCCTACTCCGTCTCTGCTTCAATTTTCAGTATCGTTCCGGGAAAATATGAAGTTTGGCTTTTGTCCCGTCCAATTCCGAGAATATTCATTTTTTAGCTTTTCTGAAACCAAAATAGCAGAAAACAGGCAACTGACACTGTGGCATCTTATCAATAGGTTAGTTCTAGAAAGTGTATAAAAATACCTCAAAGTGTAGAAAAAACATAGCAAAGTTGATACTAAATAAGCATGGAGCATAAAAAATTATAGATACGTTTACGACGTATCAAGCATCCCCAAGCTTAACTCCTGCTCGTCCTCGAGTAGGTTAGTGATAAAAATAATAATTTTTGAGGTGACATGCACCATCACACTCTTGATCAAACCATTTTCAAAGCATTGAAAGGTGGGATCAAAGTAATCTAAACATGAGCATGAAAGATGAAGGTCTAAAAATAATACATAGCAACTATGTTGCAACTTGAAAGGATACAAACAAAGATTCATGAATTACAATGCATTGAAAGATGTTTGTTTGTTTCACATATAGAAAACATAGCATAGTGGTATTCAGCTTGTCCCTCATGGAGTAGCAAAACATAAATGCATAGGACACCTTCAAAGTTCTTAAGGGTGACAAAATACAAATAGTTCAAGAACAAGCAATATCAACAATATGAATCAATCAATAAGTTTTGGGACAATGCACACAGAACTAAGAATGGAAACTATGCTCTCTTAATTGGTGCCTAAGGATAGAAGGTGGAGACTCAATATGATAGTGGAAGAAAGGCCCTTCACAGGGAAGCAGGGATTTCAAGTTTCATAAATAGCTTCCAAAAATTATTGTACTTGTTAGCTTTCAGCTCTCATTGCCCCTATCATAAGCATATTGAAGTGATTAAGGTTAAAGTGAACAAAGTATAGATTATATGCTTGACAAAGTATAAGTTGGCAATCTCGTGTCCCTTGAGTACGAGGGTCGCTCCTCATGCTACTCAACTTTAGTTACCTGTAAGTTCTTGTCATTGTAAGTATATGTGTATCATAGAGAACCGCCAACGGGGTACCCCTTGCCCCATGACACATGAGCTATCCATTTTAAAATGACAAGGAAAGCAGACAATGAGCATCTCAACAATCTTCTTATTTACCATGGGGAAATGGTGCTTTTTCTCTTATTTCATCTTTTTTTTCTTTTTCTCAATCTCTTTTTCTATCTCTCTTTTTTTTATAATAAGAATGCTTCATAGATTGCTCACTATGGTGATGCTGCAAGTTTCCACCATGATTAGGCATGGCTTAGGCTAGCGGCCCAAGCGTTTCTCTAACACATATACATAATTACATGGACTTACAAGCTTCCCTTTTATTTCACACTGACGACATCCATAAACAAAAGAGCATGATATCAACTGGGTAGATATTTACAGGTGTTGAAAGCATTCCCCGAGATAGCACGGTTCTGCTAATTGCCAACTTATAAGTGCGAGCATATACAACATAGATGACACAATGGTTCAAGTTTATTAGGGGCAAGAAAAAGAAAGTGTACCATCAAGTTTGTGAGATCTTTAATCACTAATTTTCACATAACAAGTTTAATTTGGAAGATAGATAAAACAAGAATATACTTGGAATGGTATAACACACCATGCATAGGAATTTATAGTGGAATCTTTGGAATAACTTGGTTTCTTGGGAGTTGGATGCATGACTAGATCTTACTCAATACAAGTGGAGGCTAGCAAAAGACTAGGAGCGACCAACTAAGAGAGCAATAATGGCCATAATAATGCAGAGCGACAAAACATTATTAATCAAAGCATAAAGTGGTACCGTAAGTCAAAAACTAAATGATTATAAAGGCTAAGGTGACTGGTTCATAGTCATAACATGGTGTGAGCATGTGCCAAGTCAACCCAAACAAAGCATCAAAGGAGAATACCACAATATTATGCTTTTGTATGCTAAAACAATGCATGATTCTTTCAAGGCACATTAAGCAATCTCAATTGTTTGGAACAAGTCATGCTACAGCAATAATCACTAAGCATAACGTCAAAACAACATCTAGCATGACATGATAAAGTGTAAGCCATAGTCAAAACAAGCTTCCCTTTGTACCACTATAAGCGTGAAACTTCCTACTCTTTTCCAACACCAATCAACTTATTTGAAACAACTCACAAAGATAATCATCAATAAATATCAGTGAGCTTGTCTCACAAATCCACAAAGAAGAAATAAAAAGTTCTAAGATGAAGGCACAAGAAAACTAAGGCTAAACACAGTGCTAGCAAAAGAGAACACTCACAAGACAATAAGAATGAAAACTAGAGCGTTCTAAACAATGAAAACAGAGTGTGTCTCTCTCCAAAAGAAGTGTGTTGTAATCCAAACCAACTTATTGCAGCAAACGAAGAAAATAAAACTAAAAACAAAAACAAAGACGCTCCAAGAACAACACAATAGTGCATGAAACAATAAAAACGAAGTGTCTAGAAAGAGACCTGAGATTTTTATTGATGAAGAAGGGGATGCCTTGGGCATTCCCAAGCTTTGACGCTTGTACCTCTTGAATATTTCTTGGGGTGACATAGGTGGCATCCCCAAGCTTGAGCTTTTGTCCATTCTTCATTTCATTACATCATTCTTTCCCTTACACCTGAAAATTTCCTTCACACAATTCTTCAATAGCAATATTAGTGCATTAAAAAAATAATAAACCTTTGGGATTTAGTTTCAAAACAGCAAAACTTTCACTAGTTCCTTATTAGTTATGTACTTCCTCTTGAATATGAATAGTGCCTATCAATAGGCTTTTCGGCCAAAGATAGGTTAGCGTGTTTCACAGAACAGGAGGAGAGGCATCATTTATTAGATGGAACTGTAGCAATTCCTTCAAAAAACTCAATTTCCCAAAAGAACTCAAAAAGAAATCAATAAAGAGGCAAATGCAAATAATGGCAAAAATCCGTCAAAACAGACCAGCAGGTAGAAACCTATTATTTCGAAGACCTTCTGTTTCTCGAATCAAATAGTGTTAAACTAATGAAATTTAGATAACAATCTGTGGGATTTACTCAGAAAATTACAGTTCAATCTGACGTACATAGATTTTTCACGAATTTTTATAGTGAAGCACAAAAATTTGTTTTGGGACAGCAACTTCCCCAAATCTTACTTCTCTCTCATTAGAGGTTATTCTTGGCACAAAAATAAAAAAAAATGATAAGGAGAGGTTATTACATAAGTGATAACTTCCAAGAATCAAGAAAACTATTGGGTTATCTTCCAAGAAGTACTTTTCTTTAACGCCTTTAAGTTAGGCTTGATAGTTTGAGAAGATGCTCACATAAGAAATATGAATTGAAGTAAAAGAGAGCATCAAGAAGAAAATTCAAAACACATTTAAGTCTAACACACTTCCTATGCATAGGAATCTTGTAAAGAAACAAGTCATGAAAGCACAAAGCAACAAGCATAGGAAATCAAAACAAGTGCAACTTCAAGATTTTCAACATAAAGAGGGGAAACTTAATATTATTGAGATTCATAAAACCATGTTTCCCTCTCTCATAATAACTTTCAGTAGCATCATGAATAAAATTAACAATATAACTATCACATAAAACATTCTAATCATGAGCAACATGCATAAAATGATTATTACTCTCCACATAAGCATAGTCATTCTTATTAATTATAGTGGGAGCAAATTCAAGAAAATAGCTATCATTATTATTCTCATCACCATAATCATCAAATATAGGAGGCATATTGTAATCACAATTAATTTTATCCTCAATAGTAGTTGGACTGAAAATATCATATTCGTCATTGTAATCATCATATATTGGAGGTTTGGTATCATCATAAGCAATAGATTACCAATCTTCCCAAGTGTGTTAATTTGTTGACATATCATCATTGGAAGGAACATGGATAGCACTAATAGAACAACAATTTTTAATATCATCATTTTGAGAATTGGTGTCAAAGAGATTTTCAATATCAAAAGTAGTGTGCTTTTCCCAATCATGATCACTAATATAGGTAACAGGCATAGGAACATCATCTAGTTCAGACTCATCAGCAAAAACTATGATAGGAGCAATATGCTTAAGGGAAGATATTGTTTCCTCTCTCCTTTTACTCCTCCTCCTCCTCTTCTTCTTCTTCTTCTTCTTCTTCTTCTTATTCTTCTCTTTAGGAGGGAGAGGCTTGAAAGAAAGCTTCTCCACATAACCTGGTGTATTGTTACAGACAATAGAAGAAACTTTGGAGGATTCCTCCTTTTCATCAATAAGAACGAAACTCATTTCAGTCATGTCATATTTTGGTAAAATATAATCTTTTATAAGATTTTGTATGTAAGTATTTGTATGGCAATTATCATCACAATAAAGATGACAACCATGCAGGACACTATTCATATCAAAAGGACTCATGTCTACCAAAGAAGTTTTTCTTGATAACTCTTCACACCCCAAAAATAATGTAAGTTCATCATGTTGATTATCAGTGATCACGTTATCACAATACAAACTTGCATTACTCATTGGATTAGAAAGGTCATTATTATGGCTTGAGCATTGAAAATTGAACTGACCCACTTCATAGCAGAGTTCACAAATAAAAGGATAGAGGGCAGAAACTTTTTTACCAAGATCATTTAGAGCCTTATACCATGTTCTAGTTCTTTCATTCCAATGGGTGATACAATATTTGTAACATCCCAAAAATATTGAACAATGATTATCCAAATTCTAATCACCAAAATTAGCATTAACAAAAAAAATTGTTAATTAAGATCATATGAATGCATGTGTGTATGTGATGATTGTATGAATGAATGAATGACTTTTTTGATTGATCTAAATAGCAAGGAATGGTTTAAAGATGAAAACAACATCATCTAAATCATTTCTGAGCAGAAACAAATCAAGAGAAAATCAAGTAAGCAAATGGTCATTTTTACCAATCTTGCTCACTAGGCCACTTTCAGTGTTTCTAGTCCAAGATTTCAAACAAAAACATTTCCAATTCTTTTCACCCCTTTCTATACCAAGTAAAAGTGAACCCAAGCCCACCTTTCAAACTTACAAAAACATTTGGCAACTTGATTCAAATGACAATTCAAAATTGAATCTTTAACATATGGGAAGATCACCAACTTTCAAAAACCAACCAAACCAGTACCCCTTGACCTTTCCAGCTAACTAGAGACTCCCTAGTATGTAATTAGTACACCCACCAAGTTTGAATCAAAAATTCAAATCTGAATCTCTTTCGGCCATTTCATCAAACACCTTGCAGATACAAAACAAACAAACATCAAACACTATTGTGAGCAGTGATTTTGGCCTAACTTGTTCCCTCTCTGGTTCACAGCAAGCTATTAGTACATCATCTATCCCATTTCACAAGCTTTAGCACCACGGTGAGCTTTCCATAGCCATCAATGGTGACCATGTCGAGCTCAACTTGCCACCCCAATGTCGCCAGCCAGCTAGGAGCATCACTAGCCTCGATAACCTTGTCTAGCAGGCACTCCACCGTCCACCGCCACCCCATGTCCAACGCTCGAGCCTTGCCATCGCCTAGACCACATAGCCCGAGCGTGCTCAGCCTCTCTGTGAGCGTGTCGAGAGCGCGCCAGAGCGCCGCACGCGACACATGCCCACAGACCGTGTGCCGCCCTCGCCGCATGCACGCGTGATCACCACCGCCCCAGAAACCCCGCAGACATGCCCGTTCGCCGCCGCGCGACCTGTACCGCATGTGCACCATTAAAACTTCCGTCGGACCCGCTCAGAGAACCGCGATGTTCTGACCATATCGCACCGCCCCACGCCGCGTAACCATGTCGTTGAGCTTTGCTAGGGAGCACAACACCGCCCCCTACCGTCGCCCATGACTTTAGCTCGCTGTGCCGACGACACCGACGAGCTCGGCCCGCGCCCTTCGGTCGCCTTCTAGCACTATAAATAGAGGCCACCCCCGCTCGATTTCTTCACACCATCACACTCCCCTCTCTCTCAGAAGCACCCCACCTCACTCCCGGAGCAAGGCGAGCAACACACCGCTGGAATTTGGCCGGAGTCTGTCGCGGAGGAGGAAGAAAGGAGCCGTTGATTGGAGCCGCCGCAGGAGAATCCGCCGGTACCAGGAGGTTCGCCGTTGTCGACTTCGTCGTTCTCCCCCATCGTCGAGCCTCGCCTGAGCCCTAGTGAGCCCCCGTAGACCCCCACTGGCCGCGCTAGGGTTCTGTTTCATCGGCGTTGCCCGACGGAGACGATAGGTCTCAGCCGTTGGGTTAGAGTTTGATCGCAGGTTCTAGATCACCCCGTACCGCTCCCCACCCGCGCATGCTTTGTGCACCGTGGGCCGACCCAGTTAACATCCCGTGCGACCCAGTAATTCAAATTTAGGTTTATTCTTTTATTTTCAAACTTAGTCCTATACCTATATTCAAAAATCAACCTAGCTCGATTCACTAAACCAAAATGCATGAAACCAATTTTGTTAGAAAGGTACTGAAATTCTTAATCCAAGCCCGTTTGATTCAATTCATTTAGAATTGTGGATCCCCTATAGTAAAAATAACAAGGGAGAAGCTTTTCTGCATTCAAACATTTTTCAAAATTCAATCACAAAAGCTTTTGAGTTGATTCCAACTCTCAAAAATCACATTTAACTAGACCTTTCTGAATATATAAAAATATCTAGGTTTACTTGCAGAAATATTGGACAAGAAATAAAAGAATGCCCCATAGGAATTTCTAGTCACTTTATTTAATTAAAATAAAAAGGTTAAACCTTATTAAATTGTGACACCACTTTAAATCACATTCCCATGTACTGAAATATGTGGTGATGACATGTGTCAACATGATCCCATGTTTTAGTTGGATAATATTAAATCTTAAGTAGTTTTTCAATGAGTATAAATTACTTTTCTAAAATGAAATAAATACAACTTTTTGCCTTAATCTTTGTGATGTTTGTGATGATCCTAGATCATCTAGTGAAAACCTTGGTGTGATAAGTAGAAGTAGTTAAGTATTGTTTGGTGATTGTGTACCTCGTATTTATTTATAGATGCTAGTACCGACCAAGGATACGAGGAGGAAGGAGAATACTACGAGGAGGAAGCCGAGGAGAACTTCAACCACTGCTCTACACAAGGCAATCTATTAACTGAGCAAGCTACTACTTGCATGTTACCTATGGAAGTTAACTTAGCAAGCTATTATCTTAGCAAACTAAGATAAACCATGCAAACCTTACTTGCAAGCTTATCCCACTTGATACACAATTCTAGTTTTATTTGCAAGATTAGTTATTTTATTCCTTTATCAAAACTCTCTATTGGAGCTTGACTTAGTGACTTGTAGACTTTAGAAGGACATCTGAAGGTAGCATAAAGAGCATAAAATTTGGCCTAAGTTAGATAATCTTGATGTCATCCTGATGTATGAGATTGAACTTAGATAAGATACACTTGTTTACCACCCCTCATTAGTATTTACCCCCACTTGTAGATGCTAGTGCTAAGCATAAAATTAGATCAACTTTAGATGCGAATACTTGGTGAAAATGGTTATGAAAATCTTAGAATGATGAGTCATTCTATTGAAATGTTTTGACATGTGTTCTTGAACACCATATGATTTGATGATGAAAATGGCATGAGCCTTAGCCCTTTATAAAACTGATGGTTGTCTGGATGCGATACCATTCCAATTTTACCGTACAACCACAATACCCAAAAATTGGGTAGGCTTGACTAGAAATTTATATACCTTAGTATGGGTTCCCTTGCGGCCAAGGTTTTGAGCTGAGGCTACCTTGTGAAGATTGTCGACCTGTGCAGTTCCCAAGATGACAGTTGGTCATGGTTGGGAGGCCAAACTCATAGGAGAGGTGCCTATACTAGGGCGTGTAATTAAAAGGTTAGGATTGATTATCCGCATACTGAGTATGGTGAATTCAGGATTGTTCGTAACAGATGTATCGAATGTTGTGGTGAAAGTGTACCACCTCTGCAGAGTGTCAAAGTATTCGAATAACCGCGTTCGTGGTTATGGACAGTTGGAGTGGCCATACTGTTCCATCATCAGATGTTTTCAAAATGACTTGTGAAATGATTTATGATTTTGACTGGACCACAACATGGTTATGATATGAAATTCAAGTTCCCACTTAGCAGTTATAAAACTTTCAACTAGATTTCTTTGCTTCTGAACTCAGTAAAGGTAAATCTGGCTTTTTGCAAAACAACCTAGAGCTTAGTATTTCCTACTCAAAAACCACTTCACTTGTTAGTATTAGTTTGTGAGTACTTAAAGAGTACTCATGGCTTTGTCCCTGGCTATTCCCGTGGCCAGACTATGAAGAGGACTATCAGGAGGACGGACAGCAGGAAGGTTACGACAACTAGGATCATCTCCCATCGTCAGCATGGCCTGTGACCATGAAGATGGAGCTTCGCCTACGCTATCGTTACTATTACGTTATTCCGCTACTTGATTTGTATTAAGACTGGATCATGAGATCCTTTATGTGTGTAAAACCTTATGTATGGTTTGTAATGGATGATGTACTATGATATCCAATATGTTATGTCTCGCGAAAATGGTAATCCTGGCATTGCGATGTATGGCATAACAGGCATCTGGAATTAAAAATCCGGGTGTCGACAATATTCTTCTTTGATTTGATTCTTTTCACAAGGACTATGCATTCCACAAAAATTAACATGCTTATAAGAAATAGTATTTTAAGAAGTTTGAGCATGTTTATTGCAATCGTTAATAAAGTTTCATTTTTCATGCAGGTGTCTTTAAAAGGTTCATGATATATGTACCAATTTTCTTTAGGAGCATTAATATGTGAAGTAAATGCTCTACAACAATCAATAAGAATTTGAGGTTCAAGACTCTTTTTAACACTAAGCTCTTGAAAATCAGCAGTTTCAGAGAAGGACTTAATGCAATCATATTCATAGTTTATACCTGGTTCTTTACCTTTGTCGTTATCCCAATCTTCGGTATTGCTTTGAATTGTTTCAAGACGATCCCACTTAACTTTGACCTCCTTACTTGTGAAGGATCCCTCTGTACAGGTATCTCGATAGTCCTTGTAGTGTCCTGAAAGCCTTGCATAAAAATTATTAATAATAATATTACTGGGGAGCTCATGAATGGGACATTTGAGCATTAGTGACTTCAATCTCCCCCATGCTTGGGCAATACTTTATCCATCATGAGGATGAAAATTATAAATATAATTCCTATATTTATGAATTTCATGAGGAGGATAAAATTTAGAGTAAAAGTGAGATTCAAGTTCCTTCCACTCCAAATGATGAGGATCATCTAGTAGCTCATACCACTCCCTTGCTTTGTCCCTAAGTGATAAAGAGAATAGCTTCCTCTTAACTTGGTCCACTGAAATACCTGCACACTTGAAAAACTGGCATAATTCATGGATAAAAAGCAAGTGATCACTAGGATGGACAGTTCCATCCCCAAAATAATAGTTATCCATAACACGATTCAATTTTTGTAGGTATTTGAAAAGTGATACTTTCAGTATGTGGATTTAAAATATCACAAGCATAATTAGAATTACCACATATAGGATATAAAGTATCATCAGAGCAAATTTTCTTCCCTAAATATGGGGAACTAAAAATATCTCTTTCATAAAAACTAACTTCCCCAAGCTTAGATGTTTCCATAGCATTAGTAACAATGGTGTTCAAAAAATTCATACTAATAACATTGCTATTAGCATGCAAAGGAAGTTCCATAGGTTTTTTAATTTTCTCTCCAGACCATTCATGCTCTAACTTAGTAAAAATACTAAAAAGCTCTCTAATTTTGTTGTTGTTTTCCATTAAGACTAACTACTGAAAACAATAAACAAAAAGATAAAATTGTAGAATCTAAAGGAAATAACTTCGAGCACTCACAAAGGAGGATGTGAGTACCTTTTACCTTACCTCCCCAGCAATGGCGCCAGAAAAGAGCTTGATGTCTATGCATTTCTATTCTTGTAGACAATTGTTGGGCCTCCAAGTGTAGAGGTTTGTAGAACATCAGCAAGTTTCCCTTAAGTGGATTACCCAAGGTTTGTCGAACTCAGGGAGGAAGTGGTCATACCTCTCAAGCAACACTACAATCAATATACAAGAAGTCTCTTGTGTCCCCAACACACGCAATACACTTGTCAGGTCTATAGGTGCACTAGTTCCGCGAAGATATAGTGAAATACAAGTGGTATGAATGATTATAAGTGGTAACGGTGCCAGAAAAGACCTTCTGACAGGGAGGAAAAGACTAAAGGAAAAAACATGGAAGCAAGCAAACATGTAACAGATCTAGTTGCAAACGGTGTTTCAATGTTTAGAAAAAAAGGCCTAGGGATCATACTTTCAGTAGTGAACACTCTCAATAAATATATTCTCTTCATGATACTACTCTGAACTACTCTCCGGTTGGACACTCTAATCCATGGTAGGGCTATCACAACACTCCTCAAAGTCCGCCTTCCCCATCTAGATAAGCCCACACTGTCACCTTGAGCGCTAGCTGGTTCTAACAAACACCGCAATTTCATAAAGACATCCAACTCCAAATATACTCATGATAAGTATTCATAAACTCTAGCCTAAGTGCCACCACGACGTGCACTCTTTCACTTTCACACACGTGGGGAGAGCCGGAGATCTATTAAAGCACCTGAGTAGCAAAGTAGATCTACTTGATTACAAATTTCATGATCACAATATGATCATGTATAGAGATAGAGATGAACACATAGCTACTGATAGAGCCCTTAGCCTCAAGGAAGAACTACTCCCTCCTCATCTTGGGAATCAGCAACGGCGATGGAGATGGTGGTGGATATCGATGGAGATCGTGGTGGAGATAAAGGAGATGGATCCGGGGGCACTTCCCCGTCCCGCCAGGGTGCCGGAACAGAGACATCTGTTCCTTGAATCTCCCCTTCAGTGGCATCGGCGCTGTGGAACTTTTCGTGGATGTCTGATTAACCGTTTACGGTTTCTGAGTCGGGGGCTTCTTATAGGCGAAGGAGGCAATGTTGGTGGAGGCCTAGGGGACCCACACACCCTGGTGGCGCGCCTAGGGTGGGCCCGCGCCATCCTAGGGTGTGGCCACCCTGGTGGCCTACTCCGTCTCTGCTTCGATTTTCTGTATCGTTCCAGAAAAATATGAAGTTTGGCTTTTGTCCCGTCCAATTATGAGAATATTCATTTTTTAGCTTTTCTGAAACCAAAACAGCAGAAAATAGGCAACTGTCACTGTGGCATCTTGTCAATAGGTTAGTTCCAGAAATTGTATAAAAATACCTCAAAGTGTAGACAAAACATAGCAAAGTTGATACTAAACAAGCATGGAGCGTCAAAATTATAGATATGTTTACGACGTATCACAGACTTGGAGATGTCACCTCTCCACCTTGCTTGGATTTGTAGTCTTCTTCATATGCTTCCATCTCCTTCTCGAATTCTCGGAGTTCCTACAACGTTAGTGATTCCTGAGGGGAAGCGGGTGGGTCAGCATCTTCTCCGATCGCATCGAGGACTCAGTCGTTTTTGGCTCCAGCATCAACAAAGTTGGATCCAGAGCCAATGTAGTGCATGAAGCAATGCTTCTTTTTCTTGATTAACTTGAGCTAGTGGTAGAGTTGTGTTTCTACCTCTGATTCATCAAAACTCTGCATTATCTCAGTGATTCCGTCATAATCGATGTAAGGGCATTTCATCATCTCATTTATCATGTGCCTCAAGAGTGATTTTCCTTCTCCATCATCGGTAGAATTGGATCCAGAGCGAATATACTTCCCATCCGTATATCCAACCTCAACAGGGAGATCAGATCCGGATTTTTCCTCCACCACTTCTTCCACTATAGGAGCAGGCTGGGTGGGTTCAGGTTTTTCTAGGATCTTGAACTCCTCCGCCTCTACTTAAAGAGTAGATCCGGATTGTTCCTCCACCATGGTCATCACCTCAGGGGTGGGTTAGGCAGGTTCAGCGAAACCAAGATAGATATCGATATCGCCGATTGGCATGATGGTGAAGGTCGTCACGGGCTCCCTAGCCGGAATACAGGTCTCGTCAAGGAGAACGAGAGGGACGTCACTGGCGTAGACCATGCAACCGATGGATATTATTTGGCCGATTACTGCACACGCGGATTCTGCCCGGAACGAAGGTCCAAATATTACCTGCCCCACGGTGGGCACCAACTATCTTCGGATTGAAGACAAGTACGCCATAGGGGGTCCTGAAGGCGTTGAGAAGATGGAGTGTGAGTCGTATGTTGTTTCGGTAGCAGTGAGCACAAGTTTACCCAGGATCATATCCGACTATGGTGATCGGATCCTACTCCTTCTATCAACCCAGTAATATATTGGCGAGAGCTGGATGTTACAGCGGATTACAAGATAGATTCGCCTGTGCGAGTTGGTTGTGGTTGATCTATGATATGGTGTCGTAAAGGATCCCTTAGGTATGTCTTATATAGATGCCGAGACCTAGGGTTACACGAGAGACCTATCTGGCTATATTACATAGTCGATAACTAAGTACATCTTGGACTTCAAGTAATCTACAGGCCTAAGTCGGTAAGTCTTTTGGGCCTTTTCGTAGCCGAAAGTGACTCTGTCCACTTTACCTGACTGGGCCGCTGATGGCTATGAAATATAGCCATCCACGTCCACATTTAAACTAGATATTATTCATATTTTTTAGGAAATATCTCTCTAAATCCTACCACTAATGCCTAATAATCAACGGGGTATGCAATCATGTCTTTCTATTTTTCCCTGCGCAGATAATGACGTTTGATAATGGGAATCATAACATTAATGTCAAAGATACGATATTTCCAACATCCCAAAGAAACCAGGAGCCGTGAAGTAGAGGCAGAAGCTTTAACGCCAACTATACGATAGGAATAAATTTACGATCGTATAGTTACGGCCATATAGTTGCCACCGACATCTCTAGATCAAACAAAACAACTTTCATGAAGGGAACCCTATATAAAGAAGCCTCAGGCGACGAAAAACTCTCTCTTTCCCTCCATTCTCCTTTTCGCCTTCCTGCCATAAAAAACCATAACATGGTAGGAATATATCTAGATCTAATCTACAAACCCTTCTCCACCACCATAGCCATATTCCTCCACTTGTAATAGTAGATCTCATCTCCAATAGGCGATATTGTAAGACTATTATTATCAATCTCATGATTTCCATTACAATTTTTTTGGTTGTTGATTTCATCTCTATGTGTGGGTAATTCTCCTTGGGCTAAGGGCTTTGGCCTAGCCATGTACCTTTTGTGCACATTATTTATCATAGATGGGATCATGTATTAGTTTGTATGACATGATGATTATTGTACCCTCTCTTGTCTCAATCTAAGGACTTGTCAGGTACCCAAGACCCAAAGGTTGATCCAGGTATAGGGAGTGGGAGTAATGACTGATCTGCGGGATGGAAACCCCAGTGACAGAAAGGGTAGTACGGCTGAATGTGAGGGATTTACTTGGGATTAACACTGACGTCACTATGCATATCATTAGTTCTCTTTCTTTTATGGATGAGACTAGTAGGTTATTGCTACAAGAGGTTGCGGAGGAAATAGCAATCATGGATCCACTGCCCACATATAATTATCTTGATCTAACAATTACATGCATACTTTATTATTAACTTTTATTCCCATCAAATGTTTTGCATAGCTATAGGTGAAACTGAAAGACCCAGGCCCTCTCTCTCCATCATCAACAGCAACAAAAGATCGCAAAATCTTGGTCCGGTAAAACACAAAAAGAATTCTAAAACTCCCGAAGGTCCGTTGAAGTAACCTTACTACGCTTTCTGCTTCCAGAGGATTCGATAACCTAGGTCTGCTAGGGAAAAAGAGCTATACTACATCTGTAGTCCGGATCGAAGGTATCAACCCTTTTTCTGGCGCCATTGTCGGGGAAGCAATAGCTACCTGGTGAGGTTAGTAGGAACCTTTCTAGTTTTAATTCTTATTTTTAATTTTGTTAGTTTGCTTTCTGTCTTTATTTGAAGAACCATAAAAATTAGTTAGTCTTTAAATTCTTGTTTTACTATTATAAGTTTTTATTTAGTAAAACCCTAAAACATAAGAAATATGGCTGAAAAGAAACATGGGGAGTTTGCAACTCCCAACAATGATTATTTGCATACTCCTATTACCCAGCCAGCAATTACTGCTGAGGACTATGAAATTAAGCCCCACTATTTAAGTTTGGTTCAACAAAATTAATTTCGAGGCTCTGATGTTGAGTATGCATGTATGCACTTGAACTTTCACTGAAATATGTGATATGATGCGCATTAAATATGTTGACCCCGATGCGGTCAAGTTACGCTTATTTCCTTTCTCTCTTAGAGGAAGAGCAAAAGAATGGTTGTTATATTTGCCTAGAAATACTATTGCATCATGGGTGGATTGTACTTCTTTATTTATGACTAAATTTTTCCCACCTGCAAAGACTATGCAACTAAGATCTAATATTACTAGTTTTAGACAGGAAGAGCGTGAGCCACTAGCGCTTGCATGGGAGAGAATGAAATAATGCATGAGAAACGGTCCCATCCATGGGATGGAAGATTGGTTAATTCTCTATTTATTTTATATTGCTCTTAACCATGTATCTAAGTATATGCTTGATACTGCAGCTGGAGGAACATTCATGGGCAAACAAATTACCGAAGGAAAGTAGCTTCTAGACAATATGCAAGACAACCATGCCAAATGGCATGTGGATAGATCAAACACAAAGAAGGTGAACTCCATCACACCTCAGGAAAATAAAGAACTCAATGTTAAGCTAGTGAGCTCATATTAGCCGTCAAAGGTAAGGAAGCCCAGTTAAGAGCTATCCTAGAATCAAAAATTAAAGAAATAGACTTCATAGCTCATAATGATTATAACCCTACTTGGAAGAAGAACTATAATCCTAATTTCCAGAAACATTATTCTAGCCCTGTAGGTAACTCTAATAATAATATGGGATCAAGTAATGGTTGTCTACAAGAAACTATTAAGTCTTTTATGGACTCACAAAATGAGAAAAATAATATCCTTGTGAAGATAACGGAGAACCAAGATAATATGCTTGGAAAACTATCTAACCAAGCTGTAAGTTTGAGGAATAATTTGAAGGACCTCCAAGAAAGAACAAGGATTGCTAAGGCATAGCTAGGTAAGATAACCGAGAGTCAAACTCTCATTTTAGCTAAATTTGCAGGAAAAGCTGAGCCCGATCTAGTTGAAGACCTAAAGATGATAAGAATCCAAAGGGAGGAGCCTGAAGAACTTCACTATAGCAATGCCCCTTCACCAAATTACACGGTGGAAGATCTTGTGAAAAGGATCAATATCAAGATTCCAGTAAGTGAAGGAAATGAGGAACCTATGTATCAAAACTTCGTTAATAAGGTAGAAATAAAGGTATATGAGCTTGAGGAAGAATATAAGAAAATTTCTGAAAAACTACATGTTAAGCTTGATGATATATTTGATCCTACTATTAAGATTAAAATTGGGACTAATGAGATTGCTGCACTTTCTTATTTAGGTGCAAGTGTTTCAACAATTCCAAAAATTCTTTTTAATAAGTTAAATCTTGGCTCTTTTGAAATCAGCAGGTTAAAACTAGCAGATTCTACCTACAAACAAGCAGTAGGAATTAAAGAGAATACTTTGGTATACATTAAAGGCTATCCTTCTCTTATTGATTTTGTTATTGTTGACATGCCTAAAGATGCTACTGCTCCTATCATATTAGGCCTTTCATTCTTAAAAACTATTAAGGCTTTGATTAATCTGCATGAAGGGAACGTGAAAAGCTTCAATTGACTTCGCGGGATCCTTTTGTTATTCATTTTTCCAGGAAAAATAAAGCCCTTGGCTTTATAATCCGTGGCTTTATTTTTATAGTGGGTGTTCCACTTATCTGGCCTAAGTGAGAAACATCAAGGTCAAGATATTGACCATAAAAGAGTGCTTCATGGGAGGAAACCCATGTGAAATAAAGGTTTGAGTAAAGTTTTTAAGTTTTAATTTAAGTTTCATGTTGAATAAAGAGTGCTAAAAAACTCCGGTTTAGGAGGAGAGGTACGATGGCACTAAAATTCCTTTTTTATTCATGTTGTTGATTGATAATTTAGACTATCATTTTTCTGTCAAAACATGGTGTTTCGTTAAGTTTCAGGTTAAGAAAGAATTCTCGAAGAAACAGAAATTTTTTGATGACTACGGTACCTTTAACGACCAACTATACGGCGGGAATAAAAATTCCAGCCGAATAGATATCTATGGCATCGTCAAATTTTCTTTTCCAGATACAGAAGGTGTAACGACCAAATATACGGTGGGGATAAAAATCCCGACCGTATAGTTCCGACTGTATAGATATCGCCGCCAAGAAGAAACCTTAAGAAACACTAAAATTTTGCCGTCGAACCAACTATACGGCGGGAATAGATGTTCCGGTCATATAGTTGTGACCGTATAGTTTCATACGACCACATAAACACCACAGTAAGGTACCCCCAACACCAAAACCTAAATCTTTTTCTCTATTCTACATCCAAACTCTCTCAAAACCTCAAGGGATCTTCATCTCTACTCAATTTCGTTTGATTTCCTCGCGCACAAGTGATCTATGGTATGTTTCTTCTCCGATCCTCCAATTAATTTTTGCAAGTTCATCTCTAATGTATTGTCATTATCAATCTAGGGTGAGACCTACTATGAACTAATTGCCATGTTTCTCTTTCCTAGATTATTATTTTGAGGAGATTCTTTAGTGTGCTATGATGAGGAATATGTTATGCTTATTATTGTTGGATCAAAAAGTTTTATTTTTGTCTTTGTTATTATTTTAGAAGATGAAAACAGGGAGACAAACGCGTGATCGTGCCGCTGCGAGTTCTTCTCAGGATGCTACTGCAGCTCAAAACCGCATCGGGATAAGGTTCAGGAATGAGCTCCAACGTGATTGCTTCGACATGATCAAGAACTGAGAAGTGAAAACAACCAAGTGGGCTTGTCCCATTATATTGAACCAACTCGGTATTTATAATGACTTCATTTTACTTTGCAATAGGGTTGGCCTGCAAAAATTTGTATTCCATGATGTGCCTACTTATCGCCGGTTAACTCTTAAATTTTTAAGTTCTTTGAAAATCACCGTTAAAACATGGCATGGAGAGGACATGATTTCCTTCCGACTTATGAACCACAATTATACATTAACACTTGATGCAATTGTTTTAGTTTACCAAACAATGTTTTTAATGCCTTGCATGCATCTTATGCCGACATGAACCCTTCCCCAGATCAGTATTATAATAGAATGAGTTTCACTTCTAGAGTCAACAAGGGGAAGAATATTCAGCATCCTGCTATTCGCTATTTGTTCTATGTTATTGGTAACACCTTCCAGACACGAAATGAGTATAAAAGACTCAATAAGGAGGACATCTTGGTCCTCGCAAAGGCTGCTTTTAACAACAACTTGTCACTCAACTTGGGCGCAATTCTTGTGCACTACTTGGAGCACCAATCCTCCCAAATCCAAGGGCCAATCACATGTGGAGGCGTCATCACCATGCTTGTCATTGCCTTAGGCATCGACCTAGGTGAGCTGCAACCATTGCTAGGTGAGTAACATGTTGGTTTCTCTACTTTAAAAATTTGTGGAAAGCTCACTAGGAGAGGTGGTGTTTATTACTTGCATATTGTAGGAGATGGGCGTCTCTACCCCTCTCCTTTGCCTAATGGTCTTTTCTCTATCGAGGAGGCACGTTTGCTATATGATGTGCAGGTTGACAACATCAACCCGAGGAGGAGATTCCAGATGAGGATGTGGACCAAGAAGAGGAGCAAGGAGTTCCTTATCAAGAGGAGCAGCCACCTAACTGGTTCGCTACATATCAAGATTTCTAATAACTTGGAGGAACTGTTCACGGGATGCATAATCTCGCCCTGAACCTCCGAGAAACCACTAGTAATCTATCAACTCAATTTGCGAACTGGAGTTACAACTTTTTCCCTCCACCTCAATGATTTGAAGGGCTTACAAAAGCCTAAGCTTGGGGAAGTTTCTTCATTATCATTATTTGGCGTTCATTTGTTTTATTTTATTTCGAGGTTATGTTTTTAAATTGAGTTTATAAGCACTCATGTTGGTTTCCCCAACACTTTATCTTTAGTTATTTTATTTGTTTTCGAGATTTTCAAGCCGAGATTTGCCGCCAATTTTCTATTCTTTTAAACTCCCTCTCTAAAAAAACAAAAATATTTTTCCATTTATCTTTATTTTCCCTCTTTGTTTTCTAGTCTCCTCATGGCTCTTACATATTTGCAGGAGAGTGATTGTCTTAGAGTTTCCAAGAAAAGAATCAAAAGTGAAGAGAGAGGTGAAACAAATCATGAGAGGTATGCCTTATGACTCCCCACTTTTGAAGTTTGAGAAACCCATGCTATTTAGTAGTAAATAAATATATTATTTTGGTGGAGTGAGTCTTTATATCGGAGTAAAATTTTGTTTGCATGCGTATTTCGTTGAGTATGTTTTGTTCCATCTCTTGTAGTTAACCAAGTCTTGCCTAAAAATTTGCTAAAAAATTGTAATAAGAAAAATTCTCACAATTGAAGGCTTGGGTGTTGTAGTGTTTAGTCTTGAAAGCTTATTTCTAGAGACACTCAACACCATAGAAAATAATGATTAACTTGATAGCTCTCTTTGAAAGTATTTGTTCGATTGAATTTAATGTTTAACGGTTTTTGTGAGCATGCCAAAGTTTGTCTTGTGAATCATAAGAATGATATAGCTTTATGTGGGTCAAACTTCATGGGATGCCAACAACTCCGCTAGCCTACGAACAATCTTCATGGAGAAAACTCCTAGATTTTGGCTATGAGTTGATTAAACATTTGTAGCAGAAATGCTGTAATAGGTAAGATTCTTGGCATTCTCGTGTAGCTGTGTTCATGATGGAATCACTCCTATGTCTGATATGAGTAATCATTATGCAAAAGGAACAAAAACCTTAGTGATTCCACGAGTGTCCATCACAGCCCGATAAACTAATGAAATTTTTTGGCATGCTCTCAATTACTTAAGAAATGAAATTCTTGGAAGACAATGAATAGAAAAGTAGTGATTGAAAAGTCTTGACTTATTGATGTAGGAGAATTGAGATACTTTAGTGTATATGCTTTTCATGACAAACTCTCACACTCTCAATTTTACATGATTATACTTTATTGTTCAAAGGCAATATTGTGAGTTGGTTACATGACGTGGAATAAAGTTCACTCTTTTGAATCATCCATGCTTACAATAATCTTGTTGCCCTATAAGGATTCATTAAAACCCGTATGATATGCTTCCATTACTTTATATATGCTGAAGTTTTTCAAATTAATGAAGTGGAGGAAACATGAGACTACCAATCATGAGTAATATCATCATCTCATTATTTCAGTTTAAATACTGAGTTCCTTTTTATTTTGTTTTTCTTGCCCGAGGACGATCAAGTTTAAGCTTGGGGATGTTGATGGCTGTGAAATATAGCCATCCACGTCCACATTTAAACTAGATATTATTCATATTTTTTAGGAAATGTCTCTCTAAATCCTGCTACTAATGCCTAATGATCATGGGGTATGCAATTCTGTCTTTCTATTATTCCCTGCGCAGATAATGACGTTTGATGACGGGAATCACAACATTAAATTCAAAGATACAAGATTTCCAACATCCCAAAGAAACCAGGAGCCGTGAAGTGGAGGCAGAATATTTAACGACCAACTATACAACGGGAATAAATTTACGGCCGTATAGTTGCCACCGACATCGCTAGATCAAACAGAACAACTTTCGTGAAGGGACCCCTATATAAAGAAGCCTCGGGCGATAAGTAAAATCTCTCTCGCTCCCTCGACTCTCCTTTCCGCCTTCCTGCCATCAGAAACCACAACACCGGAGGAATAGATCTAGCTCTAATCTCCAAACCCTTCTCCACCACCATAGCCATATTCCTCCACTTGTAATAGTAGATCTCATCTCCAATTGGTGACATTGTAAGACTATTATTATCAATCTATGATTTCCATTACAATGTTTTTGGTCGTTGATTTCATCTCTATGTGTGAGTAATTATCCTTAGGCTAAGGCTTCGTCCTAGCCATGTAGCTTTTTTGCATGTTATTTATCATAGATGTGATCATGTATTAGTTTGTATGACATGATGATTATTGTACCCTCTTTTGCCTCAATCTAAGGACTTGTCAGGTACCCAAGATCCCAAAGATTGATCCAGGTATAGGGAGTGTGACTAATGACTGATCTGCTGGATGGGAACCCTAGTGACAGAAAGGGTAGTATGGTTGTATGTGAGGGATTTTCTTGGGATTATAGGTGACGTCACTATGGATATCATTAGTTCTAAATGTTCTCTTTCTTCTATGGATGAGACTAGTAGGTTATTTCTACAAGCAGTTGCGGAGTCAATAGCAATTATGGATGCACTGCCCACATATAATTATCTTGCTCTAACAATTATATGCATACTTTATTATTATGTTTTATTCCCATCAGATGTCTTGCACAGCTACAGATGAAAACGAAAGCCCCAGGCCCTCTCTCTCCATCATCGACAACAACAAAATATCTCAGACTCTTGGTCCGGTAAAACACAAAAAGAATTCTAAAACTCCCGATGGTCCGTTGAAGTAACCTTACTACGCTTTCTGCTTCCCAAGGATTAGATAACCTAGGTCTACTAGGAAAAAAAAGCTATACTACATCCATAATCCAGATCGAAGATATCAACCGCTCGTGAAGCAAAGCTCTAACCTGTTAGTGGGCCACCATGGTCAGCAAGTTCTGTGGGTATACCCAGAAAATATATCCCCAACAAACAACTATAACTAAAGTATTGTCTTTAACTTGACTAAACATGACTAGAAAATAGTGCAATATTCATAGAATGAATAATAAAACTGCCAATTGATGGGGTTTTATTTCGCCTGCTCGTTCGATAAACGGGAAGGAGGGCGAGCGATATTTATTTATGTTGTTATATTTTTTGGGTAATTAAAAGTTGATTATTTAACGAACATTCGTCTATCTTTGGTTAGGCGGATGTTATAGCATGTCTCTATAGGACTATTAGGCTTTATTTTTTGCTGCAATTGTGCCATCCTCAGGTTGTTCCCTTTAGATGCATACAGATTTGCTAAGCCCCTTAGCGTCTCACACGATAAATATTTTTCAGATGGACAGTTATATCCACAGGAAGGTTACTAGGTTGAGGAGACTGATGATGGTAGCAATGACCCACATGCATAGAGATTCCCGGGTTGGAGATCCCTGAGATCTGTGGGCGGGAATGTTATTATTTATGGCATCTTATGCCAATTTGCTTCTTAATCCATACTCGGATCTTGTCTTCGCTGCTGCTTGATACTATGTTTATTGATGTATGAGGATGTATCCTAAACTGTTATCTCTATCTAGGATATTTGAATCTTGTTGTATGGCATTGCAATATTTCTATTTCTTTTAGATGGTTTAGCTCTGATGTACTCTTGTATGTCGTTGACATACATACTCATTTGTGTATGTTAGGCTCGTAATCTAGCCGGCTACGGTTCTCGCACATGAAGCTATAACCATGGGAAGTGGGTAGGATGGTTGGCCGATACCGTGCCCTGCTCTGCTAGACGGGCTTACATGTGGGTGGCCTTTGGCCTACATGGTAGCACACCTTATCCACTTTTGGGTTATACCAGCTCGTGTTTAGAGTGTAGGGTTCAGGGGATTACAATGCCTTAATACACATGGTTTATACATGTCTCTTCCTGTTCCTAGTGTTCCTTGGGAGTATATTTCTATGGATTTTATTTGGGATTGCCTCTAACACAAAAGGGAAGGGATAGTATTTTTGTTGTTGTGGATCGATTTTCTAAGATGGCACACTTTATTACTTGTCATAAGAGTGATGATGCTGCACATGTTATTGATTTGTTCTTTCGTGATATTGTTCGTTTGCATGGTGTGCCAAATAGTATTGTTTATGATCGTGATACTAAATTTCTTAGCCACTTTTGGAGATGTTTATGGGATAAATTGGGAACTAAATCACTTTTCAGTACTACATGTCATTCTCAAACTGATGAGCAAACTGAAGTAGGTAACAGGAATTTGTCTACTATGCTACGAGTTGTTTTAAAGAAGATGGGAAGATTGTTTACCTCATATTGAATTTGCTTACATATTGAAGTTTTGTTGCCTGTTCCATCTTCATTTCAAAATAATTATGATGCTACACAACATGCTAAACATATTTTGAAGTTGCATGCTACTACTAAAAACAATATTGAATGTATAAATGCTAAGTTTAAACATGGAGATAAAGGTATAAAGCATGTTGTGTTTGATGTTGGAGATATTTTCTGGTTACACAGATCGTGTTCCTGATTTGCGCAAATCAAAGTTAATGCCACGTGTTGTTGGTCCTTTCAAAGTATAAGAGATGATATGATAATGTGTACAAACTTGAGCTTCCTGCAGAGATGGGTACGGTAAGTCCTGCATTTAACATTGAAGATTTGAAACCATACTTTGGTGAAGAAGATGAGATTGCGTCAAGGCCGACTTCAATTCAAGAAGGGGAGGATGATGAGGACATCCCTATATATAATATCTATGAAGTTCATCCCCACTAAGATGTATTTAATGTTTGCAAGATCAAAGCTGGTGCAGCCACATCTCCCCAATTATTCATGTCCATCTGGTCTTAAATCTATGGTCATCCACTCTTCCGAAATAGATGGAACCCACTACTGACGAGGTTTGATTTCGTCAATGCCCATTGTTATGGACTTGGGTTTTGGAGAAGATGGGGATGCTGGAGATCGTGGCACGGTTAG
The DNA here is from genome assembly GCA_916181665.1 of Avena sativa. NCBI lineage: Eukaryota > Viridiplantae > Streptophyta > Magnoliopsida > Poales > Poaceae > Avena > Avena sativa. Next base: position 104,788,609 of record OV702282.1, read on the forward strand.
CAAACAAGCAACATGGTGACACAAGGTTTTACCCAGTTCAGACCCCCAGAGGGAAAACCCTACTCCTGCTTGTCTGCTCTTGATTACGGCGGAACCGAAGGTTACAGGGATGCGCAGATGCAATCTGGCGTGGAGGTGTGTATGCGAAAGTATGAGTCGAGAGATCTAGGTCGTGCCCTCCTGGCCTTTATATAGACTTAGGCAGGTCCCGGGCATAGACCTAGTCGGTTACAGGTTCTAGGGTTTTACCCCTTTGAATTTCCTATCTACTCTAGTCTTGCTCTCCAAAGATCCGAAGGCGTCATGGGCCTGGGCCACCCGAAAGTCTTCATGGGCCGGCGTACATCTGCCGTGGGCCTTCCTTGGGATGGACCAGGTATGCTGAGATCACGTACCCATAGGGATGGGCCGGCGTACATCTGCCGGCGTACATCAGTAGCCCCCGAGTGATCAGTCGAATCGTAGGTTTGGCTGAGGACTCTTCAATCTTTCGGGTGCAACTATGTATTTCAATAGTTCATGTGTAGGGATTGTTGATGCGTGTGCCTAACTCACCCGACGGATCAGGGTCAGTTAACTGTCTTAGGACGAAACAACACGATCTTCCTCAGGTTCGAGTCCCTCAACTCGAAACTGGAATATATGCTGGCGTAATTCAACTCAGGCCGCGGAGGACTTACAGGAGTGGAATTCCAGTGAATTTAATTGATGTACCCAACGCGTCCGTCGGGATTTTTCATCGCCCCTGTTGGCACGGGTTCATACTTAGCAGAGCGCAGTCGTGTGCGTTGCCAGACCATCAGATGATATATGTAGGTCTTATCTTTGTGTCGCAGACACAGCATCCGAATGTTTGTCACCGCGGAGGTGTTTTGGGTGGCCAAGGAGATCGTTGCTCACTCAGCGTTTTGTTGGGGCAGAATGGCCGAAAAGTTTTTGCATGCGGATCCGAAAGATCGCAGTCGAAGAATTCATAGGGTGCACGACCAGCGCTCCCTATGGGAGTAGCCTCCGAGTGTCTGTTCGAGTCGTAGACTCGAGCGGAGCCTTTAGTTCAAACACCGTTCAGTTGTTAAGTCCGTAGGACACAAAAAATTTCGGATGCTTAAATCCGTCCTCCCTATGGGAGTAGCCCCCGAGTCCGTAGTGGAGTCGCAGACTCGACGTAGGACTCGAAGAAACAGTCCTAATAGGAGTAGCCCCCGAGTATTTAGTCGAATCGTAGATTTGAGTGAGTACTCTTAGCTTTGTAGCCGAAGAAATTGTAGTTGCTGCTAGTATAGCTTTTGATGACATTAGTGCTGACGATCAAATGACCTCAAGCGTCTGCTGCGCCAGAGATGACTTGACTGGACGAACGTGGGTCCCACTTGCTGACCTTGAATTGACCGGTCACGCGCGGTGTGGAGATAATTACAGCGTCGCCTCGATTTCCGCGCGTAGTGGACGGCGTGGTAACGACGGTTCGTTGTGATGCTGACACGTGTATGGTCAGATCTGCCGTTGGCGTTAGGTCTTCTGGATGGACGGCTGCCGTGCATCGTCCTCGTCGTTATAATCATTGGGGAAAGTTGCAGTTTGTTTTCACCGCATCAGTTCTTGTTTTCACTGCCTCCTTGTGCTCCATCGATTCTTGCTGCGCACTGGAATTTCCTTCCACATTTCCATCTTCCCTTCTGCACTCTCACCGCCGGCGTCGCCGTAGCGCGATGGGGAAATCAAAGAAGTCATCATTTGCGGTTGGTACCAGCGCCGCCGGAGGAAAGAAAAGCGCCACCGCTACCTGTGTCACCGACGGTGGTTGGCGGCGATCAGAGACGCGGGAGAGTGATCTCCGCAAACTTCGCGAGCGGGGCTTGATCCCGCAGGATAGGGAGGCCGTCAGACTCCCCGGCAACGAGGTAATCCCCCGTCCCCCAGCTGGGTATCGGGTTATGTTTCTCGCCTTCGTTATGCGTGGGTTTTCCTTTCCAGTCCACAACTTCCTCCGTGGACTGCTCTTTCTCTGTGGCATCCAGCTTCATCATCTTTCGCCCAATTCTCTTCTTCACATTGCTTGTTTCATCACTTTCTGCGAGTGCTGGCTCGGCATTGAGCCGCACTTTGGCCTCTTCCGGAAACTTTATTCCGTGAAGAGGCAGTCTGGTTCGGATGGTGTTTATCCCATTGGGGGTTGCATCATCTCCCTCAGTCCCAATCTGCTTTTCTTTTCCTTCTCCATGTCCGAATCTGTCCAGTACTGGCGGAGGCGATGGTTTTATATTCGCGACTCCGTAGTGCCTGGGCAAGATTTTGGTCTTGTTCCTTTTGACCCCTCCCAAAAGATTGAGCCGAAAAGGTCTTGGAAAAACAAGATCTTGGATGGTGAGGAGGCGGAGATAGAGGCCCTTTACCGTCGGGTGGAGGATCTCCAGTTGATTCCGGAGAAGGAAGTGAACGGCGTGGATATCATCCGCACGTTTCTCGAGCGTTGGGTGCAGCCTCTCCAGGCTAGGGCGCGCCCGATGTTTCTTTATTCTGGGCGTCGTGATCCGACGAGGGTTTTGGCTGAGAAAATCTCCGAGGGGGATCTTGACAGGACCCTTCGCTCGCTGCTGAAGTTCAAGGCCGGAGAGAAAATCCCGGGGAAGTCGCTGACTCCGCCGTTTTCTTCGGCGTTGGCTGTTCCACATGTGTAGATTTGTGCGCGTAGCGCTTTTTGTCGACTGTGTATTTATTTTCCTTTGTTTTCTAACAAAGTCCCTTCTGGTTTTGCAGAGCTTCAAGGTTCCAGGCATGGTACCGCCATTGCCTGAAAAATATCCGAATGCCCCGGATAATGATGTGGTGGATTCCATGTCTGAGCTGTCATTGGCGCGATCTCCGGCGGAAGATGCCGACGAGTCGAGCAAGGACCATACGCGCAAACGATCACGGAGATCCAGCGAGTCTTCGGATGCCTCGACTCCTCCGACTCCCAGAAACCCTTTGTGCCTTGAGCGTCATAGTGATGGGCATGGAGGCTCTTCCTCTCCCATTCCTGCCATTCCTGTGCGGGCTGTAGCGCCGCACCCGCCAGCGAAGCGGAAGAAGGAAGAAAAGAAGGAAGAGAAGAAGGAAGAGAAGAAGGGGGTGAAGAGAGCCCGAAGGACTCCTTCCGTCTTCGACCTGAGCTTGCTGGACTCGTAAGTTTCCTTTATACTACTGTCTTTCTGCTGTTGACTTTTTGTTCTTGTGCTAAATATTTCGTGTGCAGGCACTCCTCCCACGACTCCTCCAGCGATGGTGCTCGGGAGATGATGGGAGAGTCGAAGGTTGCGTCTCCTCCTCCTCAGACGGTGGCACCTTCGGGGGGCGCTGCTCCGAACCCTCCTCTGCAGGAGGTGCAGGTGGTTGCGCCTCAGAATTTCGCTAGCGGGCCTTCAGCATCACCGTTGGATCATGTAAGTCGTCTATCACTGGGGGAGCCCCCGAGCGTGTGTAAAAGAGTTCTCTTAGTTTGTTCTTCGAGTCTCGGGGGGAGCCCCCAAGTGTTTTCGTGTGAGTCGTTTTCTTCTGCTTTCGCCTATTGGGCGTAGCCCCCCGAGTCCTTTTTCTGAATGGTGGTTCTTCTTCCTGCAGCCTTTTGTGCAGGAAGCCAAGCGGCTGGTGCAGGAGCGCCTGGTGCTGGAGGCCAACCTCCAACAGCTTCAAGGTACCCGTATACTTTGGGTGCTTCTTTCCTTTATTTCTGTCCTGCTTTCTGATGTTTGATTGTTTTGAATGCAGAGGAGCATAATACTTCTCTCCGTGAGATCGACGCTCTCAAGAAGAGTCTTGGTCAATCGGAGAAGAAGGCTGAGGACGCCGCTGATGCGAAGGAGCGCCTTGAGCTGGAGCTGGCCAAGGCAGCCGAGGCTAAGGAGCGTCTGCAGCAGGAGGCTACGGACCGCGAGGAGCAGCTTACCATGGCTGCAACTGCGCGTAAAAGAGAGGTGGCCGACAAGCTCATGGCTGCTGCCAAGGCTGTTTCGGGTGAGTACCTTATTTTTGCTTCTGTATTTTTGTTTTCTTGCCTTTCTTCTGTGTTACTGTCCTCAGTCTTATCTTTTTGTTTTGCCTCAGATGCCGCAGGAATCGAGTTTGACCGCGGCGCTCTGGAGCACGGGAGTGCTCTAGATGATGCTACTGCAGCGGTCGAAGATCGCTGCAGCACCGTCGTCGGCTCCCTTGCCAAGGCTAAGGAAGTCCTTGGCTGCTTCTACAAGGAGCTTGTCCCTAAGGGCGCGGCCCTTGATGATGTTGATGCCCTGGCGGAGGCCTTGTCAGCCGAAGCGCCTGCGGCGTACAAGCGCAAGCAGAAGGGCATCGGCGCGTCCATCGGGCTGGCGATGGCTTTGGCGGCTGGAGCGGAGCTGGACCTTCCCCAGATCACCTCCCGGATGCCGACGACCGCGGATGGATCCGAGGTAGCTTTTGCTGCCTATTCTGCTCGCTGCAAGCGATATGGGCCAAAGCTCATTGATCTGCTGTCTGAGTATGCGTTGCGGCAACAGGGGAGGCCAAGACGAGGCAATCCGGCTCCGAGGCTACTCAGGGTGCCGCGTCTTAGGCGTTGTAGATGTAGGATAGTTTGTAGTCTTCTTTTGTTGTAAATATTTGTGAGGAATGAAATCATTGTGCCACGTAGTGGCCTTTATATGCTTAATGAACTCTTCTGAGTTGTGCTCTTCTCTGTCTGAATGTTTATGTCCTTTGCTTTTCTGCTATGCTAGGTTCCTTCGGCTGCTGACCCCGTTGACACCTCGCCTGCAGCGCAGCTGCGTCCATCTTTGGATGATTCCTCGCAACTCGCTTTTCTTCGGGACCGTGTTCGTAGTCTTGAGAGGGAGTTTCTTGGGTTGCGAGGTCACGCCGATGTTTGGAAGTCCAAGGCGGATCGCGGTGCAGCCAGAGAGGAGTACTTGATGGCGGAACTGCTTCGGCTGTTTGAGCAGCTTCAATGTAAGTTGTTCTTTGTTTTGAGCTGCAGCTCAGTTCTTCGAATGAGCCTGCTGGCCTTGCCTCTTATTTTGTGCAATTGTCGCAGGTGCTAACCTTTCTCCGAGGGAAGAGAAGGAGTGTGTCGCTGTTTGGGTCAATTGCTTGACTCAACAGGACATGGAGGCTGGCGGCTTCTTCTGGATGGATCGTGACCACGCCATGGCTCTGGCGACGGTGCAGGATCGTGTGCACCAGGTTTCGCGGGTGCTTCGTCAGGTGCAGACGTCGCTTGCCTCGGTGTTGCATGTCATGTTTCCATTGGATGCTGTGCCAACAAGCCTTGCGGGTCTTCTGTCAAAGTTTCGAAGCGTGAGCAATGTCAAGGAGTTGGTGCGGAAACAGCTCGTCGCGGGCATGAAGGCTGCTTTGTCCCTTGTGAGGCTGCACCAGCCTGATGTAGATTTGTCTGTTGTAGCAGCTGGGCCACCTCTTCGACCGGATGGTGGCGAGTGCGATATGCGTCCGCATTATGCGGCTGTAAGGCAGTATGCCGAACAGGTAGTAGATTTGTTTGAGCAGCGTGCTCAAGTTATTCTTCAGAATAGGTAGTACCTGTAAAAGAGGTAGATGTAAAATTTCTATATTTCGACTGGGCGTGTTGTGCCCTGTGTTATAAAGGTTTATGTTTATTGTGAGCACGCAGTGCTTTGTTTGAGTACGTGTCCTTTTCGTTTGCCTGACGTTGTCAGCTACTCAGGGTGTACACGTGTGAATCTCAGTCGTTGAAATCGTGAGGTGGGGGGAGCCCCCCGAGTGCGTTTGTAGCATAAAGTAAGGTTGCAAATAACGAAACGAAATTTTGGGGCAAGACACTTAGCTTTATTTATATCGTAATGGAGGAAGTACATTGTTCGGCTGAATAGCCTTGGCTGAAAAAGCCTTATTGAAAGTAAAGGGGTAGGTAGCTATGGGTAGAATCGCCTTAAGTGTGCGATGTTCCATGGGTTGGAGTATGCGACTCCAGACTCCACGTGCTTGAGGCGATAGACGCCACCTGGGATGACTTCGGTGATGATGTAGGGTCCTTCCCATGGCGACTCGAATTTATTTGGTCGCTCTTGCTTGAGTCGCAAGATGAGGTCTCCTTCGACGAAGGACCTTGGGCATAGCCGGCGGCTGTGGTAGTTGCGGAGACTCTGCTGGTACACCGCCGATCGAGCTGCCGCTACGTCTCTTGCTTCGTCGAGTGTGTCAACGGCATCTTCGAGTGCAGCCGTGGATTCAGCTTCGCTGTAAGCGACGACCCGGGGGGCCTGGTGGCGTACTTCGGCTGGTAGCATGGCCTCGGCTCCGTGTACCATGAAGAACGACGTGTAGCCGGTGGAGCTGTTTGGCGTAGTTCGTAAGCTCCACAGTACGGATGGTAGCTCTTTCGTCTAGGCTCCAGCTTTCCGTTCGAGTGGACTCATGAGGCGCTTCTTGATACCAGCGCCGATTAGGCCGTTGCCTTTTCCACTTGCCCGTTTGTTTGCGGGTGTGCCACTGAGGCGTACATGATGTTGATCCCGAGGCCTTCGCAGAAGTCCTGGAACTCCTTGGAGATAAAGTTTGATCCATTGTCGGTGATGATGCTGTGCGGTACGCCGAACCTGTAGACAATGGACTCGAAGAACTTGACGGCAGTTTTGCCCTTTTGGTTGGTGACGGGCATGGCCTCGACCCACTTGGTGAATTTGTCGACTGCGACCAGGAGGTAAACGTGTGCCCCTTTCGAGGACTTTGGCAGTTTGCCGATCATGTCGAGGCCCCATTGAGCAAAGGGCCAGGCTATGGGTATGGGTCTGAGCTCTGGCCCGGGTGCGTGTGGTTTGTCGGCGAACCGTTGGCACCCGTTGCATCTTCGGACGATGTCCTTTGCGTCGCTCATGGCCGTTGGCCAGTAGAATACGGCTCGTAGAGCTTTGGCGACAAGGGAGCGGCTGCCTGCGTGATGGCCGCAGATGCCCTCGTGGATGTCTTGGAGGATGGCTTTTCCGTCACCGATGGTGACGCACCTTTGTAGTACATCCGTAATACTGAGCTTGTACAGCTCGCCATTGATGATGGTGAAGGCTTTTGACCGACAAGATATGCGCCGGGCATCTGTCGGGCTGTCAGGCAGTTCTCCGTTTATCAAGAACTAGAGGTATGGTCGCGTCCAAGTTTCTTCGACTACCATGACCTGCATTAGGTTGACCATGGCGACCTCTGTGTCCAGTTTCTTGGGTCCTTCATGTCCTTCGGGCAGCGTAGCCCCCGAGTGTTATGCTTCTTCGGGTGATCCCTTGGGGAATTTCCGCTTGATGGATGGCACGTAGATCTGTTCAAGGAACACACCCGGTGGCACCTTTGCGCATGTGGAGCCAATGTTGGCGAGTCTGTCGGCCTCCTCGTTGCTTTCTCTTCCAACGTGCCGAAGCTCGCAGCCGTCGAATTCTCCTTCGAGTGCGTTGTAGAGTGCGCGGTACGCGATCATGTTTTCGGCGTGTGCGTCGCACTCGTTCATCGTCTGCTGGACGACGAGGTTGGAGTCACCGTAGATGACCAGGCGCGTTGCGCCGCAGATCTTTGCCATTCTCATGCCATGGATGAGGGCTTCGTATTCGGCCTCATTGTTGGAGGCTCGGAATTTCATCCGGAGGACGTACTTCATCTGGTCGCCCTGCGGGGAGGTCAGTATGACCCCAGCTCCTGCTCCAGCTTCGCGCTTGGAGCCGTCGAAGTGCATGGTCCATGACTGCGACATGTCTGGGGTGTCTGGCAGCTGCAGCTCCATCCAATGTACGAGGAAGTCCGGGAGGACTTGAGACTTGATTGCGAGTCGCTTCTCGTAGATGATGTCTAGGGGTGATAGCTCGATGCCCCATAGGGCCACACGTCCTGTGGCTTCTGGGTTATTCAGGATGCTGTTCAGGGGTGCCTCGTTGACGACCATCACCTGGTGCTCCTGGAAGTAATGGCTCAGCCATCGAGCCGTCATGAACACGCCGTAGGAGAGCTTCTGGTAGTGAGGGTACCTCTGCTTTGTTGGTGTCAGTACCTCGCTGAGGTAGTAGATTGGGCGCTGGACCCCGTGGGTCTTGCCTTCTTCGGGTCGTTCGACCACTAGTACGGTGCTGACCACCTGGTGTGTGGATGCTATGTACAGCAGCAGAGGCTCGCACTCCTTTGGCGTGACCAAGACGGGCGAGGTGGAGAGGAGCCGCTTGAGGCTTTCGAATGCATCGTTGGCTTCAGGCGTCCACTCGAATTTATCTGCCTTGCGTAGCAGCTGGTAGAATGTCAAGGCCTTCTCGCCCATGCGGCTGATGAATCTGCTCAATGCCGCTATTCATCCTACGAGCTGCTGGACACCCTTGATGTTTTTCGGCTTCTCCATCGCCATGATCGCTCTGATTTTCTTCGGGTTCGCCTCGATCCCTCGCTGAGAGATGAATTACCCAAGCAGCTGACCCGATGGGACGCCGAAGGCGCACTTTACGGGGTTGAGTTTGATCCTGTAGCGATCAAGGTTGTCGAACGTCTCGCGGAGATCGTCGATAAGTGTCCTTGCCTCCCTGGTTTTTATGACTATGTCGTCAACATAGACTTGAACGTTGCGACCGATCTGGTCCTTGAGGTAGGCCTGCATGCATCGCTGGTACGTGGCACCTGTGTTCTTTAGCCCGAAGGGCATTGTGTTGTAGCAGAATACTCCGAACGGTGTGATAAACGCCGTTTCTCCTGATCTTTAACCTTGAGTCGAATCTGGTTGTAGCCTGAGTAGGCGTCAAGGAAGGAGAGTTTCTCGCAACCTGCAGTCGAATCGATGATCTGATCGATCCGAGGAAGGGGGAAGTGGTCCTTTGGGCAGTGCTTGTTTAGCGACGTGAAATCCATGCACATCCGCAGGATGTCCGTGTCCTTCTTTGGGACCATCACTGTGTTTGCAAGCCACTCGATTTCTTTGATTTCCCTGATGAAGTCTGCAGCGAGTAGTCTGTTGATTTCCTTGCCGATAGCTTCGGCTCGTGGCTCGGACAGTCTTCGGATGGACTTCTTGACGGGCTTGGTGTCTGGAAAGACGTTGAGTGCGTGCTCGGCGAATTCCCTGGGAACTCCTGGCATGTCCGCAGGACACCAGGCGAAGATTTCCCAGCGCTCACGAAGGAATTCTACGAGCGCGCCTTCCTATGTGGGGCTGAGTTCGTTGGCGATCAGCGCCGTCGTGGAGGCATCCGTCGGGTGGACCTGCACCTTCTTTGTGTTGACCGTCGAGTCGAAAGACATGTCAGGTGCGTTTTGTCGTGCGACTGGGGGTGCCCCATTGTCCGTCACCTCGCGGAGCCTAAGGAGCTCCTCCTTCATACCGAATGATTGGGATTCTGTTGAAATCTCTGTCGCATTGGTCCGTTCGGGTGAAGCTCCCGTGGACTGTGATGACGCCCTTCGGTCCTGGCATCTTGAGTAGCAGGTATGCATAATGTGGGACAGTCAGGAACCATGCGAATGCTACACGCCCGAGGATGGCGTGGTACTGTGATGGCCAGTCCACCACTTCGAATTCGAGCCGTTCCAGTCAGAAGTTGTCCGGCTTGCCGAAGATGACGTCGAGCCATATCTTGCCCAGGGGAAATATGCCCTTCCCTGGAACGATGCCGTGGAACGTTGTGTCTGATTGTTCCAGGCTGCACTGCGGGAACCGCATTGCTGCTAGAGTGCTTGCGAACATCAGGTTGATGCCGCTGCCGCCGTCCAAGAAGACGTGACTCATCTCGAAACCTCCGATCTGCACCTCCAGCACTAGGGCAGCATGACCTGGGCGAGGGATCTGGCAAGGGTGATCCGAACGAGTGAAAATGATGCAGGACTCCGATCCGCTGAGGTACTCAGGGATGGCGGGTGGAGTTGCCACGGCCGGGTTGATCTGTCGGGTGATTTTCTTCTGCACCCTGTTCGTAGGGTGCCCCTTCTGGATCATCAGTGCTCCTTTCGGCGGGGGATACCCATTCCAAGCGTTGTTCTGTGTTGGTGTGACCGGTTGGTTCGGGCCTCCTACAGGTGGCGGTGGAGGAGCTCCATGCGCTATCTCACCTGGCGCGGGTGCGTTTCCGAACGCAGGGATTGGAGCTTGCTGCCTCATCTGCAGCATGCTTTCGCTGATCTTCTGGAACTCGCGGCAATCCTTGAGCATGTGGCTCGCCTTCTTTTTGCCATCCTGCTTGTCGATGTAGAAGTGGATGGTGCATGGACCCGAAAGCTTTTCGTATGCTGAGGGTCCGTTATCGCGGTCGTGGCGTTGCCACGACTGCGCTGGGCGTCCTCCATCGCGGAAGTTTCCTCCGCGGTATCCTCCGCTGTTGCGGTTGGCGTCGTTGCGGCGATCGGCGTAGCCAGCTGCGACCATGTCGGGTCCGTCGCGATCGTCGTAGACGCGCGATCTTCTCTTGCTACGGCGCTCTCGCCGTCGACCATAGTCGTCCTCTTCTTCCGATTGTGCTCGGTGAATGGAGTCTTCTCCGTCAGCCCACCTGTTGGCGATGTCCATGAGGTGATCGAGCGTTTTGGGTTTGACGCGCCCAAGTTCCTCCTTGAAGTCTTGGCGCTTGACGCCGTCCCTGAAGGCGTCGATGGCCCTCTCTTCGGAGATGTGGTCTACGGAGTTCTTTGTGTTGGACCAGCGTAGTATGTACGAGCGAATGGATTCGCCCGTTCGCTGATTGCAGGCTCGCAATTCTTCGATTGAGGCGGGGCTTTTGCTGGTACCCTTGAAGTTTCGGATGAAGTTGTAAGCTAGCTCATCCCAGCTTCGGAAGGACCCTAAGGATAGGCTGCTGAGACAGATCCGGGCTGCGCCTGTCAGCTGCAGCTGAAGGCATTGCATGGCGGTCTCCTTGTTTCCACCGTGCAGTTTGACGGATGATAAGTGATCGCTGAGCCAAGCCTTTGGGTCTTGAGTGTCGTCGAACTTCGGAGTATCCGAAGGAAGCTTGAAATTTCGCGGCATCCGTGTCCGCCGGACGGATCTGCTGAAGCATCGGGCTCCGCAGAGTTCTCCTTCGTCTTCGTCCATCTCAGATTCAGACGAGCATGCGCGCTTAGCTCGCTCTTTGTCGATTTTGTGTTGTGTGAGCGCATCTCTGGCGTCGTAGTCGCGGTCGCGGCATCGCGAACTCTTCTTCCTTCGGGGAAGGTCATGTTCCTCCTCTTCGGATGAAGGGGTGGGGCTGCGGTCGAACCTGACCGGAGCTTTCTTCTTCGGATCCTTGGGAGCTTCCTGGTGGAGCGCGGCTCCAACGAGTCCGAGTCCGGTAAGTGCGGACTTGTGCATGGCCCTCTTCGGGTCCCCCTCGGGAGGTGGGTGGGCCGCGAGATACGCAGTGGCTGCCATGATCGCAGCCTGCGGCATTTTTGGGATGACGTTGCCGTCGGCGTCCATCTCCATGAAGGATGTCTAGAGAGTTCGTGTCAACTCACGGCGCTCCTGGGGATCCATGTTCTCCATCCGAGAGCGGTGCTTGTTGCCTGGGTTGGCGTTCGAGCTGGAGCCGATGCCCATGGCGGAGAGCGCGGCTCGTCGCGCGCTGGACTCTGAGGCTGCTTGCTTGCGTTTGTCAAGCACCTCTTGCATCTTGACCTGCTTCTTGTGCTCCTCGATCAGGAGCAGGCGGTAGGCCATCAGCATATCCCGCGAGGCGTCTGCGGGCAGTACTATGTTGCCTGCCACGGCTTCGCGGACCTGGGTCCATCCTTCTTTTGCTAAGGCGGATGACGTGGCCGCCGTTGTTTTCCCCTTCGGGTGGGGGAGATTGGCTTCTTCTGTTCCCACCGTTTCGTTCTGGCGGGTTAGGCGGCGGGTTGGGTGTTTGCTGATCCACGTCACTTCGGATGACTGCGGCGCATTGGTAGCGCTCGTAGATTGGCCTGCTGCTGCCGCAGCTTTCAGATCCGGAACCGTAGGTTCCTGCATCCGATGGCGGACCACACAGATCGGAGTTGCAGCTGCTGCCGTCGTAGGAATCATCTGCTGATGATGTTGTGCGTAGCACGGGGTGTGTGGCCCACGAAGCGGGCCTGATTGATGGTAGGGGCACCCGCTCAGGGAGGCGGAGGGTGCCAGTTTGCCCCACCTGGAAGCATAAGCTCCCAAACAGGATTTCGAGTCCGTCGCCTACGGGCTCGAAGTCCTTCATGGTGGCCAGCGAGTGGGCGGTGAAGTCGAAAGCGCCAAAGAGGAGATGACTCTCCGTTGCTGCAGAGTTGTAGATCTATCGGGTTGGGACCGTCACGATCGCACAATCAGCGCCCCCAGTTCCCACAGACGGCGCCAATTGACGAGGTTTGATCTCGTCAATGCCCATTGTTATGGACTTGGGTTTTGGAGAAGATGGGGATGCTGGAGATCGTGGCACGGTTAGCAAACAAGCAACACGGGGACACAAGGTTTTACCCAGGTTCAGGCCCCCGGAGGGAAAACCCTATTCCTGCTTGTCTGCTCTTGATTACGGCGGAACCGAAGGTTACAGGGATGCGCAGATGCAATCTGGCGTGGAGGTGTGTATGCGAAAGTATGAGTCGAGAGATCTAGGTCGTGCCCTCCTGGCCTTTATATAGACTTAGGCAGGTCCCGGGCATAGACCTAGTCGGTTACAGGTTCTAGGGTTTTACCCCTTTGAATTTCCTATCTACTCTAGTCTTGCTCTCCAAGGATCCGAAGGCGTCATGGGTCTGGGCCACCTGAAAGTCTTCATGGGCCAGCGTACATCTGCCGTGGACCTTCCTTGGGCTAGACCAGGTATGCTGAGATCACGAATCCGTAGGGTATAACCATGTCAACTACTGAGTTGTCATGTCGTCCTTCCATTGGGGCCACCTAAGTTCTCAAATGCTTTGCCTTATGATGTTTCACTGCATACTTTACTGCTTCTAGCCCAGGTCCTGTCCATGTGTCGGTAATTTGAATTGTTCCTCTTCTTAGTGGGTTTCTTATCTCTATCTAATTAATAAAGTATGTTCTCTTTCCCTTCTATTTAGTATTTCCACTCCATTCTTTAATACGTACATTTCCACTTCTCAAACAGTACGCCACCATGGTCACCATCCATCTCTAGAATACATGATGCCAGTGTCTCTTCCTCCAACATCATCTTCATCCCTCTGGATGATACGATCATCCCTTGCACAAACTATGTTATCAGTGACATGGGGCTGGAAATTCTTCTCAAATTGATCCTTTTCCTGTAGTTTTGGCTGTAATATAGCCAGGTTTTTAGCCCCTGTATCGGTTGTTTCTCATCCTTGGTACTACTCTCCTAGCTACACATGAAAGTAGTCGTCTGTGGTAACAACTTCAGAGGCTTGAACTAAGAAAGAAGGATAATAAGAATATGATATATGAAAGAGGCATTGTGTGCACTTCTAGTGTTTTGGGGCCAACAAGTTGTTTGGACAATATGTTCCTACTATTTATGATGTAATTGGATGCTGGATAACGAGCATCTTGGAATTTTTCGACGTCGAACTAAGGTTGAAGCCTTATAGCACATGTCCAGTCAACCACCAAGACGTGGGTTCAAAACCTGATGTGTTTCGTTTTGCCTTGGTGTTTTTGATCAGCAGTTATCTCCAATCAACTTGAGATTTTGTTCTTTGAAATTTTGTGGTATTATTATTATTCTAAAGTGTGGTTGATTTTTTCTATCAGCTTATACTCAACATCAGCAGCAGGCCAGGTGATAGGAACTAAAGAATGTTAGAGTTGTACTCTTTTATTGATTACATTTCATGGCATGCCATGTTTATTTCCCATTGTTTACATTTTTTCCGCTAAAGTTATTTGGCTTTAGTTGTTTATTACTGCATAATAGCTCTACCAAATTAACTTTGCAATACATGTTCCATATTTTCCTTTGAAGGGTACATGCCATTTAAATAGATCTTCATATTGTGTATTAAGCACTATGATGTACCACGATATGCGCTTGCAGCTAGTGACATATTTGAGCTATGCAAGAGTTATTCCTCTCTTCATGTACATGATTAGTTTGGAAAGCTCTTGGGTGCATTGTCATGGCAGTTGTTTTATCTAACTAAGATTTTAGGTGAATGGAAACAGGTCATAGTTATCTGCGGCAACACTTATTTACTTGATTCTGACATTTTAATAGTTTTCTCTTTGTGGAGCTTTATACTCTGTCACAAATAACGGTCATTATTTCTCATGTGAACTACTAAGCCCGAAATGGTTCATCTTCATGGGGTTTTACAAAATTAAAGTTACAAGATAGCTTGCCCATCTCAATAAACTAATAATTGTCCATTAAATTTTTTTGTGACTAATTTTGCAAGTTTCACATGCAGTGTCCGTGTTATCATCCATACATGACATATTTCTATCAATATGCGTACAATTTTATGGTTTGCAAGCTACAAAAAATGTCCAAGTTATCAACCAATCCATGTGATCTGTATAACATGCATGTACGAGAACAACCCGGTCCATTCTATTTTACATATGAGAATCATCTTTCGTTTCCACAGCAACGCATGGGGTATCAACTAGTTATTGATACAACCACTACAACTATAGTACCATTGCAAGGACCTCTCACAAGGGTTCGTGCACGTCTACTAAATTATTAGGTGCTTTTGTTTCTTAAAACTCTTCCTAATATACATATGAATATGATACTGTCTAAATCAGATGTGCTTATGTTACTTAGGAATGATAGACCAAGAAACGGCAAGAAGGATAATCAATAAAGTATGATCATGCATGGAGACGGCAACAAGCTTGAGATGATGAAAGATGACGCTATAAGTAAATATTTCAGTACTTTAAAGCCACCATAATGAGAGATGAAGAGATGGAAGAAACCAAGATATTACCACTTCATAATTCCTTCCATATAGTCATATGGTGCTGCGTCACCTTTTATTAATGGGCCAGACCCATATAATTTTGGGATTTCTATTTCCGTGCCCTTTTTTGTTAGTTGTACTCAGTTTTCCCCAACCGCTTAATTTTTCCTTACTTTTGCACATCTCCTACTATGAAACTCTCAAACAGTCTTAAACTCGTTGTCCGTCAGCCTTGTTGTTACATGCTGAAAAGTGGGTCCGCATTTAGTCGGGTGCCGTAGTGGACCCTCGCCGTTATGTGTAGACAAGTGGGGTTGCGTTATGTCGGGTCCTGTAGTGGACCCTTGCCGTTACATACTGACAAGTGGGGTCACGTTAAGTTGGTTCCTATATCGGACACATCTCTCCACTTATCCAGATTAGCATGGGACCCACAGCTTATCCACGTGAGTGTCAGACCCATAGCTTATCCACGTGAGCCAGCCTCGCCCCTGCGTCCATACTGTTGCCTCCCCTTTCTTCTTCTTCTCTAGCGATGGAGGCCCTTCTCCAGCGATGGGGACCCTTTGTCGAGCTTCACTTCGGCCTCCTGTTTGTCCTGGACACAATATGGTGCCATCACGTTGACCTATATGAAGGATGACAATGTCAACCGTGCGCAGAGAAGGTTAGATCTTGCACCAATAGGCGAGGGCGCTTGCTGTGGACAATACGGACGGCGAGCCGTTCCGATAATTTAATTGGTTTATCGAGTTAATGTCTCTGATGCAATCAAGTGAATCTATGAGGTAAAAGTCAAACTTTAAGATTTAGGGAGATCGATGTATAATAAATAATAAAATGATACAACTCTTGAACACTTTTAAATTAAAAAAATTATACAACTCTTAATTTAAAAGAGTGTTTATAATTGACACAACTCTTAAACACTTCCAAATTAAAAAAAATTATACAACTCTTAATGTAAATGAGCGTTTATAATTGACACAACTCTTGAACACTTTCAAATTAAAATTTGTACATGATAATGTTGTCCTAAGAAAATATTAAGAGTTTACCATTTTTAGAGTGTCAAAAGTGATCCCTAAACTAAAATGTTTATGCCTCGTGCATGTACGAAAATTATACACCTTTAAACTCTTTGAAATCGCACTTACGACATGATAATGTTGTGCTAATAAAATCTTGAACATTTATCATTTTCATGGAGTCAAATATAATGCATAAACTTACGTATACGAAAATTATAAACCTTTGAACACTGCGAAATCACTCTTAATACGTGATAATGATGTGCTAACAAAATTTTCAGAAATTATCATTTATCCCCATTTTTATAGAGTGGAATGTAATGCATAAACTTGCATATACGAAAATTATACACCTTTGAACACTTTTCCTTCAAATTATATTCAAAATCATTTGTTTATGGAGTTAAAGTACCTATGGCAAACTCGTTATTTTGCATGGATAGAGGGGTGCCTCCTGACAGATATAGGGGTTATCATGTCCGCTAGATCACAGAGGATCAACGGTTGGTGGGCATAATCCACGTGATAACTATCTCGACCAATCAGAGCGTAGCAGCCAAGATGAGTGCATGTGTGAGAGTTTTTGACTAAGAGAGAGGGCAAAACTGGGTAGAACTTAAAAACTAAGGGCAAAACTGACAAAGGGCTTCAAATAGAAGACATAAAGAGGTTTAAAAAATGGAAAATTATTCTTTTATACAATAAAATAAATCTTGGCATACATCAAACTATTTGCAATTCAAATATACACCAGTTTAATAATTATTGCCTCATTCAGACAAACTATGTTTTGGGGAGGGATGTTTTGGGGAGATGCTTGAGTAGAAAGCCATGAACCTTCATAGATAGTAGGTGATTTGAGAAGTGGTGATTTAGGCTAAAACTTGAATTATATACATTTTTTATGGTGACAGGTCAAATAATCAGACTCCATGGGTAGATGCCACTATGTTTTGATCTTTTTGATTTTGCGGTGCATAAAATGACTCAATTATCTAGATAAAACCAATTCATTTACTTTCTGTTGACCAGCCACTGGAGGGTAAAAATAAGTATATTGCAGACGAAAGGGTTATTACTAGAGGGAAAAGCTGAGTACAACCAAACTGCCAGTGTTACACTCGAGGGTATAACTGAGGACAACTAAGTGGCCAAGGTTAGACACGAGGGAAAAACGTGATGCACGGTACGCGTGTCACGATGCATGGGGCGGTAGAGAACGTATGTTTTCGTGCATGGTTCGATATCATACGTGGTTACACAGTCCACGGTGGTGCAAAGAAATGTCTCCTCACTCTCACTCATCACTCACTCGCTCACTCACACAACCATCTCCAATGTCCCATCACCTTCTACAAACCCCCAACCACGCCGGCGATGGAGAGGAACGGCTTGGTGGTCATCATCGCCTCCAAGGCAGCCGGCGAGGAGCCCCCCCGTCCCCGTACAGGCCCCCATCGAGGCATCAAAGGCATCCGCCATACCCGTCCCCGCTTCTGCCATAGCCACCGACGAGGAGGCCCCCGCCGGTCTTGGCCAGATCCCGCACGGCTGGGACCCCTACGAGGAGGAGGATTACATCAGGCTAGAGAACCCCTACGACACCAGCATCGCCGACCCATGCTGAGAGGTAATTAGGGTTTTCTCCCCTTCCCTTGTTCTTTCCCCATTTCCATCGTTGGATGCTAGATCGTGTGTTATTAGGGTTCGGTTGTTCGTATTTTCAATCATTGGATGCTAGGTATTTTTACAGTAGCTAATCCTCTTGTGTTAGATCTCGTATTTAGATGAATGCCCATGTTCGTTATTTCAATCCTATTTTATTTGTCCTACGAGTTGCAGTTAAAGGATTCCCTAGTTAGTACTAGCGCCGATATGTAGTTGGGATCAATATTCGATTTGGTTAGAGATTTGTGGATTGGGGAATAATTAGGGGATCTCAATCGGTTAATTTATGCAAATAATCAATCCCGATAATCAAGGTATCTCAATCATGTCCTTATTGCACTGTACTATTTTTTTCCAGTAGGTGGATAGCAGCAACTCCTGCAGCGACGACGAGTCCAAGCACACCAAGGCTCGTCAGGTGCTGAGGAGGCTGAAGTCCGGCCAGTACGACAACTTCATGACCGGCGACGTCTATAGGTGCCCTTTCTGCACTAGGAGGCTACATGCCACTGACTTCAACTCCCTCACTAGGACATGAAGACCTGCGGCCCATCCGTGAATGTCAACGGCTTCAGAGCCAATCACCAGCGCTTGGTTTTCACCTCAGCAACCTCCAGAAGGTGGTCATTGAGGAGGGTCCCATGCCCCAGATCAAGCCCAAGGTGCCCAAGGTCAAGGGACAGGGCAGCAAGAAGTGGAGGAAGCGCCAGAGAGAGGAGGCGGAGGCCATGAGGGGCCACTGATATTATGTTGCTGCTACTGCTGAAAGCAGCTTTTTTGTTTTGTCTGCGTTGAACTTGTCCGCTGCTGCTGTGGAGCATCCTAATTGTCGAACCTCTCTTAAGTACCGTACTATATATATCCTATAGTAGCTACTTTATCTACATCTTCTCTATTTACTGAATGTATTTATGGTGCTAGTTAGATTTGCTGCTCTAGATTTGCTACCAGATTGAGAAAAATCGAGGGCCAAAAGGAATCATGAATGAAGAGATAAAGTGTTCTAGATTCGCTACCTTTTTGGGCTAAAAACACAACTGTTAGCGAGATAAAGGGAAAAATGCGCTCTTGAAATGCAAATCATAAAAATATCAAAAAAGAAAACTTTCAATTTAGGCGATAGGGCGCATGTAACCACCAAACGCGCCCCACATGGTCCCACACCACATCCCCCATAACACATTCGCAACAAGCCGGCCCACACAATCCAGCATGGAACGGCCCCACATGTCAGCATAACGTGTACCTAACCAACCGGTCCCACTTGTCAGCATGTAACAGTGAGGCGTCCACTACGGGACCCGACTGAACGCAGCCCCACTTGTGAGCACGTAACAGCAAGGCTGGCGGGCAGCGATTTTCAAACCATGTGAGAGTTTCGTAGTAGAAGATGGAGAAAAGTGAGGAAAAGTTAATCGCCTGGGAAAAACTGAGTACGGCTAACAAACCAGGGGCATAAAAATAGAAATCCCTATAATTTTCTTCCAACGTTTTAGGCTAAATTTTTAGAGTCCGTATAAGTGGAAGAAACCGACTTAGGAAGGATTTCCTGTCGCCTCTCCCAAGGCTGGCCGCATCCCCCTTCATCCCTCCATATATATATATGTCCATTAGGTCATCGTTTAGACTCAGATTTTGTTTAGATCAAAAGTTAGCCATCGTTGCAACCACGCCAAGACTCGAATGTTGTAGAGGCCTCTTATACTTCGCACATATACAGGATCCCACCTTTTCAATAAATCTTTTATCTTTATCCGCAATATTTTGATTACAATATTAGTTCTTACTTGTTCTCGGTTTCAGTTGGGAATTAAGACCCTCGCTGGTCAGGTTGATCGTGCTTCTGCAAGATGGATAACTTCTAGGAGATTGGCATAGCGATTGGTGCCCATGCTAGCACGTATAGCACGAACTCCGCCTAAATCGACTATCACCATATTATTGAAAGATCGGATACATTTGTCCTATTAGATCAACTAGCTGATATCTTTATCAAACCATTCTCTCTTCCTGTTTTTACAAGATGTAGGCACAATCTTAACTTATTGAATAATTCAGCCCACAGTTAAGATTGTGGGAAGGTGTTAAACTTTGTATTTATATATACAACCTGTAACCTGTACATACACATATCTCTTTGATACCTCAATATATTATGATAGGCTACATTCTAGAGCGTTGAGCCAGTTTTTCAAAACCATGTGCCACGTTTAACAAGGGAGACAATTTCATATTTGATATGTATCAATAAATCGGGGAAAAATTATTTTTGCAGGCAGGAAAATAAATCTCTTCCATGATTGTGGTTAATCACACTCGAAGCGGCATGACATGACAAGTTGACAACGAGTAATGGATTTCCCCTTGCTAGCATAGTTGCATATTGCTACCTTTTAGTCTAACTGTTTAGTGCTCAGACATTTCGGATTGACTACATCAAGTCAAATTGTCAAATGTTACGCATCAGTATCTCTATAAAATTATTTTACTAAATTGCACGTATTGGTTTCAGTTAATAGTCCCCAGAAACACCTTCACTTATTAAATAAGCATTGTTGACTTCATGTTTTGAGTTTTTTCTCTAGAGAAAAACACTGCAGTGGACATGCAGCACCGAGTGGAATAGGAATAATGAGAGCATCTTCACTCAGGTTCTAAAGCCCCTCTAAAAGGTTATCGAAAGTGCTGACACTCAAAATAATATTTGTTCGGTTTTGATAATCCTTTTTTTCATGCCAGTGCGTCCTGTTTTATTATCCAGCGCCCCAAGGCCGAAACCAACACACGGGGAGGCTAGGAGGGGCGCCGGATGAAGCTGAAAACGACGTGGGCTAGCCCTGGTAGTAAGATAGATGACTCGTCTGCCGAGGTCGTCCCGTTGATGGCCACGTGGCGGCAAAATTGCTCGTCAACGCATTCTTTCGCCATGTCCTCCCGCCTTTTTTACCGCTTCTTGCCCAGGCTTCCCGCCATTTTCTCGCTATATGTAGGCGCGGCGGCCATCTCTATTGCAGATGTACACCATGCCTACACCTCACACCCTCTTCCAATATATCTATGGTGGCGGCCCGAGGTGCTTCTTTCGCCACTAGGGCCCGCGCATAACCATGCTTGGACGTCACGCAGAAGAGTCGTGGCAAACATTTTCGCCTCTCCCTGGACCCAACCACACCTACTCGAAGGGCTCCGACGACTCCGGGGTAGCCAACACCAAGGAGCTAGGCGGGGGCGGTTTCGACGCCAAGTCCCAGGAGCCGCCATGGGTGCCACTCGAATAGCGGGTGATCAACCGCCGTATTCGAGATGAGCGTCAACAAGCGCTTGCACGGCCACCACACCCCACGGTCCGGCTTACCGGACCACCAGCGAGCCATACGGGTGGGACATCTTCCACCATGTTTTCCTGCCAGAGCACCTCTGGTTGTAACAACTCCACGACGTCCACAAGTGTCTCCTCCTTGCGACGCACAGATACCCAGGCAACATGGACTTGCGTGCCAGCCGTGACTGAGCCAAGGAGGAGACCGAGAGGCATCTAGAGAGATACAACTCGTTGTTCGATCTGTGGGGTGTCGCGAGAGGGCCGCCGCCACTGCCATGCCCTCCTTTCAAGAGTAGCGCCTCCGGCCACCGGCCGGAGGCGTTAGTTTTTATCTTTCCCTTTTTATGTAAATTTGTATCATTATTTATGTAAACATGTTTAAACAATCTATGGAATCACCATTTGCACAAATTTTGAAGTGTTTGTGATACGGGAATGATGAAGGAGGTGAAGCCCAACTTCAGGACTCCGCTAAGATAGACGTGTTAATAGTGTGTCATTTGAGTTTTTTGTGCTTTATATTTCAGGTTTGACCAAATAGGTTTTTATTTTGTGTGTGTTCAGTTTGGGCTTGTCCAACTAAACCAGGGTCGAGTCAGAGGACCGAATAATCCGGCCCAACTAGGACCTGATAATCTATCCCTCCATATAAGGAGTTGGTCAGCCTAGGGTTTAGGGAGGTCAAAATTTTAGGATTAAACATTGAGTTGTGTTGCTGCATGTAGCATCCCTCTAGGGACGGCGCTGCCGTCATATATCTTATCGAGTGAATTGCTATGAAGGTTCTTGTCTTCATCAAGAATTATCAGATTCAGGTTTGAGGTGTGTTGATTATCTTCATGTTTCTTGCTGGACTCGTCCTCACCTTCATGTGACATTCATCGACGTTGTTGGAAGGAATTCTATCCGGTTTGGACAAAACTCATAGAATCATCCCTCCAAGACGATCTTTATCACGTGGTATCAGAGCCCACTATTGCCCACGGCGAGATTGTGTTGATCGATCGGCTGAGTGTGTTTGGTGGAGATCGTCATGTGGAGAGCAAATCCCATTGCCGATCGGATTGGGGGGAGCTCTGGCTGTGCAGATCGGATCTCAAGATCCATACCATTTCGTTTTGGGGCGGATAATCCGGTCCCAAGGCCGGATTATCCGGTCCTAGTTGGTCCGGATTATCCGGTCCTCTGACTTGACCCTGGTTCAGTTGGACAAGCTCAAACCGAACACACAGAAAATAAAAACCTATTCGGTCTATAACATGACCTGAAATATAAAACACAAATAAAACTCAAATGACCACACTATTGACACATGTATCTTGGTGGAGTCCTGAAGTTGGGATTCACCTCCTCCGTCATGCTCGTATCATTTTGAATGTTTGATTTTTTGTATGGGGGACACGGCTCGAAGCCAACACACATCCCTCCTCACCCCCACCAATTCTTGAATTGATGCAACTCCCCTCCCCCCACCCCATAAGTGCCAAAATCAGACAGCGCCAGATGTCGTGCCACGAACGAGTGCAGATGCTCTGATAAGCTAGCGGTACCCATTGACGGTTTGATTCCGATCCATGTATTTCAATCTGAATGTGCAAAAATCAAGGACTCTATTTCTTTAACCATCTCACATCACATGTAACAACAGTTCATGTTATATTATGATGAAGTCTATTACAAATAAAAGTTCATGCAATTCTAAAAAATATGCTTCCAATTACCAATTGTCAAAGAGATGTTTTAGATTATATAGCTTCTCACTGCATGAATTGGTTTCTCTCTAGGTAAATAAAATGACAAATCAACAATACTTAACTCATGTACACATTTAATTTTCACATTGTTTTGTGTAAATAAATGAAAGGTTTTGCTTAAAATCAGACGCCTGATTTTTAGTTAAGTCTCAGTCGTCTCTCTCACCATTGGATATACTTCGCGATTCGTACAATGTGGGGATTACACATGAGTTGCAACTAGGTTGTAACTGAAAATTTAATGAGTTTCAACTAGGCTGTAACTGCGAATTAGTATAAATTTTATAAGTTACAACTAAAAATTAGCATAAATTAATAGGACGACGTCAACGACTGGACATAACTAAAAATTAGGCGCCTGAGATTTAATCGCTCCCATAAATAAAAGCTGCCTTATTACATACGATTTATATTGAGCTGATATATCTTTCCATGTGGATAATTTTGTAGGATATAACTAACCCTACATGTTAATTTGAATGATTCACCCCATCATGTATAACCAATATTTTTATACTTCATTCACCTTATACGCATTCCTTCGGTGTCGCTTTTTAGCAATGATCCACAACAATGTGCGATAGGATGACGTCAGCGACTAGATATAACTAAAAATCAGGCGCTTGAGATTTAAACGCTCCCATAAATAAAAGTTGTCTTATTACATACAATTTATATTGAGCTGTATATCTTTCCATGTGGATGATTTTGTAGGATATAACTAACCCTACATGTTAATTTGAATGATTCACCCCATCATGTATAACCAATCTTTTTATACTTCATTCACCTTATACGCATTCCTTCAGTACCGCTTTTTAGCAATGATCCACAACAACGTACAACATTATCATTTCGTTTAGCCATCCAATCATCCATGTCATTTCTTTTTGAGCTATATACACTTTTAGTTCCACAACTTACATCGTGGGAGCGTTTTAGTTCCATATCTTGTAAAATAAGCAAGATTAGTCCCATAACTTGTAAGTCAAGAGCATTTTAATCCAATTTCTATGATTTTAATCAAATTCAAATATGTGGCATAGAATTTTTTGCAAAATGATCCATGTGTATTTTTCTCTGCCTTCGCACGTCTGATAGGAGGGCACCATCTATCAGTGACCAACTAATAAAAATTCTAGTTGTAGTGACGGAAGTTGATCTCAGGACCTTGGCTGCTAAATTAGAAGTAGCTTGCCACTACATCAAGCGAGCTGATATGACAAGTTCAAAAATACCAGTTTATTATACTCCTGATATGTTAAGTACTAAATATGTCACACGACGTAGGTGAGTCAGGACTGTAGATTGATGAGTCCTGGCTCACCTACGTCGTGTGACATGTTGTACGTTCTAGCATAAATCGTTTCCAAGAACACACATGAGTTAGATAAAGTCACGCAACACACTAAGTCCCTCCCTCACACAAACATGATACACATAAAAAGAGAGTTCTTTTTGACAGTTCAGAAAGAGAGTTATGTATACTAGCAGAGACATTAGTGATGTGAAGCACTATTGATTGAGTGTATACACTCGGGCTATGTGTAACTTTTATTTTGGACATTCAAAATTATGTATTCCAAAGTTGAAAATTTTCTAAAAAATATATAAATTTTCAATCCGATATAATTTGTATCTAGGCTACATAGAAATGACAAAATTAGAGACCTAGATTTGCAAACGGTGCACCTTCAAATCCCGTTAGTATTATATTTTTTGTGTAGCCCTAATACAAATCAATCCTGGTTGAAATTTTGCAAGGGAAAGCTTATATCACTACGACAAGCTTTGTCTGGCTCCGGTGATGGCTGGGCGAGGACGGTGGCGCGCCTCCAGCTCGTCGCTAGGTGGTCCAGTAAACTATTTGTAATTTCTATTACTCCCTCCATCTCAAAATAATGTCTTAGATTTGTTAAAATTTGGATGAACCTATATACTAAATAGTGTCTAAATTCATCCAAATTTTAATAAATTTGAGACGTCTATTTTAAAATAGAGGGAGTACGTTTAAGGCTCTTTGTACTGTTGTTGGTGATTCTTAGTATATTATTGGAATTTCACACAAAAAAGCTATATTATTGTCCATATGTACGTATTTTTTGAAGGTGTTTTTAATACTTTGAATTGTACTCCCTTTGTTTTCTAATATAAGATGTTTTAGCTTTACAAAGATAATGTATCCGGACGCCTTTCAGTGTGTGGGTTTGGAGAGGTTCACTACACTAAAAAATGTCTAGATACGGTTACCTTCATAAAAGTAAAATATGTTATATTTTGAAAGGAAGGAAGTATTTTTCAAATGTTGAAAATAAAGGCGGTAGGCTGAGTTTCAAAATAAAAACTTCCACAGATGAGGTACAATATTATGTTGATAGCGGGCGTGAGCATTCTTTGATGTGTGTGTGGCGTTTATATTTTATAAAAATAGCTACACCCTCCTTTGTAACAATCTGGATTGTTTGACGTATTGACTAGAGTTGGTAGTTTGTAATGCAAAGGTTCAAAGCCTATGCAGGAAAGATTTTTCTCTATTTTTTTAAGTCACTAACAGGTGGCCCTTCTGTTGGTCAGGACCAAGAAAAAAATTGATGGCATAGTTAGACGAATTTAGTCAAAATCGACCAAACTCGCTGAAATTTGATCAAATTGAACTAAAATACTCCCGAGATGCAAGTTGTGGGACTAGTGTTGCTTATTTTGCAAGATGTGAGACTAAAACGCTCCTATGATGCAAAATATGGGACTAAAAGTGTATATACCTCTTTATTTTTAGTGACATCCACCATATGTGCCATTTGTTTTTTGTCCGTCCAATTTATGAGATCAAATCATCCATGACATTAAACTTTTAGTCGTTCTGATTTATGAGATCATACAACCATGCGTCTTATACACTTTCTGATTTAGAAAAAGGTTTTAATGCTATTCCCGGTGCAATGCGCACGGAGTATCTATACTATTAAATTGATTAAGGTCTCTATGGTCCTGTATGTCGTTTTTGATTTCCACAATTACCCCTATGTAACTGTTCGTATTACCCACGTATGCCACCCTCGAGCACGTATGCCACCCTCGAGTAAAGTATGCATACCGGTTGATATTTTCCCCTCTTCCCGTCCTGGTACTACTCAACCCTAAACGTTTTTCTCTGTCTCGCATAGTCGCACGACCGCACACTTGGAGGCACCGGCGACGAGGCTTGAAGTAGGCCAATGAACTCCTTTGTCGCATTAGACACAAACCAGCTAAAAATAACTAAGTGACGGCGCCTGGGCGATCTTGCTTAACGAGTGATGGAGCCCGGCCACACCACATGGTGCACGCGCATGTTTGTGTCCCATCTGCGCCGATTGGACGTTGCAGCGTGGTAATCCGAGATGCGGTCGAGGTACCGGATGCATCGACGGTTAGTATGATCTCCTCATGTTTGTCCCAACGGACTAACGACTTGGTCTCGCGCCTTGATCGGGGGCTCCCAACGTCTCTATCGTTGGTGGGCCCTTGTCGCGCAGCGCATATAAAATAGGTAGGGGGCCGGGGTACGCACGCCAAGGTTCGTCGTGCCCACTCACCCCACCGACACACCAAACCTCCTAGTGTTACACCTATTGTTTTTCTGCCATAAGATAACTTAGTATGTTTCCGTGCACGGTTCGGTATCATACGCGGTTACACAGTGCACGGTGGTGCAACGAAATGTCTCCTCACTCTCACTGATCACTCACTCGCTCACTCACACAACCATCTCCAATGTCCCATCACCTTCTACAAACCCCCAACCACGCCGGCGATGGAGAGGAATGGCTTGGTGGTCATCGTCGCCTCCAAGGCCGCAGGCGAGGAGGCCCCCGTCCCCGTACAGGCCCCCATCGAGGCATCAAAGGCATCCGCCATCCCCGTCCCCGCTTCTGCCATAGCCACCGACGAGGAGGCCCCGCCGGTCTTGGCCAGATCCCGCACGGCTGGGACCCCTATGAGGAGGAGGATTACATCAGGCTAGAGAACCCCTACGATACCAGCATCGCCGACCCATGGTGAGAGGTAATTAGGGTTTTCTCCCCTTCCCTTGTTCTTCCTCCATTCCCATCGTTGGATGCTAGATCATGTGTTATTAGGGTTCGGTTGTTCGTATTTTCAATCATTGGATGCTAGGTATTTTTACAGTAGCTAATCCTCTTGTGTTAGATCTTGTATTTCGATGAATTCCCCTGTTCGTATTTCAATCCTATTTTATTTGTCCTCCGAGTTGCAGTTAAAGGATTCCCTAGTTAGTACTAGCGCCGATATGTAGATGGGATCAATATTCGATTTTGTTAGAGATTTGTGGATTGGGGAATAATTAGAGGATCTCAATCGGTTAATTTATGCAAATAATCAATCCCGATAATCAAGGTATCTCAATCATGTCCTTATTGCACTGTAATATTTTTTCCAGTAGGTGGATAGCAGCAATGCCTGCAGCGACGACGAGTCCAAGCACACCAAGGCTCGTCAGGTGCTGAGGAGGCTGAAGTCCGGCCAGTACGACAACTTCATCACCGGCGACGTCTATAGGTGCCCCTTCTGCACTAGGAGGCTACATGCCACTAGCTTCAACTCCCTCGTGAATCATGCCAAGGACGTGAAGACCTGCGGCCCATCTGTGAATGTCAATGGCTTCAGAGCCAATCACCAGCGCTTGGTTTTCACCTCAGCAACCTCCAGAAGGTGTTCATCGAGGAGAGTCGCATGCCCTAGATCAAGCCCAAGGTACCCAAGGTCAAGGGACAGGGCAGCAAGAAGTGGAGGAAGCGCCAGAGAGAGGAGGCGGAGGCCATGAGGGGCCACTGATATTATGTTGCTGCTACTGCTGAAAGCAGCTTTTTTGTTTTGTCTGCGTTGAACTTGTCCGCTGCTGCTGTGGAGCATCCTAATTGTCGAACCTCTCTTAAGTACCATACTATATATCCTATATTAGCTGCTTTATCTACATCTTCTCTATTTACTGAATGTATTTATGGTGCTAGTTAGATTTGCTGCTCTAGATTTGCTACCAGATTGAGAAAAATCGAGGGCCAAAAGGAATCATGAATGAAGAGATAAGTTGTTCTAGATTCGCTACCTTTTTGGGCTAAAAACACAACTGTTAGCGAGATAAAGGGTAAAATGCGCTCTTAAAATGCAAATCATAAAAATAACAAAAAAAGAAAACTTTCAATTTAGGCAACAGGGCGCATGTAACCACCAAACACGCCCCACATGGTGACGAGGTTTAATCTCGTTAATGCCCATTGTTATGGACTTGGGTTTTGGAGAAGATGGGGATGCTGGAGATCGTGGCACGGTTAACAAACAAGCAACCAGGGGACACGAGATTTACCCAGGTTCAGGCCCCCGGAGGGAAAACCCTACTCCTGCTTGTCTGCTCTTTGATTACGGCGGAATCGAAGGTTTTAGGGTGCGCAGATTCGATCTGGCGTGGATGCGTGTGCGAAAGTATGAGTCGAGTTGCCCTAGGACGTGCCCTCCTAGCCTTTATATAGACTTAGGCAGGTCCCGGGCGTAGTCCTAGTCGGTTACAAGTTCTAGGGTTTTACCCCTTTGAATTTCCTATCTCCTCTAGTCTTGCTCTCCAAGGATCCGAAGACGTCATGGGCCTTGGCCACCCGAAAATCTTCATGGGCCAGCGTATGTCTGCCGTGGGCCTTCCTTGGGCTGGACTAGGTATGCTGAAATTACGTACCCGTAGGGTATAACCATGTCAGTAGCCCCCGAGTGATCAGTCGAATCGTAGATTCGACTGAGGACTCTTCCATCCTTCGGGAGCAGCTATATGTTAATAGTATATGTGTGTAGGGATGTTGATGCGTGTGCCTGACTCACCCGACGGATCAGGGTCAGTTAACTGTCTTAGGACGAAACAACACGATCTTCTTCAGGTTCGGGTCCCTTAACCCGAGCCTGGAACATATGCTGGCGTAATTCAACTCAGGCCGCGGAGGACTTATAGGAGTGGAATTCCAGTGATTTTAATTGGTGTACCCAACGCGTCCGTCGGGATTTTTCATCGTACCTGCTGGTACAGATTCATACTAGCAGAGCGCAGTCAGGTGCGTTGCCAGGCCATCAGATGATATCTGTAGGTCTTATCTTTGCGTCGCAGACGCAGCATCCGAACATTTATCACCTCGGAGGTGTTTCGGGTGGCCAAGGAGATGGTTGCTCACTTAGCGTTTTGTTGGGGCAGAGTTGCCAAAAAGCTTTTGCGTGCTGATCCGAAAGATTGCAGTCGAAGATTTCATAGGGTGTGCGACCAGCGCTCCCTATGGGAGTAGCCCCCAAGTGTCTGTTCGAGTCGTAGACTCGAACGGATACTTTCAGTTCAAGCATTGTTTCAATCATTAGGTCCGCAGGACTCGAAAATTTTCGGATGCTTAAATCCATCCTCCCTATGGGAGTAGCCCCCGAGTCCGTAGTGGAGTCGTAGACTCGATGTAGGACTCAGAGAAGTAATTTTGTCTTCATTTGTCTGTCGGGTGCGCGGCCAGCGCTCCTGATAGGAGTAGCCCCCGAATATTTAGTCGAATCGTAGATTCGAGTGAGTACTCCTAGTTGTGGAGCCGAAGTGGTGCTAGTATAGCTTTTGATGACGTCAGTGCTTACGATCGATGACCTCAAGCGTCTGCTACACCAGAGATGACTTGACTGGACGAAGCGTGGGTCCCATTGTCTGACTTTGAATTGACCGGTCATGCGCGGCGTGGAGATGATTACGGCGTCTCCTCGATTTCCGCGCGTAGTGGACGGCGTGGTAACGACGGTTCGTTGTGGTGTTGACACGTGTACGGCCAGATCTACCGTTGGCGTTAGGTCTTCTCGATGGACGGCCAGCGTGCGTCGTCTTCGCTATTATAATCCTGGGTGAAATCGTGGTTTGTTTTTCACCGCACCAGTTCATCTGTTCACTGCCTCCTTGTTCTTGAGCGATTCTTGCTGCGCACTGAGCTTTCCTTCCACATTTCCTTTGTTCTTTCTGCATTGTCATCGCCACCACCACTGCAGCGCCATGGGGAAAACAAAGAAGTCTTCATCTGCGGTTGGGACCAGCGCCGCCGGAGGCAAGAAGAGCACCACCGCTGCTCGCGTGTGCAATTCCGCTGGTTCGGATGGTGTGTATCCCATTGGGGGTTTCATCATCTCCCTCAGTCCCAATGTGCAATTCTTTTCCTTTTCCATGTCCGAATCTGTCCAGTACTGGCGGAGGAAATGGTTTTACATCCGTGACTCCGTACTGCCTGGGCAAGATTTTGGTCTCGTTCCTTTTGACCCCTCCCAATTGATTGAGAAGAAAAGATCCTGGAAAAACCAAATCTTAGACGGTGAGGTGGCGGAGATAGAAGCCCTGTACCGTCGGGTGGAGGATCTCCAACTGATTCCTGAGAAGGAGGTGAACGGTGTTGACATCATCTGGACGTTTTTTGAGCGTCGGGTGCAGCCTCTCCAAGCGAGGGCACATCTGATGTTTCTTTACTCTAGGCGCCGTGATCCGACGAGGATTTCGAGTGAGAAAATCTCCGAGGTGGAACTTGACAAGGCTCTTCGCGCGCTGTTGAAGTTCAAGGCCGACGAAGAAATCCCGGGGAAGTCGCGGACTCCTCCCTTTTCTTTGATGTTGGTCGTACCGAAGGTGTAGATTTGCGCACGTAGTGCTCCCCTTTTGTTTTTGTCATCTGTGTACTTTTTCCTTTGTTTGCTAACAAAGTTCCTTTTCCTTTTGCAGAGCTTCAAAGTGTCGGGCATGGCACCACCGTTGCCCGAAAGGTATCCGAATGCCCCGGATAATGAAGTGGTGGATTCTGTGTCCGAGCTACCGTCAGCGCGATCCCCAGCGGAGGATGCCGACGAGTCGAGTGAGGACCATTCGCGCAAGCGATCACGGAGCTCCAGGGAGTCTTCGGATGCCTCGACTCCTCCGACTCCCAGAAATCCTCTGGGCCTTGAGCGTCATGATGATGTTCATGGGGGTTCTTCCTCTCCCCTTCCTGCCATTCCTGTGCGGGCTGTTGCTCCGCACCCGCCAGCAAAGCGGAAGAAGGAAGAAAAGAAGGAGGAGAAGAAGGAAGAAAAGAAGGAGGAGAAGAGGGCCCGAAGGGCTTCTCCTATCTTCGACCTGAGCGCGTTGGGCTCGTAAGTTTTCTTGTTGCCACTGTTGTCCTTTGTTCCCTTGTTATTTTTGCACCTGTGTTGATTGGTTCGTATGCAGGCAATCCTCCGACGGCTCTAGTGATGGTGCGTGCGAGATGATGGGGGAGTCGAACATTGCGTCGCCTCCTCCTCAGACGGTGGCGACTTCTGCTGACGGTGCGCCAGTTCCTCCTGTGCAGGAGAGGTTGGTGGTTGCGCCCCAGAATTTCGCAGGCGGGCCTGCGGGTTCGCCTTCGGAGCACGTAAGTTTTTCTGCTTGATGTTACGGGGGGAGCCCCCGAGTGTCTTCGTGTGCTGATGTTGTTTTTGCTTCTTTGTGTTGGGCGTAGCCCCCAAGTCCTGCTCTTACTGCTATTGCCTTTTTCTGCAGCCTTTTGTCCAAGAGGCCAAGCGGCTGGTGGAGGAACGCCTGACGCTGGAGGCGAAACTGCGGCAGCTTCAAGGTATTCGTCTGCCTTGTAGTACTTCTCTTGCTTATCCTGGTCCTGTTCTTTGACACTTGCTTGTTGTAAATGCAGAGGAGCATAACGACTCTCTCCATGAGGTCGATGCTTTGAAGAAGAGCCTTGGCCAGTCGGAGCAGAAGGCCGAAGCTGCCGCTGGTGCGAAAGAGCGCCTTGAGCTGGAGCTGGCGAAGGCAGCCGAAGGGAAGGAGCGTTTGCAGCAGGAGGCCGCAGATCGTGAGGAGCAGCTGGCCACCGTTGCGGCTGCTCGTGAAAAAGGGGTGGCGGAGAAGCTCATGGCTGCTGCCAAGGCTATTTCGGGTGAGCGTTAGCTTTTGTACTTGCTTCTTTTTCTACGGATCTTCTTCTATGTTGCCTTTATTCATGTTTTCTTCTTTTTTGTCTCAGATGCCGCAGGCATCGAGTTCGACCGCGGTGCTCTGGAGCACGGGAGTGCTCTAGATGATGCCACCGTGGCGGTCGAAGACCGCTGCAGCACCGTCGTCAACTCTCTTGCCAAGGCGAAAGAGGTCCTTGGTCGCTTCTACCAGGAGCTCTTCCCGAAGGGAGCATCCCTTGAAGATGTGGATGCCCTGGCAGAGGCTCTGTCAAGCGAAGCGCCTGCAGCGTACAAGCGTAAGCAGAAGGGCATCGGCGCGTCCGTCGGGCTGGCAATGGCCATGGCGGCTGGGGCGGAGCTGGATCTGCCCTAGATCACTTCTCGGATGCCGACGGCTGCGGATAGATCCGAGGTAGCCTTCGCCGCCTACTCCGCTCGCTGCAGACGATATGGGCCCAAGCTCATTGACTTGCTGTCTGAGTACGCACTGCGGCAGCAGGGCGAGGCCAAAGCTAGGCAGTCTGGTTCTGAGGCGACTCAGTATCCTGCACCTTAGGCATAGTAGACGTAGGGTAGTTTGTAGTCTTCTTTTGTTGTAAATATCTTTTGTAGTACCATCTTGTGCCACGTAGTGGCCTTATATATTTTAATGAACTCCTCTGAGTTGTGCTCTATCCTTGGCTGAATGTCTGTGTGCCTTCTTTTTTCTGCTGCTATAGGTTCCTTCGGGTGCTGACCCAGTTGACACTTCATCCGAAAGGCCCTTGCGAGCATCATTGGATGATTCCTCGCAGCTCGCTTTTCTTCGAGATCGCGTGCGCAGCTTGGAGAGGGATTTGCTTGGGTTACGCGGTCGCGCTGACGTTTGGAAATCCAAGGCAGACCGTGGTGCAGCCAGAGAGGAGTATTTGATGGCGGAGCTGGGTCGGCTGTCCGAGCAGCTGCAATGTAAGTTGATCCTTCTTTCGGGATGTAGCTCAGTTCTTTGGGTGAGCCTGCTGGCCTTACTCTTGTTTTGTGCGGTTGTCGCAGGTGTCAATCTTGCTCCGAGGGAGGAAAAGGAGCGTATTGCTGTTCGAGTCAATTGCTTGACTCAACAGGACATGGAGGTCGGTGGCTTCTTCTGGATGGATCGTGATCGCGCCATAGTTCTGGCGACGGTGCAGGATCGTGTCTACCAGGTTTCGCGGGTGCTCCGCCAGGTGCAGACATCACTTTCCTCGGTGCTGCGCGTCATGTTTCCGTTGGATGCCGTGCCAACGACCCTTGCAGGTCTTCTGACGAAGTTTCGGAGTGCCAGCAATGTCAAGGAGCTGGTGCGGCAGCATCTCGTTGCAGGGGTGAAGGCTGCCTTGTCTCTTGTGAGGGTGCACCGCCCTGACGTAGATTTGGCTGCTGTGGCGACTGGGCCACCTCCTCGACCAGATGGTGGCGAGTGGGATATGCGTCCGCATTACGCGGCTGTAAGGCAGTATGCCGAACAGATTATAGATTTGTTTGAGCAGCGTGCTCAGGTTATTCTTCAGAATAGGTAGGACCTGAAAATAAACAGATAGATGTAAAATTTGTATATTGCGGCTGGGCGTTTATGTGCCCTTTGTTGTAAAGGTTTGCTTGTTTGTGAGCACGCAGTGCTTTGATTGAGTACGTGCCCTTTTTGTTTGCCTGACGTAGTCAGCTACTCAGGTGTACACGTTTGGTCCTCAGTCGATGAAATCATGAGGTGGGGGGAGCCCCCAAGTGCGTATGTAGCATGTAGTAAAGTTGCAGAAAATAGTCAACCGAAGGTTGGGGGCGAGACACTTAGCTGTATTTATATCGTAATGGAGGAGGTACATGGTTCGGCTGAGTAGCCTTGGCTGAAAGTCTTATTGAAAGTAAAAAGGGGCTAGGTTGCTACGGGTAGAATCGTCGCAGGTGCGAGACGTTCCACGGGTTGGAGTATGCGACTCCAGACTCCACGTGCTTGAGGCGATAGGCGCCACCTGGGATGACCTCGGTGATGGCGTAGGGTCCTTCCCATGGTCTCCTTCGACGAAGGACCTTGGGCGCAGCCGGCGGCTGTGATAGTTGCGGAGACTCTGCTGGTACACCGCTGATCTAGCTGCTGCTATATCCCGTGCTTCGTCGAGTGTGTCGATGGCATCTTCGAGTGCAGCCGTGGATTCGGCTTCGCTGTAAGCGACGACCCGTGGAGCCTGATGGCGTACTTCGGCTGGTAGCACTGCCTCGGCTCCGTGTACCATGAAGAACGGTGTGTACCGGTGGAGCTGTTTGGCGTAGTCTGTAAGCTCCACAGGACAGGCGGTAGCTCTTTCGTCCAGTTTCCAGCTTTGTGCTCGAGTGAGCTCATGAGGCGCTTCTTGATGCCGGCGCCGATTAGGCCGTTGGCCTTTTCCACTTGCCCGTTTGTTTGCGGGTGTGCCACTGAGGCATACGTGATGTTGATCCCGAGGCCTTCACAGAAGTCCTAGAATTCTTCGGAGATGAAGTTCGATCCGTTGTCGGTGATGATGTTGTGCGGTACGCCAAACCTGTAGACAATGGATTCGAAGAACTTGACGGCGGTTTTGCCCTTCTGGTTGGTGACTGGCATTGCCTCGATCCACTTGGTGAATTTGTCGACTGCGACCAGGAGGAAGACGTGTCCCCCTTTCAAAGATTTTGGCAGTTTGCCGATCATGTCGAGGCCCCATTGGGCAAAAGGCCAGGCTATGGGTATGGGTCGAAGTTCGGACCTAGGTGCGTGCGGTTTGTCGGCGAATCGTTGGCACCCGTTGCATCTTCGGACAATGTCCTTCGCGTCGCTCATGGCCGTTGGCCAATAGAATCCTGCTCGCAGAGCCTTGGCGACAAGGGAGCGGCTGCCTGCGTGGTGGCCGCAGATGCCCTCATGGATATCTTGGAGTATGGCCTTGCCGTCGTCGATGGTGACGCACCGTTGTAGTACACCCGTAATGTTGCGTTTGTACAGCTCGCCGTTGATGATGGTGAAGGCTTTTGACCGACGAGATATGCGCCGGGCATCTGTCGGGCTGTCAGGCAATTCTCCGTTTATCAGGAACTGGAGGTATGGACGTGTCCAGGTTTCTTCGACTGCCATGACCTGCATCATGTTGACCATGGCAACTTCGGTATCCAACTTTTCGGGTCCTTCATGACCTTCGGGTAGCGTAGCCCCCGAGTGTTCTGCTTCTTCGGGTGATCCCTTGGGGAATTTCCGCTTGATGGATGGCACGCAGATCTGTTCGAGGAACACACCTGGTGGTACTTTTGCACAAGTGGAGCCGATGTTGGCGAGTCTATCGGCCTCCTCGTTGCTCTCTCTTCCAACATGCCGAAGTTCGCAGCCGTCGAATTATCCTTTGAGTGCGTTGTATAGCGCGCGGTACGCGATCATGTTTTCGGCGTGTGCGTCGCACTCATTCATCGTCTGCTGTACGACAAGGTTGGAGTCACCGTAGATGACCAGGCGCGTTGCGCCACATATTTTTGCCATCTTCATGCCATGGATGAGGGCTTCATATTCGGCCTCGTTGTTGGAGGCTCTGAATTTCATCCGAAGGACGTACTTCATCTTGTCACCTTGCGGGGAGGTCAGTATGACTCCTGCCCCTGCTCCGGCTTCGCATTTGGAGCCGTCAAAATGCATTGTCCAGGACTGCGACATATATGGGGTGTCAGGCAGCTGCAGCTCCATCCAGTGTACCAGGAAGTCTAGAAGGACTTGAGATTTGATTGCGTGTCGCTTCTCGTAGATGATGTCCAGGGGTGATAGTTCAATGCCCCACAAGGCCACGCGTCCTGTGGCCTCTGGGTTATTCAGGATGCTGTTCAGGGGTGCCTCGTTGACGACCATCACCTGATGCTCTTGGAAGTAGTGGCTCAGTCGTCGAGCCGTCATGAACACGCCGTAGGCCAGCTTCTGGTAGTGCGGGTACCGCTGTTTTGTTGGAGTGAGAACCTCGCTGAGGTAGTAAATTGGGCGTTGTACCCCGTGGGTCTTGCCTTCTTCGGGTCGTTCGACCACGAGTACTGTGCTGACCACCTGGTGTGTGGCTGCTATGTACAGCAACAGGGGCTCGCGCTCTTTTGGCGTGACCAAAACTGGCGAGGTGGAGAGGAGCCGCTTGAGGCTTTCGAATGCGTCGTTGGCTTCTGGTGTCCATTCGAACTTGTCTGCCTTGCGCAGTAGCTGGTAAAATGGTAGGTCCTTCTCGCCCATGCGGCTGATGAACCTGCTTAGTGCCGCTACTCGCCCTGCGAGCTGTTGAACGCCCTTGAGGTTTTTCGGCTTCTCCATTGTCATGATAGCTTCGATTTTCTTCGGGTTCGCTTCGATCCCCCGTTGAGAGATGAAGTACCCGAGCAGATGACCCGAGGGGACGCCGAAGGCGCACTTTTCTGGATTGAGCTTGATCCTGTAGCGATCAAGGTTGTCGAACGTTTCGCGGAGATCGTCGATAAGTGTTCTTGCCTCCTTGGTTTTTATGACTATGTCGTCGACATAGACTTGGACGTTGCGACCGATCTGGTCCTTGAGGCAGGCCTGCATGCATCGCTGGTACGTGGCACCCGCGTTCTTTAGCCCGAAGGGCATTGTGTTGTAGCAGAATACTCCGAACGGTGTGATGAACGCCGTTTTCTCTTGATCTTCGACCTTGAGTCGAATCTGGTTATAGCCTGAGTAGGCGTCGAGGAAGGAGATCTTCTCACAACCTGCAGTCGAATCGATGATCTGGTCGATCCGAGGAAGAGGGAAGTGGTCCTTTGGGCAGTGTTTATTTAGTGACGTGAAGTCCACGCACATCCGCAGGATGTCCGTGTCCTTCTTCGGGACCATCACCGTATTTTCCAGCCACTCGCTTTCCTTGATTTCCCGGATGAAGTCTGCTGCGAGTATTCTGTTGATCTCCTTGCCGATAGCTTCGGCTCCTGGCTCCGACAGTCTTCGGATGGACTGCTTGACTGGCTTGGTGTCTGGGAAGACATTGAGTGCGTGCTCGGCGAATTCTCTGGGAACTCCTGGCATGTCCGCAGGACACCAGGCGAATATTTCCCAGCGCTCACGGAGGAATTCGACGAGCGCGCCTTCCTATGCGGTGCTGAGGTCGTTGGTGATCAGCGCCGTCTTGGAGGCGTTTGTCGGATGGACCTGCACTTTCTTGGTGTTGACGGTGGAGTCGAAGGACATGTCGGGTGCGTTCTGCCTTGTGACTGGGGGTAGCCCATTGTCCGTCACCTCGCGGAGCCTTACGAGCTCGTCTTGCATGCCGAAGGACTGGGAGATTTTGTTGAAATCCCTGTCGCATTGGTCCGATCGGGTGAAGCTCCCGTGGACTGTGATGATGCCCCTTGGTCCTGGCATCTTGAGTAGTAGGTATGCGTAGTGTGGGACGGCCAGGAACCTTGCGAATGCTACACGTCCTAGGATGGCATGGTATTGCGACGGCCAGTCCACCACTTCGAATTCTAGGCGCTCCTGCCGAAAGTTGTTCGGCTTCCCGAAGATGACGTCGAGCCGTATTTTGCCCAGGGGGAAGATGCCCTTCCCTGGGACAATGCCGTGGAACGTTGTGTCTGATTGTTCCAGGCTGCATTGCGGGATCCGCATAGCTGCTAGAGTGCTTGCGAACATTAGGTTGATGCCGCTGCCGCCGTCCATGAAGACGCGACTCATCTCGAAGCCTCCGATCTGCGCCTCCAGCACCAGGGCAGCATGACCTGGGCGAGGGATCTGGCAAGGGTGATCCGCACGAGTGAATGTGATGCAGGACTCCGATCCGCTGAGGTACTCAGGGATTGCAGGCAGAGTTGCCACGGCCAAGTTGATTTGTCGGGTGATTTTCTTCTGCACCCTATTTGTGGGGCGTCCCTTCTGTATCATATTGAGTGCTCCTTTTGGTTGGGGGTATGCGACCCCGGCGTTGTTTTGCGCTGGTGCGACTGGTTGATTTGGGCCTCCAATAGCCGGCGGTGGAGGAGCTCCGTGTGCTATTTCACCTGGCGCAGGTGTGTTTCCGAACGCAGGGATTGGAGCTTGTTGCCTCATCTGCATCGTGCCTTCGTTGAGTTTCTGGAACTCGCGGCAGTCCTTGAGCATGTGGCTAGCTTTCTTTTTGCCATCTTGTTTGTCGATGTAGAAGTGGATGGTGGATGGACCCGAAATTTTTTCGAATGTTGAGGGTCCGTTCTCGCGGTCGCGGCGTTGCCACGACTGCGTTGGTCGTCCGTTGTCGCGGAAGTTTCTGCTGCGGTATCCTCCGCTGTTGCGGCTGTTGTCATTACGGCGGTCGGCGTAGCCGGCTGCGACCATGTCGGGTCCGTCGCGGTCCTCGTAGACGCGCGATCTCCTCTTGCTGCGGCGTTCGCGTCTTCGGCCGTAGTCGTCCTCTTCATCTGATTGCGCTCGCTGGATGCAATCTTCGCCGTCTGCCCAACTGTTGGCAATTTCCATGAGGTGGTCGAGTGTCTTGGGCTTTACACGCCCAAGTTCCTCCTTGAAGTCTGGGCGTTTGACGCCATCCCTGAAGGCGTCGATGGCCCGCTCTTCGGAGATGTGTGCTGCGGAGTTCTTGGTTGTAGACCAGCGTAGTATGTATGAGCGAATAGATTCACCCGTTCTCTGGGTGCAGGCTCGCAACTCTTCGATTGAGGCGGGCCTCTTGCTGGTACCTTTGAAATTTCGGATGAAGCTGTAGGCGAGCTCCTCCCAGCTTCGGATGGATCCTAATGATAGGCTGCTAAGCCAGACCCGCGCCGCGCCTGTCAGCTGCAACTGAAGGCATTGCATGGCGGTTTCTTTGTTGCCTCCGTGAAGCTTGACGGATGACAGATGGTCACTGAGCCAGGACTTTGGATCTTGCGTGCCGTTGAACTTCGGAGTATCCGAAGGAAGCTTGAAGTTGCGTGGCATCTGCGTTCGCCGAACAGATCTGCTGAAGCATCGAGCTCCGCAGAGTTCTCCTTCGTCTTCATCCATCTCAGATTCGGACGAGCATGCGCGTTTAGCGCGTGCTTTGTCGATCTTGCGCTGTGTAAGCTTGTCTCTGGCGTCGTAGTCGCGTTTATGGCGGTGCGAGCTCTTCTTTCTTCGAGGGAGATCGTGCTCCTCTTCCTCTTCGGATGAGGGGGTGGGGCTCCGGTCGCGCCTGGCCGGAGCTTTCTTCTTCTGCTCCGCAGGAGCGTCTTCGTGGAGCGCAGCTCCGATTAGTCCTAGTCCGGTGAGTGCGGACCTATGCATGGCCCTTTTCGGGTCCCCCTCCAGAGGTGGGTGAGCCGCGAGATACGCAGTGGCTGCCATGATCGCAGCTTGTGGCATCTTCGGTATGATGTTGCCGTCAGCGTCCATATCCATGAACGATGTATGGAGAGTTCGGTTCACGTCACGCCGCTCCTTGGGGTCCATGTTTTCCACCCGAGAGCGGTGCTTGTTTCCCTGATTTCCGTTTGTGCTAGAGCCGGGTCCCATGGCGGAGAGCGCAGCTCGTCGCGCACTGGACTCAGAGGCTGCTTGCTTGCGTTTGTCGAGCGTCTCCTGCATCTTGACTTGCTTCTTGTGCTCCTCGATGAGGAGGTAGTGGTATGCCCTCAGCAGATCACGTGGGGAGTCCAGAGGAAGGACTATTTCGCCTGCGACGGCACGGCGTGCTTCGACCCATCCTTCTTTGCTAAGTTGGATGAGGTGGCCACGGTTTTCCCCGTTTTCGTCGTTTCCACCATTTTCGCCATTTCTGTCCTGCGGGTTGGGGTTGGGCGGCGGGTTAGGCGTTTCCTCGTCGGTTTGGATGACTGCGGCGCACAGATAGCACCTGCAGATCGGTTGGTTGCCGCCGAAGCTTTCGGATCCGGAACCGTAGGTCCCTTCATCCGAAGGTGGATCGCACAGATCGGAGTTGCAGCTGCTGCTGCTGTAGAACTCATCTGTTGATGGTGACGTGCGTAGCACGGGGTGTGGAGCCCATGAAGCGGGCCTGATTGACGGCATGGGCACCCGCTCAGGGAGGCGGAGGGTGCCAGTTTGTCCCACCTGGAAGCAGAAGCTCTCGAACAAGATTTCGAGTCCGTCGCCTACGGGCTCGAAATTCTTCATGGTATCCGGCGAGTGGGCGGTGAAGTCGAAAGCGCCGAAGAGGAGGTGATTCTCCATCGCCGCGGAGTTGTAGATCGATCGGGTCGGAACCGTCACGACCGCACAATCAGCAGCCCCAATTCCCACAGACGGCACCAATTGACGAGGTTTAATCTCGTCAATGCCCATTGTTATGGACTTGGGTTTTGGAGAAGATGGGGATGCTGGAGATCGTGGCACGGTTAACAGACAAGCAACCAGGGGACACGAGATTTACCCAGGTTCAGGCCCCCGGAGGGAAAACCCTACTCCTGCTTGTCTGCTCTTTGATTACGGCGGAACCGAAGGTTACAGGGTGCGCAGGTTCGATCTGGCGTGGATGCGTGTGCGAAAGTATGAGTCGAGTTGCCCTAGGACGTGCCCTCCTGGCCTTTATATAGACTTAGGCAGGTCCCGGGCGTAGTCCTAGTCGGTTACAAGTTCTAGGGTTTTACCCCTTTGAATTTCCTATCTCCTCTAGTCTTGCTCTCCAAGGATCCGAAGACGTCATGGGCCTTGGCCACCCGAAAATTTTCATGGGCCAGCGTATGTCTGCCGTGGGCCTTCCTTGGACTGGACTAGGTATGCTGAAGTTACGTACCCGTAGGGTATAACCATGTCACATGGTCCCACACCACATCCCCCCATAACACATTCCAAACAAGCCGGCCCCACACAGTCCAACATGGCACGGCCCCACATGTCTGCATAACGTATACCTAACCAACCGGTCCCACTTTTCAGCATGTAATAGCGAGGGTCCACTACGGGACCCGACTGAACGCAACCCCACTTGTGAGCACGTAACAGCAAGGCTGGCGGGCAGCGATTTTCAGACCATGTGAGAGTTTCGTAGTAGGAGATGGAAAAAAGTGAGGAAAAGTTAATCGCCTGGGAAAAACTGAGTAAGGCTAACAAAACAGGGGCATAAAAATAGAAATCCCTATAATTTTCTTCCAACGTTTTAGGCCGAATTTTTAGAGTTCGTATAAGTGGAAGAAACCGACTTAGGAAGGATTTCCTGTCGCCTCTCCCAAGGCTGGCCACATCCCCCTTCATCCCTCCATATATATATGTCCATTAGGTCATCGTTTAGACTCAGATTTTGTTTAGATCAAAAGTTAGCCATCGTTGCAACCACGCCAAGACTCGAGTGTTGTAGAGGCCTATTATACTTCACACCTATACAGGATCCCATCTTTTCAATAAAGCTTTTATCTTTATCCGCAATATTTTGATTACAATATTAGTTCTTACTTGTTCTTGGTTTCAGGTGGGAATTAAGAACCTCGCTGGTCAGGCTGATCGTGCTTCTGCAAGATGGATAACCTCTAGGAGATTGGCATAGCGATTGGCGCCCATGCTAGCACGTATAGCACGAACTCCGCCTAAATTGACTATCACCATCTTATCGAAAGATTGGATACATTTGTCCTATTAGATCAACTAGCTGATATCTTTATCAAACCATTCTCTCTTCCTGTGTTTACAAGATGTAGGCACAATCTTAACTTATTGAATAATTCAGCCCATAGTTAAGATTGTGGGAAGGTGTTAAACTTTGTATTTATATATACAACCTATAACCTGTACATATACATATCTCTTTGGTACCTCAATATATTATGATAGGCTACGTTCTAGAGCATTGAGCCAGTTTCTCAAAACCATGTGCCACGTTTAACAAGGGAGACAGTTTTATATTTGATATGTATCAATAAATCGGGGAAGAAAAATTGCAGGCAGGAAAATGAATCTCTTCCATGATTGTGATTAATCACGCTCGAAGCGGCATGACATGACAAGTTGACAACGAGTAATGGATTTCCCCTTGCTAGCATAGTTGCATATTGCTACTTTTTAGTCTAACTGTTCAGTGCTAAGACCTTTCGGATTGACTACATCAGCCAAATTGTTAAATGTTACGCATCAGTATCTCT
This sequence comes from Avena sativa, assembly GCA_916181665.1. NCBI lineage: Eukaryota > Viridiplantae > Streptophyta > Magnoliopsida > Poales > Poaceae > Avena > Avena sativa. Next base: position 104,830,224 of record OV702282.1, read on the forward strand.
ATAAAATTACTTGACTAAATTGCACGTATTGGTTTCAGTTAATAGTCCACGGAAACACCTTCACTTATTAAATAAGCATTGATGACTTCATGTTTTGAGTTGTTTCTCTAGAGAAAAACACTGCAGTGGACATGCAGCACCGAGTGGAATAGCAATAATGAGAGCATCTTCACTCAGGTTCCTAAAGCCCCTCTAAAGGGTTATCGAAAGTGCTGAAACTCAAAATAATATTTGTTCGGTTTTGATAATCCTTTTTTTATGCCAGTGCGTCCTGTTTTATTATCCAGCGCCCCAAGACCGAAACCAACACACGAGGAGGCTAGGAGGGGCGCCGGATGAAGCTGAAAACGACGTGGGCTAGCCCTGGTAGTAAGATAGATGACTCGTCTGCCGAGGTCGTCCCGTTGATGGCCACGTGGCGGCAAAATTGCTCGCCAGCGCATTCTTTCGCCATGTCCTCCCGCCTTTTTTACCGCTTCTTGCCCAGGCTTCCCGCCATTTTCTCGCTATATGTAGGCGCGACGGCCATCTCTATTGCAGATGTACACCATGCCTACACCTCACACCATCTTCCAATATATCTATGGTGGCGGCCCGAGGTGCTGCTTTCGCCAGTAGGGCCCGCGCACAACCATGCTTGGTCGTCACACAAGAGTTGTGGCACACATTTTCGCCTCTCCCTGGACCCAACCACACCTACTCGGAGCCGCCATGGGTGCCACTCGAATAGCGGGTGATCAACCGTCGTATTCGAGATGAGCGTCAACGAGCGCTTGCACGGCCACCACACCCCACGGGCCGGCTTACCGGACCACCAGTGAGCCATACGGGTGGGACATCTTCCACCATGTTTTCCTGCCAGAGCACCTCTGGTTGTAACAACTCCACGATGTCCACAAGTGTCTCCTCCTTGCGACGCACAGATACCCAAGCAATATGGACTTGCGTGACAGCCACGACTGAGCCAAGGAGGAGACCGAGAGGCATCTAGAGAGATACAACTCGTTGTTCGATCTGTGGGGTGTCGCGAGAGGGCCGCCGCCACTGCCATGCCCTCCTGTCAAGAGCAGCGCCTCCGGCCACCGGCCGGAGGCGTTAGTTTTTAGCTTTCCCTTTTTATGTAAATTTGTATCATTATTTGTGTAAACATGTTTAAACAATCTATGGAATCACCATTTGCACAAATTTTGAAGTGTTTGTGATATGGGAATGATGAAGGAGGTGAAGCCCAACTTCAGGACTCCGCCAAGATAGACGTGTTAATAGTGTGTCATTTGAGTTTTATTTGTGCTTTATATTTCAGGTTTGACCGAATAGGTTTTTATTTTGTGTGTGTTCAGTTTGGGCTTGTCCAACTAAACCAGGGTCGAGTCAGAGGACCGAATAATCCAGCCCAACTAGGACCTGATAATCTAGCCCCACGCGGATCCGTTCAGCCCTCCATATAAGGAGATGGTCGGCCTAGGGTTTAGGGAGGTCAAAATTTTAGGATTAAACATTGAGTTGTGTTGCTGCGTGTAGCATCCCTCTAGGGACGGCGCTGCCGCCATATATCTTATCGAGTGAATTGCTATGAAGGTTCTTGTCTTCATCAAGAATTATCAGATTCAGGTTTGAGGTGTGTTGATTATCTTCATGTTGCTTGCTGGACTCGTCCTCACCTTCATGTGACATTCATCGACGTTGTTGGAAGGAATTCTATCCGGTTTGGACAAAACTCATAGAATCATCCCTCCAAGACGATCTTTATCACGTGGTATCAGAGCCCACTATTGCCCACGGCGAGATTGTGTTGATCGATCGGCTGAGTGTGTTTGGTGGAGATCGTCATGTGGAGAGCAAATCACATTGCCGATCGGATTGGGGGGAGCTCTGGCTGTGCAGATCGGATCTCAAGATCCATACCATTTCATTTTGAGGCGGATAATCCGGCCCCAAGGCCGGATTATCCGGTCCTAGTTGGTCCGGATTATCCGGTCCTCTGACTTGACCCTAGTTCAGTTGGACAAGCTCAAACCGAACACACAGAAAATAAAAACCTATTCGGTCTATAACATGACCTAAAATATAAAACACAAATAAAACTCAAATGACCACACTATTGACACATGTATCTTGGTGGAGTCCTGAAGTTGGGATTCACCTCCTCCGTCATGCCCGTATCATTTTGAATGTTTGATTTTTTGTATGGGGGACACGGCTCGAAGCCAACACACATCCCTCCTCACCCCCACCAATTCTTGAATTGATGCAACTCCCCTCCCCGCACCCCATAAGGGCCAAAATCAGACAGCGCCAGACGCCGTGCCAGGAACGAGTGGAGATGCTCTGAGAAGCTAGCGGTACCCATTGACGGTTTGATTCCAATCAATGTATTTCAATCTGAATGTGCAAAAAGCAAGGACTCTGTTTCTTTAACCATCGCACATCACATGTAACAACAGTTCATGTTATATTATGATGAAGTCTATTACAAATAAAAGTTCATGCAATTCTAAAAAATATGCTTCCCATTACCAATTGTCAAAGAGGTCTTTTAGATTATATAGCTTCTCACTGCATGAATTGGTTTCTCTCTAGGTAAATAAAATGACAAGTCAACAATACTTAACTCATGTACACATTTAATTTTCACATTGTTTTGTGTAAATAAATGAACGGTTTTGCTAAAAATCAGACACCTGATTTTTAGTTAAGTCTCAGTCGTCTCTCTCACCATTGGATATACTTCGCGATTCGTACAATGTGGGGATTACACATGAGTTGCAACTAGGTTGTAACTGAGAATTTAATGATTTGCAGCTAGGCTGTAACTGAGAATTAGTATAAATTTTATAAGTTGCAACTGAAAATTAGCATAAATTAATAGGATAACGTCAACGACTGGGCATAACTAAAAATCAGGCGCCTGAGATTTAATCGCTCCCATAAATAAAAGTTGTCTTATTACATACGATTTATATTGAGCTGATATATCTTTCCATCTGGATAAGTTTGTAGGATATAACTAACCCTACATGTTAATTTGAATGATTCACCCCATCATGTATAACCAATTTTTTTATACTTCATTCACCTTATACGCATTCCTTCGGTGCCGCTTTTTAGCAATGATCCACAACAATATGAGATAGGATGATGTCAGCGACTAGATATAACTAAAAATCAGGCGCTTGAGATTTAAACGCTCCCATAAATAAAAGTTGTCTGATTACATACAATTTATATTGAGCTGATATATCTTTCCATGTGGATGATTTTTTAGGATATAACTAACCATACATGTTAATTTGAATGATTCACCCCATCATGTATAACCAATCTTTTTATACTTCATTCACCTTATACGCATTCCTTCAGTACCGCTTTTTAGCAATGATCCACAACAACGTACAACATTATCATTTCGTTTAGCCATCCAATCATCTATGTCATTTATTTTTGAGCTATATACACTTTTAGTTCCACAACTTGCATCGTGAGAGCGTTTTAGTCCCATATCTTATAAAATAAGCAAGATTAGTCCCATAACTTGTAAGCCAAGAGCATTTTAATCCAATTTCTATGATTTTAATCAAATCCAAATATGTGGCATAGAATTTTTTGCAAAAGGATCCATGTGTATTTTTCTCTGCCTTCGCACGTCTGATAGGAGGGCACCATCTATCAGTGACCAACTAATAACAATTCTAGTTGTAGTGGCGGAAGTTGATCTCACGACCTTGGCTGCTAAATTAGAAGTAGCTTGCCACTACATCAAGCGAGCTGATATGATAAGTTCAAAAATACCAGTTTATTATACTCCTGATATGTTAAGTACTAAACATGTCACACGACGTAGGTGAGCCAGGACTGTAGATTGATGAGTCCTGACTCACCTACATCGTGTGACATGTTGTGTGTCCTAGCATAAATCGTCTCCAAGAACACACATGAGTTAGATACAAGTCACGCAGACATTAGTGATGTGAAGCACTATTGATTGAGTGTATACACTCGGGCTATGTGTAACTTTTATTTTGGACATTCAAAATTATGTATTCCAAAGTTGAAAATTTTCTAAAAAATATATAAATTTTCAATCCGATATAATTTATATCTAGGCTACATAGAAATTACAAAATTAGAGATCTAGATTTGCAAACGCTGCACCTTCAAATCCCGTTAGTATTATATTTTTTGTGTAGCCCTAATACAAATCAATCCTGGTTGAAATTTTGCAAGGGAAAGCTTATATCACTACGACAAGCTTTGTCTGGCTCCGGTGATGGCTGGGCGAGGACGGTGGCGCGCCTCCAGCTCGTCGCTAGGTGGTCCAGTAAACTATTTGTAATTTCTATTACTCCCTCCATCTCAAAATAATGTCTTAGATTTGTTAAAATTTGGATGAACCTATATACTAAATAGTGTCTAAATTTATTTAATTTTAATAAATTTAAGACGTCTATTTTAAAATAGAGGGAGTACGTTTAAGGCTCTTTGTACTGTTGTTGGTGATTCTTAGTATATCATTGGAATTTCACACAAAAAGCTATATTATTGTCCATATGTATGTATTTTTTGAAGGTGTTTTTGATACTTTGAATTGTACCTTCGTTTTTTAATATAAGATGTTTTAGCTTTACAAAGATAATGTATCCGGACGCCTTTCAGTGTGTAGGTTTGGAGAGGTTCACTACACTAAAAAATGTCTAGATACGTTACCTTCACAAACATAAAATATGTTATATTTTGAAAGGAAGGAAGTATTTTTCAAATGTTGAAAATAAAGGCGGTAGGCTGAGTTTCAAAATAAAAACTTCCACAGATGAGGTACAATATTATGTTATTCGCAAAAAAAGGTACAATATTATGTTGATAGCGGGCGTGAGCATTCTTTGCTATGTGTGTGGCGTTTATATTTTATAAAAATAGCTAAGCCCTCCTTTGTAACAATCTGGATTGTTCGACGTATTGGCTAGAGTTGGTAGTTTGTAATGCAAAAGTCATGGGTTCAAAGCCTATCCAGGAAAGTTTTTTAACTATCTATTTTTTTAAGTCACTAACAGGTGGTTTTTAAGTTACTAACAGGTGGCCCTTTGTTGGTCAGGACCAAGAAAAAAATTGACGGCATAGTTAGACGAATTTAGTCAAAATCGACCAAAATCGCTGAAATTTGATCAAATTGAACTAAAATACTCCAGGGATGCAAGTTGTGGGACTAGTGTTGCTTATTTTTTAAGATGTAGGACTAAAACGCTACTATAATGCAAGATATGGGACTAAAAGTGTATATATCTCTTTCTTTTTAGTGACATCCACCATATGTGCCATTTGTTTTTTGTCCGTCCAATTTATGAGATCCAATTATCCATGACATTAAACTAAACTTTTAGTCGTTTTGATTTATGAGATCATACAACCATGCGTCTTATACCCTTTCTGATTTAGAAAAAGGTTTTAATGCTATTCCTGGTGCAATGCGCGCGGGGTATCTATACTATTAAATTGATTAAGGTCTCTATGGTCTTGTATGTTGTTTTTGATTTCCAAAATTACGCCTATGTAACTGTTCGTATTACCCACGTATGCCACCCTCGAGCACGTATGCCACCCTCGAGTAAAGTATGCATACCGGTTGATATTTTCCCCTGTTCCCGTCCTGGTACTACTCAACCCTAAACGTTTTTCTCTGTCTCGCATAGTCGCACGACCGCACACTTGGAGGCACCGGCGACGAGGCTTGAAGTAGGCCAATGAACTTCTTTGTCGCATTAGACACAAACCAGCTAAAAAGAACCAAGTGACGGCGCCTGGGCGATCTTGCTTAACGAGTGATGGAGCCTGGCCACACCACATGGTGCACGCGCATGTTTGTGTCCGCGTCTGCGACGATTGGCCGTTGCAGCGTGGTAATCCGAGATGCGGTCGAGGTACCGGATGCATCGGCGGTTAGTATGATCTCCTCATGTTTGTCCGAACGGACTAATGACTTGGTCTCGCGCTCTGATCGGGGGATCCCAACGTCTCTATCGTTGGTGGGCCCTTGTCGCGCAACGCATATAAAAAAGGTAGGGGGCCGGGGGTACGCACGCCAAGGTTCGTCGTGCCCACTCACACCACTGACACACCAAACCTCCTAGTGTTACACCTATTGTTTTTCTGTCTTAAGATAACTTAGTAGTTTTTACATATACATAAGAGGAAACAAATATTACATCATGTTGTTTCATTCCTCTGGCGCAGGAGACTTGGAATCAGCGTCATCAGCGGCAGGAGAACCATCCTCTTCGAATTCGGTGGTCTTGAGGGACTCGGAGGAGCCTTGATAATCGCTATCAATGATCTCGAGCGGCACGAAGACATTGTGGTCGACCAACTCGGCAGCCCTTGTGTCATAGCCCGCGAGAGATGTCCAGATAGACTTATGGTCAATCTACGTCGGGAAGACCTAAGGTTACCATGTTGATGTCATCATCTTCATAGTGTGCCTTGACCATCGATAGTACCATCCTTGCACCAGCCCGTGTACATGAAGCTTTCCATCTTAAAATACGCTTGGAGGCTTAGCCACTACTAGAAAAACGGCTATAGGTAATCCACACATCTGTGGCGCACGTGCTAGTGGTGCCCCACAAGTAAAATAGGTGTGGCGCACTACCCACAGGTGCCCTACGGCTAACTGCAGTAAGTGTGACGCACATGGGGGTGGTGCACCATGGCTATGTGTGGTCCAGGGCATATGTGGCCGCAGCACACATACCCGTGGCGCACTAGGTCAAGGTGTGAAACTTAGTCGTAGCGCACTCTGACCTAGTGCGCTACGGGTATGTGTGTTGTAGCTGCTGGGTCAACTTAGCCGTAGGGCACTAGGACGTGGATCGCCTTTTTAGGCTTGCATTCTCTCTCTCCGCCATAGTTGATGTTCTTCTTCTCTGCACCGTGGTCTGCTGGGTGTAGGGGGAGGTGGACGGGAAAGTAAAAGAAAGGTGGGGGGTCTGGCAGCCTCGTGCTGGCAGCACCACACCGCCTGCGAGCAAGGCTCGTCAGGGATGGGCTCGCGTGGGCACAAGAAGCAACCGCCAGAGAGAAGTGGAGGGGGAAGCTGCTCGTCTCGCAGGGGAGGGCGCCGTCCCTCGCCATAGCCACGCAAGCGCAAGCACCTGGCCACAGAGATGAGGCCGCCGCCAGCAGAGAGCGAGCGATAAGTGCGGGGAGGGAGCGTATCGAGTGAGGGTTAGGGTTTCTGGAGAGGCACCGTCGGGTGCTGCTTTGACCCTGCGAAAATCCTTCCCCACCATCGGATCTGGCGAGCGGCCACGATCGCGCCGCACAGCTTCCGCGTGCAGGCCGTGGGCCGGTTGCTGGCCGCGGACAGGCACACGGCGCGTGGGCAACGCGTACTGCTAGCGCATAGCAGGCCGCACAGTGGCAGTGGGCCGGTTATTTTCCGCCTAGCAGTATAGTTTTTTCTATTTATTTTTTTACAAAAGCTTTTTAGATTGTTTTTGTTTAGATTTTGAGCAAATTTTCACATAGTTTTTTCCAATCAAATTATTCCAAAGAAAATTTGTTTAGAAAATTGAAAAGTAACATAAATTTTTCTGTAAAGTTTAAAAGTTCATAAATTTTATTTATTTTTCCGCTGCAAATAGTTAAAAGTAATTGCTTAAATGCAATAAAGTGAGAATTAATTTTTAAAGAGTGATGATTTACAACGTTGTTAGTAAAATTTTCACTATGAATAGTCAGTTTCATCACTATTAGTTCTATTTCTGTCCAACGGTGATGTAGAATTAATATTGAGAAGTTTCATGTTTTAATTTAACCAATGTTGAATTAACTCATTTTAATGATATTTTGGTTTTAGCCAATCCACTGAGTTTCATTTCAGCTATTCAGCCCCTCAATGGAGGGAACTACGGCTCATGGCGAGAGAAGGTTGAGAGGGGGCTTGCTCTGCTTGACCTCGACTTGGCACTGATTGAGACTTGTCCCGTAGAACCTGAGGATCCCGTGAGGGGCGAAAAATAAAGTAAAGTTGACTTCAACAAAAGGGTCCTTGACCATGGACCAATAGGAATGAAGTACGACCTTGGTCGTTCAAAGTGGGACTCGTCCAATAGAAAGTGCTTGATGGTGATTAAGAGCTCCATTATGGAGGCTATAAGGGGAGCAATCCCAGAGTGTAGCACTGCCAGTGAGTACCTGAAAAAGATAGAGAGTCAGTTTACTAGGTCTTCAAAGACCTATACAAGCTCTCCATTAAGAAACTTGTTACTACAAGATACACTGATGGTGGAGTAAGGGATCACATATTGCGAATGAGCAATATGTCTTCCAAGATTAAGCCCATGGGCATGGAGCTTCCAGACGAGTTCATTATTCATCTGATTTTTGCCTCACTGCCAAATCAATTTGAGACCTTTGTTGTGAACTACAACGCATAGCTAGAAAAGTGGGGCATTGAGAAGATGATTGCCATGTGCGTACAAGAAGAAGAGAGGCTTAAGGGGCAATCTGGTGATTCTCTAAATTACCTAAGCACAGCCAAGAAGAGGAAATTTCAGGGTTCAAAGCCACAAGGGAAACCTTAGGGGCATCCCTCTTCTTCTAAGCCGCATGGGAAGGCTCATGATCACCAGACGCAGGAAGTGGACAAGGACACCTGCAAGTGGTGGAAGTAGAAGGGCCACTACATGAGTGACTGTGTGGCTTTTCTGAAGCATCTGTGCAAGAATGGGATTCCGTATGAGAAGGACCCTGCAAAGAGTAGAAAGAAGTATTAAAGTTGCAAATAGCGTCCAAGCTGAAGTCGACGCCATTGGAGATCTCCCATTAGAGTTAGCAAATGGTTTTGTACTTTTACTTGTAGATGTACTTTATGTACCCTTGATGACCCACAAGTATAGGGGGTCTATCGTAATACTTTCGATAAATAGGAGTGTCGATCCCAACAAGGAGCAGAAGGTGTTGACTAATGGTATGGAGCAGGAATTCTCTGTAATACTTAGCAAACGTATTTTTAGGGGTTTTCTGATAAAGCAAATAAACAAAGTGAAAGTAATAAAGACAACGAAAAACTGCAGCAAGTGGCCCAATCCTTTCTTAGCAAAGGACAAGCCGGTGGAAATACTTATAAGGACCAAACCTTCTCGAGGACACATGGGAATTCTGTCAAGTGCTTTCGCTTCAAATAGCTGAGTACCCTTCTTTGGTGTTGTAAGTGTTGTGTGGGTGAACCTGTGCTAATGTACCGACCTTACTTGGACTAATACATACTTGTGATTAAACCCCCTGCAAGCATCCGCAACTATAGGAAAGCAATTAAGATATAAACTTAACCACAGCCTTAAACTCTAAGATCCTACACTCCCTTGTGCAATGGTATCCTAACGGGGGTTCAGGTTTCTGTCACTCCGGCAACCCCACAATTAGTAGCCAAATACACAATGCATTCCCCTAGGCCCATAAATGGTGAAGTATGATGTAGTCGACATTCACATGACACCACTAGACGAATAGCACCACAACTTAAATACTAAACCATTGAATAATATCTCAACACAGATCCACTACTAACAACATGACTTATCCCATGTCCTCAAGAACTAAACGAACTACTCACAAGACATCATATGGATCAAGATCAAAGATGATATGGTGATAGATAACAATCTGAACATAAACAATAATCCAATGGTTCCACTCACAAGCATCAATTATAATAGTAATCAACACCGGTAAAGTTTCCCTTAAGAACTATGCAAGTATTCAACACATTGTTACAGCGGGATGGAGTGGTGATGATGGTGCTGGTGGAGATGATGGTGTGTATGATGATCCTGATGAATTCTAGCTTGATGATGGTGTTGACGGCAATGATCTCCCCTCTGCGGGAAGGAATTTCCACGGCAGAAATCTGTCTTCCGGAGAGCTCTTTCTCTCGGTATTTTCTGCCCTGCAGAGGCGGCAGAATCTTTTTTTTGGTGGGTTCCGATAGGAAGATATAGGCGAGAGGGCAGAGATGGAGGCCGACCAGGTGGGCCACACCCACCCTAGGCACGGCCCAGGGGGGCCTGCGCCTAGGGGGTGTCATCCCCTGTGGCCCAACTCCGCCTCCCCTTCTGGCTTCCTTCGTCTTCTGGGAAAATATAATTTTCCATGATTTTTCTTGTATTTTTCTGATCTTTGCAAAATTGCATCAAAACACCTCTTTTTCCATCAGAATCCTAACTCCGGAAGTCCATTCTCTAAGTATCATCCAACAAGCAAAAATAGAGGAAAAGACATAAGTAACACCTCATAACAGGACACATATCAATGAATAGAGTAAAATTATGATATATAATGGTGATGCAAATTGGACGTATCAACTCCCCCCAAGCTTAGACCTTCGCTTGTCCCCAAGCAAAAACTGAGCTCACTAAACATGTCCACGGGTTTATGGAGTGAAGTGTCGATAAAAGAATACGGACACGAAGCATCACACTTACCATTACACAACTCATAGAAGAAAGCAACTCGCCATTATATAACTTAGCTTTCAACAAGTACAGGAGTCACAATAGAGATGCATAAAGATAAATCATAACTGGGATTGGCAAACTTTGTTCTTGGTGAGAGAACTGCTGGCAAACAGTTTCACAAATAAAGCCTTTGTAGAAGTCTTCAAAAACATGATCACTCTTTGCTCAAAAAGGTTTTTCACAATGATGGCTTTCAAAGTAATACTCAATAGATAAGAGTCTTGTGAAAACAAGGAAGATAGAGAACATGGGTGAATAAATCATCATATGAATGCTTGCAACACAACAACTCAAATGCTTGCTGGAGATAGGGAGGAAGTAGCTTTACTGACTCAACTTAGAAATTGAAGAACGTGTTGGAAATATAAGCAATAATCCATATGATTTAATCCGTATAATAAACTGATAAAGCATGATCATACAAATGATACTAAAACCAATTATGCAGTTCAACAAAGTAGATGAACAAATTACATCTATAGGAGATAAACCTATCACATCTACACCAAATGCTAGAACAAAGAACTCTAGCATAATCTGAAAATGACAGTTGAGGATCACATACAGTGTAGACTGAATAGCAGCCGCAGCGGTCGCAGCAGCATCACCCATGTTGAGGTTGTCGAAGAGATTGGTGACATCCGGAAAGAAGTCATCGTTCAAAAACTCATCGTTGGACGATGTCGTGGTTGCCAGTAGTCACGCTCCCCAAAAACTGATCGCCCCTTACCCGTACAGGTTCATGAGAGGCGGGGTTCCGGAGGCCTACTGTCCCGATCTGCGGTGCACGCCGCAAGCCGGGATGGGGAAGACGAAAGCGGCGATGCAAGGTTATAGAGGTAGGAACGTGTGTGGATTGATTCATCAATTAGGTTTTGCGTAGACGCTTATATAATGCAGGATGGGAGATCGTGGGGCTCAGCCCACGTCCGAGTCGGTAACAGCCCACGTCCATAAAAAACTAGAAATGACTATAATTAACGTGTCCGTTAATGACTCATAATTAGTTTTCCCAACCAGCAAAATAAAGCTCGGATCGACGAGATTCCCGCAACCCGTGGCGCGCGCACGCGCGTCGTGACGAGGTGAGGCGGGCGACATCGAAGGAGGAGTGCGCGAGGGCTTCTCTCCTTGTCACACCTTAGTGAGTGGTACAACACTCTACTATATAAGGTGGTCCAACTCCCCTTCAACTAGCAATGTGGGACTAAACTTTAGCACCACTAGCACAGCCATATGCTGCCATGCACAAGTGGGCCAAAGATAATTTCAGAATTTGTCTAATGGGCTAGCAGCCCAAAACTCACCAAATTCCAAAAATCCCCCACAAAGTCTCATTGGCACATCACAGCACTTTTCTTCCAGAATATTGTTTTATATACCGGTGTGTAGTGGAGACTGTTAAGTTGAACTTCCATGTTAAACTTCATGCTACGCTAGCTAGCAACTTGAATAGTGGACTATGCCTTGAACTACAAGTTTTCTGCGCGCTAGTTTCACACAAAGTCTAGACCGGTACAAGTCTACCGTCGGCTTCCCCGCGGTTTGGAGCTTATGCGTCATACTCCAGGGACTTTCATGAGTTTATTAGAGAGCACCCAACTCTCACGGACTGCGACGTTTGACAGTCAGACTCATATAGGTCTGTTCCTCAAGAGATGTTCTGCGGGACAACATCTCCGCTTATAAAAGCCACTTGAAACACATTAAGATAAATGTCAACCTACCATGAAGATAAATAGAGTATTGCATCTTTATGGAGATGTAAATATAATATGGGGATACTCTCCTCTCAGCTGACCAACAGCTTGTCTCCCAGCTCTAATTCACGGGATCTTCGATCACATAGAGTGTGTTGCCACTGGGATCAACTCATAGCGTGGGTCTCAAACCCATCTCCCTCGATGCATTATCTATCACATTACGTGATAATCCCTTTGTGAAAGGATCTGCCAGATTCTTAGATGTTTGGATATAATCCAACGCAATAACTCTGGAGTTTCTCAGTTTCCTGACAGATTTTAATCTCCTCTTCACATGCCTTGATGACTTCATATTGTCCTTATAACTGTTTACTTTGACGATCACAGTTTGATTATCACAGTTCATTGGGATGGCGGGTATTGGTTTTTCAACCACAGGTAAGTCCATCAAGAGCTCATGAAGCCACTCTACTTCAACAGTGGTTGTGTCTAATGCTGTGAGTTCTGCTTCCATTGTTGACCTCGTTAAGATGGTCTGCTTACAAGACTTCCAGGAAAAAGCGCCACCACCAAGTGTAAAAAAATAACCACTTGTGGCCTTAATCTCATCAGCATCAGATATCCAGTTTGAAGCACTATAACCCTCAAGTACCCGTGGATACAGTATAGTGAATACCATAACCCGAAGTGCCTTTCAAATAGCGCAAAACTCTTTCAAGAGCATGCCAATGATCATCTCCAGGATTTGACACAAATCGACTCAGTTTGCTTACAGCAAAGTAGATGTCAGGTCTAGTAGCGCTAGCTAAATACATGAGCGATCCAATGATTTGAGAATATCTCAATTGATCTTTAGCAGTCCTTCGGTTCTTTCGAAGTAGCACACTCGGATCATAAGGTGTTGGAGAAGAATTGCAGTCGCTATTACCTGAAGCGACTCAATATATTTTCCACATAGTGAGACTGAAGCAATGTAATCCCACCATTGTCATCCTTGAGTAGCTTGATGTTTAAAATTACATCAGTCACTCCCAAGTCCTTCATCTCAAAGCAGCGAGATAGGAACTCTTTAACCTCCTCGATAACAGTGAGATTGGTCCCAGATATCAATATGTCATCAACGTAGAGACACATAATAACTCCCTCGCCCCCACCATGGAGATAGTACACACATTTGTCATCTTCATTTACAACAAAGCCTTAAGCAGTTAAAGTTCTTTCAAACTTCTCGTGCCACTGCTTAGGGGCTTGCTTAAGACCATACAAATACTTCACTAACTTGCACACCTTTCCTTCTTGACCATCTACTACAAATCCGTCTGGCTGCTCCATATAAATTTCCTCATCTAGTTCTCCATTTAGAAAAGCTTTCTTAACGTCCATTTGATGAACGAGAAGACCATGTGAGGCAGCCAAGGATAGTAGTACTCGAATAGTGGTCAATCTGGCTACAGGTGAGTAGGTATCGAAGAAGTCTTCACCTTCTTTTTTTTGGGTATAACCATTGGCTAAAAGACGTGCCTTGTACTTTTCAATAGTACCATCGGGTCTAAGATTTTTCTTGAACACCCATTTACATCCTACAGGTTTTCACCCATAAGGACGATCAATGACTTCCCAAGTACCATTAGCTAAGATGGAGTCCATCTCGCTTCGGACAGCTTCCTTCCGGTAGTCAGCATCTTGAGATGCATAGGCTTCTGAAATAGAAGTGGGAGTATCATCCACAAGGTACACAATGAAATCATCACCAAATGACTTTGCAGTCATTTGTCTCTTGCTCCTTTTGGGAGCTTCATTATCATCCTCCACAGGATCATCATAGTGTTCTATTGGCATAGTGGGTTCAGGAATTATAGAAAATTCTTGACTAGATGAACTAGTCATCTCTTGATTTGATGAGCTAGACATACCTTTCATAGGAAACATGTCCTCAAAGAAAGTCGCATCATTCGACTCCATAATTGTACAAACATGCATGTCGGATACCTCAGCTTTTACTATCAAAAATCTATAGCCAATGCTATGAAAAGCATATCCCAGAAAAACACAATCAACGTTTTTTGGTCTAAGCTTTCACTTCTTGGGTATTGGAATATTGACTTTCGCCAAAAAACCCCAAGTTCGTAAGTAAGAGAGTTTAAGCCTTTTATTTTCCCATTACTCAAATGGAGTCATGGTTTTATCCTTTACAGGAACACGGTTTAGGACATGACACGCAATCATTAGCGCCTCCCCCCACCATTCCTTAAAAAGACCCAATGTATCTAACATGGCGTTAACCAAATCAGTTAGAGTGCGGTTCTTTCTTTCGTCCATCCCATTTGACTGAGGTGAGTAGGGAGGCGTCCTCTCATGTATAATACCATGTTCCATACAGAATAAATCAAATTCATTTGAAAAGTACTCTCCAGCACGATCCGACCTTAGCCGCTTGATTTTAAGATCAAGTTGGTTTTCCGCCTCAGCTTTATAGATTTTGAAGTAGTTCAAAGATTCATCTTTAGATTTGAGAAGATAAACATAGCAGTATCTAGTGGAGTCATCAATCAACGTCATAAAGTACCTTTTTCCATCTTTTGTCAACACCATTCATCTCACAAAGATCTGAATGTATAAGTTCTAGCGGTGCTAAGTTTCTCGGTTCCGTAGTCGTATGAGACTTGCGGGGTTGCTTTGCTTGCACACAAACTTGGCACTTAGAACCTTTGACAGTGGTAAATTTCAGAATTAAAATCATATTGGCGATCCGCGTCATGCAACCAAAGTTAATATGACAGAGCCGTGAATGCCAAACATTGGACTCATTATCATTGCAAACATGATTAATAACTTTAGTACATGAGTCTGACAAAGACAAGCGGAACAGACATCCGCACTCATAACCCTTTACAACAAATTGTACATACTTAGAAATTACAACTTTATTGGACTCAAAAACCAACTTAAAACCATTTCAACATAAAAGCGATCCGCTGATGAGATTCTTATTGATGGAGGGAACGTGCTGCACATTCTTCAGCTATACGGTCTTCCCCAAAGTAAACTTCAGATTTACCGTACCAACACCATGAACATAAGCACGTGAGCCGTTTCCCATCAGCATGGAAGAAGTCCTTGAGACCTTATAAGAGGAAAACATGGAAATATCAGAACATACATGTGTATTAGCACCCGTGTCTATCCACCAATCAGGAGAATGACATACTGAAAGGATAGTAGGTAAAATACCGTACCCAACATCCTTCATCGTAATATTGCTAATAACAACATTAGAGGCCTTGCCGCTGTTCCCATGTTGACGTTTGTCAAAGCGATTAGGGCATCTAGGAGCCCAATGATCAGGATCACCATAGACGTGGCAAGAGCCTTTCCTCTTATCATTTTTCTTCTTGAAGTTGGTTGAGTGCATGGCCTTGTTCTTGCCATCAAACTTCCCCTTTCCTTTAGTTTTGTTCTTATTCTTAAACTTGTGGGATTGGAAGTTTTTCCTCTGCACCAAATTGGCAGTAGAATCTCCCTCAAACCCTCGAGCAGTTTTGTCCTTTGCTCTCGCCTTATCTTCCACATGAAGAGACCCAATGAGATCTGTAACGAAAAACTCTTGTCTCTTATGTTTCAGAGAAGTAGCAAAGTTCCTCCACAAGGGAGGAAGCTTGTCAATAATGCCACCGTCCACAAATTTGTTCGGTAAGGAACACTTGAACTGCTCAAGTTCTTTGCCAAGTGATTGTATCTCATGAGCTTGCTCAACGACGGAGCGCTCATCAACCATCTTGTAGTCATAGAATTGCTCCATGACATATAACTCAGTGTCAGCATCCGAGACCCCAAACTTGGCCTCGAGCGATTCCCACGCGTCCTTGCCATTATCAAATGACATATACGGGTCAAAAATGTTGTCCCCAAGAACACTGAACAAAGCCGCCATAAACATGGTATCGGCTTTCTTAAAGCCCGCTTCCTGCTCAGCAGAAACATCTCCTTCAGGCTTGCCAAGAGTGGCGCTATAGCAGTTTAGGTTTTCAAACCATAGGACTGCTCTCTTGCGCCATCTCTTATAGTGCATGCCATCAAAAGGAGGCGGCCTAGTAGCCGCGGCTACACCAGTGGAATTCAGTTGCCTATAATCAGGTTTTTGGATTGTTGGAAATATAAGCAATAATCCATATGATTTAATCCGAATAATAAAATGATAAAGCATGATCATACAAATGGTACTAAAACCAATTATGCAGATCAACAAAGTAGATGAACAGATTACATCTATAGGAGATAAACCTATCACATCTACACCAAATGCTAGAACAAAGAACTCTAGCATAATCTGAAAATGATAGTTGAGGATCACATACAGTGTAGGCTGAATAGCAGCCGCAGCGGTCGCAGCAGCATCGCCCATGTTGAGTTTGTCGAAGAGATTGGTGACATACGGTAAGAAGTCATCGTTCGGAAACTCATCGTCAGACGACGTCGTGGTTGCCAGTAGTCGCGCTTGAGCGCTCCCCAAAAACCTAATCGCCCCTCACCCGTATAGGTTTACGAGAGGAGGGGTTCCGGAGGCCTACTGTCCTGATCTGCGGTGCACGTCGCAAGGATGGATGGGGAAGACGAAAGCGGCGGCCCAAGGTTCTGGAGGTAGGAGCGTGTGTGGATTGATTCACCGATTAGGTTTAGCGCAGACGCTTATATAATACAGGTTAGGGAGATCATGGGGCTCAGCCCACGTCCGAGTCGGTAATAGCCCACGTCCATAACAAACTGGAAACGGCTGTATTTAACGCGTCTATTAATGACTCATAATTAGTTTTCCCAACCAGCAAAATAAAGCTCGGCTTGGCGAGATTCCCGCAACCAGCGGCGCGCACGCGCGTCATGGCGAGGTGAGGCATGGCGAGGCGAGGAGGGCGGCGTCGGAGGATGAGTGCGCGAGGGGTTCTCTCCTTGTCACACCTTAGTGAGTGGTGCAACACTCTACTATATAAGGTGGTCCAACTCCCCTTCAACTAGCAATGTGGGACTAAACTTTAGCACCACTAGCACAGCCATATGCTGCCATGCACAAGTGGGCCAAAGAGAATTTCAGAATTTTTCTAATGGGCCAGCAGCCCAAAACTCACCAAAGTCCAACATAAAGGTCCCTTCATAGAGGGAAGCAGGGATTTCAAGTCAAAAAGAGCTTCCAAAATATTATGGTACTTACTAGCTTTGAGCCCTCATGCCCCCTATCATAAGCATCGTGAGATGATTAAGGTTAAATTGAACAAGGATGGAGTATATGCTTGACGAAATATAAATTAGCTATCCCATGTCCCTTGAGTACGTGGGTCGCTCCTCATGCTACTCAGCTGTGGTTACCGATAAGTTCTTGTCATTGTAAGTACATGTGTATCATAAAGAACCGCCAACGGGGTACCCCTTGCAAATGATATAGGAGATATCCCATAATCAAAATGACAAGTCAAGCAGACAGTGAGCATCTCAGCGATCTTTTTATTTGCTATTTGCATAGGTTTTTATTGAGGATGCTTCACAGATTGCTCACTATGGTTATACTGCAAGTTTCCACCATGATTAGGCATGGCTTAGGCAAGCGGCCCAGGCGTTTCTCTAACACACATACATAACTCCATGGACTTACAAGCTCCCCTTTTATTTCACACAAACAACATATGCAAACAAAAGAGCATGATATCAACTGGATATGTATCCATAAGTGTTGAAAGCGTTCCCCGTGACAGCACGGTTCTGCTCATCCCAACGTATAGATGCAAGCATATACAACTTCAATGACACAATGGTTCAAGTTTATTAGGGGCAAGAACATAAGGTGTGCCATCAAGTTCGTGAGAGCTTTAATAACTAGTTTTCACATAACAAAATACTTTTTAATTCGAAGGATAGATGAAGCTTGAGAATTTGCTTGGAATAGGTAGATATGGTGGACACAAATGGCACAGGTTTTGGTTCAAAGGGATTGGATGCATGAGAAGTATGCCTTCTCAAAACAGGTTTTTGGCTAGCAAGGCTGGGTAGCAAGCAAAAGAGTTGAAGGAAACAAACAAACCTACAAGTGATAAAGCCAAACATGCAATCTTCCTTGAAGACACAAAATATCTTAAATAAAGAATACTAAGCGTATGAGCCAATCAAGAAAGAAAGAAATGATACAAAATACCTGTAAGCTTTTTCTCTTTTCCTTTCAAACCTCAAAAAGTGTTGCTACTGAACAGAGCTCGGTTTGCCAAAACTAATTTAGATATACTTGATGCTCCCAAAGTGATGCCAATACTGATCAACAAGATCAATCATATAATACAGATTGCAAACTAAAATAAGAAGTGCAAAAAGTAAAAGATGAAACTTCTCATTAATATTCCATAAAGGCACTCACACTAAGGGATACATAGATAATCAACTAAAGGAGATATACTTCCACAATGCAAACCAACCTATAAAATAACTTCTCTTCCAAAGATACGAATCCACTAAAAAGGTAAAAGATAAAAGATAATGATGTGATACCGAGACACTCCCCCAAGCTTGGAACAAGCCAAGGGGATGTCAAACCTGATGACGAATTACTCCTTCGGTGGTGGTGGTGTTCTCTTGATAAGTTCCTCAATCAGTTTCCTCAAATCCTCAATCTCGAAGGTCAGAGTACGAATCAACTCCGAATTTTTCTCAATGCGATTCATGTTCTTATCGGACCGAGAGTCCCAGTCCTTACTATTATTTCCCCACTCTTCCTTCTTAGTATGTTCCTTCCCTGTATAGTTAGAATGAGGTAGATCCCAAACCGACGGCAAGTTCCCTTAGGGCACCTGTTGGTATTGATGCTAATGTATAAGAGTATGGAAGGGATTCTTGGTACGTGGAGGAGGTGACCGTGGAATGAAGACAAGACGTGGAGGTTTCCCTCCTGTAGACATCCGTACTGTCCTCCTAAGCTTGGTAGGTTTTTCCACCACTCAAATTCTTACGACGGTAGCGCGGTTGTCCGGATGCTCGTCCTCCTCCATGTCTTCTTCATCCCCTGCCAAAATCTCCTCCTCCTTGGGGTTTTGAGGATCATCCTCCTCGGGCTTCTTGCCTTTGTTGTTGGCGGAGACCATGGTGCTCTAAACTTGAGAAGATTTCCTGACAGAAACAGATTGAAATGAAAACACGATGAGAACACGATACGAGAACCTCGGGGGATCCGGGGGGTTATATATTACGAAGTTTCAAAGCATAAGGAAGGTATTGGTACGAAAACGAGGCGGAGACGAAGCTCGGGGGCCTCATACCCCCTCCAGGCGCGGCCAGCTAGGGCCCGCGCCTGGGGTGGGTGTGGCCACCCCGGCCTCCGTTTCCTCCTCTGTTTCATTTCGTAGCCTTCATATGTAATAAACACATCAAAAATATAAAAAGATTAGGTTTTCACGAACCTTCTATTTTCACCACTTTTACCTATTCAAAGACAAACTCTGCAGATTCCTTTTCTCCATCTCTTGAAAATTCCTTTTCTAACAAGTCAATACACAAACCTCAATGGCAACATTAGTTTAAGCAAAAACAATAAACCTTTAGGTACACACTTCAACTGAAATCCATCAAAACAAAATCTACTGTAGCAACTCTTTTCCAAAAACCCAAAAGAATCTGGAAGGGAATCAATATGAGAGGCAAATGCAAATGATGGCAGAAATCTATCAAAACAGACCAGCAGGTAAAGATTGATTTTTTCAAAAACCTTCTGTTGCTCAAATCAAAAAGTCCAAAACTAATGAAAGTTGGGTAACAACTTGGAGAACAAGAAAATAAAAATACAGTTCCATCCGATGTATTGAGCTCCCTCACGAATTTTTCTAATGCAGCACAAAAATCTATCCTAGGACAGCCACTTTTCACAACTCCTCCACTTCACAAAATTAGTTGAACTTGACACAAAAACCAAAAAAAAGGATAAGAAGAGGTTATTAATGAGGTAATAACTTCCAAGACTAGACAAAACTATTGGGTTATCTCCCAAGAAGTACTTTTCTTTAATGCCTTTAATTTAGGCTTGATAGTTTCAAAGATGCTCACATAGGAGATATATATATCTGGAGTGAAAGAGAGCATCAAGAAGCAAATACCCAACACATTTGAGTCTAACCCACTACCTATGCATGGGGGTATCATGATAAAACAAATTGTTGAAACAAAAATCCACTCACATAGGAAGACAAAACAAATGCAACTTCAAAGCTTTCAACATAAAATGGGGAAACTTAACATTATTGAGGTGCATAAAACCATGTTTCCCTCTCTCATAATAACTTTCAGTAGAACTTTGAATAAATTTGACAATATAACTATTAATGTAAATAACTTTATCATCAGAATGAGCATACTTACAATCACCAAAAAGAGGTCCAAGGTCATAAACCGGATCAATAGAAGCAATTTGTCTCATCCTGAAATCTTTATTAGGCAAACTATTTTCACAAGGAGCTTTAGCAAATTTGAAAAGGTTACTCATAAGAAACTCCATCAAACTTAGTCAAAACTTTTTTCTTCCTACAATCTATGATATCCCCACAAGTATTCAAGAAGGGTCTACCAAAGATAATAGGATAGGTTTTACTAGCTTCAGAACCAAGTACTAGAAAATCAGCAGGATATTTAATCTTACCACAAAGAACCTCCACATCTCTTACATTTCCAATGGGATGTACTATCTCTCTATTAGAAAGATCAATAACCACATCAATGTCCTCAAGCTCACAAGGACCAATTTCATGCATAATTTCCCTGTAAAGCTCATAAGGTATGGCACTAGAACTAGCATCAGTACATAAACCATAATAGCAATGATCACCAATTCTAACAGAAAGAGAAGGGATACTAGCTTTTCTAGGATGGGAGACAATATTAGAAGCGTCTTCACAGAAGACAATGTGCTCATCCTCTATATTTTTAGTGACAAGATCCTTCACAATGGCTACCACAGGTTCAATATTTATTTGCTAATCGGGCTCCATAGTTTTCTTTGTACTTTTGCTAACCACATTAGCTATGATAGAATGTTCCTTTACCTTAGCAGGAAAAGGGATTTTATCAACATAAGGTTCAGGCAAAATAGGATCAACAGTACAAACTTCTATGCTAGAAGGAACATGGGTAACAATGTCTTTATAAGGAGAATGGTACTTGTCCCACTCTTTTTTGGGAATTTCAATCTAAGAGGCAAAGGCCTTAAAACAATTCACAAGAACTTGAGGATCAAGAGCATACTCATTACTAATAGCACAGAAGTCATCAGTTCCCATAAAAGATTTTATGCATTCATAATCATAGTTTATACCTGACTTTCTTCCTTTGTTATTCTCCCAAGCTTTAGTGTTCTCTTGAATACGGTCTAGGAGATCCCATTTAGCTTCTTCCTTCATACGTGTGAATGATCCATCACAAGAAGCGTCTAGTAAATCTTTATCATGAAGAGAAAGCCTAGCATAAAAGTTATTGATAATAATATTGTTAGGGAGTTCATGAATAGGACATTTAAGCATAAGTAACTTCAATCTCCCCCAATCTTGAGTTGTACTCTCTCTATCACGAGGCCGAAATTTATATATCAGATTTCTATCCTTATGAATCTCACTAGGAGGATAGAATTTAGAATAAAAGAGAGGTACTATTTCCTCCCATTCCATGGATTGTCCATTCTTCAGTAGCTTATACCATTCTTTAGATCTCCCTTTCAAAGATATAGAGAGTAACTTCTTCTTCACCTATTCAGTTGTGATACCTGCACACTTAAACAAACCACATAGTTCATGGATAAAAAGCAAATGATTACCATGGTGGACAGTTCCATCCCCTAAATAATAATTATCCATAACACGATCAACAATATTTTTGGGTATCATAAAAGGATCTATCTCAACAGGTGGTTCATCTGCTACCCTAACAGTGGTAGTAGTTTTCCCAAACAAAAAACCAAGTGCGTTACCCATATTGGAAACAAAGTAACAAACAGAAATAAAAAGCAATACTCACAGTAGAAGTTTCCTTTACCAGTTCCACTCTTCAATAGCGCTTCACTCCCCGGCAACGGCACTAGAAAATAGTCTTGATGACCCACAAGTATAGGGGATGTATCATAGTACTTTCGATAAATTAGGAGTGTCGATCACAACAAGGAGTAGATGGTGTTGACAAGTGGTATGGAGCAGGAATTCTCTGTAAATACTTAGCAACCGGATTTTTAGGGGTTTTCTGCTAAAGCAACAAAACAAAGTGCAAGTAATTAAGACAACGAACAACTGCACCAAGTGGCCCAATCCTTTCTTAGCAAAGGACAAGCCGGTGTAAATACTTATAAGGTCCAAACGTTCTCGCGGACAAATGGGAATTCTGTCAAGTGCTTTCGCTTCAAATAGCTGAGTACCCTTCTTTGGTGTTGTAAGTGTTGTGTGGGTGCACCTGTGCTAATGTACTGACCTTACTTGGACTAATACATACTTGTGATTAAACCCCCTGCAAGCATCCGCAACTACAGGACAACAATTAAGATATAAACCTAACCACAGCCTTAAACTCTGAGATCCTACACTCCCTTGTGCAATGGTGTCCTAACGGGGGTTCAGGTTTCTGTCACTCCGGCAACCCCACAATGAGTAGCCAAATACACAATGCATTCCCCTAGACCTATAAATGGTGAAGTATCATGTAGTCGACATTCACATGCCACCACTAGAAGAATAGCACCACAACTTAAATACTAAACCATTGAATAATATCTCAACACAAATCCACTACTAACAACATGACTTCTCCCATGTCCTCAAGAACTAAACAAACTACTCACAAGACATCATATGGATCAAGATCAAAGATGATATGGTGATGGATAACAATCTTAACATAAACAATAATCCAATGGTTCCACTCATAAGCATCAACTACAATTGTAATCAACACCGGGAAAGTTTCCCCTAAGAACTATGCAAGTATTCAACACATTGTTACAGCAGCATGGAGTGGTGATGATGGTGCTAGTGGAGACGATGGTGTGGATGATGATCCCGATGAAGTCTAGCTTGATGATGGTGTTGATGGCGACGATCTCCCCTCTTCGGGAAGGAATTTCCCTGGCAGAAATCTGTCTGTCGGAGAGCTCTTTCTCTCTCGGTGTTTTCCGCCCCGTAGAGGCGACGGAATCTTTATGTGGTTGCCCCCCCCCCCCCGTGTTTTAGGGTTCTGAGAGGAAGATATAAGCGAGAGGGCGGAGTCGGAGGCCGGACAGGTGGGCCACACCCACCCTAGGCACGTCCTAGGAGGGCCCGCGCCTGGGGGGTGTGGGCCCCCTGTGGCCCAACTCCGCCTCCCCTTCTGACTTCCTTCGTCTTCTGGGAAAATATAATTTTCCATGATTTTTCTGGTATTTTTCTGATCTTCGTGAAATTGCATCAAAACACCTCTTTTTCCATCAGAATCCTGACTCCGGCAGTCCATCCTCCAAGAATCATCCAACATGCAAAAATAGAGGAAAAGACATAAGTAACACCTCATAATAAGACACATATCAATGAATAGAGGAAAATTATGATATAGAATGGTGATGCAAATTGGACGTATCAACCCTCTTTGCATCGAAACTTAATAAGTGTATCGCGCTTAGATGATTATGGTTTTGCTTGCCATTTTGGTGATGGACAATGTAAGATTAAGTTTAATAATGAGATTGTTGGTCTTGCCTTCAGACAAGACAAGCTTTATTTGTTATCACTTTGTGAGAATGTGAATACATTAAGCGCTGAGAATGAGAATGCCTCCTCATCATTGAATGGAAAGAATAAGAGGAAAAGAATTGATGATGTCTCTTCGAAATTATGGCACTTTCGTTTAGGCCATATTTCGAGGGGGAGAATAGAACGCTTAGTAAAAGAATCAATTCTACCGCCTCTAGAATTTTCAAATTTAGAGCAATGCATCGATTGCATTAAAAGAAAGTTTGTAAAGAATATTATGA
Source organism: Avena sativa (assembly GCA_916181665.1). NCBI lineage: Eukaryota > Viridiplantae > Streptophyta > Magnoliopsida > Poales > Poaceae > Avena > Avena sativa. The sequence goes on from OV702282.1 coordinate 104,854,436, forward strand.
AGGGCGCCAAAAGAAGCATAGGAGTTTTAGAAATAATTCATACGGATATATGCGGTCCGTTTACTGTGACATATGTGGATGGATATGACTCCTTCATAACATTCATGGATGATTATTCACGTTATGGTTATATTTATCCAATTAAAGAGCGTTCAGAAGCATTGGATAAATTCAAGATATTTAAGGCTGAAGTTGAGAATCAGCATAGCTTAAAGATTAAAGTAGTAAGGTTCGACTGTGGAGGAGAATACTACGGTCGGCATACCCCATATGGCCAAGTTCCTGGACCCTTTGCAAGGTTTCTACAGGAACATGGTATAGTTGCCCATTATTCAACACTGGGCGAGCTCGGCAGAATGGAGTAGCTGAAAGACATAACCGTACCTTGATGGATATGGTGAGAAGCATGTTAAGTTACTCCACCTTACCGGTTGGTTTGTGGATGGAGGCGTTAAAAACCGCCATTCACATACTTAATCGAGTTCCCAATAAGTCGGTGTCTAAAACACCATATGAGTTATGGACTAGTCGCGAACCTTCACTCAATTATTTGTGAGTGTGGGGTTGTCCAGCTGAGGCCAAACTCTTCAACCCAAACCTTGGGAAGTTAGATCCTAAGACAGTATGTTGCCATTTCATTGGCTATCTAGACAAGTCGAAAGGTTATCGTTTCTATTGTCCGGACAGAATTACTAAGTTTGTAGAAATGAGACACGCTGTGTTTCTGGAGGATCAGATGATCAGGGGGAGCACGATATCCCGAGAAATCAACCTTGAGGAGAAGCGGGTGCATTCACCAAATCCGATGATTCAGGAACCATTTTTCTAGATACCTGCTGCTGCACCGACACAGGACAATGTTGATGTGACACTTTTTGTTAGTTCTCCTGTGTCAACAACGAATGAAAATGAAGACCCTATTACCACACATGAGGAAGAGCTGCAACAGCCCCACACAGAGAATGTGCCAGATTAGGCGAGACCCTTAGAAGGTCTCAAAGAACTAGAAAGCCAGCTATTCCTAACGATTTTGAAATATATGTCAGTGAAGAAGTTCAAATGGAGGGTGATCCCACCACATTTGAAGAAGACATTAAAAATTCTCACTCATTGAAGTGTCTTGAAGCCATGGAAGATGAAATGAGATCCATGACTAGCAACAAAGTCCGGGATTTAGAAGAAATTCCTAAAGGAGCCAAAACAGTAGGTTGTAAATGGGTCTACAAAACAAAATGTGACTCTAGAGGGAATATTGAAAGATATAAAGCACGACTTGTTGATAAAGGCTTCACCCGAAGAGAAGTAATAGATTACAACGAGACATAATGGCTTTAGTGGCACACTATGATTTAGAATTGCATCAGATGGATGTAAAGACGGCCTTCCTAAATGGAGACTTGGAAGAAAAATTTTACATGGCACAACCCAAGGGTTTTGTCGTGGAAGGAAAAGAACGTATGGATGTCGTCTGAAGAAATCTATTTATGGATTAAAACAGGCCTCCAGGCAATGGTACTTAAAGTTCCATGAAACAATAAGAAAGTTTGGGTTCGATGAGAATGAGGAGGACAATTGCGTATATGCAAAGTTCAAGAATGGGAAATTTATTTTCCTTATCCTGTATGTGGATGACATTCTACTCGCTAGTAGTGATTTCAGTCTACTATTGGAGACGAAGAAGTTCTTGTCCTAGAACTTTGATATGAAAGATCTTGGTGAATCTTCATTTGTTCTAGGAATTGAAATTCTCCGAGATAGAGAAATGGAGGTTTTAGGGCTATCGCAGAAGACATACTTAGAGAAGATTCTAAAGAAGTATAGTATGCATGCGAGTAATCCTACGCCTGCCTCTATAGTCAAGGGCGATAGATTTGGGAATTTTCAGTGTCCCAGGAACCAATATGAGATCGATCAAATGAAAGTGGTTCCATATGCTTCTGATGTCAGAAGCTTGATGTATGCTCAAGTATGTACACGCCCTGACTTAGCTTTTTTTACCGGGGTACTTGGAAGATTTCAAAGTAATCCAGGGATAGATCACTAAAAAATGGTAAAGAAGGCATTGTGTTATGCAAAAGGTACAAAAGGCCTCATGTTAACATACAGAAGAACTGATTACCTTGAGATAGAAGGGTATTCAGATGCATACTATGTGGGAGATGTAGATGAAAGAAAGTCCACGTCAGGATATATATTTACTCTCGCAGGTGGATCTATATCATGGAAAAGCTCCAAGCAAACCATCACGACATTGTCCACGATGGCAGCTAAGTATGTAGCATGGTATGAGGCCACGGGGCAGGCAAACTGGTTAAAGAAGTTTCTACCCGGGTTGAGATTGGTGGACAACATTCAAAGACCACTCAGAATGTACTGCGACAATGAGCCAGCAGTATTCTATGCTCAGAACAATAAGTCAAGTGTTGCTGCCAAACACATTAATATTAAGTTTTATGTTGTGAAAGAAAGAATCCAGGATCATACCATAAGTTTAGAGCATATAAGTACAAAATAAATGCTCGCGGATCCGCTCACAAAAGGAGTACCGCCCAGTGTGTTCAGAGAACACTTAGCCGGCATGGGTTTACAGGAAAGCCTATGATACCTGGATATTAAGGGCCTAGAACAAGAATATGTTTAAAAATAGAGATGTGTGTAGTGGCTGTTGAATCTATGGTGCGTAACTGACCATTATGACGAGACATGCTATATATGTTGATATGTGCTTAAATGGGTGCCAAAGTATAAGTTTAAAGTATAAGTTGAATGAAAGATGAGATCAAGAGGGAGAATGTTAGTATGATCTCCTCACGTTCGTCCCAACGGACGGACGACTTGGTCTTGCGCCTAATCGGGGGCGCCCAACGTCGCTATCATTGGTGGTCCCCTGTCGCGTAGCGCATATAAAAGAGGTGGGGGCCGGGGCATGCACGCCAAGGTTCGTCGTGCCCACTCACCCCACCGACACACCAAACCCTAGAGCCACCGATCGGGATAGCGCTATAGCGGCGGGAAGCACTCACCTCACCACCGCCACCACTCTGTCGAGCTCGATGGCGATCTCTTCATCAACCATGAAGGCCGACGGTATGACTCTCACGAATACTCACTAGATCAGCACCTAGAGATCCTATTAGATCTAACATCGAGAAGCCGGGAGATCCTCCTTGAGTCCTTGTTGATTTAAACGGGAGGAGGCCTAGGATGTGCAGCCGCTAAATCCTTTCGATTAGCCCCATGTGATTGATCTTTATCATGGGATTTGCAGATACACCAAAAAATCTTATATTCTTGTGATGCCTCTTCTGCAAAAGATGCCTTTAGTAGTTTGTAGCTCAATCAGGGGTTGACACGTTACCTGATGGGAATAATGGTTGGAAGATAAGAGACAAAAAAGTCAGATGACCTTTACATGGATGTGACTTGCTGGTAATTATTCCTTCCGTTAAATGGCTTGCCATCGTCATATACCTCTCACAATAAATTAGGACTACCTTGGTAGCAAAAAAAAATACTCCATCCGACCCAAATTAGTTGACTAGATTTGTCTAGATTCAATTGTATCTAGACATGATTTAATATTAGATTTATCCGTATCTAATAAACTTGTGTTAACTAATTTGGATCGGAGGGAGTACCAAAAAGATGTGTCGGTGGGGCGGTGCAAAGAAAGTAGGGATATAGTCATGCAATTTGACACGTAGCAACAACGTATGAGTAGTCCAACGTCTTTCCTGTTGGGCCACACGGAGATAAAACAAAATTTTCCTCTAACGTGGTGATCCCAAGATATCAACACCCGGATTTTTCAATCCTAGATGCCTGTTATGCCATACATCGCAATCCCAGGATTACCATTTTTGCGAGACATAACAGAATTGGATACCATAGTACTTCATCCATTACAAACGATACATAAGTTCTTACACAAATAGGGATCTCATGATCCAGTTCTTAGTACAACATCAGGCAGCGGAATACGTAATAATAACGGTAGCGTAGGCGAAGCTCCATCTTCGGGGTCACAGGCAATGCTGACGATGGGAGATGATCCTAGTTGTCGTAACCTTCCTGGGGTCCATCCTCCAGGTACTCCTCTTCATAGTCTGGCCATGGGAATAGCCAGGGACAAAGCCATGAGTACTCTTTAAGTACTCGCAAACTAATACTAACAAAAAAAGGGGGTTTTGGATAATAGGACACTAGGCTCTAGGGTTGTTTTGCAAAAATCCAGGTTTATCTCTACTAAGTTCCAAAGCTAGTCACAATTTTATAACTCCTAAGTGGGATCTTGTAATTCAGGTCACAACTCTGTTGTGGTCAAGTCAAGGTCTCAATTCATTTCACAAGTCATTTTGAAAAGTCTGACGGGGGAACAGTATGGCCACTCCAACTGTCCATAATCGCGGACGAGGCTATTCGAATAGTTTGACACTCTGCAGAGATTGTACTCTTTCACCACAACATTTGATACATCCGTCAGGAACAAAACCTGAATTTACCATACTCAGTATGCAGATAATCAATCCTAACCTTTCAATTACACACCCTAGTATAAGCACCTCTCCTGTGAGTTTGGCCTCCCAACCATGACCACTGTCATCTTGGGTACTGCACAGGTGGACAATCTTCACAAGGTAGCCTCAGCTCAGACCTTGGCCGTGAGGGAACTAATACTAAGGAATATAAGTTTCCAGTCAAGCCCTACCCAATATTCAGGTATTGTGGTTGTACGATAAAATTGGAATGGTATCGCATCCAGACAACCATCAGTTTTATAAGGGGCTAAGGCTCATGCCTCAACATTTTTATCACCAGAATCATCACGTGTTTGGAAACACATGTCCAAAACATTTTAATAGAATGATCCATCATTCCAAGGTTTTCATAACCATTTTTCCACCAAGTATTCCCATCTAAAGGTTGATCAAGTTTTATGCTTAGCACTAGCATCTACAAGTGGGAGTAGTAATGATGAGGGGTGGTAAACTGGTGGAGTTTCAACTAAGTACAACCTTATATCTTAGGTTGATATCAAGGTTTCTAGCTTAGGCCAAATTTTATGCTCTTTATGCAACCTTCAGCACAACTGTCTAGTATCTACCCAACTCTTAGGTAGACTCTAAGTAAGCTTTGATAAAGAAAAAAATGAGAAGCTTGCACATAAAACTAGGATTGGTTTATCAAATGGGTATGATCACATATGCTTAAGGCATATAGTAGTCATATCACAAGTAGGGGTTTGTGGCATCAGTAGGGTATCTGGCAAGGGTTAGCTTGCATATTCACTAGTAGTATTAGGCTTGCATAGTAATTAGCTTGCATAGGTATAGTATCTTGCAAGTGTTAGCTTGCCTTGTGCAGAGCAGTGGTTGAAGTTCTCCTCGGCTTCCTCTTCGTAGTATCCTCCTTCCTCCTTGTAGTATCCTTGGTCGGTACTAGCGTCTATGAATAAATACGAGGTCCACAATCACCAAACAATACTTAACTATTTGCAATCATCACACACAAGGGTCCTATATATGATCTAGCATCATCTCTAATATTACAAGGTTAAAGCTTGGTTTAAAACTTTTTATTTTTAGAAAAGTAATTTCTACTCATTGAAAAACTACTTAAGATTTAATATTCTCCAAACCAAATATGGGATCATGTTGACACATGTCATCACCACATATTTTAGTCCATGGGAATGTGATTTAAAGTGGTGTCACAATTTAATAAGGTTTTACCCTTTTATTTTAATTAATTAAAGTGTCTAGAAATGCTTATGTAGCATTCTTTTATTACTTGAACATTATTTCTGCAAGTAAACCTATATATTTTTATATATTCTAAAAGGTATGGTTTAATGTGATTTTTGAGAGTTGGAATCAACTCAAAAGCTTTTATAGTTTAAATTTGAAAAATGTTTGAATGCAGAAAAGCTTCTGCCTTGTTATTTTTACTATGGGTGCTCTATAGATCCAAATGACTTGAATCCAACGGGCTTGGATTAAGCATTCACAGACCTTTCCAACAAAATTGGTTTCATCCAATTTGGTGTACTGAATCGATCTGGGTTGAATTTTGAAGTTGGGTGCTGAAGTGTGTTTGAATTGAAATAGAAAAGGATTTAATTTGAATTGTTGGGCTGCGCGGGAAAGTTACTGGGCCGGCCTGCTAAGCGCAGTGCTCCCGCGGGCTGCTTAAGTGGGTGTCCCCACTCGTCAGTGACATGGGGCTGGGCGAAGCGGTATGGGGCAACGTGGATCGTTCGATCTAGTTCTAATCCAACGGCTGAGGGTCATCGTCGACGCGAGACAACTCCGGCGAGAACGAAACCTAGCGCAGCCAGTGAGGGGTGCTGGGGGCTCACCGGGGTACGGGCGAGGGTCGGCGAGGCGGGCGAACGACGAAGTCGACGACGGCGAACCTCCTGGTACCGGTGGCTTCTCCTGGGGCGGCTCCAATCGCTGGCTCCTTTCTTCTCCGGCAGCGGCAGGCTCCAGTGAAATTCCGGCGAGGTGGTGCTCGCCTTGCTCTGAGAATGGTGTGGCACGTTCAGTGAGGGGAGGGGAGTGAGATGGTGTGAAGAAATCGTGCGGGGGTGGCCTCTATTTATAGTCGAGCGAGGGGACCGTCGGGGCGCACGGTGAGCTCGTCGGGGGCGATGTTACAGGCGGCTATTGGCATGGGCGATGGTAGGGGACGGTGCGGTGTTCCCTGGCGATGCTCAACGACATGGTTTTGAGGCGTGGGGCGGTGCGGCTTGGTCGGAACGCGACGGTGCTCTGCGCGGCAGAGGCGGCGTCTTCGACGGCGGGCGATGGCACGGGGCGGCAAACGGGGATGTGTGGCGGTCTCCTGGGTCGGTGGTGATCATGTGTGCACGCGGTGAGGGCGGCGCGCGGTCTGTGGGTGATGGTCGAGGTTGGCGCTCTGGCGCACGCTCGGCACGGTCTGGGCGCGGCTTGTGCGTGTGGTCCAGGGCTTGGCAACGCTCGCGGCTGGGACAGGGAGTGGCGGTGGACGGTGGGCTGCCTCCCAGACAAGGTTGGCATGGCTAGTTCTTCCTCTAGCTTGCTGTCCACAATGGGGTGACATGGGGGTGCTCGGCTGTTCACCATTAATGACAATGGCAAGCTCACAGGGGTGCTAGTGTTGGGCTAATCTTTCTAGCTGATCTACTAAGTTGTGTGTGAGCTAACTAGGGAACAAGTTAGGCAAGAATCACTGCACACTATAGTGTTTGTTGTTTTGTTTGATTTGTGTCTGCAACCTGTTTGATGAAATGGCCGCATGAAATCAAGTTTTGAATTTTGAAATGATTTTTGGTGGGTTTGCTAGATTGGTTCTGGTGAGTCTGCAGATGCTTGGATTTTGAAAGTTGAGCTTGTTTGAGTAGTTTTTGAAAGAGTGGGATCTTCCCATATGAAGAAGATTCAATTTTGAATTGTCATTTAAACTATGCATTTGAAAGTTTCTGGATGATCACAAAGTGGGCCTTGAAACCTTGTTATGAGTACATTCAAGGGGTGCAAAGATCCAGAAAAGTTTCTGTTAGGTTTTGAAAGTTTGAGACAGCCAAAGTAGGCATGGGAGTTAAATTGGTCAAAATGACCATTCACTTAATATATTTGTTTTGATTTACTTGTCTTTAGGAAAAGTGTGGGAAATGTTTTAGATGATGTTCATTCACCTAAGAAACATTTTACAAGCAATGGATCACATAAACAAGGTGGTTTTTAAAGAAATTAAAAATCCATGCATACACATATGCATGCATTCATGAGTTTACTTAGAAAAGTTTTTTTTAACCCTAAATGTGAGGATTAGAATTTGATGATCTAAGTTTGGTATTTTTGGGCTGTTACACAAGATCTAGCTGAGGTAGAATGCCACGAGGTTTACCACTAGACGTGCAGTTGCGGATTACTGATGAAGCGCGTCAGTTGATGCAGTGCAGTCCTTTGCGATCCGATCGTCCTGGTGCTTATCGTACAACACCTCTGCTGGTATCCACACGTGCAAGGAGGAGCGCCGGCGGCGAACTGCTAGATTCGTTATGGCAGCAGGACTGCTGTGGAGCTAGGGTTTTCAACACATGGAATGACCTAACCGAACAACGGTTAACCTTTCTGGGTTACGGTGCTCCACTATATATAGGTAGTGAACGTGGGCTCTGCTCGTGCGGCCCATTCACCAAAGCCCATATAATGTTAGTCCCTGTGAGTCCAACTCACTGACTCAGTCCAAATCAGGCTCGGGTCCAACCCAACCAGATTTCTAGTTCAGATCCAATCCAAACTTGCTCCCGCACTTAAGTGTGTGACCCTGCAGGCTCATGGCTACTTGGACATGATTAGAGTCTGACTCTCAATCAATCAGTCGGCAACGGCTCCTAGCAGAACATGCCTACTCCCAAGTACCAAAGAGTCATGACGACTTGCCTTTCCAATGCGACTTACGTCCGAGTCCCTTTTTGCCTCGTGATATACCTTGTCATACTATAGGCGAATATATGTCATCCATTAAATACTCTGACTCTCTTCTCGATCCGAGATAAGTGATTCACCCTACTAACTCTTAGTCGATCGCCTCGGTTAACACTTAACAAAGTCGTGCATGGCCATGCTTTCCGAATCATATCATCCGAGATGTCCTAGAGACTATCTATCCAAGTGGAGGGGCAAAATCCCATCTTGGTTATTCACATCACGCAGCTTGATTCTCAATCGACCCAAACTCTGCCTTTATAACTGCCCAGTTACGGATCAATGTTTGATAGAACCTAAGTCGGTGATCCTCAACTCGGACTATGCAACAACCTCAGGTCTAAGGATTACATTGATTGAGATATACAAAATACAACTTGTTCGTTGTACCTCAATATGGGTCAATCCGACACGCTAAACTCTTTAGCCGAATTTATGTAAGTTGGAATAGCATCTCCATGCCAACTTTCACATTGGTCTAAGTTGTGTGTCCAGCACAACCTCAATGACCAAGGATATTTAGTACAAACAACAAGAATGCATAGTTCCACAACCGAATCACATATTCAATGATACACATCAGATGTTTATACAAGGACAACTTAATAACTTTATGAATACAATGGGAATTATCATCATACATGATTGCCTCTAGGGCATATTCCCAACAGTCTCCCACTTGCACTAGAGTCAATCTTCCGACATCACATGTCTAAGCATCTAATGCCCATGGCTCTCAGGTGCGCCTCATGCTTTGGCTGGGGTAACGGCTTTGTCAACGGATCCGCAATATTTGCATCCGTGTGTACCTTGCATAACTTGATATCACCCTGATCCACGAACTGGCGAATCAGGTGGTACCGTATGAGTATGTGTTTGTTCTTCTGGTGTTGTCTAGGTTCCTTGGCTTGTGCAATAGCACCATTGTTGTCACAATACACATCTAACGGATTGGACAAGCCTTGAACCACACAAAGATCCATGAGGAAATTCCTCATCCAAACAGCTTCCTTTGCTGCCTCCGAGGCGGCAATATACTCAGCCTCTGTTGTAGATGCAGACACAGTCTCTTGCTTGGAACTCTTCCAGCTCACAGCACCTCCGTTTATAATAAACACGTATTCGGATTGCGAACGAGAATCATCAGAATCGGTAAGATAACTCGCATCCGTGTAACCCATTACACTGAGTTCATCTTCACCACCATAAACCAAGAACATATCCTTAGTCCTTCTCAAGTACTTTAGGATATTTTTAGCTGCAGTCTAGTGGATTTCTCCAGGATCAGCCTGCTATCTGCTCACAACACTTAGAGCATATGAAACATCCGGCCTAGTACAAATCATGGTATACATGATGGATCCGACTGTAGAAGCATGCGGAATCGCACTCATCCGACTTCGCTCATCAGTTGTCGAAGGACACTGAGTCTTGCTAAGTTTTACACCATGGGACATCGGTAAGAACCCCTTCTTAGACGATTCCATGTTGAACTTCTTCAACACTTTGTCCAAATAAGTACTCTGACTCAATCCAATGAGCCTCCTTGATCTATCTCTATAGATCCGGATTCCGAGGATGTATGTTGCCTCACCCAAGTCTTTCATTGAGAAACTCCTTTCCAATGATTCCTTGGTTTCTTGCAACATCTGGACATCATTTCCAATTAGTAATATGTCATCCACATATAAGATTAGAAAGTTTACTTTGTTCCCACTAAACTTCTTGTACAAACAAGAATCATGATCACTCTTGATGAAGCCAAACGATTTGATTACCTCATCAAAGAGAATATTCCAACTCCGAGATGCTTGCTTCAACCCATAAATGGATTTCTGAAGTTTACATACTTTCTCAGCAGTAGCCGGATCGACAAAACCCTCGGGATGTATCATATACACGTCCTCGGTTAAATTTCCGTTAAGGAAAGCCGTTTTGACATCCATCTGCCATATCTCATAGTCGAAATAGGCCACTATAGCTAACATGATCAGAACTAATTTAAGCATCGCTACGGGCGAGAAAGTCTCGTCGTAATCAACTCCTTGAACTTGTCGGAACCCCTTCGCGACAAGGCGTGCTTTATAGACGGAAACATTTCCATCCATATCAGTTTTCTTCTTAAAGACCCATTTGCACTCGACGGGTCTTGCACCGTTTGGCAGATCAACCAAGTTCCAAACTTGATTTTCATCCATGGACTTTAACTCGGATCTCATCCCACCATCGCTTCCGAATAATTTGCCGGCTCATCTCTGTCTAACAGTAATACATCACGAACACTTCATAATCTTGCTGATCTTCGTAGTGCAGGTGCTGCTGCCGGCTCAGCTACCTTGACCGGCTCAACCTCCAAGGTTTTTGCCGACTCGCTACTAGCCGGTTCCTCTCGAATTTCTTCGAGCTGCACCGTGATCCCACTTACTCCCCAACTGAGAAACTCTTTCTCAAGGAAGACACCGTTCCGAGCGACAAACACTTTGCCCTCTTCTCGGTTGTAGAAGTAGTAACCCAAGGTTTCCCTCGGATACCCCACGAAAATACACTTATCCGACTTGGCTGTAAGCTTGTCCGACTGAAGTCGCTTGACAAATGCTTCACAACCCCAAATCTTAAGAAAATACAAACTCGGCTTTTTGCATGTCCACATCTCATGTGGTGTCTTCTCTACCGATTTTGATGGTACTCTGTTTAGTGTGAACACCGCTGTTTCTACACAATAACCCCAAAATGATAAAGGTAGATCTGTCCGACTCATCATTGATCGTACCATGTCCAACAAGGTTCAATTTCGCCTTTCCGAAACACCATTCCTTTGCGGCGTTCCTGGCGGAGTAAGTTGGGGAACTATTCCACAACTTTTCAGATGGTCATCAAACTCATGGCTCATGTACTCACCTCCTCGGTCCGACCAAAGAAACTTTATTTTCTTGCCGAGTTGATTCTATGCTTCATTCTGGAATTCTTTGAACTTTTCAAAGGCTTCCGACTTATGTTTCATCAAGTAGATATATCCATACCTACTCAAATCATCAGTGAAGGTAATGAAGTACTCATAACCACCCCTGGCTGTCGTGCTCATTGGTCCACATA